>SMMW01000003.1:12600000-13882500 GCA_004794655.1 Marisa cornuarietis | reverse complement strand
AAATTTCACCAGTCAAACAATTTGTATGAAAGTAACGCAGAATTTTTTTTGGTCCAATATCGTATTTCTCATTCCAGACCCTGACGCATTTCAAGCCCCAGAGATTACACTCATCACATCAAGGTGAGCGTAAAAATTATTTTAGTGGCTTGGATGTAGTAGGTGACTAGCCTTCCTGCTCGTATATGTGTATCGAGACTTACATTGATGAAAAATGTGAAGAGCGTTCCCTTCCAACGACAGTGAGTGATGTAGAGAACAAGGATGTTGCCGAGTATCCCGACTACAGTCATGATGGGGATGATGAGAAGCTCTGCCCCGTGCCACTTGAAAAGATCTGGTGTTTCTTCCTCCATAGGCGTAGTGGAGGTCACAGAGGGCTCCATTTCTCTGGCTCAAGAATCTAGGCAAGAAAGAAAGAGGAAAAACGAGATGGAAAACACAACCAATGAGATGTTGCAGCCAGCAGCAGGGCATAATGCGTCCACAGTGAGATGATATAAACAATAAGACATTGCAACCGATAGTTGTGCATAATGTATGGCAAGGATGGTATTTTAAAATGGCCTGTATTCACGATCGAATGATAGTAAAATTAGATGTTTTGTTACGAGTCCGGAAAAGGTCAGGGGCCAGTTGCACAACACATTTCTAATTTTAAACACTTTTAGGCCTTAACTCTATTTAGATAATTAGTTTAAAGTGCACACCACAATTTTAGAATTTTTTCAAACTAAAACTGCTTTAAGTAAGATAAAGTTGTTTAAGTCTGACTTTCCGTCCTGTCATTTCAATTTTTTTGTATGTTTTTTGCAATGCATCAAAATGGCTAAGAAGAGATTTTTCTTCTTTAGAACAGTTTTAAGGTTTAGAACCAAGTTGTGCAGCTGGCCCCAGATCTGCGAACATGTACAGGGGACTAATCTTTCTCTGTAAAGTATTAAAGGATTACAGAAAGTTTGCTGTAATCACTTTGCTGGGATTTGTTTCTAATTATAGACGTGATCGCCATGCGTCTTGCAGATAAGTTGATTTTAGAGCACCATGCTTTAGTCCCCATGTTTTTGGTATCAATTTAAAGGTTATTTTTTCCTCTAGTAATACTAACATGTTCAACAACAAGCATGTGCATGTGTGAGAAAAGCTATCTGTACATGTGAAACGATGTAGAGAAACCTGTGTATGTTTCTATTCATGTTGACGTGTCCGTGTGTCTATTTGTCCACGTGTGTGTTGAAATTACCCTCATGAATTTTAATTTTTTGCTGGTTGCTTCAAGGGCACTTTTCTCTCTTTTCTTGTTGACAGATTTTTCTTTGTAAAGCGCGGTGAGCCTGGTTTTTGATGGGGAACTGCGCTATAAAAGCTCACATTATTATTATTATTATTATTATTAAGTAGGTTTAAGATAACCACTTAAGAACAGCTAACATGTGCTTCTTAAGCTCTAGATATTATTAATAAGGCAAATGTGTGGTCGAGAATATCGTTTGTGCGTGAATGCATGTAAACCTCTGAGTGTGCACGTGTGCCTGTGTGTGTGTGTGCGTGCGTGCGTGCGTGCGTGCGTGCGTGCGTGTGTGTGTGTGTGTGTGTGTGTGTGTGTGTGTGTGTGTGTGTGTGCTGGAATAAATGTGTTTTAATTTCGTTTTTATCTGAACTCGGTACCACAGGCCAAATGCTATTAACGATATGCTTTCTAAACTGTTGTTTCTCGTCCCACATTCGTTTGGCCTGTCCACCCAGCCTCTGTCCGTCCGTTCGTTAGTCTGTTTTTCCGTCCTCCCGTCTTTACTTTTCGTTCATATAGCTGCATACTTTGTCGCTGTTTCGTTCTCTCAGTTTTTTTTTCCTGTACTCTAGTTTCTTCCAAGTGGTACCTCAGGAAGTTGAAATACTTCCCTGTAGACTGAACCACCGAACCGCGACAACGCATGAGAAGGTTTACAGTTGTGGGTCAAATACAAAGAGACATGTCCTACACTAATTTGTATCCTCTCGGGGTTGGGTTAAAAAAACATTAAAGATAGTATGGAAAGTCTATTAAAATCGGAGCAGACGATGTGTGTTTTCCATGTCTTACTTTTTTTGCGGAAAAACTTCACTTTTTCGTGTTTTTTTTAAAAATATATTTTAGTGGTGTGTTGCTAAAAATGTCTTGGTTAGAACATGTCAAATTTTTTTAATAAGTAAGTGTCCCGTTACTGCTTTGGGAAAGATCTGCTAACAGTAAAGTCAATTTTCTTTCAAGTCGGATTTGCTGCAAAACGGATTTACTAACAGGACCTCGTGGTAAAATGTGTTGGTTAGAACATGTCCCGGTTAGGTTTTGGAATAGAACAGTGAAGTTAATTCTCTTTGCAAGTCAGGTTTGTGGATTTACTGACAGAATCACATGATACAACTTTGTGCACACCAAGCAAAGTATCCGAAATCACACATTTCAAAGACCGCAGTGTCTGAAAGACGTTAACAACAAAATCAAAACATTAAAAATTCTTACTTTATATGAAAAAAATAAAAGTCGCTTACCGGTTAAGAAGACCTCTGTTGACTGAATTTAACGATACTTCACTTCTCCTGATGAAAACAGCTCCACCCGTACATAAACCACACCCCAGGCGTGCAGTTTTCACAGTCGAGTGCTCAAGTTCTGAAATTCATGAGTTCACGAGGCAGTCTGCTGGTAAAAGAACTTCTTGGAACTGCAGAGGAAAAGATATTTATCAGGGGATCTCAAGTACAGGACGGTGATGGGCAGATTGGCTGGGACGAGTCTTCGTACTACATATTTGTTTAGAACAAGTCAACAGCGAAATAAGAAACTTTCAGTCGTCCCTAAGAACATGTCCTTAGCTGAAAGCACCTACCATATACAATATAAACGGCAGAAAACACTAGTGTACATGCAATACAAATATCGACATATAAGTACAATTAGAGTTTATACACAATACAAACATCCAGCTAAAGATAATACAAGACTTTTAAACTATACAAACGTCTGACAGAAAGTACTTCAAGATTTCGTGAGCAATACAAATGTCCGATGAAAATAATACAAACACTTTGTACGCAAAAAAACAAACTCATTACTGAAAGTACCACGTGACTTTATACGAAATACAATCATCCGACAGAAAGCATTACGAGATTTTAGTACAAAATTCTACAGGACTGAAAGAATCGTGAGGCGTGGTAAACAATATAAATATCCGACTGAAGAAACTGAAGATTTTATACACAATACAAAGTAATGTCCTACTGAAAGAACCAGAAGACTTTGTATGCAAGACAAACCTACAAACGAGCTGTAGTCTAGAAATCCAACCTCACGTCCGATTTGTCTTTGACTGTAAATATTAGCATCGCTCCAACCTCAGTCAGACATCGGCCAGCAACTTCGCCAGAATGAAGAACACTGTTGTAGGTTGTACTGTATGTATCTGTACACAATTAAGCCGGATTAACTTCTATCACTGGTCGCACTGAAGCGACTCAAATCCTGTTCGACTGACTCACGACTGTCGTCCAAGTGAACACAGACTACAGGGGGCTTCCACGATGACCTGTTTCAAAAAAAAGCTTCCCCCGTACCTCTACTTTTAAATGATCCCAAAAAACCTCGCTTCCAATTTTTTTTACATTTAATTTTATCAGTTTAAGAGGCAGCCACACGATTGCACAGATTCCATCTCCTCATCTGCTGTGCACTTGTCTCGTTGCAAAGAACCTGTGCGAACTTCTTCCCTTTTGTCTCTCATCACCAGACAGACTACGTTTAGACAGAGAACGAATAATATCTGAACAAAACACCCCCGTACAAAACTGTGTAAATTTAGCCAAATCTGAGTTTTACCTTCATTAGCCCCCCAACTGTTCTGCACTTTAACTCCGAAGGCACCCTACAAGAACCACTGGCCGTTAGTGCCACTTCCTCTGGTAAAGTTTAAGGTCAAACAAAATCAACGTCCCAGTCCTGCATCTCGATTCACTCTTCAGCAGCCCCAGAGTGTCTGTCAAACTTATCAAACTCTTATACATGTATAAATAGCTTTGAGAAACGCGAAGAGGGAATCTGGCAATCTCTTCCTTCCCATTCCCCATCCCCCATCCCCCATCCGTAACCCGTTAGAAGGGCCAGTGAGCACAGTCAACTTTAGGTCTTCTGCCTTTCCTGCCACACACTTTCTCCATGTCCTGACCACAACCGGATAAATCTGTGGCGAACTGGCTTCACTGATGTGTTTGAGATTTCCTTTTTTCATGGTCTGTGATGTGAGCTCTTTATAGGCGAAGGACATCCTCCAGCAAACATTGGATCACGTGCTGAGGAAGTAAGAACTATTCCCCATAGTTAGTAAAAGAAAGATTCCCCATAGCGAATACGTTATAGGAAAAAGTGACTTATTGTGTCTATGAAGCCAACCGTCTCCTTTCACAGACCTTATCATCCCTGATACATGTTGACTAAGGAAGACAATGTTTACAGTCACAGAAACGAGCGAGCCTTCTGCTCTAAAGGTCTCCAGAAGTTTACATTGAGTCCTTGATAAAAGAGAAAGGATAAAAGTATTTTTTTTTATCTTCTTCTAAGGTTTCATTCGAGGATCTTCCAGTTCAGAAGAGGCACTGATAGCGTGATTTGGATGTCAGGTCCATCCACGAATGCCCTCAACGATTTCAGTAACGGCCTGGAAATGTCAGCTTCTGGCAGTAATATCCGAGTGTCTTAGCAGAAGTAAGGTACTTGTATTACTGATTACACCAAGAGGCGTGAACTTGGACCCCCATGTTTCCCCACTCTTCCACAGTTTCGAAAAACAGCAAACGAGTCTAGAGTGTTCTCCTTGTGATTTGTCGTTGTCTCGTTGTACTGCCCTTTGAAAACAACGCATTACTTTTATTAGTGTCCTGTTAAAAGTTCTAGATCAAAGCATTATCATTTATTTACATTTTCTTATTGATATTCTTCTTATTGTTTATTGATGATGATGATGATGATGATGATGATGATGATGATGATGATGATGATGATGATGATGCAGACGCTAACACGTGTGCACGTACGCACTAATATTTAACAGTGCATGTATAGTCAGTGGTGGATGAAGATGCTAGAGTTACGTTTAGTCGCTGAACAGAGAGTGGCAGTCTGTAGACAAGGAAGTTTTCATCTCGAGAATCTCGTCCCACCGGTAACATCTGTACGAATCTGCGATTACATCGCATCCTGTCTCTCTTCCGTTCACAGGCTAGCAATATTAAATCTTTGTCTGTCTGCCAGGTCTCGCTATTCATTCGTATTAATACTATGTAAACTCGCATGTATGTATCTATGTACGTGCGTGCGTGCGTGCGATTGTGTGTCAGTGGAGCTTGTGAAGATCATCATCATCATCGCAGGCTGTGAAAAGTTTTAGACTAGATAGTACAGTAACACGACGAAGGCAAAGTTGTCTGAGGTGGTGAGCACGCGCCTGGTACTGACAGCATCCTCATCTCTTCACACTCTTCCCAATGTTTGACACACAGCGCTGCTGGTCCCTAGCTGATTGGACTGAAGGCGATTACTGTAGAACTTGAACCGAAACATCGTTCAGCCGAGCGCTGGACGATTCGCTCAAATGGGCCACAAAGAATTTCCCAGTCACCTTCCTTTTGTCGACGTTGACGCTCCGCGACAATTTATTTCTTGCAGTCTTTTGGCAGTTCCGGTACACTAACATTTTTCTGTTTGTCTCCTTGTCATGGGTCTTGGGATTATGTTCAGAAAGCGCAGTAGGTTGAAAAAAGAAGGCTCGCACCCTAATAAATAAATAAATACGAATGAAAGAAGATAAAAGATGGAAAGAAGATAAAGGAGGTGGAGAGGATGGGCTCGCCGTGCCATTTCTAGACACGGTGAATTACTCACAATTCCTTGCCCTTGTGGGCAGCAGCTGTAATATGCGATCATCATCTATACCGGGATTCTGCAAGAATTAAATGAAAAAGGATGATGATGATGATGATGATGATGATGATGATGATGATGATGATGATGATGATGATGATGATGATGATGATGATGATGATGATGATGATGAAAAGGGATTCAAATTCGTTAATTTAAAGCCTCTTTATTTTCCCAGTGTTTTGTTCTCATCTAACAGAGCTGAATGCCCGGACTTTAGCTGAAACAAACGAGAGACCTGGCAAAAAATGCTTCGCTGAGATCATGCACGACTGGCGAAGGCAAAGATGATGTCGGTCAAGGGTGGTCATTATCTTCGTCAAAATGGTCTATGATAATTGTACTAGAGATTGTTTGTACTAGAGATACAACTTCCTGATCAGTCCTACCATTCTTCATCATCAAAGTGAACTTTCTAAACGCAAATGTGCTGAAAGTAAGGTGACTCCAATTTTTCCCTTTAATGAGTCTAACCGATCACCTTTTTCCTACTGAAAGCAGTCTTTATGCTCGTTTTAGAGCCCAATTTATTTTCGTTTTTTGTTTTCACAATTTTAACTCGTTTTTTTGACAGTTATTTATTTAAATGCTTATGTTAGGTACAATAAAAAAAAGAAAAGCCTTGCTCTCTTTTTGTGTATTTTTTTATGTACTTCACTGGATTATGCATTGTAGTTTGTTGTTGATGATTCTGTGTCTGTCATACACCTGCGATTTGTGTATATTGTTGATTACTGACACTCCTACACACAATGGCAGTCAGAACTAACACCAGACTTCCTTTGTTCGAAATAATTACCCAACCCTACCCAACCCTACCCAACCCTACCCTACACCATATTTTCCAAGTACGACAGAAGATTTGTTATTTACCCAGTACGGTGCTTGATAATGTAATCTTGCAAAAGGTACTATGCTGTTCTAGTGGCTAAGTCTCTATTTTTCTAATTCTCATCTCACAGCTTCGTTATATTTTCTGCGCCTCGCTCAGCCAACAAATGAACCTCCTGAATGTTGTACGATTCCAGCCCTAAACAGCGCACATCTGTATTAATTAGCCACCGCTCACCATCGCGGGATTTCGTTTCGCTGGGCTGGCGTCAAGACAAAACAGTCGACGTTTCCCAAGAGAACCTCTCCATTTTGGTTATCATAGAGAAATATAGCTTCTCCCCAGCTTTGTGCAGGTCCAGAGGCAGAGGCAGAGGCAATTTATTCGATTATGACCCCGCCTCCCCCCCCCCCCGAGCAAGGGGAGACCACTCGCGTGTGTATGAGGTGGGGTAGGAACGAAGCGCTGCCTGATAGGGGATGGAGAGATCGTTTGTCGGTAGCGCCGAAGAATACGAGCCAGTTGCCTCTTTCACAGACCTACGCTGGGTGCACGCGCGAGAACGCACACGGTCAGGGAACACACAGAAGGAAGGTAGCGCTAGACATGTTAGTGGTGGAGGGAGTTCATAGCTGCTCGGCGTGTCCTCCGAATGGGTTCACCTCGAAGATCAGGTAACGATCCTCTCTTTCTCTCTCTTTCCCCCTTTTTTTCTTCGACATCTCAAATGAAAGAATGCAGAACCTATGGCAACGCACTGACTACAGTTTTAGAGTTCAGTATCTGGACTGACTGCTTTTACTTTTGAAGAATTTGCTATTGTAAATCTGCTTTGCTTAGAAACGAATGATTTGTTTCTGATCTTTTAGTGCCCTTTTGTGTTTAAAAATTCTGGTGGATTTTTTTTAAAAGAAGAGTCTTGATGTAAAGAAAGAGTTGCTTTCTTTTCCTTTGTTTTTCTTTTTATCTTCAGCATTTTATTTCCTTTTTCTCCGTCTGCGCTCTGGCGAGAATACCGCGTTGTTTACTTGGGTGGTGGTGGGGGTGGATAGAGTTTGACGAAGCAACTGGTGTAGCTGACTAGATAAGCGTTTTTGCCAAGCACGTGTATAGATACCAAGAAGCCAGGACGAGCAGTCAACAAACGAACATAGAGAATAGTTTGGTTTGCTGAACTTTGGGTTTTTGGTCTTTCTTGTCGGAGGCGTATGACGGCCGAGAAGGGAGGAGATGCCAGACGGCCAGCATCATAAAACTTCCGCCGAAGGGAGGGAGAAAAGGAACAGATACAAACGTGCTGACAGAGGACCGCCACGATCAATAGCTGAGAGATCAAGAAATCGACAGGCCTTGAATGCCATGCCTTGCACGCGCTCTTTTCGCTCTGCACGTGCTTTGCCTCCTCGTCCCCTAGCACGATTCTTTGCCCTCCTCATCCAGTCTCTCCCTCTCTCACTCTTTGTCACGCTCTTCCCTCCTGGTCTTCTGAATTCCCACTTTATCCCCCCCCCCACGCCCCAAGGACGCATGTTGCAACCACGCCAGGCAGTCCACAGTTAATGTCTTCTTTCTTTCAACAGGTCAAACGATCTGTTGTTCATGGACTTTCGACTATTAATCGAAAAATGATTACTCTTCAAAGCAAATAAAAAATAAAAAAATACACAAATACTTCAACGAGCCAAATCCCAAAGCAGGCAGCTAAGGGTAATCGACACTCTCACTAGAACAATTCCTCTCAAACCATGCTCATAGATCCACCCGCTCAGGTAACGACACTCGGGGAATTTCCTTTTCCTCAGAATATTATTATCTCCGTAAAAGGTTTAGTCGATTTCTTTCCGAGGATATCCACTTCAAGGTGAAGACATAAGGAAAGCTCAACCCCCGTCACTCAAGTCAAGCTGTCATTCGTCCCTTCACTGGTACTGGTCGTTTGTAGAGGGGGGGGAGCACATGGACAGACGCGGCAGCTGACCGCCCCCCCCCCCGCCACTCGCACCTGTTTTAGGGCGATAGTCAGCAGGTCTTGCACAGTCCACTCCTTGACGTTCGTAAACCAGTTCTTCCTCTGGGTACCACGGCGTTGACCACCCTCCAAGGTACCTTGAAGAACAGTCTTCAACAAGGTGGGGTGCTGGATCACATGACCAGACTAGACCAGCTTGCGTCGCTTCACTTTTGCAAGTAGAGGTTTCTGTTGCCCTGCGAGTGGGGCAACCGTGCTTCGTGCAAAATCACCGGTTTTATGTTCTGGAGCAGCCTCCTCAGGCACTTGTTCTGGATTCTCCTTTCCGTCACTCAAATAATATCTAACGAAATAATACTTTTCCACGAATATGCAACACAGTCACCGCCCTCTCAGTGCGTGCGACGCTTCGTAAAATCTGTGTTACACGTTCGGTGACGCTATCACAGCAACGGTTTATCCTGTGGGAATAATACATTTTCCACGAATATACAACAGTCTCTACTCCCTCTCAGCGGGTGGGCACCACTCACGCTTAGGGATTCGGGGACGCCATCACGTTAAATAATTTTTTTGTCTACCTCTCAAAACGGTTTCCCCACCTCGAACGCTTTTCTAACACCACTCACGCGCATTTGTTCCAACGTTGCTGCTGCTATTATTAATAATAAACATGCCCTATTCTGTCAAAGATTTTACACGATAAAGCCTAATATAATTGTTATGAAAAAATTCACGAACAGCGCAAAGCACGCAACTGTACCCATGTACATAGATGAACGCGCATGCGTACTGCAGGTTGGAAATTGAGAACCATATAGGTTTTTTCCCTTGTAGCTCTCGCTTCGTTCTTCCTCCGTATCAGCTCTAACGACAGATAAGAAAAATCGTGTTGACATGGACACTGCTCTCAAGCTCCTCCTCTTCCTCCGCTTGGTACGTCTCCTCCTGCAGCGTGGAGAGAAGAGAGTTCGTGGGGAGGGTGAGATTCGTGGGGTGGAGAAAGCTGACGGTCGACACGAAGAAAATAACTGACAGAAAATCGTATTCGACAGGACGTCGAGAAATTACTTGCTGCTTTCAGAGGAGTTTCCTTTCTGCTTTCCGCGCCGTTCGGAAAGTGTTCTTCGATAAACCTCTTCTGTAATATCCAGTTACTCTCCTCCCCCCCACACACACACACATATACACACCCACCATCCAGCTATACAAACACACATCTCCTGCCTCGTTTGACGCTCTTGTGCCTCAGCTGCTGACTCAGTGAGGTTCTAACACTGGGGACACAATGAGATTCAAAGAATGTAGGTGTGTACATCAGTCCGCAGCACGCTCTGAGATTATCTGAAAGAAGTGTATTTCCATGCAAATCTCGATGCCAAAACAACTCTGATCGTATCTGTATTAATTAGAGACTAGATGAGGCCAACTTAACACATGAGCGAATTTCGATCCAAATGAGTTTGTGTGAGTGTGGAGTTCAAGGCCCACGGTTCGTTGAACATAACAAGCCACCGCTAAAAATAAGAGAACAAGTTTGCCTTCACGCTTGATTGGTTTCTGTTCTCAGGGCAGTTGCTGCAATTCTGATGCTGTCAGTAGTGTATGCAGCTTTGCATGCAGTGTCTGCAGCATCAGCCTGAATATGTTACGGACAAAGAATCGTTATTCTTTATTATGCATACAGAAGCAAACCAGGGAATGAATCTGATTCGTCTGGTTGTTGGGAGGTGGGGTGGGGGGGGCGAGTGGGAAGGTAAACCTGCCTCCCAGAGGGAAGAGATTCACTTCTGGGAACGACAGAATTCTCGCATTTGCAAAAATTTCACGATACAATTCCCGTGTTTGTTATTTTTGCTGCGGTTGGGTGGAGGGGGGTGAGGGCTAATGGTAGGAGTTGTGTGGGGGTGGTCTTCTGCATCAGCTGTCAGTTGCTTTCCCTTTTTTTCTTTTCTTACTTGTACCACCTCTCTCTCTCTCTCTCTCTCTGAGAGCTGTCGCCCCCTCCACGAAGGTGGAATAAATGGCTGAGTCCGTTTAAGGGGAAGCAAGAGATATTTTTATTTGTCAACTCTTTTTCGCCAGAAAAGACTTTTCAAGGCAGTTTAGATCGTCATTGTTAGTTAAGGATTGCAATAACACTTTCACCTCCCCTGATTATAAAATATTGTTTCAGACGATGAAATGGGATCATTTCGGTCCAAATTATTTGCACACCTTCTACGTGAACGTATTTAATGAAGGTTTACAAGTCTGTTTCGGAAATATTTGACACTCACATGATCGTTCTGATAAACAAGCCTCACTATCACTGTGACGTTCAGATGGCAATCTCTGTGGATGCGCGTCGGTAAAACTCTTAATGAAAAATGCCGGCCACGTATTTGAAGCAAGTCTCTGAAATCCCGACTTTATGAGACATATGTGGAACTGGTCATGCTGCTGGGACTGGATGATCAATAAAATCGTGACCTGCGGTCTTTCCCGCTTCTTCGCCTGTTTTGTAACAAAAGACAATATTGTAAGCACGTGAATCCAAACCTTTCCAAAACTTTTCTACCTGTCAGCAGTTCCAGCAAACTAGTTTCTCATCCAGTTAGATGAAGGAGACTTTTGGTCACAACTACTCGCACCACCATCTGTCGCTCGGAGACCTGGGACCAGTTGCACAACACATTTCTAATTTTAAACACTTTTAGGCCTTAATTCTATTTAGATAATTAGTTCAAAGTGCACACCACCATTTTAGAATTTTTAAAACTAAAACTGCTTTAAGTAAGATAAAGTTGTTTAAGTCTGACTTTCCGTCCTGTCAGTACAATTTTTTGTATGTTTTTCTGCAATGCATCAAAATGGCTAAGAAGAGATTTTGCTTCTTTAGAACAGTTTTAAGGTTTAGAAACGTGTTGTGCAACTGGCCCCAATTAGAAGGTACTCAAAATGCAAACGAGTCTGCACAGTGCAGTTTCTTTATGTTGAGTTTCGATGCTTGTTGCTACTGTTTCCGCCCTCCCCACTGTTCTGTGTATTCGTTCTTTAATGATCTCTAACGAGGGAGTCAGATTCTTTTTCAAGTGAATGCAGCTTAGAATTGGTCCGTGGGCGATGCAGTCCTTGTATTATGGTAAGGGGACAGTGTATCGTTCCCTTTAATGCGAACGACTTCAATTCTTCAAACTGCATGTTTTTTTAAAGTACTAGTAGGGGCGCAAAATTTGTTCTTAATGATTGAGCAAGGCTCAACGCAAGATACTATTTCCCCAAATTTGGGTGTATACACCACTTCCATAATCCAGGTACACGCCTACAAAAATCCTCCACAGATCAAGGTCAACACCACGGACGACGGGTTTGTAGATGGCTACGTTTACTTTGTGACAGTCAGAGCCAGTGGAGAACTGTCACCATATGCTAATTTACGCATATCTGTGTACAAACGTGACGTCACGATTTTGACCTCTTTCTGTGCTAGATGACGTTTGTAGGTGTGTATTTGCAGAGCGGAAGGAAGGGGGCAGTTCGAGCGTTACTCATTCATTAGAAAACAAATTTGCTGCCTGCTGCTACTTAAAGACGTTTTATATATAGACGCTGGAAATCTAGCAAGGCGACTACTTAATGATGGCTTCGGTCTTTTTGGATCTTTGAGGCTTGAGTAAAATGGTTTGCTAATACGCATACTTGTCTGTTAGTGCGAACTGTATTATTAGTCGATCCTGCTACTATAATGGGCAGCAGAGGCTAGAGACCGGTCGTTAGAAAGGCGCTGGTCGCCGAAAATTGTAGACGAAAATTTAGGAGGAAAAGAGGGAGGGAGAGACATTGCCATTGTGTTTCTCCGAAGGCTTTTGGCGTGTGACCCACGACAGGCTGCAAGCAGAGTGACCCTAGACATGATTGTTGTTACCATGGGCATGCTAAGCGCTGTGCCGGCCCAGCCCTTCTGCAAACCGGTAAAATTGGAGGTAATTTAATTTCTGCCTCCGGTTATCAGTAATATTTCACACCCGGAGACCTGTTTGTTCCTCCCTTGCATCCACTTGCAGGGATTGCAAGATAAACGTTTAGTCACACACACACACACACACACACACACACACACACACACACACACACGATCTCACACAAAAAAACTAACGACTTCGAACGAAAGAGAGTGAGAGAGAGAGAGACAGCTGAAGATGATCGAAGAGGAAGAGGGGTATTACAAGGGGAGGAAAGAGCAGGGCACTTAAGGTTTGAGCTCGCCGCTTGTCACCGATTTTTAACTGAAACTAATTAGATCGGCTTGACCGCTTGCCTCTGCACCATATCCTGATGGCAAAGATCACCTTGGAGACGCGTGCGAGGTAAACCTGCCTCCCAGAGGGAAAAGATTCACTTCAGGTTCGCAGACCTAGGGGATAGAAGGCAAAAAAAAAAAAAAAAAAAGAATTTCCATAGTGCAGCCATTTATCAATCGCCATTATTGCTTTAGTCTTGGCCTTTCCAAGGCACTAAAACGCCATATCTCGAAGCCATGGCAAGCTCTTCGTCCAAAGCGGGGCTGTCTCCGGTGATTTCCGCTCAAAGATGCCAGTCTCGTACAGATGAGATATAAAAAAAAAACATTAACAACGACGGTATTTATGCCAGGTTTCTGGCAGCAGCACTGGCTGACCTGCGAGTCCGAAAAGGCCGAATGTTCGAGAATGTGACCACTATCCCCCCACCCCCTGTGCGTTGCGTGACGGGGATAACTTATTCTCTTCTTAGATCACCGCCTTCAAATCAAGCCGCCGGGAACAGTTTGTTTTCTTTAATGCTTGGCGTTTGAGCAAAAGACTTTCAGTGACGGTTGGCAGCAGAGGGCGATTGTTGCTACTAGTCAGTCTGATAGTCTTATAGTCTTTAAGCTGGCGACCAGGCTTCAGTGCCCACTAGCACGAGGACAGCGTAGCGGAGAAGCATTTTTAAGTGTGGTTGTTTTGTTAGTTTTTTGTTTTGTTTTGTTTTGTTTTGTTGTCTTGTTCTTTTTTCGAATTCGCAGCAGGGTTTGTTCTCACAACACAAAGTGATTCATGGGACAAGACCATTAAAGGATTCAGCTACCTATATGCAAAGCAGTGTTTTCTAAGTACCAACAAAAGAAGAATTACATATACTGGATGAAAATATCTTATTTAAAAAAATTTCAACCGATACCTCTGTCAACAAAACACATTTTCACGTCCCCACTTATGTACCGATCAACGGAGTCCAGCATGACTGTCTCGAAAATGGTGAAATTTGGGAAATTGAAACTGCGACGCTGTGGGAATATGTATCTGGTTAAGAAGGGTTCTTTTTTTAATCCTTGAACATACCATTCCTTTCACTACATAAAGACTCGGCAGGAGGTTTCACGTTGTGACTCAAGAACAAGATGAGGGAAAGAGAGACAAACATGCAAAAAAACATTTTTTATATTTTTATAGCTGTTCTATTCTGTCTAGAATGTGATTTAAAAAGTAGACTAAAGGTGTCAGTGAATCAGAGACCAATTATAAAGATTGCAGGGGAGATAAACCAGCATTATTAATTCATATTTTTCCATAATCACCACGTTAGTGCTGCTTTCTATGCTTTTCTGCAATCATTGCTCGCGTCACTGGCTTCATTCTGTCCTCAAGTCATCGCCAAATTGACATGGTCGTCCTTGTGTTCTCTTTCTTCAAATCATCGCCAGTAGCAGTAGTTTTTTATCTACAACGTGTCATCTTTGAAGTCTCCTTTCTTTAATCTTTTCTGTAATGTCCATAAAAGAGATACAGTGATATATGCACCCATTCCCCTCCCAAAACTTTTAACACTCTATTCATCTGTCTTTCCTCAATACTTTTTTTTTAATGGCTTTCGAGGTTAAACGCATATTTAGAGAAAGAAGAATGTTTTTCATTTCCGGTCATTCGAGTATCCTTGCATTCGTCGCAACTGTTTGTCTTCCAATTTTAAAATAACAAGAAAATAGTATTTCTGCATTACATTGAAAGAGGCATGTGAGAGATTCTGACCTGTGTTTGGTTATGAATTATACGCATTCAATATTGCAACGAAGTTTTCTTACGAAGGATCAGTTAAGACGAAAATCATCGTGTCCCTTCTGCCAATATTTTTATTTGGACAATTTTGTTACTCACGTCGCTCAGTTCCCTCGTTAAAGATTTCTTTTTACCGAAAAAAAACTTTGAACAAGTTTGGCAGAGTTTTTATATAGCTGTAATGTGAAAATGTTTGTCAAACGTGGTAGAAATTTCATCCATATGTGTCCTGTTACGAACGCGCCTTTATCGAGGTCATCGCAGTTCTTGAAAGAGAACATACTGTGTATCGTGTTGATGACCTTTTATATATAAATACGTACTTTTACAAAACAGTATTATAACTGCCAACTACTTTTTTGTATAGACTTTACTACGTGCAAGGCGTGTGTTAAGGGGCTAAAACATCGTACAGTAGTCTCACGAAAAATATCCGTAATGGTAAATAAAAGCAAAAACAAAATCCATTAAAGAGAAAGAACGATTTATGTGAACTTATTCCCATTCCGTGTGCTCTCTTGAGATCGACAGATGATGTAGTGGCGTCTAGAGAGACATAAATCTATATGGAAGCAAATGCCCTCCCAAGCAACGGTCTCTAAGGGTTTCTGGTGCACTTCGGTATCGGGAAGTAGATAGGAGCAGTGATAAAATCTCGCAGACATAAAAATTACATTTCCAATTTAAACCCTACTCCGTAAATGTCGTCGTGTACTTTCCTCTTTAGAAAAAAGTCGGTTGCAAAGTTATTTTGCTTGTCGTCAAGATGTGTTGCATATTCTCGCTCACTCGTGTTTATGTACCAGAGCGAGGGATTAAATTTTTTCAGACCACGGGTCATATATGAACTAGACTGCTGGTGGTCTGCCGAGAATAACGAAGTGGTAAACTGTCAGGTCTCCACGAGCCCTTTGTAAAAGTAGTGTACAGACGTCATCAGACACCGTTTTGAGCGTTCACCTTTCTAAAATATATGATATAGTGTGTTCACGGCACATGTATATCAAAATGGGAAGATATTTTTATCTTTAAGTATTCTTTGTACTTTAAGAGAGACATAACATCGCCCACAAGGAAAGTCTAGTCTCGAACTATCGACAAGACAGAGACCGGTGAACTAATTAATGGGGGGGGGGAGGTACCGGCTTAGAGAAGTGTTAAGTGGAGTAGACGACCTTAAGGGGTTATAGCAAGCCAAGCGTGACCAGCTGGCCAGCAGAGGTGTTCATGAAAACTGGACCGTCTCGATGGATACTCCTGACGGCGAGACAGAGAATAACACCTTCTTTCGCACCTGGCAGGACTTACCCGCATGATATCCCGCCACTTGTAGAGTGGGTTAGTGTCAATGGGAGGGATGGTCTTCCTCTTGACCACGCTGGCTAATTGATTGGGTGAAGGATGCTGGGGGATTGGTCATCCAAAAGCATTCCTTGTTGTATGTTGATGTGTGAATGTACGAAGTACAGTACGGCACGACATCTGGCTGTACGGAGGGCTTTGAACAGTCGACATGTCTTCATCTTTCTTCAACGCCAGAAGACTTTTCTTCGAGACCGAGACTGGAGCCAAGAGAACAGAGACCTGGTAGGAAGTCCAAACGCTTGAGCAGAGAACCTTAACGTAAAGGGCGAGTCAGTGACAATGGACCGTCAGGATTGCCAGCTGCCGCCCTAACACCAAAGGCTACGTGACCAAACCTTGGGTTGCCAAGAGGTTCGACACCAAGGTAGGCAGAATGAGTCATCGTTCTCAAGGGGGAAGAGGACGTTTGTGTATTCGCCCGCATTCCAAAGCACCGGAGTCGTGAGTTAAGTCGCATCGAGGTGGTGATCGTTCAGCGGCTGTTCGTGGCACTGACACTGTAGCACCGTGTGCTCTATAACAGAGCAGTCAGGTGAGCAGGCAGTCGTCGAAGAGGCAACGTGGCGTCCCTGGACTGGGACAGCGCTTCGTATTCGTGTCGTAGAGGGAGCAGCCATCGCTCTTTGAACGAGGATGGGAAACCACGGACCTTTATTACTGAATAAGTGACTCGGATTCGTAACAGAACAATCTATACAATTGTTTCCAAAAAATCAAAAACACTGGGGTTTTTTTTTTTAGTTGTTAGTGGTAAAACAAGTCAATAGCATCTGTTGTGATGATGTTTTTATATGATAAAATTATCGATACACCCAAATGCTTTTTTTCAAACAGAATACATTTTACAGAAAATACTACTGTTTATTTTGCAATCTTCTTTAACAAGGTTCTGATGACAGAAAAGCTTAATTACTCGCTTCTAAAATTTCTTCGACATTAGGAAGATCTGCTATTTTTACATAAAACTGAAAGCCCTTCGTTGTTAGGGTTTGTGACGATTGGTGACTGTTATGATAGGGCAAAGAGGCAAGGAATGAGAGACACTTACCCAGTAAATGAAGGTCCATGGCTGAGCCAAGTGGGGAAGGGATGACAGAAAGTCGGAGGGGGCACTTCGAGGAATGAGTCACTAGAGTGACTCTACTCACCTCATCACAAGTATAGACTTACAACGTGAAAGACTGAGACGCAGAAGAGATTTGCAATGCGAGTGCAGCAGTAACAACTGCCAGGACTAAGTTGATGTACGAATGTATGGAAGAGTTTTAACGGGAATAATCACTGCATGATTTGTATGTATAATAAATCTTTATCGTTGTTTGTACTTTATGTCGCATGGGTGGAATATTCGTGAGCCTAGTGACGAGAATTGTGAGTGATTGAGGTGTGAAAATGTGCATAACCTTCTCCTGCACGATTAGGTTAATGGGGGCGGTAAGAATTACATTGTAAGAGCACTGATACTGTTTTGTTGTTTTTTGTTGTTGTTTTTTTCATTTATGAACCATAAAAAGGCAGATGTAAATATGTATACGACATTCAAGAACATGTCAGTTAAAAACTGTTTCTTCTCCCGCCTTTTCTCTAAGTCTCTCTTTCTTCCTATTTCTCTTACTCACACTCACTCTCCCTCTCTCTCCAACAGTTTCAATTTTTAACTGATGAAACCTTTCTCATGTCGGTTTGCGCTGAATCTTCAATCAACCGCTTTGAAGATTGACTACGCAGCTTAAAAACTAGGGCTTTAGGGCTAGGGCGTAGTGTTTCGAGTAGGTTTAAGGCTTTTTGTGCCTGCCGAAAGGAATTTCCTTAGCGTCACGAGTCTAGTCTTTGAAATAAACAAGAAGACAGGGTTTTCGGGGATCTCTCTATCATTATCTCTCTACCACCTCTTTATATTTGATATAAATCTTCACTATTATTATTATTACCAATATCTATTGATCTCTCTAGGTAGTGGTCCTCCCATCATGCAGCAGGAGGGAGAAAATGATGGGCTGACTGAGGTCTACAAGTTTGACTTCTACAGTCTTCTCTCTTCTTTCTCTAACATAAGAAAATATAAGCTCACATTGTCGCTGTTGGTGTGTCACCATGAGGTGACATTGTGTTCAAATTCATAAAAAAGTGTTTTAAGAAAGATTAAAATTTGATTTGATTTGATTAAAATTTTTGTCGCAGCGAATGCCTAAAATAACGTACTCACAGAAGAATCAATCGTAAATTTTCGGAGGATCCAACAACATGAAATTCTGAAATTTTGTCAAAAGGTAATGATTAACTTATAAGTATTGGCGATGGCGCTGCTTTGGCTCAATTTGCAACATCGGAGTGGAAGAAGGTCCGTAAACTAACTCTTACTGTTATTCGTTTTGGAAAACAAAACAAAGTCACTTTTAATACATGGTGCATAATCAGATCTAGTATTTATCTGTAATAAAACTTATTCCGACAGCAAATATCTCTGAGATCTCGCTCACTTACCAGTTATCTCTAAGTTTAACATTTACCACTTCTTTCTCTGTTTTTGACACTGCATAAGAACATACAAAAAATTTAGTTATTGCAAGCAATAAATATTAAATGCATTCCTTACTGCACAATACAATCATACACCATTTAATGACACTGATAGAAACTTTACTTTTATTCAAACGAAAAAATTGCTAAAAAGCGAATAAAAAAATTTTATTGCAGTTGTGTACTTTTTTTGTCAACATTTTTTGACAAAATCGCAAAAAACTTCAATCAGAAAAGAACTAGCTCATTCAAACTTGGCTGAAGTATTGTCTACTGTTTACATGGTATACCTGTTTGCTATATTTCAAGCATGTTCTGTCAAGTATTAGTCAGCATAAAACTGCAGTCTAACAAATGATCTTCATCATCCTTTTAGCAAGCCAGTTGAAGATTGCAATATCCGTTGAGACTGATGCTGCAGTTGTTTCAGCTTTTCTTAAGAGACTGTATGCAATGTCTGCCTCAGCGAAATACTCTGCTCATTAACCTTGTGCATTTGTACCTTTGGGCGTTTGCTACAGTTTTGTGTTTCTTTGAAAAACTTGGTTTGTAGGCTTCGGCCAAAAACTACATTTACATCTTGACTTTTTGTCGTCCATTTCCTAGCCAGAACTGGTCTTCTCGGTGAACTTATGCTGCATGCCATACAACGTGATGGAAAAAATAAATATAAACTAATATTATAATCAGATGCTAGGCATGCAATAAACTAACCAAAGTCGTTCGTGTATATCATTTGCCTTCATAGCACGCTTGATATATCTGAACGAGGATATCAGACCTACAACAACAAAAATATCATAAACTAGACGACTGCATTATTTTAGCTGAGGAAACGGAAGATTATTTTTGGTAAAACAAAAATCGTCCACCCATGAAATTTTTAAAAGTTTCGTAAATTATTATTTTCTTTTAAAACAACAGTATCATGTCCTCCTTCCTGAATCCTTCAAATACACTGAAAGGACTAGAGAGATCCAACATTCTTTTCCAAACGAGTGAGAAAAACTCACTGCAAGATACTATTTCTCCAGATCTAGGTGAATATCCCTTCACAAATTCCACCCTGTACGTCAAGGTCAGCATTACAGACGTCAGGATTGTATCTAGACAAGTCTTCATCTTCAACGTCTCAGTCAATGGGAGAGGTGGAACAGTATGTAAATAGGTCCATCCGTATACAGTACTGACGTCACGATATGGATCTCTTTGGGTGCATGGAGATATTTGTAGGCCTTTATCTTGAAAACGGAGGTTTGATGAAATAATATCCTCTGAGCTTTACTCAGTCGTTAAAAAACAAGTTGCGACTCACAAGTCCTTCGAGAGAAGACGCTATCTTATCCAGTCCCTCAGCGTGCTTGCAGTCGCAGTCCTTTACTGCGAGGATAGCATGTCAGGTCACTCATATTTTGAACCCAAACAGTCTCTAAATCTTTCTTTCTTTCTTTCTTTCTTTCTTTCTTTCTTTCTTTCTTTCTTTCTTTCTTTCTTTCTTTCTTTCTTTCTTTTTTTTCTTTCTTTCTTTCTTTCTTTCTTTCTTTCTTTGATATTGGTGGTTCATAGCGGAGTAACGTCTGCTTGAGTTAAGAGTAGAGAACTGAATTGATTTTCCAACGAAGGAGAGCTCGTGACCATGCCTCGTCGTTCTTCTGTTGCTGGCGCGGTATGTGGAAATGAAGGAGTTTCGACGTCGCAGGTTCAGACCAATATGTTAAACTGTACCTGTTGCTGTCAACACCCTCGCCCTCTGTCTGTCTGTCTGTCTGTCTGTCTGTCTGTCTGTCTGTCTGTCTGTCTGTCTGTCTGTCTGTCTGTCTGTCTGTCTGTCTGTCCGTGTGTGGCTGATTTCCTCTTTCTCTTTGAGGAAGAGGGGGAGCGTTGGAAGATTGGGAAGGCTGGTGAAGGTTTTTAAAATAGCCATTTGCCGTTCGGGATTAATTTTTTTTATTGAAGATTATATATTTATAAATACAGTTCATCCCCTTTTCCTGCATGACCTGTAAGACTACAAGACTCCCCAGCTCAGTTTCTCTGATGAACTGCCTGCTGTGTCAGATCTGTGAATAATTGGCCTCAATTGTTTGGGAGAAAATTTGCGATGTCTCGGCCTTTGTATAATGTCTCGTCTCTTCTGGGACAGCTGAGAAATGGAGTTGTATCCTTACTTCTGGGTCTACATCCAGGAAAGCTGGTCTAAAAGGTTCTGGACATATGCAGGTATGCAAGGTCCATAACAGTGCAGGATCCATAAAAGGGCAGATTTTTTAAGGCTTTTCAGTTACAAATTTAAGAGGCAAGTCGTCTGCTGACAGAAAAAAGGGTTTGATTCCAAATCAGTACGTGGAAAAATGTGTTGTTGGTACTGAACTACTGAACACGTGAGATGTAGGGTGCAGGAGCTAGTGTGTTCGAAGACAGTTTGATTCTTTGCCTGCAACACTCACTCACTCACTCACTCACTCACTCACTCACTCACTCACTCACTCACTCACTCACTCACTCACTCACTCAGCTAGCAGTCGACAGACACAGAGGACACGGAGAAGTCTTGCCACATAAGGCGACGATCAAAGACGAGTTTAAGAGAAGCGAGGGTCGAGAAAGAAACTAGGTAATGGCGCCATAGCTACTAGGGAGGAGTATGAAATTTCTGGCATAAAGGACCTAACCAGACGTGCCCTAGATAGTTGTCCTGGAAGTCTGTCAGCTGGTATAAGGAGCCAGCGAAACACACTATATAGTTATGGATGATCTATTTAATCTTTTTAAGTTATTTTTTGGCTTCAGGGTGTTTCTTAATGGCTACATTTCAACTCGACGTAAATGCATGTTTATGAAGGAAAAGCTTCATTTGTCACCGTATGGTAAATACAAAATTTTAAGAACACCTTGTTGAAAAACATTTAACTATGATGCATGTTATATAACATCTATTTAAGACAGCGGAATTACTTTTGATTTTTTTTTTTGCTTAATACAGCGATAGTTCTAATCTCATAATGCAGTTTACGATACTATCCAGAGAATTAGCAAGAACAAAGGAGATAACGCGTTAATAACACGTGTAAGAGATGCAGTATATGAGCGAATAGTCGCCTCTTCTGGCTCTTCCCCTTGTGTATGCGCCACCAGTAAAACATTGTCACCTTTTCCTTCTGAATTAATCAGTCTAGCAACTCTCATTTTATGATCCCTTTTTCCCACCAATAGAAGAGCTCATTGTTTCAGAAACATTGGCTTTAAAGAAATTGCACGACATCGAATGGACACGTAGTTAATGACAAAGAACTCGGTGAGGCCGTTCCGCACGCGTCATCTGGCCAGGTCATTGCTTGATTTCATTTTTAGCAAATCACTCTTCCTGAAAATGTGTAATGATTCAAAGCGAAAACAGATGTTTTTCATGCATTTGTATTGAACTTTCGGCTCGAACGTTTCCCGGTCAGCAATTCGAACGTTTGCAATGAAAACAAAACTTTAAAACGAGTCCTTTTATTCTGTTCCGCAAACAAACCCTAAGCATTTTCCGGACAGCCGCTGTACAAATAGACCGCTTTAGCAGCTCCCATGTTGTCCTTTACTTTGGAATCCGCGAAGGATTATCTTTTTTTTCCTGCAGTGCCTAAGTGCTTGCGCTATCTGTAAAAGCAGTAGTTCTTTTTTCACTCGATCACTGAGCTCTAACTATAGTAATTATTATGTGTTTTCCGCACCTGAAAGATAATTTTCCCTCCTCGCAAGCACAAGAGCTCAGAACTTCTGTCAGGTTCAAATAGAATCCAGTGTTTAAAAGGTGTTTATTGATCTATGTGTTTAGGATATTATAAATTCTGTTGTGTTTGCTAAGTTGTTGTTTGGCCCATCTTCTCCTGGTAGATGATATGTCGTTCATTACCTTTGCTTGTAGCGTTGGTATGTCTCGTCTTCTTTCCAAACAGCAGTCTTGTCGTGTGACAATGGCCAGGCGGTACTTACTCGATCTGGCTGCAACGTTCTTCGAAAGGACGAACACTGACAGCAGTACAGGAGCTGATTTATTATCGGCAATTTATCAGTCTTACCACCGTGATGAGTGGCACATTGCAGGTGATTGATTGCAGGGGCAAAGCATTCTTCACTTTACTGCCCTTATGTGAAGACACCCAGCTGAAATATAAACAAACATAAAAAAGAGCAGGAAATAAAATGAATGAAACGACATGTACACAGATGAATAGCCACATTCATTGCCAAGCAGAGGTCTGACCTTATAATTGACCGATTCACCAGAAGTCAAACTTTCTCAGTCTGTGTCATGACAGGCCGAAAGGGCGCAAAGAACCCCGGGAACCTGACTTAGAGGTTAAGAGATGGAAGGGAGGAAAACAAATTATTAGACATACATGTGAAATATATAGATAAAATCTGCTCACCTCGGTTAAATAGCCTGTAAAGCTCATCATCATCATCATCATCATCATCATCATCATCATCATCATCATCATCATCATCATCATCATCATCATCACATGGACAGGCAGAGATAAACACAGAGATGTTTCTTTCTTGCTGACATTAGTTCTTTTTATTTTAAGAAACGTTTTACTGTGATAAGAATACAGCACGTGAAGCAATAATTTAGTTTATTAGTCACTTCTCATAGACGGTTTTGAAGACAAAAAGATCGAGAAAAGAGAGAAAGAGAAATAGAGATCATTTACTGGAAAAGGTTTTAAAAAGTGATCGGGTACAAAGCCGAAGAAAGGAGCCTTTACCTTGTCTACTGAGCCTAAGATAAGCAGCTAAGACATTTGTAAATGTAAGCTTGGTGAAAGGCAAGTTTATTTTGAAAAGAAACACAGCAACAATTCAAGAAGGAACTCACGCACCCATGCAGTCTCTCTGTTCTCTCTCTCTCTCTCTCTCACAGAGAGAGAGGAGAGAGAAAGAGAGAGAGAAAGAGCCACAGAACGAACGAAATTTCTTTATTGCTTAGGCCATGTTGCCTTCCACAAGGTGCGCTAGGAAATAGGTGTGTGGGGCCCTTTCTGACTTTTATCGTTTACGCAATTAATGCAGGTGTGTGCTTAGTGTCAGATAAGATAACTGCATAATCTCTTTCATCGTTTGTATGCACTTCGTTTATACAATTTCGCATTGGTGTGATTTTATGACTGTTAAGGAGTGGTCACGGAACTGTGTCCTATTAGTTAAACCGCTTTGTTCTCAGAATACTGGACTATTTCATTGTATGGTTAATTGTTGTGTGTATTAATTGCTTATAATTCATTTACTTGTATTGCTTGTTTACATTTGATCTTGAGTTTGATAATAATTACTCGAGTCTTTTGAATGGACGCTCTGCATCAAAGTGATTTTTTGTTGATTTTCGCTGGTAAGAATGCGCCTGGCGCGAGAGGTGCGTGACACACTTGCTGCAGATTTAGGGCCGTTCCTGAATAAGTTCACAGCATTCACTTCACTATAAATCATCGCTCTGGCTCTGTCTAGCAAGTCTAAAATGTCTGATGAGTGTAGGTTGGACATTAACATTGTTTTTAAATCTGGATTCCTTTGTAGCTTCTCAAAGGAGGTTGGGGATAGTAACAGAGTCTAATGACGTATGTTGCATATTAACAGCTTGTGTTGCGGTTCTAAACGTTCATCGACAGTTTATTTTTGTGGTAGGTGAACAATAGAATTAGAAAAGATAAAATAGTCTACAACGCTGCAGCCTGTTTGGGAAATGACACTGTGACAAAAGTTCGTCCCTTTCAATAGGCCAGGGGGGCCAAAATTAATAAATGTCCATAAATGTAGTTTAAAAGATAACTGCGCATCTGGTTCCTAGGCGATTACATTTTTAGTGTGACATCCAGGCGTCTGATCATGGGCTTCATGTTCCATACTGTACACAAATCTGTACCATTGTTAGGTCCGTCAAGGCAATAACTTTTTCCGACCAGTTCTGGAAATAGAAACATCCAAGCACTAACACAAGTTCACGCAGCCACAGTGAGCAAGCTGACTATCAGTCGAAAATGTGGGAATTTAATGCATTTATCCTGGCTGCCACCTTGCTATGACGCCTGTCACCACCATCACACTTAGGAGAAAGTGTAAAACACTTTATTACCACACAGTCTGGAAAAGGCGATTTTTCGTGTGAAGGACGGCACGACGTTTTGTGACGTCACGTTGTCCAGGTTACGGGCGTGTAAAATGTTGAAACGGAATTTACGGGAAAGAGTATTATTACCAAAAAAGTGAACGATGACGCCTGTTACCTTTGGACGTCTTTCACTTTCCAGACAAATTTATATATTGCTGTAAATCTGTTCGTGTTTCTGAGATTCTTGGCATATATTTAATAAAATTAGCGTTATGACAACCATTTGTTACACATTCATTCCGTCGTCTGCTAGACAAAAGCGATTATCTCGCTGATCAAAATTTCCGCAAATTGGGGACAAAGTACCTTGACGCCCGTCAGTATGAATTCAGATCGCATTAGTTTTTTAGCAGGAATATGTTGACAAATACTGTTTGTGTGCAAAATGTAGAGCTTTGTTAGGTGAAAAGTTTCAGTGCATCCAGAGTGTTCAACACTTCGTGGTGTGAGTAGAATTTACGTCAAACATGACGCCACCTCCATCGGCCATTGTTTTAATCGTCAGAAATGACGTAATTCACGCATTAAAACACACAAAACATGCGAACAACAAAAACACACAGCAAGCCGGTATTAACATATTTATCTCCTGAAACCTTTCTTCATCCATTCATATCGTTTCAGGTTCAGCCCAGAAAAAATAAAGAACTTGTAAGCAATCAAACTCCGACTGTATGCCAATAGTGAGCTTTTGTCACAGTGTCATATATAAGTAAAGTGGCCATTTTCATGGCCATCACATGTTCCATTTAAAACAGAAAGATCAAAGGCTGAGCACAGCTCTAATAATATCTCACCAACATCGTTTATGACATAGTCTTGGGACTGTCTAATGTTCGTGTTCATCCTTAGCAGTTCTGCTGGAAGGTCCTCAGATACAGGGGTTTTGTTTGATGTTCTAGCATTGAGGTCCCCACAAATGATAAATGAAGCTTCAGCATAGCGTTCCGCAAGTTCCAGTAAACATTGTTCTCGGATAAACACCCCATTATCAAAGTCTGATGTCTCATAAAAAAAAAAACGGAGAGTCAGCAGGCGCTAGGTATGTGCATACGGGGTACACGTCTGTAGTAGTACTGACGAGTTCTCGAGATTTTAATAACCACGATATTATCAAAGTTGACTTCAATTTTTATTTGATAAATCTGCTGTAGTTTTTGTTTACTAAAACCATTATTCCTCCTGATCCTCGACCCTGGGTAGATAATGTTTTTAGCGGGGTAGTGCAAAGGAGTCATAGCGCTCAAACAGATCACTTTCAAAGCACTCAAGGATCCAAGTTTCAACGAGGTACATGAAATCAAATTTAGTTACACATAAAATAAAGTCGCTGTCAGTCATTTCAGAAAGAAGGCCGTCAACATTCCATGAGAGAAATAAAATCGGCAGCTTAGCTTGTGTGGGATTATTGGTACTATGGGGGAAGCGGATGGCCGAGTGGTTAGAGCGCTGGCTTCCGAACCGAGAGCGCGCTGGTTCAATTCCCAATAAGCGCAGCAAACTTCCCCCAGTCGACCCAGCTGACGGGAATGGGTACCTGACTCCATAGAGGGTTAGGGAAGGTAAGGCAGCGAGGGAGAGGAGATTGGCACCACCCTCATGTAAATGCTGGCCCCGAGAAAAGTGAGGTCTCTAACACCTCACTCCCCAACGACCTGAAAAGGTTATGGGATGACCTTTACCTTTTTTTTATTGGTACTAACCAAGATGTCTGGCGTATTTAAACTGTTAAAACCACGGCCGAGTCCTCACCTCGTGGTAGGGGTTCCTGTTCCTGTTTGTTCCCAGTTCCGTTTATCGGGCTTAGGTTTGCTTTTCACACTAACACTGGATGATTGTAGAGATTGTCTGGTCCAGGTTGCTGGCAGTTGCTGTTGTGTGGCGTTAACCGACGTGTAGTTGTAGTTGTTGTAGTTGTCGTAGTCGGGTTGCAGGTCGATTGGGTCCCCCAGTACTGTTCGGCGGTCGATCGTTGCAGTCAGGGTTATCATTCTTGCTCTTAGTTCTGTTTACTGCACTTGACCTTGTTCTATTTCTAGCTGGGGCATTTTCGCCTGTAGGTATATGGCCACTGGTCACTTCAGAATTGGTTTCTCCATAGATCTCACAGTTGATGTCAGTGTCGCCAGCTAAAGGTGTCTGGAGGCTAGAAGATGGGGTAGATTGTTGGCGTCTGTCACTCCCATCTTGTCTATTCGAGTGTGAGTAGGACGTATGCGATCCTGGTAGTTGCAGGTGCCTAGGGTGGCAGTAGCAGGGTGGTCGGGGTCCGTCATTTACCTGCCAGTTTCATTAGCTGCTTCGTTAGCAGTACCCTCGATGTCGATGGAGTGACCGGTTCGGGGACGTGTGCGTCTTGGTTCTGTGTGGAGTTGACCATTTTTGTAAAATACAAATTTCCCTTCTTCACGGGCTTTTAAGATGTTATTTGCCTGAAGTCTCGTCAGGTCAGAGACGACTCTAATACCGGCCGTTCGAAGTGTGTCTCTAACAGTCTTATCGCTTAAAAGTAACATTTTGTCGGTCCATCGATGGAATTGCACAATCATGGGTCTGGGGCGATTGTCGCCAGTCCTCATGTACCCAAGTCGGTGGGCCCGGTCAGTGTCCTCAGCACACCACAAACTTTACACCACACAGTTCGTTCAGGAGACCGACCACTTCCGAGCTGCACTCTGTGTAGTTCTCACCAACACTTTCTTGGATGCCGAACACTTTAACATTTTTTCGCCGAGACACAGCCTCGAGCCTGTCCATTTCCGTTATGATCTCATTCACTTTTTCATGTAATAGTTCATTTTCCTCTGTTAACTCTTTAATTCGTTTCTCGTTTCCAAGTAGCTTTTCTTTAACCGAATCGATGCCTTGCTGAAGTCTGGTGATGTTTTGTATCAAGGATTGACAGGAAGTTTCTATCTGTTGAGAGATTTGTTGGGTAATAGAGTCTCCTATATCACGCATCTGAGTGTCTACGGTATATATAAAAGTGGACTGAATGGACGATATGTTTTGGCCTTCTTGCCTTTGATCACGTCCCGTAATCTACAAATCAAGGCGTAGAGCATGCACTGTGACATTTGACTGTAGATATATTACATGCATCTTCTATGGTCATTATTTGCATGGTGTGTTCACTGGCGGGTTGGAAAGCGCGTTACAATGTTAACTCGAAATATACAAAATAATCTGAGACGAAATACGACTTTTAAAAAAAAATCTTCCCCTTTCAATTCATGAATTGCGAAACATGACAAGAAATTCAATATTTCTCGTTAGCAGATACGAAGTACAGGCATCTAATCGAAATCGGTGACAGTAACCACGAAAAACAATAATACTGTTACTTATCCTACGTCACAGGGTTTATCACTATATCACAGGCTAAAAAACATGGAGAATTTACAAGTGAATACGAAAAGAAAATGTCCTATGGCATTCGAATGGGTCTGGCTGTTTTAGACTGGAGTGAATGACTTGTCTATCTACAGAGACAAAATAAAAGTTTCAAACATCGAAATTTACAGTGGCACATGTTGCGTTTGGCATTTCATTAGTACAATATCGGGTTGGTAAGTACAAAAATACGGATGGTTCAATATTTCCTCATTTATCAATGAACTGTGTGTTTTTGTTATTAAAATTAATTTTCCAAAACGTCATTAAAACTACTGTTTGTTTCATGTAGTGTGTTTTCTACATGTTTAGAATCAAATTTGTACTGCTTATCGACACATTTCCAGATATCATCTACCAGTATAAAACATTTTCTCTGTCCTAATGCGTGGTCCAACTCGCCGCCAGCTGTTGTAAACAATCGTTTTGGTGTAATTTGCAGCAGACTGTCTATCGACATGTTAATTCCAGCGAGACTCATGCTCATTAGTGCCTCGTTTTTTTTAATGTGGACACGCTTAGAATAATGTGGATACATCAGGCAGACATGAAAAAAATCGCTGGTGACGTGCTGAATATTGATAACTTTGTGGGTCCACAATATTAGAATAATAATAATAATAATAAATGAAGATTTGTATAGCGCATATTCACACTCATAGAGAGCATGCTCTTAGCGCTTAAAAACAAGGAAGAGACATGGACTAAATGGATAGAACACGAGGGGCGTAAGAATAAACGACAGTACTGACGACAAACAAAAAACAAAGATGGAAAACACAAAAAGACACCGAGTAACAGAACATAGATAGTAACAACGATAGTGTGAGATACATATTTACGCCACGCATGTCTTGCATCTGCTACCACATTGATCCCGTTGGTCACGGGAGACTTGCTTCAACTACGACCGACCGGCGTCTCAAGAAGTCGAAGACTGTAGAAAACCGTGACATTCGTTTATTTAAAAGCTGATCAGATGCAAGTCCCATGCTGGCAACTTTAGACAATTTCTTATAGGGAACGGAGATAATCTATGACGCAAAAGAATGTAAGCAAGGTACATTCTGTGAGGCACCTGGAAACGAACTGAAAATGTTGAATATTATTATTCCTGCTTTAAAAATAAGGAGCGTAAGATAAAAGGGAAACGAGAACAATAAAATTACAGTTAAAAATTCAGTTGCCTATGTGTTGGTGTCATTTACGCTGTCCATCCTTCTCTTCTTCTTTCTCGTTCTCTCTCCTTATTGAGATTATTAGAATACAATGGAGAACACAGGCAGTCGTTACCCTGACAGCAAGCCATTTATCCTCAGCTTTCTCTTCACCCAATTAGGTTCTCAGCTCTACGGCAAGTCCTGGTCAGGCGAGTAAGACGGCTTGGCCATCGCTCGTGACCATCCCGAGTAATTGTTGGACGAGATGAAAGCATTTAGAGAAGACTGACCACGTGTAGCACCGAGTGTCCTCCTACCTCCCCTCCCCCCACCCCCCATTCCGAACCCATTCTTTTCTTCCGGAGAGTAAAAGTTCGGTCTTTAAAGCATTCGTTGAAAGCTAAGTTAAAAGTAAACAAGTCCACGGATCCCCTCCATGACGTCACGAAGTAAACCTTTTCACTGGCAGGAAGGTTCGCAACGGCGATATTGCTCTGCAACTGTCAGGAGGGCGGTCCCCACACAGGTATTTTGTCACACGTGACAAGCCCCTTTTGTGGTTGACCTGTTCCCCTCCTCCCCCCCCCTTTGCTGTCGTGTGTATGGGCAATTAATAAAGGCAGGCAGCACTCGTGTGTACATCATACACCTGCCTGCGGCTGTCTGCCAGACTTGCTTTCTACGCCCACTAGCTATGTGAAGGGAAAGGGACATATTACACATCTCGGTAAGGAACACGCATTTATCAGAAAGTTCTTTTGTCGTTGTTGCTGCTGCTGCGGCTGTTGTTTTTGTTGTTATTGTTGTTGTTGTTGTTGATGTTGTTGCAGCCATTCTTCACATGTTAACTAGTATGCGTTGTAACCTGGTAAAGAACGAAAAGCAAAGATAAGAATAGACCACGAGTTCTCGAGCGGTCTCATCCCGACTGTGTTGGGAGACAACGCTGCGATCTGCGTGACAGCAAAAAAAGGATGAGACTTTGCTGTCCCAGGGTTCACTAGCGCCGTCGGTCTGGAGGGTATTTCCTCCTCCCCTCACATAAGGCGCAGGAGTTGCTCCCCTGCTAAAATGACTTCTCTGGACAAAGCGACAGAGGAAAAGCTTCTTCTCCCAGCAAGTCGTGAACGGCTGAAAATATTTGTGTTAGTTTCTGTTTTTCTATAAGTGGCTGTAAAATTCCTCTTGCTTCAACAACAAAATCCAAGAGCAACGCTGAGGTAAGAAGGTCACGTTTAAAGCAGTAGAGGCACCAAGAACAGACAGGGACTGTGTACGTTTTTAGATTCTATCATCCATCATCCATCCTCAGGTGTTAGATACTACTGTATGTTTTCCAAATGTTCCATATCGTAACAAGAAACTCATTAGCATAACAACCTAAAGTCCTCGAAACTGCAAGACTTTTTAGGTTTTTGAACTTCAGTTTAACTGGACAGAAGGTGTAGCGATGGTTCACTCATTTATCTGTCTTAACTCAGCAGCACCTGAAATGTTGATGTTTAGGACTAGTGGAGTGAAAATTTTGTTTGTTTGTCTCCCAAATGGAAGGAGTGAATTCCCCAAAATTTAGGGGAAAGGTATCTCACACTGAATTTTACCCGGTCATTAGACACATATTTTGCACCTCACTGATTCTTTAAAGAAGGAGAAAAAAAAAGAAAAAATGGGGATGAATCACAAATACTCCCAGCGCGCTGGTCTGGTTGCAGTCTAAAATACGCGGTTCAGCTCAGGAAAATGCAGGCAAATGCAGGCAACGCAAGACGGATTCAAAATGAGGGGACGATCGTAAGTGGACAGTAGACAGCGATAAGATGCTATCAAGAACTTAGGAACCATCATCAAACACGAGATCAATCTTTTCCATCAGCGCACTGTCCTGTCTTCTGAAAGCCATCGGCTCGGTTGGTCAGACCATCTACACAGTAATGAAAGGCGACTGCTGGAGTTACTGAAGGCACCAGCACCGTCTCCGTGTCTCAGGGACTGCGGTGATGGTGTCGTTTCGAGGAAATCCCTTTAATGCGTCTGAGGATTTCAGTTCATTTGCATTTTTTAACGTTTAGAAGAAAAAAGGATTCAAAGAATGAGACACTCGTGTGCATTTTAGTTGTATCGTTAAGATCAAGAAGCCTGGCACTTCTTTCTGGAAGCTGTCAACTCCTCTGTTGTTTCGCTGACTTGGAGTGAGTGATCCTGATTCTGATCCAGCTCTGGTCGATGACATGAAAAATACATGTAGGATGGAACCAGTCGGTGCAACAACAGGGAAATGAAAAGTGTAAATTTAATCAAATGTGTGAAAGAAAATGAGGCCAGTAGATTTGTTTGGGGTTTCTTGTGGGAGGGAGGGGTGGGAAATACGGAGTGAAATTTCGTTATCTTTCTTTTCTTTTTTCATTCTACTTTTCTTCCTTCCTTTTTTTCTTACGTTTGTTCCTTCCTTTCTTTAATGGCTAAGGACAGCCCTGGAGTAAGGGGACTCAAACACAAGTGTCTGTACGTACCTTCTGAAGCACAGCAGCTGAGCGCAGACAGAGAAGAACTGTCAGAGAGAACAGTTGTCACAATGACCCGCGTTACACAAGGATGACAGCGACTAATGACACCGACTTGCCAGGAGGGAACGGGTCAGGCAACGAGAGTTTCAGAAGCAGGTATAGTCCGAAAAAGGGTCAGCAGACGACCTCAACAACACGAACCACAGCAACAACTTCATGACCATCAGCATCACCACCAGCAAGAAGTGGTGTGTCTGGGGAGGTGGGGGTAGAAGAAACAAGGGGGAAGAGGCCTGCCGGCCTAGATTCCTCCCTTCCGATGTCTGTGGCAGCAGATGTTGTTGTGCGTTGACAGGGCCTTGACAGTGCAGGCACGTACGAACTCAACCAGGAGACTAACAAAGCATCGTGTTTGTGGCTTCACGAATTGTGGGTCATCTTCTCAAGACTGGTACAGTGGTACCTGCCTCGAAGGGTCGCATTCGTCATCTGTGTGTGTGTGTGTGTGTGTGTGTGTGTGTGTGTGTGTGTGTGTGTGTGTGTGTGTGTGTGTGTGTCCATAGCAATAAAATCGTTTCACAAGGTCTCAGACTTAGTAGCAATCTAAAACTTTACGAAGAAAACTTTTTTTAAAAAAACCTGTGTCCATTTTCTGAAACATTACCTCACTTCTCTTAAAACAGATGATGGTCTGAAGCCATAGATTTCTGCCACGAATCTCTTGTACATGTCTGAGTCTATTCATATAATTTAACGGAAACATTTCAGTGACTCCGAACGCTAGATATTATATTAGGTTGTATGAATCAAAATATTCACCATAACAAAGACAAGTGATGATCTGGCTTTCAAACCAGACGACTGGTCTCTACTCAATCATTCTTGGCTTGGTGGGATGTATATAAGTCTTCCTCCGAAATTGAACTCCAGCTGGTGACTAACCGTTAGACCCCAAAATGGTTAAGAGCACGAAGCCGTTTTGAAAGTAAGTGGTCAATAAAAAAAAAAGAAATCCGAGAAAATATATTCCAATTAGGTCCCTATTTATATAAGTAAATATGTAGACAGAAAGAGAAGAAATCCTAGAATATCATGTCCCTATTTGTGTTTGTAAATATGCAGGTAAAATGACAAATAATCCGAGAAAATGTACTACAACAATGTCCCCCTTTATACATGTAAGTATGCGGAGGCGGGAGAGGCTGTGGAAAAGTAATATATTTCCTGCTGGGAGACATGACACTGTTCTGGAGGCAGTCGTGCAAAGAAAGCTGATGAGGCGAAATGTCAAGTTGAAGCTGATCTGTCACTTGCTTTCCTTTCTTGTCTTCAGACAGGGGTTACAGATGGGCCCTAAGTCGTATTAACCTGTTGTATATCGATCTCTTGGACAGTCACATCTCAAGAGGCCTGCTTCAGTCTTGCCGCTGGTTTGTGACAGTGGGTGGGAGTGTACGTTGACCCTGTAACTGGGTGACACGATCATTTATTCTTTCTCTCCTCCCTCTCTCTCTCTCTCTCTCTCGAAGTCAAAACTCAAGTCTCGGCAATCAAGTTGCAACTAAAGTCCCCACTCTATGTTCAAGGTAAAAATAAATTTTCTCTATAAAGTCTTTTCCTGTCAAATTACAAGTCCCCCCCCCCCAAAAAAAAATGAAACCAACAAAAATCCACTTTCTCTGACGCATATACAACTATGTTTGTCGGCCATTTGATTAAAGTGATAGCAGGATTCAAAGGTTCAAGAAGAAATACGAGATAAGAACAGGTGTCCGTCCATCCGTCCGTCTGTCTGTCGCTTGCTCGTTCGGTCTCTTTACCCATGTCTACGGTCTGTAGTGTTCATTCTGTGCACTTAGAGCCAGTCCCAGCCGCGCGCAAATCTCATTTGGCGCGAGAAGAGATTGTTCGCCGCCGGCGCCAATGTTGCCCTTGTTAACCGGACTTAGACTGTTACAAGGGGCCGCGCTGACTACTTAATACGTCTTTCCTCCAACGTCGTGTACACTAGATTTCGTCGCTTCTTTTCGATATCACAGTTGTTCGTGATGGTTTTCCGTAAACACGAAAATAAGTTCAGAAAGGAGAGATGAACTAGGAACTAGGACAACGCGTTTATGGGGAAATGGGCGCCTTCGTGCCCGTGTCACTGTGTGTGTTCCGCTGTTTGCGGTGTTGTTTGAAGAGTTAAACAACAAGCAACAACCTTCATGAGGTGAAGGCTAACACCTCATAAATCATTCGTGTAAGGGATGGGGTGGCGACTCCTCGTCAAGTCCCTACCCCATACCAGAGATCTCTCTACAGATCTCTGCCCATACTAAGACAAACCCTGTCCTCAACAGACTGCCATGAATTCAAACGCCATCTAGAAGAGAAAGAACAGAAACTATATTGGTGACGATCTTGTATTCACCACTACAACAGACTGTAATGGTAACTATCGGGTGTTCAGCCAGAAGCAGACTGTATTGGATACTTTTACTTTCTATTTTTACTATATTCCCAAATAGAAAACGTACTAAATAATAAACTGCCATAGTCTACACTCTACAACACCAGAAATTGTAGTTGTGGCGGTGGCGCAGTAAAGATTAGTGATGATTAAGTCACTATTTGTCCATCCTCTGCGGAATTCTTGCCTTTCTGGTCCGAAGACAGTGCTTCCGGTCACGTGACCAAACCTTAGGTCACATGAGACAAGCCGCTAAATCGTCGACCATCACCTGGAGACGTTGTCAGCACGCAGAAGTAATTATCGAACAATGAATTGATTAAAAAATTAAAAGACCTGATGTGGGAAAGGATTTATGTCGTGACAGTCAGAAAGGATCTGAAAGGAGCTTTCCACGAAGTTTGATTCTTCGCTAGAATGTAAAGCTGCCGTTGCCCTGAGTTAGTTAAAAGACCCATGGGAAGGTCACAGGAGACCAGCCGTTTTGGGACGAACATTCGGGACATCGGAAGTTTGGCGAACATGCTGATCAGAGCCCGAACTTGCTTGCTATTCTGAACTGGCAGCTTTGCTTGTTAATACATTCGTTATTGCAATGGGACTTCGAAAGTTTTGAAACTTCGGTCCTTGTTAAAAATAATCTTAAGAGATGTATTAATGTGCACGGACATCAGTGGCCGAAAATGAATATTGTACCCGTACCGCACCCAAACACTGAGCTTGTGCCGTTTCTGACTTTCTTTTCAAATATTTTCCTCACTCTCCTTGATTTATGAACAAAGGCATAGAGCTGTCAGTACATGCTTTTAAATTGTTTTGTTGTATTTCTTGCTGCCTGGCTGGTTGGATTTTTTTCTTTTCTTTCTTCTGAGAGTTTCAAAACAGAGACCGAAATGGCCCTTATCAATTGTCCTGATCACTATCCCGTTACGCTTTATGTTGATGAAGTTGTTCCCCGTTAAATTTTTGGATAGCCATCAGCTATGGTCGTGATCACTATCATCCCATGTAGACGAAGTTAAAGTTTGGGATGCGGAACTAAATTACAAAAAAAAGTTTCATGGCAGTGTTTCCAACTGTTGGTCCCTGGAGGCGATGGCAGTGGTGGGGACAGTGGTGGTGGCGGTGGTGTTGATGATGATGGCCGCAGGTAATCAGACGGTATTTGTTTCCTTAACTGCAGGCGGAGAAGATGAGCAGGGCCAAGCGGCAGCTGATGTGTTTTCTCCTGCTTCTCTTCATTACGCTTGTCTACATCACCTATACTCTACACCTTGAGACCGTGACGGGTGCGTAAATTTTATTTTTTTTCTGACTCAATAAAGCTCAGCACAAGATGCTATTTCTCCAAATATGTTTGATAACGCCACTTTTTCTGTTCTCGAGTTTTCTGTTTTCTGTTCACCTGCAAACATCTTCCATGCACAGGTCAAGGTATACAACACAGACGTCAGTATTGTACATGGGTATGTTAACTTTTGTCGAGACCTCAGCCAATGGGAGACCTGGGGTCATATGCGTATCGGTGGACAAACGTGACGTGACGATTTTGACCTCTGTGCATGGTGATGAGTGTAGGCGCCATCTTGAAAAAACAGTTCCCTGAGCTTTATCCGGACATTAGAAAAATATCACACTCCTATACGCTTTTAAGTGGTAGGACTAGCTGGCGTTGTGATCGCAAACAGCTGCTGATTGTCTACAGAAATTAACGCAGTGAAGCGGAAATTCAGGTAGGACAGACTTCATCAGCGCTATTGTCAAAACTCATCTCACGGTCTAACGCTCGCAGTGCCCCTACCCTCTTGAGACCGGGATGCAAGTCAGGTTTTTCATTGCTATCACATAAAAAGTATTGCAGCAAAAAGTATTCATTTAATCTTGATTACGTCACCTTAATATAGAATCAAACAGTGCCCGGGCAGGGGACTTAGACTCCTAGAGTTAGCGCCGTGCCCTGGAATCACCTTAGTCAATACATTACATCCTCACAAGAAATCGAGGGCAGCTACTTGGTACTCGCAAGATGGATTGGTCCATAACCAAATCAACTTCACCCTGCTGCCTAGACGCTTCAAATCCAGCATCAACAAGGCCCAGCCGAGAAATCCTGGCGCTGACATGAGCAGCGACCATGGCCTTGTCTTAACGAGCCTGAAGTTGGAGCTGGCAGAGAAACAACTTGCCCATAATAGGAAACTTTATGTTACATTTATTAAGTTCTAGAAGCTGTTCGATAGTGTTCAAAAATCTGCGTTGTAGCAGGCGCTGTCATAAATGGGTCTGCAGTGTAACCTTTGGACCATCAGTCAATGTGTGTGAGTGTTAAGGCATGCATTAAGTGAAGCACCCGTACCTTGTCTTAGTATTTTTGAAAGCCTGCAGGAAGTGAAGCAGGGCGATGTTTGCAACCCAACACTCAGTATTTGTAAACAAACTGTTCAATGGCGAACATGGGGTTTTCTTTAACACCACATTGGATAGTTTTTTTTTTCTTCTTGCTGTTGCAGATGTCGCTGTTTGCAACAACTTTCAGGGTTTGCGAAATCAGTTTAACACTCTGTATCAGGTATCCGTGAAAATGTGTCTCAAGATCAGATAAACTAAAATAGGTGTTCGTCGTAAAGGAGGCCACTTAGCAACTAGAGACCAGTAGTTACAATGGAAAAAGAAACTGCAAGTAGTTAATGCTTAGGTTTAGTTATTTAGTGACCAGAGTCAAACGAGGGACCATTGAAATACTAAACACAGCACCAGGTTGAAATTCAACTGTGCAAAAATATTTGTCCAGCTGTTCGAGTCCCATATAATGCTTATGTTACTTACTGTGTGCTTCTCGAATATGAAAACTAAATAGAGGAGCTACAGTAAAGAAGGTCTATCTTTATGTTCTCGCAAAACGTTTCTCGGTGTTTCAGTGAAAGCATCAAACAGACTTGTGCAGGTTTCCCTGGTATATTACCAGAGAGACTAGATAATCTAGTCTCTCTGATATTACCTCTGCTACGCAATGTATTAAATACTGGTTGCACTTGCTGTAACACCCAGAAACTCATTATTCAAAGAAGGCATATTATGCTTTATTTTCTAAATACTCGATGGTATGAAAGCTGGTTATCGAAAATGCTTATAGTGCTATTTTCTGGAAAGTTTAGTTTTGTTTGGCTGTTTCAACAACGTGGCAATGATAAATTGCTTCTGAAGACATTTAGGGACAGACTGCGGGATCCCTACTGTCAGCCATTAGACTAGGTCTCAGTTTGAGATGTACAGTCATTTCAAGAGCTGTGTAGAACGAGGAAAGTATATTTAATATTTTTAACACGAATAACATAAGAAAGGTTTTTTGCACGCTTTAGTGTAAGAGTATCAGAAATAAACGGTCATGGAAACTGTTTCTCACAATCTCCAGTAGCTCACCGTTGTCCCAGGTACGGTATAGAATGAACTGCATGCTGTATGTACATGTCTGTTTAGGCAAATTTGAGAGAATTATACGGCAAGATATTGAAGGAAGGCTCTCATGTTCTCAATCATCTATACTATCATTAATGAGTCAGTAATTAGCCAGTTTGGACATTTTATATTCTTGATGTTGGAAAAACAGCATGGGGGGTGTTGGTGTGTTTTTGTTGAGATAAATGCATGTATATGGAGGGCAGAGACAGAATGGGTGGGTCAGGGTGGGTATAGTGGCTGTGTTGGTGGGAGGGAGGAGTGAAATGTATGGCGGGGTGTGGATGTGTGTGTGTGTGTGTGTGTGTGTGTGTGTGTGTGTGTGTGTGTGTGTGTGACTTTGTAACCTTCATTTATGGCTTTGTATAAATATATGAGTCCATGAGTGTGTAAGAATATAGGTAGCTATGTTTTTGCAAGGGTTTTTACATGTTGTACATGGAAATTTTAAGGAGCTTCATCTTTTTCAGTTTTTATATGTAATGTCAAGCATGTGGGTGTGAACATATTTATTTATAATTATATAGGTAGGGAGAAAGAGCCATGCGTTGTTCTTGCACCCTTGCTGTAGCCAATCTGCTTGCAGCAACAAAAAATGTTTATGCCTCTCTGTCTCTGCCTCTGTCTCGCTCTTTAAAGGCCGTCAAGTTCCTTTAAAATATTTAGACTAGGGAATCTTAACACGGCCAAGCTGTAATGAGCTTTCCACGGCTTTCTGTGGGTGACGCCGACTCGCGTATTTCCTGGTCAGTGTCCAGCCTTTCATCGACTTTTCAGTACTCTTCTTTTCCCCCCACGCTCCCTTCCATGCTTCCATTCCGTCCTTCCGTTCCAGCAGAGATGCAGCACCTTTCCTTAAGTCCTAACACCCCAAAACCGTTCAACTCTTTCTTGGGCTGCCGGCGGATGAGAGAAAAGTGCGTAAAGTGGAGGCTTATTTTCGTTGTCGACGGTTCTGTCTGCACCGTGGCTTTGAACTCCATCTTCATTTTCTTGCCGCTGACGTGAGCTCACTCGCCCAACCTCAGATTTACGGACTATTTTCAGCGGAGCGCGCCCGCAGACCCGTGAAAAAGGGCACTCGGGAACTGCTCGTGCCTTGCAGTCACAAATCTTGAGGGCCTCTAATGGGGGGTGTCAGCTGATTTTGTAAGTATCTGTCTCCATTACGTTCCGATTTTTCTTTCAGGGCACGCGAGTTTTCCTACCGAACTTTTTCTTTAGACAAGCGTCCGAGAGAGTTCGTGACCGATAGAAAATTGTCTGCATCTCGTGACACCAAAGATTCTGGAGCTCGAGAAAGATCGAGAACGAAAGAAAATTGTCGGCATCTCGTGACACTGAGGCTTCTGGCTGATATTCCCTGACAATATTGCGTGCGAAACCTTGATATAGCTTGAAGCTGAAGTATATAGAAAAAGAATGCGTAAAGTTCTCCCAAAAGAAGAAACAAAAGGAGATTCCTGTGTAAGCAGGACCAAAAACTGATGATAAAGTAGACCTTCCTCCCTCCCCCCATTAAAATGTCTTTATAATTTGTTGTCACAATGTCCCCATTTGATAGCAGAGTCTGGGGAGGGGGAAGAATAAGGAGGCATGGCATAAAAATTGAAGACTTGTTTTTTAGTTTGAGAATTGCTTTAGACTTTTGGAGGGTAAAGGGAATAAAAATAAAGAATAAAGCACACGACGCACACGGAAAGTATTACTGGACAATGGAAGAATAAATAATCCACTAATAAGACAATGACAATGACAATTCTTTATTAAGGAGAGGTAAATAAGCGAGAAGGTGGTTTTTTTTTCATTTAATTTAAAGAATACAAAAATAATTGGTAATAAACATGAGATAAAACATCGAATAAGAGTGGAAGGTGAATATGTACAAGGTGATTGTTAAGAGAAAAAAAGTGCAAACAAGACACACAAAGGGAGCTATTTACAGAGTGCACTTCCTCGTGTACAATAGATTACTGCATTTGAAATTAATGGTAAACATCACGGACAAATGTTGCTTGAATTATTAAGGTTGTTTTTTGGCTGCCCTTTGGGAAACACTGTAGCCATGACAAATAAGGCCTTTTAATGCTGCACATTCAAGTTAAAAATAGAAGATGTGTAGTTGTTGGGAGAGGGAAGTATAACACAATAATTATTGGGAAGTATCTTTGTAATACCAAAGTACGATCTGCAGGTACTGTACTACATCATATTACACAGCTTGCCTTGCTGTGTGATATTGCATAAGCCATGTACTGAATTGCATATTATCTATCTGCTGTATAATAAAGTATGAAGTATGAACTGTAAGTAAGTATTAAGTATGCATTGTATGGCAGCTGAAGACGAGAACTGTCTGAGATCGCAGTTCCTGGAAGAGGTAGGATATTCTGTGAGTACGACGAGCGAAAGTCTCCTGAGCTATTCAACATTCTCAAGTCCATAAAGCAGACATTAAAAGCCAATCTATGCACTTGCAAATGTTGCCGTTTCCCTACATTCCTCTTTATATAGTTAAATGTGATTTAAATGCTTTCTCTAAATTATTATTAATGTTACACAAACACAGCAACAGGACTCCTACCCCACTAACAAAGGCGGGTGCAGGGCACTTTACTCACATTACGGCGCCAGAGCACGGACTTTCAGTCGGCATCAACAGACATTAGAGATTCATTCACCATCACTAAGATTCATAAGCATAACCTTCTTTCTCTCTCTCTCTCTCTCTCTCTCTTATATATATATATATCACATTCACATTTTCAGTGGCGCTCTTCAGTACCTGCAGATAGCTGCTCTAAATTTCTAAAATCTTGTCCAAGGCTCTGCCGACATTTTCCTCTCCGTTTTGCTTGTTCCGTAACTTTAATCCTAACCTTGCAGGAATCGAAAACCTAACCCTAAAACTAACTCCTCCAAAAATCACATAACCATAACCATAACCTCAGTGCGATTTCCAAAGCCTAACGTTACCCGCCTCCACACCCGCCCACCCCCAAAAAGGATCGTCTGAATAATAACTTTTAAAAAATGATAAAAAGGTCGCAATTAAACAAAAATTCAACATGGCTAGACCTGCCGACTACATCCTTCAGTACCGTGCGCTGACCATTCAGCAGCAAATGTTTCATCAGATACGTTTCTTTTCTTGCGCTATAAACAATCAGTTAGCAGACAGGGACTCGTTGATGGAAACGTAGAGCTTAAGGGGTGCAACTATAGGTGTCGGTCTAATATACAACCTGCCCTCTGTCCAGGGTCATTGCGATACGGCACGCATGGCAGCTCGGGATGTTTCAGCATCCCGACCAACATCAGCTTTTCCTCCACCGACACCTCGCCTCGACAAGTCTTGCCTTCCATGTTGCCAGAGGAGTCACCTTCATCCAGACCGCCAGGTGAGGCCACTTCAAAATCGCACGGACGACGTGCGTCTTGTTTTTTATCATGTCATTAGCACCTGCGCTTTGCTCACTTTATTAGTTTTCAAGCCTTTTTCCCAAAATTCATTTTCCTGCCCATGTTATAATAATGTATATTTCGAACTATTTTCTTCGATTTATTGACAGATAAGCTCAGTATTTCTAGTTTTTGTACATCCATTTGATTCATATGTTTTTCCTCCCAAAGGAGTTCATTTTCCATTCGAGGGGCCAATTAAAATGGCCAATGCAGACAAAAGAAAAATCCATTAGAACGGCAAAGTGGTTGTAAACTAAATTTATGTTGTCCACAAGTTCAAGGTATTGCTTGAGGGGCAATGACAATCTGCATGAGAGCGCCAGCCCCAACATACAAAGCTTGCGTGTAATGACGCAAACTGAAGAGCATTTCCCTAGTCACGCGCAGAGACTGAACAATAACGCCAACTGCAAAATGCGTGCTTATGCTAGATAAGTAACAGTCATTGACATCAGTCATGCGGCACGTGTAAGCTGACATGTATTGCGACATCTGGTGGTGAATCGTTAATACTCGCGCAGTCTGTTTCAGAAAATCGTTGCAGATTTATAGTCCTGAAAGAGATGACAGTTTTCATTGTCGAGGATGTAGCCTAATGAACAGACTCAAAGAGGCGACCATTGTGCAGATATTCTGCAACAAGTGGGATGAGTCATCAGCTGGCCTTTAAAGCACACACGTGCTACCTTTATATAAACTCATACACGAGCGGCCACGCACACGCTCACGCACACACACACACACAAGCACAACATACGCGCGGAGACATTGATAAGCTAGGTGTTGCGCGAAGAAGAGGAATAAGTAGTTGGAACAAACTTCAAATCGTTTGATAATGGAAATTAATTTCTAAATAACACGTGAGTTAAAGCCGTTTTAATAAGATTCTGAATGATATCTGTTTTGTTACTCTGATAACATATCTTGTGCTATTCAAAGTAAGCAGAAATAGTAATTTCAAACAGTTTAAATCAGTTTTCTTATCAGTAGAAAAATACTTAAAGATTTCACAAAGCTTTTATTATGTTCAGAGCGAGGCCGGCGTTCAGACTTAAAGTAGTAATGGAGCAATTTGTTCTCATGATAGCGTAAAGTTCAATGTCAGATACTATTTCCCGGAATATGAGAGTTACACGCCTACAAACATCCTCATCCTCAGAAAGAGGTCAGAATCGTGGCCTCATGCTTGTACGGAAATATGCTAATTAACTTATGATCCCAGCTCTCCCATTAGCTTAAAGCCTTGACAAAGTCAACATGCCCATGATGTACAATTATGACGTCTGTAATCTTGCCCTCTTTCTAAGCATAGTGATGTTTGTACTTGTGTATCTCGAGAGTGGAAGAGTATTCACCCAGATTTGGCGAAACAGTATCTCGTACTGAATTTTACCCAAGCATCAGAGAACAAAAATTGCACCCCGCTAATTCTCAGCGCAAACGTCACAATAAACACGCTGCACAGCCTGTCACCTTTTAGTGACCTTTCGAGGGAAGTATCAAGATCTTGTCGTCTTCGAGATAAACAGCAGCTTTCCCACGTGGTGTTTGTTGTTTACTCACAGTTCCATGCATGAACCGCTGTCTTTGTTCTCTCTGCGCCACGTCGGGGCGGCGTCAGAAGGAGAACATGAACAAACGGTTACAGTTGTGCTCGCAAGTCACTTTTAAGTAGTCCTTGTGAAACTCATTACGCCTCGTCACTTTCTTGAGCATCTGCACGCTGATTAGTCCACCATTAAAGGCAGGGCCAGTTGCATAAAACATTTCTAATTTTAATCCCTTTTAGACCTTAGATCTGTTTAGATAAACAGTTTTTTTTTAAGAAACTCGGAGGGTAACACAACTTTATAATACATTTTTTTTAAATAAAACTGTTTTAGCTAGACTTTCGTTCCTCATGGTTCAATTTTTCGTTTATGCTTGTGCAACGCATCTAAATGCCATAGGAGCGATTTTTGAAAAAAAATGTTTATATATTTGCCTCTTTAGAACAGTTTTAAGTTTTAGATACATCTTGTGCAACTGGACACTGATTGCGTCCCGAGACCTGTTTCGTTGATTCTGTCGTTAAGTTTCAGAAAACGAAGTTGATTTTTATCCAACGCAGTCCTGCAATTCAAAATTTATTAATGCCTTTGATAACAATTACGTTTGATTACCTAACGGTAATGAGTGAAGTTTCAGAACACAGATACTGGTCTCAACTGAGCATATTTCGAAGTCCAGTTCATTCCTATACAGATGATCCTAACAAACTTGTAACCAAAGTCCTTAAGTAATTAATAGACTTTAATATTCAAATTTTGCACACTGCTGCACGGAATTTTCAAAAAGAAAATGACGCCTGATAAAAAGTAGTGCTTGGGTTGGAGTCAACTGAATATTTTATAAGGTTTACATGTGTCTTCTTGAGTTACTTTTAGCATATTATTTCAATTCTCTCCCCCATTCTAATCCTACCCCCCCCACCGTGGTGCGCTTGTGTGTGTGTGTGTGTGTGTGTGTGTGTGTGTGTGTGTGTGTGTGTGTGTCAAACGAAGACTGCTTTCTGCCTTTAAAAAGTAGATGAGCAGTGTGCCCGTTACATAGTCGTGCTGCTATTCTTAAAACGTGCTGGCTATCCATCAAAGTCTGTCTGTCTGTCATGTCACTTTTCAGACAAAGGCCCCGGGTATTGTTACATGTCACCGCCATTCACCTATGCAGTGTGTTGGTTGGGCTGATGCTTCCATTGTTTCCTCCTGTCATGGAGCATATTCGTGACTCCTTCTTTCTTTGTATCTCACACATACACGCACGCACGCACACGCGTGCACACACACACAGAGGCGAGTCTATTATTTATGTGACAGTGCAGCAGTTGGCAAAAGTGCGTGTCTGTGTATCTCTATCCTCTCTGTCGTACTTTTCTCTCCATCTCTCTTTATTTTTTTTCTTCCTTTCTTTACTTACCTCTTAATTTCTTTCTTTTGCTTTTCTTTCTTTCTCTTTCTTTCTTTCTCTTTCTTTCTATCTGTTTTCTTTAATTTTTTCTTAATTCTTTCTTTTTCCTCTATTGTTATTTTGTTTCCTATATTGTCTTTTGTTTTGTTTGGTTTTTTGTGTGTGTTTTGCTTGAATTGTGATTGTAGCGTAAACGGCATCATCAGTCGGATCATCGCATTATAATGTTTTATATTTTCTTTACATGACTTCCACTTTTTTCTTTTTTATTCTTGTTTTTCCATTATTGCGCAAATATATCCTTGACTTGAAATTCTGTGTCTCTGTCGCGCTCTCTCTTTATCTTGAACTGTGAGAAAGAGGAAGGAGAAATCGTGTGTGTGTGTGTGTGTGTGTGTGTGTGTGTGTGTGTGTGTGTGTGTGTGTGTGTGTGTGTGTGTGTGTGCATGTTTCGTGCTCGTCCATTCCATTATATATATATATAAAAGCTGATAAAAGCGTCGTTTGCATTCTGAAAGTTCAGCGAACACGTTTACTGACGGATCGTCCCCCTAGCTGCTACCATTGACTTCCCAACACCAACGTTTTGCATAATGGAGAGATGGACTAGTGTGAATATATTACGACCCTGTGTAGCGGGGATGTGGCGACGATGCGAGCGACCTTATTCAGAATACTCAAGACGCTAAAAGCAGCTGTATTTTCCTCTGAAAGAACCACAGAGACAGCTTAGAGAACAAGATAATCATGAGGAACAGAAAGCCCAAGACGGAGACAGGTGTCACTTGGGGGTGGGGGATGGAGAAAGAGAGAGAGAGAGAGATGTGGGTATGAAGCAAAGAAAGCCGAAGGTAGCTGGCGGGCAAACACGCAGAAGAAAGAGAATTTGGTGAGCTGTCACCCCACCCCCACAAACTTGCGCACGCGCGCATGCTCTCTCTCTCTCTCTCTCTCTCTCTCACACACACACACAGCGAAAATTCACCACACGCGTGTTTATATATATATATATATACAAACTCACACACAGAATACCTCCTCTAGTATTCATTTATTCCGAAGGCAGTGTGACCTGCTCTTCTTGCTCTGAAACACTCGTAGACCTGAAGGCTACCAACAGTCACACAAGAGTCGATCTTTTTTTTCACACACCTTCTCCATCTATATCCCATCCTGTAAACCTTTAAAGATCAAGCCATCATCACCTTCTTTCTCCTCTTCGTCGTCGTCGTCGTCACCATCATCATCGTCATCCTCATCAGCATTACGATCGTCACCATGGTAGCAGCCTTATTGCTCAACGACCTCTTATTGGTGAGTGACGACTTTTTTTTTTTACAGCGCCGAGCGTCAAGCGCATCCTGCTGGTGACCTATGGCCGTAGTGGCTCCACGTTCACCTCTTATGTGCTGAAGGAAGCCCAAGAGGCCTTCTTATTCTTCGAACCCCTTAGGCCACTTGTCATGCGCAAGACACAAGGGATGGACATCATCATGTCGTATCAGGCTGTCGGGTAAGACAGGCTCGGGCTCACGACGACCTTTCCCTGAGCCCTCGGGCTTTGCTGAGGGCGTGTAGATGAGGGGAGGTAGTTCACAAACTGTGGATGAAAACATAACTACAAAAGGAGAACGGACCTAGGTCACACGCTTATGTATTTATTTCTATCTATCTATCTATGATAATCACAGAAAAAATTAGGAAGTGTTGGAATGTGGAACTGTGACGCTGTGGAAATATTTGTTTGGCTAAGAAAGCCCTTTTGCATTTGCGAGAGTTCTACGACTCATTTCTGTGTGTGCCCACAGCGCCCAGTTCTACGAGCCCCAGGAACTCAACTCCTCCCTGCTCAGCGAGTACGAACGAAACGCAGTGAGCGTGCTGGACAGCATCCTGGACTGCAACATGACCCGCTTGACCATCGACGACTACCTCAGTCCAGTCATACGACATCATGAACACACCAAAGACGTCAGCCGCTGTCTGAGAAGCATCCTCAACGACAGCTACCTCAACCTGCCGCACTATCTGCAGTGTCTCATCGACTTCTGGAACCTGTGCAGGAGCAGAACACTACGACTCATCAAGGTCAGTGGCTTCCCACCTCGCTGCATTTCGAGATCTGTCGTTGGCTCACCTTGTTAATGCCTGTGCGAGTTCTTTTTTTATGATTGTTCTCCCTGAGCTTTTGATTTCCGTCAAATGACACATGACAGAGCTGCACATTAACGCCACGTGGAACCTATTATCTTCTATGACGTGCAGGAAAATTGCTAAAAAAAAAACAAAAAATATTAAAACACAAGTGAGAATATGATGTTTTCCGTTATATTTCATAGGCGGTAACTTTCGCACCAAAGCTGTAGATGAAGATCGGGGAGACGTATGTATCAGGGTTTTGGTCGTAACCAATCATAAAATTATGTACCTATATTAATGAGGTGTTGTGGAGGAGGATGATGAAGAAGTAGAAAGTTAAAGACCCTTCATCTCAAAAGACAATAAAATTTTGTACTTTTTTCCCTCAAGGCCTCAATCACTAAATTAAAGACTTATCATCTCAAAATATCACGAAGTAACAACCATCAAAATGATATCTACTTTTTCTTCAACCACTTCGTTAACGACCATTCATCTCAACAGATCATACAGTAACCACAGAAAGTAGATCAGCAGCTATGGAGGAACCATCTACATTGATATTGTGGTGTATTATACCCATTCTATTTTGTCATTATTATTGTTGTAGACGATCCGGATGCCACTGCGGGCGTTGTTCGAGCTGATGCGGAAGTACCCGGATCTGTACCTGGTCTACCTGGTGCGCGACCCCCGCGCCACCCTCATGTCGCAGCGCCAGAACTTCGGCCACTCGCCGATGCCGCAGAACTTCTGCAACCTCGTGCACGATGACGTGGCGCACATGCGGCTGCTGCAGCAGCTCTTCCCTTCGCGTGCCATCGCCGTGCGCTACGAGGACATCATCGTGGACCCCCTGGAGTGGAGCAAGCGCCTCTACGCCGCCCTGGGCCTCACCATGACCCCGCGCGTCATCAGCCTCATCCGGCTGTACACCAAGGCCAGCGGGGACGGCAGCGCCTACCAGGTGTACCGCAAGGACCCCAAGAACACGGCCAACCGCTGGCGCACCACCATCGCCTTCAGCGCGGTACGACTCATAGACTACTTTTGCGCCGAAGCGTACCGCGCGCTGGGCTACGTGCACGTCCACAACGAGACGCTTCTTCGGAACACTAACGAGTCTCTGACTTCCTCCACAAACACCTTAGGGATGTTACAGCTACCGGTCGCGGCATAGACCACATAAAAGACCGATATTTGTTGTAGTAGTTGTTGTTGTTGTTGTTCGCTACTTGTGATCAGCACGGTCGGTCCTTTTTTTTTTTTTTTTTTTTGCTGCGGGTGGATGGCTGTGATATTTTAACAGACGATAATTTAAAAAAAAAAACGTACAAAAACTCGTATTGGCTGAAATTTTCGTGAACATAATTTGCAGAGGTGTGTGAAAAACATCGGTGCATTTGAGCGGAGAAGCGAATAAATTGATGAATTACACGGGTATGAGACTGTGAACAATCACGTGCATAATCCTTGTGTATGAGCAAACAATGAAGAAGCGCTAAGAAAACAAGATAAAAGCTCTGTGTGCGTTGTTTCATAAATGGATTTTGTTTCACGTGGACACGCTGTGTCAGCAAAAACCCTGGATGCTACTGGCACTAAAGATTTGAATGAACTGCAAAACTCCTTTTGTATTTCAGAATGAGGGAGCCTGTTCTTACATGTGAAAAATGTTTTGGCTGTTTGAAAGAAGACATTCCATACACTAGTCCTGCGCAAAAAAAACTGCCTGAGTATTATGGGCCATTGGTTTTGAGTCTCACTTAAGGTTTTTTTTTAAAGACTAAATGCTCAAGGTTTATCAGTCGTCTTCCTACGACAACCTTGAATTCATATTCTTTTTGCCGTTTTAGTATTTATTGGGGGTTTTTTGTTGTTGTTCTGCTATGTATTAGTGGTTAGCTGCTATCACATTATTGCCTTTAATGTTTTGTCTCATTTTTTTCAATCTTTAAAGTCGATCATGACCTGCGCATATTCTAGCGTTAATATTTTTTCTTTATTTTGCTTTCTTTTTCTTCCGTCTGTGTTCCCACCATGGCATTCCATTGCTTGTTCGGCTACAGAAAGAGTCCAATGCCTTCAGAAACTCTTGAGCTAGACATATGAGACTATAGCGAAACTGAAAAAAAATATTGCATTAAATGATGTCTGTCTGTCTGTCTGTCTGTCTGTCTGTCTGTCTGTCTGTCTGTCTGTCTGTCTGTCTGTGCGCTTGCTTGTGTCTGACGTAGAGGTGACGTGGGTTCTAGTCGCTACTGCAATATATTGATCTTCAAATTTTATTTTGCTTATTGCCCCTCGACAACGTGCATCAATCGACCTTTTCTAATTTAGGCATTTTCTACTTCCCATCCCTGCACGCTGAGGCACCCCTTCCACCCCGTAAAATAACCCCGACTTGACGAACGACTTGTTGCAGAAGAAGGAGCTTACCAGCTGCGTCAGCGGGGATCTCTATCCTGGTCTTCAGTTTCGCTGTCGCCAGCTCTGGTGTAGCTGTATCTGTACACTGGCTGGCTGTACACTTTTCTGATCATCATCGTTTCCTGCGACTAGTATAACCGAAGCTTTCGAAGTCCCTGCCTGTTCATCTGCATAGCTTTCCACAGGCGTCACATATTACATCACAACGGCTCAAGCGCCCCCTGGGGCTTCATATGCTGTAAATTACCGTTCGGCATTTTCCCTTTGACGCCCAGGCAGCGAATGGCAAAGCCAAAAGCTCACCGAGGTCTGAATTTTGATTAGCATTTCCAGTCTTTCTGAAACCCCAACGAGAAGCCTGACCCATCTTTTCTTATATTAAATGCTTTATAAGCTGATGTCGTTTCAAGTCTGTGTATAAACAACAGATGACGCAAAAACAACAATCTTGCATAACTGATAAGCAAATATTTATTTTGGAGGGTTTTTTTAACATCCTAATGTGCGACCGTTTGTGAAGTGTGACTTTATTTACAAACAAATGAGACATGTATACTTTAAAAACACATCTCTCATATTGAGAACTGATTAAGCAAACACAACATCCTCAATGCTGTTGTTTTGGTTACATGTATATTAAGCAATAAATCAATATTAATTAAATAAAATTTGAATAAGTGTTGTATAAATGTGATAATCGAACACACACACACACACACACACACAAACACACACACACATTCTCAATTCTATGCAGACAAAAGCAGAAAGTCATTGTGACTAAAAAAGTTTAATGCAAAGATCATTGTATATGATTCATTTGTTTGCTTCATATCCATTTTCTCTTCCTTTCTTCATACCTGCCGTTCCTGTGAAAGCTATTTCATGTACCGTGCTGGTCTCCCCGGAACTGTGCGTCCATGATTGTTGGTTGGTTATGTTGTCAGTGTGTCGGGACTGTGGAGGGGGGGGGGACGAAGGACAAACACTGGTGGTGCTGTCTACCTTCTTGCCTGTTGCCACAGAGCTTGGTCATTAGCATTGCCGCTTCTGGCTACACTGTCTTTTTGTCTAGTAAAGAGACAAGACTGTGGAACGGCTTCCGCTGTAACATTTTTTTGTGGGGGTGGGGGGGGATATCTCTTGTTGCTCACTGCTGACGGCCAGCTCCGTCTTTTTTGTTTAACGATGACTTAAAGGGAAAGGTAAGTGAAACAGCAGGTTGGGTTTAAGTGATAAGATACTGTCGTTCTGAGTCGTTTCCGTTTAAAATTTCAGGTTGCAAAAACAAACAAACAAACAAAAATTGTTTATTTACAATCGCGTCTACAGCACAGCTATGGTGTGGTGCAAGTATACCGATTTGTTTGTTTGTTTGTTTGTTTGTTTGTTTTCGTCGAGTGACGTCAGTTGACCCATTAGGGCGTGACAGGTCACTTTCAGCCTCCTAAGTGCAGACGTCGAAATGCTGGCATCATGGATCTGGGAATCGTACCACACAATTTCAAACGTAAGTCTCGCACGGAAGTGGAGAAGACTTGCGTGACAGAAGATGCTTTTCCTGTCAAGTGGTACCGTCTACCTCACGAAATAGGGTTAGTTTGTTTTCATTCGCGAAAGTGTACGGAAACATGACGGCCTTTAAGAACCGGCGTGCAGCTGTGCTTTGCTTACGATTGTAAGTAAACACATCGTTTGAAAACCTAAATTGCCATTCCGCGTGGCTTTTCCTTTAAACTCCGAAATGGTCTACACGCGTCCGTTTTATCACAGCTTCCTGCCAGCTTTCTGGTAGCGACGGTCGTCGCTCGTGAGCTTTGCCTGAAAATAGGCAGCCCTTTGTAAAGTCTTCTTACATAGATATGGCGCTGTTATCGTGAAGCTTTCTTTTTGCGGAGGTGGCGCTGTTAGGACGTCTCCAACGGGACGCCCATTTTTGTCGAGCCGGTCGCACAGCTGCATATCTCGCGTGTGCGTCACAATGAAGATGGTACTCGCTGAGACAGCTCACCTTGGACCTTCCAGTTGAGCCAGACGTTTCGTGAGACGATAACATCTTGCTTCTTACAAAGGCCTCCAAAGCAAATAATGTGTCTTGCAGAGTACTGCTTTGTAACAATCCTTGTTGAGTGTGTAATTATACAAGCACCCAGAGGGAAGCAGGATTCTGCAGCTTTTTTTTATTCCGTCTCTCTCTAACACACACACACACACACACACACACACACACACACACACACAGAGTGGTAGTGATGATGATCAATAATCGCAGACTGTGAGAAATGACACCAGAACCTTCCATTTGAATGTCTTTTGGCGTGAAGTTAGTTATCGCCTCTATTTCATGAAGCCCCGTGCGTTATCTTCAACTCTCCATTTCTGTGATTACTTCAGCGGTGTCAGGCCACAAGATGGCAGTTATCGATCGTGCGATGCCTCGGCCACCGTTCTTGGCATTTCTTAGCAATTCGCCTGCTGCCATAGCGCTGAGCATCATGGGATTTCCTCACGTGACCGTTAACATTTTTTATAAGGGCGTCTTAGCAATATGAGGATGCATTACGGAAGCTAAGACATTCGATCCCTTAGCATAAAGACTACTTAAGCCAAAGATTCACCTGCAATAATTGCTTCTGTCTTATAACGCGACAATACAAGGGTTAGAGAAGGTAATTAACAACATAGAAAAAATTGTCGTACGGGTAACAATGGTGTACAGTAACGTTTTTGTCATAGAGGAGGAAGAGGAGAGGCAGAATAAGAAGAACCCTAAAAGTGGACACGCTGATTACTGCACGATAAGGATTCAAGCACTCCGTGAAGAGAGAGATGCGACAGGTCTGTCCCTCGAACAGGTAACATGATCTAGTTTGTGACCTTCGTACGCGTTCAAAAACAAGTGATAAAAAAAAATCACCTGTAAATAACTGCCCCGTGACGACATAATCATCCTGTGAAGAGATATGCTAAAGGTCAGATACTGGAACACAGTAAAGGGATCAATTGCGTTTGTTCCCGTTTGTGAGCTCGCGGTGGTCGATTTCGCAAACAACTCCCGTTGTTAATTGTCCGGCGATTCGCTCAGTTGATGATGGGGACTGGGACCTTGTAGGTGTCTTTGCCACGTGTTGGGTCGCTTGGCAAGTTATGACAGGTTATGAAATCGCTGAGAAGTCTGGACAAAAGCCTGTCAACACTCACTGCGCTTTCTCGCCAGACAAGATGTAAGCATTGACAAAGTTTAGGGTGAACTACCTCTTTTCCTGGAATCAATTTCGGACACCGAAAGCACTGTGCATGTGATGTCTGTATTTTTAACTGATGCCCCAGTTCTTGAGTTACTGTAGTCATTACCGGGAGAAAGATATTAAGGGCTCCCCGGGTGCAAACCTTGTTTACTAACAATTAGGCAAAGCTCAGTGCTGGAGAGTATTTCCTCAACTCTGGATGAATATCCCTCTTTCGTTCTTTTGACACACGCCTGCAAGCATCACCTTGTGCACAGTGAGATCATAATTGTGACGTCACGTTTGTCCACAGATCCACCTAAATACCATATGATCCCAGCTTCCCATTGGCTGATGCCTTCGCAACATAAACGTATCCATGTACAATCCTCAGTTGTTGATCTTTGTGTTCATGAGAGTATTGATGTGCGTGTATCTCGAGAACGGAAAAGGATAGAGGGGTGGGTGTATCACCCAGATTTAGTATCTTAAACTGTGCTTTACTCAATCATTAGAAAAACTATGCATCTCACTAGGCCTTTAACACCTGCGAGCGAATGAGAAGGCAGCTTAGCTTCAGTTGTTAGTGCAGTCGTCACTAGTTGGAGACCCGCTTGAAATGGTGGCTTTAAAAAAAAAAGTCATTTGGCTTCCCTTCAGCACCTATTGTGCAGGAATAGGTACTTGATTTATCGGGGGAGGGGTGATATTTTTCGCCGAGCCAGCAACTAAGGCTACATCACGGCAAAACAGCCAGCCCTATTAACAGATGCCTCATGCAGAGAAATAACAGTGTGCCCGAGACGAGATCTGAACCACTGACAGCCAGTCCTCACTGCTTTGGTGAAAGGCGCTAACCGTTGCGCCATCGGACCGCCTGCTGATTTATCAGGGAGGATAAAGATGGCGGAAGGCGGAAGGTAGAGCCCATGCGATCTTTCACATTTATCGCTTGAATAAGAACGGCTGTGGCTCATGCTGCGATGAGAATTCTGGTTGTTATTATTTAATTATAAAATAATAATTGTGATGACCGTTATCACGAGTTGTAACGACAAATGCGAGAATATTTTCGTGTGCGCAGTACTGGCTTAAACTAAAGCTAAACGGAAAACGAATCTGTTTTTTGTTTGTTTGTTTGTTTGTTTGTTTTTTGATTGGGTGAAAAATTATCTAACCCACTTGTTTTATCCTCCAAACAAACGACGTTGAGCGTCATCTCAAGGAATATATTTAGCTCTTGATACGGGTTCACGATCCTAAAATTCCCTTACCATCGTCGCAGAGTGTGCCATGGCACGTTTCTTATCAGAGAATGTGACGAAATCACCAAACTGGAACACGCACGCTCACACGGAAATTTTTATTTTTATTTTTTTATTTTTTGTGCAATTTTCCTAGACTTGCTTTTGTGATGCTTTTAGTGATTAGGAAAAAAAGTCCCATTTTTTCTCCTTGGAAACGCACGTGCACGCCTGCATATTAGGGAAGAAGAAGACAAGTTATAGGTTCTGGACTAACATTGACCATAAGCCTTTTCTGGAACATTCCTAGAAGCTCATAATCCTTATCTGACCACCCGTGCAGAGCGAGCTTTCAACGTTGTGTTCGTGTAGCCTTGGACAGCTTTTAGCAGGACAAAGGGATCTTTCGAAAGGTCCTCGGATCAAAAAGATGGTCTTAAATGGATAAAGGGGAGCAATTTTTTTCTAATGATTGGGTAAACCTCAGTGCATGATGCTATTTCCCAGAATCTGAATAAATACTCTCGACCTTTTCCGTTCACGAAATACATGCCTGCCTATAAACATCGTAAATATACACAGAAAGGGTCAACAACACAATTGTCGTTATTATATATGAATACGTTTTAGTTAGTTAGTTAGTTAGTTAGTTAGTTAGTTAGTTAGTTAGTTAGTTAGTTAGTTAGTTAGTTAGTTAGTTAGTTAGTTAGTTAGTTAGTTAGTTGGAGACTATCGCACGGCGGGCCTTCTGTGTTTGTTATGCGTATCTGTGTACAAATGTGACGTCACGAGTTTGACCTCTGTCTGTGCATGATGATGTGTGTTATCGTGTACGTGTACGTCGAGAATTTTGTAAGTAGTATTTTGCACTGAACTTTACCTAATTACTGGGGGTAAATGACACTCCACTAGGATACGCGTCCAGAGAGAGAACTGGGAAACAGTGATGCTGATGTGCACCGGCGTGGGTGGGGGAAATGCGCACTCCAGTAGACCTTTAGGGATGCTCTGCGGGTCAGAACTGACGAAAATCACGGGCTTTAATATTCATGGTCCGTGAGCGTATTCAAATGGCATCAGTTAATCTTGAAATAGTTATTGCCAGCGCCAAGCAAGAGAAATCCTTTCCGCCTGGCAGCGGGGTGTAACGACGAACTCTCCGCTGTTACAGCGCCGCCTGTAATAAGCAACTCATTTCCTCCCCCACCCCCCGGCTTACCCCCGTCTGGTTGGCGTGGGCGAGGAGGTGGGGTGGACTCGTCGCTCAATCACGCGGCATCTCCATACCGCCATTGCTATTCATGCCATGATTAGCATGGTGCCAGGAAAGGGAGAGAGCAGAAGACAGAGAGGATGTGGCCTTGTGATCTCGGACTTTCTGGCAAGTATACTGTATAACAAGGCTACTGCAGCCTGCTGATCGTGGGCAGGGATGAAACACACATCTAACCTCCTTTTCTTCTTCTGTTCATCTCTCTCTCTTCTACTTCCTTACTTTTTTTCTTCGCGTCTTTTCTTTGTCTCTCTCTCTCTCTCGCTCACACACACACACTCACACACGCACGTACGCACGTACGCACGCACGCATGCATATATATATATTCTGCTCTTATATTCCTCCCCTTGCACATAACAGCCATCAGAACTAACAAGTTAATGTTTCCCATAGGCCGGTTCTCGATAATTTAATTTGTTACTTTCCCAATCTTCCGCTTTGACGCACACAAGTGGAAAACACAAAATGTATATATCTTCCAAAACGGGTGCCTCGTAGGTTGAATACCCTGCAGAATATTGTTGCTTTCGGGGTACTTGAATGAAGTTCTCTTGACTTCTTTTTGTTTATTTAATTTAAGCAATCTTTGGTCTCCTTTTATTTTCGTAGAAGAGAAAATGAGAATTTTTCTCGAGAAACAATAAAAGTATAAATTACCTGAGCACAGCTTACATCAAACATCTTTAAACGTGTTCTCTACTTACAATATTCATTACAGAGCAGTCTCTGCTTGTTTTCTTTCTTCTCGCTTTATTTCCCTTTTATACATGTATTTAAAAAGTTAAGCTGGTGAAATGCAGTCCACTATCTAAGCCAAAAATGTTCAGTTTATGTTTACTTTTCTATTACCAATGCAAAACACGTTCATAAGTGGATGCAAGTGTATGAGAGTGTTGTAATATTTCCTACTGAGAAACAGTGGTCTATATATATATGTGTGTGTGTATTCTAATCTGTAACTATATATGTGTCCTTATTCGGACATACTTACATATCAGAACACATTTCTACACTTGTTTATAACAAAGGAGTGTTTAGAAATGAACCTTCGTTCATAATTAAGCAAACATATTGAAAAATCAACAGTGTGTAAAGCAAAGCTGTTAATGGTTGATCTGACATTTATTTTCTACTTTAGCGTACAACTGTTTGTTCAAAGGACAGTTTGAACTGAAAAGAGTTTTAGAAACTCTGCCACAAGCTTTTCTTCTTGTGAATTTTCATGTTGGCCAACCCTCATTAACGTTAATCTTCTACATACACTTAATTTGTCTGAGTAAACAAGCGAGCAAATATTACTCGTCAAACTGCCCCCACAATCAAGAATTTTTAATGTGTTTTTTTCTGTCATTGTTGACCATTAGATCGTTATTTGCTAGCTTTATTTGCCAGTACTGTGTATCTGCTAGTACATATTTCATGGATGGATAGAAAGGTAAATACTTACTTTTGCTTGAATTCTGGAAATTTCGCATGTGACTCATTTATAGTATGGTGATTAAATTCCTTACTCACCTAGAATGTTTGTTTGGTCAGTTTTCTTTCCTTCTCTCTCTCTCTCTCACGCACGCGCGTGCGCGCACACACACACAAGTAAATTTTAATCAAATCTTTAATATGTCTATATTAAAACCAAAGCCCATGAAGGTACATAACAATCCGATACCAGATTTCAAATGGCTTCATTTCCAGGCACAACTGCGCTTTCTTTTTAATTTTTTTAGTTTGAGACGATATTATTTCTTCGGCATTGAAATCATATTGTTTTTCGTATCTATAAAATGGCCTGGACTGTATTTTATACTCTTTGCTATACATGATGTACTTTACAGCCTCCTTGTTGCTATGTAACAGTCATAGGTAGTTTCTTTTACATTCATTCAAGTTCTGTATGGGGAAATTGTACGGGGTTATCTGCTCTTTGCCTGTTAGGTCAACTTCTCCATACCCCTGGAGTTTGGGAACAAATAACGAATAAAGCCAATGTCAACGTGGGATTGTATGAGTTGTCCTCAGCTGCTGGCTGAGCTCATGTGACCTGAAAAAGATGCGCTCGTTTGCTTGCTTCGTCTCACGCACTCTTCGAGCGAAATGAATTCGTACATGCGACACCACTTCTCTTCGGACAACTATTTAGAAGCGTTTAATTGGCACAAAACACTTTAGACCCAATGAGACTCAGTTCGAGGTAAAAATTATATTTAGCCGAAATCTTAGCCGTTTCATTCGTCCTGTCTCCTTGGAAACCGGCACACAGAAAGCTCGAGGAAACGTGCTGCAGATGTTTGTTCAGAACAGTTCCTGCAATCACCTATTGGTCGATAAGAAAAATGCTCGTGTAATCACAAAACTCTGCATTTTCACAACCATGCAATAATGAGAAAACAGTTCAATGCGTCATTCTAACCATGTATCGGTCAAGGACAGAGTTTGTTCACCCGACGTTGAGCTGTTGTGTGTAGGCCTGCGGCCCTATTATCTGCCGCGTGAATACAGCCACGTGATTCTCTGTGTTGTTTACATCCATCCGACAGCCACCGAAAAAGACGGCGTCAGAAACTGTGGCCGGGGTGATAACCAATCAGCAGTTAAAGTCGCCTGACGCGTTGTTTTTGATAACTGGGGATTTTAATCATTGTAATTTGAAGAAAACCTTGCCTACTTTTTATCAGTATGTTGACTGTCCCACACGTATGGGTAAACTCTTAGACTTGTTTTATTGCAATGCCAAAGAGGCGTACCGTTGTTATAATTGTTTCCTCTTGGTAAGTCCGACCACTGTCTGATACATTTGTTGCCGAAATACATACCGCTTGTCAAACGCCAACCTCCTGCTGTTAAAATCGTACAGTGCTGGACGCCTGAGGCGTGCGATGCACTTAGAGGCTGTATGGAATGTACGGACTGGGATGTGTTTGTTGATTCTTGTGGAACACTAGATGAGCTCTCTGTAGCAGTGACTGATTATATAAATTTTTGTGTTGACACTGTCATTCCAGTCAAAAAGGTCACACAATATGCAAATAGTAAGCCATGGATTAATAAAAGGATCAGGGAGCTGCTAAGGAGGAAAAGATCTGTTTTTGCTAAGGGAGATAGAGATGAGTTAAGAGCTGTACAAAGAGATTTAAAACAGGCGATTAGAGAAGGAAAAGAACAGTATAGACAGAGACTGGAGACAAAATGGGCGGAAAACAATACTAAGGAAGTGTGGCGGGGGATGCAGAAAATAGTTGGCTATCGTAAGAAGAACAAGTTGGATGCTTCTCCAGCTTTGGGTTGTGAGTTTGCTGATGAGCTGAATAAATATTATGCAAGGTTTGACATACATGATCTTGAGAATGAACAGGGCACTATTTTAGGTTCGGGAAACTTCTCTGATTCGGTTGTTACTATATGGGAGCCTGTTACACTGGAAGTTAATGTTGTTTGTAGACAACTGAAGAGGATCAATGTTAATAAGTCAGCAGGTCCTGATGGCGTCAAGCCTAAGGTACTGTCCATCTGTGCTGAGCAGCTGTGTAGGATTTTTCATACATTGTTTTCTAGGTCATTGTCTTTGGGCAAGATTCCGTCGGGTTGGAAGACATCATGTATTGTTCCTGTACCGAAGAAACCCCATGTTTCATGTTTAAACGATTATAGGCATGTTGCTCTTACCTCGCACATTATGAAAGTTTTTGAGAGATTGGTGCTACCAGTACTAAAGACCCAAGTTGCTACTTTTCAAGATCCCTTGCAGTTTGCTTACAGAGACAGGGTCGGGGTAGAGGATGCTTTATTGTACATGCTACATTCTGTGTACTCTCATCTTGAGAAGAGAGCTGCTTGTGTACGATTAATGTTTTTTTCTTTTTCTTCTGCATTCCAGACTATTCAGCCGCATCTCCTTGCACAGAAACTGCATAGTATGTCGCTGCATCCATGCACAGTGAATTGGGTATTAGACTATTTATCGGATAGACCTCAGTATGTACGCTGGAATAATACCTTTACATCTAAGATGATTAACACATTCACTGGCGCGCCTCAAGGAACTGTTCTGTCCCCGTTTTTGTTTACACTATACACTTCTGATTTTAAGATTAAGGGAGCGTTATGCCATCTTCAGAAATACTCAGATGATTCTGCTATCGCTGGATGTATTTGTGACGACAATGAGAACTTGTACAGAGAGCGCCTCGATGAGTTTGTGACATGGTGCGATTCTAACTTTCTTGTTTTGAACGCCAGCAAGACCAAAGAAATGATATTTGATTTTCGAAAGGAAAATAGGATTGTCCATCCGGTTTACATCAACGATGAAGCTATTGAGATGGTTACAGAGTACAAGTACTTGGGAGTATTGCTAGATAGCAAATTAACCTGGTCTAGTCATGTGGATGCTGTTTTCAAAAAAACACAGTCAAGATTGTGTTCTTTTTGCGCAAACTTAGATCTTTTCAGGTTTGCAACAAGATGTTGTGTGTGTTTTATAAGAGTATGGTGTGTAGTGTGGTAGAGTTTGCAGCAGTGTGCTGGGGAGGGAGTGTGTCTATGCGCGACACTGGCAGGGTGAACAAGTTGATAAGGAAAGCGAGCTCGGTCTTAGGTCAGAGCCTCGATCCATTTGAACCTCTGGTTGAGAGAAGGCTGGCTAGGAAGGCTAGAGCTATTTTGCTCGATTCAGACCATCCCCTCCACGGCACACTGAGTGAACTACGCATGCAAAGGAGTGGAAGATTTTGTATGCCAAGGTGTAGAACAGAGCGGTTTCGTAGTTCTTTCATTCCGACTGCTGTTAGGCTCTTTAACAACGGCAGGCCTATTGGCTGATTTTTGATTTTATTCCTTGAGAATGGTTTTGTAGGCTATATGATTTTGGTAGTTGTGTAGAATTGTTTTAATTTTTTAAAGGTCATGGATGTGTTTCTGTATGGGAATGTTGAAGTATGTGTAGTATTGTAGGAATTTGTTATTTGTATTATTTTATATAGGCCCTTGCTGTCGACAAATGTATCTCCGCTGAGGACTAATAAATTTGTCTTGTCTTGTCTTGTCTTGTAAAATACGCCCATGCAACACATGCGTGCGTGTTTTTTTTCTCTCTCTCTCTCCTTCAGACTCTTCTTTCTTCCCTGTAAGCTGAAGAAATTAGAAGCAATGCCAGTATATATCTATGTGCAATTTATTTCCACAATTTTCTCTAAAATTTTAACACAGTCAGCATATGTGTTTGTTCCCAGACTTTTTCCCGCCTTTCCATAGCTCTTGTTTGTTATTGATCTCTTTAACGTCTGCAGAGCTGTGTAAGCGACTGCAACCACTTCAAAATTCTATTAAAATATTTTGAAAGAAGGAAGGAGAAAACGGACGTACGGTCAGATGGTCAGACGAAGAAATGTATTATTTAAAACAGCATCGGACATCACAGAAATTCTCAGTGTAATAGTACTGTACGTGACAGCAGGGCATAATGACAATCATAAATATTCTCGAAAGACTGAAACACGTACACGTGACCAATTGACTTTTTACGGAAGAAAGACGCACAGAAATTCAAAATAATCTGTTTTCTAATTTTAGATTGTCTTTGTAAACTCGTTGTGCGCAGATTAAATTATTATCAGACAAGATCAGCTTCAAATTAACGAGATTATTCATTGTATATAATGCACTTTTTCACTTATTTTCATTAACTACACTTAATCAAAATCTTTCTCGTAAATGTGTGTGTGTGTGTGTGTGTGTGTGTGTGTGTGTGTGTGTGTGTGTGTGTGTGTGTGTGTGTGTGTGTGTGTGTGTGTGTGTGTGTGTGTAAAATATGTATTATCAACACTTTCAGGACATCACATGCGAGTGAACTCCTGCTATAGTTTCACAATGGTAAGAGTTAAGTTCCAAACTAATACGAAATACGAGCTGTTCACAGAAGCAGTCAGCAACATACACAAAGCAATATTACATGTACCAGCAAGTCTAACACTGAGACCACAATAACTCCTCTAACGTGTGCAGCGCCGTTGATAACACTAAGGTAAAGTTCAAGTGAACCCCCTGTGATCGTAGGAGAGTGAAGTGTAACAGTTAGAACGAGCTGTTGTGAGTGAGAGTGAGGTGTTAGAGTGAGAGCAGTTGGAGTGTGAGAATGAGGTGTGAGAGAGAGCTGTTAACACGAGTGAGGTGTTAGGTCAGAAACACCTCACTTCTCTCGGTTCCACCATTTCGTCACAGCTTGAACTTCCTCAACCCTCTACAAGTGTCAGACACTTACTCTACAACTGTAGGTCCAGGGAAGTACAATACTTCGCACGCATACCGAATTAGCTGATGTGTGCGCACCCTCCTGTTCAGAGGCTCCTGCTCTCCTAAACTACTAAAAGAAGCATAAAGACGAAGTCCGTGATGAGAACAAGAACTAAGGAAACGAAAAACAAATTTTTATCGCGACGTACGGACGCGGTTTGGATTAGCGGCGGAAGGTTTCCATCACACTGGGCAGTGCACTCGTTGGGACAGTTTCTGAACTCCAAAGAATCTTCCTTGAGGAACCTGGTGCTGTGGTATTCCGGTAAACGTGTACTGTTGGCAGCAGAAACAGGGTGCTCGGAAGGACACGGGGAGACTGCAGATCTCTTCCTTACCGTTTGAATGGTGTTTCTTCTGGTGAAGTTAGAGCCTTCGCTCTCTCTGAGTGGTCTTGACAGCTTGTCGTCTTCTTTTCCGTTGTTTTGGTTTGGTAAGTACAAGATGAGTGCGTTTATAATCAAGGCTAGGAATCCAAACATTATCTGTATCGATGTGTACAGCACTGAAATAAAAATAAAAATAAGTATAGCAATACAAATATATATATAGTGTATGCCTTACTTGAAGAAAAATGTCTTGGTCATGTACTTTTGAAATAAAATCTCTACTTCACTAATCGATCTGCAGCCTCACTCGCTTTCCCCTTTTTTCGACCTGCTCCCCAGTGATTGACCGGTGATATGTGTATACGTGCGTATCATTTATTTATTTGTTCTCGTGTGCTTCTGCAAAGAAATCATTTAAAGAAAACTGTCTGATATTTTTCTTCCATTTTGTACCAGAGTTAATCTCAAATCACTTACCAACTATTATCTGAAAATTTAAACCTCATAAAGCAGAACAGCGGGCAGAAGAGATGATCATCTTCATTTATTTCTTATCACTTTAGGTCTTTATTACAAAATCCTTTGTTCTCATTTTGGTTTTCATCACTAATTACTTGTTTGCTTTGAGTGTCTATTTCCCTCGCGACATTCAGCCGAGTAATGGTTGTTGGTTTATTTTTCTCCTTCTAATTGTTTCATTTATCATTTTAGTCGTTGTGCGTTACGAATAATTAGTGATTATTACTATTTGTTATTTGGTTCATATCCGAGACAATCCGTTGCGCAATCTGAAGGAGCGGAAGTCGTCATCAGCTGAACTGCCCCCCGCAGTAACGTCTCGCTCACCTAGGAGGGAAATGGTATCACCCGAGGTGGGCATGGAACCGCTGAGGGAGACGAGGAACACCTGATTAGTCAGCACCAGGGTCACGGCCAGGGTCAGCTTCTCACCACCGCTTTCCGGAACCAGGAAGGCGAGGGGCGTTAAGAGCGAGAACGACAACAGAGGCAGCACCGTGCTCACCACGTGGAACGTGATACGGCGCTTCAGCGCCAGCGTGAAGATCCCGCCTTGTGTAGTGTCTGAAAAAAGCCAGCATTCCAAGCGCATATTGCTTTTTTCGCAAAACGAGGCCGTCTACTAATTACAATTAACATACTGAGTGCACAGCTTCTTACGGGTTTACTTAAAAAAAAAACTATGATGACTCTCTGTTGCTATCTACCTCCCGACTCTCTCTCGTCTCTTTTTCGAAAACGAGGGAAGTACATATACCTCTGTGTTTATGTGTGTGTTTTCGTCCCACGACCATTTTCGGGTTGTTAGAGAGTGAGTTGTTTTTTTTTTTCCTCGGAGTCAAGTTTACTTGAGGGCGGTGAAGATCTCCTCTGCCTCGAAGCCTTACCTTCCCCAACCCTCTTTGGAGTCAGATACCCATTCCCGTCGGTTGGGTCGACTTGGGAAAGATAGCTGCGCTTGGGTCGACTTGGGAAAGAAAGCTGCGCTATACGGGTATCGAACCTGCGCGTCTCTCAGTTCGAACGCCAGCGATCTAGCCACTCGGCTATCAGAGTAAAGAAACATGTGAAATGGGATCTTCGACCCTTTAACCAAGGCTGCAACATGATACTGCAATCAAACATACAGGTGGTTACACAGAACCCCAGTTACGTCTGCATTTATTCGTCTCGATGACTAAACTTACAATTGTTGAAGGTAGTTATTCCGTCATACGGTTCGGCCCCTGCTGATGCTATGCAGTACTCTTGGTTGACCGTGGACCAGCTTAAGTCAAATTTCTCTGTCATAACTTTAACTTGGTCTGATGTCATCATCCAAGTAGTGAAGACTAGTGAACAAGTCTGGGTGTCGAATGGGTACCTTCAGAGTGCAACAGATTGCCCACAAGCACACAAAGACCCACGCACGCACGCACGCACGCACGCACGCACGCAAGCACACAAACAAACAAATGTACAGAAAAAGAACATTTTTTACACTGGTTTCAGAATGAGGCAGCTACATGGCTCTTCAGCTTCCATCTTTCTCGCCGTCTCTCGCTCTTTTATGCAATAATTAACATACAAGGTATTCTTACAAGGTATTCTCGCCTCCTTAGTTCCATGGAGAGCAAGATATGACGATGGGTCTCACAGTTCTCAGAAAGGACCAGCTATTTTATATTTGATATTATTTTAACTCTGTGCATGCAGACTGTACTAACCTATAAACATCCACCATGCAATCAGTATTTGCGTTGAACCCAGGCTGCCACCGAACTTTTCCGTCATAGTTTACAACAACCAGTGTATTTTCATCTCGCAGTGGCTTCATGCTGTTAACACTGATTGAAAATAAAATTCACGCAATATGTAGCCTTCATTCTGAAAGCTTGATTCTGAAATTTGATCATAATCGAAGACAAATGGGAAAATGTGTTTACATTTATGACAGTCTTACTTTTCGTTCTCTCTCTCTCACACACACACACACACACACAGAAAACTTATTTCACCTCATTTCTAATGCTTATCATACAATTCTCAAAACATTTTGCCAATGGTTATTATGGATACAAAGGATAACCAACTACTTTCACCTCTGACTAGAAAATACTCATCAACTAACATTGCACGTTCTCATTAACTATAGCATGTAACGTACTCATTGAAAAGGACCATGTCTGGAAGCCAAACATCAGCCTGTGCAAGGTAGACACTGCTGATATTGCCAAACTGATCTGGATTCCACTGGAGATACTCGTCTGACCAGGCCTACAAAGATACTGCCTGGCTACTTAATTGTACCAGTAGTTTTCAAAAAGCATCCTTTATCTGAAATTTTCTTTTCTTCTTTTTGCAATTCTTTCTTTTGTTCCATACTTTGTCCCTCCCTCCCTACGTCCGTCCGTCTGTGCTTTCGTGTTTTTTTATTTCGTTTTGTTTTGTTTTTTATTTTTATTTTTATTATTTTTTTTTTTTTTTGCTTTTTAGGCCTACAAAAAGAATCGTCTAACAAAGCTACCAGCAATCTCAAATATTTGAGCAGTATAAAAAGGAACAACTCTTGCGACATTAACATTAAAACTGAAGATCAGATACGTGCGTTCCGAGTAAGACTAGAAAGATGAGCCTTAAACTTTGAGCCAAAGTAGCAGTTTGCGAAGGTTAATAAGCTTCAAAATGTAGAAGCCTTTGACTGCTACGTAAATAAAGCACGTGAAAGAAAACAGAATTAACTTTAAATTAACTGAATAGAAAATTACTTACCAAATCTAGACTTCCTGCAGTCGATAGAACTTGCTCCTTTATGTTCTGAAAATAGTTTTTCTGTTACTACCACTGATCCGAAACTAATAGATAGACCGTGGCTGGCTCTGTTTGAAGCCAACAAACCGCCATATTGGTATTCGTAAGACAATGCTACTTAATTATAGTCTTAATATTTGACATGCCCTGCCACAGTATTTTCGTATTTTTGTTTTTAGTACAGTCGACATTTGTTGGGTGGCGGGGAAGGGGGTTCTTGCGCTGTTTGAATTCTTTGCTTTCAAATCTGAGCGGGGAAGGCGAGCGTCTGTTCATATTCCATTCTGGTTTCATTGACAAGTCCTAAGATGGCTGCGTGAGGACTTCAGCAAAGTCTTTTACAGCGCGCGCAGGGTCTATCCAGTAATTTTATATATGTGGTTACCAAACATAAAGCGCCACTAAGTTACTAATCTTAGACGACTATAGTAATTACCAGTCTTTGTGCCCTCTTGTCAAAATGTCCGGATGTACGTTTGTTGGTAAGTATAGTAGGATTAATGCCCCCAATAAGAAAGCAGGATAGGTACTATACTAGTAAGCTAATAAGAAGCATGGCTGTGGATTGATCAGTGTGAAAATAAATCTCTCAAAGTAAGCGCTTTTCTCACTAGCTGGAATAATCCGTTTCAAAACTGCCACTTAAAGTATACTACAGTACGTGCCAATCTTATTATTGCCCCAAATCTGGGTACCCTCCTCCCCTTCCACACACCTTCCGTTCTCGATATGCATGCCTACAATCATCACTATAAACAAACAAAGTTCTCAGAAACGCACTGTTCATGGATGCGTGTACGCTGTCAACCCTTCAGCTAATGGGAGAGATAGAGCTATATGTTAATTAGTGTTTGTGGATAATCGTTTCTGTGCATGATGTTGTTGGTAGGTGTGTACCTCGAAAACGAAAACTCAGCTGTAATTTGGGAAATAGTATTTTGCGCTGAGAGCTACCTGGTCATTAGGAATAAAAAAAGAAAGTACAAGCTATTAGACTTTAACTGTGCAATCCTCTTTAGCCTAAAACATACGTGTCTTAGCAAAGTCACCGTTCACATATCTCTCGAGGTTTAAAGCACAACCCGATGGCTGAGCAAATATCGCTGGAAACAGAGCATAAAGTATCACAAAAACATATTCCGGTGGTATTTTATGACAAAGAGGCATGAAAGATTTTATATTAATATTTTTCTCTTAAGCACACCTGGATTTGTCGAGAAAACAGGCAGTGACAAAACGAACTTAACCCGATCATAAAGAAATAATGTTCCGCTCCTGTTGTCCTTTAACATCTCGTGCTTTTGTATAGTAAGCACTGCTGCAGGAATAAGATTTCTTCGTTTTACTGAAAGTCCAAGACATGCTTGTACTGTATATGTGACTTTGAAATGTTTTGAGCAAATTCTTGAGTGCGGTGTGGGGACGAAGTTCGCACGGCAAGTTTGAACAAAGCAGAGACCTGTATATGCACATCTCTGAACAAAATTAATCCTTGCGTTTGCTGCCAGTATCTTTAGGATTTCCTTCATGAATACAAACTAACTCCATCTGAGTGTCGAATAGAACATTCAGCAACAGCACAATGTGTCCTGATCAGTTTTCTTTTACCCAGGATTGCATCTTTTCTCTTCGACTTCAGCTAGTGCAGACGGCGCTATTTTTAGAAATACCTCCGTTTCGTCACTTCCTGTTCTCTCAACAAATCCAGGTGTGCTTAAGAGAAAAATATTAAAATAAAATTGTTCATGTCTCTTTGTCATAAGATACCACTTTTACATCGATAAACATGTTTCAAACTATCATTATATTTTTAATTGTAAAAAAAATCCTTATCAGCAGTCAGTTGTAAAAATTGTTGCCCATTAAATTTTGATCTGATTGACTTACCAGTCTGTTGCATGAATTCAGTTTGGACCATTTAATTATTTTTTAACTTTATTTGAAGTTTCTAAATGAACTTCCAATTTGCAGGGTTGTATTCCAAATTCAGCTGTTTCATTTTCTGGGCAAAAAAAAAATCGCTTCTTGAACACGACAACCTGAGCGACGTTTCTCCATTTGACTTGTACTCAGGGCGCGTAAGAGAACCTCCAGTACAGGAGAGTACTTTTTTCTTCCTAGTTGCAGGTGAGAATGCCGATGTTTGAAGGCTTATATCTTTAAAATTAAGCATAATTATATACTCATATTTTGGGAATTATTATTTTAAAATAAACTTAACCCGACCATAAAGAAATAATGTAGCGCTCGGTTTGTCCTTTAAGGCTAATCCTAATCCGAGCGCAAACATATTTTCACGTTACTGTGCTTTATTATGTGATAGTCATCACACACACACACACACACACACACACGGGTAAATAACTTTTCTGCTCACAAAATAAAAAACTCAAACATTACGCATAAAAATTCGCATTTTAGAAGGGTCCAGAAGGCCATTTACACAACACATTTCTACTTTTAAGCACATTTATGCATTAAATCTATTTAGATGATCAGTTTTATAGAAACAGTGCATAACGCTACTTTACAACTTTTTTTTTAGCTAAAATTGTTTAAAATAAGATTAAACTGTTTGTCAGACTTTCGTTCCCATCAGCACATTTTTACATGCACTTTAGCAGCGCATCTTAATGGCTTAGGAACGAATTTCGAAAAACGTTTCTAAATTTATTTTTTTTAGAACAGTTCTAGAAACATGTTGTGCAACTAGCTCAACTTTATTCCCAAAAAATGCAACAAAACTAGGCTCGCTGCTATTCCAACCCTGCGCAGGTTGCGCCAGAATTTAAAACTTAAATGCATCTTTTTTCTCCTCCCAAACGCACGCACCCACGCGCGCATTCACACACACACACACACACACACACATTCAAATAATCTTTGAAGAATTTTGAAATTAATTTCTTCTTTGCGTCGTGTAAACATTTAACTTTTGTAATGCGTGCATCCTGAGCAGCGGGTACGCACCAGGTATAGGAGGTTGCTGAGGAAGGCTGTAAAGTTGATGACCACCAAAGTCTCCTCATCGCGTACAGGCCGCACATGCTTGCTGTAGTTCGTCAGCAAATGCTCGCGGAGGTCCCTCATTATCTGTGAAGCTTCGGCGACCCCTGTTCGTTGCGAAAAGGATAAAAGTCGATACTTCTGTTTTCCGAAAGTAAATTCTTCACGCCATACCTCGACACTTTAACGTACCTTTGTCGCTGACACGCGATAGATAATAATCAAGTATAAACACTGTACCTATGTTGTCTTACTGTGCTGAATGCTCACGGGAAATGCATCTCCAGTTCAATTACTGCTGTAACATAATCAGGAGCCACTTAAAAGAGCAGATTCATTGCTCCGTCTACATTAGGCACCGTTCACAAACATATCACGACTGCGTGACTTATCTTCCCCTGTGTTCTCGGATTTCCAGTTAGCGGGCTAACTGAGGTATTTTAGAAGTCTCTGGAGCGTGATAGAAAAGAAAAGGGTTGCAGCGTAGAAGAGGAACGGAATATGAAAACAAAAGAAAATAAACAGATGAAGATATTAAACTGCTTACTGGATGAACAAAACAGATAAAGAAAAGTAACCAACGGATTAAGGTATTATATAACATAGCAGAAGAAGGAAACCGAAAAAATAATTAATGAAAAGAAGAATAGATCAAGCTATAAATCTTGGCAGTTGAAGGACAAGAATACAAAAGAGAATGAGAATAATGGATAAAAGTATTAAAGAGCGCTGCAAAGAAAAAGAGAAGAATATATAATATCTAATTAAATGGCTTTATAGAGAAACAAAACTGAAAAAATGAAAATACAATAACGGATTATGGTATTATCAGAGAAACAGAACAGGAAAACAAAAGAAAAGAATAATGAATTAAAGTATTAGACAGCGTAATGGAGGAAGAGAAGAGAACATCAAATAAAAAAAGGAATAACGATCAGTTATGACACAGTAAGATTTATATATATATATATATATTGTGAAATAAAAGAAAAAGGAACCGATAACGATGGTCATCGTTACTATCAGTCAAGAGTGAATAATAGACTAAGAAGACAACGATTGGTCGGAACAGACTTCTTTCTCTGCTGTCTTTTCAAGACCTAAACTGAATTATTACAGGTGTTCGTATGCCTCCGATAAATCCGCTAAGAGGAGTTTATAGCCATGCATTTTTGGCGAAATGATAAGCTATGGTTAACAAATGAACTGTCGTGCTTATGCTTTTCTTGAGAGTAGGGGAGAAAATTCTTTGAAACTGCTGACTTTGTATTTACATAAGACGTCGGATAATATATATATATATAGATATATAGAGAGAGACCGAAATAAGTGCTTTCACACTCCCTTAACGCAATAAATCAGCAAAAAGGACACAACACTACGGCACATGGCAAATCTCATCCATTCTTCAAAACGGAGACAAACTCAAAGCAGTTGACAGTAAGGAACGCCACATAAGAAACCAAAAAGCTGCGATTATAACGAAGAACGGGAGACTAAATATACATACAACCAGAACTGCAGGCCCCTGCTGCTACCAGAAACCACGCAGCCAGAAGAGTCATCAGTTCTGACTGGCACTTGACTTTTCAGTCTGGAGTGAGGTGCATGCATGCGCTCCCAAAGTTCACTTTTCAGCAACTGCTACTCAGCTGCACCTTGCTGCGGTCCGTCCGTGTAGCAAATAGACGACCGTCCAGACGGGTCGCACTATAAAGCTGCAAACGGGTCACACTGGCCTGACCCGACGGACGCTTCATAATGCAGAATCGAGTTTTTACGGACACGCGAGGCCCACCTAGAAAAAAGGCTAGATGCTGACGTCACACCAACTGCAGTGGAGGAACGGGATCTGTGACGTCACGATCTCGCCTTCCTTGCAATCCTTGCGATGCGTGCGCCGTCTCAAGACGATCTATACGAGAGGTGAAAGACTGTCTCTATGTCTCGGCCACATCAGTGTCGTCGTCAGCTTTGTTGCATGTATTGTACTGTCTGCACAGTTGTTGTTGAAGAAGGTCAGAGTTCGTCCGCCAACGTGTGTGATGTTGTCCATGGTTGGAAGACTAGAGTTTGTCATTCAGATAGGTACACAACCAGACACTCGATCCCAGCAGTGCATGCACGCACAGCGGATGGCTTTCACCGATTAAACTACTGCAGACAAGTGCCACATTATTTCGAAAATTAAAAAATAATAATTGCGTTATTTAAATATCTATTTTAGAGCGACCTTTCCTCCCTCGTGACATGAGGCACAGAACAGCTGTATTATTTGCGTGAATTACCTCCGCTTGGATTTTCGTATACCACCCAAGGCTGAGTTGCATCGAGTCCTTATGTCCTTATCTAAGGGTTTATGCACAAGTACCCATATGGAAAGGAGATTCAAAGTGCTCATGCAACCTGCTCCAGGTATTAGCCCGACCTTTCGCAAAGACCTTTTATCTATCAGAAATCAAGTCTATAGTCAAAACTCTCATATAAACGTATCCCAGTTCCGCCGGGGTTTAATTGTTTGTTTGGTTTTTGTTTGTTTGTTTTTTGTTTTTGTTTTTTTGCTAGGAATATAAATTGAAAAATCTTCGCTGGTTTTTCAGTTTCTCCTCAATAAGTTGGGCGACGTTGCCCGACAGTTTGGTCCTGCACATTAAACTAACCGACTGTTGTCGCGTTAAAGAAGGGGGTTTGGGAGGCTGGATAGATGGTTCGGCCTTTGGAGACGTGGGGGCGTTATGTTCAATCTTCGATTGTCAACAGCCAGTTTGACTTCGTCGTCGGCCTCCCTCAAGGGAGCAGTGACACTGTCATGTGGCCAAATCAGACACGGAGGGATTCTTTGTGTGTGTGTGTGTGTGTGTGTGTGTGTGTGTGTGTGTGTGTGTGTGTGTGTGTGTTCCAGGCAGGAAATTCCAGCAGGTTTTTCTAGACACTTGGACTCGAATGACTGGATCCGTTTTCTCTTCACCAGAGTCGAGTTCTCGCGTTCGTAAAGGAGAGACTTTATATAGTTTTCTCTCTGCAGCTAAGCTGCTAGTGTTGTTGTGCCAGATCTTGTTGAACCTGGCCATCCTGCTGTTGCTGCTACAATCCTGATTCGGATTTCTGTGGCGCGGCTGCCGTCTTCTGTCTTTATTATTTTTTTACTTTCCTGCTGTTTTATTTTTTCATCTCTTCTGTTTTTGCTGTGCAATGAGCATTCTTCTGAATGGATACCTGCGCATTATAAATGGACACCATATCATCATGATCGATGATCTCTTCCAGCTGTTCTCCATTCAAGTAGATCTGCCTTGACGCCACTAGATGTTGTCAGTTCTGGTCTTTCAGTGCGAAATAATGTACAAAATCTTCAAAATAATAAACAAAATCTTCACGTACTCAGAACAAAAAATATGTTGGCGTTATTACCGAAGAAATGTGGGGGCAAAAGGGGGAAATTGCGCGCTTCACTTTTATTCATACAGCAGGGGAGATCAATGTGCTAGGTCTTGCACCCAGTGAAATGCATGAACATTCTTTTTCTCTGTATAAAAGGGAGACTAACAAGTGTAACTATTAAATATTTTTAAAACAGGTTAAAAATAATCCTGAACGCTCTTAACAGCCCCGTGGGGCAGGCGAACGACATTTCGCCTCATAAACTTTTCACTAAGAGTCACCTCCCTTGATGCGCACGTTCGCTTTGAGGACAAGAGAGTCCATCACAGCTTTGATTCCCACCTCAGCAGCCAGGCGATGTTACCTCATAGTGAATCATATTGACAGTTCACATCATCTTTACAAAGGTTGACCACAAAACTTATTTTTTATCATTATCTGATATGCTTGGACACACAGGAAAAATACACCGGCACGGATGCCGTCCAGTCACTTAAAGTGATCATTTCTTTCACCTTTAAAATAAATCTTTTCTGTATAATCAAACGTGCGGATTTTACATCCTGTCATCTGTTATTATTTTATTTATTCGCGATGATTTCATCAGTATTTAGTACGAATGACCAGGAAAACGTATCCAAGCATGCGTATCGCACTAAATAAGGGGAAAAAAAGAGGGGACATAAATAAGCCATGAAGCCTAGGCTGCTTAGCAGTCTGACTTCTAGTACTCAATACATCATTCTTGACATTCCATGATATCATTTTAATGTTAACTAAGGCTATTAGTATTACTATTAGAACAGTGAAAACTTTGGGTTAGAAGGAGACAAATGTCAAAGATGTAAAACTTGACATTGAAATGTCTGTTCTAAGAATCTTAGGGAGTGTTGCCCTCTGTTATCCATCTTATTGTGCATTTTCTTTTTTCCAGTATTATCATTATGATTTCCATGAGACTTCCTTGTGTTATGCATCTTGCCAAAAGATGGTCTTTCTTCAACACAGTCTCAGTGAGGTGGCTAAGTCCATTATCAAGCATTCAGGTGGACTTTTTAATGATTTAATAACACAAGCATACGTTTTGCATGGAAGACGTTTTATATTTATATCACCTAAATGTTATAATACTAAATAATCTAACTTCGTTCAACCTTTTGAGAGGAATTATTCTAACACAAACAGCAAGATACCCATTAACACAACAAAAGGAACCTAGATTTAGAATTACTTGAATGTCAAATGACTGATAATAAATAAATCTACTTTGCTTTAAAAAAAAAACACCAATGAACTTTATTAGAAGGTAAAGCTATCAGCATATATAAAGAGATACACTGCAGAGATGTGTATTGAACTCCCTTGCAAGCACATATTCCTTCCTATAACAACTTTAAGGAAACATAATTTTAAATTAGTTGGATTTTAAACATTTTTAAGCTTGTTTGTGCCTGGTAGACATATTTAATGTTTTATCATTATGGTTTTTGCTATTTTATTGCTTATCATTTGAATATGCTGGGGTTGGATGCAATGAATGTCAAGAAGCAGACTTTAAAAGAGTACCATCTTTAGAATACATTTTAAATTTTTTTGTAGTACTTGTTTTACATTTTATACCATTTATCATTTTCTCCTAGACACGTGGAACAAGTCTTTTGCAGCCACAGGCAACGGGTAAATTACAACTATCCCAGTGTCGATACAAGTTGCTTTTTGTCACAAAACCACGCAAGTTACGACCTCGTCATTCTAAAGATGGAGTTCACTCTGATATGATTCTAATTTATGAGAACAATATGAATCGCCATTACTTCTGGAGTCAGCTGGTTATCAATCTGCTTGGGGTTCCCAGTTATGCTTTGTGTATCTACAATATTGCCAGTTCATGGCATCTCCAGGTGTGCTAGTGTTTCCTTACCTTTTTACTTATCGCTTAGTGAACTAAAAGAAAATAGAAATATTGTAATATGTTGCATGATTTTCTTTGTGTTAAATGATATAAATATTGACAACTCATGTGCACCCACATACAATGGAAAAGCTTTTAAAGTCGGTCAAGTTTCATCATAGATTTACATTATGTTTGTTACATAGCCCATAAAGTAAATTGTTTTTAAAGCAGATTTTGGAACCTTTCTGAAATATATCAATAATTTAAAATAGGTAACTTATCAAATGAAACCAAGACTGTTGAAAAAATATTTAATAGAACAACATTTTGTTTTGTTTTCTTCTGCTGTTCCTGATTTGATGGAAATCTTTAATATTTTGTTAATGACACACTTTATGCCTTTATCACTTTGGCTAACCACTCCTGTGGCTGACTGCTCTCCTGGTTGACAGTATAGATTATAGCTGACCTATCTTTAGAAATCAACGTTCTTTAGAACATGATTAAAATGGCATTATGGGTAGTGAGATTAACATGAGATTTCAGGAATGAAAGGTTAGCAATAGGTGGTATAGACTTCTACCATAAAGCTGGGACTTTCTTTGACAAAGTGTGTTATCATTATTATTGATGTTGAAATATGAATGGTTAAGGGTGAAATACTTTACTATGTGTTCCAGGATTTCAGCATAACATCTCCTATGATTGTGTTAGTGGCATATCTTTGCTTCTACTCAGTTCTTCTATTTGGTGTGAATCTGCTCAGCCATCAAAGCATTAGACGGATATATGCAGATAAAGAAGCCAAACAATTCACAGCAGTTGTTCAGGACTGGAAAATGTGTCCTGCGCTTGTTGACTTTGACATCTCAACAGTAGCAAGGAGAGAGCCAGGAAATTTAATGGGCAACTTTTTTGGAAACCTGAAGATCAACAACAGATCTTATCTTGTTAGTTCATCAGACTTTCTTCAGCCTTACTATTTTAACATGTTTATGGGGCATGATCTTCACCGCCCACTAGACAAGGTAGATGATATTGATCTAAAAGATATTTTCAAAACCCTGCAGAATAAATCGAAACAAGACAAGATAAAGTGATATTACAGAAGGAAGCAGAAATTTATGTTTATTTTAAAAGTACAGTTAGTTCAAACTTCCACAAGAAAATTCAGTGTAAGACACTTTTTAGTACTTGAGATCAGTTTGAAGGTGTAAAATTAAAAAAAAAATTTATGTTTACTAACCTGTGCTATTACATGTAAAAAAATACAAATACAATAAAATTGGATTTGCATTTTATGTTAAGTAATGTAACGAGTGCAAAGTGAAATTACAATTCTGCCTTTACTACAGAATAGTCATTTCAATGTCCAGATCTTGGGTTTGTTGGGTTTTTTTTATTTATTTATGTTGTATTCACTGGTCTGAGATTTTTTTCTGGTTATATTTGTAGCAAAATCTCACTTCTTTAACAATCAGAAAAAAAATGTTACAGAATATTGCCATCAAGCTATAGTCAGAGGCTAAACCAGAGGATTGATAGGGAGAAGTTTCACTCCCATTTATTTGCTTGTTTTCTAGCCTCTGAACAGTTGTGTCCCTTGAAACTCATGTTCAAGGAAGAACCATTGCTATGAGAAACCAACCATTACTAAAGTTATCACTGGCAACATTTATCTTTCTTTAATTTTCAAAAGTTCGTAATATGAAAATAATTTAAGTTTGCATAGGTTTCTATTCTGTTAATTCATAAATTATGCAAAGAGGATTAGTTTGGGAGGGTTTGAATACACATAACAGTTTACAATATATAAATATCATTGTGATATAGATATATTTTACAAGGTCAGACTAAAACCAAATCCACTCATACATATTTTCCTCAATTTATAATAGCTATAAGTTCCTTTCCATGACCATTTTTACAAAAGCAAAAAAAAAAAATATATAAATCTGATATAAAATGCTCAAAATAAAAGCACTTAACTCTTGATCATGTGTACTTATACAAATTTGACATATTTGCTATACGTGCATACAATAATGAATTCATACATAAATCATAACACTCTGAATAAACACAGCCAGCCATGTAAACTTGGTGAAATCCAAACTTTGTTTGGTCGATTTGGCTGTTGAGTTAAAATTGATATTTGCTCACATCAACATGCTTGATCTGGGGACATGATTGGGTTTTATTTATTATTTAAATTAGTAACTGGATAACCTATAGATTTCATACAAACACTTTACTGCATAGTTAATTCAATTGAAGCTTCCTGCAGTATACAGCATTTTTTGAAGATGTTTATGTGCCTAGAGAATGTGCTAGCTTTTCAATGACAGCTGTTTCCTCATAGAAGAACAATAAACAGTAGCAGAAATTCACAATTTTTAGACATTGCAAAAGAATTCTACATTACTTTTTTTAAGTGAAATACCTAAAAATGATGCTGAAAATAAGAAAAGATTATTCTAGGATTTGGCAAGATTACTGCATAATTTCTGCAGTCTACAAGAGCATACATTTAGGCAGGTGGTGTGGAGCTTAAAAAGTAATGGTTGATGTTCTTCAAACTGGTATTGAATGATAACAGTTCAGCTTTAAAATTATCGGATGTTTTAGGGCAGGAAGTTTGTGAAGCACTGGCACTTGCTACTATGATTTATCACAATCCTTGATGGTTGAGACATAAAAGACACAAAGGGCATCGTGATGTAAGGGGTACAAATGATTTATAGCAGAAAGAGGGCTGTGTCCTGCATCAAGGGGAGATCAAAGACTGATAAATGGAAGACCCAAAGAGTCAACAGGTGGGAGGGAAGAACTTGGGTGGAAAGTATGATCACCATGTCTTGAGACTAGGCAGGTCTTCTTAAAGGACAGAACTACATCAAACACTGAATGACATAGAAATTAAAAATATGAACAAAATCCAGAATTTGTTAAAGTTTCTATAGTTTGATGCAACTAATAAACTAAAATTAAGAATTGCAGGCAGTCCTACAATGCATTAGAAAGGTAGTGACTCATAATGAAAAATAATGGCATATCAGTAAATAAGAAAAAAAATCTGTTTATTGGATTTAACATACATGTATTCAGTTACTTGTTTCCCCTATATTCAACTATATAGAAACAAAAACAATGAAACGTACAAAGATGGTTTCATTTTGAAATTCTACAATAACTGAAGAAACACCAAAGAGTATTTGTTTCACTTTATGGACTGGAAAAACGAAGTTTATCCTGTACAAATAAATCAGGAATTTATCTAGTATTGACCATGTATCAAGCAATACATTTTCTTTTGCTTGTTGCTCCATGGCTATTTCACGGTGACTATGGTAAACCTCACTTAATTAGAACTGCCCTTGTCATACATTCTCATCATTGTCAGTTGTGGTTATTCTCATCAATATTAGTCTTTGGACTGAATGTACAGCTGGTTGGTTGTGTTTTATGCTGTGCCAGCAACTAAGGCTGTATCACGGGAAGACAGAATGTACAGAAGATGGGATATGAAAGATTTAAATTTTGAAAACTCGGGTGACATCTATGGTGCTCAAAAGTTTGTGTTTTATGCTGTGCCAGCAACTAAGGCTGTATCACGGCAAGACAGAATGTACAGAAGATGGGATATGAAAGATTTAAATTTTGAAAACTCGGGTGACTTCTATGGTGCTCAAAAGTTTGCATCACAGACCTTCATTCACTGGATAAGTGTCTCTCATTCGTTGCCTCTTTGTTCTATCATCTTCCTTTTTTATGTGTAATTTTGTTTTTTGCCCTGTGGTTCAGTTTGGTTTAACAAAAGTATTACCAGGAACACCAAGATTTTGTACTATTTTTGGTTCCCGTTCTTTATACTGTTAACCAGGTTCCAATATTTGATTAATAATATGATTAATAATAATAAATGAAGATTTTATAGCGCATATTCACACTCATAGAGAGCATGCTCTTAGCGCTTAAAACAAGGAAGAGACATGGACTAAATGGATAGAACGAGGGGCGTAAGAATGAATGACAATACTGACGACAAACAGAAAACAAAGATGGAAAACACAAAGGCACCAAGTAACAGAACATAGAAAATATAGCGATTCTACAGAGAAAGATGGGTAGAAAATTAGCAAGAGCAGAAGGGGGAGGGTAAGGACGAGCATTGTGAGGACTGTGTTAGGAGTAATGCTCAAGGAAGAGGTGCGTTTTCAGTGCAGATTTGAAGAATTCAGTTATAGGAAGGTGGCGGATATTGAAAGGGAGAGAGTTCCATTGTTTTGCTGCACAGTAACCAAAAATCCTGTGACCATATGTTGTTCTGGTGACAGGAACAGTGAGGATACGGTCATACGATGAAGAGCGTGGATGTCTGGCTGAACGCAAGGGATGAGAAGTTCAGAGAAATAGTCAGGACAGGATCCTGCAAAGAAATTAAAACAAAGCACAGACAGTTTGTACTGGATGCGAGAACGGATGGGTAGCCAGTGTAGAAAATGAAGGAGAGGATGGTCCCTTTTCGTGGCTCTAAGCACCAGACGTGCAGCGGAGTTCTGAACATTCTGGAGTGTCTGAATGAGGTATGAGGGGCAGCCTGCCAGCAAGGAGTTGCAGTAGTCAAGTCAAGAAAGAACAAACGCACAGACAAGAGTGTTGGTAGCGCGTGTAGAGAGAAAATGACGGCACTGATCTTACGGAGCTCAAGCTAGGCAGACTGACAGACAGCTGCTACATATCTATCGATTATGTGATTAGCATAGTCATAATATGAATTTCAGATCTTCTAGTTTTTGGAAATCTTGCAAACTTCTTGTTTAGGATTTCATTCCATTCACGTTGCATTTTGTGGACTGCAGAAACATGACTGAAAAACCACTAATTTTGGAGGTGGATGTAGACTGCGTCACACTTGCTACCACTTAACATACCACAATAATAATAAACTGTAGCAGTGGCACACATTTTTTTATTGCCAGCATTTGCAACACAACAATGTTTTCTATTTGTCCTTATCTTCGGCTTCTCGTTTCTTCTTTTCACGCTGACCAAACAGCCTTTTGTTGGCACGAGCCTGACGCAACACAATAAATGCATTGAATTTCTTTTCCTCTTCCGTGATGGCTCGAGCCTTCTCACGCTGTACTGGCTGCTGCACCGGCATGACCACCTTCTTCAGCTGAGTTGCCATCTTTATCTCCTCAGCCTGAAAAGACAAGGATTTTGTATGGTTTAAAAACAAGTTCCAGTGTAACATTTTGTGGAGTAATAAATGTTTTAGCAAGAAACGCAGTCAATTTATGAGCTGAGTGCCTTAACTATTCAATGCTTTACAACATATGCCCTATGATGTATCTTGTTTCCCATAAAACAATGGCTGCACCGTCCATTCCCAGGCTAGAATTTTATATGTGATTTAAATCAGGTTAGTTACGGCTCAAAGCCAAATTTACAAGTGAAATGATTAGTAAATAATTATAACTTGGATGTGAATACTTTTTGCATAGCTTTTTTTGGCGGTCTTTGTTGAAGTGGGTCAAACTGAATTTCACTTTTAACAGATACCATTGTCTTAACTCTCTATATATTGTTGGTAGCTTTTAAATTTACTTTTATTTCAATCCTGCCTCATTTATGATTTGTTACAGCCTATCACATGGCAATTCCAGTACAATAAAGTTTTTGCTCCGTTTTCAATCTATTTTAATAATGGTCAAATCAAAGGAATCATCCTAATTTCCATGTACTTATATATATAGGATTGGATAAGAGTAGCGCTTCATTGCCTTGCTTGCTTGAGGGGATAGTTTTCTGCACTGACCTGCTTTTACTTTTTTTTTTTAGTGCCCTTCAGTTGCCCTATGTTTCTTTTTATTATTTTTGTACTTGTTTTAATCGCCGTGATATAGCCTTAGTTGCTGGCACAGCATTTAACACTAACAAACAAACAATTGTACTTGCTTTAGACTTTCCGCGCCGGTGGCTTTCTGTTTCGCACCTATGACTTCTCATGGATTGCCAGTCTTTTTTATTATTCACTGCTGCATTACTGCACATTAACTGGCCATTGGGATAACCATCCAACAGCACCTATTTTCTCAACGCTGCTGTGCTACAGCTGATCTTCCGACATGTGCATGTCTATATTGTGTGTTATCCCCCATATGACTTCCAAGCCCTCTCTAGATTACAACTGACAAGACAGAAGCCCAAGGGTCTGCCAAAAGAACAAGAGGCCTCAGCTATTCCATTCACAGCAATACTGGCAATACCAGTCTATGCATGTACATACGTGATGTCTGGTTTTGACAACTACAGACCTTATCACTAAACTCAGAATAACTTATAAGGGCCTGGAACAAACTATTCAATGAAACTTGTGTGACAGCATCTGGATGTTAAACAGGAAGGAACCCATCTAAACAAGGATGCCTTCTGTACATATAAACAGTTTTAGGCATAAAACCAAGTGGTCACAATTTTGGAAAACATAGTTTAGTCCAGCCATTTGTAAACATTTTTGCATTATTGATAGCTTTACAAAATAAGTGAAAATACTCACAGTAGCATCACCCTTCTTTGGCTTGCTCTGCTTGCGTGGGAACAGGATCAGTTTGGAGCGGTACTCCTTTAATCTCTGGACATTTTGTTGTAGTGATTCCATGGATCCATTGCGACGGCGGAAGTCAACAGCAATTCCAATGGTCTTTGCCAACTTTGGATTGATTCCAGCACCCTTGACAAAATTTACAACCACCACTTATTAAAGAAGCCAAAAAAAATAACACAGAAAAACTTAATTTCATACTGGGGATTCAAAATAAAAAGGCCATGCTCTTGTCACAGTGAATCAGTCTACATGGTTGTGATTATTACCTTTTAGAAGCCAAAAAGCCTAACGCACGCGCGCGCACACACACACACACACAGAGCAACAAAATAAACTGGCACAAAATGGACCAAATGAACAAAAAGCTGATGAAATCTTGATAGCTCATTTTACACTATTCACAAATGTTTTCTTGCGATTCATGCCTCATTTACGACAGTCATTTTATACAAAAAACTTTACCGTCTTTGGAGCACACTCTGTTTTATCTACATTAATTTAAGGTCAGAATAATGAAACTGCTTTGAGATAAAAAGTTTACACTTTTACCTTTAATTCCTGGAGAGTGAAACCACGTCCAGCTCGTACACGAGTGTTGTATTTAAAAGTTGGGCATCGCACAACTGGTCGGAGAGAGCCTGCAACTGGGCGAGGAGCAATCGCTTGGGCTTTCTTTGCACGATTCAATCGTCGCCTCTGCTTGCGCATGGGTTGGTTAAACCATGTTCTAACCATCCGCTGCCAGTCTTTATGGAAGTGCCCATTAGGGATAACGTTGTTTCTTTTGAGCGCCATGGCTAACGAATGAAAACAAAACAAAAATATAGCAGAATGTAGCCGTCGTTCCACATGCAACCAAAAGGGGTCGCGTTAAAAAGTGACTTATTTCACATCAACAATTTAAAAAAGATCATCGTAATCCAACATGGTGTGCAAATGAGCTCCTAATTAAATTTATTTCGACTTACGATGTCACGATGGTAACTACTACACACTATTTACACCGATATTCCACACCTTTTCTTCTCTTGCTTACCTCAACTCAATGGAGAGACCGGAAAAGGAAGTGGCTAGGTTCTTGACGACTAAAGGGGGAGATAAGTACTAGGAAGCGTGAGCAAGGTGGAGGAATGTAGTTGAGTTGATGGGGAAAAGCAGGGGAAATTTTGTATCGATATTGTCATATGGGGTTGTTGGTTATAACAATTAAATGCTTGTAAAGAAATGTACCTCCTTAATGCATGTAAAAAGTCATGTAGGTGTATTTAAACTCAGTACGTTGTGCTAAAACTTCCGCAAATTTCGGCTTCCTTAGTTAAAAAAGTTTCTCAGTATTTGTATATGTATGTTTCTATGACTGCGTGCAATGTGACAAAGTGAAATTAAAACACTTGTGGGTACAACTTTACTTGAATATGGCCCACGTCCCCATGATACTATTTACAAACTTGAAATGGGGGCTAGAGTTAAAGATAAAGGTTGAATTACATACTGTCGTGACCCCTTCTAAGGTAGAACTTCTTCCACTTCTGCAGCCTTATAAAGCCCTGCTGAGACTAATTCTGGAAAACAGGAACGTAATGTTGTCAGCAATATTAAAAAGATATTCTTTCGATTACAGTGAAGAGGGTGGATAGACGAGTAATCAAATTACTATATTGTTTCAAAGGTTTAACATACAAAGAGAAACAGCTCTACAATTCAATTCACTAAAGGCGATATGCATCAGAAGAGTTCTCATTCAGATATTAACTAGATTGATTATTTAGATATTAACACATTTCTCATGCATAACTAAACATACACTGTTAACAAAAATTATATCCAGTATAGTCACACATTCTCAAAAATGTTTCTGCCTGAAAGGTTGCATATGACAATTATTTGCCAAAATGTCTTGATGAAAGCCGCCACTTACTTGATAAATACCAATCACATACACCTACTATGGCAGGCAACATTACTTACGCTATTATATAAAAAATACCCCTCTGATGTTAATAAGCTTTATAACTTTCTAAATCCTCTCAAAGTGAATTGTTAAAATTCATTTGATGACCGAATGCCATGAACTTGTAAGACCAGATCAGAAATCTCAAAACAAAAATGGGACACTGCTTAAGCCTCTGCTTAAATTGAACATCTTTATCCACTTCCTACCCATCATCATTCCATATTAATTAACAGTTAATTGCCCAATTTCCACACTTTTAATTTTATAATATCTGTAATTTCTATTTCTAGATTCTGACATGCAATCTGGTATACTAAAGACAAAATAAGATGGCCAGTCTGACTATCCTACATTTCAATGATGTATATAACATTGAAGGACAGTCAGATGAACCTGCTGGAGGAGCTGCCCGTCTTGCAGCTTATGTTAAATCCTGTAAGCACCTCGACCCCCTTGTGTTGTTCAGTGGCGATGCTCTTAACCCATCTCTGAGTAAGTTTTGAATTATTTTTCTATCATTATATATATATATTATGGCACTGCTTAATCTTCAATGTGACTACAAAATATCTTCAGATTTACAGAGGTCTTCTCAACAATAAAAGATGAGTACAAAAACCTAACAACTGATGTCCAAATAATGATTAAAGTCTTGCATACATAGGTTTTAAGAATGCACGAAGTTGTCATTTTAATAAAGTTATCTTGTTTTTATGCTTTTTCATATCTGCAGTGAGTATTTTCCTAAAAGGGGAACAAATGATACCAGTTCTAAATAAAATTGGAGTGAAGTGTGCTGTTTATGGGAATCATGATTTTGGTAAGAGACAGCTGTGGCAAGTTGTGCAACATGTTTGTATAGGAAGAATTATTAAAGCTGCAGATATATAATTAAGTTTGCTACTTTTTTCATTCATGCATGTTTTCTTCATTGTTAAAATTAAAGATGTATTTGATACCTGATGAAGGATTTTTTCTTATATATGAAAAGCCGTGTAAAATTAGCATTTTTTTCTCATGAGTAATTATCATAGGAATGACGTGAATTTCACTCATTTTTGTTTATAAATTGCAATAGAACTCCATAACTTCCATAAATTATGATTTAGTCAAAATCCCTTGTCCATTCACTTTTTACAACTCCTGTTTCATTGTATAAATAAAATGAAACTTTATTATCACGCTGTTTCAGATTTTGGAGTAGATCATTTGGAAGATATTGCTGAACAAACAACCTTCCCATGGTTACTCAGTAACATCAAGGACAATGTGAATGAAGAACCACTTGCTCGGGGGGAAATAACTTGTGTTTTGCAACATAATGGCATTAAGGTATGTGGAAATACACAACTGTCTTTAATGTGTGTGTGTGTGTGAGGGAGAGAGAATAGACTACTAAACTGACTACAAGTCCATCTCTTATGTTTACATAATACTTATTTGAGTGAATAGTTGGTAAACTGGCTTTCATGATGAGATCAATGATTAACAGACCAGTTTTTGGGTCATCCTTATCCCTATTCCCCTTTTTTTCTATCCATCTTTCTTTTTTGTGCTCTTGTTGTAATTTGAGTGTGGTGTATTGTTTGCTTATAAAACCATGTTCGCTGGGATGCATAAACTTGTATTTACATGCAATTCATTGCATCACTTCACCCAATTACAGGTGGGAATTATTGGTCTTGTCGAAGAGGAATGGATTGCAACTCTGTCAACAGTGGATTCAGATGACATAACATTTTTGGATTTTATTGATGAGGGTCGTCGTTTGGCTTGTGATTTAAAGGAGCAGGTAAGCCATTGGGCATGTATGTTCATGAATTTGAAAAGAAGATAAAAAGAAAAGAAACATGTTCATACATTAAAACGCTGCATTGTTTCATATTTGAAAATTTGTGCATCTGCATTTTTATGCTAAATAGTGTAGGCAAAACAAGTTCGTATGGATTTTTGTTTGCAGAACTAGTATGATGACAGTATTTTGACGGAACTAGAATTCTATTCTAATTTTTATTGCAAATTTATTTTCTTGCACTTTTATGTAATATGAATGTATTAAACCATTACTGTATTCAGTTATAGATAGTTTTTTGTCATCGTTAAATTTTTATTGAATCAGCACGTCAATCTTCTAACGGTAAATCCCCTAGAATGCCCTCATTATTTTTGTATGACACAGGGAGCAGACATTGTCATAGCACTGACGCACATGCGGTGGCCTAATGATGAAAAGCTTGCTGAAAATGTTCCTGAAATTGACATTGTCTTGGGTGGTCATGATCATGATTTTGATATCAGACAGGTATGGAAACGGTATCCAAAAATTATTATATTATTGTGTATTATGATAGTTGTTAAATATGAGGTGAAAGGATCTCAGTAAGTCATCCCATCTATTTTATTAGATTTTTTATATGGAGAGACATTTTCATGTAGCTGTGTGCAAAATAAACTAAAGATTTGTCTTTGTTTAAACCAATAATATCTAAAAGGCTTGAATGTTGGCTTAGGGATGCAAATACAGCTTTGAAATGTATCAAACTGGACAGCCGTTGAATGAGAAAGAAAAGAGTCGAACTGGTTTTTGTAAACTGTTTAAAATCTTATTTTCCTGGCCTTTTAAAAAGGTAAATGGAAGATATGTGCTAAAAAGTGGGACAGACTTCAGAAACCTGAGCAAGCTGACATTAATGCAAAACAGCCATGGGTGGGATGTCAGCATAGAGCGAGTGGACCTGACATCAGATTATCCAGAAGATTCTGAAATGAAAGAAATTGTCAACAAAATGCTATGTATGCTACCTTCAACAGTATCTGTAGTTCACTCGTTTGGTGCCATGTTAACACATAAAAAAACACATGCATTCACACATGCAAATACATTTCCTTTGTGTAAGATAATAGTGTGTGCGTGTGCAAGTAACAGCATTGTATTTCACTTGTCTTTAAAATCCACACCTTCCCTTTATCTCAATTTTTAAATAAAGTGAATAGGCATTTTCCAACCTTTTAATAACATTTAGCACAGCTTGCACAGCATATAATAAAAGTGATATTTTTGTTTTTATGTAGCTAAAGTGGATGACAAAATGGACACCTATTTAGGTACCCTTGGCGTGGATATGGATGGCCGTTTTGGCAGCGTACGAACCATGGAAACAAATCTTGGTAAGTGAAAAAAATCTGTAGATGCTTCCGTTACATGTGTTGGTTTGTCTGTGCTGTATTTCTGCAGTCTGTTTTCTACATTTCTGATAAAGCTTTTTCTTTTTCATTACAGGAAACTTTATCACAGATATCATGCTAACTGCAACTAATGCTGAAGTGGCTTTGCTGAATTCTGGCACCCTCCGCTCTGATCGCATCCATCGCAAAGGAGATTTCCGGCTTCGTGATCTGCTAACCATTCTCCCTCTGCCAGACCCCCTTGTGGTTATTCAGGTCACAGGTGTATATCTGTTCACGTTTTTATTAATGTGTGAGAATGGTAACATTTCATTCCAAGCCAGCTTAAAAAGAACTCCCTATGTTTTATGTGCATGATTATGTTAATTCTTGCTATGTTATCAGTTTTTACTACTATAGAAAATTTTCCCAACCCCCTGCATCTACTCAGTTATCTTTTTCCATGTAGAGTTACAAAAATAAAATTGAAAGCACTTTATCCTTATAAAATGCATATGTAGTTCAAGAAATTCTATTTCTAGTAAATTAGTTTGAATTATGATTGTTTTTATTGAAGTTATTTAGGTCTACATTTTTTAAGCTGCATTCAATTGTACAAACACACATGGTCAGCCTAATAGTTTCTGTTAATGTTAGTTTTCTAAGGGGCTTAGCATCAACTTCCTACATTGCTTGTTTCACTCTTCTGTTTATCTTGGCATTATTCCTTTCTTTTAATGGAGATCTTACTTTCTTTTACTAAAGCTAATTTAAGAATTTGCTGTTTTGGTTTATGATGTGTAGATTCCCCTTTGTTGTGTGATACTGGTACAGTGGGTAGAGATTAGGTTTTGCTGTTCTTTAATTAACTCTTATTGCCAGTGGAAGGCTGTGCTTAGCACTGCCCTTATGTGTTTTTTAGAATTTGTTTTTTTGTGTTCAATGATTAACTGTTATTTTAGTTGTCAACTTAAGATTGTGTCTATAATGATAAAAAAAGTCATGTGGTTAAACTTATTTGTAATAGATAATAACTGCAGTAGACAGTAAGACATGGCTTTTGTGACATGTTTCAACAGGTATGCAGCTGCTTGGGGCGTTAGAAAATGGAGTGTCTCAGTATCCCCGAAAAGAGGGTCGCTTTCCTCAAGTATCAGGTGTGAGCTTTGGCTTTGATCCTACAAAACCACCTGGGCATAGAGTGCCAGTTTATGCAGTTCGAGTTCAGGGAGAATGCTTAGACTTGGACAAGGTGTGTCTGAAGTCTTTTGCTGTTACCTTTTTTCTATTCACACATTTTTTCTGAAAATTTTAACTGTATATAAACATATATATTATGTACAAATATTATGCATAAAATTATATATATATAGTTTCCCATTCATAACATGCAAGAGGTTTTAAGAGCTTTCAGTTAAATTGGCGATTTTTAGATCCTCAGTTAAAGTTGTCCAGAAACAAATTGGAGGTCATATCAGTCAGTAACAGAAAAAAAGAATACAGCAATATGCGTAGGTTAATATTGTTGCAATTTTTTTCTCTTTTTTCATAGTTATGCATATAAAAGTATATTACTTAATAATAATAGTGAAGATTTTTATAGCGCATATTCACACTCATAGAGAGCATGCTCTTAGCGCTTAAAACGGGGAAGAGACATGGACTAAGTAGATACAGAACAAAGGGGACGAAAGAAAACGACAGTACTGACGACGAAACAGAAAACAAAAGGCATCAAGTAACAGGAACAGAGAAATATAGTGATTCTGCCGAGAAAGATGGGTAAAGTAGCAAGAGGGAAGGGGGGGGGGTAATGAAATAACACCTTTCCTGTCTGGCTTATTACAAAATGCTGTTAAACTCTTATGTTTTTCAACTCCCGATACTGAATTGTTTCTTACTTGATTTATGTATGTTTCTAGGCTAGGTGAAACACTATATATACATAAATATGAATAATATAAAATTCTTCACTTTTTTTGCTAGAAGTCATAAGAAACATTTATTTTATCATGTTTGCGAAAAGCATAAGATGTTTATTCTATAATAATTCTATGATAATGCATTTTACAGTGCTACAGGCTTGTAACTAAAGAATACCTTGCAACTGGTCATGATGGGTATGATGTGTTCAGGGAATGTGAGTGGTTGGTAAGCAATTTATAATACAGCATGAATGACATAGCTACGCTGTAATTTTGCACTGTGCAACATGCATATAATCATAAAGCTATATTTGCATCATTCTGCCAGTATTGCAACCCCTTTTATTTTTGGCTTTATACTTTATCTTTAATTTATTTTGAGTGTATCTACAATAAAGAGTATTTTGTGATGCTGCCAGCTTGTTAAGATTACCAGTTTGACAGTAGAACGACATTTAGCACCCTCCACCTTTCTCTTTTATCTCTTTCTCGCTATTAACAATTCAGTATTAAAAAACAGTGTTTTGCTAGATTAGGAAAATATATTCTACAACACAACAGTTGAAAATCTATATAATATGTAACAATCAAACTGATTTTGAATTCTTCAGGTGAATGATGAACAGTGTCCAGCATTGTCAACTGCTGTTCAAAACTACTTTGAGTCTGTTCAGATCTACCAAGGCATCAAAGAGTGCAAGTCAGGGCACCGCCAACCCTTAGTCCCTGTGATTATGTGAGTCATATTGGTTTGGCTGAGGTTTTTTTTTTCACTGCAGATGAACTTGTTCTTTATCAGTTCAGGGTGATCGGAATGTTATTGTCTTTTACCCACACGGCCCACATGACAATTTCGCAAGTATGTAGGATATCAACAAACATTGTACTTTATTTGCTTACTGATCTGTTAAAGGAAAGATCGTTTGGTGCGTCAGGCAAGTGTAGAGCATCCAGACCGACCACATCACTTGGTCCGCCAGGAGAGCATCCATGACGCAGAAGCAGAAAGCAGCTATCTGTGTCCCCATGTTGAAGGTCGAATCTTTATTCTTACAGAAGAGGTAATTCAAACATTTTTTGACACTATTCATCAATGTTTTGGAGCTTTTCAAATGATCAGATTTCAGGTTCAGGTTCTTAAATTCTGTATACCCTTAATGTTCAAACTTTTTTTTTACAAGGACTTAACAAATTTTTTCAAACATTGTATTCACAATCCTTCATGTCGTTTCCATTCTTTCCTAAATCTCAGTAAACTTATGCTTTTTGTAAGCATTTTTTTGAGTAATGACCTGTATGGCATATATTTTCTGCTTCAGACATGTGAAGCTATGCAACAAATGGTTTCTCCTACTATACTACATCACAACCTCAGCATCATAAAAGAGGCTTCATTAGCCAGCAGCTTAGAGAGTTTGGAAAATATACATTGATTTATTTATAGCAAGTGCACTTACAGATAACATACTGCTTGTGCATTGTGTGAGCAAACAGTAAGTGCTTTAATTACTTTTCTGCACAATTCTGTTCTTTACACATTGCATATACGTAGTGCTCAGAGCATGTGGAATGTGTTTCCTGTTATCCAGAAAAGTGTATATGAGATCAGTTTAACAAAGTCTTATGTGACCAAAGAGACTGTCTAGTAACTTGTTCTTGTGGAGAGTACTTACCTACAGAGTCATATCTATATCTGTTTTTGGATCAGCAACTGCTGGAGGAGAAAAACTTTTTGATAACAAACACGATGAATGATCTGTGTACAATCCTGCAAGGAAGAATTGTTTTTCTTCTTCATAAGATTCGTGTTCCAAACATATTAAAGCTTCTTTGTTTTAAATTTTCAAATTTATAAAAATATTTCAAGGGTTTTTTGTCAATTTTTATAAGTATTTAAATTTAGAGGCATTATAGATTTTGCATTTACCACAATTTTAACCACATTGTAGGTTTTGCATTTTTTCTACACTGCAATATTGTTTTGATCACTTGTACCCTATTTTAACTATCTGCCCTCTTTGCATGCCTACCAGGGGTATGTGAGGATACATACTGTAAGTGGTTCCAGGGGCCATGCATCACTGTCTATAGGAAAGTGTAACTGTGATATCCAAGACTTATTATGCTTGTTACATGAGAGAATCTGAAAGGCATTTTGTGTACAAGTTTCTAAAATGACCATTATTTTGAAAAAGGAGATATTTTCTTACTTTGTGTTTGTTGCAGTTATACTCATCTTAAAGTTTAGTATTTGCTGATTGTAATTCTTACACTTCTGCAATATGTCATGGGGTTACAGCAAAATGAGATATAGATTTGAGAAGGGAAAACTCCTTTATTCTTATTTTTGGGATTTAGTACACATTCTTCTCCTTAACTGCATGAGTGTGCTGCACTTGTTGATGTTTGTTAATTATCTTAATCCTCTTGGTTCAAGATAAAAATGTAACATTACAATGACTGACTTATAACTGAAGATTGCGAAGACGACAGTGGGTGAAGTTTGTATTTTATTATTGCTGCTCTGAGATAAACATTAGACCAAGAAACCTATACATTTTTGGAAAAGAGAAAATTTGAACTTTGCAATAAAAAGTAATGAAAATCGCCTTGCCCGTGCTACCCGGCAAAGCCACGATCGTGGCTTGTCGAACCAAGAGGGTTAAGAAGTTTTCACAGATGCCTTCATGATGCTGATTTGCTTTACTTCAGAAAAAATTAAAATCAGATAAAATATTGCATATTACATTGTTGGTTAGATTTCCGAGTAGCGCTGATTTAAAAAAGGGTTTGGTATCTGAGATTGGCCTAAGTTTTATTAAATATCATAGAAGCATTTGTAATAGCACAAGACATGACATTTTAAGTTGTCACTGCATTGGTACAATTTTATTCATTGTGCTGATAAAAAAGGTGCTTGTCAAACTGATTTACTTTTGTACCTCATACTTGATATCTGCTTTCCAAGTTTGTCCCTCAGGTATATTTTCTTTTTGTGTTAATGTTGATTCTCTCTTAGTTTAATGTTTAATATGTACTCTTCATAAACAGCTTGTATTTTATAGAAACATATTCAAGGTATGTCAAACAAAGACAGTTATTGTACACTCTAAAACAATAACATATTTGTATGCAGCTAAAGACTGAGAAATTCCATCAAACTGGTGTAGCATTTTTTTTAGTGAGATATAGTAACTTAAATTTTTATATATATTGCTTATTGTATGTCTTTATATTACTAGATCATTTTATTTCAAAATATTATGAAATACAATATATATATATATATATATGACAATATTATTATTGTATGATTATGTACTGTATGTATGGATTTTATATTTTATAGTTTGATCAAAATACTTTATATTTACATTGTTTGCTAAATTAGAGATGAACACTGCCCTCACATAAAGCTGGCCCTAAGAAAAGTGAAGTTGTGAACATCTCACTCCCCAACAACCTGATAAAGGCTAGGGGATGACCTTTACCTGGGGAAGCAGATAGCTAAGTGGTTAGAGCACTGATGTCCAGACTGAGTTCAGTATTGCAGCAAACTTCCTTCCAGTCAGTCCAGTTGACAAGAATGGGTACCTGACTCCATGACAGGTTGGGGAAGGTAAGGCAGCAAGAGAGAGAAGGGCACTGACCTCTCATAAAGCCAAACCCAAGAAAAGTGGTCTTTTAACACCTTACTTTCTAACAACCTCAAAAAGGAGAGGGGTTGACTTTATCTTCAATATCGCTTTGTGAATTTATCTCTGAAGATTATTTGCTTTTGAGTGTTACTTACATTCCATGTGCGGCTAAATAAATTATTAGACACAGCGAGATGGAAAAGTACATGCTTTGTTTTGACACCAACTTTTAGACAGTGTGAGTGTGAAAGGTTGATTTCACATTATTTAGAAAGAAGATTCCTTAGGCAGATAAATGGAGAAACCAACATTTCTTTAAAAGTAATGTGGAATGATCCAAGGACACTGTTTTATTGTGTTTTGAATAGTACATCCAGCAGCAATTCTTTAGTCGATAAGGTGTCATCACTGTGCTCACTTGCATCACATGCATGTATGTTTAAAACAACACTACTTCTTATCAATATTCTTTTACATACACAAGTCGGTACAACTTTGATACGAGGTAAGACGCACGCGACGGCCATAACAAAAATGGCTCACAGCATTTGTCGTTTGCTCGCTCCACTCAATTGCCCAAATGTACCTAATAAGCTAAACCTAACCCGTAGAACTTTCTTATAGTGGGTAATATGACGTCAGGCTGGTCTATGTTATTTTTTCAGAGGTTTGGGTTTAGGTTTAGTTTAATAATAATAATAATAATAATGTGAGCTTTTATAGCGCAGTTCCCCAGCAAAAACCAGGCTCACCGCGCTTTACAAAGAAAAATCTGTCAACAAGAAAAGAGAGAAAAGTGCCCTTGAAGCAACCAGCAAAAAATTAAAATTCATAATGGTAATTTCAACACACACGTGGACAAATAGACACACGGACACGTCAACATGAATAGAAACATACATAGGTTTCTCTACATCGTTTCACATGTACAGATAACTTTTCTCACACATGCACATGCTTGTTGTTGAACATGTTAGTATTACTAGAGGAAAAAATAAGCTTTAAATTGATACCAAAAACATGGGGACTAAAGCATAGTGCTCTAAAATCAACTGTGAAAAAATAGATAGCGATTTTTATGGACACGAAATACACACTGATTAATATTGGCATCAGAAGATGTCAAATTCCATAAACTACAAAACAAGCAGGTCTTTTGCTCAGAAAACAGCTCTCTAATGTGTCGAGATCTGCTGTAAAGGTAAAGCCGGATTGCGCTCCAACGTCAATCGCCGCCATGGCCGACAAGGTAACCTTGGAATCAATGCAGAGGTTTATGCAGGATGTTTCTTCTTCCATTATTCGCATCGTTCTGTTTGAGAAGGATTGTCGGTGAGCTCACACATTATTTTATTAGGTTTATTAGGTACAATTGGGCAACTGAGTGGAGCGAGCAGACGATAATGCCGCGAGCCATTTCTGTTATGGCCGCCATGTTTTCCCCCCTATAAGAAAGCTGTTCCCCTAACCCTAACCCCAAACCTCTGAAGAAAATAACATAGACCAGCCTATGACGTCACATTACCCCCTATAAGAAAGTTCTGCCCCCCAAACCTCTGACAAAATAACATAGACCGGCATATGACGTCACGTCTTACCCCATATCAAAGTTCTGCCCACAAGTCTTTCATGAACACAAACCTTAACCATATCCTGAAATACATTCTTTAAGGCTATACATATTGCAACAAACTGTAAGGTTTGGTTACTACAGAAGTGAAAGTTTCGCAGCTTTAGTGACAAAAAAAGTGACACAGTGAGGCTTGATTAAGAACAACGAGATGATATAAGTCATTAAATGTCACTTGTTCCATCATCGAACAATGGTCAAAAGATCCAAGGACTGGACAACGCAACACAGGTACGTGGAGCGACTATCGTCTCGGACCACGCACTTTTGCTCGGACGAAAGCAGCGGAAATCACATAAGGGAGAGTACTCTTATAGACGATGATTATCTTTTCTTTGCTTCGTTTTGTGCAAAGATAATTGTGTGTCGATCAATAATCGACGGTAGCAAATAGAACGAAGCCGCCTCCTTAGGTGTGGCATCATTCACATGATGCAGACAGATGTCTTTGTGTCGGCATCCTGTGTCTTGTTGTGATTTGTTTGTGATTGATTCTTTTCACGGGAGAAAGATACAGTCACACGGTGTAGACCATCGGCGATCGTGCTGCAGACGACATCGATGCCGACTGACTTGCTTGGGAAAATCCTTAATAATAAATCTTAGTGCGCAGAAGAAATTACCTGGACATTTTGATACGGAAAGAACAAAGGTATGATGATTTGCTGAGGAGTCTTTTCAGGTATAACACACATATGCACATTTCACTAATGTGCTTTCCCTTCCAAATGTCTTTCCAAAAAAATATATATATACTTCGTTTGCTTCGATTTGAAATTACAGGCATTCATGCTACTAAGGGGGAGAGATTCCAACCATCGTGGGAGTGTTAGCTCGTACGTGCGTGCGCGAGTTCGGGTGTGTGAGAGAGAGAAAGAAAGAGAGAGAAGAGCGGGGATGAGAGTAGTTTGTCGGTGAGTGTATAAAATTTAGCTTTTGCCGTTCAGGTGTGTTTTTAGGCTTCAAAGCTAACTCTGAACGTTGTTATAGAGAGATTTGACAGAGGTTTTTTAAAGTAACGTTTTGAAACATTAATGCTTATTAAATAACTTTTTCTCCCTCTGTCCACCCATCTTCAATCTTATTTTGTTTATAACATTGTTATATGTTGTTTTAATGCCGCAAAAGCTAGCAATTTCTCTTCCCTTTTCCTAATTTTATTAATGAAGTTAATGTATATTTCTAGAGAATACACCATGTAATAATCAAAACAAGCAACCAAAATGAAAATTGAGGAGTTTGACATTCGATTTGACAATGAGGATGCAGTGTTCAGTGCTGGACAGAACATCACTGGGAGTGTTGTTCTTGAGATTTCCAAACCAACACGTATATTCAGTGAGTTGGACAAGACATGGATTTTACTCATTCTTTTGGGGGTCTTTTATTCCTGTTGTTCATATTGCATTGCTGGACTAAAATATGCTTCATGAACCACGTAAAATGACCTTTTATAGATAACACTGTGTTGTAAATAGTGTTTTATATTTAAGAATAATTTTAAAAAATTTTATAGTGTGTTGTGTCTCTCAACTTTTTTTAGCGGGTAGGGGGTGTCCCTGCTTTTCTTTTCTGTCATGGCATTTCATATTTCTGCCTTATAGTCTCTCTCCCTCCCTCAACCACCACTACTATCACTCTTCATTGCCGTCTGGTAGATTTATTAATTCATTTATTAATTATGCAAAAAATTTAATGATTTGTTGATATGGATATATTATGTCAAAGAGCTTTCAAAATATCTAGAAAAGTTTCATAACAGCAGACATTAACCGGAGTCTTAGTTTTCTATATCATTCATTTTTTTCTTATAGCTTTTCATCTGAGTTTGTCTTCCTGTTTCAGACATAACAATAAGGTTTGAAGGGCGAGCAAAATCATCCTGGGAGGTATCAGGTGGAGACAGCAACAAGCATTATCGTGCATATGAAACATACATTGATGACAGCATCACCCTTTACAGTAGTGACGGTCAAGGTAACATTCTTCCCAAATAAAATGCAGTTAGATATGCTATGCATTTTTTTTCATTTTTTTTAATTATTTGTTCTTTGATAAAGCTAAGATGAAACCTATATTCTGCCTGTTTTGCTTTCTTTTTCTGCAGCGTATCTATTACTAATTTATAAGAAATAGGATTTTCTGCTTCCTGCAGTGGACTTTGATGCTGAGTGATGGACTTTTGAACTTGATTGATCTTTTATCTTTAGAAAAATGCTCAGCACTTTCAACACAGGGAATTAATACTGACAACAAAGAGTAGAGACATGTCTTTGCTTTGGCTTTTCAGAAGATTCTCTGTCAGTTCACAGTTTATAATTTCATGCTGTTTTTGCTGTTTCTGTTTTTTTCTTTATGTTCGTAACTTTCCAGCTTCCTTGCATCCACAGGCGCCTTGCTAAGAAAAAATTTACGTGCGTATGTTGTTCAAGAGCACATTCATATTTACCCAATTGCAGCCCCTGATATCAAACATCCAGCTGGACATCATATTTATGCATTCAGCGTGTCCTTGCCTACTAGTGTGCCTTCTTCATTTGAGGGCCGGCGAGGATATGTCCGGTATCAGTGTGTGGCATTTGTAGATAGGGGATGGAAGGGAATGCTGGACTGCATACAGGATTTCACAGTTATCCATCACCTGGACCTAAATACTTTGCATAATGTGGCAGTAAGTGCATTTTTAAACGGTCCATTACAGACCTAGCAATTTTGCATCAAAGTATTAAAAAATATAGAAACCCAGAAATTCGTGTACAGTATTTTTCAACCAAAATTCACAGTTAAAGTAACCAGTAATGACCAAGTAGTTTCATATGATGAGGGAAAGGAAGCCTGTGTTATATTGTTTTATGTATGCATGCAAACACTTATGCTCTTATGATATTACATAATCAACATAAACATATACATTTATTTTTACATGCATTTTCAAACTGAAATTATTCAATATTCATTGTTCTTGACTTTAATCAGGAACCGTGCCTTGTAACAAAGGAAGAGGTATATGAAGGTTGTTGCTGTGACTCAGGGGTGGTCATCTCAAAGTTCAGTCTCCGTAAAACAGGCTTCGTCCCTGGAGAACCCATGATGTTTGAAATTAGCATAGAAAATAAATCAACCTCATCCCTATGTGGCCTTTCCATTCAGTTGATCCAGGTATTTTCAGTCTATATTACTCTCATCTTTTAATTAATCAATTTTATTTAGGTTTGGAAATTTTATAGTTATTTTTCCCACAGATATGACTCGAATCATCCCTTAAAACAGTGAATAAGATTGCTTAACAAAATTGTGCTGCTAAATACACTATAATAATAATAATAATATCATCGTATAATGAATATAAGGAGTAGAAAGAGATAAAGAATTTTCTTTAATAATCTATTGATTGTCCTCAACTCTTTGTGCCACTTGGAAAAAATATTAGTCTTTCCGTTTAAACCAGCAACAGATTAACATTGCATTTTAAATATATGAAATTATCATCCCTTTCAGCAGCAAAGAGCTTATTTTTGAGTGCTAAAACTGGCAGGGACATGCTTTACATTATGAGAATGTTTGAAATTTACTTGTTTATTTAGAAATAGTTTTATTTGTAAATATTTTCCTCTGACATATAAAAACGTTCTTTGCAGACTGTTCGATACACAGGTTATTCAGATAGTGTTTTCTCATCTGGGAATGCAAAATACCATGACAAGGTGAATGCCTGGGTGCTTTATGAAATTGATGAGGATATTGAGGCACAGAAGACATTCACACTTCACAACTATGCCTTGATTCCAGCTGTTGCTCCCTCGTTACTTGAAGGATGCAGTATAATTTCCACTATGTACCAAGTGTCGGTGAGCTGAGTAATTTTTCTTCTGTTATTCTCCCACTGTCTTCCTCTTTTTTCTTTGTCAATAACACATCTTTTTTTCTTTTGCTTTCCAGGACTTGTGCCTGTCTGACTTCAAGTTTTTCTATATTCATAAATATGTAGGTCTGAGAGAGGAAGAGAGGTGATGGGGATGAGGAAGAAGAACAAGAAAGCAAGAGTTTTTATAATTTTTCTATTTACCCTTTACAAACAACAACCAAACAAACAAAAAAAGAGGTACATTATTTATAGATGCTATAAGTGCACAGCAGAGTTTCTTATTCTAGTTGGTCACATTGTGTCTGCTTTTCCATTTGCATCAATAATGGCTTTAATAGCTCACGGTCTCATTTTCCACTGTCATTGCTACTTTCGGAGTGTCAGTGGACATTGCCTGCTTTCCTAGAAAAGAAACTGATGATTGGCATTTTCTCAGATGATCTTCCATAGCTTTGTCATTTATTCATATTTCAGACATCAAAAATCATAAGCTGATGTGTTTCTCAATTTCTTTACACTTTCATAGCTACGAGTACCTGTTGGATGGAACAGCACAGATCTGTCTGTGGCAGTCACCATTGGAACTGTCCCTCTGTATGATGCAAACAGACTGTCAAATGTAGCAGCCCCACCACAGAGAATGAGCATCATAGACCGTAAGTATTTATCTCAAGTTTTTCTTTCTTTGTGATAAAAAGTCTTCTGAAGAAAATTTAAGATTATCAGAAAATATAACTACAGTGTTTTATAGCATTTGGAATGGAAAGAACTGAGGAGATCTGTACAGAATCTTGTTTGTTGGTGTTGTTCTATTTTCTGATCCTGTGTATATTGCTCATTGGAAAATATTAACTAGAATCTTAAAAACAAATATCTGGATTCCACTCCGCCATCCTTCACTCGCTTTGGCAGCGACCTTGAGTTGCAGTAAATAAACTGAAGAGATGATCAGCTTTTTGCAGTTTCATATGCTAACATTTCTTATATTCTCAAGACTTCTCAATATATTCTTAGCATTCTCCTTTTGTTTCTAACTCTAATTCTTTGGAGTCATTGCTTTTAAAGTTGCAGTGATCACCCTTTACTGCCACAAAGCAGCAAGTCTTCACAATGTTCTTCATTCTGTATCTTTGTGACTACTTTGTGATCTTGTTCAGTGCAATGAGTTTGCCTTCAGTTGAGATATTGTACTATATAAATTCTCAGTTATTATTATTAACCGATTCAGCTGATAAAAGAATATTATAAACAGAAAAACAACTGGCATTATAAAACACATTATCATAGGTATGTTAAAGTCATTGGTTAAAATATCCCTTCATTCAAGTTCTCCCATTTTTATTGTTTCTGGCAGCTCCACCATCTTATGAGGAGTGTGTATTTGGACGCATGACAACACAGAGTGGAGAAAATGCTGACATTGATGCAGATGAAGAGCAACCTGTCCGACAGCGCCGTCGAGAATTTCGTCGCATGCCCAGTTACCCATATTACAACATGCAAGTATCAACAGAAAATGGTCAACAGCCAGCTACACCTCCATCACCATCCCAACTACCCCCTCCAAGTTATGACTCTCTTAACCATCACGAACAGGCCTTAAGATAAACAAGTGTAAACATTTTTATCTCCTCTGTCGAGGATTTCTGAAGGTCCTTATCACAGCATGTGCAGTATTAACATTCTCAGCAGACCATTTACTAACCTCCTATACATTCACTTACTTGGGATCTATACTTGGGATAGATACTTTCCAAGACAACAATGTGTGAACCTTCAATGTTTTCAAATCAGCTTGCATCATATTAGTGGTTGGTGAATGTGACATTTCAAGTTATACTGGGTAGTTATGTACCTTTAGCAGTGTCTAAGGGTTTTATTTTGTCAAATCAGTCTATGAAGCATTTTATTGATTTTTTTTTAGCATTTACTTTTTAACTAAATTTTAGAGTTTTTGTCGATAGTCATGTTCAAATTATGATGTATAAGCATTTTGCTGTTGTAGTATTATTTTGCTGTATATTTTTTTGTATGAGATTTGAAAAGCATAAAAAACTTAGAAATTGCTATTTTATACAGTAAATATGGATGGGACCCATACACAGTGTGAGGTTAGAACATCTTTTATTTTACTGGAAATTATATTTATAAGCATCATGTGTTTTTACAACATGCTTTCAGTTTACAGTAAAAGTATTATAACATTTATTCTAAACAATCTTTTTAAAAAAAACCCTGAAAGGAGTGACTCTATTTAGTTTGGTCAAATGATTTGTTACAGATTAATTTCTTTTGAAGAGAATCTTTGGGAGATTTTTAATAATATTTTAACAAAGAAAATACTCTCAGATGCATTAATTAAGTATCCAAGTTTATGCATCCTGAAATGTTACTTATGTCTTTAAAGTTGTTTTAATGGTGTCCAATAATTGTGGCATTAGATAATGAATCTCTCTGTACAGATTGTGTAACATGGAAATTCCATGACATATTTTTATGGTAGAACTTTTATTACCAGGCAATATTCTTTTTTTTTTCAATTTTCTGGCTTAAGCTTAGAAGGATTTTAATCTCTGGTACCTTAAGTAATGGAGAATAAAATGATTGTTAATATTTTTAGGTGATAAATGGAACACTATCCTCTGTGCAGTAATCACATTTTTGCTATTTATTGTCACGTAGACAAACATATTTTGATTAAGCCATCTCATCAGAGAGTGACATTTAAAAAGATGCAGTTGTTCAAGGACAAGAAGAGTGAGATCCCCAAATAAAACTGGAGTCATACTAGTAAGAAAATGCATGGGGCTTTTTTTTCCTCAAGATCAATTCTCCATAGAAGTTTTAAGTTTCCAGCCACAATATACCAGTTTGTTATGGTGTTTTGGCAGTTACTAAAATTTTTATTCAGTTTTTATGCGAATTTGAGGTTGATGTTTAAAGTATTTTGAGAATTGACAATCCTTTCTGCATCATTGGCTATATTACAGTTAGCTTGTCTGTTACTGAAAACAGGTGCCACAATGAGGCTATATATATGCCAGAGGTGAGATCTGAACCCAGAACCCACAGTCTCAGAGTCTTGGTGACAAGCTTTTTACCCTTGCATCACCATGGAGACTGCATTTCTAGTCATTGCCAGAAATGGTTGTCAATGAGTGAATTTATTTGCATAATAACATCTATCATACTGGATATTTTGCATAATGGATATCTAATTTATAAGGTCCAAAGCAGTTTGTTATCAACCCATCGTCAGTACCAGTTGTTTGATATGCCAACAGGTTTACATGGATGAAGGATTTTTTACCCTTCTGATGGACTAGTATACTTATAGTAAGGGGTTTTGTGCAATGGTCTTACATCAGAAGGAAACCTTGTGTGTACATGAGACTTAGATGGTGTCTAAAAAAATGTCTTCTTTTGTACAGTAGAAATTTGAAATAGTAGAATTAACAAAAATTTTAATATTACTTTCTAGCATGCTAGAAAAAATCCTTGATAGCTTCTGTCTCAGAGAATGTTATAAAGGTGACAGCTGGTTTACAAGGTAAAAAGATGATCGTAACAATTTCCATGTTCTTTATTTATTCTCTCTGTAACAAGCCTGCTTAATCAATCTCAGTGCTGTGCACAATGAACTTACCTTGAAAATGTGTTCCAGATTGTGGGTCTTTTCTCTCTCTCTCGGTGCAATGCTTGTGTTGACATACAGATTTTTGAAGGTCAAAAGTATTGCTTAACCCTTCTTTCTACCTGACACTGTATTATCTTTGTGCAATTTTGTGCACTTGAGTAAAAAAAATGTTTTCATCTATATTGTAAAAAAAAATCTGCTCCACCATCCCCTTTTTATTGATTTTGTCATCTTGAAATGTTCAAATGCTGTGTACACTGGTTTAAATTTTCTTCCATACTTTGGTATATTAAATATTGGTTGGTGATTTTTATTTTTATTATTGCAGATAATGAGTTGTTGTGATTCATAGTTTTATAGTTTCATAATAATTTTACTAAAAGAGGTCTTTTGAGGGCATTTGTCTATTCTTTAAGGAGGAAAAATGGATAAGAAGCTGAAAAAAGTTATTTGAGGTATATGCCAGTTATGCTGAGGAGTCTTGAAACTAGATTTAAGCAGAATTCACTAAAAATGTTATACATTTTATACAGTAACACTAATTATGTTTAAATATTATAACAGATTGTTCATTCTACAGCGATGAATTAGGGACCATTAAGTTTATAAGATGTTAAATTGTTAGTCTTGTGGTTTTTTTTACCTTAATTATTTTCAGATGACTGGTTTATTAATGGATAGTAACTACTGAAATCTGAGCAGTCCTGTTCTGTTAATAGGATGCAAGTGTTTAACATAAGAATTTGTTTTGCATTTTATAAAGAAGTTGAAAAATCTTTTTTTCCACTTCATTATAAAATACATTGTTTAAATTCTTGTGACATTATGGTCTTAAATCCTGTACTTTTTTAACGGCATTTTTTGATAGAAGACTCAGTATAATTTAATCTGCCTAATGTTAGTTTTGTCATTTTCAATATGTGTTTAAAAATATAGAGTGCTGTTTTTTTCCTGTATTTTACCATTAGAGTTTAATGTACACCACCAGAGATAAATTAAAATCAGAATGTTAGCTTTCAGTATTTTGATATTGCTACATGCACAATCTGAGTTGGGTTTCTGTGATTACTAAGGCACATTTGTTTTATGTTTGTATTATATATGTTTATATTCATCTGTTGTCCTCAGTTTGACTGTTGAATTACTCTCTATTTTTATATTTCATTTATCTAGTCCATGAGTTCCTTTATGATTAAGTTTTAACATTTTTATCTTTTTACAATGTGTTTTCAGCATTCTGAGAATTAAAAGCCAGGTTTCAGTTGTCACACTTTTTTCATACATATGCTACACATTTGCCAAAAGTTTCACTATTTGTGGTTCATACTCTAGTGTGCTACACTTTGGCTTTGATCAAACATGTTTAATGTATATGTAATGTCTATAAGATTAAAATTTTCTTGATGCACATGTCTAGACTATCTGCGTCTTGATCACCAGGTAACACCACTGAATACAGAATCAAGTTTTGGTTGTCTCTGTTTTATTGTACAAGTAGGAGATTAGATTGATAAACAAATTTTGCTTGTTTGTCTGCAAAAGCTTAAAAGATTCAAACATTAATAACTAACCTTTATTAACCCAAAACTCAAATCGGAGATTTAAACCACGCTGACTACTGCAGTTTGGAGTATGTTGCTGGTGATACTTGAAGTAATAATTGCAGCTTTGCTACAGCTCCATCTGAAACAAAATTTAGTGAAAGACATGAAAGAAATCCCCATTTATAACCAGAAACATCAAGGTAAAATTTATTTCCATCATCCTATTTTTATGACTGGGTGAAGAATGTCTGTTTCTGTATACTGTAGCAAAAGTGGAAACAGTTTCAATACTTCTCACAAATTAAAAATTTTTAAATTAAACCTTACCTTCAAAACAAAATCTACAACATCCAAAGGCTCCAAACATAAAGCAAAACTGAAGGTTCGAAAATATTTTAATCACATTTAGTCTGTTCCTCCTCCTTTCAAACAGGCCACTGTCATGTACTCCACTATTAAAGCCTAACCTTGACCGCAATGACCTAAATAAAAAAAACTACCGCCCAGTCGCAAGCCTTCCTTTTTTTATCTAAGATTCTGGAGAAAATAATCCTTCACCAGTATGTTAACTGTGTATGTGAGTGTATGTATGTAATGTTAACTGTACATTACTGTGTTAACTGTGCATGTTAACTGTGTGTGTGAGTGTATGTTAACTGCATCCAAGTATATGCACTCTAACCATGAATTCAAGTGTAAGCATGTCAATTGTGCATATGAGTGTATGGCTAGCTTGATTGTGATGTTCTCTCTGTCACCTGGCCTTATTCCCTATTGCCCTCTGTCTCTTGTAAAGCACATCGAGCTCATCTCCATATGAGGAAATGCCCTACATAATTTGTATTATTATTCTAAATAAATTTGAAGGAAAGGTTTTAAAAACAGCTGCTGATTTCCCAGCTACTTCGACATCAAGAAGACTGGAAAAAACTGACAGTTAAGGGCCTTGGTTTCTTTACCTATTTAAATTATTGCCTTTTCTGTTTACTTGGTTAGTTAATTACAAACTTACCCAGCCTGTTTATCCTGAAAGCACAGTGAATGAAAGGCACATAGAAAAGTACACCAGCTACCACAAAACATGTGGCGTAAAGAAACTCCATGCGTGGGTTTAGAACAAGTGGTGTAACCAGCAAAAATAATGTGTATGCCAACACCAGACATGGCACTAGTAGTGGTACCTGTAGATAACATTATGAATGGTGAATTACATAATGTTCATTTTAATGTTTTGCCATTTTAGGAAAATGTGTGTGTGAGAGAGAGAGATTAAAACATGACATTAATAAAACTAAGCAAGGATATCTGTGACATTTTCAAAATGATTTCAAAGGCATCTGCTTCATTTTGTTATGTGCACATAAACACTCAACTGCAGTGAAGCAGTCAAAATGATAATAGGTCATCATGCATTTTTGCATTTCCCTAAAATCAAGAGATTTTAAAATCTAAGATCGCGATCGAGAAAAAAAAAAATCTAAGATCATGATGTGCTAAATAACATGCACATTTTAAATGCATTTTTGGAAACCGAGCTTTTTTATCATCATACCTGGATGGATCGCATTAATTTTTACAATCAACTGTCAACACTTTTTCTTTTTAGAATAGAAAATGTGCTGACTACATTCTGTAACACTAAAGCCTACCTTGATAATACGTGGAGCATTTGGTTTTGTTTTACGAAATACAAAGAGAACTGTTGTTGACAAGAAGTCCAGAATATTCATAGGAAACATAAGGAAGTTGATGATGTTACTGATTCCCCCAGGAATAACAAAAATGATGGCTAGTATGCCCTGGAAATGAAGTCCTGATATGTTTTAAGCTGTCACGGAATACTAAGAAAAACAAGCTTGTATCCAATGAGTCATACTAGACTATCATGGTCATGGAAACCATGAGAGAGCTCAAACAATTTATTAAAGAATATCTTTATGAGATAAAATTTATGCTTTACTGTATGTCTTTTATGTAAATTTTACAAATGCATGCATTTTTTAAATCTGTGTGCACATAAATACTATCCTCAACAACTCACTGTAAACAAAATGGCAGGAACTGGTGACAAATTATTGATATGAAGAAAGCTGAGCCACTCTGGCATGACATTATCTCTCCCAGCTGCAAATATTATTCTGAAATCCAAATAAATTATTTTAACAAAGTTAAACTCCATAGATCCCTATAATCACATGCACATCCAAATTAATTTCTATAAAACAGTTCATGGACAAATCATTGTGATTCCTGTTCATACAACAATATTAATGACCATCTGCACAGCAAGTCATAAATTTGTTTATCTTTGGTATTATTTTGTTGTCTAGCAGAGATCATAATCAGGCATAGTATACAAGAGATATAATACACATTTTCTTAAAATTTACAATAGTGCAAAAATAACATGGTTAAATTCTGTCTGTCTTTAGCAATGAATTTTAATCACAACCATGGCAGAAAATGGAAAAAATGCATTCACTGTAAATATGGTGATGCTGATAGTTATTATAACATTAGATGTAGTTTCTAACTAAAAATAATATAATCTTAACCTTGACCCAGTGAAAAGACTTGCAGCAGCAGCACCAAATGTTGATACTGCTATGGCCAAAAGCATTATGATTGATGCTGATCCCAGTACAACATCAGCCCAGTCCTCATTGAGAAAAATAAAATTGTATTTATTTCTGTGTTAATTTAATTGCTACTAAAGGTGACCCTTTTATTTTTACCACTTTTTTCTCTCCAGATTATTCTATTTAAGCTTAGTTCATTTATTTCCAAAGGATAAAAATATATGAAAGTCAAATTTATTTGAACATTTAGTAATTTTTATACATCTTACAATTTTTTAGACCTAACTAGAGTTTGCTCACTTTCCCACACCAGTGATTTCATTAACAAATAACTATTTCATTACAAATGCTTCAGATCTTTCACTGTTCTCATAATTTTTATTATAAGATTATTAAACTCTAAAACTCAGTTCAAATATATAAAATAATTGTATTATAAAAGTCCAAAATTACCACAGCAACAGCAGAGCTTGTCATCATTTCCTTCCTGGACAAGACTGTTAAGAATGAAATGTTTGCCATAATATATAGGAGAGTAACAACCAGTAGCCCCACACCGCTACATGCAAGTAGGTTCCTAGAGAAAAATGTATGGGTAAAAAAAAAATTATTTTCAGTGAATTTCAAGAATATTTTAATATTTCAGATAAAAGTTTGGCCGGGTTAGGGGATACAGAGTGATGGAAATAGCAAAAATAGTGACTGCCAGTGGTCTCACATTTCTCAGATGAAACAATAAGAGGGACTTTTTAACTTATTCAGACAGATAGTTGCATGTAAAGCGTTACAATAAAGTATATTTTGATCTTAAAAGTGATCGATGCTATAAGTCTAGGAGTAATCAAGGCCTGTTTGAAAATAGTTTGTTGTACATTTTGTTTTAATTGAGAAACAGTGTACTTCTCTCTGTGGTTAATTATGGCAATGGAGTAATTCAGCGTTTCTCAACCTTTTACTTGTGACGCCCCCCCAGACGAATAAAGGTACGTCCACGCGCCCCCCTTAGCCACTAATACCTATATGAGATATGAGAAAATGACCGCCTTTGCGGCCCCCTTTTCAGCAGCTTGCGCCCCCCTTGGGGGGCGCGCCCCCCAGGTTGAGAACCGCGGGAGTAATTGTTACCTTTTGGGGTTCTTAACTTCTTCAAAGATGGTAAACACATTGCTCCTGAAAGAAAGGAAAACAAATCTTTAACATCCAATCATCCATGCCATTACAGTGCACATAATGCAAGCACATATTCATAATCCAGCATGCAGGCATGCCCTCACAGGCATCCTCTAAATTTAAAAAAAAGCAGAAAAATGTTTTTGAAACTCACCATCCAGCATATGAGTAGTTGATAGAATATAATGCCAAGGCAATGTTAACTGATTCTTTGGTGGAGTTGTCAAATCCTTGCCTTAGCTCTGATGTCCACCCTGAACAGAAATATTTAGACATACACATAAACACACTCGGACATATGCACACACATCAATGCACATGGACACACATATGTCCCTATAGGCATATACACACACTGATGCAAACACAATTGTATACACATTGCATGGAAATAAATAAACATGAAAAAAGCAGACATGATATGCAACTTAACGACAGGTTGACTATCCTTTGGCTGCATAAATGGCTAGTCTGGGCATAGTTTTGGGATGACTTATTCTGGCAGATCTCTAAGCCAATATAATTATATCACTCAGTAACACCAAGCATTGCATGAACATTATGGACGTTTTTGCTTCTACTACCAAAAGAACATCTTTTCAATGAATAGATATAGAGTGTGTATTTCCTATATATCACTCCTCCTCCCTAACACAAAAGCATGTTGGGGGGATGAGCACTAACAGAGTTATTCCATGTTTAATAATGATTTCGCACCCTGAGCCATCCTGCTGACACCACCGAAGACAATGACAAGAAGAGCCAGGATTTTGAGGATAGTGCATATCACCTGTACAGGGGCTGCTACATCATTGCTTTTGCAGTTGATCACCATTAGAGTCACTTAAAACAGAAACATGGTACATCAGGACAGATCAAACAAAATATAAGCACTGGATTCAGACTTTGCTGGTTTTTCTTTTTACGGAACCTATCTATAAGCTATTGTGCTGGCTTTAGCCAGATATGATGAACCAAGTGTAACTTTTATTGTGTAGCTATTAGTTTTGTTACAAATAAAGCATTGCCAATCTATTATTATTTTTTTGAGCAGCACAAAACCTTGGATTGACTTAAATTATGTCTGTTGTCAACAGAGGTCACACCCAAAGCCAGTGCTTCCAGCAGATGCTGCCCAATCATGGAGCTGCGATCTGCGAAGTCACAGAAAATAAGTCTGGACCTCTATGGGCAGATGAGTGACCATGTTCAAAGACTTCTATATCTCGTAAGCTCATACCGTTTTTGATAGTATATGTATAGTAGTATGGGGTATGGCACGCACAGACACAGGTACACACACGCATTGCACACACACACACACACACACACACACACACACACACACACACAGGGATAGAAAGGTAGGTGACATTCCTTGTGACCGAAAGAGAGTGGGAGGGGGTTGGGGAAAACCACTGGCCGAATGGCGACCCGGCCGAAGGAGAGCGGAAGGGGGTCGCCTAGTAACAAGGACAGGGCTTCTGGAAAAGTCGGGTGTGAGGGGAATAAGAGGGTGAGAGAGGGAGGAGAGAGACAGTCGAACGGAGAGAAGAGATGTGGGAGGATCGCCCCACCAAGGAGTTGTTAGAGCTTGATGTATATGCTTTCGCCTAGTCAGACATACCCTCTGACGCGCTAGTAAATCTGAACCCACGACGGTGTTGTGTTATCATTGTGGTGAGACTGAGAGCGAACCTCATCCCACCCTGTTACATATGCATCTTTCAACAACAAACCCACTCATTTACAAATAATTTTGCACTCGGGTTAGCCTTTAAATAAAAACAAACAAACATAATACAGGTGAAGATCGACGATCGATCAAGCTTAATTCTTGCCTATCATGGCCACAGCACACAGCTTGACAATCAGCTCGGGCGGCGGGCCACACACTGGGGCCAAGGTCAGCAAGTAGTCAGCAAAGGCTAAAGCCGATATGGCGATCATGGAGGGGACGATGACGGTGGCTGTGGTCCACAGGAAGAGGAAAGCGGGCAGGCGGCCATAGCAGTCGTGAAGGTAAGCGTACGTCAAGCCGGACTTGTTCACCACACTGTTCAACTCGGCGTATGTCAGCGCACCTGCAGCAGGAGCATCGATCAAACACGTTTGGATTACGAAACCTCCACGCCCACGACAAAGCATATATTCTCTGGCTCGAGAAGAAGGAACGATCGAGCGACACTTACCGAGAGCGGGAGAGTGCGCAGGACACAGACCCTGGGTAGGAAAAAAGTGGGCAAGTTAACGTTAGGGTAGTAATTATGAAGCAAAGGTACTTCGTCCGTACCTCAAGGTTTGCTCAGCATACCGTAATAGGGTCCTAAATAATTATGCCGGGAATAAGACGCAAGACCAAGACGTCTAGGTTATCGGGACTCTGCTACACTTCCGTGGTGGTGTACGTGCTGTGTGCATAAGCGAACTTAACATTTCTTTAAACTGAATAAATTAACTGCATGTACATTCGATTCAGCTAAGTTCTTACATGGGTGGTGTGCATGAGTGAGCTTAAATTGACTAACTTAACCGTAAGCAACATAATAGACGCTGCATGGTGTGCATGAATGGACTATACTGTTAATTATTTGCTAACCCTGGTCGAAGTATCCTTGCCTGTGCTACACAGCTAAGCCCCTGGACGGTTGGCTGGCCCCTCATCATTCAAAATAGTTCTCTCATCACTTTGTGAAGTCATTGATCAGGGAAAATGTTAACGATCGTCTGATCTAATTTCGAGGGAATGAAACTAAAAGAAGGCGGAAGAATATATATGCTGGGCATAGACTCTGGATAGAGTAAAAGTGAAATGGATAGATATAAAAGTGACATCTAGGTGATTTCGCGTCACACGGTTGGACACAGTCGAGAAAAATTGTCGAGTAAGAGTAGTCAAGAACTATATCAACATCTGCAACAAATTTTTGGTCAAATTTAAGTCAATGCGCGGTGTGTGAAGGTATTTGGTGGAGAAAGTCTTGTATGCAATTAATTACGTCTGATCTAATTTCGACCGAAAGCAAAGTTGTTGCCGACTTGCCCATGGCCCAGTATGAGACTGATCGACTTAATCTGGACTGGCCACAAATGGACAGGTAATGGATTGATTTGCTTCAACCAGGGGTTGTACAAGTAGATTCGTCTCTATAACGACTGATACAATGTTAAGTTGATTTTACAGCTTACCCAGGAAGGAGATCACACCTCCTAGTCCCCACACCACAAGACTCAGTCCCACAGACCCTGTCAGCCTCAAGATGTTCTGAGGAAGTATGAAGATTCCAGAACCTGCAAGAGCGTGAGCACATTGGAGTAATTGAATCGTTACGAAGTGGATCCTGAAGAAATTTTAGTAATCTGATCATGCAAAAGATTCTAAAGGGAACATATATAATCTCGTGAACGGAAGGCTGGTACTCACCCAGATTTTTAGAAATAGTACCTTGCAATGAAGGAACTTTACCCAGTCACTAGAAAAAAATTGCAGTCCACAAGACCTAGTATGTGGCTCGGATCAAATCACTTAAACCATGAACTATATCTCTCACGTCCATGCTTATACACATAGCTGATTTTAAAATTTTTTTACTGCTGCCACTTTCAAGTTTCCAACCAAAACAAATCCACCAATAAATATAACAATATCTACAGTTATTGCTATCAGATAAGCTCCAATAACACAAAGATACGAGATGTTTAAGATACAATAACAAAAGTTTGGACTAAAACGTAACTACTATCTTATTAACAAACTGAATTTTTTTTTTACTTGGTGACATATAAAACACTTGATACAAATTTCAGCAAAAAAGTGCACAAAAGTCTGGATAATGTAATACACCTACCGATGACAGATCCAATTACAAGCGATGTTCCTCGGATAAAGCCAAAGTTTTGCTTCAATGTCAGCTTAGAATCTTTGTTGCCTGGAGCAGTCGGGCCCTCGCCCTGTGGCAAATCCAAGCTCTCCATGTATACTGGTTCGCTTAGAAACCCCTTGAGGGTCCGTCCTGCTGTCTTCGGTTATAATGCTGAAGCTGAGCGTATTTTTTTCTGATAGTTATATTCACCTACTGACAAAAACCACTGAAGGCCTTTATGTGAACAACAGATCCGTGCTGGTCCTATCACACACTGGATCGCTTGCTTGTTCCAAACGATTTCAAACAATGAGACCTCGAAGCTAGACGATTATATCTTTCTTGGGTTCTTTAATCGCGTTTCTTGGTCTGGAATGCTGTCGAACGAACAAATAAAAAACCTAAAAAACAAAAAGGAAAAAATGTTCTCTTATATATACTCGCTGCTATATCTTTTACTTTAGCCACATGTCATCTAGTGAAAGTTTAGATACATTTGGTATAGTGCACCTACACGTTTGGGATGATGAACTGCTCTCAGTTATTTATTAGGCCACGGAATGCAGGGTCAAGTACATGCTAACAAGCTGTAGATGGTAATAACACGGGCATGCGTAATACTAGTGGTACCCTATAGTCCCTAGACTGAAGTACCCAGCTTAGGAGGGAAGGGGTTGGTGGTGCCGAAGAAGGACTTAAAGGACGAACCGAGCGCAACATTTTTTCTTTATGATCGGGTTAAGTTCGTTTTAATATAATAATTCCCAAAATATGAGTACACAAATAGGCTTAATTTTAAAGATATAAGCCTTCAAACATCGGCATTCTCACCTGCAACTACGCGCCCTACGTATTTGTAACAGCAAGTGTGCATGTCTTCAATTCAAATTCCGGTTGTTGTGTTCAAGAAGCGATTTCTTTTCCAAAAAAAATCATACGGCTGAATTTGGAATACAGCCCTACAGATTGGAACTTTATTTAGAAGCTTCGAATGACGTTAAAAAAATAATTAAATGGTCCAAACTTGATTCATTAAACATTCTTTTTTTTAGCTGTTTCGAGGACGCACATCAACACACTGTCAGTTGTTTTTTGCATTGAGCTGGATGATGCTGTGTTTGTGACTATCACAGGATGTTACGTGTAGACCAGACGGGGTAGAAACTGTTGATGTTGCATATCTGATGCTTGATCTACCAGCAGATGTAGTTGGTATAGTAAGCACTGCTGTAGGAATAAGATTTCTTCGTTTTACTGAGTCCAAAACTTGCCTGTAAAGTATAAATGACTAGATAACAATCGATTTTGAAATGTTTTGAGCAAATTCTTGAGTACAGTGTGCAGTGGCGTAGGAAGATGCTCGGCTTTGGGGGGGCAAGCTCCATGCTGACAATGAATAACGTTCACATTCTTGTCTTCCCAGCATCTTTTTTGGGGGGGCGGCTGCCCCCCTTGCCCCTCCGGTTCCTACACGACCACTGGTGTGGGGATGAAGTTTGCACGGCACGTTTGTATAAACCAGAGATCTGTATATACACATCTCTGAACAAAGTTAATCCACTGGCGTTTAATTTCTACCATTATCTTTAGGATTTCCTTCATGAGTACAAACTAATTCCATCTGAGTGTCGAAGAGAACATTCAGCAACACCACAATATGTGTCCTGGTTAGTTTTCTTTTACTGAGGATTGCATCTTTTCTATTTGACTTCAGCTATATATATATATATAGTTTAGAGAGCACTATTTTTAGAAATACTTCCGTTTCGTCACTTCCTGTTTCCTCGACAAATCCAGGTGTGCTTAAGAGAAAAATATTAATATAAAATCTTTCATGCCTCTTCGTCATAAAATAGCACCGGAATGTTTTTGTGATACTTTAATTAATTGTGCTCTGTTTCCAGCTATTTTTGCTCAGCAATCGGGTTGGGCTTTAAGGTATTATTATCTAAGACGTTCCTGCTCTTGATTGGTTGTTTCATTTGGTGTAAAACTCTTTTATCCACAGAGATCAACAATGGCGTAGGAAGATGCTGATCGGCTTGGGGGTGGGTGGGTGGACAGCTCCATGCTGATAGCGAACAAGTGGGACAACGTTCACATTCTTGCCTTCACTGTATCTTTTTTGAGGGGCTGGTGCCCCCCTGGTTCCTACGCCACTGATCAAAGAAGCAAAGATAGTATTTACTACCTTTGAAAAAAGTCAACTGTGGTTTTACCTGCTTCAAATGATGATTTTGCACTAAAGAGTACTAAAGGGGAGAAAACCACCGATGGCAAGCTCTAAGAGAAGTACGAGTTTCCCGAAACTAGAAACCACGAATTTATGACCCTCGTTGTAGTGGTGACGAGCGAGTTAAATGAAACCGTATAAAGAATCGTTGTATAGCCTCCAGTAAATGCCATACAGATCACTCCCGCAAGTTCTTTTATAAAAACAAGCATCTCTTACCCGAGAACCATAGTAAAGTATGAGCAGTATATAGGAATTGGATACGCGCATAACATCGATTCCCCATTCTCTTTCCCTCGCAGACGTCGTCACGTTGCAGTAGTGGCCATTCTGCATCACTGCATGTTTATTTCATAGCTTTAGAATGAAAGTTCTGATGATACTATATGAAGTTAAATAGATTTTCGAAGAAAAACTAATTCTGAAGAACAGCATTTGTTCTTATGCATGCTCCATATTATTTTCCCTTCCACTTAATTCTTGCTATTATAATTAAGGCACTCCGTTGTGTCAGCACACGTGTAGGGGAGATAGGCACTATATAGCTGTCAGCTGCGCCCCTGCCACCACAACAATATTTGTTTTTCTGGACCTTGGGAGAAAACATAAACAAATCCACACAAGTGAAGAAAGCTATAGCATAAGTTTCATGTTTATTTTCATGAGCTATGTGTCCTTTGCATGGATTGTTGTGCTCGGCTGATCTAACATATCGTACTCATGAGACTGGTTGTACGTGCGCCATCTTGCCGATCAGGTCTCATTTTACTTTGCCTTCAGCACCCCCCCCCCTCATTTTTTTAAAAAGAAGAAATAATAATGTCTTGCCAGTTTCGCATTGGATAAGGCGAGTGGATGGCACCATTACAACCCTAAACAATCCCTGGATAAACACGTGCTTAGGGCATGTCGTAGGGCTAGGGGGCGGGGATATAGTACGCGTTCTATACGTGCCCTTAACGTTTTCGCTACGTATGAGAAGCTGTTGTGCCCTAATGCTAATCAGTCGTCACCATATATCACTTCATCTTATGACAACAGTCTTTTTTCACAAAATAAAAATTAAACAGCTGTCGATAAAGGGATGGAAGTCGTAGAAAATGATTCGGAGATTTTTCGATCCCTTTAATTGCTGGTTTGCACGCTCTAGGCCAACACAATCATGTCGGCTGTGTAATATACGCCATACTGGTCGATTGTAGTCTCTTTTCTAAAAGAAAGCCCTTTTGCTTCTCCTTAGGCACTCATCGAGTCGATTCTGTACCATATCGGACCTGCGTTCGGGAGATGAGGGCAGAGAAATACTAAGGGGAAAAAGCGATCGAATAAGTGACCATGCCATCCCCCTCCTCCGCAAGCTTTACTGGGTGCCAGCTCGAGCTCGATCGCACTGATTACAGGATCACCACCACGGACCTTTATATATATATATACTGAATATAAAACAGAAAGAGATAATAACGACACAGCTGACGGCACTGTGGCTGGCAAACATTATATACGTGTTTCTTGTTAATTATTACGCTATTTAATAATGTTGCTAGAGTTGGAGCAGTAAAAAGCTGTATGTAGTATTATAACGTTCTGCCGTAATGGTGGGCGAAGGGGCCACCGATTTTTTCTCTGCCCAGGGCCGCCACGAACACCCGCTCGACTGTCAGCTTACAAAACAGGGATGATGATCCCACGATGTCAGCGCTTCTACCAAGCTGCACTGCATGGGTTCCTCAGAAAATACTGAAAAAAAGTCAGACTCCCGCACCCGATAGGAGCCAATGCCCAGTGAACTAGAAATGGTTTACTGTGGCATGGGGAAAACAGTCGAACTCATTCGGGCGCCTTTTTAAAACTCATTTTTTTCCCTTTGGTATGTCGATCAGGTATACCCTGGATCAAGCAGGTCTCAAAAAGCTGTGCAGTGTCCTCCGCGAGAACCAGCAGCTATTCCGCCTTGTCGGACTACGGATCGCTTCCTTCAAGAAAGGAAACAAAATTTAAATATAATCATTTAATTTTGTCATTCTTTGTGACACTTTATTTAAACATTTTGCAGTTGCGTCTTTCGCTCTGCTGCTTCCCCACCACCAGCCCCTGTCTGAACTACCGTTGCATCACTTTGAAAGATTTTTTTGTTTTATAAACTCATCGAAAGGTAATTCTAAACAAGGTGACAATTATATATTACTATAGTAGTTTAATTTTACTTAACAATCAAAACATACAAGAGTTTTTTCCCTTGTGTCCCACACACTTCGTTCAGCGCGTCGCACAACCTTCACCTTGACACCAAAAACTGTGTCGTGCCTCAGGTATTCAAACACAGGTAGGACATCACTATCGAAGGTAAGATTAAAAGCTACTGTGTTATCGAGGCATTTGGAATGGCCGATGGGATGCCGGCCTTAGATAACACCGAGAACGATAACAAGTGTTTCTAGAGACTCAGGTGTTTTTGTCGCGATAAAGAATTGCATGGAGACAGTGGCATGTGCCTTTACCGCACCTGTTCAAGTTAGTGAGGGTTCGCAAAACTGCCGTCAAAATGGCGTCGAGTTTGCTGTTAAACCAGGAAATGACTTTTAGTCAGTCTTTTCTAATAGTAGATTTGTTACATATTTTCCAATAAAGACAAATTAAACTGATGCATTACATAACCATCTTTTGATGATTGAACCAGTCGTAATATGGAGTTATTGGGCATAAAAGTATTTGTCACTTCCGGAAACTTTTCTTGATGAACTCTACTCTTTTCGGGAGCAAAAATTCAGTTAACATCAATTAAACTGCATGAAAGCACAGTTTAAATTGTTCTCTGTCATTTAGTCTACCGAAAGGGGAGATTTGTATAAATCACGCAAGTCAAAAACAGAAGACAAAATCATGGTATTTCTGTACTTCAACATTTTGACATATCACTTTTTCAGACTTGAGTCATATCAGAAAAAATGTCATGTTGTTTCAATACCAGTTTCATATCAAATCTTAATGATATACATTACAGAATCATGAAGGTTGTTCACACTGTTTTGTGTTGTGTTTTTATACATCAGTTTTATTAGTTTATCTTGTGCTGTACAAATGTGAAGTGCTGTTGAATGGAAAACATTTTTCCATGTAGATGATAGCATTTTATAAATTTGACATGAATGTGATATTTCATATCTCCCATATTATTAGTTTGTCAACATGAGTATGCATACTGCATCCTACCCAAACGGCTTCCTACAAATACATGCACAGATGCACACACAAGCATCAACAGATACATTTGTTTTGCCATCAGTTTGATTTTTATACACAATACTTTTGAGAGAACACAAATCTGACACTAAAGTATGATGTTGATGGTGATTTATATGCATATTTTTTAGAGTTTACTACCCAAAATGGGGTTGCTACAGCTGCTCATAGCAGCTTGCGTGGTGGGCACTGCATCATGTCAATCAAGTGTAGATGTGCAGAGCTGTTTGAAGGATAACACTGTGGGCTGCAGTCTGGCAAGGCCTCCGTAAGTTTGCCTTTCTTTATGGTAGCTTTCATTGAAATTGAAATAATTGGTGAAAAATAGATGTAAGTGAATTTGAAATAATTGTAACATCTTTTACAAAAGTTAAAAGCACAACAGAATAAGTTTAAAAAAAGGAGGGTGGGACATTTCTTACTATTTTTAATCTTCTAAAATATAAATAGTATAGTCAAGTATACAGTCATGTTAACATAAAAGAAAACAAAACATCGTAAAATTAATGTTTTATATAATTTGGTGATAAATGGTTTAAATGTCATTTATCAAATGTTTGTATGAAATTGTTCATCTAATACAGGCAAGAAAGGATGGTGGAAAGAACCACTTTCAATAATGTGTAAAAGCTTGCAAAACCATTTTTGAACATTTTGAATTTTTTTTTGTTGTTGTGGTACATAGCTTGGAACAGCTACGGTGCTGCCTATGCTTTCAGCTGGTTTCTGATAACAAGCAACGCTTATGATAATGAAAGAGGGAGATAACGCTGTGTGTATCTAAATCGCTTTTTAATCCAGCCACAACTTGGCTAGGTTCACATTTGGTTTGATATCATTTGCTTTGATGGAAAAGTGACAAAGAATTATCATTAATGTATTATCTGGGGGTTTTGTTTTCACCTTGTTTGATAAACCAAATACCCATGATGCTGTATGGTCAAAGAAAGAGTTTCATTCTCAAGTGCAAGAGCCTTGAAGCTGAACTGTTTCATGGGATCAGTGCACTATACTAGTCTCTTAGTATTTATCTTTTGCTTTGAAAATTAGTGCACTAGCCATCATTATGGAGCCTCCCCAATTAGTTAAAATTAGAATAAAATGAATTGAAAAGTGTTTATATCTGGCGTGCCTTGACAATTTTATTGATTTTATTAGTGCCTAATACAAATCTAAATTCTCAAACAGCATTCATATTTTTTATTTCTATGTGGTTTTCATAGTTGTATATGTTACTGTGCTCACAATTACTTATTAGCTTGTTCTTATGCTGACTCATTCTTGCATGAAGCTGCCAAAGCCATTTTATTTGTAACCATTCAAAAATGAAGGGAAAAATCTTGTATTATGCTCTATATGTACATCTTACCTATTTTTTAATCTCACAGGTATATTGATATGTGACCAGAAAAGAAAGAATCTTTTTTGAGATTCTCAAAAGAAAAAAAATGCATGAGAGCTAATGTGTGCAGAATGTTTTAAATATGTCTAGAGGACTTTTTAAAAACTTTGTGTAAGTCCCCACAGCTTCCTCCCCATCTCTACCCCCCCCCCCCCAAAAAAAAACCCAAACAAACCCAATTTATTATTATTATTATTAATTTGCAGAAATTTCGCCTTGACTTGAATCATATCGTCATTTAAACAGATCTTTGAATTAAAAATGAAACAATTTAAAAGCACTGCATTTTACAACTACACCTAAACTGTGATGTTTGTGCTCATTCGATACTCTTTTTTCATTGCACATTTTGTTGTTTTTTTTTGACAGACAATATTTGGCTCTTGTTCCTCGTCGAATTCGGCCCAATCAGGTGATTCAGGCATTTGTGACCATTTTGGACATGCAGTATGCCAATGATTATGTCAATGTAAGGATTTCTGTTGTCAAGGACAATGTTGAGTACACTGGATCTAGTCTACGATTTGACAGGCCATCCAGCCGACTACTGCAGTTACAGGTGTGTGCATTCTTCCTCATAAATTAGATCATTTGACCAGTGAACACCTGTCACTAAGGACTCTTTTGGTCTGCAACAATGTGTCATACATTTCTTTAATTCTGTCAAAACCCCAACTCTATTTCATTTTGTAAACATATACATTCATAATAGCTGTATCAGATTGTTAGCAAAAATTAATCTTAAAAACTGAGCTGTTTGTAAATAAATTTGAGTTTGACATTTTAGAGTCTCTTTATCTGAAATTTTTTAAAGAATGAAAAAAATAGAAAATCTTTTTCTCTGCTTCAGAGCTCAAGCCGTTTATATGCAGATGTCTTAAGCATTCAGCATGCATAATATCGCTGTCTGATTTAAGTCTGAGTTGGTGAAAAATAGCATTTGTATATAGAAAGTAAAAACAAAATTGCATGAAAAGAAAGCAGCAAAAATATGAAAGGTTTTTATTTATTTTAGATGCCTTCAAATGCCCAATTTGGAAAATACCGACTACGTTTGGAAGGGAGTTTAAACTCTGATTCATCAGGCAACATTTTCATGAATGAGACAGAGATTGAGTTTAGCTCCAAACAAGCTTCTCTGTTCATCCAAATGAGTCAGCCCATCTACAGGCAGGAACAAAAAGGTAGTTAGCTGTGACTATGTCTGGGTTTGTAAAATTTGACTAAACTTAGTTTTGAGCACGAAGTACCAATTAAGTGGTGCGTTTTCTCTCATTGTTAGATTTGTAAAAGGTTGTGGATTGGGGATGTCATACATTAGGTCATTATATCAAGAAAATAATCTCAAGACCATATAAGAGGTCAAGAGAGGGAGAGAGAAAGTGTGCATCTGCATTCCCGCACACTTGCATGTGTTGACACGTGTGCTATTTAAAAGGTTTTAATCAACTTAATCTCAAGAGTAGCTAATGTCAGATCTTTTTTTTTTCTAATCACATAGAAAGATTTGAGGCTATTAGACATGTACCTATGACCATAATTAACATACTAAGTACTAAGTATCCCTACGTGACTGAGAGATTGTGTTCAGACATTAAAATGCTTTTAGAGTGTGATAAGTACTTTTCATATGGATGTCTTTGAGAAAGTTGAAAGAATTTGTGATGTTGAGCTTAACTGTGAGTTTCATACATTTTAACGTTATGTTTCAGTTCATTTTCGTATTGTTCCCATCATGCCAAACTTGATGCCCAACTATGGCAGTATGACAGTATATGTAGAAGTGAGTATTTTTCTGTTTTTCTTTCTGTTTTTTTTCCTCATTATTGTGTTCTTTTATGTTAATCATGTTTTTATACAAATAGTCATTTTCTAAAGAGACAGAGAATTAGTCCTTTTTTTGTGCATGATAGGATCCAACTGGCTTTCCGGTGCGGAGATGGCTTGGAATCCAGACAAATGCTGGTGGTAAGAAAGTGATTTAAATTTTTTTATTGAAGACCAAACTGAATGCAAAAGCATTTTGTGCTTCATTCATAACATATATTAATTCATAGCACTAATAAATGCCTCAATTTTCAAAGGCATAATCATAATAATAAATGAAGATTTGTATCGCGCACATTCACACTCATAGAGAGCATGCACTTAGCGCTTAAAAACAAGAAAGAGACATGGGCTAAATGGATAGAAAACGAGGGGCGTAGGAATAAACGACAGTACTGACGACAAACAGAAAACAAAGATGGAAAACACAAAAAGACACCAAGTAACAGAACATAGAAAATATAGGGATTCTGCAGAGAAAGATGGTAGAAAATTAGCAAGAGCAGAAGGGGGGAGGGTAAGAAGGATGAGCATTGTGTGGACTGTGTTAGGAGTAATGCTCAAGACATGAGGGTAGGAAACATTATTGTGCTGCTGCTGAATGCAGATGACCTTAACTAATGCATATATTTTGTACTTCTCTGTAATTGTAGCACTTATACTGCCCCAAACTCAGTTCTGTAGAATTGGTTCTTTGCACGTAAGTGTTAGGCAAAGTAAAGAACATGCTGTAGAAAAATGCAAATAGGAGTGTTATCCACAAAAGCAACTCTGTTGAATTACATCCTTTGAGCATGTATAAAGTCACAATGAATATGTTTGCAAAGGCAGATTTGTTGAAGGTTAAAAGGGGAAGTCTTGGATTATATCCCTTGAGCAGTGTTATTTATATATATATATAAATATAATAAAATGGCAGGTATTCTGCATCTGGTTAAATCCTTTCAAAACTAGAATTGCAATACTGTTACAATAACTACAGCTGACTTTTCCAGTCTCCACATAGTCACAGGTGGCACAGCTCAAATATTTTATGGTAAAATTCATCGACATTTCTTGAGCTCTTATCTCCATTTTTCTTGAGCAAGAGATAATGAATGTTTTTGATTTCTGAAATCAGATGCTTTATGTAATCACAGTATATTTTTTAATGTTTTGTAAATAGGTCTGGTCAGTCTAGATTTCACTTTATCAGACCAGCCCAACTTTGGGACGTGGAACATTAGAGTTGATGCCTTTGTAAGTATCTGACATTTTTGACAGGCTTGCTATGATTTTAAGTTGAATGTAATTGTAGATTTATTTTGTTTTAGTTTAGGACATAGAACATTAAATTTAATTTCTTTAAGAGTGCGTGATTTTCATGATTGTCAGTAGTTTTCCTGTAATGTCTAAGTATGTCCTCTTGACAGTCATCTTTGTGTATTTTTTGTTATAGTTTCAGTGTTAATAATTGTGGTGTATCAAGGGTTCCCCCACCTTAAAAGTATGGTGTGGGTGTCATTGATGAGTATGGATGCTTTTATGCACACATGCATGCATGTATCTATTGTTCCAGTTATTCTGTACCTCTACTTTTCCTCATTAAGATAGACCTGGGCATGAATACTTTCTTAAAGACCAACCTCAATGGTTTGTATAGATTGCAGATATTGGTAGATACAAGCAACTAACCTGTAAATTTTAGCCTTCAGAACCTATCCATTAATTATCTGCTACGATTCACACCTGCGATCAACAAGCGCCGCTAACACTGTACTATGTCACGCTAGTGCACCATTCACAAGACAGCCAGCTGTCAACACCAAACAGAATGAGCGAGATTTTGGGTTATTTGGATGCTAAAAGTCTGCATTTCTCGTGGTTCTGAAAAATTACTACTTTCACCGTCTGAATAATCGGAAGTGTCGCTCATTTTCTCTCTTTGTTTGGTGTTGACGGCTGCCAATGTTGTGAATGGTCCACTAGCATGACTGTTAGCGGCGCTTGTTGATCGAAGGTGCCAATCACATACTTTGCTATCAGATAATTAATTCACGGATGGGTTTTGGAGGCTGAAATTTTCAGGTTAGGTTTATGTTGCCTATATCTACTGATATACTATATATATCTACTGCAAAAAATGCAAACCTTTCAGGCTGGTCTTTAATAATTTGGAAACATTATGTAATAGAAGCATTCTTTGCATAGGCATTTTTTTTCCTTTCAGGGCCACACCTATCGACAGCCATTTCTAGTGGAAGATTTCTGTAAGTTTTTTTGATGGATGAAAGAATGTTCAGCTTTGTCATGCGGTGTTGATGTTTGCAATGTACATGCTGAATATGTATCATACTATGTTTATGTAGTGTAAAGGAGGTCAGATGTTTTTTTTTATTATTATTATTTCTGTTGATATGAATTGGACAGTGGTAAGCCCTTTGAATAGATAACCATCCTTAAACTCAAGCATCCTCTTTTAGGATGCGATCAAATGAGGTAAAACAAAGGAAGTTATAAAGTAACTATTTATCAGTTGAGCTGGCAGGAGCACTTTTGCTTCCTGAGGCAGTTAAGTGGTACCATATTCTCAAACAACATAGTAACTGTAATGTATGTTTTGTGTATGTGTATTACAATATTTTAATTTCATGATCATATGCTGGTTCAGCAATTCTGCTATGACTAAAAGGACAAATATTATTTGAGAGTTTGTGTGATGAGTCAAAAGTTCTTGTGATTTTTAGGGGAACCCAGGTTTGATGTCAATGTGACAGTACCTCCTTATATGATTGAGAAGACTGCGCAAGTGATTCAGGGTGTCGTGCTAGTAAAGTAAGCTTTATTTATCCATCTTGTCACTCCTGTGGTTTTGTGACCTAATTGTAGAGACAACTATATACTGATTATTGAGACTACAGACAGTTCGCCATGAAAAAAAATTTCATTTTGCATTAGCTTACTTTAACATATTCTTGCTAAATGAAAGTCTTTAAATCCTGAGGTAATTGAGCATACTTTACTTTGATGAAATCATTTAGTGCAAAAGTATTTTTTTTTCAAGTGAGATTACATGGTATTTCAGGTGTAAATGGCTTGTATTATGTTTCTTGACTTTGAAAATCCCAGTATCTTGAATGGCTGTGCACAAAGCCAGAGAAACAAAATATGAACTGAATAAAACATTTTAGATTGTAGCTTGACATTAGCAACTGAACAGAAAAGGTGCAGCAAACTGATTTGTGTGTATGTGTGTGATTTCGCTATCTAAGGATTTAGTTGTTTTCTCACTGCTGCTCTGTGTTTGACAGTCACACAAGTGGCCGTCCTTGCAAAGGTAATGGTACCATAACTGCATATTTTCGACCACGTGACGTTGTGTGGAATGCTACAAGAGGATGGGAGCGACCATACTTGTTAAGGTTTCCTGGATTTGAATGGAAAAGCAGTGAGCCAATACCCTTCAAGCCACTGTCTGAAATTCCTGTCATGGATTACTACCTGTATCTTCAAAATGACACCCGGTTCATCGAATATGTAAGTGTTGCTGTGGAAGTTTGCATGGACTTTTGCCTTTTTTTTAAATCAGATTTTCATCCATTTAAATGCACATGCATCTGAGCATAATTATTCTAGTAATGAATATTGAAATCATATTGCTAATTCATAGATGTCACTCATGTGTATAAATTGAAGGCAGCATATAATGTAACGAGCAAGAAGAACCAGGTAGTTATAAAGACCATGTCTCCATAATGAGTAAATACCTGACATCGTTGAAAGAATATCAAACTGCATGAAATTATTACTGGAGAAATCAGGGGAATCATTCTTCCTTGTAGCTACCTGTGCAGCCTTATAAGAATGCCTGATTTATTGCTTTATGCTTAATTCGCATGAGAGGGGTTTTTTGTTAGCAGTGCAAAATAAGAAAATTATCAAATGAATTTTAGTAGCATCATGAAGCCATTTCTCAAAGCAGTCTGAGAAGATTTGTTTTTTCAAATAATGTCAATACCTAAGTGCATAAAAATTTGACGAAAACTTGACAATCAGTACATAAGATACCATAAATACCTGAATGTTTATGTGCAGTATGATGGTCGCATAGACTTTGAATATTCTCGTGAGAGACTTGACAATCTTGCCAAGTTGTCAGGCGAACATGGAACTCTGGTGGACAGCAGTGTATACTTCTGGGTAAACGTTACTGATTGGTACTCTGACATGAATCGTACAGGATGGGCAGGTACAATCTTGGTGGACTCCAGAGTTAAGTTGAAGTGGGTTGGTGAGCGTGTAAGGACTTTCAAACCAAAATCAGTATTGAAAGTTCAGGTGAGCAATAAAATACTTTGAAATATTTACATTTATAAGCATCTTCACCTGAATGTTTGATGATAGAAACTTGCAGTAGATGGAGCTTTTGTTTTTATGGTAGAAGTCTTTGGGGATAGCTAACCAGAACTCTGAGTGGATTTTTCAGGGGTCACAATACTGTTGTTTTAAAAGGTATGGTGATGGTCATGAGTTGGTGGTGCTCTGTTTCTGAAAGTTCTTCTTTTCATGTGTTTTAGCTAAAATATCTGTTTGCCTTTAAGAGAATTTTGAAGTGCAGTAACACATTTATGGGTGCTTGAGTTTGTCTAGTTTTTAATAGATTTTCACTGCGTTTGTTGATTAGAGTGAATTTATACATCTTTGCATTTACAGATTCCCACACATTTGCATTTTTTTAGTAACATATTTTATTTTTATTTTATGACAAGCATGAAACAGATTTTTATACATCAAGTTTTGTTGTCTTTTAGTGAAAAACAAAAAATTCACTTGAAAAGCAGGTGTGTAAGATTTGTGTTCACCTACTTTCCGTTGCAGAAGTGTTTTATGCATGTTGTACACACTTGTCTACAGATTGCGGTAATGAATGCTGATGGAACACCAGTACCTGACAGTCAAGCTGGCTTGGTTACACTTACTGAGTCTATTTACACCACAAGTAGTGGTGGTGGGGCTGTGTCCATGCCTCAGAGTAAAAATCCGCTTAATGGCATAGCAGAGTTTGAAACCTACCTGGATGGCAATGCACAGACTTTAATTCTAAGGGTAAATGTCTTTGATTTAGCTTTGAAGGTTCAGTGCACAGCACATGAACTGCAAATTCCATTTTAGCTTCATGTATGATCTTCGATATTATTACTACTAATCATATTCTGTTTTACTTAAGTTACATCACGTTATCAGATCAAGCATGGCAAGCTTTGTAGCACTTAGAACTCTTACCTTTTGGACAGGCTCGGGTGTTAGGATAAATTTAAATGAGACTTTAAGTTTTGAACTATTTTGTATGCTGCATTTCTCTGCTGTTTTTGGAAATATTACAACATTCTGTGTGGTATGTGTTAGTCTTTGGAGCACATTCTCAGAAGATTGATGTTTCAACACTCTCCCATTCAGTATTCACTACTGTTATGTGCTATGCAGGCAAAATACAACAGCGACCAAACAACAGAGATAGAACTGCGAGCCTCACGATACTTCTCTCCTTCCAGCAGCTACATAACAATCACTACTTCAACAGATCATCCAAAAGTAAGCATTTTGGTGTACTGTTAAAAGGGATTTGATAGTCCCACATAGCTGACAGATCTTTTTCCCTTCATAGAGTTGTCACCCAGACATTAATTCCCTTTTTCATCCTTCTTTACCTCTGGTTTTGCCAGAAATATGATGATAGTTCTAGTGTCATTACTGTAGGGTTGTGCAGTGTGATCTAGGATTTCTCATCATTGGAACAAGGCCTTACTGTTAGGACCATATGGTTTATTAGCACTTCGCTGTGTGAAATTCAAGCTGTAGTGTCAGTATCAATAAACAGTAAAATTGAATGAAATCTTTCTGAAGACTTGAATACAGATTTCCATTTTTTGAAGTGATTTTATTGTGCAGAGTTATATGATATGAACATAATTAGAGAAGAAATGCTTTCTGTTAAATGTGACCTTAGGATGTCAGATATGATCTGTCTTAGGCTTTTGGTCTGAAAAAAACGTTAAGCAAGATGGGCATATTACTTAAGAATTTATTTTTGAGATTTTGCAGTGAGCAGTATTGTTATTACTATCTTTTCTCCAAAACTGTGGTCAATGATTTCTATTGCAAAATGACCATACATTCATGCTTTGTTGGTACTAGCACTATTTATAATTATATCTGCAATTACAGATCTGTTTTCCCTTTCATATTTTAGGTGAACGAATACATGATCCTGCACGTGAGAACCAGCCACTTTGTTCCTAGAATATTTTATCAAGTAAGTCTTCCATACAAAAATCCTTCTGCTCTGCAATTTAATTCATAAAAATTAAGCATGTCTAGGTTTGTTTCTAATTCACTACGCTGGTAGAAGCAAGCAATATTGTGACATTTCTAGTGCAAAATTTATCACATTCAGCTTCTCTAAACAGCTTTCAGTGTGTTTTAGTAATACTGCAAAAGACACCAAAAAAAGAAAGTAATAAAACCCCATTCATTGATGTGGTGACCATAGTCTGTAGAAGTACATTTTGATCATTCTTTTGCATCTAAGTGTGCCTTGCAATTGAGCAGTTACATATAGGCCATTGATTTTATGTCTGCAAAATAATTCATTTGATTTTATCACAGGTTCTGTCACAAGGAAACATTGTAATAGGGGATGAGCTAGAAATGACATCCAAACAGAAGACATTTGCTGTAGCTTTGTCTCGAGAAATGGTACCCATAGCACGCATTGTTGTATACTATTTGCGTCAGCCAGAAGAAATTGTGTCTGATGTCTTGAATTTCTTTGTCAATGGAACAAGACAAAACCAGGTACACTTAAATAAGCTTTCCTTATTCTAAATGTCAGTTGCTTTGACTAAATGTCATTTTCATTGATTCTGTTTCTTTGTTTACAACCTTTTAATCATTAGCATTTTTTTTCTTCTTTGACTTTCACAGGTCACATGACCATAAGAGATTAATTGTTTAGAGAAAGTGACATTATGTAATAAAGGAATTAAAAGCAGATTACATATGACCATGTAAAGGCACTGCCAAACCTGCAAAGTAAAATAAGTACTCTTTATTGCAGCAGAATTGCACTTAAAATTTCTGATTTTTCTTAACAGTGTTTCAGTTTTGGAAGTTTCAGGACAAAATTTGGTATAGTCTCTTTTTTTTTTTTAACCGGCATTTAGTCTTATAAAACACATTTCTTCAGTTCAAAGGATTTCTTTTTTGTAAAGGTAACTTTGGGAATCAACCGTGGAAAAGATTTCAGTCGTGATACAGTGGAATTCAATGCAGAGGCTGATCCAGGGTCCTATGTGGCTTTCAGCGGCATGCTTCTTGATCTCTACAACAGAGGGTTAAATGACGGAATCACAGAGAACAAGGTAAACTAAGCAACTTGGATTAAAGTTTATGTGAAGTAGTTGATGAATGTATATTTTCAAATAAAGACCACATTCATTACTTTTAATTTATTTCATTAATTTGCATCATTACCCTTTTTTCCCATTTCATTTGTGAAGTTCTGAAACAGAGTTAATGGTGTAATTCATATTTCAGTTGATAGATGAGCTTGCCACTTATGATGAACCTGCCAATGGCACACTTCGGCATCTCTGGCGAATCAGTGATACAGAATACGAGTACAAATTCTTCCATGGGTCAGACTATGGCATTGATGCCAATACCAGTTTCTTGGTAAGCTGCTTTTCCTTGTTTCTTATTTATGAGTTGTTTTTAGGGTAGGACCTAGATAATACTGTGCTAGTTTCTTAAACATCAGGCTAACTCTAGTGTAAAATTGAAAATAATTTTGAGGAGTGAGGTTAGTTCATTAATTTCCAGAATCTGAGAGAAAAATTAGGTTCCCTTCATGAAGCCTTTAACAAGTTTTACCAGGGTTTTGGAAAGAAGTCAAGACCACATTACCTGTGTCATTACATACTGAACAGCACCGTTGCATATATCAGAAGGTCTTTCATAGAATGTGGCCTTCAATGACAAAAGTAGGAATTTAGGTTATCCGCATATTCTTTCCCCCCCCCAAAAAAAAAAAAAGAGAAATAGAAGATGCATTAACATAGAAATACCTATAGTTGCTAGCAGCTTCGTTTTAAATTTCATGTTTGATTTAGGTCGATAAAAGAATAGGTCTAGTATTCTAGACAGTCATAAAATTGTTTTTCACTCAGAAACTGTTACAGGATCCTTGGAATAAATAAAAGCATGCGTTATAATAATAATAATAATGTAGATTTATATAGCACTTTTCCAATGATTTGCTCAGAGCGCTTTACAGAAATGATATACAGAAGTAAACTTAATCACCAACAACCATGCACCCATATTCACATGTAGCAGACATGCTCACTACAACAGACACCTGCTTATACACAAAGTAAATACAGACGCTTTATGCACACTCATTGTTAGGGCAGGGTTACAGTGAAGTCACTGTTCCAAAAAGAACAGTGTTATGCCAGGTTTGACAGATCTGCCACAAGAATAGTTCTTAGTATAGTATATGGTGGTCACTGTGCAGTTTGACAGTGTGGCCTGTGTCTATCAGCTATATACAGGAATAGGCAAAGGTCACAAATATAAAACCACAGTGCATCTAATTCACCACTTGCCAATAGGACTGGAGGAGGCTGTTAAATGGATTGATCTAGAAAACTTAGATCACAAGTTCTGTTATATACAGAAAAAAGTTGTATTAACCAAGCATTAAAACATGAGACTATTCTCCCACATTTCTGTAAAGGTAAAAGGTAAAGGTCATCCCATAACCATTTCTGGTCGTGGGGGAGTGAGGTGTTAGAGACCCCACTTTTCTCGGGGCCAGCATTTACATGAGGGTGGTGCCAATCTCCTCTCCCTCGCTGCCTTACCTTCCCCAACCCTCTGTGGAGTCAGGTACCCATTCCCGTCAGCTGGGTCGACTGGGGGAAGTTTGCTGCGCTTATCGGGAATTGATCCAGCGCGCTCTCGGTTCGGACGTCAGCGCTCTAACCACTCGGCCATCCGCTTCCCCACATTTCTGTAGTTTCATCCATCGCCATGAACTGTGGACAGTCATGCCTGTTTTAGGCTATGGTTCTTGCCATGACCTGCTGCATGCCTGTTTCACAGTGATGTGCCAGAGCTATTGGTCACATATATCTTGCGGGATGTACTGCATGCTTTGGAATACTTGTATAACAGAGGTATCATACACAGAGGCCTGAAGGCTAGCCATGTTTTAATATCAGCTAGTGAACAGGTGTGTCTCACTGGCCTCCCCAACTCTCTATCCACAGTCATAGGGGGCTAGTGCCTGCAAACAGTCTATGACTACCCCAACACGCTGTTGATTGCCTCCAGTAGTTCAGTCCAGAAATTCTTGAACAGAATCTGGCTATTTCTCAGTCATTGTAAATCTAACCTGATGATAATACTACAAGAATTCAGCTATTTTTCAGTGATTCCAAAACTAACCCCATACAACTGTAAACACATCCGTGTCATGGTGGGTGGCCTCATATGAAGCTAGTATCGATGTTTTCAGTGTGTAAGTGATCATGGTCAGACTAAAAAGAAGAAAAACACTTGTCCTTATACGTCCTTGATTCCAAAACTGACAACTGTATGCTGCCAGCATTTTTTATGTATGCATGTTCTTTGTGTTAAGCGCTTTGAGTTCACCTTAAAGGTGGAGAAAGGTGCTATAGAAATCATCATCGTTAGATTAGATTCAAGGATGGGAATAAATTTACTGGAAATAAAATACAAAGAAAATTTAAAGAAAGATTCACTAGTTTCTGCTTGAAAAAAAAATGAAAAAAAGTACCAGCAGCAGCAGCTTCAAATATTTATGCTTTTGGTTGTTTTTTTTTTGTTTTTTTTTTTGTAAAGACCTTATTTACAATTGTAAAAAACAACACAAAATCCCAAATCGAATGGAAAGTTTACAACTTCAACATTCTGCACATTTTTCCCCATTTCATTCTTATATTATTTTTTTTTAGACTTCTGGCCTAATTGTTCTGACTGATGCAGAACTGACACGCCAAAGAAGTGAGTATTCAAACCTAGAGCTAAACTTTAAAGAGACAAAAAAATTAATTTGGATGAGATAATAAACTTTCCAAAGAAAATGTGCACACTAATATTTGTAACATTTTGAGAGAGTATGTATGTGTGTGCATGCATGCATTCATTTGTTCCCATGTTTGTTTACATTGATTATCGATTTAAGAGAAAGTTTATGTGCTTATAATTAATTCTGTAATAGATGCCGAGACCTGCAGAAAGGACCTGGATCAGTATCCTTGCTTCACAGGGGATGGTCAGTGCTACTCATCAGCTCAGCGCTGTGACACGGTCTTTAACTGTAACGATGGTGCTGATGAGTTTGGGTGTAAGTGTCAACAAAGATGAAAGCTATGAAGATTTTTATTGGTGGTGATAATGTTCATTTTCTGTTCTCCCTAACATTTGCTTTGCAGACTTCTACACGATAATGGTCTTGTAAAAATTTTTTTAATGCATTGATGTTTCACAGCTAATAGTGTCTTCCGTTACTTATTGTATGTTTACGTTATGTGATTAGGTAATATGGATGACGTTGGAATAAAGCATATGTCAGCAATGGATCGTGTCAGTAGAGTGATGCGTTTCTATGACAACAGCTCTTGGGCCTGGCAAGAAATATTTGTAAAGTAAGTTGGTTAAATATCAGTGGTGAAAATGACGTGTAGCTGTGATACATGTGTGTGACTACTTAAGGTTCTTGTGCTTTGATGGGTGCATAGATTTATTTTGTCTTAATTTGTTTTTGGTCGATAGTGTCATTACTGATAGAGATTGATTCTGGTTATAGTCTTGTGACAGTTTATGTAAAAATCATTACACCTTCATAGGTTTTATCTGTGAACATGGGTGATATTTGTGCAGGCCAGATGGACGGGTCGATTTCAGGGTGCCAGTGCCCAAATATCCCCTCTCTTGGGTTATCAATGGTTTGTCAGTCAGTCGAGACCTTGGCTTGGGCATTATGACAAGGCCTGTTCGTGTGAGTAAAAGTTTACATTTTTGCTTTTGTTGACAAAAACGGTCAAAGTGAATGTAGTTAAAAGTGGTTGTAAGTGATATTTTTCTGGTTCCTGTGCACTTTTCTCTTAAATGTTATATAATCTGCCTTCAAAATATTATTTTTAAACAATAAATGATAACAAGAATAGGATAAAGAAGAAACATTCACAGTTAAAGAATCTTCATAAAATTCTTCAAACAGTCTATCAAACATCTTTACAATAACATGTTACACTTTAGGTTTAACTTCTGCATTCTAGAGATCCATTTTAAACAAATAATAGACCAGTTCATATGAGCATTTTCTTTGTAACTGCAGTATGATGCTGCTCGCTATATGTACATCCAAGTGGAACATCCAAAAATCATAGTTCGTGGTGAGCAAATAGGAGTCCGTGTTACTGTCTTCAATTATTGGTATGATGATGACTATCTTGAGGTAAGTACTATCATAATGGTTGGTTGGGTTTTTTTTACATCATTATCTCTCTTTGCTGCTTAATTTTCCCAAGTTCTTATGTAAAAAATAATTATAAGCAACCAGAGGCTAGTAGACAATATTTGGTTATTCAGAGGATGTGGTTGAATAGATGTGTGCTGTCAGGTTCCATCTGCAGAATACCTGATTGCAGTCTAGGTGGGCAGTTAATGCCAAGCAGTCAGCAATACTACATGCATTTTGCAATTACATTAATCCACCTAATTCCTGGCAGGATCTTGTGCACCTGACCCTAGTAAGATGATAGCCTGCTACAAGTTGCAAAGATCTTAAGTAAGAGTAAAATAAATTGCACATAACGGAACAAATATCTTCCATATAGGCACATAACTCATTCTGAAAATAGACCACAATATTTACAAAGAGAAGTAGGTTTTTATCTTTCGTACATATCCAGAACTACCTCCATTATCAGCATTACCATGGAAAGCAACTTCTTTTGACTTTTGAAGGTACTTGTGACAATGCATGGAAGCGAAGACCATGAATTTGTGCTAGTAGAAGAGAGAGGGTGGGTCTTCTCTTACAAACCTAACACACACAAAGGAGATCATCAAACCATTGTCTTTGTAAGTAGCATTTGTTACCATATTTGCCGCAGCTCATAAATTTTGTTTAGTTTGAATAGAGTGATGTCCCTTTGCCTCACTGGTTGGAGGAGGCAAAGCTCTGTTATTTTTCTTATCTGACATCTTCCTTGTTTTGGATTGTGTATGTTTTTGACGCACCTGCCATTGTGCGTTTGCAATGTGGGGCCTCTTCAATGTAAGTGGCTTCAGTTTCTTTTCAACATGCATGCAGACTTCACGATCAGAGCGGTTCTGTGGGCTTCATATCCACTTGACCTTTGTTGATCAGTGAGCTTTTGCGTGTGCTGGGGCTCATTCGTTGTCCCAGTGGGATTGGTGCCATCTATTGGATGTGCTATTTGGAACTACATTTGTTATGAAGCGTATTCTGGCTTGTATGATATGTTTCATATTCGGGCTGTGATTGTAGTTCGTGCTATATGTGGATGCTGCCCTTTGGTGTGGAGTACACAGTCTGCTAAACACTTAGATCATTTTGTTTTGTTGTCACCTTATTTTGATGTTCCACCACCTTCTGTCATTTGTGAAGCGCCTTGAGCTTGTCCAAAGGGCAGGATAAGGCACTAGACAAGCAAACTTTTATTATTTATTATTAGTTCCCCACAGATAATGTAACTCTAGGCTTTGTGTCTCTTTGTACTTATCACTCCAACCCCAAACCTGTCAGTGACAAGGTTTGAGCTTAGGTTAGCAAAATTTGATAGAAACAGGATAATGCAGGTAGTATGTTCACATTGCTGATATCACCATTGCAGATCCAGCAGCTTGAGCAACTTGAGTAGTTAACCTTTAACTTTTACCTTTTCTGTTGCAAAGCAGCGATCTGTTTGAGCACCTAAATAATTTTTATCATTGTCTTATAGCTAGAGCCTGGTGAATCAAAGGACATATACCTGCCCATTGTGCCATCAAAGGAAGTGGTTAATGGCTACATTACATTTCGTGTTAGTGCTACTTGCTTCATGGAGAGGGATGAGTATGTTGGGAACATGACCGTCATCGTAAGTAGAATATTTGTAGATCTTATTTGTAGCCTGGTATTTTTTTGATACAAAGGAATAATAGAAGTTTAAGTCTTTTACAGATTACTGTATAGGTCTGTAGGGGCATCACATTTTGACATTGTAGTATAAATAAACTCTTAAGTAAAAATCTCCTGAATAGAAATTTGGTAACAAAATTATTTTTTATAAAATTGCTAGTATTAAGTTAATATGTCAGTGTTTGTCTAAGGTATACACCAGTGTACGTCGCCTAAAAGATAGTGTGTTGTCTTCAACTACATGCTCTTTGATAATTATTTGAATGGTCTGTTTCAGCCTGATGGTGTTATGAACTACCACCATACACCATACTTGATTGACTTGATTCGATTTGCCTCCATTCAAGTGCCTGATTTTGACATCCCAGTCCCTGAGCAGTTTGTGGTGCCTGAGGTCCGAGATCATCTGTATGTACCTGGTTCTCCTGTTGCACGGCCCAGTCTTTTCGGTGAGTTGGGGGAATATCCTGTACTTGTCTTTTGTAGATTCTTATTTTCACAGCTTGAAAGCTAGTGTTCCTGCTTGAGATTTCAGAATGACCAGTGTTTAACTTGTGCCAAAATAGGACAACATGAATGAGGGTCAGAAGTTCAGAAATTTATGTTATCAAAAGATTTGTTTATGAAAAGGTGAAATTGGGGAGTAATAGCCATGATAAAACAGCAGCATCAAGCATTTAGCACTTGAGAAGTTTGCATGTAAATGATAAACCTCACATAACCATGCCATACACCATTATGGATAGAGACTACAAATCTAAAGGTGGTGACTATCATTAAGCACAGAAAAAAATGCTGTCAGGTAGAGCATCATTAAAGCATGTCACGTGGGGCATCATCCAAGCATCTGAATTATTTCTTAAAATATGCATAGAGCCTGCTCACTGAAAAAGACTTTCAATTGCTTCTGTGTTTGAAATTTGTATAAAGTGGTTGCATTTTCTCGCAGGTGATGTGGTCACACCAGGTTTCTTTCAAGACTATCTCAATGCTGAAAACATTCTGTGGCGTCCATATGGTGGTGGAGAGATGATCACATTCAACTTTGCCTACAACATACTGACACTTAGATTCATGAAGGCATCACAACAACTGAGTGATGAACGTCTTCTGCGAACACTAGCAGAAATGAATATTGGTAAGCATTGGGATCATCTGGATATGTGCATGCACATCGCTTCATCAGACTTAAGTAAATGACATGATGTTGAAGAAAAATATAATTTTTATTGTAATATTTACCAGACTACTGACCGTAAAACTGCTCTGTAACCAAACAAATTCTTTGCCCTTGGGCAGTAGGTGGAAAGCAGTCCTGATAGCTAGAGTGCTCTCCCCCTTAAACCCAGTGCTGCATTCAAACTCAAACAAAAAAATCCCTTCCACATGGGTTCAGCAGTCTTTTCGTCAAGGGAAGACAGGGAGGGGTATACATGTTGGGTCATGTGGTAAGTATCGAAAAAAGACAATTTATAATGACAATTTTTTTTAACTTTACCAGAGGACCTGACTATAAGAGAATAGCTATCAAAAGGAGGGCTCTGCTAACCCCCTCACTGATGCACCATCTAACTGTAGAATTAGGTTGTAACATGTTGAGCAGCCAAGGCCAGATCACGATGGGCCAAGGGCTCTCATGAGGCAGCTGATTCTTTGACAGGAACGACGGGTCTCTGAATAGCTGTACCAATCTATTGGCTTAAAGTTGTAAGTAGTTGGAGTTTGCTGACAGGGCATGTAGCTCCGACACTCTCGCTGCTGAGGCAAAGGCCAGAAGGAAGAGTGCTTTCTCTGTCTCCCGCTTAAAGGAGGCCTGGTTTGGAGGTTCCAAAACGTCTGAGTTCATATACATAAGTACCCAAGCTAGATTCCAAGCAGGAAAAAGGGACCATGTAGCGAGCTGGGACCTTGAAAGGTTGGCCAAGAAGTCCTGGTTTGACCCTATGTCCCACAGCTGGAAGTGCCAATAGTTGGAAGACTGCATGGCCAGGTATCCCTTGATCATGAAACAATCAGAGGAAAAAGTCAAACATCTTGAAACATAAGACCTTTTCTCAGAGATTTTGAAGCTGACACCAGCAGTTAAAATCTCTCTCTATTTTGCCTCATACGCCTTCTAGCAGCCGCAATTCTTTCCACTGCCTCACTTGAGAAGAATTTTCTGGAGATGGCTGAGCAGATAATACCCAGGTGTGAAGATTAAGTTTCTTTGGCGCTGGGTGAAACAGTGGCATACAAGATTGTTTCAGAAGGCACAGTGATGCTGGGAGCTTGTGTGGAAGGTTCTGAACAGTGCCAACAAGTTGGCCATCCAGGATTTGTCCCAGTGGACTGGGGCCACCAGGAGAACCCTGACTCCCGCCGTTCTTGAGATTGACCAGAATTTATAGAGGATGCCTTCCCATGGAATGGAGAGTGCGTTGACGGCCTATGCCAAAGGGTTAGGAACTGGAAACACAAAGGTTGGCAGCTTCTTGTTCCAGTGGGTGTTGAACAGGTCCACTTGTGGCTGGAAAAACACCTGGCACATGTGTTTGAACACTGACAGGTAAAGAAACCATTCTGTTGGTGACCGTTTGAGCTGCAGCTGAGGGAATCTGCCAGCACATTGAGAAACCCCAGGATCTGTCTGATGAAGAGGCAAACTTTGAGATCCTCGCTCCACATCCAAATTCTCCGCACCCAGCCACAAAGGAGAGGAGACCAAGTCCCCTGCTAGTGCCGCAGGTGACTACTTTGGAGTTGTCGGACAGAATCTGCACTCCCTGGCCCTGCAATGGGGTTTCCAGATATTGAGGGCGTCCCAGCTTTCATCTCCTAGACATTAATATGCAGCTGTTGGTCTTTGTCCAACCATTGTCCCCAAGCCTGTCTGAATGGAGGGTACAGGTGGTCTCCCCATCCTTCGAGGCTTGCGTCTGCACACGGTGAAGCAAGCTGGGGTCTCCTGGAGAGGAACGCCCTGTAGAAGCCAAGGTAGTTCGGTTCATTTCTCCAGGACTGTGACACTGGTTAAGGGAACCTGGATCAGATCGTTGAGAGAGCCAGTCCCTGGCTGCCACTGATGGAGAGACATCTGCAGTGGACAAATAAAAAAATGACTGAGAGGCAAGAGGTATGGCCCTCTGTTGAAGAGGCCTAAGAGGCTCTCGAGCTTTCTTCACTGGAGAAGCTAGGAAGGGCAAAGCTTCCGCCTGCATGGTGAGGGCTCTCTCGTGAGGCAGACACTCGTTGGTGAGTAGAGTCTGGAAGTGCATGCCCAGATGAATGAAGTCCTGACTCTGGAAGTTGACCAGCCAGCCCAGCTCAGCTCTTTTAGACCTTAAAGACAAACGTCTCTGTCTCAGGAGAGGACATCCCGCTGTTGTCTTTTAAAGAGCATGTCATCAGGGTCGGCAGAAACAGGGTATTCCAGTCGAGGTCGGATGGTAGCCAGGGAGGCGCTGATCACTCTGGTGAAGGCCCACAGCATGGTTGTCAGCCTGGAGGGAAGGGCGATGAATTGAAAGATGTAGGCAGGGTCCTTACAGTTGCGCCAGGGTCAGCACCAGCAAGCTCTTTGTTATGCTGTGCTGCTGGAGTGGAGGATGGCCCTGGGCAGACCATGAGCACCAGAGGGTAACAACCACCCCCAACTGGTGCCCTGGTGGGGGAGGCAGGGCTGACAGCCTCTGTAAAAACTTCTTGGTCTTGTTGGTCCTCCTCTGCCCTCTCCATGCAATGGGCGAGGCCATCCCCCTTCCCCCCATCCTTCCCCATTCCTGGCATATAGAAATGCCCATACTCTCTGCGAGGCTTCTGGCACTGAGAGGCTGCTGTTCTGGCTCTGCAGAAACTGTTGACAAACAAGGATTGCTGAAGATGTTTGACCTGGTAAGATTACTTCTTGTGGACCAAGCCTAACAGAAACAAGAGGCTTCTCCGTGACTGCCTGATGTCTCATGTGATCCATCACTCCTGCGAACAAGAGAGGAGAAGAGAGAGGGACAGAATGCAACCAGTGTTTATGATGATCTGGCATCACCTTGGTGCCAGAAAGAGAAACATCACACATAGTTAAGGTAACATTTGCAGAGACAGTGTCAATGTAAAATTATGGTGTGCTGCACGGCTAAGAACATGAGCAAGGTCTGTCACCTCCAAGAGGTGAGAGGAGGAATGGCTATTGGTGCCCAAATCAGATGACAAGGAAAACAAGGTTTCGATTCCCAAATACAAAAAGGAGACTGCTAAGGCCTGTCTTAAAAGGCTTTGAGACCCAGCTGGGAATGGATCCCAAGCCCCAGGACGATTTTTTTTTTTTTTGCAGCACTCCAAAGAGTACTGGGTTACATGAACAGCACTGAAGGAAGTTTCCATATGTTGAGAGATGACCCAAAACTTCTTTAAACAAAAACTTTAAATCATTGTATAGATATTAAAGATGTAGTAAATCACTCATTGATGCAATGTTTAAGTTATACGCAAGTAATTTATATTTTAGGCCAAGAAGCAAAATTGTAAATTAAGGGCAAGACTATATGCAGAATTATATTTATACATTTATTCAACGATGGTTGCCCCTTGGAAGTCCCAAGTACTACCATCTAGCATGTGTTGTACAATTTATCTGGTTCTTGTCTTGGTGCATTGCACCTCAGGTTTCTAAATACATATCACTTGAATATTTCTGCAGCTCAAAGAGGAGTGGGTTACATGAACGGCATTAAACAGCATATGTTTACCCCTTAATTCTAGTCTGTATAGAGTTCAGGTTTCTTAATACATATTACTTGCATACTTTACCTTTTTCTGCAGCACTCCAAAGAGTCCTAGGTTATATGAACAGCACCGAAGGAAGTTTCCATATGTTTAGAGATGACCCAAAACCAAGCCTTTGGTAGGCATTGTTATTGCGGTGTGTGTGATATGGGTGTGATAAAACTTTACTTTTTGCTACATTTAGCATCAGTCTTAAAGAGGTCTGTCTTCTAAGGAGTAATTCTTGTACATTGTGATAATCTCTATCTGCTTCACAAAAGCCTGGTCATCTTAACCACTACACCAGTTAGCAAGGTTCTGATCATAACTTATGTATAACTGTAAAAATTAAGCTGACCTGACCAGATCGTAGCTTATAAATGAGCACTCCATTGTAACATTTCATAATTAAAAATAAAATGCATATAATATACAATTTTTGTTCAAAGGTTAACTGCATTTGTGGCCAAAACCTTACATCTGGCCAGATTTGGTGAGTGGGAGCGGGATTTGTTCATTCCCTTGGAACTGATCAACAAGATGGTAGTATATTTGTGTCAAACACAAAATGACAGCACTGGAGCCTGGGAACCAGATGTGTCATCCACAAGCTATGACCGCAAGATGGTGAGCATTTAAATGGTTTTCTGGGTTGAGGGATGTGAGATTTTTTTTTCGGTGTTGAGAAATATAAAGGGATGCTTCTTAACTGACAACAGGTTGGCTGTAACCCCGCAGTTCTCAACCTGGGGGGCGCGCCCCCCAAGGGGGGCGCAAGCTGCTAAAAAGGGGGCCGCAAAGGCGGTCATTTTCTCATATCTCATATAGGTATTAGTGGCTAAGGGGGGCGCACGGACGTACCTTTATTCGTCTGGGGGGGCGTCACAAGTAAAAGGTTGAGAAACGCTGCTGTAACCACTCACAGGCTTAACTGTTACAGGTAGGGACACATATCTTTCACATCCTCCCTCTTCCTCTTAATCTGCCTACTTTAAACTCCTGCAGTCTGTCTACTTAACCCCTTCAACTTCCCTACATCATCCCCCTTCCTCTCAACCTACCTACCTTAACTGCCTGCAACCTATCTACTTAATCAATATGGATGAATCAGCGCATAAGAGTTGTGGATAGGAAAACATTCACATCTGTGGGTGCAAATTGTATAGGAAAAGTTAACCTCCCTTAGCTTATCTCAGCTGCCCTCAACTTCCTGCAACCTATCTCCTTCAACCTGCTTCCCTCAACCTTGCCTACCTGTCTCATCACAACCTTCTGTCAAAGTGTGTGAGGTGCTGCATCCATCCTGCTCTCTTACCTCCCCCATCCCTATTACCAGTGACCAGAACAAGTCAAGGACTGACAGACTTTACAGACTGTGCAGTAAAACTATGATGGGTTTTTTGGGGGGAGGCAGGGGTGGGTGGGGGGGTTGGTTCAGTTTATTGTAACTTGGAATCAATTGTTGTGCAGGCTTCATACCAGGCCAGTCAAACTGAGATGATGTTTGACCACCCTATACCCCTAACAGCATACATTTACATAGCTCTCATGACCACAAAGGACGTGTCAGAGGTGAGTGAGCTGTTAGCGTAAGATTTTGCATGGCATAGAAATGTGTAAACGCTGGGCATATGCATATAAACATAAGTGTGAGTCCACATACATGCACAGAAGACATGCAGAAAGCACAGATCACTATTGTACTCTAGCTTTTGATGTAACAGGATGCCCTAGGCTGCGTAGACTCTGCAAGATCTAAAGCAGCCAGATACTTGGCGGACCAAATGGACAACATACCTCCTGAAGAGATCTTTCAGTTGGCCATTACAGCTTATGCTCTTTCTCTGTCTCAAGAAGAAGCCAGTGAAGCTTTCAATCTTCTGTGGAGAAATGTTCGCAATGAATGTAGGTGTTATGAAACTAATAAACATAGATGTTTTCAGTCTGTGTTGACTCCCACTCCCCACCCCCCCTCTTAATTCAGTAATCTCTTTGAAAATTATAATTGCATTTGTTTGTTGAGGATATTATATTAATAGCTGCATCCATTTGTGGTAGCTGTAATGTTTGGTTAAAGTGATTAGAGCAAGGATGTTTTCAGTGTTAGAATGTTTGTCTAGTTTTGTGGGTTCATTCCCTTATTTGTCTTGGTCCATCTTTTATGATTAATTCAGTGTTGGTACAGAATGTTTAACTTTTTGCAAGCAGCAGTTTGCATCTGTTTTACAGGTTATAACAGACATCCATTCTCTGCATCCACACCTGCTGTATCATGAATTTATATTCAAACTTACATCAGTAAATGTTTTTGAAAGAAAACAGCAGAATTTGAAGTATTCTTAAAAATTATTACATTTTAAGCTTGGCCTGGACTGGAAGTGCTATAGATAGTACATTAGATTGGATGTATTATGTAGTGAAATAGGTATTTGTTTTTGACTACATATTTATGTGTAGAATGTTTCCAAATTGATTTGTACATTTTTGCTGACGTGTTGCAGCGGAAGGTCTGTACTTTGCCAACAAAAAAGTCCCAGAAAATCCCTCCGAAATTTTGAACAATGTTCGCTTCCTACATCCTCGCCAAGAGCTAATGAATGATGGCTACGCTGTACAGGCCACTGCTTATGCCCTAATGGCACTTATAAATAACAACGGACCAAAACTGAATCGTGATGCTCTAATGCGATGGCTAAACACCATGAGAAACACAATAGGTGGTTTTGCTTCCACACAGGTAGGTTGTAGAGGACACACCTTTGGTGTACGATTCTAGGGTCTTTAAATCCTTTCACCTCAAATCATAAAGACTCATCCAGACTGGTAACAACTTGTGTGTGATCTGTAGGGAAATAATCTGAAAGGTGAAACTAGATGGAAGCTTTGAACAAAGTCATGGAATAGAAACTGAAAATAGGAAGAAAGCGGTGTGCACTCTCTAGTAACATAGTAACAGAGTGCTTCATGAACTCATCTGGACTCTGTTATTTTGTGCTGCAGGACACATTAATTGCAATGGAAGCATTATACCAGTTTACACAGGTGGATCCAAATCGTAATGTGTTTGACCTTAATGTGCATCTGGAGTCCACCGCCAGCCCATCTTGGGTGCGAGACTATTATTTGACAAAGGATGATTACACCAGGCTTTACGTTGACAGTGTAAGCTTCTTTCTTGTGTTTTTTTAATTATTTAATTTATTTTCTTTATTTTCAGCATGTTACAGATTTAATTTGTTTCAGATGATTAATAATGAGGTTTTATATATTTTTTTAAATTTTACATTAACCTTTGCAAATAGTTAAGCATAATTTTCCACTGTGACAATTGTACACCTAGTAATCAGAGATAAATAATAACAAAATTTTATCTCTTAGATCCCTATTGTGTGGGGCATGGTGAAAGTGCTGGCTCAGGGGACTGGGCGTGCCCTTATGCAGGTAAACAATCATCTTGAATTTGTGTGCTTATTACAGCTTCATTACAGTATTATAATGACCTTCAACTCGTATACAGCAGTATTCTTTCATGTGCATCACATTGAGCTTGTATCCACATAGGGAAATTTGCTTTAAAAATCCAGTTACGATTTTTACAGTAAAGCATTTTATTGTTTAAGAAATGCTGGTTGATTTTGTGCTTAAATTTTTGCTATCTTTAGCTTTTTTAGAAGTGTTTGAACATACTGAATTTCAACTGAACTGTGTGTGTTGTGGGGCAGTTATCTGCATGAATTTCCAACATTCAAACATTCCTAAGAGGTAGAAGGTTCTGTTGAATCACACAAGAAATATTTTTGTTGAATACAATAATTCTTCTGTTATGGCCAAACATGCTTGAGCTTTTCTTTTGGTTATCACAAAAATTTGTTATCTGTAAACAGGTGACAACCACATTTAATGTGGAGTATTCACACAGGATCAAACTTCCTCAGAGAGTTAACATGGATGATCCAGAGTCAGAAACGGCTGTATTCTTTGATCTCATGATTCAAAGGCTAGAATGGCATGGAAGGAACTTCTCCATCATGGAAATGACACCATGTGCACGGTATGTTTAAGTACAATATGTTACTTTTTTAGCACAGCCCTCCAAAAAATCTGAAATCTTGAGTTTGATGTTCATTGACTGATCTTACTGAAATCTTCTTTACGTTGTTATCAGAAAGTAGTGTATAAAATACACATTTTCCAGAAAAGTGTCAGTCAAATGTGTCTGTAGCAAATCAATATATGAAATGAAGTTCATTTGACATTAAAAAAATTTTGGTTTCAGCTGGGTGTTTACTGATCTTAGCAAGACTTCTGGTCTGTCAGTGCTGGAGATTGATCTTCCAACTGGTTTCATTATCATGAATGATACCCTCCGTGACTATGTTCGGTCTGGAGCTGTGCCAACTTTGAAGAGAGCCGAGTTTTATGGTCGGAAACTGGTCTTCTACTTCAGTTATGTGAGTTGTTTTGCATCTGCCAAATGTACCTAAAGATGGATCAGTTGTTTTCTTATGAGAGTCATTAATGTTCCCACATGCAAGCTGATGCATGAATTTTTATATCTTCCAAAATTGTCTGACACTGTATATCTATAAACTGTGTGTGTGTGTTGGAAATCTTGTACACAAGATTTATGCACACAATCAAATCCATGTACAACACAATAAGTTTATTCCTGTAATGCTGTATTTCAGTTGGATGAAAGTTACACCTGTGTAACTTTCCGTGCTCACCGCTGGTTCCCTGTGGCAAATGCAACAATACAACATAGGATGCGAGTATATGATTACTATGAACCAGGTGCTTATTGATTTCTGTTTATCAGATCATCATAATTTATCTCTTATCTAAACTCCCACCTGATAAAATTAATTAGAATGTTTCATCTGTAATTGCTATTGCAGATTAATAAAGTCGTATTGCTTGAAGAGAGTGATTTCCTAGTTGTTAAAAACTTTGTTACATAAGATTTTTGCTGCATATGTTCTGCAGTGCAAATGAAGCTCAATGTAGCTATGATATACTGTATAGTTCTGCTGCATTTTCTTCCTGTTATCATTGTGTTTTGTTTTGTTTTTTTTCCTTCCAGGAATGCACAATACCACTATGTACACCACATACAATTTGTTTACTCTCAACATTTGTTATGTGTGTGGGTCCTACCAGTGTCCGTACTGCCCTTACTTCAATGTTGCTACAGCCTTGAAAGCCACCTTCACTCTTCTGTGCCTGGCTTTGGGCATAATGTTGCAGCGCTACCTTCTTCGGTCATGATTTTTCAAGAGAAAAACAAAACAAATGTGACTGGATGTTTTGCCAAGTATGACAGTGGTTCTCATGTGTGGTTGGGTCTGTGTTCTTGCAGCTTGTGTAAATACAGCAATGTTATCTCCCATTTTCCTTCAAGGATTTTGAATTTTTTTGAATGGCTTCATGCCATTAAGGTCATCAGAAAACTTTCATGACTAAATCTACATGATATTTTGAGTCTAAATGTCAGTAATTTAGTGCTGTTGGGAAATCCTATGTGTGCGTGCAAGCATAAGTGTAAGACCAGGGACTACTGGATAATACTGATGACTTATGGAATACAGATTTTCTTGGCTTGGGCTTTTTATTTGAATAGTGCTCATTTAATATAGAACTTTGATTCATAATAACATTTCTTGGTATTCTTGTCCAAGCCAATCCATTTTCTCTCTTAGCTTAAGTTTGTCAATATTAAACACAAAAGAACTTCATCTAAATGATATATTGTGTATAAAATTTTGTTAAACAGCAAATATAAAGTGCATGGTACCTTGCTAAATTTGAGAAAATTAACTTTATTTTGATTATTTTAAACAGTGTAATGGGAAAAGTTCTAAATAAAGGCATGGAAACATGAGCAAAGACTACTTTCAAAGACATTGTGATTATACCAAAAAATTAGTAAAACAGAAACTTGTGAACAAAGAACTATGAAAGCACCATTGCAATTTTAGTGCTTAACCATCATGGAACTAGTTACATTCTTCTTTATACATGTACCTGTTTTCCTCTTTATCATGATTTGCTATTTTTAAAAATGTAAATATTCTGGAATGGACATTTTCATCATTCATGCATTTGAAACATTCCACGACACAGATCGCTTCATCAAGTGTATATTGAGTGTACAGAATACAAATACTTAAATTGGAAAGAACAAAAATGATTGTGCCTTTACCAGGGGTTTTTCTTCTCCCCTCCTCCTAACTGAGGACATTCTTGTGTTCTTTTATTTTAGGTTTGGAGTCTCAAACAACTTTGCTGGTTTCAGTTTTAAAGTAAAAAGACAAGGCAAGATTTTGAATCTCATGCAGGTCTAACCTTGGCAATCTGAAGCTACATAGATTATTAGTGTGTAAATTTTCCAGAATTTTTTTTTTAAAAGAGACTTTGCATTCATATCGGTATGTACAGATCATTTGTATAAATATTATGCAACATTTTAGTAGTATCATTTTTTGGCGATTCATTTACATGTATATATTTCATTTTCAAGTGTACCTTTGGATATGAATTAAAAGTATGCTGAATTGTGTATAGTTGTGATACTTGTTTACTTTTGTGAATCATGCTGTTTCATCATATTTTTGTGAAATATCACAATACATAAAATGAATGTAAAAAGTCAGTTTTTATTCAAATTTAAAAAAAACGTACATGCTCAGGATAGTCCATTTTTCACACTATGTATATAAATGAACAGATCATTAACACATTTACAGATTCTATTAGCTTTAATGAAAGTAAATGTTGGTTGTATTTACAAATGTAACAGTGGAATTAGCAGATGTGGAGATGTCCAATGGATCCAAGTAATCCTTTAAAGTGTAATTTTATTCTACAGTCCTTTTGCAAAAATAGTATTAAAATGTGTTTTGTATGGCTGCATATAATGCCAAAAAAGTAGCAAAGAAATTATGTAAATGAAACCCACATCTGCCAGTGTTAGTGTTTTAGTTCCATTCACATTAAATGGTCTTTCAGAAATTGCTCAAGAAGAGGACTCCCCAGTGGCACTTTATAATGTATGTTTTATACTATCTGCATGGAAAGAATATCAACAAATAAGACAAAAAGCCACTTAAGATAGCTGGTATGATGGACATAGGAAATATACAAATGTATTTAAAAAACCCACATTTGTTCTGTGTACTCTGATACTGGATATGGAAAGCTACTTTTCACAATACTCTGATGGCAGCAGAGGACCAGGGGACTAAATTGTCTCATTTGTTTTAATAATAATAATGAAGATTTTTATAGTGCATATTCACGCTCATAGAGAGCATAATCTGCCTTTGCTAAAGGGCTTTTTCAGTTGACTCTATTAGTATCAGTGAAAAAAGACTTGTTTGCTAAAAGGAATGTTTGCCTAGTCACACCTAATGATGGAGTATAACCACCTGCACAGAACAGGATTCAAAAGGGTGTGTGTAGCAGATACTAGAAGAAATAGTTGGGTTTTTTTTAATCAACAATACTAAAAACTATTTATGATAAAATATAAATGCATAAATTCTATGTTTTGAATTTACAATAAAAGCTGACTTGATTTAACATGGAAATCCTAGATATAATCCCAAGTGAGCTGTTGGGAAGAAGAATGACGAGGAGGAACAGAAATAGGATGCTTCGTCATCCAGAATTGGGGAGTGGTTAGAGCGCTGGCACCCGAACAGAGAGTACGCTGGTTCAATATTCGATTAGCGCAGAAAACTTCCCCCCAGTCGACCCAGCTGGTGTATATGGGTACCTGACTCCATAGAGGGTTGGGGAAGGTAAGCCGGCAAGGGAGAGGAGATGGGGACCCCTCACATACAGCAGGCCCCTAGAAAAGTAAGGTCTCTAACAGCTCATCCCCCAACGACTTGAAAAGGTTAGGGGATGACCTTTACCTACCATTCAGACCTAACACAATTCTTTATTAGCAGTGTTTTATATTTGTGTAGTTTTTATATTATTTACAATGGAATTAGCTGATGCATTTCTTCCTGTCACATTAAGTGTATACCAAGTGAGAAATAGCTCATACAGCTACATCATTTATGGAGGCCCTTACATAAACATATATTTTGAAACTTGCAAATGCTTCTGTTCCCAAACATGCATAACAGATTTTTACAGTGTAACAGTCTTCCACGTCCATCATTTCCACGTTATATTTGATCAACAGTCTTAATTCGCCGAGGTCTTGCAAACAACATTTGGCAATGACAAATGTTTCTAACAAGTAAACAAAAATTCAACAGATGCAAAACAAAGAACCAGCAAAACTTTCAATATATCCACATTTTTTTCGTGATGCTGGTTACAGACATAGTAAATTGGAATGAGTGAAAGGATTAAAATCTCAGGAATGAAGTAAGAATCGCTTTACCACAAATCCCAAAATAAGGCAAAACAGAGTGACTGTAGCCTTGATTGCTGCAGCAACATTAAAGTAGGGACAGTATGGGCACTGATATGATCCACAGCTGTAGCAGATGTTTTGTTGAAACAGGTTGAACAAGGTGTACACAGTTGTGTTGTGCATTCCTACAAAACAAATAATGATCTTGTGGTTAGCAATCAGCAGCAGCAAACAGTTTCCCTATAACACTATCCAGTTTAATGGAGTAAATGCATCAGTTTTCCAACATTTTAAGTAAAAGTTCATTTTCTTTTAAGAAAAATTTAAAACTAATAAAGGGACAAGGATTAAGTAGGATTTTATTCAGCTTAGGGAAATTGCCATCATCATGGGAGAAATAACTGTTTGTCTTAGTTTCCATTCAGTAACAATTTGCAGAACATACCAGGTTCGTAATAGTCATAGACCCTCATTCGGTACTGTATGGTAACATTGGCTGTTGGATACCAACGATCAGCTCTGAAGTGTACGCATGTTTTGCTGGTATCCAACTGTAAAAAAAAAATAAAAATCAATTATCACAACATACCTTCTCATAAAAAATCTTGAGATTTTATTGTTAAAGCTGACACAGGATGTTTGCTAGTTATTTATTACACAGACTGAAAAAAACGAAAGATAATCAAACATTAAGATTTTCTTGTAGGCAAGAAATCTTTGTTTAAACTCACATAGGTAAAGTAGAAAACAACTTTGCGTCCATAAAACTCTGCTCTCTTTAGATTGGGCACCACCTGTGATCGTACATAGTCTCTTAATGTGTCATTCATAACAATAAAGCCAGTAGGAAGATCAATTTCCAGTACGGAAAGTCCTGTAGTCAAACCGCGATCTGTATACACCCATCTGTGACAGAATCAGTCATATACAACAATGGTCCAAATCCTCCAATTAACTAACTACATGTCTATTGAATTGTAACCAATGTTACTTCTTAACAATAATATTTTAAATGCTGTCTGTTTTATATATGTAAACTTTACATTGTAAATTAAACATATGCCAACCTCTTGGCTAAAAGTCAGTATTCAAACCAAACAAATGAGTGAGAAACTAATATTCAGAACTCATAAAGTTAAGAGATAAATGCGACAGCTGTTATTAATGTCATTAAATTTCTCGTAAATACAACTAGTAACTTTTCAAGGTACTAGAACTGGTAATTTTATTTGGATAAAGGCAGTTACTTATCTTTTATCGTAACTAAAAAATATGGAACAAAAAGTTATTATACATCAGATGAGTCAATGCGTGTTCTCTGTTAAAGAAACAAGCCTAGGAAACTTGTTTACCTTACACATGGCCACATTTCCATAACAGAAAAGTTGCGCCCATGCCATTGTAGGTCGTCAATATCCAGATCAAAGAACTTCATCCTTTCAGCATTCTCACTGCTGTCAGCCATGTTCACTTTCTGTGGCTTTTTGATCAACCAGTCATACTCCACATTGACGGTCGTTGTTAGCTAGACACAGAGTAAAACTTATAAAATTCCTGACTAAAATTTTCTTTTAAATATGTTGAATGTTGTCTGCTCACTCAATTGGAGACTTAGAGAAAAGACATTAATGGCATGTATACAAATACATCTGCTCGCAACCAGCTGAAAGGTCATGGGACTATTTCTATTTCGTTTAGCTGTCTTCACTAAAGTAGAGGAAACATTGTGTATGAAAGGTTAAGAAGGAAAGAGTTTCATCTCATCATGAGAACAGGAAAATCAAAAACAAAACTGCCTGTTTCCAGTTGGCAGTGTGAATTGGGTTCTAGCTTTTGTGGAAGTTGGGTTCTAGCATTTGACAGATTTGGGTTCTAGCTTTTGTGTGTTGACAGTGTAACTGCAATTTTTGCATGTGAAATATACTGTCACCAAGGACACTGCAGGGAATAACTTTTAACATATTCTGAACCACTGAGTATCAATATGTGTCAGTATATCAATAGTGAACGACTACTTGCCTGAAGTAATGCACGTCCTGTGCCTCGTACTGAGGAAGTAATGGCACCCCACACAGCTGGGATCTAAAACAAACCACATGATAGTAGTAAACTTATGCATTAAATTTACAAGTCACTGGCTATCCCTTATACCATTATTCAAGAAACCATAATCATGAGGGCTGTTTTCCCTGCAAACATTATGCATAGCTAACATACAAGGCATGTGATTTTGTCATATGATTTTGTGTATTTTTGTGAAAACTGGTGGGACTTGAGCAAATAAACTACACCGTTCTGAATTTGTTAGAGCAGCCACTGTGGTTCATTTGGTTTGTAAAGTGGCAATTTTTACATTAACACAATAACAGCAAGGCACTAAGCCATGAAGACTACTTCTTGTATATATGTAAAAACTATATGTCAATTTCCAACAGAAAGACAGATGTTTCAGTGTCATTATTGTTGGAAAAGCATATTATGGACTTGGATGAGCTTTTACTCTAGATGTCAATCTAACTTGCACCTTCAGCATAGGCGGATGAATAGTTGTCAGTGAAACCAATACACTTAAAAATCTTTTAACAACTTATGATCATGTTACTGACGCAGTCAAAGGAAAGTTTGCTGTAAAGACTTTTTTTTATATCAATGATGGGGTTCCAGCCAGGGTTAGCAGAGGAGGTGATGTTGAAGTCAAGGTTGAAGATGTTGCGGTTGCGATCTTGTATAGCAAACTCGTAGAGGGCTTCTATGGCCAAAATGGTATCCTAATAGAGAAAAAGTATTATTTCTTGAAACATTATGGTCACAAAAGTATCAAAACAGCATATTTAGAGAAGGTGGCATATATACCTCTACTAATCTTTGTGAGATCTCCATCTGTGGAAACACGAAAATCCATTACAAAGGCAGCATTGAATGTGTTAAACTCGCTGGAAAACTTGAATTCTTTGCAAACAAGATTATTCAAGATATGTAGGTCTGCTACTTCCAATATCTTATTCACACTTGATAGCTTACAGCAGAGGTGGGTTACATCAGAGAGAGAGAAGAAAGGGGGTGGAGATTTAAAGACCATACAGACTGGCTCGCGGGTTTTTGTTTTAAGTTTTTACAGCTATTTACAGATATAGGCAACACATATACATATCTACCCTGTAAATTGCACCCTCTTATGTGCAACTGTTTCTGAAATATCTGCTTGCAAATTAGGCATTTTGCACAAGTAACCAACGGAAGATGAAAAGTCCCGCTCAGTAGAGTGTTACTGCACCTGTTATACTGCTCATTGTTTGCTAGGCGCACGAAAAGATTTCATCAAACAATTTTCACTTTTTATCTGTCATACTTATTATATGATGCCCTATAAAATGAGGTCGACGCCAGTGATGTGAAAAAGTATAGCAATGTCAAAATCTTTGCCAAAATTTGCTGTGTTGATTTTCATTTGGAAAATGATATGGATCTGCACCATGAATAAACACACACACACCAAGAAACTTGCAAAAGGAGTAAACTGTATTAGACTCCCCAGCAGCCTGCATGACAAATGAGAGATACATTACATACGTACAGGGTGAAATAAACGTATCAACTGACCACTGGGAGATGGGAATATAAAATGTTTCAGTGAGCTAACATGGGGAAACCACTTAATTGGGCACAAAAATTTCGGGTTTCACTCAAAAACTTTCGTACTCTTCTACAGCGCCTGATTTCACCTAACACTCCTGTGCTGATGGTACGACTAAGTCTGGCACATCATACAGGTATTACAACTATTGTGACGCTATTAAGTTTCTTGAAAACCATTTTGTTCCTCTACTTTGTACGACTGCAAGCAGCTTGCAATAATACCTGTGTGGAAGAAAATCCACCAAATGTGTTCCTCATGGTATTTAGCCAGCGCATAAGGGATTTGGTGATGTCATCAGGGTCCTCCTGCTTGATGTAGGATAGAAGAGCATAGGCTGTTGCTTGTACAGAATAAGCATCATTCATAAGTTCCTGGCGAGGGAGGAGGTAGCGGATGCCAGTTAAAAATTTGGATGGATTCTCCCAGACTTTCTGCTCAGCGAAGTACAGGGCATCAGCTGAGAACAAATAATAAATTTTGTGCGTCTTGGAGAGAAAGTAAAAGTTACTTAGGAAAATAAAATTATTAGTATGGCGACTTCATATCATTTGGTTTCTGTCAAAGTTTATATATCTATATAATTTGGTCATGTGTGTCAGGGATATGACTGATCCTGCTACATTTTGTTATACGCATTTGACGCTGTGTTGTTTGGTGAGCCCATCTGTGATAGTGTCTGCTTAAAACAATGACCAGAAAAACAATAAAGCAAATGCAAACTTGCATGCATGTAAGAAAATGAAAGTGAGTAAACTAGAGAAAACCAGCATGTGTGTGTGTTCATGCACATGTGTGTGCACATTGTCATGTGCATGTGTATTCTCTTAGCAGTGCTTTTGAAGATGAAACCAACTAACTGAAATGCACTTCTTTCTATTTGTAACATTGAAAGTTTTAAACAAAGGTAAATAACAAATATACAAAAGTAATACTGTAAGACCTCTTGTTGCAAAGTGAAACATTCTCAACGAATTTAAACCAGAACTTACAATCATTTCGTATCTGCGCAAACAGCTTTTGTGTACTCTTAATTCTGCCTGTCTGTCCATGTGACAAAGCATACGATACAATAGCCAGCTGGAATACATCTTCATCTGCTATGTTGTCAATTTCTGAGGCCAGATAGCTCATGGCCAACTGCTTGGCATTATCTCGACAGTGTGCTGCTTCCTGCATGCAAAGGGCAGTCATGCTGTTTAACCACTTACAAAAAAATCTCATGTTTTTCAGAAATGAAGACTGGTCAAAGATCTGTCAGAAGACAAAAATAATTGTTTTTTACATGACAGAGATGACATCAGTCTAAGATGCTTTTTCCCAAAGTGTAAGCAAGTAAGCCCCACTGTGTTCTTGAGACCGTTCATTCATTTTCATTTACTTGTCCTTTGACCGGTACCAGCTGACAAATGGTTATGCTGGTCTGCTGGTACTGGTTGTCGGGGTAAAGGGGGTATGAGACTGGAAAGACGCAGCAGTTAACAAGACTCATTTAGACCTGTTGGGCCGTGATAAGCAGGTCCTAAATGAAATGACCAATCCACTCCTTCACATTAGCAACCAGTTCTTCCTCTGTCCACCTTGACCTTTCCCCTCCAAGGAAGCCTGAAGGACGATTTTTGAGAGTGTCTTGCCAGGTCACATGGCCAAGCCAGATCAACCTGCAGTGCTTGACTGTTGGGAGAGGGGTTTCTGGTGTCCCATGAGGGTGTTGATCATGCTCTGTACAAAGTCGTTGGCTTAATGTTCCCTATAGGAGATCTGGAGCAGCTTTCTCAGGCACTTGTCCTCAAATGCCTGGATTCTCTTTTCCAAACTGGAAAGTAGAGTCTACGTTTAACATCCATATAGCAGGACTGTGATTATGAGGGACTACTACAGTCTGTTCTTGGTAGTAAAACTGATGGTGTTGGTGCGACAGATCCTGTCTAGTCTGGCCAATGCCACTGTTGCTGTTGCAATCCTGATATGGATAGTGCTATGCGGCTGCCATTTTTGGAAAGGGTGGCTCCCAAGTACTTAAAGCTGCTCACCTCCTCGTTCATGTAGATTGTAGATTTTTGATTTGCAGTTGCTGTTGATCATTACTTTGCTTTTGTCAGTGCTGGTCTCCATTCCATATGTGTTATACCTGTCGGTCTAATTTTGCATCTAATAAACATATGCTCTCAGCTTCAACTGCCTGCAGCTTTGAGGACGTAAATATATCTATATAATTTGTGATGTAAGTTTTTGATCTCTCTCCATTGATGGGGATGCTTATAGGCCAACATCTCAAGAATGGATGAGGACTACTGATATCAAATTCGGGAAATAGCATCTGGTGTCAAACTCAGCCCAGTCATGTGAAAAACAAAGCAAGCACAAAAAACTACATTTGACAGATCTTCAAATAATGAAAACAAAACTTTTTGCATTGTTTAATGACTGAGAAATGGAATTTTATTCTGAGATAAGTAGTGCCAGTTGCTGATTTTTTTTTTGGGGGGGGGGGAGGTGGTTGGGTCATAGAACTGAAAGAATTTATATCCTCTTTTTATTGTTAGGGTAAGGGAATGGCAACAACAATAAAAAAACAAACAAACTAAAACTTAATAACAGTAATTGAAAGAAAGCTACTGCTGATCTCAGGACTTACCCCTGATACTGCTTCCAGTTTGTACAAAGTAATCAATACATAAGCTGTGAGTGGTATGGGATCTGTCAATCTGCGTCCTTCACGAGCTTGCTTGAAAGAGGACTGCAAATCAATAATTTGTAAAGACTGATGCATATATTGTGTCATATACCACAGCATAAAAAAAAGTGTTTTGAAGAGTTTGTATAGTGTAGTAAAGGTATTACAGATTTGTTTGCAAAACCACAAAGCTGAAGCTATAGACGATTGTGAGAAAACATTATGAAGTAGTTGAAAATAATGATTTTCACAACATCTATACATGACTGTTACTACCTCTATCTTCACTTCTACAGATTTATATGAACCTTCTCTTTTGAGTATGTGAACAAACAGCCTCACCATTTTGTAATCATATGCAGGATGATCATCAGGTATGAAAGCACCTGTGGTCCAGTTTTGGCGAGAGCAGATGTATAATGTTATCTTGTTAAGAAGCTCCACTGGAATGAAAAGCTGCCTCTCCCACTCACCAAATCTTGCCCAGTGCAGTGTTTTGGCAACAAAAGCTGTTAGCCTGCTCATTCAGGAAGCCAGAAAAATGCATGACTGTCTTCTTTATATCTTCTCTTAGAGAGAGGTTTCTTGAAACTTAATAATAATAATAATAATGAGGATTTATATATCTTTCCAAAGATTTGCTCAGAGCACATTACATAAATCAGACTAAATCATTAGCAACTATGCACACATATTCACACATAAGTAAATTACAGGGATGAAATGGGAGAAGTATACTGTGCCACATGGGTATTAAACTGGCTACATAGTGTGGCCTTAGATGGCATTACTGTGAACACTCAGCTACCTTACTGTGCATCCAACAATGGAAATATCTAAACTATGCTGTAAACTCCTTAATTTATACAACAAAAAAAAGCAAATGAAGATTTCCTTCATCATCAAAAATACATTGGATAAATGCAGTGTTTGTAATGGAAGTACCAATGGCTTGAGATATGAGACACAGCACTTCTTTTTACTTGTCTATTTTTAAAAAAAAACACACAGCTTTACAAGGACATCAGTAATAAATATAAATAATCTTACAGCAAAGAAATCTATAATGTTGTTAACACTTGCCATAAGCTGGAGGTATCATCATCCCTGAACATCTTGAAAGACCCTTCCTCTGGGTTCATGTAACTCATCATTCTCTGAAAAGCTGACAGAAAATGTGCATGTCAGATCATTGGCTGTTGATAAATGCTTCATTTCAGGCATATTTCCACCATCATTTTTTTAGATGTAAAAAAACATGGAAAATATCAGTTAAAGTAGCTCAGAAATAAAATATTTCATACATTTTCCATAGCAAGGGCTTTTACTTAACCAAAAGGAACATATTTTCTCACCTATATTCATTTCATCCAAGGTAATGAACAGTCTTTCATTGGTGAGCTGCTCACTGGCCTTCATAAACTGTAATGTGAATAAGTTGTAGGCAAAGTTGAATGTGATCATTTCCCCCCCACCATATGGTCTCCACAGAATGTTCTCAGCGTTCAGGTAATCCTCAAAGAAGCCTGGTGTCACCACGTCACCTATGGCACAGTATTTTAAATTTATTTATATGAGATTATTCATAATCATGTTGGTTTTTGTCTTTTATTTTCATTCACTAGGGAATAAGGAACTAAATGTTTAATGCACATCTGGTAACAAAGGCAGTCATTGTCTCTAAATCTTTCCAGGTGTATCTTTTAGTTTCACTTTAGTCATGATAGGAAATCAATGGGTGCTTTATTCTAGCAACAGCTTTTACTGAAAGAGGTTTAATTTCCTTTATGGAAAAAACTACATAATTTGATATTTAAAGAGGAAAGAACACATACCAAAAGAAGACACGCAGGCCTTTCCTGATCCTGGTACATAGTAATTCCACCGGTTATTTCCAACCATTACAAAGTATTCTGGGACTGGCACTTCAAAATCAGGAACATATATAGAAGCATAGCGTATCAAATCCACCAGGTATGGGGTGTGATAGTAGTTCATCACACCATCTGGCTGCAGTAAAAATAAAAAGACTTTTTACACAAAAAAAGAAAATATATAGAAGTAAAAAATATTGCCAGGATTCTAGCTATTTTTCATTTTGCAATGAAGGAAGAGTACAGCTATATTTCTTTGAAGGCATGCATATGAAAGGACATCATTAAGTACAAGAATTATATGCATGGTTTAATGAACAGCACAGACTGCAGTACCAAATTAAGAATATCAATCACTTAACACAGCAAGCACAAATGGGAAAAAAAAATAAAAAAAGATTGAACTTATTTTTGTAAAAACCCTCTCTATAATCTTTCAATTTGGTTAAAATGACTGGCTTTTTTATTGATTTTTGTACAGATTATTAAGACTACTTATATCAAAGAAAAGTGTGTGAACTTACAATGACATTAATGGTGCCATAATATTCATCTCTCGTAAGAAAACTTGTGGCACTAACATGAAACTTCAGTTCTCCTCTCAGCATCTCTTTGACTGGGATAATGGGCAAATAAATGTCTTTAACTTCTCCAGGTTCAAGCTGCATTTAAACAGACCAGAACAGTTTCCAGGAGATGTGAGAATGTCAAAAACATTTTTCAGCCAAATATAGATGCTTTTACATTTGCTAACAACAAGATCAGTCTTGAAATACTTCAAGAGGATAAAAACATTTCAAAACTTTTATTTCCAATTGACAGAGGAGTCATTGTAAAAAATTTTGTAAAAATTTATAATTTGTTGTGCATATTTATATTGTTTAAATCAGCCACTTTTTCATGTTCACTGCAGCAATTGCTATGTTTACATAAGGATAAAACCCAGTGCTTTAATGCTAGAGTTATGACATTGTATATATATTACAAACACACATTATTATTTACGTTTGGTTATTTCATTCCCCAAAACTCACAAACACAATTGTCTGGTGATCTCCCTTATGTGTCCTAGGGCTGTAGGAGAAGACAAATCCCATGTCTTCTACGATCACAAACTCATAATTGTCGCCGCCATGCATTGTTACTAATACCTGAAACAGACAAAGACCCTTGACGTTTTTTTCTTTTGCTTCAGTGTCAGCTGCTGCATGTCATTAGATAAAATTGAAGACAAAACGTGAAAAGATAGATACAATTTGAACTGGAGCAGTATATCTTGACAAAAAATGTTAGCCATGATTTCTATTCCTGTGGTGCACACTCACCTCTATATAATCATCATCATACCAGTAGTTGAAGACTGTCACTCGAATGCCTATTTGTTCTCCTCGTACAATTACATTTGGGTGTTCCACCATAATGTACATGAATCTTGTTGCATCATACTGAAATTTTAATCAATATCATGTTAAGTCATGGCAACTTTTAAAATAATCTCTACACCTGATAAAATATGTAGAAGGGAGCCAATTTAATTTCACTGTTGTGACATGCTGAAATATGAAACAAGAATATCTTATTAAGCCACAATATTCTTTAAAATAATCTCTACACCTGTTATGTAAAATATATAACAGAAAATATCTTGCATTTAGAAATATTACCAACATACTTACTGCCACTGGTCGTTGCATGATTCCCAATCCAATATTACGACTCACTGATAGGCCATTAACCATCCACAATAGTGGGTAAGGAGGTGCACCCATTCTAAAGTCCACCCGACCATCAGGCCTGCAGCAATGAAACCTCATAAATATAGCTCGAAAATGATAAAAACATTTTGACTATAATAATTTGTATAACTTAAATAATATTTAATATCTGTAGAGTCTAAATAAAGCAATTTTTCTGCTTTTATCAAGCTTCTGGTTTCTCTTGTGTTAACTCTTTATATTTCAGTGAAACCAAAAAAACCACATTTACTTAACAAATAACCAAGAGAAGAGTCTCACCATACACTTAATTAGCCTTTCTTATACACCATATCATATTACACATGGAATGTGTGAAAGCATTTGACACAATTCACTATTTCAAAAAGATCTACAATTCACAGTTAAGACATACTTGACAAAGATTTCTTGCCAGGCCCAGGAGCTATTTTCAAAGTGACGCATTACTCGACTGTTGTAATGAAGAGGCTGTACGGGCATCATAGTGTTGTTATGGTAGTCACCTGATAAAGAGAGGTGTACAGAAAGTCAGATGTATGCACAAACATCTATATTCACATGCAGTTGTTGTGCATTTTTATATTTATACATTTATAAATTTACATGTTTCTTTTAACCTATTCACTACCTTTCATTACCCATTACATTATTCAAGATTATTCATTATTATTTGTATTATTATTCTTCAAGAAAAAGTTAAGTATGGTGAAATATTAAGGCATTTTTTATGTAAATTCAAGCAAGAAAAAAATGTCTTACATCCGAACTCATCAGAACCATCTTCACACACATCAAATAAACCATTGCAGTGATGCACGGATTCATAGCAGCTCTCAGAGTTGGTGTCACTCATGCACCGAAATTGTCCCTCAGGGCAAAGGTTTACTTCTTCACCTGGCATAAAAGAGAAGATGTAAATAATGAGCTAAGCAAACCAGTTTGAATAAATAGTGCAATGTGCTAGTCTATATCCAGTCTTCAAATATGTTAACAGTGTACAAAATGTTAACTAACTCCACCTGGCACTCCCCCCCACCCCACCAAGGAACCTGCCGGTCCCAAGCCCAGATAAAGGAGGTGGGTTGGGGATGGGGCTAGAAACCCTACCCCATATAAAACAAGCCCTGCTACAAAAACCACAACAACATCACTACCACAATGAGAGCCTGGATGGGAAGATCCCTCTTCAGAGGGGACTACAATGCGTGTTGGCGAGAAGTCAGCTTGCCAACACATCTTCTCACGGCCAAGGCAAAAACCAGGACAGTGACCTGGAACATCAGAACCCTGTACGAGAGAGGGAAATCACCTCTGGTAGCACATTAGATGAAGAGATATGGCATCATCTTCGGCCTATGTGAGACCAGATGGAATGGCAGCAGTCAAACCAGACTTGCATCAGGGGAGACTGTCATCTGCTCTGGACATGAAGACCATGACCACACCCAAGGAGTGGCACTACTGATGACACCAGAAGCTGCAAGGGGACTGATAGCATGGGAACCAGTTTCCCCATGACTCATGTCAGCTCGGTTCAACTCCAAAGCAAGAAAGAGCATAATCATCCAGTGCTATGCACCTACCAATGCAGCTGAAGAGGAGGAGAAGGAGGACTTTTACAACTCGCTACAAGCACTGGTTGATCATACTACAGGATGAGGCCTGAAGATCATCATGGGCGACATGAATGCCAAAGTTGGAGATGAAAATACAGAAAAATAATGCATAATGGGAAAGTGGACAACTGCTATGAGAATGGCGAGCTGTTCACAAACTTCTGTTTGTTCAATGATTTTGTAGTCAGAAGTCCACACAGGATCATTCACAAGACTACCTGGACTTCACCAGATGGAAAAATAGAAAACCAGATCAACCTCATCACCATCAATCGCCAGTTTAGAAAGAATCTTCTGAATATCAGGGTAAGGCGTGGAACACATGCAGCCTCAGACCACCACATGCTTGAGGCAGCCATGAAGATCAAGCTGAGGTCCTTCCATGACTCACTGGACAGACCACACCACAAATTCAAAGTGCAGTTTCTGAGACACCACAGGAAGCAGGAAGAGCAACTGTGAAGTTAAGAACACCTTTTAGGCACTGAAGAGACTCCTTGAAGAAACAGTGGCCAACCACTGAACAGGTTTACAGGAGACCTGGAAGACTGCCTGCAGACGTGTTCTGGGAAAGGAAGAGAAAGAGCACAAGAAATGGCTGACTGTGTAAATTTGGAAAAAGAGGAAAGGAAAAAACTGAAACAGAAGATCAACCAGTGTCAAGACCAGCAGGAGAAAGAAGAGATCAGAACAAAGTACTGGGAGATGAACCGAGAAGTGAAGAAAAGTGCAAGAATGAAGAAACTATATACAAAATTACAAGAACTCTGTCAGGAAGGAAGAACACCAATGCATGCAGGCCCGTAAAGAATAAGAACAGCAAAGTCATCACCAGTGATGCTGAACAAAGATCTTGCTGGGCGGAACATTTTGAAGAAATATTGAACTGGCGACCACCAACAATAATTCCGGACATTCTCCCAGCTTCCAAGTAGCTCCAGCGGAACATCAACCCACCAACCAAGGCAGAAATCATCAAAGCCATCAAGTCTCTGAAAACCAGCAAGTCAGTAGGAGCAGGAGCAAGTTTCAGCAGACTGGAAGCTTGGCTATCTGGTAAAGCTACCCAAGAAAGGCAACCAATCAGCCTGTTGTTCCACAAGCAACAATAAGCACAGACCAAGCTCGCTTGGCTCTCAAAAGAAGAAGTGAAGACTGGCATGACAATCAACACAAAGAAGATGGAGGTAATGCAGATCAGCAACAAGCAAGAAGCCCCACTCCAACTACATAGAGAATGTATTGCAGAGACTGACTACTACACCTACCTTGGCAACATAGTCAGCAAGGATTGAGGTGCAGATGAAGATGTAAGAAGTCGAATAAATAAAGCCAGGCTTGCATTCCACGCCCTGCTGCCTGTCTGGAACTCCAAGGCATTATCTCTGCATAGCAAGATTTGCATTATCAATACCAACATAAAGTCAGTCCTTCTGTATGGGTCTGAGACATGCATGTGACAAACACTATCACCAACAGGATTCAGACATTTGTCAACAGATGTCTGCACCACATCCCCAACATCAGATGGCCCAAGAAGATCTCCAGTACAGACCTTTTGGAGAGAACCAACCAAAAGCCTGCCAGCTAAGACATCAAGAAGCAGAAGTGGGGATGTATTGGTCACACCCTGTAAAAGCCAGCTGCCAATTTAACGAGACAAGTTCTGGACTGGAACTCACAGGCAAAGCGCAGGGTTGCGAGACCCAGACAGATGTGGAGGAGATTGGTCCATGAAAAGGCAGAAGCAGCCAGGATAACAGGGACCCAACTTAAGAACCAGGTCTGCTGGCATGGTGTGGCTGCGGCCCTATGATCCACTGGGGGCCAACGGGATAAGAAGAAATATTAACTGTTAAAAAAAAAACTTACTTGGAATTCTTGCGAGGTGTGCATCAGTCAACATTACAAGACCAGCAGTCTGGAAATAAAGAAATTTTTTTTAAACTGTAACTGTCTATGCAGGGCAATCAATTTTGCATAACCAGAAAATTTTCAAGGAGAATTTATCTGTCCAAATTCTTTCCCTGTATTGTCAGGTTTGCCACCAGACTAGTGCATGTGTACAGATTTGTTGTACTTGTGAGACTATAAATGCCAAGTGTAAATGATTACAAATGCAGAAGTGAATATAGCATTTTATATTCTTTTATAGCCTGTGTTGATGTTTATGTAAAATGCTGTACTAATGTTACAGCAGACACAATAATTTCCTGAACAAGACTAATAAGCAATTTTTGCATTTGTACTTGTAAACAGGAACCAAACACCCATGAACAAGGTCTGCAGAGGGAGGGGGAAGGGATGGCTCGAGACCTTTCGGCAAGCAGAGTGCAGGCACTGCATGATTTCTGTCTACCAATTATAATGAATTTTAGGTGCATCGCCTACTGCTGGGGTTGGATGTTTTTCATTGCGCCACTTGCATGACCAGCTGAGATGTTGGAAGGGGACAGGGAGTAGGGGAAAAAATGTGAGCCAAATCTATTTCCTGGTTTAAAACAGGAATTCCTGCCTTAGAACTAATCCAAGATTTCTAACTATATTGGCAAGAACTTCCACTACATTTACAATAAATTTACTGCTAGATAGGAGTGATGTATATTAATGCCTACATGTCCTCACCAAAACTTCATGTTCTAAAATAAACTCAAAAGATTATACCAGTGTTTTGTTTAAAATTGGAAATAGAAAGGAACCAGACAGAATACTTACGTTAAAACTGGTGTTTGGATCAATGCCATAATCACCTCCTGGGAAAAACTTGTACTCATATTCTGTATTGCTCATACGCCACAGATGACGATAACTACCTCTTGCAGCTTTATCATAAGTTTCCAGTTCATCAATCAGCTGAAATGGTTAAATAATATGTTCAAAATGGTTAGGAAAGAATAGTCTTCCATTCTTCTATTGTTTTCATCCAGCACTATAAATCTGGGCATTTCTCTCTAGTGCTGTGATGTAGTATTTAAAAGTTCTAGATACATATACTTCATAATTTTAGAATCCGAAACACTGTGCATAAAACAATATTAAGTAATTAATATTTTAAGAAAAATTGTAGAGATATATGGGTTTCTTCAAGGTTTACCTTGTTTTCTGCAATACCATCATCCATTCCACGATTGTATAGGTCATATTGTATGCCACTGAATGCCACGTATGATCCTGGATCTGCTTCTGCATTGAACTCGATTGTCTTCCTTGTGAAGTCCTTGCCTCGGTTTATACCCAGAGTAACCTGTTAATGCAAGAGGAAGACACAAAGGATGGGTGTACAAAATACAACATGGATAACAGTGATATAATCATTCAATCTATCACAGTTTAAGTCTAAGTGTCTAAGTGATAAACGATGCCTATGAAGATATGTTGTTTTGTGCATTCTTTCAGAACAAAATTAATTCCTGATTCATGGTCAAATGTTTTTTGGCTGCAAAGCAAAACATATGCTAACTTTCAAAGCTATGTAGAAGTTTCCAAAAAAACAAAACAAACATGTGATGCCTAATTATGGTCATCAAGTGCATATCTGAAGAAATCTCTCATAAAAAACTATACAGAATCGGTAAATTTAGTCTACCTAAGAGAAGATGGCCAAAAAGTAATCAAGGTGTACCTGGTTTTGTCTTGTGCCATTGACAAAAAAGTTCAACACATCTGATACGATCTCTTCAGGTTGTTGAATGTAATAGACTATAATGCGAGCTGTTGGCACCATGTCACGAGACAAAGCAACAGCAAAGGTCTTCTGCTTAGATGTCATTTCCAGTTCATCACCAATGATGATATTTCCCTGAGCAACTACCTGAGATATAAGAATTAAACTTGATAAAGATGTGTGTCTGGACTAACAATTTTTGTTATTTTGTTATTTATTTTCACCCCAGTAGTTTAAAATAATTGCAAAGTTAATATGTAATTTTCATCAGTCACCATGAAATAACACTAAAATCAACAAATCATGGCCACGTGAACAAAATTGTATTTTACTAACCTGATAAAATACTCTGGGCATAAAGTGACTGAGTGTAATATGGAAGATCATATATTCATTCACCTGCAGAAGACATGCATGTTTATTGGTTGATGTAATTGTACTGTTGCTTATTTATCTCTCTCTATATATATATATGCACTATAAAAATCTTCATTTATTATTATTTATTATTATTATATATAATTTGTATACAATATATGTCAACATTTATTGTACATATAGTAAAGAAGCCATCACAGACACACACAAAAATGTGTCTAACTGAATGGCATGCACTTTTACAAGCTCATCAAGAAAATCAGCAATGAAGAAAAGTGTACTTTAAACCTGCTTTTCAAAAAAGGTAAATATCCATAATTAAACATACTCTTGGGTGCTCAGTGGAAGTTCGGATAGAGACATAATTCTTTGATGGAGAATAATAACGGTTGGCTCGCATTTCCACAATTGTCAACCTGTCATTGCCATAACCTCCACCCGAGTAAGTGTTCAAGTTATGGCGATCGTTTGGGTCACCATCGTAGTACGATGCCTGACATAAGTCAAAGAAACAGTGTAATTAATACAAGGATTATTTATACATCTCATTGCTTAATTCAGAGTTATCTTAAAAGGTAATCTGCAAAACCTGAAGCAAATTTTTCACACGATCAGTTAGCACTAACCTCATCCCAAAAAAAGGCTCTAAAACAAACAAAACCCTCAACTAAATGACAAGTAGTTATAATCTCATTTATATTTATATTTCAGTGATTTTAAAACTAACCCCATACACTGTACAGCGCATTGAGTCGACTCTGGAGTTGAAAATTGCGCTATATAAATCTGCTTTAATAATAATAATAATAATCTCTGAATAATTTTATACTGCAGCATGTTACTTTGTGTGTATATGTTAGCCTACAGATTAATCAGTTTAAATAAATGTTCATTCATAAGACTTTTTTAAATCTCATAAAGATACTTGTTAAGTCTTGACTTCAGTAACAAAAATGGATTATTTGTACTCTTGACTACCACCCAGATGTGAACATAAAGCCACATAATAAATTATATGAAAATGAGTCAACACCTACTCTCACTCTGATGCGGTCAATGTTGGGGCCAGGAATGAGTTCATATTCAGCAATGCCATTGAGTGGTATGACACTAACAGGTGGAGATGGCACTGATGCAGCTCCTACACCAGCCATGGACACCTCAAACATCACTGGTTTTGTGTCAATAACAGGAGTGCCATCATAGTGCATCACAGCCACCTGAAGCAGGTAATACAAAACATGCACTTTGACTAATAGTTTTTCTATACATTCTTGCAGTCAATGTGAACAATGAAGATGTATCATCATGCAAAATCAGGGACAATATCTGACCAGTGCACACTATCTACTCCTGTCACCATGACAATGTATGGCCCTGCTTTTTAGCTCTGGTGCAGTAAAGCAGTAGGAATCCCTTTCCTCATATCCACCTTTTAACCACCATGGTCTTTTAAATATGCATTAAAAACACCATCTTTTTCACAAACACATAATACTTATAATGTAATACATAGTCCACTGCTAACCTGTTTTTTGTTTCTCTCTCTCTCTCTCCCCTTTTATATCTCTTGATTAGTCTGTCCTACTGGTATCCCTTTGTAGATTACATTTACTTAACTCATCATGATTACTACTAACTCTGTTTCTTCTCCAGCATCCTTTGCCTCGCTCTCTACTGATCTTGCCCATCTTTCTGTTCCTCCATGTGCTATATGTTGACCTATTTTTTGTTTCAAGCACTTAGTGCATGCTCCTATATGGATCTGATTCTGCGCTATACCAATTCCACATTACTGTATTATTACTATTATTAGTAAAAAATATAGCCAGCCTTTATATATATATATATATATATATGAGTCTAAATAATTATTGTTCTAATTCCCTGCAGCACATGTAAATCTCTCTCTCTCTCTCACACACACACACACTATTATTAGTAAATAGCATTCTTTCTTAGAAAAAAAAACACAATGACAGGCAATAAGGACATAAGTGAAAAAAAAACAAACACCTGCACTGAGCTAGATGATGTACCCATACAGTCATAAAAGGCAGTTTTTGTACTCCTGCCTTCTACCTTGTGCTAAGTTTGGACAGGGTCTGTGTACTGTAATTAACATGTAACTATTTTTTAATCTCCTAGGTTATATTTTTATATTCTTGATGTCAGTTGTAAGGACTTTGCAAGTGATCTTACATGTATTGGCAATATTGCCAGAGGCTTGAATGACCGCACACTGTCTCCGATCAACTGCAGCTTGATTCTGGAGTCATAAATAGTTGTTGCAGCCCAACCTGTGCGGTTGAAGGAGGTGTACCAGTCTGACACATTGGCAAAGAACATGATTGTGCTGCCTACGATAGTGTAATGTTCACCTGCCCGTTGTCCCAGCTGACGGATTTCATCAAAGCTCCACTGAAAGTCTATGTAGCCTTCATACTGGAAAATTTAAAAAATGCAATTTAGTGAAAGGTTTACATGTTGTTTAAAAAAAATCAATCATGAACACACTATATAATGCTTTACTGCATTTCTGCAAACAGCCAGCAGGACATTGTTTTACTTTAAAAAAATCACAATATTAAAACATATTTACCTTTTGTTAGAATTCATAAGCAGTTTCACTCCTTAACACAACTTTATTAACTTTTAAAGTTTATCATTGCACATTAACTCATGACTGATATAATTATGTTTGCACTTACATAAATTTTAAATTAAAGTACAGTATAAAACAGTAATAACACCAAAAATCAATGAATAAAATGTATGCAAATAAGAGGAAAAAACAAACTTACATATTCAACAAAACGATAGTCATACTCAAAAAAAAGATGGTAGTCCTTTGGATTGAGGGAGGTGACAGGAAAGTACTCTGGGGGGTCACCTCTAATTCCCATTCTTTGCTTCTGCCTATAGTCTTTGAGCCAGCCCTCTGTCTGGTTCCAGACTTCTTCTCTTGGCAGGAAGAAAGCTGTGAGTGTCCCATTTCCTTTGCATGGACGACCACTGGTGTGGCTAAAATTAAAAAAAAAAAATTCTTCCCAGAGTTGTCCAGTCATACACTGCTCCAGCAGGAATTGATTCCTATTTTACTGATTTCCTGGTGTGCCTAATAAATCATATCTGCACCCTGTGTAAAAATACACAAGATAGATGTGTTTGATCCATATTTAATCTACAATTAAATACCATTTATGATACATGCAAAAATATCAGGAAATAAAAAAATTACTTTGCAAGCACTCTTCCAGAGATGTATTCAGTTGAATTTTCAATGACATATGCAGGTGCCGTAACATTCACATCAAACCGTGGCTCCCCTGTAAAGGTGCATTGAGGAAAGAATTTAGGTCACCTTGAGCATTTAAGTGTATATATGAACATGAATTTATACATAAGAATAACCAAAGGGTAAGTGTCTTAAGAAAGTCTTATTTGATAGTTGATCAAACTGGCATACCAACTAACTGAAACTGATCATGCGGAAAGAAAAATACATAATAGTTACATGAATTAGTATGATATATACAGATATTTATATGCTTATTATTCTCTCAGAACTTACAAAATTCTTCCACTTGAAATTCGCGTCGATAATCATGACCCTGAAGCAGATTAATCAGTCTATTATGATAAACAGAAATACAAGCACTTTTATGCACTGATTTATGAACTGAATTGATGGTTGGCTGTAGCAGAAAATTCCTTTATAGAATGCAGTTCATGATTCAGTATAAATGTTGAGATGTTGAGACACAGAAAAACTGAGAACTGAGATTAAGACCTCAACTGTATTCTACTTTTTGTAAAAAGAAATTTCACATGTTTAAATTTAATCACAGAAAAAGTATATAGATACTGATAAAGACAGTAGATATACCATAAATTGGCTGAAGATAATCAACTCACTAAAAAGTGTACTCTTAGAGTCCAAGTCCCATACTTGGGTTGATCTGCCAGATGAAAACTCTCGCTCACAATACCTGAAACAAATTTTAAGCTGACATGCCTTTTTTTCAACAAGCCAAAAAGTAATACTCTGTAATATCATAATATTCTGGAACTGTTTGATATGCACACACACACGTACACAGTTCGTCCACACACTGAGGATTTTAAGGTGGAATCGATAAGCTGGAAGCCTCAAATTTTACCTCCTGCATTGGTCTGGACTAAAAGCCATCTTCGCACTGGAAACCCATTGGGATCCTGTACAAAAAAAGAAAGTTTTGGGAGCCTAAAACTTGTTATTTTGCTTTATAACATTTTGTTAAATGTGTTAGATATGTGACCAAGATGAAACAAAGGCAGTATGGGAGTATTTTCTGAACAGGCAATGGCCACATAGTTCCAAGGGGCCACATTAAAAAAATATATTTGAGGAGAAACATACCTCAACAAATATAGTCATGGAACCATATTTTGGCATGAGGTCTGGCATGACTGGGATGACGCGAAAATGAACTGTAAGATAAAAATTCAAATACAAATATCTTATTTTCATAAATAACTCAGCTGTGTTATAGTGAAAACAGGATGGAACGGCACAGTATGCCAGTAGACTTTTAAAAAACATTTGACACCATACAGTGAATCATTATGAAAAATCATGTGTCACGTGTGGGAATACCACAGAAAATGGTAAATTTAACAAAGGCACTATATATACAGACTTTTACTGTCTGGTGGTTTGTAGCAACAGCAAGCTAACAAGAAAACTTCAACATTACTACTGGTTTCAAATAGAGATTTATTCTCTTGCCATTTCTATTCAAGCTACCTATGAACTGGATTATGAAACAAACAACAAAAGATACAAAAAGAGGAATCCATTGGTACTAGAAGATTTAGATTGATGATGATGATGTCCATTTGTAATGCGCAGGTATCCATTCAGAAGAATGCTCATTGCGCAGCAAAAAAACAGAAGAGAAGAAAAAATAACAGGAAAGTAAAAAATAATAAAGACAGAAGTGGTGCTTGGTTGTTGAAGTCTGTCTTAAGTAACCAAATGAGTCTTCAGTCTTTTCCGAAATGTGGTTGCTGAGGTGATGGTTGACAGTGATGATGGCAGAGCATTCCACAGCTTAGGTGCAGCGTTTGTGAAGGCCGTGGCTCCAGTGCACTTCAACAGGGATTGTATTTAATATTCTTCACATTACAACGTTGCTCACTGCTTTTCTATCCCTTACCCACCTTTTTGCCCTTGCCTGTAGATTGGCTGGCTCATCTGGATGAACAAAGATGCCTGTTTTGTTGTGAACTCTATGTCTGTCTCATTATAAAATATGTTACCAAAGGTACTCTGTTCAAGAGAACCTTCAATGCGCAGTTTGTAATTTCCAAAAGGTGTGTTCTCTGGCATCTGTATGGAGAATGACCACAAAACAAAAATGAAACACATCTTAAATTATCAAGAACCTCTGCAGTAAAGGCTAGGAAGACATATATAATAATATCACCAACCTCATCTTCCAAAAAATCCCCAAATCATCAGGAATCTTAGACCAGGCCTTGTTTTTATTAATTTCACCTACTAATTACTTAAATAAGCCCTTGCTTGAAAACATGGATATTATTATTTTAGCATTCAGTTTTGTATTTCTTATGACAATGTGATACATTTAGGTAAATGGAAAGAACTAGAAAACCATGCCTGTCATTTCTCTTTGCTATCATTTTTATTAATGACACCTACCATGAGCTGCATGAGCCTACTGGAAGGTCGATCAAACAAAACTTCTGTGGAAGCCAGTTCTGTTTTGCCTTCAGTGATTGAAACTCGGACATTTATTCTTCTTTCATTACCATATTCCATGCGCAAAATTGTGGAAAAAATCTGGACAACCTGACCAGCACGCACACGACGTGGTGCAACCACCATGTAGATACTAGTTAGGAATATAAAAAAATTGTTATATAAGATTTAAACTATAGCAGCAATGGTTAGTTAAAATGCTTTTACTTTTAGCTTTTTGTGGTATTTAAGCAAACAGACAACACAAATAGGTCTGTTTCCACCATTTGATATTGAGATCATTATACTGCTTTGATGTGAGTTTTAAGCCAAGTGTGGTACCACATGTGGAAGTGAATGTCTAATGCATACAAGAATCACAAAAGAAGGCTATGAACCAATGTTTTATCATCTTTTCCTGTGAGAACATATTTACTGTTATGATAAAGTTATGGTATCAGCTGAAGTCTGAACTGATATCACATTTTTCTGTCTTGTCATTTGTTTCAGTCATATTTGCCAAGTGTACTTGTGTTGATCAATAATTTAATTATTGTTTGTAAATTTGTTTTGCATTTTCTTGGACTCATGGTCTTAATTCCATACACACCATACTAATTTCTGCTTCTCAAAACCCTCATCACTTAATCTAGAAAAAAAGGACTTACGGAGGACGTCCCATTTTGCAACCAGTCTCAATGTTCAGAAGGCAGAACTGTTCTTCTGTCTGACCACTGGTCATTTTTGACATGCACAACATATATAGTAGGCATGTCATAGTGAATGCTCCCATCCACCCCATGACGCTGCTTGAGGAAAAAAAAAAAATGTCCTTGATTCTGTCTTGAATGTGCATCCATTACTAATCCATTTATGTGAACATATACTTTAATGTGTGGAGAGATTCTTTGGCTCAAAAGCCATTCGGAAATGCTAAGTCAATCTAAGCCATTTATCCCAGTTACAGAATTTAGAAAAATGTTTACAATTCGAAACATAATCTATAGAAAATTTGAAATCCAGCTGCAATAGCTGCAACTATAATGGTATGCCTACAGTGTCTTATTGTGTTATCCAGCCAACACAAAGAGGCACAGGAAAAGATCAACAATCTGACCAAAACTGCATCAAAAATAAGACTTAAGTAAACACAGGCAAAACAAAAGAAATGAGACAGAACCCAGCACAACTGATAAGAAAGAAGCAGAGAAAATCCAAGAATTTACATACCTTGGCAGTCTAGTAGCAACGTTTGAGATACACAAAATGATGTTAAGAACAGATTCATCAAGCAAACCAAGCATTTGCCATGCTAAAAGAAATTTGGAAGTCCAGAGCTCTAAACGGGAAAAATTAAGAATTTTCAGAAGCAATGTCCTTTCAGTCTTACTCTTTGGAAGTGAATGCTGGAAGATATCAGCAAAACTCAGGCAGAAACTTAAAACCTTTTAAAATGTCTGAGGAAAATGTTCAAGATTTCTGGTCAAACATAATTATTAATGAAAAAGTCCTTACAAGAACCAGCTTTACAAATATGACAACCATAATCCAAAAAAGATGATGGCAATGGCTAGGGCATGAATGCAGAAGGAAATCAGAGGCTCCACCCGAAGAAGCCATTCACTGGACGCCTGATGGCAAATGGAAGCATAGCCAGCTAAAAGAAACATGGCGAAGGTCAGTAGAGAGAGAACTTAAGGACCAGAAACTGTACTGGAACAGCATAGCTAGACTTGCAGCTGACAGACAAAAATGGAGGTCTCTATAGTGGATGCCAAATATGCCATCGAGGTACAAAGAGGACTAAGTACAATGTCATCAATCAGTTACACATAGAAAAGTGTATATCTTTTGAAACTGAGGATGTATCTGTGACAGTTGGTCAAATTTAATGACATCCTAAATTCTTCATGAGAACAGGTATACAATAAGTCTTTCTATTTATTAACATTTCAAAATAACAATGCAGTCCCTTTTTGTCAAAACATTCATTTTTAAGGAAGACAAAAAACCAGAACTCAAACCAGGAAATGACAATTCTTTTTTCATGAAGCAGCATTCAGTTTTGTGTGGCTACAGCCATGCTTAGTGATAAGAAGCAGAAACATACATATCTTCAGCATGTTACATACATATAATTTTGGTGGACGTTTGTCAGTCAAAAGTGAGATTCTTTTTGTACAGTAGCAATAACTCCCTGTTTTGAAGGCTGTGGTGGTAACAATGCTTCCGGTAAATCCAAACGCGCATATCAGGTCATTGTCTCAAACCGAGGCTTGTAACTGATTATCTCAAAATTCACTGATAATAAAATTAATTCCAGTTATAAAATATTTTCTGTGAAAATAGTAATTTCAACAGCACTGATAGGTTTAAGAAAAAAATAATTCAAAATATTAATATAAAAAAAAAATGAATAGTTATGCTTGAAGTCAATTCTCCAGCTTAGCAACTTAGGATTGTTGGCTGATAGTCATAGTGGCCATGGAACTTTATCAGCTCTAGCCCTGTTTGTCAGAGATAGCACCAGCCCCCAACACAATCTACAGTATTCAGTCTAATAAGAGCTCAAACCACCTGAAAAAATTGGCTGGCTATATGGTTTCAAAAAAAGTAATGTGTCAAGTTCTTTAGCAATATCTGAAATCTAATGTTGCAAAAGTGCCATTAGTTTATCGGCACTTTTAACTTTATTTTACATACATATTATCGTCAAATATTTGTAAATATTTTGTATCATTTGATGGCTTACAAAAACTCAAAGCATCTGTGTAGTATGGTACATAAGCGAGTACAGCAAATGCCTTGTTCATTAACAGAAGCAGGTCTTGGGCTTTGTTTATTAGAAGGAATACAGCTCTACACCAAAAGTCTAGGTAGTCTCCTTCCCTTCTTAGATAAGAGAATTAAGTGATGTTTGTTTTAAAGAATACTCTGTTTAACTGTAGAATTGAGTTTAAATGTGGTAGCAAGTAGAAAAAACACAAATGTCCAGTACATGTACACATTAATTTGTAAGGTACCAAAAGGAAGCTATAACAAAACATACTGATGTTGGCTTCTACAGAATAGGTTTGACGAACCTGTCTCTTTTTTCAAAAGCCTTTAAGCCAGGAGCAAACTGTTTTTGCTTACTATTCTTTTTACCACATAAAAAGAAGGGGCAACAGTTCATAAATAAATGTGTTCGTTCAGTACAGAAAATGTCAATATTATTATATATCATTAGAATCTATGGAAATGATAAAATACTGACATGCAGCAAGAGAAAATTAAGAGAATGGCTGACTTAGTCTGCAAACTCTTAAGAAGTCATATGTTTTTATTTACTATGCGTATGAGACATGAAGAAAATTATCCAAATCCATAACAGTTCGAAAACTTTGCAACTACATGGCATCTCTCAACCCCTGTTCTTATTGGTGCCCAAAGATATGCACCTTAATTACTCAAGACATTCCAAGTGTCAGATGTTCGATAACCTACACTCTTTTTTGAATGCTTGTATGCAGACGCCTACATGCTGGCATAACCCCATACTTAGTTTTTGCAATTACGACAGTCGCAGGGGCATTCTGCAATGGAATTATCTGCTCGCTTTTCAACAAAGGACCTGTACTAGCTAGATGATGATGATGTCGATTTATATTGCGCTGGTATCCATTCAAAAGAATGCTCATTGGGCAGCAAAAACAGAAGAGAAGAAAAAAATAAAGCAACAGGAAAGCAAAAAATAATAAAGACAGAAATGGTGCTAGGTTGTTTAAGTCTGAGTAAACAAATGAGTCTTCAGTCTTTTCCGAAACGTGGTTTCTGAGGTGATGGTGGAGAGTGACGATGGCAGAGCATTCCACAGCTTAGGTGCCGCGTTTTTGAAGGCCCTGCTCCTCTTGTTTGTGTCTTCTCTCTAAAGTCCATGGTGTCTTCCACTGCAGGGAGACAGAAAAGTGACTGGGAGATGACGACTAATCTCTCAGTGGTCCCAAGGAACGAAGATGTGCAGCATTAAAGGCGATTATAATGATTTGCAAATAATGTACGGTCATGATGCAGCGTGCAACCTGTGTCGCTTTGTGGGGTCACCATACTTTGGAATTGGATGGTGCACGTGCAGCTCTGTTCTGTGCTGGTGCATAACCGTGCGTCTCCCGCTTCAGAACGGCAACCTTTTATGCATGTAATCTACAAGCTAATGAGCTATTAAACAGGATTAAATGTCGTGGAATTCTCACCCAAAGTTTTATTGAATTAGCAGCTGTCATTGTAAAAGTATTTTTTCTTTTCTCGTAACGTGGACGAGTTCAAAGTACCGAAGATACTTGTGTCCCAATTCCAGTAAAGGGAAAGCACTAGCGACCAATGGAGCTCTTCATTGAGAAACACTGAATAAAGAGCTTCCGAGTGCGATCGTGTCGTTGTGTTGGAAACTACAGTTAGCGCATTTGACATCTACTGTGGTGTTAAAAAAATAGTATTATAAGTGTGTAAGTTACTTCTTTATAGCTTGATTTTCTAATGATCGATACGAGCTTGAGAATGAAAACGGATAGAAGTAATCCGAATAGTGGTACTTAAACGGTCGTCTGCTGATCAGTGCAGACGAAACGAAACCACGTCGTGCTAAGTGCCGAAGTTATCTGTTGCATATTTAGAGCATGATACCACATTATTTCAATATGCATTTACTTTATTGAAAAGTAGATGATAATTTAATTTTATGCAAAAATTATAAAGCGAGTGTAACACCCTGAAAGTTGTTACTGGTGTAAATTAGTTACTTGTATTTACTGATACATTTTAACGGGAAGCAGTAGGCTGGTTTCGTACGGCATTGATGACGCTATGGTGCCTAGCTTGAAAGAAAGTTAGGGAGGGGGGGGGAAAGTTTAAAGGTATGAGCACACTAGCGCGATAGAACAATAGTTGTTTAGTGTAGCCTATTGCCTTTGAGTATAAATATTTTGATAAGAACATGAAACTCCCATGTGGATACTATTTTCCCAGTTGTGAAGTCGATGCTCTTAGTCCAAGCATTCCTCGTTTAAGAAATCCAAAACAGCTGTGGGAACTAGGCCACAACAACACTAGGAAACAAGCTTAAGGCTGCAGTTAGGCAGAGAGGCGTGCTACGGTAGGATCTCCATGCCGCTCTCAAGAATATGTAACTGGACACTGTACACAATTATTTGCCCTCTCTCTTCCTTAAACTGTAGCTTATCTTTTGTGCTTACCTTGTGTAGAGGCATAAGCTCAGCGTGAAACATTGAACGGGCATAAATGATGTCAACGTTAATTATCTGAAAACATGCAAATGACATTGAATGCATGTGAGTGCCGTGAATGAAAATTTGGACAAGAAAAGAGTTTGATTTAAAAAACGAGGAGAAGAATAAACCAGCTTCTTTTTTCCTCCACAAAAAACTCTGTGTTTTCTTATGTGTGGCTGGCCTCTCCTACCACAAAAGGGGAGACATATACTGGTTACATGATTATAAGCACTTAATTTTATGGCAATCTCAACTGTTTGTCCTGAGAGTGAAAGATAGTCGTGAAGAAAAATAGAATAAGAACTATACCAATAATACATGGAAGTAAATAGCCAATAAGCTATGCCCAGTTGATAATTGGAAAATTTGTAGTTTAGCAGACAGCAGCACTTAAGGTATTGCTTGAAACTTAGATTTCTCTTAGTTTTCTCTTGCCTATACAATAAATACACATGTTGAATACCCTTAAATCAGAGGTTTTCAAACTTTTCCATACGAGTACCACTTTTGAAAATTTGAATTGACCAAGTACCACCTCCCAACCCTATATACAGCCCCCGTAAAATATATATACACATTCTTTTATTTTGGCGCATGGTGCTTGCGTACCACCTGTCATACTTTCACGTACCAGTAGTGGTACGCGTACCACAGTTTAATAACCTCTGCCTTAAATGGATGATTATTACATTACGTCAGAGAAAAAAATGTTACAAATAAACAAAAGGCGATACTTTTGAAAGATAAAAAGATGAAAAGCATTCATAGTTTAATTTTGTTACTGATTTTGAACAGCAACAGAAAAAGAACAAAATGGGAGGCATTCCATGGACTTGGCTGATTGTTGGTGCCTTTGTTGCCTACTTCAGCTATACAATGTGGACATTATATGGTGTGTTCAGCCCACCAGAGTGTAATAGTGGAGGCAATGCTTGCATTAAACCTTATCTTATCAAACACCCACAAATGGAGGTATGATGGTGAATGCTTATTAATTTTACTTTATTAGCTTTAAATCATTGATATAAAAATCCTTTTTAATGGTTAGAAAGTATTGGATTGTTCATCTTGCATATTTATGGCAGCCATGAATAAGAATATTTTAATTTTCTCCTTTTTTCAAATTTAAGATGTAGAGATTGTTTTCCAAGTTCATTAATTTATATCTGGAATACATTTTGATAGTCATTATTAATTAACAGTCAACAGTCATTATTAATTGTGTTAAAATGTGCATTTCTTTTCAACATGAAATTTAAGATAAATGGTGTCAACATACTCTGTCAACATGTAACACAGTATATGTTAAGGTAGGGGGTGAATTGAAAGAGAATATTCTAGTTTGTAACACACAGTAGAGATGGACCAAATGATGAACTGGAAAAGACCTAAACTTTTTAGAATCCGTGATGCAGCATACAGAAATAAAGTCGAAACCTATCATTCATGCAGCGGTATTGGCGGTGCTCCCTAGGTGGTCTGTTATTTTTTTCATTGCACTGGTGTACCGTAAAATTTTCTGTGTGATAGAAGTGTACCATATATGTAAGCTGCAAATATGACCAGACATAAAATGTGTAAGAAGGTAAAGACAAATATCACACTTTTATATGATTGATGTATTGTGATTTCCCCAGAATAGACAGTGTGAAATGATTTCCAGAAATACAAGTAAAAAAGAAATCAGTTTACAGACCACACTTTTTATCTTCAGAAGCAGAAAAAGGTCTATCATAAAAAAAATCAATCACATCTTTGTTGCCTTAGAAACATTAACCATCTTTGCTTTAATCCTGAACTTTGGCTTAGAATTTTATGTTTAAAAAAAATGGTTCACCATAACTATTATTTGAGGTCAGAATTTCATGCAAAACCTCAAACATTACAGGAGTAACGTGATTTGCATATGCATATGCAGAATTAAGCCCAAGTACTGGTCACAATAACAATTTTTACTTAAAATTCCAATTCCGGTAATACTTGGGGTTAACGCCACAATTGAAAGTTAATTGAAGATTATTCTCAGAGCACCAGTCTACCACTTAATGATATTCTTTTTTTTAACATATTACATACTTTTATTGCATTTACTTTCAGCTTGAAATAATGGTTTCAAAGAAAAAGACATATGGGGATCAGATGGTATCAGTTTGGAAATACGATAATTTCTCCCTGTATGAAACAGTCGAAAAGTATGTACAACCTTCTACTGACATTTGAAACAAAAATTATTTGTTTGGTTTATTACAGTTTTTGAGTACTTAAAATTTGAGTATTTAAATTTTTTTTGGTGTCTTTTAATCTGAGAGTTCTAATAATAAACTAATAATAATTTATGTTTTAGATTTGTTCTTAGAATCTTAGTGAACTGAATTTTTTTGTTGATTATGATTCCAGAGAAGTCAGTGTGTCTGTTCCAAAGTCAACACGAAACAATGGAACTCTGTATCTGCATGCATTTTTGTACCCTAAAGGAAAGAGTAATTCACTTGGTTCTGAGCTTGCCCATACCTCAACACTGATAACAACTTATAGTCTTCCCCAGGCTGTCTTTATCAATTTATTAGGTGACAACCCAAGCAATGAGGTATAAAACTACAGATTATTTTACTACTAACTACTGATTAGTCTTTTAATTTTGTTAGATATTTGATTTTGCAGTGAAAGATGAAAAAAATCTTGAGTTCTTTAACAATCTCTGGAAGTAAATATTTTCATTTGTTTGTATTTTAAAAGATGACGTTTTTATCATGTAGAGAAGTCTCATCATTTCATTAAGCAGTGGCACTTTGTTTCTTGCAGACAACCAAGCCAGCATCGGACAAACCTCATACTCACTGGAGATCACGTGTCACTGTAAATATCATGTCAGATCTGATATCACTAGATCGAAGGGCAATTCCTGGAGAAATTCATCGCTATCTTAGGTGACAGATTTCATCATGTGTTTTTCTTGATGTATATCAAACTTATCCCTACTTCTTTAATTTTGTTGGGTTGGAGGGGGGTGTCTGATCTTTTCCCATTTTTAAACCTCAGTTCACTTTTTAATCTTGAATCACACCCATAAAGAATTTTACATGTTAAGGTCTGTTTCAGTATTTGTACATCTTGAAACCATAATTTTTTCATGTAAAATTGTAAAATAGTAGCATTTTAAAGAAACAGAAAAATGTTTACCTTTGTTATAGGAAATATCAAATTAAAAAAATATATGCCTTCAAACAATTCCTTTTGTTTGTTTATAAATGACAGACTTACCCAGGATGGGAAATATTATTACCCAATTCTTTTCCTGGATGAGCTTGGCTTTCGGCTTAAAGATCTTAAGGTAGGAAATCATTTTTTTAACATTCTGCTGTTTTACCAAATGAAAAATCTATATGGATTCATGAGTATGCATGTCTAAAAAATTAGAACAATAATAATTATAGGATTTATAGAATTTCTATCGCACATTTCCCCTACATACCCTACATAGAGGCTAGCTGTGCACTTACAAGAGACAGAGGCAGTAGAGGAAGAGACCAAATGACAAAGATGGAGATCACAATCAGGCAGAACACAGATATGCTTACATGTACAATGCCAAGAATATGAAAGAATTAAGAGATAGGAATATGGAGAGAAAGGACAGTCCTGGTAGAACAGATGACAGTAGTATTTCTGAAAGACATTTAAGTCCAGACCAAAATGGATGCAGTGTCCCTTCTGTACAGAGAGATGACAAGATATTTCAAATACTGGGGACTGAAAAAGAATGAACAGTTGCCAAACTTCTACAGTCTGATATCTGGGTCAGAAAAACTGGGAGGGTGACACAAGTGTGGACCTATAGATTAGGCCAGTGGTTCTCAAAGTGTGGTCTGCGGACCACTAGGCATAAGTCAGGTGGTCTGCAGCTGACAGTCGTCATATGTCAGCAAAATGATCTTTAAATCGCCAGATAGGCTTGTAGAAAACATCAGTTAAGTTTGTGTGGGACCCCCAACCGTCCACTGGTCAAGTTACCACTGCAGCTGATAAAGGCCTGAAAGGATGGTCAAGACGGGTGGATATGAATCTTGACCAGTGACGTGTGACATGCCTACCTGAACAGGATGGCTCTGTTAAAGATTTTTAGTATGTACCAGCTTCCCTGAATCAGTCAAACATGCGAGGGGACCAGGCAGGCAAAGACAACTCCGCCTCAGTAAGAAAGGCTGACCACTTTCCAAATCTGCGTGCTGGTGAGAAGATGTCTTCTTTCTCAGTATTTTCAAGCAGAAGGGTTATTATGGATTGCTGGCTGAAATCAGGGACCTTCAAACGTAAATCCCGTGATGCTGGTGACTGTGAAAGTGCAAACAAGATGCAGAAGGGAGGAAAAGAGGCAACTGAGGTCATTTGTGATCCAAATCAACCTGCTGTTCTTCTGATATGCTTACCAGCTGTAAAGCAGACGCGATTTGCCAGGAAGTGGAAGACGCACCTGACGAGATATTTTCATCTTCTGCTCAAGACAATAGCAACAAAGAAATCGTCAAACAAGCTGTGAAAAACAGAAGTGGTACACACAAAAAGTGGTGTCATTCCAGCGTAGAAAACAACCAAAAACAAGTTAAAAGAAAATATAGCCCTGATCATTTGAGCATAGGAGTATTTTGGACAGGTGGTAAAGAAGTCCCTAGCCCACAATGTGTTTTATGCTGTGAAATTTTGGCTGTGAAGCATCTACTGCCATTTCCAACAACTTACTGTTGCGAGATTGGATTTTCAACACTTCTGGGACTAAAAACGAATAAGAGAAGCTGGTTAAATGTGGAATCTGACATTAAATTAAAACTCTTCAACATTGATCCAGATATTATCACCTTAACAACTGCATTCATCGCATTAACATTTTAATTATAAAGAACGAGGTATGTAATTTTATGTCAACTTGTTACTATAGCACTGTCACAAAAGGACATTTAGTTTTAAATTGTAATGAAACAAATGCGGCAATTTAAATTATAAATTCACGGTACAGAGGGATTTGAGGCCTTGGTGGTCCGCCGTATTTTTTACTTGAGTAAAGTGGTCCGCGGTCCGAAATACTTTGAGAACCACTGGATTAGGCTGAGGCCATAAACATCACGCAACACAACATGCACACAATATGTAAATTATACGTTACTGTAGGCATGCTTGGTCATATATTGTGTGGTAAACATTTCATCAATATCATCATTGATAACAATATCAGTGTCATAGAATATGTCATGGTAAGGGAAAGGAAAAAACTCAGTCTATTCATATAACCATACTTTGAGCCTTTGAACCTTGATTCAGGATGTCTGAGTTATTAACCCATCAATCAGCCTGATCTGCTTCTATCAACCGCCTGCATGTGTCACATGTCAGATGAGATAAATTCAGCTGCTTCTCTTTTTCTTTTTCTTGTGTCTGGAATACTTTGCCACCATCACTTCGCAGACTTACCAACTTATGATGATTTCAAGTCTGGCCTTAACCCTCTTAGTTCAAGATAAAAATGAACATTACAATAACTGGCTTATAACTGAAGACTGCGAAGACGACAGTGGTGAAGTTTGTTTTTTTATTATTGCTGCTCTGAGATAAACATTAGACCAAAAAACCTATACATTTTTGGAAAAGAGAAAAGTTGAACTTTGCAATAAAAAGTAATGAAAATCGCCTTGCCCGTGCTACCCGGCAAAGCCACGATTGTGGCCTTTCAAACCAAGAGAATTAGATCCACCTTTTCTGGGAATACTTTAAGTAGCTGGTGGCTTTTTTTTATACCTTCCACTCCTGTATGCATGTGTGTTCAGTTTTTTTATTTTTTTATGCAGGCATCTTTTTGTTTGTGAGTGCGTTGTGTGTGTATATGTACGACATTGATTATTTATGTCAAAGTGAATTGAGCTTGCTGCTGGCAGGGAAATATGCTTTATAAATGCTTTATTATTAAGAAGGAATTGATGTCATCATTGTCATTGCCATTACATTGTCATCATTGTTAACTGTTGTTCATCCTTTTATATTCTTGCCATGTTTTGTCACCATCATCAGCATAGAGATCATTATCATCATCAAACAAACTGATAAATTAGTAAATTTTTTAACAGATTTTGTGACAGTGAATTTAATATTATGTATTACCGATATGATGTTTTGGTAGTATGTGATGTCACTTTTCAAGGTGAAAGGTTTTTATTATGTGTATTTCAGCCAGTGAATGCATCCAGTGAGATTATGCCACTGACCATCACTTACAGCCCTATTTCTGTTGGGAAACTTCGCATGTGGACAAGCTTTCTTGAGTCCTTTAAAATGCTGCATAGCCTAGGTATGCTGCTAATAAATCCTACCTTATGTGTATGTGTGAATGTTGGGCATACAAATGATGTTTTGCATTAACAAGCTATACTGTCTACCAGCTGTATTTGATTTATTAGCCACATCTTTTGCAGATGTGTGTAATGCATATATGTATCTTACTGATGAGCTCTCATGCAATTTAGAGGCCTGTTTGTATTGTGTAATGTGGATTCTTATTATCATTTTACATTAAAAAAATCCTTTTCACAGTTGTGTAATATTCCTTCTTGATATTTTATCCAGGCTTTACGGAAAAAGATACAGATGAAATAAAAGGAATCTTTGCAGACACCAGCTTCTATTTCCTGCTGTTGACATTTGCTGTTGCAGCTTTTCATGTGAGCACTTAATATGCCATCAGTGGCGTAGGTTTTGTTGGGGGGGCAAATTCCATATTGACCGTGAACGACGTTCACATTCTTTTTTTTCTTTTTCCATGATGTTTATTAAAAATCAACACATATAGAAATGTAAAAATTCAACCAATTTGTACAAGTATTTACACAAAATCACAAGTGTTCGCAGTGTTCACCAAATGGTTTGTTAAAACATGTACATCAAATTCAAAGTTTTTCCCCGTCGGGGTTTGCTTGGTAAACAAGAGGTTGTCAGTGATATTTGATCTTGTGGGCCGTTTTCCGTGGGTTCTTGTTTTTTTCCTTTGTGACTCGGATTTCCTTCCATGATGCGTGGGGTGTAGGGGAAGGGGGGGTTCCCCCCTCTGCTTTTGTGCCTCACATGAGGTCTCCCCAACGCTCAAGGTACCGTTCAGCTGACAAGCTTTTTCTGTCTTTTCTCAGTCTCAGTCTTATCCTGGTGCTGAAGACTTCTGATATCTGAGATGGTGTCATGCCTTTTTTGTGGAGACGTGCCTTGTTCCTCAGTTGCCAGATCACCTGTTTATATTCTGCTAGGACGATGGCGGATGCTGTCTGTGCTGCTGCTGGTATGGTGGGTGGGAGGGTGTTAAACCGTATGCATTCTAATGTGGGGGTTATGTTGGCGAAGTTGTTCATCAGTGTTGACAGTTGTTTGCGTGTTTGTTGTATGCGTGTGCAGTAATAAAGGATGTGTTCTGTTGTCTCATCTTCCTTGCAACAGAAGGAGCACATCTTGTGGTTAGTTATGTTTCTGAGGTGCAGGGTGTATGTGACAGGAAGAACATCGTGTGCTATTTTGAAGGACGTGTCTGCGGTGTTGGGGTCTACGTATTTGTTGTTTAACTGTTTGAAGGTATTTGCGAAATTTATTTGTGGAAAGGTCTGGAGCACTCTTGGGGGCTTGGTGCGCTTGGTTACAAGTGTTTGGTACAGGGTCTTTGCTCTCGTGTGTGCGTCCAGGGTGCTCTTGGGGTCTGCCGCGAGGAGGTTGTTGATGGCTGTGCGGCATGCCTGGTAGTAAGGGGGAACGTCTTCAGGGCTGTGTGGGTGCTTGTTCGTGAAAGGGTAGTTACTGAAAACCCTCCTCAGATCTAGCCCTAACCACAGGTGGCCAAAATGTGTCCAGTCCTGTTTGTCCTCTCGGAACAGCCCTATCACTTCTTGCCTCCTCAGTATTTTTTTTGAGGGGGTGGCCCCCCACTCCTTGCTCCCCTGCTTCCTTTGCCACTGGCCATGTACTTTCCGCTCATGGTTATTTTGCTTCTTTGACCATATACACTTACTACCCTTGGTCATGCAACATATGCACCTTTAAATACACACACACACTTTTCTTACTCGTATAATAAAAAGAGTGAACACATGTATTCCACAGCTGCTGTTTGATTTCTTGGCCTTTAAAAATGACATTCAGTTTTGGAACAAGAGAGAGACAACTGAAGGCTTGTCTTCAAGGGGAGGTAAGACAAGATTTCTGACAAAATCAGTTTTAGCATTTATCCACAGTTGATGCTGTTTTAAATAAATGCATACCCTAGTAGCGCCAATTGTATATAGTTGGAATGGAATTAATACAATGTTAGAAATGTTATGGCTATTGTAAGATAGTTGGGGATAACATTGTGTTGTATCCATTGTTGGAGTAAATAGTTTATAATGTCTGTAAACTTCTCTTACATTTTAAAATTATATGTATTGTAATTAATACAAGTTTCTTTAATGGTCTATGCAAATATATATATTTACATGCACTATACTTGGCCATGCACACTTGCATCTGTAAACACATTAACTCACATGTGCATACACACACCCTCTACTCCACACACAATATATATACATATATATGTCTCTTTTTGTAAATATTTATGCTTATTACTTGATATTTTACCCCAGTGGTATGGCGTTGTGTCACAACTATTATCATCTTCTTATACCTGTTGGACGAAGATACCAGCTTGCTAGTGACAGTCCCTGCCGGAATTAGTGCAGTGATAGAAGTAAGGACAAAAATTGTGTGTATGTGTATGTGCACATGTATATATGAGAGAGAAAGAGTGTTGAACTAAGGGGACAGATATTTCCCAAAGGTGGTTTTGATTTTGAGACAATCTTGTAATATGCTTTCATTTTTTTGTATTCCTTCTAATTTTATATTTTTGTATAAATTTTGAAACTTAAACTAAAGATCACTAGCTGTGATGTTCATAGAAGAATGATAATGAAATTAGCACTTATTGAAAATATCTAATAAGAGAAACAGTGAGTTATTCCCTTTCAGTAAATTAACTTTTTGTTTCCTTGTTTTAAATAGATATGGAAGGTGAAAAAAATATATAAGCTGAGAGTTATCAGGACTGGATTTAGCATCAGGTTTGAGGTGAGTTTTTCTCTTTACCATCCTCTCGTTTCTTCTTTGACCTTACCAGATGACATGACCATAGGAGATAAAAGGTTACATTAGCTCTTTAACCATCAAAACATGTCTCCCTGACCATGAGCTAGTATGTGCCTAGCATGCAAGGCACTTCACTCCATGGGTGAGCAACCGCCCTGTGACAGCTGTAAAGGCAAAGGCAAAATGAATTCCAATACAGAAGTTTTTGTTATGGTTGTGGTTGTGTTCATGCCTTGCCACTGCTGATCCTTCTGCTTCATGTTTTGACCTCACTGTCGCTAACCTAAGGGGTATTAGGTACGTGTGATGGTTGGAGACTCGTAGTTAAAGCCTTATTAACTACACTCCTGACTACTCCACCATCCACGCCAACATAATCTGTGCGCGATGCACTTTCACTAAATTGCTAATTAAGAACTTCACACTGACTCAAGCCCCCAGCGCACACCCCCAATAAACAAACAATATGCAATTTAGTGAAAACGCATTAATTATTGATAATAAAGAATTCGAGAGTTACAATCATTAACATAATGTAAGAAAATGTAAATTCCTTATCCTGGCTAACTGTCTAGGGTGTCTCGTTTATTCTTTCTTCCTACTGCTAATCCAGATAACTAGTGAGTCATAGAAACCCTATCATTAACTACGCACACATCATACCCCTCACTCGCTCACGCATACATTCGCTCGCTCTATACATTCATACACAACTTAGCCTTGTTGTTGCCACGTGGAATAGAATGGTCTCTAATGGCACCCAATCGTCCTTCGGTGGTTTGAACAATTGTCTTTGCTACACGGAGGGCCCTCCCGATGCAACGCAGAAGAGATGGTGGTCGACTGGCCGTTGTCTTCCTTATCTCGGGCGGCTCTCCCTGGCACCACGACGCAGAAGAGATGATGGTCGATCGACCGTTGGTTTCCCTTGTCTGGAACCTCGCACCAAAGCACATCATGCTTGTAAGGAGTTGGAATGAGCGCTCACGCGTACCGGCCCCCTTGCACTGGTGTGCAACCCCTTCTCTGTCACCAGCAGGTCTGACGCTACCACAGATGAGAGCCAGCAACTTTGTGACCAGAGTAACCTATCCCGCTGTTGAGAGCTGCACGTCTTGCAGGGATAGAGGTCACTCTTCTTGGCACTCTGTTTTAAGAGTGGGCTGCACATCTCTTGGCAAGTCCCTACCATGTCTCTTGCCTGGTGGTGGTAGACAGGTGATAGCTGACTTAACTTTTGATGCAGAAGACTTGAGTTTTCAAAGTCTCTCTCTCGCCCTGATGCGTATACTTAAAGAGTTTGGTGGCAAAACCCCGATTCTGGGTCCAGCACAATATTAAGTTGCCGGTTTTGACTATAACGCGGCACACGATTGGTCAGTCACACTCGCAACCACGCTCATTGTTCATCTGTCAACAAAGGTACCGCCAATCACGCATCACTGCTAGCGCGAGACAGTAACAGTCCCCTGCCCAGCCTCTGGTATTCATCCATTCTCTGAACTGACCGGCGTCGGATTTCTTCTTCCTTTGAATTGACCCGCGTCCACCTATACTAAAGATTGTATTACCGAAACCTGAGCTAGCGCTATACGCCCCTCGATTCACGCCCGCCTTCCCGTTCCCCATCCCACATTAGAGAGTCCGAGATCCACGATGCGTAGGGAGACGTGTGCGGCAACGAGAACGGCAAACCTCTAAGCCTACCCATTTGGAGAAAGCGATTGGTTTGCTTTTGTGGATGTGATGGTGTAGAGCGCAAATTCCCGTGACGCTACAGGTTGCCGCTTCCGCACACGTCACGCGAGTGCTGAATCTCAAACTCTCCTAACAGTCACATTCTGACCAAACTCTAGGTATCCATGGCCTAGGTGCTTCTAATCTCTTCCTTGAGATGGGAAAAAGCCTGGATGTCAGATCTGGAAGACTTGGCCCTCAAAGTACCTTGGGCTGTGCCTACCCTTTGTTAGTTGCTCAAGCAACCTAGGCTTCTACTTTCTCATCCAGTGCTGGAGAAGCTGAACTTTCATGCCTGGGTATTGTCAGGGCATCCACTGCCAGAATTTCATAGTAAGGCAGTGGACAAGATGTTGACTGCTTACTAACCCTTTTCTTTAAAAGTGTTGAAGGCAAGTGGCAAGTTTTTTTCCAGCTGGCAACAGGCCTGTCATCCGTATCTAGATGATATAAATTCCCCCATTCTGGCAGACTTCTTTCTATGGCTGTTCCATGAAAGAAAGTTTGCTCCCATCAGCATAAAAAGGCTAGAGAACGATGCTGTCATCTACTTTCTGACTACAGAGCTTCTGGGATGTTGATTCACATCATCACATTTTAGATGCTGGCAGCCTCTTTCAAGAACAGGCTGTCGCTTGTTCCCTTTTTCCACATGAAACCTGGCCTGGGTCTTGACCTATGAGCCTCTGTCGTTGGTGCCATTTCAGGGTCATGAAAAATATTTTTCTCTTGGCCCTAGCCACTGCAGCAAAGGTGTCTGAGGTTCATGCTATGTCAGTCAACTCAGATTTCCTGCAGTTTAGAGATGTATGGAGTCAGCTTGCATTTTTATTTTACTTTTAGTTGTTTCTGTTTGAGAGGGCAGTTGCTCACTGACCATTGGAGTGCACTGCCTAAATGGTTAAAGAGCTAGTGTAACCCTTTATCTTCTATGGCATCTAGTGAGTGTCAAAGAAAGAGAATTTACTCGCATAATTTTATTTTTCATCTTCTAGCCTTGTCATAGAGTCTTCTTTTGCTTGTATGCATAAGGAAAATCAAAGCAATATGGAAACTCAATTGTCAGGTTAAATCTGCCTTTTTGGCATGATGCAAGATGCTGGTCTCAGTCTGTAAAATGAATCTTGACACTGAATGCAACTGGTCAACAAAGAAAGCATACACAAAGCTTTGAAAAATAGTTGCTGCATAGGCAGAGTTGGACAGGTTAAGTGATATAAGGTGTATTATTTAATGTTTATGAGGTGTATATAGAAAGTAGTTGAGTCTTTGCAAAGCTATTGCTGTACTTTGAAATTTACCTTAATAAATCTTACACAACACTCTGTCTTTAATTGCAGTTTGGAACATCTTCAGAAAAAGAAAAGCAAACAGAAGAATTTGACAGTCAGGTATGATCCATTTTATAAATGTTATTATTAGATGCAGAATTTTATTTTATGTAGAGACTTGAAACAAGAAACAAAGCCAAATAGAGAATGGTTTGGTATACAATTCTGCCGCAGATAATTTTAGAATTCTTTTAGAAGGTAACGTGTGTGTGTTTCATGCAATGAGATACTTGTAATTTTGTGCTGTGTCTACTATGCACCTATGTTTGTTTCAGGCAATAAGATATGTGTCCTTTGAGCTGTATCTGCTATGCATTTATGTGTTTCAGGCAATGAGATACTTGTCTTTTGTGCTGTATCCACTATGCATTCTAGGTGCTGGATACTCCCTGGTCTATGTACCTCATAAAAGGTATGAAATGTTTTATCTTTTAAAAAACATTGTCAGTCTCACTTTCAGACTAAATTACTTGACATGTAAAATGGAAATTGCTATTAACAGCCTAATTATAATGCATTTAGCATTTCCCTTTAGAATTCTGTATTTTTATGTCCATGACTGATTTCTAAATGGGATTTGGTTATTTGTTAATGCTAATTTATCTACCTATTGCTATTTACAAATAGTCTCTAGTATCTTTTTCCAGCCTGTTTTGGAATATAACAGTTATTAGTGATTTATCATATCCCATTACAATCTTTTTCATAGCTGGTACTCGTGGTGTCTTCAAAGTGCTGTAAATGGTGAGTTTTATTACCTGTTATTGTTTACTTTGGAAGACTTTGCTCACATTTCTAAACAAATTCAATGTTAAAAAGAAATTAGATTTTTTGCAGAGTTTAATCCTGCCATTTTGCTGGAAATTGTTATCTCAGAGTTAAAATTGGCTTACAGGGAGACAAGATTTATTTGATGATGATGATGATGATGATGTCTATTTGTAATGCGCAGGTATCCATTCAGAAGAATGCTCATTGCGCAGCAAAAACAAAAACAAAAAAAAACCCAGATTGTTTTGATTATTTTATCACATCAAAAGTTTATTAGTATGCTTGGGTTATTTGTATGATGTAATTTTGGATTTAAACCACAAAGGACATATCTATGCATGCTACAGACAGTATCAGGTCACCACTCAGAGGCAGTGTCATATGGTGCACATTAGTTTTAAATAAAAATATTCGCAAGTAAAATAATTCACCACATCAAGACATTATTTTTGTGTGATGTACTAATTCCATTTGATGAAAAGCCAAACAAACTTAAGAGAATTCAAAACCGTTCTTCCCAGATTGTTCAGGATACTTCACTGGTTTCCAGTTAGGGCACAGAGTACAGGGTAGATTTCCTTTGCTTTCAGTACTAGTTTTAGAAGTTTTCCAAATTACCTATCTAATATTATTAACTAGTATAAACTATTATGGGTATCAACATGTCAGGGTGCCTTTCTACTTAAAAAATCTCCCAAAGTTTCCTCTGTCCACCATTGGCAAACAATTTGTTTTATAAAGTATTTAGACCCACAGTTTGGAATTCCCTGCTAGTACACATAAGACATACCCAGGCACATGGAACTTTCATAAAATACCTTAAAGCTCATCATTTCTAGAAATATTTAATAGATTGATTTTGTGCATATGTGTATGTGTGTGTGTGTGTGTGTACTGTGCACAGTGGCTACCTTCTAGCCAGAATTTGGTGCAATATCAGATTTTTGCACTTTTTAAATTATTATCATGTGAATCTGCAGAAAATGCTTCTGCCAAAAGCTTTTTAAAAGTTCAGCAGCAGATGATAGAGAAATACTATGAACCATGACCAGGCTGCTGTCATGGTCTGGGTAGTGTCTGTGCAGATGCAGTACCTTGTCTGGTAATATTTATAAGACTATGCTGTGTGTGTGTGGGGGGGAGGGGGGTCCAACATTTCTTTTCCAGACTGTTAAAGACATTACAGTTTCACTATCACAAATTTTAATTGTAAGGCTTCAGACAAGGGACAGAGTGCCCTCATAAAATCAAGTGAACTTAGTTTTCATGGCTGTGACTCGTAGACTAACCAAAGAAGAGAACAGTGCTGAGCACCAAGCTGCCTAAAAAATGAGTGGAACTGTTGGCTTAACGCCTTTGTTTAAATGTTAATCTGAGTCAAACATGAAATCAAGTCAAAATTTCTTACAGGTTAATAGAAAGTAGTGTAGTCATTGTGTTAGCAATGTCCTGATAAGGATGAATAAAGATCTTTTGTGTTATTTGAAAATTTGCACCTGGGTTAGATCATAAGAGACGAAGAAGAAATTTTTCTTTTGCCATTCAGTGCTTTTGGGGGGATTTTCTTTAGTTATCAGTGGCAAACCATCAGATTATCTCGTGTGACTTTTTATCAGAGAAAGATTATCTGCTTTTCATCAGATGTTTTTGTCTCTTTTTACAGGTGTATATGCTTTTGGATTCATGTTTATGCTTCCACAGCTATTTTTGAACTACAAGGTAAAAGAAAAAGATGGAGTGTGGATGTGGAACAAAGATTGGGAGTGTAATCTGTTTGCATAGATATTAATTTATACAACTTGACTGTTGTACTAAAACCTATAGGAGATGCCATGCTTACCTGTGATATACAACTTGACTGTCGCACTAAAACCTATAGGAGATGCCATGCTTACCTGTGATGCTTCAGGGTGAAACAAAGTGGAAAGCATCACTTTGTGTGTTAATTTCAAACAGTAAAGACCTCTCCTGGTGCTGTGTTCTTTTAGATTTATGTACCTGCTTATACCATATGGTCATCATGGCACTCAACAAACTTGCTAGTGTTGAAAGTGAAGGAAAGAGGAAAAAAGTAAGAACAGAAGAACTTATTGCCATGTGTGGCATACCTGTTTGAATTAGCCGTTCGATACTGTCATAGTTAAGTCCTTTATATTGACAGTACTGAAACAGAAAGAGGCAGCTGATGTAGCAAAAGGGATAAAAGTGGTAACAAACAAAAGGTTTCAAATAAATGAAGAGATCCAGAAGTTATTATTAGTGTGGATAGATAAAGAGATAGCCAGAAACAAACCCCTCTTTTAACAAATACTATGAAATAATGTGAATAGAGAGAGAGAGAGAGGGAGAAACTTTATGAGGATTGAGAAAAGAAGTTCCTAAATGCCTTTTTTGACAAATTGGTTCCTTTTTTGTTTGTTTGTTTTCAGTTGAAATCTGTAGCACATCTACCATGGAGAGCCTTTATGTACAAGGTACGTCTTCCCTCAATGTAACATTTAGTTAAGGAAACAAAGAGTAGTGCTGGTGAATTTGACAGTTTAATGCTGAGTTTTTAGCTGCTTTTGGAAGATTGCTGCCGACTTTGTATGCTTCAGCACAGGAAGGAAGTTCCATAGATCTAGTTTTGGAAACTATATAAAAACCACATTTAATTGTGTATGATAAATAAACTAAAAGAGCACTCACTTTACCCTTACTTCATTCCTTTATTTCAGGCATTTAACACTTTCATTGATGATGTCTTTGCATTTATCATCACCATGCCAACTGCTCATCGTCTAGCTTGTTTTCGAGATGATGTAGTATTTCTGATATATTTGTATCAAAGATGGTGAGTTGTTTTTCTCCAGGGATATGTCTCTTTTGTAATTTGTAACATGAACTGTAGAACATCCAGTGAGTCTTAGATGTAATGGGAGTGTGAGACTACCTGTGAAAACGTATTCTTATTAAACCAGATAAAGTGGTATTTTGATGACATAAAACAATCATATTAAAGATACAGTAGGTTGATTCCTCTTTAGTCATTCCTCGTTTTGATTCAGTTGATACACAATAGGAGTATATGACATAGTTTATTTATCCATTCATCCTTTGCTATGAATTTATAGTGTGTTAATGACAATTTATTAAGATTATTATTATATTAACAATTATTTATACGTTTTTCAGGCTGTATCCTGTTGATAAAACAAGGGTAAATGAGTATGGTATGTCCTTTGAAGATGACACAAAGGATAAAGGAAAACAAAAAGACAGCAAGAAAACAAAATAGTATTGCATTTTAGATGATCTATAATTTTGGTATCCCCTTAAGAAATTAGGTTTTATAACATTCTATGTAAACATATAATGTATTTTAAAATTTTGTGTTCAAAACTGAAATGAAACATTGATTACAGATGTGACATTTGATTGAGAAACTTTTCTTACAGAAAAATGTCTACATTTAGAACCATTCTTTTGACACTGTTTTGAGTATGAAGAACATTGTTAATTGAAATCACTATCCATATTATTAATATTAAAACCATATTGTTTGGGCCACACCTTCATGAGAAAGAAGATGAATATCCAGGGACGTCTGTCATCTTTTGTGTTCGGTGAGAAGGAAGAGATTGTCTTCTCCAGGTGAATAAGAATTGTAAACTTGACTATATATGTTTCCAGCTGGACAGTAGCAGTTCAGGAGGTCTGTCTGGTCACTTAAGTGCCTGTTGCACATCAGGTTCATAGTGAATTGTTCAGATCCGTTTCTTTTTCATATTTCTCAAAGGCATTGATAGAAATGCTGAAGAGATCACTGAAGTGTTTCCAGTCAAAGTTTAATCCAAACTTGGTTTATTTCTGATCAGAATTGAATATAAGTATCTCATTTGAGTTGAAGCTTTTAAACCTCAGAGTTTACTCAAGTTTACTTCACCCATGATGCATTTAGTATTTCTGAGTATTTATAAAGTTTAAGAGTTGTTCAGCTTGAGTGAGTGTTATCTTTATGAAATGGTGTGAAAGTGCCCTGTCCCCCTTGAAAAAAGATGGTACAATAAATTTAAAAAAAATTGATTAATGGTAGACTCTGTGGACTAGGCCGCTAGGCTAATACAGTGAATCAGATCTTTCCTCATCTAAGCTATGTCATTATTTAACCTGGTCATATTTATTTGCAGTACTTTGTCAAAATTTACTCAAGATGGCAAGAGAAGTCATTAAATTGGTGGTCATTTACAACAGCTACAGACCATTACTTGTGCACTAGTTATACGTGTGTTGGCAAGGGAACTGTGTATCTCTGTGCATGTATTTTTATTTGTATCTATTTATATCTTTATAGTTGTATGTTAGCTGTTGAAAGGTTTGCAAGATGATTGCCAAAGATCAGTTTTATGCTAAACATAGGAGAGAGAGAGACAAGTGATCTGATGTCAGCTGTTATGATTTGTCAGTCCTCTCTAAATGCAAATGTTTTTGCTTTACTTCAGATAAACTTGTGTTTAATTATATCACAGCATACTTTTGGCCCCTAGAATTACCAGTAGCTCTGTCCTGTGTAAAAAAGAAAATTATTTTTATTTTCACAGGAATTTTGTTTAATTCCACGTTTCGTCATTATTTAGCGTGTCTGCAATACAACGAACGATGGTTCTTGGCTTGCCTGGGTCACTTGAGAGTATCTTAATGCATACTCAGCCACCCTTTTTCTCTCTTTCTTGCTTTATTCTTGTAAAAGTCTTTATGTTCCTTATTTTCAATTCATAAATCATGGTAGTGAATTTGCTAACATAAAGCATGCAGTAGTTAAAAATACCCCAGGAACTGGTGACTGAAGATGCTGCTGACAGCTATCACTTTGAGTCCTGTGTGAATAACGATGAGAATTTTATTCAGAATCGTCTTTGAAGTTTGTTTTATGAGAAAACAACAAAATATTCAGAAATCCAGAAATATTGATCCATGGTATCTGTTACCGTGGCTTGATACTGCTTGTCAATAGAATATTACTGTCAGCTGTATAGTGTGCTCATATTTAATCCACTATTTTGTTCTTTCTATTCTTTAAAATACTAATGTGTATGCTTTTTATGTTAGAAAGAAAATGCACATGGATATTTATATGTACATGTGTATTAATCCAATCACATAATGGATATGTTGCCTGTCAAACCACTCATCATGATAGCAAGTTCCATAGGCCTATAAGACGTTTGTTTAACTGTTTGATGGTTTCATGTGCTTGGTAGTCTAGCCTCTACATCTTGATATTCAGAGGGGATGTGTTTGCCATTCTAAGAGAGACTCATCAGAGTCTCTAATCAATTCTCTAATAAATGCAAAGCATTTGTGTTCAATATTATTTGTATATTTAAAAAGAGCCCGAACGCAGCAGTAATAACAAATGTGCAATTTATGTAATGCATCACAAAGTGCATCATGCTCACAAAGGAGCATGGTCTCAGAGCTTGAGATAAGGAGGAGACGTGGACAGCATACAAAGGACGGAAGGAGAAACAACCATGCAGACAACTAATAAAAGTCAAGCATAGAAGATGCAAAGAGGGATCAGGGAACAAACAGTAAGGATGGAGAGTATCGTAAATCTGCAGAAAAAGACAAACTGGCAGAATAGTCAATAGACTATAATCACAACTATTGACAACTAATCAATAGATGAAAAAAGTGTAAGGGCTAGAAAGTGAACAAGCATTTTCTTGACTGGTGTAAGGAGTAATGCTCATGGATCAAATGTGTTTTTAGGGCTCGTTTAAAGGATTTGATGGTAGGTAGGTGATGGATATGGAAGGGAAGAGAGTTCCACTGTTTTGCAGCACAGTAACAAAGTATTTGGTTGTTCTGGAGGCAGTCATCAGATGAAGCAGTCTGCGTTTTGGGAATGTTTGTGTAAGAAATCTGTGGAGTTTGGTAGTGCATTATTTTTCTTGTTTGCGTATTTTTTTACCTGCAAGCACATATGTACATCTTGTTATCTTTAAAACTTGAAAATTTGTCAATACCTAGAGCACACATATTGTTACAGACAATGGACGTTTGCCAGTTTCTGCAGAAACAGCAACCTCAAAAGGAAGCAAACTCTAGTTTAAAAAATGTGATAGTCTATTGACATTTACAGGAAAAGATTTTTTTATAACAATGATGCATTTTATAGAATTAGCATTAGGACTCCCCTCACACACACACACCCTGCACCCACACCTCGGACTGTGCAAAAACATTATGGTCACTGTGTTCTTGTTAAAGTTCTTGCTAAACATAAAAGGAAATATCAGTTTCTGTGCTGTAGGAGATTCCAAGATTCCAGTTTGTCAACCTGAAATCAGCCATACCCTGTTAAAGTTTTATAAGCAACAGAAAGATCAAGCTTCCCCTTGATGTCAAACGTGGGTTGTACAGTGTTCTTTGGAAAAATCTGTTATACCTTTAAAAAATGTTGAAAGATGGAAAATAGGAGTGACAAAAAGCTGAATCTATTATCTGTGTGACAAAATGCTCATTTTTCTGAACACAAGACTTTTAGGATTCATATTTGCTGATTAGTTCAAATCTAATGTTTACAACAAAGACATAAAGTACAAACTTGGATAAGTAATAGAGTTGATTAAATAGTTCTACAATGATTTCCTCACATTTAATCAGAGTACAGAAATGCCTGACCACATTCAATATTTAAGCAATCTCTGTGTTTTGTAAAGCTGGAAGCTGTCAAAGCTTTGCTGGAAAACATTTTATGGTTATTTACGCCAATTTAATTGACATATAAGCAGAAACAAATATATCACAATGGTTGAACATGAAAGTTTAAATAACTTAGTTTCAGAACAAGTACAAACAGAAGAAAATCTAGATTTTAAAAGGCTTCTTGTAACAGTGAATATCAAAAAGTGTCATGCATCTCAGCCTGAAAGAACATAAAAAAAGATCGATGGAATGTTATCAAGCTATCTAAACAGTATGTTTGGTTAATATAGATACATATACTACATAGAAAAGATATATTTTGAGAAATACTACAACCTGCTGCAACAGGTAAAAATTGAAAGTTCTTATGCCTTGAGGCTGTAGAAGCAGGGGTTTACAAGGTCTAGGGTACAGCATGTGGACGATGGAGCCCAACATTCTTCTGATAGCTTTCACTTTCCCTGATAGAAATCAGGAATGATCTGAATGGGAAGAACGAGTATTTTGGTCACCAACCTGAGTAAAACTTGCACATTCTTGTACTTTTGAAGCTGATGACACTGACCACCAGGCTATGTAGCCATCCACACTTTTTTCCCCTCTTTGCATTTCTACCGTGTAGTGACAATGTCATCTTTTCAGGTCTTAAAATAAAGCCTTTTAGTGTTAACGGCTAAATCTTCACATCTTATAATTTTACTTTCAAGGATTTTGAACTTCTGTTAACTATCAAACTGGTCATTTTTAATTTTGTTTCTACAGATATACTAAATTAAGAGTTCAATGATACAAGCTGGTGAGTGTCAAAAGCAGAAGTAAACTGCTTCCAAAGGCATTTGGATTTTTAAAAAAAGATGGTTTGAGCATTTAGATTCACTGAGCTTTCAAGCAATTTTAAATATGATTCACAAAAACAGATATGCCCATTATACTTGTTGGTTTACAGTGAAATCTTATCAGATATTATCCACTGGCTGGTAACAGTGTAATCCAGAACCAGTAACATTTTCAGCCTATATGGTATATATACACGAGTATTATAGAAAACAGTCTAAATCAACAAAGGATGGTAAGTTGGAAGACTATATTTGGGACATATCCTTGATTGTATTATTGCATTTGATGGTCTATAGTTTTCACTGAAATGACCATAGTGATCTGTTATCCAAATCTGAATACTTACTATATTGTATAGCTTACGATTAACTTGTCTGAACAGAAACAGCAAAGAATCTTCAGCTTTGGCAGCAACAGCAAAAGCAGAAGAATTCGTTACTTGCACAAGCACTGACCTTTGCCAGGAACAACAGTTCAGCTGAAGGTCTTAAAATTGTTAAAACTGTTGACCTCCACAAGGGAGCAAGATTACAGATCCTGGTAACTATATTATCTTTATGTAAGTTAAACTAATTTTGTTTATGTAAACAACATGTTTATGTTTTATGGTGTCGCTTTAAAACTGAACTATGAGCAGCACATGCAGGAGGAATATAACTTAATGATCTGTATCTCTGAAGAGACTAGCAGTGGTAGTGATGTTATTTGTAGTAACAGTGGAATCATGCTTTATGGTAGAGGGAAGGTAGCTCATGGTCTTCTTCAACTGATCGTAACTCCAACGCATCTGCTCAACTTCATGTTGATGTCGTCGACGTTCCTCTTCCGTCTCTCGAAGTAGATGATCGTTAGTCTGCACCAGGGATCTGCAGCAGTGTGTCAGTGTTACATCACAACAAAAAATAAACCAGATGCTAAGACTTTACTCTCTGGGTGAATCTGCCAGGATTTTAAAATTCACTCATGGACCAGCAATATTATTCTCACATATTTTGGATGGATAAAATGACTGTTTCAGTGTAAAGTGAGTATCTGTGATGAGTTGCGGTAGGTCTTATGTTGTTTTGTGTATGAATGGCATCTTGTGTCTTACGTCCTTGAGGGTTTGTGTCATTCAGACAACATCATTTTTGAAGAAAAATAGACATCATAGAGAGATAGTTGGATATGCCTGTGTGGAGCTGGGAAAAAAGACCAGTGGACAACCATTTGTGAATAACTGCAGAATAACATTCTGTTTCTACCATCCAATGGATAAGCTGTGTTGTCATCTTCGTGCAGCTCCTTAAACAGCTGTGTACTTTCTCCTGACCTTTCTGACTGCTTTCGAACAACCACCTCCATGGTCCATCTTGACTACAACTGAAAGTCAGTGTATTGTCTCCACTTTCTTTTCCCTTTGTCTGTGGGGGCTTGTCAAAGTGCAGTTTGTAATTCGTCGTACGCATGCAGGAACAGGTGTGTGTATGACTTATTACAGTATTTTTATCATTCTCCTCAGTAAATTAATGCCTTACATGTTTGGGTATGTTTTTGATCTGTTGCAGTGATGTGTGTGTGTTTGTGTATAATATAAAACAAAAGTGCAAATCCTCATGAAAATAAATCTCACCAGAAGATGGTCTTACAAGATTATACTCACTTGTGACTCTCCTGCAACATGGATGCAAGTTCCTGCATCTGAGCATACTGTTTCAGGCGATTACGAAGTCCATCAATTTCATGACTTAATGCCTCATTCTGTCGCTGAAGATCATCTGTAAACAGTGTAACTCATTGCCAAGATGCCTAGATACAGTGTCACTAGCACAAGCATCTGTCAGGTTTATATAGTCTATGAGTCTCAACATCATCCTTTTAGCTTTTAGGATTGTTTCACCATGTTATATAAAAAAACCAATAAATATTAAATCATGTAATGGTTTTAAGTACTGTTATCATATTACTATAAAGTGAAACGTTTCAAGACCTAAGTGTGCAGGGTTGGAGCTGGAAGCAGCTCCACCAAGACTATAGGAAGCAGCAGATTCCTGTAGGTCTAGTTTTCGCTGCAGTCGATTATTTTCCTTGACAAACTGTTCCAATTCCTTTCCCAATCTCTCCTGAAAACAGAGTATTGTAATACTCATCTTTTCACCTTGTCTAGGGCAGTAAAAGAAATGTTAAGAAAGGACTCAAACATACTTTTTCTTTACCTCTTCCTGTATGCTTCTCTAGAAAAACATGATTTAACTGTTCTCTTTCATATTTAGGTTAAAAAATGTCATAGACTGCTCACCACATCACTACGAGCTTGTTTCAGAGAAATCTTCAGCTGTGCCTCACTAGTGGTAGTGGTATCTTTGTGTGAGTTTCGAGCCTGTGATTCTCTCAGACTTGTGTTCTCTTCTTTCAGTCGTTCTACGTGTTGCTTCAGGGCATTGACGTTTGATTGCAAGCCAGTTAGAGATCCATCTTTAAACATGTCTTCAATAACGTCAAGTGCCAAACCTGTACAAAAACTAAATTAGTCTTGTGCAAAAACAATTAAATATAGCAAATGTTAGCAGCATGGCTATATTACATGGTCATTATTATTATTCCAGCATGTAGGACATAGACTTCTGGATCATAAAAATTTTTTTATAACTAATTTTTAAAAATGTCTGTCCCTTAAACAAAACTGCTCTAAATTCAATACAATAGTTATATACACTAGGAGCCCTTAAAAAGTGAAATAATGTAAGATTAAAGTGAAAGAAATTTTGTGTAATATTTCAAATATTTCAATACTATTTCAATAATAATGTACAGTTCCCCTCAATAGAAAGTTTTAAATTAGAAGCTATTAACAAAAAAAGCAAGTGTCATGTTTTTTTTTTGCTAGAATACCTCAATTAGTGAGCAAGAAGTCAAGAAATATTTACCAAGAAACTTGGCATGTTGGTGCAGTGACTTGGAACCGTTCCAGTACCGATCCACATAATCCAGTATCCTGAAAAGCATATGCATCACCACAGGATTGTCATTGAGACGTGCCTGTACAAGCCCAGCATCGTGCCGCTTAGAAGATGGGTGCAGAGACTGCCATGTTGGCTGAGAAGGTTCTGGAAGAGCTTGCTCCGTACAGAACACCTGACAAAAGTAGTTCTGATATTTTGGGATGTGTTTCAGTGCTTTAATGTGACTATATCATATTGTGACTATCAATGATCCTTGCTACACTAATCACACCTAAATAAATAGCAGCAACACTGATGTCTAGCAGTCCAGTTAAATTCTAAAACTTTCTTTGAAACAGAAGTGAAATAACACAAACATCCAGTTTAGATCACTGACCTGAGTATTTGGAGGAACACTGTGTGTGCGTCTATGTCTGTTTTTCATTTCAGCATCTCCACCATCTTTGTAGCTGTCTTTCTCTCTGCCTCTTTCTCTTTCATGGCTAGCCCTAGATGGCAGATCTGGAGGTGGTGGGTAAGCTCCTCTTTCTGTAGGCAACTGGCTAACATCTGACGGATTCTCTTCTGCAGAGGGCATGGCATAGATAAGGAATCTTTAGCATATCAACCTTTAAGATTTGTCAATCTTTTTAACTAAAATGTTATCCCAAGGTCGCAAGGCATCTGAATGTTTTCCTCATGCAACACATGCTTGAGCTAGTATGGCTGATTATAAGTACAATGCAGGCACCCTTGTGCCAAAGAAAATAGTACAGCATACTGTGGAAGGCCAAATTCATGTCAGAAACAAAAAAAGACCTCGTGCAACAAAGTATACAGGCATGCTAGTCCTCGAGTGAATGAAGAAATACTGAAGGACCTATTTTCTGACTGAATATGCTTTTCCCTTTGACATTGCCCAAACTGGTTAATTCTTGGTTTAAACACCGGCTCTAGTAATTGACTATGGTCAACATGCAAAATTTAGTCCATCCCATTTGATGAAACAGTAGTCAGCATTTTGCACTAAATACCTCTGTTTGCAGGGTAATATGTAAATTAATGTTTCATTATGTTGATGACTACCTTTTGTGGGGTTTGGAGTAAAATAACCATGACTTCTGTATTTAGAGTAGGCATCAACTTCATCTTGATACTGAAGATTGGGATCATATCTGAAACATACAACCAGAGAAAAAAAAGATAAAAGCTGAATCAGGCATGTTTTAAACAAATTCTAATGTTGGGTTGCAGTTAGTATTGTTAGCAGCGATTCTGTTAATACTCTGCCTCAGAAGCAACCCATTTCTTTATGTCATTCACTCATAATTGAAAGAGGAATTTTAATATAAATTTTAACAAAAGTACAGTAGGAACAAATGTGTTTATGATATAGAAATATTTTTCTGTCATGCATAAAGTTGGGCAGCAGTCATTTCATTATCACTCCTTAAGAATCTTGGTCTTACTACTAACCCTTTTATTTCTAGTGGTTTTGGTGAATGATTACCTTTTTGAAGTTGGTTTCCCAGTGGCTTATAAAACAGGGAACCACATGCACAGATATTTTTACAAAAAAACTCTGGAAAAATATTCCTTAACCATATGAATTTAAGATTAAAATATAAAATATAGTATAGTATATATAATACTTTTACTTCTTGGTAATCAAATGGTTAAGTGCTTGGTCATATCTTGCATTTTGTATCCTTGAAACTTGTGGTACTGATAACTATGAATGTGTCCACTTTTTTTCTTCTAAATTTTAAAACCTCTGGCTACAGCAAGACATTTGGATATATTTTAATGTTATGAACCCATAATTAAGGCTAATGTGACTGTAAATTTACAATTTGTTCCAGGTAAGACAAAGGCAGACAAAGGTAAAAGTGTTGTGTATTTCAGCAAGACATCAGTTTTGTTGAGAGACCTGTTTCAACGCAACAGTCCAGTATAACTTTCCAAAATGATCAGTTTCTCAACAAATGTCAATTTCATGTATTTGCTGCTTCACTGAGGACACAAACATTTGAATTAAACAGCAATAATTTGAATAATTACCTCTTGTGGTCAGATTTCAGTGGTAGCTCATTTGTACCAATACTAGCAATATTTGGGTATCTGTCTTTGTATGCAGCTAATCCATTATCATCATCATTCTTTGGAGGTGGCAAACTTGATGCTTTTTTCTGGAATGGAAAAGAAACTGTGCAGTATGTATAAATCTGTGCTCACTGTGGAAAAAAATTATCAGAGTGAGCAGTCATAGCAACAAAATCTTTTAGATCATTTGTAATTTTTGTAGAATTCTTTATATTTAAAGAAATTATAATTCATTATTGGATATGTCAGAACAAAATTAAAAACAAAAACAAAAATTCATGTCATGTCACCTAGCTCACTAAAAACTGATTTGTTTTATGTAGTAACAACTGCAAAGGCTTAAGTCATCTCAACTTCAGGTGATGATTGTAGGTAATGACACGCTCTACTTTTGTGGAATTATGTGTCATGGAATTATTGTTATTTTCTCTCACTCACGCATGTGCGCCCGCACACACAGACACACAGAATAACATAAAAATAAGAAGAAACTATTCAACTAAAAGATAAAAAACAAGCTAACCCCTGTTTTTCCAGTAGGTGGCAATGATGAAAGCCCAGTCTCTGAGGCTGACAGGTTTTGAGTACTCAGGCTCTTCAACACTTGAAAAAAATTGGTCTGATGTCAGTGAAAGCATGTTCAACAATGATGTCTGTTACATTCCTAGTTTTCAATGGGGAACTAAATGTACTAAATACACAATATACTTTATATAAAATAATTTAGTAACATTTTGCCAAAACGAGATTTTTGCTACAAGTATTATCTATCCACAGTCATAAACACATTAATAAAGAAAATATACTTGGGAGGCACTGAAAATGTAATATAGTTGGCAACTTTTGTTTTTATATGCATCACTTATGCCTTTCTTCACTTTAGGTCACTTTTCATCATTGTTTTACTCTTACTTTCCAAAGAATATTCTTCCATGGCTGGCTCTCTAGCAACAGATCCTGTTAGATGGGTTGGCTGTCCCAGGTCTCCATTCTTTTTGGCAATCAAATCCAAGACTGCCACGTCATCATCATCAAGTACTAAAATGGTGAGAATATACAGAAAATGAGAATGTATGTTCAAAACTTGAAAGACATAAATGTTTTGCTGATAGCAGTAAGGAGGGATCTAAATGCAAGTTTAATGACATATTCTCAGCAAATTCTTGTGTTGATGCTAGTAAAATCCCTAAAAGGTCTCTTGAAAAACTGGCTTCCTATGTTTCATCCTCCCATTTGTCATTCTATAGACATAATATTTGCATGTTATGTTGCGTGCATCCATGTATATGTTCTTATTATTCTGTCTGTGTACTTTGTTATTTGTTTTTATTTGTCTAAAGCACATTGAGTCTGCTCTATAATGGAGAAATGCACTATATAAATATGCTTATTATTATCATTAAAAGTAGATTACAAAAGCTGCAAGTGCAAAATGTACAATTATAAATCAACAGTTGCATGAAGATCATGCATGCTACACAAATATTAAATCATGATAACAGATATTAATGTTAATGAATTTAAATGTTATGTTAAATCCACTGATCCATTTTACCTGAAGGTTTTCCAAGCTTTGAGGTAAATTCAGCACGGGGGTGCGGTGACTTCTGGGTTTGCTCTTTTTTTGGTGGGTGGTAGGTCATTTCTGTTGCCTGGCTAGAACTGAAATGGGTCAAGGCAGCCTGCCGTTCCCTGTCGCGTACACTCCGATCATCTGTGTGGATAAATATGATATACCTCTAAATAAAATTGTCTCAGCGCATAGCATTGAATCATATATAGTATGGGTTACTTATTATCATTATAGTTATGGTATTTATTAGTATTATAGTATAATAGTATTTATAATTGAACCTCATGCACATACTACAAATGTATACAATCAAGCCCATACATCCTTACACCTGTACCAAAAGCCATGTCACTGACACAAATGAACACACACAAAGAACAAATGCACAGATGCATTTCCATAATTTCTTATAATTACTTGCCTAATTTCTGCAATGAGGGAAGCATGTGTATAAGATAAAGACGATAATCAGGCTCTGAACGTGTAACAGGGTTCAAACGAAGATCCAATTCCTTTAGATTTGGTGTATGTTTCAGACGCTTTAGTTCTTCTAGACTTCCAATGTTGTTGTAGTAGCTAATGGTTGTCAAGAAGCAATAGATGTGCATCTTTTCTAAATAATGCAAACATTTCACGATCATAATCACCATTTTGTTTACATTTTCATCACCAATGAATGTAAGTTGCAAACTGCCTGTGTTATAATAATGACTTGTACAGTGCCTTTCCAGCAAGCTCAGTGCACTTAGAAATTGCTGTATTATAATGTGATAACAAATAAGCATGAATAAGCAACAGATAAACTCCTATGTGCAGGCTGACAGTGCACACCTAAAAGTTTATATAAGTAACAGAAGAACCACATAGAAATGCTATTGTCTTCAATTAATATGCATCAAATCATAACAAATCACAACAGTATGGCTGAATTTAAATGTCCTTTTAAAGATCTATTTTATACAGTGAAGACCATAAATAAATAATAAATATAATTCTCTCAGTGTTTTTGTATGTTGACAAGCATGCGAGTTTACTCCTGTATAATGGAAATCATGCTTATGGACTTCTAATGAGTATTAAGTACTTCTCTTTTTATTTAAATAAAGGATACAGATTCAGCTTTTCCAAAAGACCAAGACTTTCTAAGCCCTAGAATAAGATACACATGCATGCTATTCCAAAAGCACTGGACGTAATAATCTTATTTTTATTCAGTATTGTTTTCAATGGTGTGAATTGCATCATAACCAAAAAAAACCTTGTACATTGTGGTAATATTGTAATATCCAACCAACAGTCACACACTGGTTTCAGCAATTAAGGCCAGTGGTATCTTTTGATAAATAATTAACTCTAAATATGCATGATTAAATTGATCTCTCATAATTAATTGAAACCTTCACTATCACTGTTACTCTCATTCTACTGCTTGTTGTTTCCTAATCTGCATCTTATTTCTAACCAAGGCCTTTAAAGTTGAAGTCAGAAGGCATCAAAAAGAAGTTAGGAACTCTTATTTTTGTGAATTTGAGCGAGTATAAGAGACAATATAAGTTGTTAACATTTATTCTCTTGTATAATCAATATTTTTCTAATAACAACATCTTTTCATGATTCCAGCATTTTTCCCATATTAATGTTTACTGTGGACCATGCATCTTCCCATTTTCCACACACACACAGCTTGTCACTCATTCAGATTGCCAGGCAGACAAGTTAACAATAAAAAGAGAAAAATAATACAAACCTGGAGAGATTCTAAGGCATTTCTTGATAAATCAAGAGATTTCAGTCTTGTGAATTTGCGTAAGGAAGTGCCAAGAGACACAATCTTCTCATGATAGGTTCCAGGCAAAGACAGGGATTTTACATCCTCTGATATTTTTCAATGAAAACACACACACACACACACAATCAGTTAAAATAATTGCAAATTAAATTATCATTCATCTCCTGCCAGAATTTAAACAGTTATCACTTTAAGATTTAACTTTATAACTGCCTGTAAATGTCTTTATTCTTAGGAACTGGTTACATTTTAAATACTGCCCCCAAGCTCTGTAACTAAGGACGCTATCTACCACATAAATCTATTTGCATCCGTCTTACGTGCGTGGAATGTAAACCACGGATAAATCTGATGATAATAGTCTTGCAGCTATGATTATTAACATTATCAATTAGATCTTGCAAAGCTCCATTGGACTCTCAGATAGGTTTGTCGTGCATATGATGCAGTCCGTTGGCAAGTTTTAGCATGTTTAGTGATACGCACAATATAGATATGATCTCAAGTGTTCAGTTTCTGTTCGATCAGCTAATCGATATCATTTGCATAAACAAAAACGAACTTAATTTCATTTTAATAACTTTCGGAAAGAGAAACCATACCCAGATTGTCGTGAGTCAAGCTAACTCGACTTCTGATAGCATCCTCAGTCAAAGTGAGCGCCATTTTGTTAGTGAAGAATTACAGCTACACTCAAGATGCTACAAGACATCGTAAGTCGAACATCACAACTTGGAGAGTAATGGTACCAATAGTTATATTATTATTCCTAGAACAATTACTATAACTCTCATAACAATCATTTGTTATTGTTATACCAGCCTTGAAATAAAAAAATAATAAAATGCTTAGAAATTTATAGTGCATTATCTTTTATTTGTAATAAATAGATTATTGTTTTAAACTGTAATTTCAGATGTTGAATAAAGATTCACATTAGATTAATTTTTGATTTAGTAGTTCTGTTGTAAATATCACATAAAAATGGCGGACGAAGAGTCGGCGGCGGCACTGGAAACGGCTAGAGTACGTGTATTTACCATCTAATTTATTAAAGTTTTTTTAAGGAATTATTTATATTAATTAACTTACGTTTTCTCGATGAAAATGTTTTTAGTGGTTGAAAATGTATAGTGTTGTCTACTTTTCCAACTAGTTTTAAACGATAATATTATTTGTTTTACTGACCATTTTAGTGATGTTGATGTTTGTCGGACGGTCGTTGTTGTTACACGCTTATCTTGGTAATGAAAAATCGAACTGCTTAAGTTGGTTATGCTGGCAGAAAGCAAAACAGACTATTCTATTATTTTTGGTCACTATTTATTTAAGCATATGAAACATAACTTTCAAGAGTTGCATTTTCAAAAACAGTCAACTGGTCATGTCTTTTGTTCCAGAAATTTGTAGATGAATTGTATGATTACCGGGATCACTATGTTGAACGGTTTGGACTTGAAAAAGCTCTTCAGAAGGCAGATGACCTAGATTTAAAGATGAGAGAGACTTTGAACAAGCTGGATGAGATGAAAGGTGATTAACTTACAGATCTAAGACAACAATGTAGTTTTGTAAAGTGTATATTTCCATCACCAAAAGACTCTTAAATTCTTGCACATAAGGAAAAATGGATAAACATCTAAAATGACAAGAAAGTGGTGTGGCATGAAACAAAAAACAAAGGATGGTCTGAAAACAGTTTTAGCATTCCACTGTCCAGAAAGATATTTGTATGTGCAAAGTACATATTATACATTCATTGGTGTTATAAGAGATAATAAACCATGTTCAAGATACTTGTTTACTTCATGGATCCAATCAACTGGAGGTCACCAAGAAAGAGAAGAGGCATCATATGCCAGTCTTGCACAGATTTAAAGTCTGTTTTGTTGATGTCTTGCTTGGAATGAAGAAAAGCAACTTGACTGATTTAGATAACAATGCCATGGTCATAGATAAGACCATTTATCAATGTGAAAGTTGAAATTGATAGGTGGAAAACAAAATGCCACTGTCACAGAAATCAATCCAGCACAATGTTGAAGGGTTCAACAAAAGCTACTTCAGACAATGGACTGAAAAAAAATCATAATCATTTCAGAGAAAAAACTCAGAGAGCTAGCTCCCTCAAGCTGAAAAAAGCAAAGGTACATAGATATGATTTATCACAACTAATTTTTATAGGTATGTAAAACACTTGGAGTTCATAAAGAATATTATAATATGATTTGATTAACTTTATGACTGGAAACCTATATTTTAGATACATGTAACACTTTTGATTTCATGCTTTCATTTTTCTTTTCATTCTGATATATACTTCTTTTTTTATTTTACATCAAGTCTATTTGAAAGTTTTTCTGTTAACATGGGCTTTTGTTTACATTTAATAATGCAATAAGTGGCATTTTAGTAAAGATTATAATACATATAGGAAAATTAGCAGCAAAGTGATGACTGGAAAATATCCAGTAAACCCTGATATTATTTGGTATAGTTCTTTGCTGACGACACACAGATACTCAACAGTGTTCCCCCCGACCTGCCTTCTCAGAAACAGCTGGAAACCTAGGCTTGAAGGTCAGCGCAAAGAAAACGAAAAGTATGAGAGTGAACGCCAGAGTCCAAGAAAACTAAATGGAGAAGAGATTGAGGAAGTTGACAGTTTTACCTATCTTGGGTCCAAGATTTTAAACACCGGGGATGCGGAGGTGGAGATTCGAGCCTGACTGGCGAAAGCCAGCCAGGCCTTCGCCTCACTCAGGAGCACATGGAAGGCAAAAAACATCAGCCAGAAGACCAAGCTGAGAATCTTCAAGTCAAATGTGATCAGCACCCTCCTTTATGGATCAGAATCATGGAAGATGACCAAAAACATCGGTAACAGGCTTGACGTCTTCCAAAACAGATGCCTCAGGCGCATACTTAACATCTTTTGGCCAAACACCATCACCAATGAAGAACTCCACCGAAGAACTGAAACCAAATCCATCACCACGATGGTTCAACGAAGGCGTTGGTGATGGATTGGACATGTGCTTCGCCAGCAGACAGCAGACCTCTCCAGAATCGCCCTACGATGGACTCCAGACGGCCGAAGAAAACGAGGCCGCCCAAAGGAAACCTGGAGAAGAACAGTGGAAAGGGAGATGAAAGGAAAGGGCTGGACATGGGGTCGCCTGGAGCGAGTTTCAGCCGATCAACATCAGTGGTGGGCTCTGGTTGAGGCCTTATGTGCAACTAGCACGAAGAGGATTGATTGATTGATTGTTCCCCCCAACCCAGCAGTGGCTAGAATTGCGCTTCAATGACTTGAATCTTGTTGTGTTGCGGTGAAGGCGTGGATGACCAGGAATCATCTTAAACTCAACGATGACAAGACAGAAGCATTACTGTGCAGCCCCAGGGCCAGAAGGGAGCAGATTGGCATTAGTGATGTGCAGGTCGGTGACCCCTCCGTAGCCTTTGCTGACTGTGTACGGGACCTAGGGCTGTTTATTGATGCAGAGCTCTCCATGTGTAACCATGTTAGTTCTGTTGTGGCAAAATCCTACTACTTTTTGAGGACTTTAGGTAGATTACAGCCCATGTTGACTCAGGTTGGTGCCAACTCACTTGCTGTGGCTACCATCATATCGAGATTGTACTACTGCAATAGTGCATTCTGGGGTATACCTGCTAGCAGTTAGATCGACTCCAAAGAGTTCAAAACACAGCTGGCAGGATTGTCACCCATGCAAAGTCGTCGACTGAGCACATCACCCCTATTCTACAGAGCCTTCACTGGCTCCCAGTGAACAAGCGCATTGACCACAAAGTGCTTTCGATTGCTCAGTCCTGCATGTTTAAAACTGCTCCTGATTATAATCACCTTTAATGCTGCACATCTTCGTTCGCTTCTGTCTCCCTGCAGAGGAAGACACAAACAAGAAGCGCACTGGAGCCAGGGCCTTCAAAAACGCGGCACCTAAGCTGTGGAATGCTCTGCCATCGTCACTTTCCACCATCACCTCAGCTACCACGTTTCGGAAAAGACTGAAGACTCATTTGTTTACTTAAGACAGACTTAAACAACCTAGCACCATTTGTCTTTATTATTTTTTACTTTCCTGATTTATTTTTTTCTTCTCTTCTGTTTTTGCTGCGGAATGAGCATTCTTTTGAATGGATACCTGCACAATATAAATCATCATCATCATCATCATCTATAAGAAAAGACAATGAAGTAACAAAACATGACACAAAACTTTAGTATTCATTTGCTCTTCATATTTTAAAATGTCCTAAATATTTGTTTACTTCTCACGTCTGTAAAATGTCAATAGATTTCTAGTTCTTTCTAATGGTCCAGGACAAATAAATGACTTATGCCCTGTTGCTTTGTAAAGCTTGCTATGAAAAATATATATTTTTTGTTTATTGAGTTTTAGTTTTTAATTTTTGTAGATTCTATAAAGAACAAGGCTGAGTACTTTTTGCTACGTGGTCGGACTCTGAATGTGGTGGGCAAGTTCAGTAGTGAAGCACTTGAAACTCTTTCCAAAGCAGTGAAACTGGATCCTAAATCTGTAGAAGCGTGGAATCACCTAGGAGAGTGCTACTGGAAAAATGGAGACATGGCTGGCGCAAAAAACTGTTTTAATGGAGCACTTAGCCATGTATGTATTATCCTTTATCAAGTAGACGTATACAAAGAAAGTTTTTCTAAGAAAGTGAGAGTTCAGGTGTTGATGTGTATTTGGGATTTAGCAATTGAAATAAATAAAATGAATCTTTAGCAACATATATTTAGACAGTGTTTTGAGATACAATGTTTTGTTTTCTGTTGAATGCTGGTGTTGTCTTATATGTGTTTTTTACAGTCAAAGAATAAAGTCTCCTTGCGGAACCTTTCTATGGTAATGAGGCAGCTTGAGGGAAATCCTGAAGAACGTCAAGCTCTTATTAAGGAAAGTGTTGAAAGAGCGAAAGATGCAGTACAGTTGGATCTTGCAGATGGAACATCATGGTGTGAGTTTTCAGAAAGTGTTCATCACCATATTCAGAGTTTATTCAAAAAAATTATAGCTACAGTTTCAGGAATGTTTATTTGTATGATAATCCTTCTTGAATTAATAATTTTATTAATGATTTTTTGATGTCAAAGGTCTCTTTTTTAAATTTAAGTACTTTTGATTTGTATTTTTGTAGTTGTTGCTAAGTATTTGCTTTTATTTTACTGGGGTCTTTTCATGCTTCAGATAAGAAATGGTCTAATCAGTAACTTTATTACAGATGCTGTTTAAAAACTCATATACTTACTTTTCAGTGATTCTGGGGAATGCATATTTGTCCCTTTTCTTTTCTGGTGGACAAAACCCAAGAGTCTTAAAGCAGTGTATGAGTGCTTACACGAGGGCTGTAAGTTTGTTTTTAGAGTTTGGTAGGTGAATAATTGTAGACATTGAAAATCTTTTATATGTGTATATGAACCCTATATATTTGTAGGCTTCTGTGTATATGTATATGTTTTGGTGAGGAACAATGTGTGTGTGTGTGTGAGAGAGAGAGAGAGTGAGCTTATTCATCTGCACATGCGTTTGCACTTGTACATGTATATTTGTTTAGCAAAATTCCATATATACATAGATTGTCCACAATAAGTTACCATCTATCTTGCATTTAATATGCTGCTGTTAGGCCCTGTTATTTGGCTTTATCATATAAGTAAGATTATTGTTAATAAATATTAAAAAAGGTTTCATCATATTATAATGAAACTTTTTTTTTTTAAAGGAGCGTGACCCAGTGACACATGGAAATCCGGACCTCCATTTTAATCGTGCCATGGTAAATTACATTTAAACTTTTGACTCTGTCTCTCTAAACCTCCATCCTGACCTAACCCCCAAATCTTCATTGTATCAATTACACTGGAATAACTTTTTTTCAGAAAATAATTTCTTTCAGACCCAAGGAAAATTTACACGAAAGATTTCCTAATATGCTTAATATAAGGTGTTTGTAATTTCAGTTCTACAAGTGGCTTTAGCACTACTTAGAATAGTTAATATGGAATTGCTAATGTGCAGATTTATTGTGATTTCATGACATGAATTCTGCAAACTTAGCTTTCTGGGTGTCACTCTTGCTTGATTGTATCCATAGTCTCTTACTTTTAATCACACTCTTGTTTCACAGAGGGTGAGGACAGTTCTTTGCCATACATATTCAGACTCCGGCATCCATATAAATAATCCAGTATTCACTGTTCATACCAACATGGACAGTTCTCAGCAATACATATTCAGAATCCACAGTCCATATGTGTGTGTGTGTATATATATATATAATCCCGTACGTACTGAGTTTACACCAACATGGACAGTTCTCTGCAGTGCATAGAATCCACAGTCCACATGTTATGTACGTATATATATATATATATATAAAATCCAATATTCACTGTGTTTTTTACCTGCATAATGGCACTATTCTACTTAGACCCGGTCTACACCGATGCCACGGTCCGTTCCACCAAGCCTGTCTCTGTGAGACAGACCCTCCTCTCGCTAGTGCACAGTTCGGAAAAAGTTTCTTTTATTCTGAGGCCGAGTTGCCTCCTCCTGCGTTTTGGGTGTCCCTGGTGACCTTTTGATGTTGGACCAATTCAGGGAAGTTAGCAGGTACTCAAAATCTTCGACACAGCAGTCCTGCTCAGTCCGGCGTGTCCTGTGTCACTGGTCAAGATTTATTGCCCCCCATCCTAGCTAGTAACAGGGCAGCAGCAAGATCACCAGTGCATTGTTGGTGGTATAAATAACTTAAAACTAAAAGTAGAAAATATGTTTTCTGCAGTTTTAAAAAACTACTTAAAGTAGCTAATACTGAACTGCTAAGGTGCAGATGTTACTGTGATTTCAGTCCTACAAGTTCCAAGAAGAATATCAGCTGGCATTAGAGGGCTTTCACAGGGCAGCACTGCTTGACCCTGGCTGGAAAGAAGCTGAAGCAGAAGAGAAAGCTCTCCTAAATTACCTAGATAATGTTGTCACACTATCAACAGCTAAGGTATTTCTCACTTAAATGCTTCATAAGTTATAGCATTTAGCAGGTAAAGGAACAAGAAGACTGTTAGATGACCAACCTAATACTGTTGTTTCCTTGAAAATAAGACCGGGTCTTATATTAATTTTTACTCAAAAAAGGGTATTAGGGCTTATTTTCAGGAGATGTCTTATTTTTTCATGTACAAAAATCTATATTTATTCGAATATAATCATGTCATCTTCTGAAACATCATTATAGCTGTCCAAACCCTAAATTCCGGCCTGAAATTCTTGTGACTCCATTTCCTTCTTGGGCATTTACACATTATAATTAATTAATTAACTTAATTATAATTTATATTATCATTTATTTTAGTGTAATTTATTTATTAATATCATTACTTTATAATTCAACACATCAGTGGTGTGTTTCAACAGACGAATGAAAGCCATCCATCTGGCTGACAATATTAACTAGGGCTTATATCATTAGCATCCTGAAAAATCATTCTAGGGTTTATTTTCAGGTTATGTCTTATTTGCTAGGAAACACGGTAATACTCAGCTTTTCTTCAAATCAAATACGTCCTCCAACTTAAAATAGCTAGAATGAGGCTTAATTAAAAATTAGAATACTTAAGTAGATTTAAAGATCCTCCTATATGCACATGGGGTGACAGAGAGCACCTCACATGAACTGTTGGAGTGTAATGAAAGAGAAGTCTTAGATAAACATATACTGCAATAAACATAAACAGCTACCTTAACCCACCCAAAGAGCTAGCGCATACTATGCTGACACTCGTGGTAACAATGGCAAACCATCCTAATGCAAGATTCATATAAACAAGCAAAGTACTTGATGACTTTCCATTTAAAAACTGATAAAAAAACAAAACCAAAGACCTTGAACTTTGCCATAAAAGAGCTAATAAGACTGCTAACCTAGCATAACCATATAATAAATTTAAAATATCTTTGAAGCAACTAAATCATAGGAAATATGGGGGTTCCTTCACTGGTCCACATCCAGAACTATAACCAAACATAAGGTAGAGTAACTTAACACATAAAATTAAAGTAAGAGTCAAAACCCTTTAAAAAATGTACACAAACTGTAAAGAAGGTAGCAAACCTTAAAAATACCAGGCTCAAAAAGACAAAAAAAAAAAGAAAACTAAAACAAATTGAAGGTCCTCAAAGAGTAGAAACTGATGTAGTACCTGAAACTAAATGGAACTCTAGAATAGACCAATATAAGGGATCTGGCAACCACTACAGTACACCACCACTGGGGACTTGGCAGGCCTCCTAGACATCAAGAGCAAGTGACAAATATAAGGAAAGAGTGCACTAGCAATGGTAAACAACACCTCCCACATCTCAAACCCTGATGTGGAAAATAATTATCTCAATTACTGTTGTGTAATTGTTAAGGATAACACAACGCGCCGACCAGGACACGTACACAACACTGACCAGCACGGCGTTCCTCACGTGTTCTTTCACACCACAAATCACAAATATCTGTACGTGGGTTACTCTCAGTGTAATCACGGGGTTTTGAGCTATTATAAATATATCTATAGATCAGCTACATAATATATCAAATACACAGCAGTTCCTATTCTCTGTAAAGTCACACCACAGATAAAACAACATCGGGTACTCTCCCCTTATAAATATCATCAAGCATGAATCACCATATTACAATAATCCAAAAGGTACATCTTATATATATATATACGTCACTCTCTCTCACATCTTCAATCACTTGTTAACCGTAAACCAGTCTTCTTGCCAGTAGTCTCAACTCCGCAAATGTTCACGTCCGACAGTTCTCAACCCGTATTTCCAACCCGGGCATACCAAAGTCCCGAAGAAGTCTTATTTATCTTAGGAATAATCAAACTCACTTACTGTCAACGTCCGTCTCTAAATCAAGTACTCACTGCTATACCCTGGGCCACCACACACAGGAAGTTGAGGTAATATACTCCATACACGCAATGACAATAATCCTGGCCATTGTACGCTCAGTACTTCTGAAGGCGATGATCCATATGTCGAAGTGCAGTCAGCACTTAGAATGACGATATTACTGGTCGTGACACACTCCAGTCGTGGTAGACCGTATACTCCAGACGTGTAACGACTATAATCCTGGCCGTTGCATGCTCAGTACTTCTGGTGGCGATGATCCATATGTCGAAGTGCAGTCAGCACTTTGAACGATGATATTACTGGTCGTGACACACTCCAATCGTGGTAGACCATATACTCCAGACGTGTAACGACTATAATCCTGGCCGTTGTACACTCAGTACATCTAACGGCAATGATCCATATGTCGAGGGTTATCCTGCACTTCTCACCCCCAAGTAATTCCTTGTCTCTGCAAGGAATTAAACTGATTCCCTTGGAAGTCACACAGACTTGACACCAACGTCTATCTCCTTCTACGTCTGATAGGGGAATAATCAGAATCCACTCACGCATCTTACTGTGACTATTTCGCTCACTCATTCTTTCATAAACCCTACTCACTTCATACTTTCGCGTAAAGGGGAAACTAGCCTTGCCTTACAACCTAGCAAGGAACTAACTCTAGTTCCTCACTTACTGTCATGGGTCGATCCGTGACAGTAATAATGTTTTTACTGTAATTTAAATGCCATGTTAATGTTAAGTAAACTATCAATTTAGGATGCTACAAGATGATAATTGTACCTAGGTATCCCTAAAGTCAAGACATCACATCTGCCATGATTGTGCATCTATACAGTTGGATTCTCAGCTGAGCACTAATCTGTTTTTGCCTGTATTGCTAGCAGAGTGTTAAGTGAAAGTTTTAGATCAGTTCTTGGGTGTGATACTGTTAAATATGAGTCTTCATTTTGTTTTGTTTTTGTGTTTCACATTTATAAAAGGGCTTAATTTCATGTTACAATGAATTTTTATGTCCATGTATAATTTGCTGCCAGTCTAATATTTGAAATAATACCCATAATTTAAGTTTTGGTTATGGAATTATTTTTTTTACCTATGTGGGACTGTGCAAGGAAAATGTCTAAGGAAAGATCTAGAAAAATAGCATATTTCATTCTAAAGTTTTTTTTCTAATGCAGGGCAAGCTTAAGCCAAAGAAGTTGGACAGAATGCTTTCTACATTGACACATCGAGACCTGGGTCCTTATGGGTCTGGGTCCTATACATCTCCAAGTGGTGTCTCTATTGATCTCCAGCATACTCTTATCAGTGAACTTGAGCCAGAAATAAATTCCAACAAGGTCATTGTTGGTAGAGTTGTTTGCTCTGTGGATACAAACACAACTGTTCCTTTGTAAGTCTCATGCATGTGGCATGACGCACAAGAAGTCATATTTCTTTAATTATGATAAATATTCTATTATTCAAGTGTTTGTATGTGTGAGTGGGTGGGGGAAATGCATGTGAGCTAAGATTCTGTGTTCTGATTTGTATCACCAAAGCCATTTGTAACTTTTCAGAAGTCATTAGATAAAGAATTAAATAGTTAAAACAAATAGAAATAAAGAATAAAGTCTTTTTTCAAAAAATTTTTCCATGTTCAGCAAAAGAAAATAACCTTCTGTTATTGAAATACACACCTACCAACATCACTGTACACAGAAAGAAGTCAGAATGCTGACTTCCTGATTGTACATCATAAATATGTATATGGATATCAACTTTGCACTTCAGCAGACCTTAAACAGTATGCTATTTAATGAAAAATGTATTTTAAGTGTTTCTTTATCGTGTGTTTTAAAATACTTTTTATTACAATTTTTATGCTAGTGTCAGTGATGGAAAACTAGATATCTTTCATTTTGTTTAAATGAACGATTTTACAGTTCTCCAGTAAATGTTTCCTTCACATGTTTACCTCTCCACTTCCAGTACATTTTGCCTGTGTGACCAGAAATCCTGCATTCCTGTGACTGTATACAACCTCATCCAGGGAGGAGGCTTCAAGATTGGGGACTCTGTGGCAATTCCTGAACCTTTTGTACAAGTTGTTCATGTTGACCATGTGGGAAAGGCAAGCCCCATACATTTTTTGTTTTTTTGATGAAGGGAACTTTTCTGGTATGGTGGGGATATGAAGGCTGTAGAAAGCATATGTAGGAAACAAAATCACAATCTTTGTAAAGATACAGTGATAGCAAAGCATAAGTTTTTATAAGCAGTGATTTTAAAGTGGCTGCTGCAGGACAGGTGCATTACAATAGTCTCTCAAAAACAAGGTGTTTGAAGTAACTGGAATACTTGTTTTCTGATGCCAATATTTTTTAGAAGTGTCAAATGTTTTGCTCTTTTTATTTTGCTTTGTAACTTGTTGAACCTCTAGAGGTTTCTGCTTGTCAGTTTATGGTGTAATGCTTTGATAAAGAGAACACAATTTAAAATTTAAAATAAATCTTTCAAGTCTATGCTAGTTTGTGCATTTGTCTTTTGTTTCAGACTTACGATTTTCAGAGTGTGAGAGTGGATTCTCCACTGGTACTGGTTGTGAGTGGAAACAAGTTGAAGGGCAACAAACAGTCTTTCTCTGTGTTATCTGTCAGTGTCGTTCCTGAGTAGATGAATTTCTTGTTGTCCAGTATTTGAAGGTTTCACTGAATCTCAGTATTAAGCCTGCCTTGCAGTATATTTGTTCACATATTTTGTACATCAGCTTATCCAAAGGTCATGTGCAGTGTTTAGACCCTAAATAACCTTGCACAAAGCATACTTACCTGCTGAAGAACACAAAAAAACTTCCAGTGCTGACTGACCTTTGGAGTGATGGGGAAAAGAATGGAATGGATGGCTGATTTTGCAGTTTTGAAGTTTTAAGGCTACTTATGTTATATTTATTTGCAAGTACATCCACTGCATTTTGTTAAATGTAATACAGTGCACTCTTCTTATGTTCGAGCCTTTCACACTAAAATTTGATTATTTATTTTTGCCTGATTGCAAGATGGTTATATGACAAATTTGGTATACAGAATTGATTTAGGATGTTGTGAGATACTACATGTTGCTCATAAAAACACAGCTACAACTGACTTGACAGAAATAGAATGCACTGTACAGATTTGGCTAAATTTCATCAGTTAAAAGACAAAGTTTAAGACTGTAATGATAAATGACTGTTCCATATTTAAATCTTCTAAAGTGTAAAGATTGCAAATGTCCTCATGTGTAATAATAATAAATTTGCAATTTATGTAACACACAATCACACACATAGAGGAGCATGCACTCAATGCTTGTAACAATACCTAGTACATGAAGGAACAGAAAGATGGACAATGATGAGGATGAAGCACACAAGACAGTGAAGAGTGAGGGAGAAAGAAAGCAGGTTAGCAGTGGATTGTGTTTGGGGGTAGTGTCTACAAAAAAGATTTTTTAAAGTGACATAAGAATGGAATTGAAAGTGTTAATGTTCTTTAGGTTTGAAATATAAAACTTCTCTAATTTTATGCATTGCATATTTTCAATGTGGAGCTGATTAAATTATATTTTGAAAAAGTATGTTATATGACAAGACAACTATGTTATGTTAGTATGGATATTGACAAAATGGAGTAGTTTTTTGCGCTCACAAAATTAAAAAAAATCACCATCACTCAGCTATACATACGTAAAGTGACAGTTAATAACTCACACAGACAGAATCTATGCAAATATGCTCACACTCATTTGCATGCAACATGCATCTCATAAACCACATACACATATGTACTAAACCAGAAACACACACGCACTATCATCATGTTTTAGTATTCTGCATTTGAATGGCAGAGGGAATAAAGCTGTTGCTATACCTTTCTGTTTTAACAAGGGGAAGCTTTAAAGCCGCTGTTCTCAACCTGTGGGGGTCATTTTCTTATATCTCATAACGGTATTAGTAGCTAAGGGTGGGTGGGTGCGCAGACGTACCTTTTTTCATTTGGAGGGGACGTCACAAGTAAAAGGTTGAGAAACACTGCTTTAAAGTGTTTGGATGAAGGTAGGGAGACAAAGTACTGAGCAAAGAAGTGCCTGTTGTCTAAACTGATTTTGCTACAATGGGTTATGGTGCACTAACTGCAAATGTTATTTAGACTATGCAACAAAGCAAGGAATGAGAAGGTAAGCAGATCCTTATGAAGCAATTGTAGAACTGTTCCTGAGTCTCAATCTTGATGCCAAACAAGCTCACAAAAAAGAAGTTTATTTAAAAGTCTGCATATGCAGAGCATGAAAAAAATGCAAGATTTCCTATTTATCAACTAGAGGTTGGCTGCCTTAATGATTAACTTGAACGAATTTCATCTTTTAACTAAGGTTTGAGATAAAGATCTCTTAATAAGAGTGTCAGCTGTGCTTAAAGCTAGAAATAATTTTGAACTATGAAGTAACAATTGAGTGAATGATTAATTGGCTCGATATGGTGGTGGCTAGATGGATACTACACAGTCATGTTTCATAAATCTTGCCACTACAATTGGAAATGCAAATGCACAGCTGTAGAAAAGCCCAGGGGCCAGTTGCACAACACATTTCTAAACCTTAAAACTGTTCTAAAGAAGCAAAATCTCTTCTTTGCCATTTTGATGCATTGCAGAAAAACATACAAAAACTTGTACTGACAGGACGGAAACTCAGACTTAAACAACTTTATCTTACTTACAGCAGTTTTAGTTTTAACAATTCTAAAATTGTGGTGTGCACTTTAAACTAATTATCTAGAGTTAAGGCCTAAAAGTGTTTAAAATTAGAAATGTGTTGTGCAACTGGCCCCAGACTTTGTCTCTTTTTTTTGAAAAATCCATTAAATAGTGCAAGGTATAAGGATGTATAGATTTTTCATTTGTGGTATCATTAGATCTGCTGGAGTATAAATGGCCATTTACCATATTTGTTATGATGAGATGGACATTTTTCTGATGTCCATTTTAAATCCCAAGTCTGGATAATTCCTCACTTTCAAACAAAAAGGGAAATTCAAGGGGTGCATGGTGTTTTACGCTGAGCCAGGGACTAAGGCTATATATAACGGCAAAACAGCCTGCCCCTGTACACAGATGCCGCATGCAGAGAAAGAACAGTGAAATGAGACGAGAGCTGAACCTCAGGACAGCAAACCCTCACTGGACTGGAGACCGGTGCTAGCCGTTGCTCCTCCAGACCGTGGAAATTTAAGGGGACAAGAATTAACGCCGTTTAACCTCTCTCTAGACAGTCCGATTATGCAAGGGTTAGCACATATCACCAAAACATTAATGAGGGCTCAGATCTCGACTCGGACACGCTTTTCTTTCTGTACATCTGACACCCGTTTCGTTTGCATGGATGCTGTTTTGCCCTGAAACAGTTCGATCGGCATGAAACACTTCCCAGCACCTCTCTATTGCATGCACGCGGGAACATATATATATATATATGAGAACGCACAGAATGAAAAGATGAAATCATATTAAATATTAAATAAAACTGCACCCAGAATTGCAATGCGCAGAGCGGTTACTATCAATGGCGAGAACGAAAGCAACCACGTTTCGAAAAAGACTGAAGACTCAAACAACCAAGAAACACTTGTGTCTATTTTTTTTATACTTTCCTGTTGTTTTATCTGTTTATTATTTTTTTGTTGCGCAATAAGCATTCTTCTGAATGGATACCTGCGCATTACCACAGAAATCATAGAAGTCTGTGCGCATTACAAATGGACATCACAGTAGACTTTAAAGGGGAATCACTCTCCTTTAAAAAAAATGACTTTTATTTATCTGGGCTAGCTTCCCCTAAAAAAAACGCTGACTTCTGTGATGGATCTACTGATCACTGTGTAAGTCTATGACTACAACTCTCCAAAAGAGAGAACAACCATGAATGAGAGAGGAAAAGTGAGTGATCACGAAATTAATTAATGCGTTCTGGTCTTCCAGGGATGAAGTAGAGGAAGAACTTTATTACGTAGTCTTAAAGAACTAATGAAGTTACAGAATTAGAAAGCAATAAGGCAGAAATAAAAATCCAGTTCAAAGGTTTCTTTATATAGACTGTAATATTTTCGTCATGTATTTTTTCTGACGATATTTTGATCGTTATATATATATATATATCTTTATAAAGACCGTGATTCAAGAGAACTATACATTAATACCTCTAGTTTTAGAAACACTTGTTACAAAGCGTATACGGATATTTTCTTTCCGCAGAATCCAGTTACAAAAGGGAAAGTAACTCACAACCGCGTTGTGTGGCAGAGATGTGGAGAAAGTTTCTTTCATGTACACAGTACAGATAACACTCTGAGAAGTGCCACTGGAAACAGACATGACCAAAGACCAGCATTTGGAAATAAATGGATTCACTCAGAGGACTTCTTGTTTTCTAATACCGCAGAGACGACCAAAATTACTGCAGGTAACATTTCAAGCACTCCCACTTGCTTAAAGATTTGGCTTGCAACAGCAGAAAGTAGTAAATCTTCTTCTGCATTAAAAAGTAAAATCACAGTAGTAGGTGTCTCCCCTCTTTGTCAATCCAAAACTGATAACAGGATTCTGTGACATAAATTGCTGCATATTGCCACTGCACTTATATATATATATATATATGTGTGTGCATGCGCATGCATATGAGCATGCATGTATGTGTACATTGTGTGTGTGTGTGTGTGTGTGTGTGCTGCTTTCATCACCAAACAGTGGGAACATTTTAGAACACTGAAATAAAAAAAAACAAACTGACCTTTTTGTAGCATCTAGATTTTAGACCTCATGCAAGTTGTCAGACAAGAAAAAAAAACCTGTGCATGCGCACATGCATGCATGCATGTGTGTGTGTGTGTGAGAGAGAGAGAGAGAGAGAATAGTTAGAAACTGTTATGGTAACTTCTAAAAATCTCTATTACTAGGTAAATTTTAATCTTGAAATGGATTTTCAGGTACAGATTCTGAGGAAATAGCTCTCAGTGACAGTCCAGATTCACCTGACTCTAAAGATAGCTCCACAGATTATGTTTCAATAAACAGGGTGATAGAAAGAAGGAGGAAAAGAAAACGAAGTACTACAACAGTGTGGAAAAGAAGAAAGTCAGATAAAGCTAAAACTGACCATGTGTCAACAGATTGTAATCACAGTGAAAGTGACACTTGTGACATCATTTCAGCATCAGAATCTGAAGGTGATAATGCAAAGAAAGAAACAGACAGTGAAAAAACAGCAGCTTCTTCAGGAGACATTCCACCAGATCAACAGATCGAGGTGCTGAAAAGGTTATTTCCACTTTGTAGTTGTTACCAGTGTTCTAATTTTGTTGATTTGTTGCATTTGATATGTTCTTGCCTTCACCAAGTCATAAATTTAGTACAGTTAGATAGAGATAATGAAACACAGCTTTGTCATCTAGTGCATATTTGTGCAGTTTGCACACTCACCAATCCACTTGAATCCAGTCTCTCTAGAAAATGAGACCTGGTCTGCTCATGAGACAAAGTGTCGTACTACACCAGAAAGAGACTCCTCACCACAGAGGGTATGCTGCACAATTTTTCATATGGAAGAAATTGCTGATCATAAGTGAAATCAATGTGCATGCATGTCTGTGTGTATGCGTGTGCATGTATTCCCCCATACACATGTAAATTCATGCCTAGTAAGCATACTTTTGATTCATTCTTCATCTTACGCAGCTTACATTAACAAGTGACATTTTGAGGCGAGCTTTTATACTTTTATGCTTGTTCTGTTTTGTTTTTACAGTTGGTAGATGGTGGGACTCCAACAATCAGCAGCTGTTCTTCATCACAGGCAATAAACCAGGAGAGTGATGTGTCACCTGTTACTTCAGGACTAAAATTGAGTGAATGGGTCAAACATATGCACTGGGAGACTACACCCACCAAAAGTCTGCAATCTACTTCCCCAGAAGCAGAGGTGGACTCCGCCAAAAAGAAAAAGAAGCAATTTAAAAAATATTCTAAGTAACTATCTATGTTCTATTGTCATTCCACTTTCAGTAAGTCTTGACTACTTTGGGCTTATTTTGAAACTATAATAAAATAATAATAATAATAATAGTGAAGATTTTTATAGCGCATATTCACACTCATAGAGAGCATGCTCTTAGCGCTTAAAACGAGTAAGAGACGTGGACTAAGTAGACACAGAACAAAGGGACGAAAGAAAACGACAGTACTGACGAAACAGAAAACAAAAGGCATCAAGTAACAGGAACAGAAAAATATAGTGATTCGGCGAGAAAGATGGGTAAAGCAGCAAGAGGGAAGGGGGCGGGGTTAAGGAGGACGAGCATTGTGTGGACTGTGTTAGGAGTAATGCTCAAGGAAGAGGTGCGTTTTCAGTGCAGATTTGAAAGATTCAGTTGTAGGAAGGTGGCGGATATGGAAAGGAAGAGAGTTCCATTGTTTTGCAGCACAGTAGCCAAAAGTCCTGTGACCATATGTTGTTGTTCTGGTGACAGGAACAGTTAGAATACGGTCGTCAGACGAAGAGCGTAGTTGTCTGGACGGAGAGTAAGGGATGAGAAGTTCAGAGAAATAGTCAGGACAGGAGCCAGCAAAGAAATTAAAACACAGCACAGACAGTTTGTACTGAATGCGAGAACGGATGGGTAGCCAGTGTAGAAAACGAAGGAGAGGAGTGACATGGTCCCGTTTCCTTGCTCTAAGCACCAGACGCGCAGCAGAGTTCTGTACTCTCTGGAGTCTCTGAATGAGGTAGTCAGGGCAGCCTGCCAGCAAGGAGTTGCAGTAGTCAAGTCGAGAAAGAACAAACGCACAGACAAGAGTGTTGGTAGCGCGTGTAGAGAGAAAGTGACGGATAGCACTGATCTTACGGAGCTCATAATAGGCAGACCGACAGACAGATGCTACATGTCTATCGAGTGTCATGTCATCAGTGACAATAAATCCCAGATTCCTAACAGATGACGTGAAGGTGATGTTGCTGTCGCCCACCTTGATGTGATTGGGAAGACTGACGAGTGAAGGTTGATGTCTTCTTCTATGGCACAAGAGGGCTTCCGTTTTATCATCATTTAGTTTAAGCTTGTTTTTTACCATCCAGCCCTTGACATCGCTGATACAAGCTTCTATAGAGCTAATAGCAGAGTGAGACTCAGCCGGCGGAGTGGAACAGTAAAGCTGCGTGTCATCAGCATAGGATAAATAAATTAAATTAAATTACATAGGACCTGCAGAATTTTCAAACTTTTTTAATATACTTATAAATAAAAATAAATAAAACAAAGTATGGTAGGAAGGGAAGGAAAAGCTCATCAGGAGTTCAGCATTGTAAGTGTCCAAGTGTTTGCTTCACTGAGGCCTCACTGGCTGGAGTAAGCTTGAATTTGGTGGCGGATCGAAAGTTGATTAAAAAATAATTACAATTGGGAGAGTTTGAGGGTAATGCAATGTACCCCAGCTAAACTGCTCATATAGAGGACCAAACTTTGTCACAGTCTGGTGCATTTTTTGGTTATTTTATTTATTTTTAACTTATTTTATTATTATTAATCTACTATAATATTTTTCACTTTAAGAATACTTTGTTTTAGATTTATCTGTCTCTACTATAAACAACCTGCCATAGGAAGTAAAAACTTCTTAAAGTTGTACCAATTAACATTTAGGTGATTTTTAGTGCAGCAGTCTGGTAATTGTGAAATTTGTTGAGATGCAGTTGATGGGATGCAAGATGGAAAGTTAAGGGCATTTAAAGATCCCAACTGATCCTTAACACAGGGGTGGCTTGGCAGAACAGCTAGAACGTTTGATGTCAAGGGAGAAATCAGCAAACCATATATGGCTACATCAGCAAACTACAGGTTTGCAAGGTGAGGAGACCTGAGCGGCTACGCAAGAATAGGATTTGATGTGTAGCTTTTCTAAATTTTTGTTCCTGGTTCCACAGAGATTTAGGGTTTTACAATCTGAATCATCAGTTTTGTTTAATTATCTGACAACCTTACATGCACACTCCCATTAGGGAGTCTGGTGGTCATCCTGTGAATAATGCATGTGTGAGAGTGAGTGAGAGAAGCTTTGTATGTTTGTATATAAAGTATTTTAATATAGTTGTGGATGTTTATAATAAATTTATGATGATGTACATTTTCAGGTTCCTGGGCTAGGTGTCTGAAAGTGAAAATCACAAACCTGGAGACAGTATATTCTTTACATTTTGCTAACTGTGTTGTCTTAGAAAGCTCTGCAGATAAAAGTCTGCCAGGTGTACAGTGCAAGGTGCTGTTCTCTCATCTTGATGGTCAACAATTATCATTAGTTAGACCAGGTGTGACAGTCAAGATATTTCCTCCATGGTAATTTGTTTTTATTTCATTTCAGCATTTTGAGGGTAACAATTCCTAAATATTCTAAGCACGAAAGATTGGAGATGTAAACAAAATAATTTCTAATGTGGCTTCATGAATTTTGGTTCATGAAATAAAAAAGCTGGAATTTTTTTTTTTTGAATGAGGAATATGTAACGTAGTGTAAATGGGTTAACAGCTCAAGTGTATGCATCTCCTCGTGAAGAGGCAATAATCATATTTTCATAAACTGCCATTATGATGTATTATTTTTCAGGCAGCAGCTGTTGTTACCAAATGAGGAAATTCTATTTTGCAACCGTTATCTTCCTGACACTTCTCCACCATCTGGAAACAAGTGTTTAGAACTCCAAGATCAGCAAAGCTCTGGTCTAAATGAGGAACATGTCTATGGCAGATGGACATGTCCTTGCTCAAAAGGTAACATTAATAAAAATCTGAATAAATAGGAATGAATATAAGTGAATTTTATATGGTGTAAATTTGTCAGATTTGAAGGAAATAAATTTACATGCAGACATTATTATTAGTGCCTTTAATTCTTTATTTGAGCTTGTATCATCTGTCTTCCAGCATTGTATAAATTGTATAAATGAGACAAAGGGTTTGTATGAATTTTTCCTGTCTGGTGATCTTTTGAGTTTGTGAATAGACTTGAGCATATACATTGCCTTACATTTTTTTTTAAGCAGATCACAGAATTCAGTCAGCAGATTGTCAAGCACACAAGCAACCTTTCTTGATAACTTCTTTGGAACATGTAAGTGTTTCATCAATAATTTTTGTATGATGCGTAAATTGTTTGTATTGCAGGTTGGGTTGTTTATTTTATTTTATTTTTTTTTGGTGTGCAACTGTGTTTTAGACATGATTGTAAGTGAACAGTTTGTTTGAAACCCAAAATTTTAAGGGGAAGTGATTGATATTGTCTGTATCTATCATTTGTGCCCATCTTATGCAATCATTGCCTTTTTCCTTTCAAATACTAGATCCTATAGCCACAAAGGTCTACTAAAGCAACTGACAGGTTGTCATTCTGAATTTTTTTTTAGATGCATTATGATCCCTTTGGAAGAGAAAAAAAATCACAGGGTTAAACTTGATGATATTCTTAGAAGCCACACAAAGCCATGGAATTGAGATACTCAGGTGTTAAGGAAGTTACTTGGCTTCTTTAACACAATAAAAGATGCTCTATAAAAGTTCTGTTCATACTGCTTGTTGGAAGTTGTGTAAATTGCATGGGATTTTCACACAGATTAATGTGTTTTAGAGATTGATATCATGCTTGAGTAGGTTGTTTGCAATGTGTTAAATTTTATAGTAAAACAAGTCAGTAATATCCTTGGTGCAAGTTAGAACCAAATATAAGAATCAATAAGAACAAAACTTTCAATTATTTGTGTGGTTAAAGCGTTACTTATTTTTTGTTTTACACAAAATAAATGCAATTTTTGCTACTATGACTACTACTTTTTGTGTATTCAATTAAAACACTTGTATGTTGAAACAGTGTCATTGATAACAAGTTCATCATGAAAGTGTTTGTGAGGCAATATAATGAATCTATTTACTTTTTACTGCAGCTGAGTTCAACAGAAAGTGAAGAGAAAAAATCACTCTCGGAACATATCCTGCATACGGTAGCATGCAGCAGCAAGTTCTCAAAGAAATGTCTGAGATTTGATACATTGTTAGAGAGCATTGAGAGGACAAGGCCTGAAGACAAGATCCTCCCCTCATTCAAGGCCATGGTGATACGTGTTTTTCATTGGAGAGATTCAGAAACAAGCAAAGACAGGTATGTTGTAGATAAATGATGGCTTTGCCTTTACTTTTGTGCTAACTGACTTCCTTGACATTAAGCCCAAACATGACTCAAACTTTAAAATTTATGTAAATATGGTTAACCCTAAACTCATGCTTAACGCTGCTTCTGGGGTCAAATCAGGTTACCCTAAATAATGCTGGGGATTAACTATTTTTACATAAAATTCTGAGCATGAGCAATGCTTGGGGTTGATGCCAAGGATATTAATCTCCAGCTTTCATGAAACAGAGTTATACTTGTAAGTTTTTCATCCTGTGCTCATTTAAAAGGTTATAGCCAGTCATAGTAATTTGACTCAAAAACTTCGGTTAAAGTTTCAAAAAACTTGTTGATTCCATGGAGACTTTTGAATGCAGGGAATTGCATGTTCAAGAATGTCCAAACACAAGCAATGAAAATAATCATATGTTGAAAGACAGCATATCTTCCTTATTAAATTTATTTTCATTATTTTTGAAGAGAGGAAATGCATTCATGAGATGATCATGCCTAGTGAATAAACAGTTGGTATTGCTTTATGTATCCTAGCATGGAAGCTGGATATTGTTGTCTGAGAAAGGGCAACATTTTGTTGTGGTGTGCTGCAGGTGTGACCTATTGGTGGAGGATAGCCAGGGCACAGTAGCAGTGATTCAAGGAGGAGAGAACTGTATTTCAAGAGACACAAAGGTTCTAGAGGGTTATGTTTACTGCTTTGCAGGTTTACAAATCAAGAGCCGCACCAACAAGGACAAGTAAGTACTGACATTGTACATGTTTGGGTCTTAGAGAAAGGAGTAAGCGGTGATATCTGTTTAGTGGCATTTTGCACCTGTCTGTATTAAGGTCTGAACTTTTGACAACTGTGAGGCAGATGCTGATAGTGGTGTTGATGGTGAGGGCGATAGCGGGTCAGCTGATTTCTTCTTTGACGTTATCAGATGACATGACCATAGCAGATAAAAGGTCTTTAACCATTTAAAAAGTGGTCTCACCTGATAGTGAGCGAGCATGTGCGTCAGGTGAGCAACTGCCCTCTAACAGGCAAATGCAAGGCCTTCAGCAGTTTTTTCAATGGTTACTGTGGTGTTCACTAGCTTCTGCTCTTTCCTCATGTGACGCCTACTCTGTGCTGAAAACTTTTGTGTTGGTCAAGTGGGACCATCGGTACAGTTTTTTTTTTTTTTCTGGTGACACTGGCCTCCTTTACCGTGAGAAAAGATGTCCATTTTCAGCAGTCACAAGTATTATGGTGTGTATTATTACAGGGAATTTTGTGTTTTTTCGTCAAAATTCTTCTGACACCAGACTTCTTTTCCTTGAGAAAAGTCGTGGGTTTGTCAGTCACAAGCTATGCAGTGGCTTAAGATGTGTGACTCCAGGCTTGTGTCTGCTGCACTTTGGTTTTAATGCTACAAGTTTTTTCAACACTGTTCATTGAATTCGGACTTCTTCTCCTTGAGAAAAGTCGTGGTTGGCAGTCGGTTTCACTGGATATTAATACTATGGAGAATTCTGCATTTTCGTCAGAATTCTGGTGACACCAGTTTTCTTTTCTTACATCTGCTGGGGAGGTTGATGTTCCTTTTGGTTTCTTTTGAGAGACTTCTGCTTCTCTAGCACTGTTGTAGCCGCTTCCTGTTGCCACAGGTGGTGGTTGTTCTTCACTCTGCCTGATCTTGATTCTCCTATGGTCATGTCATCTGGTAAAGTCAAAGAAGAAATTTAATTTTGAGAGTAAATTCTCATTCTTCAAGACACCAAATGACATGACATCAATAACTTCCTGACTTTCCCACTTTTGTGTAGAGTATTGGTAAACAAAAACTGGTGCATTGGCCTTGTATTTGGCCTTTTAAGCTGTTAGAAGGTAGTTGCTCACGTGACTAGTACTGCTCTGTATATCAGGCATGTGTGAGCTCCCTGTCAAGGGAGACAACTTTTTTCAATAGAACTAGTGTAACACTTGATCTCCTATGGTCATGCCATATGGTAAGTCTCAGAGAAAAAGAATTTAATCTCAAAATTAAATTTTGTGCAAGAGAAATCTGGTTCGACACAAACCTCCACAAGGCTATTCCCAAGCTTGTGGTTAGCACTTACTTTGGAGTAATTGTTTGTAAATCATAATTTTGTGACTATGCACTCCCCTTATCTTGTGGGGATTCATTTTCTTTTTTTTTTTGTTATATCAGTTAAGTTATGGAACATAAGACAGGAGAGTTTAAAGTAGTTAGGAGTTGTTGGAAATATTATGGTGTTCAAATACTGCAGAGAAGTCCCTCTTAACTTTGTAAATGTTGCTTTGAAAGAGGTGTTGTAAACCATGTGCAGCTACCTGAGAATTGTCATGAGACTTGATTTTATTTGAGTACTGAGAAAAAGCAGTTGGTGTCATTTCAGAACTCTAAAGTCTACTTTATAAAGCTTACACATTTATAAATCAAAATGCCTTGGTGAGTCACTGGTTGCAAGGATCCAGCATTATTCATTGATTCACTGATTGCAGGGATCCAGCCCTATTCAGTGCTGTGGAAGCTGCATGGTTGGCTGGTAGTCAGAGATCTGCCAGTATGTCACAGGAGGAAGGAAGTGCTGGATATTCTCAGGTACTGAATTGAGTATGTGTGCACATGTGCAAATGTGTGTACATAAGCATGTAGGTGGAAGGGTGCATGCATTTCTGTACAGCAGGAATTCAGCATGTTATTAATCTGCACATTCAGTTTGGAGGTTACTAGGCATTAACAAAAATTAATAGTTCTATTGTCAGAAAAAGAAAAAAAAAGGGTAGTCGTGTGACCTTATGGTTGTAGGGAAACGAGGTGTTAAAACCTTCACTTATCAGAGGGCCAGATTTTGTGTCTATCCCCTCTCCTTCGCTCCCTTACCTTCAGCACTCTGCAAAGTCAGGTACCCCACTCAACAGCTGGGATGGAGAATTGGTGTTTTATGCTGAGCCAGCAACTAAGGCTATATCACACCAAGGCAGCCAGCCCTGTAAACAGATGTCACATGCAGAAGAACAGCCTCCCCAAGACGAAAGCTGAACCCAGGACAGCCAACCCTCACTGTATTGGTGACAGGTGCCAACTGGTGCGCCACCGGACCACCTCCACAACTTTACTCTATTTTTCCAAAACTATCAGACTACATAACACAAAAATCTCTAAACCAACGAGAAAAAGTGGTTATAAATAGACTAAAAGGTGGACACTCATCACTCACCGATTTTTGCTTGCAGGAGAAAACCCCCCACTTTGTCCTTGATGTAGAGACCCCCTAACCACAGAACATTTGCTCATCTCCTGTTCAAAACTAGCCACAATTCGTCAAAACTATTTTACAGCACAGATTCTCACTGACTTTTTGTCAAACACTCTTCCAAATCAATCCTGGCAAATGTAAAGTCCATTCAGATGTTTCACCTGATATGATAGACCTTATGTGTTGAAAAACTTTTATTTTACATAAGTAAGAAAAGAGAAAACTCCATACTTGTCAAATTTCTTTATGTCAACCTTTGAGTAGTCATGTACATTGTTTTTGCCATGAGATAGCCTTAGTTGCTGACTTGGCATAAAACAACAATTAACTAATCTCCACAACTGGGGGAAGTGTAAGTTGTTGCATCACATAGGTATTACACTGGCTATTATGCACTCCTTCCAGGTTCATTCACCACTACTCTAACATCGAGCCTGTCCAATCCTTAGATGTCAATAATTCATAATTAATTTTGTAAAAATTGTAGAATTTGTTTTTCAGCCATGTGTAAATAAGGTATCATAATTAAATAACTTAGGCATTATTGGTTTTGGGAAAATAGTACGAAGAAAAGGATTGCTAGAAGCACAAAAGAAATGCAGGTAAACATAATCTTAAAATATTTGTATCTAGCATAATATACATATTTTTTGTTTAGTGTTATTCGAACATTTGTTGTTAGGGAATAGCCAGGCCACCACCCTTTTGGTACTTACTGGAAGGAGAGTCAACATCAGATGTCTTTCTGGGGGTGGACACTGTCAGGCTGGATGATACAGAAGCATGCAGATCAAGTGTTCTGAACACACAGCTGATTGCCAATATCATAAAGGTGATTATCCATTCTTGTAACAGCCATTAACCAGCAAGACTAAAGTACCTTTATTGAGTACATGAATAGTATTTCAGCTGAACTAGACCACAGTAGCTCAAGTAATTATCTTTCATTCCCATGGCAGAGTTTGGTGCATTAGAGTGAACTTTAAGTTCACTGGTGTGTTGCCATATTTGTGGCTTGCTGTTCCTGAGAACAGAAGCCTATTTTTCTATGACTAGCAGCTTTTTAAGGATAAAAGCATATAACACTTCAAAGAAGTACCTATTATTGTTGCCTTGAGGTCTGCACCATGGTTCGTTTAAAAAATTTCCTGATGTCTTGTTCAGGCCTCGTGCACCAGTCGTCGAGTCTCATTTTTGGGCAAGGTGTTGTACACAACTTGCTCCTCACAGAGTTCTTCGTCAGAAGAAGATCAAGAGATCTTGGCAGAGATTTTTGTTGCAGACAGTTCTCTGACCAACAAAGACTGCATCATGACAAATAGGGACCACAACCCTTTTTACAGCAAGGTCAGTATTGTGTCAGGCTGTAGGACTGATGACATCATGCTCGACATGTCCAGAGGAGGAGACATGCCATATGTTGCTCTTTTCATGGATGTGTGGATTGTTGGAGGTATGGAAACTTTTCCATGTGTTGAGTTTTGTAAAATTTAAACAGAACAGGAATTTTTCATTAAAAAGGCTGAGGACCTCACATAGGTCTCTAGTTAATATGAAACAAGAAATGTCATGAAAAGGTACATTTCCCCACTTTTTCTAATGCAAGCAAAAACTTTGCGAATGCAGGACATAGAATAATAACACTATTAGTTTCTGATTTCCACTTTTTTCTAAACATCTTAAGAATCAGAATTTAATATTAGCATGGTAAATCAGTTATATCTTTTTTTGTAAACTGACTGAGGTGTAGTCAAACGTCTGGCTAAGTGACTGACAAGGCATACGATAGGTGTAGACCACATTAGTGTCACACCGTGCATCTATTGCAAGTATTGCATGCTGTCGGACACTGTATGCTGACCTCACTTTCATGTGACAGACAGGTGGTTGGCAGACAAGTATTCCAGCCTGTGCTGCATAGATAAAGACAATGAAAAAGTCAGGGACAGAATGAAAAGTCTCAGCCCAGATCATCTTCAGTCTGTCCGAGACTGCGAGGTGTACCTCCCTCCACTTACACTGGCTGCAGATGTCAACAGTCTGGTACAGATCTCAGGTGAGAGGTGTGTCTGAATCCTGGTGGATAAGGTTGGTGCTGGCACATGTAAGAGAGTAAGAGGGTGTGTGGATGATGCCGTTGACATGTTTCTGATTAGGCACCACAGTGTAGAAATATGCCACTGGCCTTCCTAACAAACTAAAAATGAAAGATGTGCTTGTAAGATGATATTATATATACTTGTTCAGCTGTTATAAACAGTTTGCCACTACCTTTTGCCATTAGACGAATGATGACTTTTGTTTCTGTAAACAGGTGTAATTCAAAGTATTGATGAAAAATCTGCCATCTTGTGGGATGAGTGTGACAGCTGTGGCAGCAACCAGTTGGGCATGTGGAGCAGTAATGAGTAAGCTTTCTAACAAGTGCCTCAGAAGAAAATGCTTAAATGCTCTTCTGGCCAGAGCACACTTCTAATGCAGTTATATATCGCTATATCCAGATTTGAATCTGACAATAACACATCTATGTTAAAAATCTTCCTTACGGTCAAATTCAGCAGAGCAGCTTCAGGGAAACTGTCCTTGCAAATTCACGATATGGCATTGAGAGCCTCTAGATATGTGAATGGCACATTGCTAAACGCTGTGTAGCTTCATTTGTGCTAAAAATTTGTGTGAGCTTTTAGTACCTTTTGACACTTTTTATTTCATTGTCTCACTGCTGTTTATGTAATGTATCGATTATCCAAATTTTCTGTTGAAAAGTTCAATTATCTCCTTAGGACAACTGTGTGTGTGGAATGCAAAAAGGCTGTGGAGAAGCCTGTTCAAAGGATGAAGATGGATGCATTTGTACTGGCTGAGAATATTTCATCTGTGGTCAAGATCAGTGTGAGTTTCAAGTTATGGAGTAGAAAAACCGTGCGGCTGAAAAATAAAATATTAATGTTCTTTGTTCCTATTGTATCTCTCTTACTATTAAACTTTAGATGCAATTTGTGGTGAGTTTGGGTGCTTGAAGTGGAATTTTCAGTATTTTGTTTGCTGGATGACCCTGAACATATTATCCAATCGTATACCACATATTTGTTATCTGATTTCATTCCTGTAGGAGGCTATAATATTTCACCTGTTAAATCTGTTCTAGGATGTTCTACCAGCCACCTTGTCTAAAGCGTTATGGTAGTGCTGAAAACAAATACATGTAGTTTCCTAATCATGAGGCTGCTTCCCTTTTAGTGCAGATTGTTTTCAGGAACTTTTGCTGTTAATAGGTGCAACTCATGGACGTAAGCCACAAAAATGCTGAGGGTACAAATTACCTGCAGCTATTCATTTAAAAGTATAAACCAAATAAGGCATGATATAATGTATTATCAAGCACATGTTTATGCAGTAAAAATACTTTCCCTCCCCTCCAACACACTGCAGAAAAATAAGTCCTCAAAGGTAGGGTTAGCAATTTCTCTATCCTTGACAACTCAACCCTCAAATGGTAGGGTTTTAATCCCAAATACTTCCCTTATCCTAAATCACACTGGCTAATATTTATCTAGCTCACACCTTTATGAAGTATATTACACACACTCTTGCTAATTTTTTTTTTTAAATGAGCAGTTTCTCCAGTCAACAATTCAACAGATCTTGCCAGAAGAGCATGATGAAGAGGTAGGTAATTTTGTTTTAAGCTGGAAATGATCCAGAAGAATGAACTACTAATGACAGACTGGTGTGGACCTACCAAGCATTATTATTTTGATAACACATTTCTGAGGTGAAACATAGGTCATTTGCTGGTATATTACAAAATGTATTCACTATATATTCTTATAATAAAAGCCATTTATTTATACATCAGAAAACTGAGACACAAAAATGGACCACTCCATCTTCCAGCTTTATACAGCAATTTCTCCAGTATTTTTATTTTTGATGCAGTAGGAATGTAGCAAGATCATGTTTATTTTTTGTGCAGGGTTATGATGTGAGCAGTGTGCTTAACAAACATGTTGGTCCTCTCAACTGCATCATCACATCACCAGGGACAAAAACAACCTATCCAGTTGCTAGACAGATCTTCTAAGAAAACTTAGTAGACAACTGGGAAACACAAAATTCTAGCTCAGATTTTGGGCTGTTTTATATGTGCATATAGATGTTTCCATTTTTTGAGAGGAAGTACTGCCTAAACTCATTAAAATTTTTATAAATTCCATGTTTGGCAGCTTATTTATATGAAAAAGACATGGCTATCCTCAAGTTACATTTCTCCTTTTTCACAAAGTCAACAAACACCATCTCTTCTCATCTAGTTCAGCAAAATCTCTTATCCCATCATGCCAACCAATAGTGCAAGACTCAGACTCAGTAGATTTTTCTGGACATTACACCTCTCTACAACAAAGCTATTGACCCCACTTGCAGTTTGTCTTACTTCTGCGACTGATGTTGTACATGCTGACCGATGCCAGATAAAACATAATAGTCTCCATTTGACAACAATAAGCTGTCTTCTTCCTCCTTCTGAAGACTTGGTGTTATGGCACCGTTTACACATCCTGTTTATACTGTCATAGGCCTTCTTGCTCTTCAGCATCAGACTGCACTTCCACACAAGCCGATGTCAAATGTCCTTCACCTTCTTGAATGCAAACACCAGGTACACCGCTGAAACAAATGTAAGAATAACTGACTGTAGACCAATCATCAACTTGCAATAATGTGTACATGCATAAAAATACTCCATCTTAAAGTAATTATAAATCATACATAGTTGGGGTTAGGTCTTGCTGTGCAAAATACTGGAATGTGTGCCTACAAACGTTGCATGAGCCGTGAACAATAACAGGTCTTCATTTCATCATACACATATGTAACTCACTTTACAGGAAAATATTAGAGAAAAAAAGAACGCCTTTGTCTCTTCCTGTTAATGCTGTGGGTGTAAAAGATTTTATATAACGCATTTATGCCTGATAATGAAATAAAAAATACGCATAAATGAGCTTACTTGCTGCGTCCCATTCAGCTTTTGACAACGTCCCCTGAAAAATAAATTGAAGAAGCCAAATAAAGCCAACATATAACAGTTGACAAACATGCCTGTCAGCAACAGTCCCAAATACAGAATAGTGATAAACCTATTTAAATAGCAGAATCAAACAGAACACCAGCATACGTTTAATTCTTTTACTTGTAACAATATATAAAAGCACGTACAATTTTAGTCCCCCATTTGCTGTCCCGAGAAGTACTGCCAGATTGCAACTGCAAAGTTTGCTGAGCATGTTCATAATCACTGTCCTTCAACCCAACCAGATCTTGACCTTCACTGGGAGGAAAAGACTGATGGAGAAAAAAGAAAAAGATGCAAAGTTTATATCACCCACATTATTAGTCTATAGCTTTAGGTGCTTAAAAAACTGATACACCAATGGCAATCTTATAGCAAGGTTTTGTAAATGAGTGTGCACACACACAAAGCAAGTAAATTTTTACCTCTAGGGCCTGCATCTTGTTAAGCAGCATTCTGTATTCACCTCGCTCAGAATTTTCTCGGAACAAATCATCAAACCTGGTCTTGTGTACCAGCTTCATTCCAAATTCTTCTGCCATTCTGTGCATCAAAAAGTAAAAAAAAAATTGTGTGCTTATAGGTTGCTTGCTGTTTTTGTCATCAGTGACTCATCTGAACTTAGTCTATTTTTGTTGACTGCATTGCCCATGTTACAGATGAATTTTGCATATGTGGTTCTGATTTAGGGAACAATCATATCAACTGACTACAATAAAATTTAAATCTAACTGTAAAGTACCCAGGCACAAATGCTCTTCCTAGTTTTCTTTAAAAAAAACATTAATTTCCTTCCTGATCAACTGATCAGAATTTATGGGTAAAAAGAGAAGCTTTATACAAAACCTCAAGCAGATGCATTAATCAAGACGCATATGCACAACTGTAAATCTGCCTAAAACTAGTCAAACTGTGCTAAAGACATAGAAACAACTTATACTGAAAGTGTTTTTATGTTAGAACCTGACTGACTGGCAGATCAGCTGTTGTGCACATGCAGATAAAATGGATGTAAAGGAAATCTTGAACCAGGATTTTCAAATCTTAACTGCAATAAGTCTCCTTCATGCATACTGAATTATAAGGATCTGAATATTTCAAGCACTATAAATGTTTAGGATGTAATTCTTACTTCTCCAGCAAAGGAAAGTAGACAAGAAACTCAGGACAGTCCACAACCCCTTCTAGGTGAAAGTTATATTTTGCACCAAATAAAGGGAAGTTCTTCTTGTCTTCATTTTCAAATGTTACCCTGTACACCTCATTACCAAAGGAGTTGTCTGTGGACTCTCTCAGTCTCTGCCTGAAACCAGCAAAAGCCAATCAATATCATTACATTGTGCAAATTATAACTTAAAAATAAAAAAACAAACAGTATGCATGTTGCTGAATGGACTTTGATGTTTCCAACGATCTAAATGTAATGTTGCCATCCATTTTATTTGGGAACTTATTGCGTTACTGGGTCCATCATGCTAAACTCACAAGAACATGTCAGATCATGAGGTATGGCCATGACAATATGCTGAAAACCCAGTTCAGTAGCCTTGCTTGAACACATGAATTTTTACATATTCAATTACTTTTGAGGCTTGTCTGTCATGTTGCAGTATAATATGCTGTTCATTGCAACTTCCTTTATCTTAGGTACACTATTCTTTCTCTGCATGTGGTCCCTGTGTATAAGGCCAGCTGTTTTTCCATGATTTACCCACAGTTGCTAGCTTGGTGTAAAACACCAATTAACCCCCACCCCATGACTTCTAAACCCTTTTTATTTTTATTTTTAAGTGATCTAACTGTGCAAAATAAGAAGTATTATGGATGTTGTTTCCTGTTTAGTTACTCCCTAAAATAGTTGCAAAAATGATGTTGCTGATCCTCAGTTAAACCTCCTCTTGATGCTGGAATCAAAAAGTAGCAGTACTGATTTCCACTAAGAAATCTCCTAAATACTGCAATGAAGTTCGAAAAGTCACATACACAATCTCAGAGGAGTCAGGAGTAGTTCCTATGAAGTAACCACCCACGCGTAGACATTCACAAGCATTCTGAAGCATAGTCATGGCCTGGGGAAAGCTCTCAAAACAATAATGAAAAGAAAACTGACAGCTGACCAGATCAAACTTCATGTCGGGCTCTTTGTACATGTCTTTCAACCGTACCTGAAAAAGAGATTTCATAAAAGTGGCGAAAAATGGTGATTCAAACTTACTTTCGATGATAACAGTAACTTTCAACATTATTTTCACCTGAAAAATCTTTGGTGATCACAGAGGGACTAGCCAGACTAAAGGATACATTCAATATTTCCCCTCAAGCCAGTAAGAATGGATTATTTATCCCATTAATAGCACAGAACAATTCTCTGTAAGCACTGATACATAGCTAGCCAAGATATTCACCCACCTTTGTACAGTCTGCAACAATGAATTCAGCAGAGAACTCTTTCTCTTGAAACCGCCCCCGACCCCCACGATGACGAGATTCTCTGTATCTGGACTCACACTGCTCTACGGAAGTGGCTGCAATATCTGAAATAACAACAAAGAAAAATGTAATACAGATATAATTTAAACACCTTGTTCATTTCTTTTCGGGTCCCCATCCCCAAAAGTCCATATAAGGTTGCTTTATCATTGATTTCATTAGGGGGAGATTAAAGACTCCCATTTAGGAATATACAGCATCTGTAATAAGTTACACAATAGTAACAGCAGATGCTGAAATACATTAAACATTTCCACTAATAAAACTACAAACAGGTACTGCCTGAGTGTCTGTAGTAGAGATGAGTTCCAGAGTTGCCCCTGTACTCACCAGCACACACAAGATGATCTATTCTGCCCTTCTTCCATTTGAGCAGATCGCCTCCCTTCCCACAGCAGAGATCCAGCACAGTGACTGCTTTGTCTCTATCCTCCTGACGCAGTTTTTTCAGCGTCTCTCCTGCACACAAATTAAATCAATAAACACTCAAAACACTAAAGTGGACCTCAAAATATTCTCATAACTGAGACTGTCCTTCCAACTTTTTCATAAAACATTTTCTGCTACAACTATGACCTTAAGCACTGGCTTAATGTGTGCTTAAAAGAAAAAAAAAGGAGCAGAAAATGCAAAGAAATTACAACGGAAATTTAAACAGCTTATTACAGAACATATCTGTGCAAGCTTGCACACACACACACGCAAATGAGGGGAAAAAAAACAACTAAGCTTTCAAACATGACACTGCAACAGCTAAAAGATAATGTAACATCAATGTAGCTACTTATCTGCAATTTCTTACCAATCAAGACACTCTTGACCCAATTATTGAAGTTCCGGAGGTAAAAGATGCGGCTTTGTTTGCGGTTCTCCAGCCCCCTTTCCTCCAGTTGGTTATAATGATTTGCAACAATCTGTGTCAGGTCCTGCTGTACAGTGACATTTAATCTATATTCCGATAAAATTAACAATAACTTTGTGGATAAGCCAAACTAGAAAATAATGCCTCAGAGGAAGAAAACCCGTACATGCAGAGTCGTAAAAGAAAATCAATAAAATCACATTTGTGCACATAATTTATAAAAATTTATAAAAAAGTAATTTCAAAAAAATGTGTACTTCTTAGCCCAATTTAGAATTATTATTCTTTACGAACCTTTAAGGAAATGCATGGACTTCACAAAGAACTGATATCTACCAAAGTGAAGGACAAGTCTTCTGAAAAGAAGGACAAATCAATGTCCATCCTCATATATTAAATTTTTACAGAAATGCTAAGAAAATATTTAGTATACATATTTTTTGTTATTTTTTTTAAACCCTTCACACATTTCTGTAGAAGCTATTAACTGGGATGTGTGCAGACTGCCCTGTGTCCCTGAACACGGTGACATTATTACCACCCAACCATCCGCTTGACACCGGCATGTTCTCAATATCGCCTGTGGTTCTTATGGTAAAAGCGCATTCCACCACTGGAGTGTGCTGTTCGTTCTGGGCCGGGCCATCAGCTGCGTTAAGGTATCTTTGTCCTGTACCGTCTCCCTCAAAGATGACCACATTTGCCGACATCAAAGACGACGACTCAACAGCTGCTGGTTTCGCCGCATATTTCCTGCCGGTGCTTGGCGGTTAGTCGAATGTGTCGTAGAGCTGCTCGGACAAGCCTGGGCTTTGTGACCTCTTCCGCCACATGAATAACACTGCAACTCGTTGCCCTGATGTCGTATCTGACCTTGGCTGTACTGAACAGACCCGGTATTCTGAGCCGAGTCGGTATCAGATAAAGGAACTCTCGATTTGGCGAAGAAGTCTTTGCCTTGCGACTGAAGGTATCTCAGGGCAGCGCTGGCTAATGCCTTCAAGTTCTGATCTTCCTGCTGCTGCAAGAAGACGGTCAAATCTTTGGGACAGGCTTCGATAAACTGCTCTTTAAGGATAATATATAACAGTCCTTCAAAGTCTTTCTCCTGCCTGGCTAACTCTATCCATCTATAAAGGTACCCTCTCATTCTCTCCATAAACTGCTCGGGGCTTTCACCTTTTTCTGGCTTGCTGGCACGGAAACGGTGTCTGAATCCGTTTTCCGTAAAGTCATAACCAGACAGTAATGCCTGCTTCAGTTCATCATAGTCTTGAACCGCTTCTGCTGGCATGCGGGAATATACATCAAGTGCATGCCCTGACAACAGTGCACTCAGTGACACTGCCCACTCAGTTCGCGGCCAACTGGACAACTCAGCATAGCGCTCAAGCGTTGCAGGCAGCTGTCCATACTGTCTTTTCCATCAATAAACTTTGGCAACTTTGGTCTCTCGTATTTCACACGAGTCTCTGAATCCTGTCAGCAGCAGTTGCGCTATTTGCAGTTCTTTTTCCACTTGTAACTTCTTTAATTCTTGTTCTTCAGCTCTCTCTCCGCTCTTTCTCTCGTTCTGCAGCTCTTTCTTCTCTCCGTTCCACGAACTTTCTTAGTTCCTCTCCTTCAAGACCCAACTCTTTGCCTACCTTCACCAGCTCCCTCATGAATTCCATAGTTATACACCTTGTTTAAACTACCGCAGCTTCTCTGTAGCAGAAGTTGACGATGCAGATCTTGGACGAAGCCCCCAGATGTTATGTAACTGGTCCTGTTTAATGACCGTTAGTAGCTCGTTTTGGGTCCAGAAAATCTGGCGGTGTCAACTTCTCAAGAAAACACAGGACAGCGGCAATCCAAACAATAAATAACTCTTTACTTGCAGTTTGACGCAAATCAAACACAACACACTCCTGCAATAACTCTCACCCTATTCGCGCGACACACGCCTACAATACTTTAACCTTCTTGCTTCTCCTTTCTCAACGATCACGCTAAACGTTACGCATGTGCTCTCTTGCTCGAACATTTTACATCAAACCTTGAGTCATTCACCGAGGCTCATGTCATTCACACTTGCTCAATCGCTCGCTCGGATTGACCTAGACCCACTAAAACATTTCATTCTAACACCCTGAAACATGCTTTGCAAATGTTATATTATGGACTATAATTTTTCGCACCATATACCTGACAAGCATGAAGATTATTAATGATTTTTGGCAATTACTGAATGAATTTAAATATTAATTATATATATCCAGTCCAGACTTTCACCCTTTTTAAATACATACCTCAATTAAGCTTGAATGTCATTTAGACTTTCAAACAACTTTTGCCTTAAGCATCAGCACAAAGTTTTTAGCACCTTTTGACTGGTTGGATTTTCTTTCCAGATGTAAAGCAAAAAAAGCATGCAAGTGAAGTATGACAGACTAGGAGTGCATGCAAATTTAGTTTGCATGATTAAGATGGCTTCCTTGAAGGTAACCACCTTTAGAGGGCCATTCAATGTGTCAGATTGTGGAGAACTAATTTTTTCTTTCACACACACACAATTCCCAAAATTCTTTACAAACAACAGTCTGTGCCAGATATGATGACTGCCTTTCTTGCATAATTAAACATTTTCTTGTGTAATGCAAAGAAATGTGTGTATATATGGGGGCTGGTCATTTCGCTCCACAGGCTAAGTCAAATCGTCCCAGCTATGTCCAAATCATCCCAAGTAAGACTACATCGTCCCAACACCAAATCATCTCAGGCCCAAAATACAAATCAGCAATGATGCAAGTTATTAACCAAATATTACCAAAAGAGCCATAAGTTGTTCATACACTATATATATATATATATGCAAGCTCAGCTGCCTAACTGTGCAATTCGAATAAGTTTAACCACCATTTTACTAAACCAAAATGGCCAGCTCGCAGTACACATGCAGAGAATATATCTTACAATGGAGCATACACATTATTTTCTCTTTAAACATTTTTTAATTACAGATTTTGTCATCACTTTATTTTAAATTTTTAGCCTTTCTGTGTACTGTATGAACTCTGCAGTTGAGAAATGTGCTATGCAAATCCACACAATCATTATTATATGCAGAGGATTAGGGTTAAGAAAAAAAAAAAGAAAATGAATCTTCACATAGCTCTGAAACAGGTGGTGGCTCATGTTCAAACAACTTATGGTTCTGTTGGTAATATCTGATGTTATTAGCTATTTGTGTCATCGGTGGTTGATTCACTTTTGGAACCGAGATGATTTGGCTTTCGGTGTTTCGATGATGTGGTCTTAACTGGGATGATATGGACGTAGCTGGAATAATTTGACTCAGCCTGTGTGACAACATGATCGGTGACTGTATATATATTGTCCCTCGCTGTGTTGTTATTCACTTATTGTGGCTTCACTGTATCAGTTTTTTAAAAAAAGTACATCTAACTCTGTATCGTGGAGTTTTCGCTATGTCGCTGGATTTTGTGGTATATCAGTATTTATATAATATTTATGATTTCAATTATTTTTCATAAAAAAATTTAAAGCAACATAAAAATATATATAATGCTCATTTAAACATATTAAAAGAATATTAAATCGAAATAAAATACCGTATGTACAGGTATTTCAGTGGATGAATAACACACTGTACACAATGGTAACGCAGTACTATCCAGCACTACTGCTTGTGTAAGTTTGCCAACATGAAATCAATAATAAGAGAGTGGAAAAGTTTTATAGGAGTGCTTAGTTTGACAAAGTAAAAAGACATTTAATAAGAAATCTTCTGTAATGTTTGTTATTATTTAGGCCCCTATTTATTATTTTCTTCCAACAAAATGACGCATATAATTTTATTTAAAGTTCTACCTTTAAACTTCTGTAAGAACAATTTAGCTGGGAAATTAAACAAAAATCTCACCTCTGCCTGGGCCATGCTGACCAATAACCTATTGAAATATTTTAGAAACAGAAAACACTCGCTTTTAAAACCATAACCATTTTACAAGAACTATCACAAATGACAACATACAAGACATGTAATGCATAAAAAGAAAACATAAAATAACTGAAAGAATTCACGAAAGGTATGTTTCACCTTTTTCAGACTTGACGTATCTTTTCATTTGGGCATAACTTAATTTTAAAAAAAGAGATAACAATATAAAACTGGAAATAGTTTAGAAATTAACTTCAAATTTTTTCTGGGCACAGCTCTTTCATAAATAAAAGCTATACAGTTACATGTGGAAACACATAGCCTACTCAACTAGGCCTATATGATGTAGGATACAAAAGCTTTGTTTTCGACAAATGCACTTATGACAAATCAGTTAACTTGGGATGTTCTGTGACACAAAGTGCAAATGGTTAGTGATTTTCACCGTTATAAAAAACTTTGTGTAACCCTGCATTAATTTAGAGCTATCTACACTCACTGTAAAGCAAACAATAACGCTAATACCTTAATAGTACTAGTAGATCAACCCTCCGCTTCGCAAATGTTTGCGCATGTTAGAGTAGGAGACAGCCGAGTTCCTCTGCCGAGTTATCGTTGTCGCAAACTATTAAGATTTGTTTGCTAGAATTTTTTTTACTGTAGGACTATTTTAATTTATTTAGAGTTTATATTATGTTATTTATTATCATCGAAATCACAAAGCTTTTAGTAGCTGAACCTCGAAGGTCACCGGAAGTAGAATGTTGTGTCGGCATGACCATGCTTGGGTGTCAGTTCTGTAGTAGCTAATGCATCTTGAAAGAAAAAAAGAATAAGCCTTTTAATCAGAATTAGGGTTTTTTTTTACTGTTTTTGTATATTGGATTTTATAGTTTGTTCAGCAGTGATGCTTACTGGTCGAATTTTTGGTATTTGCTTGGCTCGCACGTCTACTTGGTCTCGGATTTGTGGAAAAGCAGACGACGTGACGAAATTTTATAAAGGTATTACTATGCAATGTTATGACATGTTTCTAATACTCAGAATTTGCTGGCCTAACAAACATTTAATCGTGTACATTAACGATTGGAGACACTTTTATTTACAACAGTATATCGGTAACGACGACATTTTTTTCAGTTTTTACGTTTACTTAAATTTACTTTTGTCTTCTTTGTGGACCATCAACAAAATGAAACCGATTGGATCTAGTATTTGATCATATCAGTTTTCACTTGAAACCTGCCTTTTTTTTCTTTTTTTTTTAGAAATCCTTATAGTTCTTGCTTCTGCCATTGGTGCCTATTATGCAAAATCTTGTTGGAAGGAGAGGGTCATCTCTTAATCAAACTAGATGTTTGTTACTACTAGTCAAAACCCGTCCAGGAATACAGATTTTTCAGATGTTTTTCAGATAAATTTCTTCCAAACAAAGGAAAGACAAACAGGGGTGTTTATGGTTACGAAACTGGGGAAATGGTGTTTTATGTAGATGAATTTTAAGGCTATATTTCATGTCCAAGAAACCTGTCTAACAGGTGCCATGCCGAGAAAGAACAGCAAGGCTAGACAAGATCGGTGGGGAAAAATGCATAGTATGTTTATGCTGCTAATAATTGGTACATTACAAATGGCATATTGTAAAATGTTGATGTTCAGAAATTGAGTATGTTTTCACAGAATGGTCTTTTCATTTTGGTCTTCACAGGTTGTGTACATAAAAATTTCTACCATAAATGGCAGATACCACTCTCACATTATCAGCAACACCTAACCACCAAACACAGGAATCTACATTTTCTCAGTTGTGATACATCCTTTTGCTCCCGGTTAGTTCCTGTATGGACATCTGATAGTCAAAGAGTATTCTACAGCACAGAAAGCGGTCCCACAAAGCAAAATGAAAAACAGCAGACAACAGCTACTGGCTCAGCAGAGACTGAGCAAAAGCTATCAATTTTTCAACGATTCAAAAAGACATACAAGGAGCATGGGAAAGTTCTGATTGGTGTTCATCTCATCACATCAACGATATGGTTTGGTTCCTTCTACTTATCAGTCAGATGGTATGTACTAAAACAGCTGTGTGAATGTCTATTTTGACATACAGAAATATCAACAGCCAAACAGCTGGACACATATTGAATATTTTCTATTCAAGAACTATTTATCTTGAAATTTATTACTTTTATGATGTCAAAATTGAGTAAAGCACTCTATTTTAATTTTTTAATTAAACCCTTTATTACGATTGCATGCAGATCTCTTAACCTGTGCACAAGGCTGGAGCTGTGGTTGTGAGGTGGGGGGGAAGACTAAAAGTTACAAAACATGGGCTGCTTTTATAACTGCCATTCCAAGTATCATTGGAGAATATTTCATAATATCAAACACACCAATGGTATTGATTGATTAAAGAAAATTGTAGGGAGGAAATGAAAGTTTTAAGAAATACTTGATATTTATTGAAAAATGCACAAGAGAAATTGTCTTATCTCAGGACAATTTAAGAATGTAAACACCTGCCTTTGTTTTATGTGCAATGTGTATTTCTCAGTAATCAGTATGTCTGGAATGTAGATAAATTTTTTTTTGTTCTTAAAACAGTCTGGTCTTTCTTTTCAGTGGCATCAATGTAGTGCCATGTATGGAGTACTTGGGGTGCAGTGAAAACTTCATCAAACAGTTTCAATCTGGAGGCCTGGGAGACATAGCCATAGCTTACTTAATGTACAAGATAGCAACACCTTTACGTTACACTGTCACTATTGCGGGAACAAACATTGCTATTCGATATTTGCGACGCATTGGTCGCATGGCACCAAAGTCACAGGAAGATTCTTTGCGGGAATTATACAAGGAAGGAAAGAATCGCCTTCGAACATCCAGTCTGCGTATGGACCGCCTTGAACGTATTAAAGCTGCACGAGAAAAGAAGAAACAAGAACTTTTAAAGAAGCTTAAAAAATGAAAAAAGTCCCATTGTACAGGCAGATGTATTAGTAATGTATTGATGAACAAGTTTAGACAGCTAGACATTTTGACCAAAGTTCCAAACTTACCCCCAAAGCCCTTGGTTTCCTGTGAGCTCCACATAATTTTCCAGATTTGATCAAATGTTGGATGACATTTGCCTGGTTCATTCATAAAGGGCCTTTAAGACTTAGGTTTGGTTTGCAGTTTTTAAGCTAGAGTATTTATAATTTCTGCAGGGTGGGCAAGACATTATTTACACTAATCAATGTTTATTAAACTTTCTTTGTGTCAGCCATGCCAACAGGAATGCACAATCTTTGAAATTGTCGCTAAAATGGTATGCAGTAGTATTGCTAAGCTGCTGGTATATGTAACAGCGTGTGTTGTGTAAATTCAGATTATTTTCCGTGTGCAATGCAAGATAGCTACTTTTGGCCCACCTTGTATTTTAGTACCAAATGCCACCACAGCTAAAATTGCTATCTTTTAAATATATGTTCTAAAGATAGGTCATGCTCTGTATGTTAGGTTGTGTGTGCCTGAGGGCTGAAAGGTTTTAAAATCTTGTTGCTTCCACAATGTATTTACAGTCTTTGCCAGAAATAGTAAAAAGGCAAGTATAGGAACTCTGAGGCTTCAGTTTTCTTTTTTTGGGGGGGGAAAGTGGGATGCTGGGGAAGAGTTTAGATTTGAGATTGTGTGTAGGCATTTTCATTGATCTTGCAAAATGTAATATGAACTGATTTAGCCATTAGTGAGATGTCTCGAGCTGAGAAAGACATGAAAAATGATTTCTACAGTAAAAGTGTAGTGTAACTTTCTCAACATTTTATCAAGGGGAAAATAAGGATGGAGAAAAAATAAAGTCTTCAAAAATTCTCCTTCAGTTTTATTTTGTCCTTATATCAACAATGCTCTACATGCTGACAACAGATGTTCTATGTACATAACATTCTAAAGATGTATTCGCAGCAGAAACGTACCAACTGCCTAGTGCACAATTAAGACAAAAATATAAATACCAACGATGAAGTGCTTGAGTGTCTAAGAATTTAGACATCTGTATGTCTGGTTTTGAAACAAATGAGTTTAATCAGCATGAGATTTGTGAAAATACACACGTGAAAAACAATGGTTAATAGATGTCAAACTTATACCCACACACGGTGGGTACATGAAAAGTATAGAGGGCAACAAATCAGAAACAAGATACTTTTTCAGTCAGAAATGTCTCAATTTCTTACAGATTCAGCAAAAAGAATTTGATGCCACTTTTCTCTAAGGGTATTTTTTGCAAACCTCTCAAAGATTAAAGCATTTTTTTGGAAGGGGTTTTCAAGGTACATGTGATCTCAAAATACAAGTATTCTCAACTTAAACATTTGATTTTGGTACAGTTTCCTTCCTATGTGCTACTGACAAAAAACTGGAGTTAAAACAGACATAAGTTTGTCAACATTTTAAAGTACGAAAAAAAACTTAATAAGACATCTTCCAACTTGACCACATGTCTGGCTATCAAAGTCAGATCTCTTGTCCAAGATCTTCAATATCCTTGCTGTGTATGTATCAAAGAAACAATGGCCTCCCAAAAATTGGGAGAATAGATGATATTCAGCTGAAACACATTCTATTATCATTTTTACAAAAAAAGACTACAATCCATAAAGATCTATTCCATAAATACAAACAAAACCTTTTATTTCTAAACAACTGCCAACTTAACACCTAGAAAATTGGAGTATTTTGTATGATGCTATCAGCAGATCATCTTTTTCACAAGACTGTAAAATTTACTTGCAGACTGGTTCCGAAGCGATTCAAGTCCATTCATTAAAAAGCAGTGCCATATGGCACTAAAATATGAGGGAAAAAAAGGCTACACGCAAAATGTTTTTGATCCAAGAAATTTGATTCTGTGAAGCCCTACTTTTCACATCACAACCATTAATAGACATATTTGTGGTTTCTTTGAGTATCACAGTCAGGAAGAAATGGAACAATTTTTTATCCATCACTGTTGAAAGCATTCAAAATTTTGGAATACCCATATCATCTGACATGAGATGATGAATCATTTTCTGGAAGCTTATACAATCAATGAAAACATGTCGGTAGTGAGTTTATAGTAAAAATAAACCTGAGGGATATTAATCCTCAATCATTGTATTTACTTTTTAACAACTGCCATTTTTATATTTAAAAATACATTTTCAGATTTCTGGTTAACCAGCTAAACTTTTATTCCTGTGTACTGCCTCATGATATTACATATTTCTGGGCAGCAATGTATAAACTACAATTGCAAGCAATCTTTAGTAGAGATACTGATAACTCCTAAACCATGTATAAATTACAAAAAACGTGTCGGATGACTACAAATTATTCCTATTCCAATGCTAAATTTGTGAAGACTTTGGATATCTCCAAAATCATAACTAAAGTGACTAGGGATTTCCAATTATAGTCACTATTATTGCACAATATTACTCTTTGGCTATCTGATGACTTCGTGTTGGCTCAAAGTTAATTCTTGTAAGGAAACTAACACCGTGTACAGCTTAACTCTCTTGGTTTGAAAAGCCATGATCGTGGTTTTGCCGGGTAGCACAGGCAAGGCGATTTTCATTACTTTTTATTGCAAAGTTCAAGTTTTCCAAAAATGTATAGGTTTCTTGGTCTAATGTTTATCTCAGAGCAGCACTAATAAAAAACAAACTTCACCCACTGTCGTCTTTGCAGTCTTCAGTTATATGCCAGTCATTGTAATGTTACATTTTTGTGTTGAACCAAGAGGGTTAAGTACAAAATTTGCACTCTCAGTAGATTAAATGATAACGGTAAACGGTAAAGTGAAGAAACTCACCTACCTCTACCAAAAAAAAAAAAAAAATGCAGCACTAGTACTAGTTGGTACATGTTTGACTTGAAGAGCAGTTAAAATGTCCTCACAAAATGAGCGACACCACGACAGCTTTCTATGCAATATGATGTTAGTTTAAAAACTGCAAATAAACACTTAAAGAACTTGAGATGGGCAATGTGATGCTAACAGCTGTCTGAAACAACAAGGTAGGTGACTAACGACACCTCTCTTTGTGATCAACTGAAAAATGCAAGCTGGGCAATGTGATACCAGTAGCCATTTCAGTTCAAAGTGAAAAGACTGAGTTGGCACAAGCTGCCCCCTTTCTGTTGAAGGTGCAGCAAGTGATGCATCACCAATCAACATCTGTTCAAAACAACATGTATTGACTCTGACCACTTTATTGAAGAAGTTTTACATGATCTGAGATTAGCTGATCACTTTTTTCTTTAGTTTTAGGTCCTTTTGCAGTACAGATGTCGTTTGGAATTCTTAGTCAGGTAACAAAAATAAATGTGACGATGTAAGAGTATGTACACCCAGGCCTGCTCTCAATGGCAACTATGAAAAGCAAGCAAATTCATCTGCACAATGAATTTATCCACTAAACTGTTTCTTCCTACTTATCTCTGCATTCAAGAAACAGTCCATGATATATGCTGTACAATGTAGCACCTATGCAAGCGGATGTATCTCATCAGTGCAATAGCACCCAACAGTCGTGCAGCTTACATATAAAAAATGCTTCTGGCTGTGAGTGCCAGATAATGATGGGGGATGTACATGTTGAAAACATTAAGAAAATGTCAAGCACTGTAAACAGGAATAATTTTATTTGTACTTGTCATGCACTGCCGCACAATAAATTAAACAGAATCATACTAGCCATTCTTCCACTTACAGTGTATGACACCGACTTTTCCCTATTTTTTTTGTTCACACTTTTCGTCGGCTCTTAAAAGTTTGGATATTATATTCTGATATCTACTGCCAATGCATGCAAAAGACCCAACTGGAAAGCAAGACCACTGTCTGTAGCCCCAACATCATGATCCACTGTTCTTTTCTCTTCAAGCTATGTTCAGTTACATCTAAGTAGCATGATGCAGCACAGTAAAACATGAACTTCTCTATGATGCTGTTTTCCACAACGTACTAACCATCTCTAATATTTAGAAATAATTCTTTTCTGGAACTTTCCAGAACTCTTCAGAACCATACTTATTTCTCCAATGACCCAGTTCATCTTAAGTATGGTCAGGAACCCAAAGCAAGGCATCCTGCAACACCTGGGATGTTACTTTGTACTATATCACAGAAAGCAGGCCTGCACACCAAATCCCCTCAGCATATTTGTAGTATTTTTTGTCAATTTATTCTTGGTTTAACTAGTTCAATACAGAGTAACAACTAGGAATTTGCTAATATGGTGTGGTCTTCCAGAGTCTTGCACTTAGACTATTTTACTATAATTTAATTTCTCTACATTCATTTCTTATTTTCAAGACAGTTAATGAAATATGTAAACTTTTAACCTTTCTGTTTTACTTATTCCATTGATGCTTTGGTCTGAGTCTAAGAAACAAACACTACACTACAGGCATTTCCCAAAAAAAAACAGTAGAGAGTATAATCCATGCCTGTTCTACTAAAATTTGAAACAACCATAGCAATATCTGTTATTGGTCTGTTGACAAAAAAAGTCATAAGGTAAGCCAGAATTGACATTCATTTTTATTGGCTCACTCAGATAAGACATGAAAATCTATACAAATTTTGTAACATCAGCCATCATTCTGTTGTAAAAAAAAGACTTCTGAGCAGCACAAAGTTATCAGTTTGTAGAGACTGCAGAGAATATACCTATGCACAGTTTCTCACACACAAAAAAATTAACTGAAAATCTTAACACTGCTTGAAATACCTGCATGGGCTAATGCTAGCCTTTACAAGAGGTTGAATCAGCACAACCTTCCACTTCTATTGCTGAGTACTAAAGAGACACCTATTCGAATGTCCGATGCAATATGGTCTCTTTCACACTTTATCACATGCACATCAGTTGTCGGACGTCAAAGTTTGAATACATTCCGTGTCAAATTATATGTCATTTTAAACTAATTAAACATGCAAGTTACTATTAACTTGTCAGAAAATTATGTACTAGACACTCTTCTAGGAAAATCTTAAATGAAAAATTTGTGATATGTTGGGACAGGCAATAAATAACAATTTTCAACATCACTTATTTGTATTGGAGAATGTTTACCATAAAAAGTTCAAATAATCCAATTTTAAGGAAGATGCTAAAACAAAATTTTCAATTTGCGATTGCTCAAGATTAATAAGATTTAGTTCACCATGTGGTGTCCACTAGTGAGCAGCCTTATATGGATCCTAGATGATAGCTTTTATCTGGTCTTAATGATAGCTACATCAAGGATTTCAGCTTCCCTAAAAAAAAAAAAAAAAAAAAAAAAAAAATTAAAAAAAATCTAAATGAGGACCAGCAACTGTGGTCTAAACTCAAATAAAACAAGCTCTGGAAGAAGCTGACTTAATTTTAGAGAAACCTTTTTATTTTTGCAAACTCCTGAAAACCCCATAAAATTTTGATTATAAACACTTGGTTTACTGTAGTAGGACTCAGATATTCAGCTGTATAAAATGGCTGCAATACACTGTGATAAGAAAATCTACAACAGCAATGTCAGATTATACACATGATGGCACGTCAGAATGTGAACAATGAACACCATGTTATATGCATGGCAACTTGTGTGAGTGCACTTGCGTAAATGAGTGTGCATGTTTTATGAGAGCAAGCTGAGCTGTTGGATTGGCACTGCATCACTGATTCAAAGAACTTAAAAGGGGAAAACTATCGAAAATCACAGAAAATGAGAAACAGTAAGTATCAAACCATAATTTCTGCACTACTGAACAACTCTGCACTGCAATTATCCCAACATTATGAATACCCAGTGTTGGGGGATTGTTTGCACTGACGTCTAGCCTCATTCCCTTATAACATCTGTGTCATAAGAAAACAACAATTGGCACTCCCACATCACAGGAAAATTAATAGCAACATGGATCCATGAAAAGTTCCGATTTGTATCACATTTCACGCACTACATTCCATGAAGACTGGCACACGATACACTTTATTTACAATGCCATAGTCAGCTAGATTTTTCTTGCCATCTCATACTTGCAAAACATATTCCTGCATTCCACTTGAGCTAATCTTGTTTCTCTGTTCTTTTGACACTTTCTCCACTTCTAAACCAATCAAAATAAAAAGAAAATACAGAGATGCTTGCACATGTGCACAGGTGTTTACACATGCAGTTTGCCACTCTTATACACAGACACACCTCTCTCTCTCACACACACACACACACATATCTGATGAGGTATGCACAGCCCCACACATAATTGCACAAATAAAGAAATCTTTAAGTTGTGAAACGAAGAAACAGTTGCCAAAGAGAAATACACGTAGTCCTACAAACACATTTTACAGTTCAACCCACTTGCCCTCCTAAACAAAAGCCCTTTACAAAATGTTTTTTAAAAAAAAACCACAACAAAAAAGGAGGGGGAAGATGTGACAAAGCCAATTTCTTCATTGCTGATCTGGAATTTTTACCACCATTTATTGCAGAGACACAACAAGCTGCTCCCTCCACGGAGTCATCACTGTGGTCAAAACTCCTAAAAGTTTGATGGTAATGATGTATGTGATGACCCTACGGGTGATGAGAGAGGAGATGAGACCTGTGAAGCAGATGAAGCAGAGGAAGTCTGTAACATGGCCAGAGAAGTTTTGCTGGCCCGCAGAATCTCCATGATCATGCCCTTGCAGTCACAGCAGATGCTCATGAGCGGTCCACAGTTCTTAGCCTGGTCGCCCGCTGCAATGCTCATGGCACTTACAGAAGCATTCTTGCTGGGAAGGTTCACTGACTGGGAGCGCTGAAGCGGTCGTTTTCCTTTCTGTTGATCCAGCACAGAGGTTTTGCTACGCTTGGAGGACGCTCGGCCTTTGGATAAGGCTTCTGTTGAGGGACTTAATCTGTTGACAGGACAGGTAAAGAAACAATTAGCAGATATTTGAGACAACGCACCATTTTGTACTACAGTATTGCCTATTATGATATTTCAAATCATTATTGCAATGGGATTTTTATGCCAAAGAAGCAATCTTTTGTAACATGATTATTAAAATTCAAGAACTTCCAAGAGAATTCAACTGTTGTGCTTCATTTAGCAGCTTTTACAGCTAAAATGCCAGTTAACCTGCTGAGTTTCCACCAAAACTTTTGTAAACAGCATTAACTTTAAAAACCTTTATGAAAACTTCACACACATTTTTTTAAAGAACACAAGCTGTCTTGTTTTTTTTAAATAAAATAAACTTGCAGACCATGTGGGCACAAGCCAAGAAAATATCCACTCACTTGACATAGTTCTGTATCAGCTCCTGAGCTTCTTTGGTAAATGGCATGGGACTGAGAGTGTAAACTGGGATGTTTTTGAAATGCTCTGTAGGGACATGCATCTGTTAAACATAGGAAAGAAAGCTTGTCATTTTGCTAAGGCCTTCAGCAAATGTCCAGTTAAAAAAAAGTTGATTCCCAGTGACAAGTTGCATGTAAGCATTCTGAAAGTCAATGATACTGCTGTCAAATATGTTCATTACAAAAGTGCACCCTGTGCAGCACTGTCAACAGATCATCTTACCAGTGCATCTGTCATTTGAAACCATAAGTGATGAAATCCTTGTACAGCCTGAAACTCTTCCACATGACTATGTTCTTGGCAATGTCAAGCTATTAAATCATAGATCTAAGTCACACATAAGACATGCCACTCATGGAATGAAGATTTTTAAGGAAAAAAATGTTACATTAAGCAATGTTACTGTTAAAAATAAAAATGAGATCACTGTGTAACAGTAGCTGGAAATTCTTTCCTCTTATTGCTGAGCTGGTTTATTAATGAAATGAAAAATCCACATTTTTCAGGAAGTCTAGGTTCCGGCAGTGCACCTTTCATGTAGAAAATGTCTAGTTTTCCCCACCCTCTTGTCTTTAGTCCCACTTGACTTGCTTCTGCTACAGAAGTCTGCGCTAAGTATTGGTGTTGTATTATTTGTTTGAGAGAACCAAAATGTGAATCATGTAAATGAGGGTACCAATGAAACCATAGAACTAAATATAAGGATGCGAATGGAGAACTGTTGATATATGTGGAACACCACCCAGTCACAAGGTTAATTCTTTCTTATCTTCATTGCTTGTACAGAGCTTTAGGTGACCACCACAGTCACAAAATAATCATCTACAACAGCCTTTAAACACCTGAGCTCTTAATGAGGTATAGAAAAAAGAAATATGAACCTCTATCCACTGTTAAAGGTATAATTCAAAGATCCCACACATTGGTAGTTAATAACAAAAAAAAAAAGTTCATTTATATAGTTCTCTACCACAACATTTGGGTCATGCTCTGGGCACTAATCAAGTACATGAACAATATGAATGGCAGAAACACTACAACAAATGAAAACAGTTACAGACAATATGGAGCAACACGTAGACTGAAAATGTTTCTTGAAAAATTGTGTTTAAAAGCACATTTGAAAGAATATCATCTGCTAGTGGTGTATCACATAAAGGAGGAAGTTCCAGTTCCAACAATTTGATGCTGAATGTGCAAATATGTGTTCACCCAGAGTTTTTGTCCTGATTCTGGGAACGGAAGGAGGTGAGTATGTGAGACGTATGTAAATGCCTGCCTAGATTATAATCAGTTAAGTCTGAGAAGTAAGGAGCAACAGAGCCTGTAAAAAAAAATGAAGCAGACTGAAGCAAGTTTATATTTTATATCAACCTGGGCTGCAAGTCATGAATAGGGGGGAAAAGGTTTTGCATGATCTCATTTACACTCTTCGAGTCGTGCTGCCTTGCTTTGGAGCCGCTGGAATTTTAGAAGTTAATAGGACAGTCAAATGAGAGAATTGCAGTCGTGACATCTTGATAAAGCAAAGGCACAGATGTGGATGTGGCAGTTTGACTGGAAGGATACCGATGGATTGTGCTGATACTGCACAGTGCAAACTATGCAGTTCTGCAGATTTCAAAACCTGTCTAGAGACATATTAGAGGTCACAGTAAAGTTCCTGGCTAAAGAAGAAAACGGAACATCTGTCAAGTCCACTTTGACGGATTTAAAGATCTAGCCATGGATTAGGTAATGTGATGGATCTCCTCTAGGAATCAGTAAAGTATCCTTAAGTTTGTTTCCAACTATCCAAAACTTGATTCTAAATTCTGAAAAGCGGTGTGTGCACAGTGAGACAAGTGGGTAGAGCTGAGTGCAGTCAGTGAAAGACTGACTGGACATGGCATATGACTGAACCAACTGTATAAAATAAACAAAGAATGTGCCCTAATACTTACCGCTAAAGGACCCTAAAAAGTCAAACTTGCAATCGCTGACAAATGTCCACCAGCCTTAACAAGCCTAGGTCATACCCAATAGCAAGAGTCTAAGCTAGAACCTGAAATACCATAGACAGTAGTGAGGTTAGGCATGACTGACTGATCAATCATGTCAAAGACTGCTGACTGGTCTAAAGAGGCAAGTATTGACACCTGCGCCTTATTCAGCAAACAGAAAATGTCATTTACAACCTTCAGCAATGTCATTTTTGCATTGTGAAAAGTAAGGTGGTAAGCAGACTAAGACTGAGGAATGAGATCATGACATTTTAAAAGCTGCTTCAGGGCAACTTTTCTAGCACTTTAGAGAAAAATGTCTTCAGAACTGGAAATTAATTTTATTTTCAAGTCATTTGCATCAAGGGAAGATTTCTGTAGAAGGGAAATCACAGGAGCTTAGAGGAGTCAGGGAATGTGCCCGCAACGTCTCCCCTCTTGCCACTATGTTCATCTGGTCAGCTCTGTGGTGGGTTAGGACAAGAAAACCGTTGAGTTCATCCCAAATATCAGCCACTTAAGAAACAAAATAATAGTAAAAGAGCTGAGGTAGCTGGCCAAATGGATATGTATAGTGGGAAGAGTGGAAGACACCACAATGGTTTGTCAGATGACCACAAATAGTAAACAACTTCTTAAAGGAATCACACAGATGGAGATTTCATGATGCAAAATCATAGATTTGGCTTTCAGAGTTAGTTTAATCCCAGTACATTTTTCTACTTAACATATCTATTTTTGAACAAGTGGACGAGATTTTCACCAGGCATATTCAGCATGATGCCTATATACATGGTGAAGACTTGGCAGGATGAAACAGCTGACAAATGAAAGGTACATGTGTGATACCAGTTGAAATCACGCTAAGAGAAAAGAATCAACAGAAAAAAACAAAAACAAAACTAAATTGCAAATGCAACATTTGGAACACTCACCTTTCGCATGCATTTGGTACAAACAGTGCGCTTGCAAAACTTGCACTTTGTCCCCCACTCCCCAAAAAGGGTGAAGCGTGTTGTCTTACAAGTAAAACACACCTGCCACAAAGGAAATACCACTGTTTACATCTGTTTATACACCATTCACTCCTGACTCATACCTACAAATGATGGTTTAAAGATAGCACTGCAGCCAGATGCACGTCCTTCACTTGCACATTTAAAAAAACGCTGTATGAATTACACTTTTCTCAAAATCATCAACATTTTGTAATCTAAGCTTCTGATACAAATATCATGCTTTAAGCTTTCAAGTACTTTTCTCATAAAATAACAATAAAATTTAATTAACAAGACGTCTAAATTAGACAGGTAAATTAACCTGAAGTTAAAAAATCTGAGGACTGTTACGTGAATCAAAAAAGCCACAGCCAAAAGAGTTTATGCTTAAAACACCAACCTTGCTTTTAGACACCTGGTGATACAGGTCAGGGTGGGAGATAAGTGACTCCAGCTCTGCTTTGGTAAGAACTGAACGGATATGTGTCACCTCCTCCAGTGTTAGGCTCAGGCACTCGATGGGGTTCTGCCACCGCTTCTACAAACATGAATAAGAAATGGAAGCACAGCTCCCTTGTAACATTTTTCTGGAAGACAGAAAATGCTTAACCACCCTCCCCATAGCCTCCATTCAGCTACTTCTCCCTACCTCATTTTTTCATATTTACAAAACCCGATATGTGTCATTTTGTTTTTAAAGTGGTGATTAAATTCAGAAATAAGTGCATCATTTAATAACAGTAGCAATTTAAAATAATTTAATTCATGTAAATTGAAGGAGATTGAGATATGGATGAAGAAAGGCAGCAGCAATGCTGGTGCACATTTCTGTGGTGATGAAAGAGCAGTTTAAATTGGTTTACAGCCACCTTGAAGCCTGCTGTCTAAACTTAAGATAAATGTGGAAATATATATTAAGCACAGCTAAACTACATAAGTAGAAAAATTGTAACAGTAAAAATAATAGCAATTTAGTCCCCATGTGATGATTTAATATAAGAAAATCTTCACTATTATTATTATTATTATTAAGATGAAGATGAAAACTGAATTATTTCGGCATATTCTGATTAAGTGATGTATAATCCTATAGTACTTTATGCACGTTATGGATAAAAACTAATCTCTGAGCAAACATAAAATTCAAAGAAAAATGTGAACTGAGAACGTAAACTTACCTAGCACAGTACTTAATCAGATGCTTATAATTTCTAATTAATGGTTATGCACAAATTTTATAAAATGCATTTTTGAGACCATCTGCATGTGCATGCGAGAGTGCATGAGAGAGAGAGAGTGGAGTGAGAGAGAGAGAGAGAGAAAGCATACTTAATAGCATGCTAAATAGATATAAATTTTAAGTTTGCCAAACTGCCTAATGGTGCATTTAATAATAACAAGTGATGTTTCAGGAATATCTATTATAACAAAAATTAAAAAAAAAATCAAACCAGAATTTCCCAGCATATAATATCAAACTTGGAGAATGTCTTTCCTAAAAAATAACAAGCTACCTCTAATGAGGCTGATAATCTAGAAAACGCAAAAGGCTAAAACAGCAATTACCTCTTTACATCAATAGTCACACGCATGTACAGTGTTGTTACAAGCAATGTGAAGCATCAAAGAGTGTTAGTATATCCCCCTTGACTATCACTGATACGTATGAAGTACGAAAATCAGCAGTGGGACATCCCCAGGAGAATACTGCATGCATAGCCCAGACCTTTCATCAAGTTAACCTTCTGTGCTTTGTGCTGGCAGCATGCTAATATTGCTAAAGAGCTCTGTCTATCCCTACAAGACTGCTAACTGCTGAATCTTAATGAAGTCACTTTAGCCACACAAGTAAATCATATGCTAAAACCATCACTTTCTCCCTCTGAACCAGTATAACAAACACACAAACTATGTTTATTTCTCCTTTTGTGCTTTCACATTACTGGTAAACTAAGTCTTTCCTTATTATTCATGCCACCACTAAAATCCTTTCTCAGTAATATTACCCTTTGCATTATTAATTTTAATATCCTTCTGCAAACAAAATTAGTTTTTACATAAACAAGTCTACCTCTCACTGCCAACCATCCCCCACCCCCACAAAAAAATTCCCCCAATCTGCATTTTTAACAGGCTATATATAATGTAATCAAATTCAGTTCAGCAAAGGAGCTGTGAAAGGAACAATTAAAAAAAAACATTTATGGGGAAATAAAAAAACCCTCTTTTCCAGCCTGTCAGATAAAGGAAATTTTTAATGCTTACACAGCACTCTACAGCTGGAAACAATACACAACAATATCTATTTCAACCAGCTAGTTTTTATCATCTCACACATGAGATCTGCATTCATAATGTCAATGACTGTGTATCAGTGCAAACACCCATTATGCTCATCTAGTGTTTAATACAAAGAGCCTAAATCTTAACCAGTGTTAACACCTCTGCGTCCAGCTACCTAACTGTTCCAAGCATAAAACCCACAGCTTTTCACGAACCCCACTTTTGCAGGCTGCATGATGACTATGACACTATAAAAATATTCTACAACAACCCTTTTACCATAAAAGAAGAAAATGCTGCCCAGGTTAAAAAAAAAGCACAAGCAATTAGGGAGACAAAAAATAATCAACCTCCCAATTAATACATACCACCTTTCGCTTTGTGTAGTTTACCTATGTAATACATTAAAGGCATTTCTCTGATAAGCAGTTTACATGCAGAATTACAGAAATAATAAAACAAACACTCTTCCACAAAGTGTGTCAGCAATGAACTATTTATATGCTTAAAGTCATGCTGAGAAAATCCACAGGCTGAAGATTTAAACTGTTATGAAGGTGTAACCTAAATTTATTGTTGTTTTCTTGCACCTTCTGTTCCACAGAATGGACCTGTCAAGCAATTGTTATTTACTTAATGGCCAAGACCATCTGAAGCAGCTTAAACGGACTCTTTCTGAAAGGATGAAAAAGAATAGTCAAGGTGGACAACAGACAAATTCAAGGACACATCACATCAGTCTCTCCTAGGCAGCTTGAAAGTGGTTGCTACCTTGGTGAAATGGGAGATTTGTACTCATTGTACAAAGTAAAATAATTTTAAGTGGTGCAAATGAACAGAAGCCTACATGGCAAATTCCGTAGATTCATGTTGTGGATTTAGATTTAAAAAGAGAAGACACAGATAAAGCAAAAAAAAAAAAAAAAAAAAAGTAGATGAGGGAAGATAAGAAAAAACAAACCCATTTCTACTCTACCAGCAGTAAACAAATGCAGATATTGTGAACAGGAAATTATACCAGAAGTATTTCAGTGTACATGTCACGTGTTTGAAAGGAAAGTGCCACAAAATTCTTAAGCAACACGAGCTTAAGTAACCCTTCAAGATGTTCACAAAAACAGTTTGATCACATCAGGAAGGTGAAAAGTATATTACTGAAAATGCACTATTTAAAGATTTGAAAGAACATGACTGTTCTTTTTTCACGTATCAGTAACATGTAACTAGAACACAAGAAATAGAAAATAAAAGCTGTTCAGCAAGCTGTACCATTAATAAAATTATCCTGTTAGGCAGTAACAACAGCAAAAACAAGATATTTTAAGAGCACAATGAAACACAGAAAGAAAAAAAAAAAGAAAGCTGTTTGCAAATCATCAAAGATGTCAAAGTAACTTCTGACATGCAGCAGAAAGAAAAATTTAACACTTAATAAATGCACATTCTATTTGAAAGTACTATTTTATTCTTAGTAACTATTTTTAGTTCAAGTGCAGCTTTTTGAAAGGGGTAGTTCTAGCATTCCAAGTTGTTTTTAGATACAGCTTTATCAAGAGTGAGAGGGAGGCAGAAAACCAGAAGCCTTAGTTCATCAGCATGAGATAAAAGAAATGATACAGTACCTGGTACCCCATCTAGTACAGAAACAAAACAATGTATACAAGTAAACTTGTGCTGAACCAGCAGAAGCTGACGTTACTTTGATTTATGCAAAGATAAGTGTTTAGTCAATGGTTTACCTTTTTAACTCACATACACTGTGGTGTTAAAGGCCACAACGATCATACATTAAATGCACATATAAGAACTAGGTGTAGTTTTCTTAATTATAGATCAAATTACTAAACTAAAGGCTGTGTATAACAATGTTCCTTTCTATGCACCCACCCCCAGCAAATAATAATAATAGTCTCAGACAAGCGTGTGTGTCTCATGTAGCATGGGGTGGAGGTCATTACTGCTGCTGGAATCTCACTTATGCACGTACATACATGGATGGACACACACATACAGAAGTAACTGTAACCACAATCAGAATGCTTTCTTACAATCTATAATCCACAAAGTAAGAGGGTAATGAGATTCTGGTTAAGTATTCTCCAGTGTATTAAATGCAATGATGTTAAAAAGCGTTCTATTAAGAAATCTCCACTGTAACAAACTCTGCTTTTCACTTAAGAATTATGTGCAGTGAAATGAAAAAAAGTGGTTCGAGTAAAAATCAGTTAAGACCAAGCCCAAATTGGTGAAGCTGTATGTCTGGTGAGAACTGTCCAGAATAGTTGGCTCTCACTTTTCTTACTTTTTGGTCTTCGCATTCCTTTCATTTTACAATACAATCAGTTGTGGTACGATCTGGTTTAATTTGTTACTGACTGACCATCTTCATCATCAATGTCTGCACTGTCCCGTTACCTCTAATAAGCACCAAGGCTGGTGATTCCAATCATCATTCAATCATTTTTTAACATTTTTTATGTAACCTAGGTCTATAAAATAATCTAAACTCTAAAAAATAATGAACATTTTAAACATGCATGTTATAAAGAAAATATAAATGTAACTTTTTACAGACACTTTAAAACATGCATATTTCAAGAAATGTAAAATACCAAAAAAAAAAAAAAAAAAATCTGCCATCTTGTTTGCCAACACAAATCTCAACACAAAGCCTAAACATTTGAAAAACTGTAAATTTGCTAACAAACAGGCAGGGCACTAAGTTACACAGCAACCAAGATCGAACCACAATTGAGATGAACTGAGAGCACTGCACTAATCTGTGGGACAAGTACTCACAGGCACTGGCCGGCAGTCCTGACAGGGTGCAGAGCTGTTAGTAGCACTGCGTTGGCATTGGGTTTTCCAACTTACATGCATCATCTCGGAGGCCGTCAGCAGTGAAAGGTCCATCTCGCTGCCTGTACCCTCGACTTCCTCCTCTTCTTCCTCGAGGCTTTTGTCTGCAGCCAAAGTGTATGAAAGGTGTTTGTGATGAAGGCGAGAACCACCGCTATTGTGATTATGGAAACGTCTCTCCAGGTTGACCTTTTCTGCACCCCTGCAGTCTGAACCAACACCTCCTACATGTTTTACACTGCCATCAAAGCCACTACTGCTACCTCCTCTGGAAGGAAAACCACTGCAAAAATTCGACGGCATGGAATGTCTGCGACTAGCAACACCTGGACTGGTAGGATCACAAGTAACACCAGAATCTGCATTATCCTCATCTTCTGGAATGGCCGTAAGTCCTGTCGTGAGAGAACGCCGATGTTCAGTTTTGTACAATGCCCCCTGGTGCCGAGACCCTCGCAAGAGCACAAGTCCATTGTGCATTGTGTGGTCAGGCAGTCCTGACAGGGTTGAGTCTGACCCACGCTGCAACCGAGGAGTCTGCTCTTCTGAAGGTGAGGGCTCTTCCACCTCTTCTAAGGGAGGCAATTCTTTATGAGGGAGTTTGGGATCTGTGGGTGACTCACAAACCATAATGGTGTGCCGACGCTGCAAGCGGGTATTGCGACCATCAAGTCCATTTCCAATGTTGTGTCCATGGCCCCCTAAGTGCATAAGGCTTGCTGCTTAAGAAAAAGAGAAAAAACATGCTATTTATAAATTATGCAAGTGAATGGCATGAAATAACCAGGCATCAAAAAGCAGTGGCAAATTTGTTTCATAATATGGCAGTGTAGAGCTTTTCTGCCTTTTTAGATGTAAAAATGCTCACCGGAATGCCATGTGGCATTCATGTCCTTTGCAGGTGAATTCAAAGGAGATAACTTCCACAATTCTCTCCTCTGTTGAGGGGTTCGGTCTGGACTCTCAACCTCGCTGTCCTCTTCTGATTCCTACAAAACACAAACATAAAACTCTTCTTCATGCTGACAACTTGCCCAGATGTTTTCAGCTTTCTTATTTTACTCACCAGTTTACAAGTCTACACCTATTTGGAACTCAGAACACATAATTATACTAAAGCCAGTTAAGAATGAATCATGAATTCTCTTCAGTAGGAAATCCATTTTTGTGGATTAATGATGACAGGCTGTGCTGGTTATGGCAGTGGTAAGGGCAGCTGTGATGATGGCAAAGAGTAGTCACTCCAAAAGATTTTTGATAACCTCCATCATAAATAAATGCTTCAAACTATCAATGTTTATATGAGGCAGTTTCTATTTCCCAGTATTACCACAGCAACCTAAGAATAGATTATGTTGTCTCCTAAAGGTCCTTCCAGTTCCAGGGTGAGGGGAATTTGACAATGAAATTGCCTGAACACCAACAGCAGCTCTGGCTAAAAAACTCATAGTCACTGGCAAAGCAGATATCTACAAGAAGGTAGTACTGCCTCCATCTCTTAAGACAGCAGTTCAACAACACTTACGACAGATATCTTCATCGGGATTGTGCCTGCAACAGCTTGGACAGGGTTTGCCAGGCCATAACATCAGGTTTACTATAATGAGCAATCTGTACATGTCCCTCTCTTAGTACTGATCTTGCTGGACAAATGCAAAATGTGGACTCTGCTTGCCAATATGGAGAGGAGAATCCAAGTATTTGAGAGCAAGTGTCTGGGAAGGTTGTTCTGGATCTTGTACAGGGAACGTAAGACCAATGACTTTGTAGTTGCCACACTCGTAAGACACCAGGAACTCCTACTTGCAATAGTCAAGTGGCGCAAGCTGGTCTGGTTTGACCATGTGACCCTGCATGATACTTCCCCGAAGACTATCCTTAAAGGTACTTTGTAGGGTGGTGAATGCCGCAGTGGCCAGAGGAAGAACTGGTTAAGTACTTGAAGGAGTGGACTGGTCGTCCTGTGCAGAACTTGCTCACTATCGCCCAAGATAGGCATGAGTAGCAGGCACTGTCAGCTGCCATGACTATCCATGTGCTCCAACCAACAACTGGTACCAGTCAAGGGATGAATGACTGGCTAAATGTTTTAATGAATTGCCATGATAAAGAAAAATAATAATAAGTTGTTAATCAAATTAGAATCTATAAACATCAAGAAAAAAGTAAGGAAATTCTGAGAACATGTCATGATAATGTAATGCAAAATGTATTTAGCTGATCAAATTATATCCCCAACTCTGGTGCTGTAAAATGGTCAACACTTATAACTCTAGTTCTTAGGGAATGACACATAGTCTTAGACTTCACCCTTCCACTTAACTCCTAGATCGCGATAAACCGTTCAAACATGACATCTGCACCAGTTAAAGACACCAGCGCACAGAGACTTCGTCGTAGTAAGAGTACAAGACCTGTTTGGTCACCTTCAACACCGAGCCCCTCATGTCGTCTGCTTTGTGCCAGCATCTGGTGTCCACTGACAACCGCTCGAAACGAGAACGGATGACCTCTTTTCAACACACACACACAGAAGCGTGCGCGCACTGACGCACATTCTGTTGGCACTGTTTCGTGCTTTGATAAAATGAGAAAACTGAAAATAAGGAAACTAAAAATAGTCCTGCACTCCAATCTTTCTTTCCTCCAACAAGGGTATCTCTATGGCTGCCCCCCCACGGGACGTAACATGTTCCCTGATAACACAGTCGGGTTAAAGATCATTGCAAACGTTTCAAAGCAAGAATTTCTTGATGTTGATACTAGTCCCTGCCTTCACTCTCTCAACACAACCCTTTTTCACATGTTTTTGACAAAAACTTGAGAAACAGCTGCACTGTCATTCTTCCGCAAAAGAAACTACAAAGACTCGGTGGCGAAAACAGCCTCTTCCGGACTCGCTGCGACAATATAAACAAAGGGATGGGCGCGCGCGTGTATGTGTGTAAAGGGTTTACCTACATCACAGGAATGGCGACAGGTCTCTTAAGGACACATTGCGACTCTATGAACATGCAGGCAAGGGTATAGTGGACATACCTATCTCACACGAAGCAAAATGGCGGCCGGAGTCTCGACATGTGCTAATGACACGCACGGTGATGACCAAGGAAAAACAAGCGACACTGAACCAAGGCTTTTTTTCCTCACTAAAATATCAAAGTGCTCACTGTTCGTCATTCTCGTGTTCTTCGCTTTTTCTCCACAAGCACGTTACATCGACTTGGCGGCGAAATAAGCAAACAAATGTCATGACACTAACAGCAAATTGGAAAAAAAGACCCTTAGCCAGGATTTCCGTTGTCCAGGCAGAATGAAATGAAGCAAGCATGGACTAATTCCAACAAGCGCACAATGACATGGAGGGGCAGCTCAGCTCCACGCAATCAGTACTCGAGAAACAAGACCACCTGTGGACGACTCCGCGGCTGCTTCACTCTTCCCTCTGTCCTACGCTTCGTTTAAAAGGAAAATGCTTTAAGTTCATATAAAGCTGTAAGTTTCTTTTGTCACCTCAAATTCACATTCCCCACATCAATGGTCTCCCTCTGTGTCTTTCTGTGTGTGTGTTTCAATAAACCAACAAAACCTACACGAGGAAAGAAAACGATATGGAGGATCAGGCCACACGAAAAACATTGTACTAAGCAACCAGCACGAAACCCCCCCCCCCTCAAATCTGGTACCTGTCGGACGAGTACCGACATCCACCTAGCTAACAGACAAATAAATCGAAGTCTAGAAGGGGTGAGAGATGAGGATGTGACCACATATAGAAAGGAAACAAAAAACAAAAACCGACGGATCGTTTGGAATAGATCGTCAAGTGGAGGGAATATTGGAAGTGCTGTACGATCGGTGAGAGATCACTAGGGTTGACAAGGGTCCCCCATTGAAGTCCACACCAAACCATGCACCTCTAGCAACCCATGGCAAACGTTCGGAGCATGCACTGAGCACATTTTCTTTTTTTAGTTTTTTTTTTTTTTGAGGCATGGGGTTTGGAGGAGAAAAAGGAGACAAGAGGTGAGAAGAGACAAGAGATGTCGGGGGAAGGGGGAGGCGGGGAGAATGAATCGGGGTTAGCAGGTGGAAAATAAGCGTTTTCTCGCTCTTCTATCTGCTCTGTTACCTTACAATACAATATTCACAGCTGTCTCCCAGAAGACGATGCCACAGTCTGTTTGTTCGGTACTTTCGCCCCCCCTCCCTACAAACGCATACACTGGACAGCGAGATACTTAAAACTGACTACTGGCCACAAGCAAATGCCCACTTCGACATGCTTCCACACAAAGGCGTACACTACCTCGAAGCTGCTGGTCAGGATGAGGCTGAAGTCCGGCTTGATGACCCTGCGTGTGACTGGTGGGCTGTCCTCGCCGCCAAGCTTGGTTCGCGAAGTTTCCACTGCAACATAAAACACCATCAATACGTTGGCGGCTCGAGAAAATTACTGCCTCCTGCTGCGGAAAGAAAATGATGGGGGGGGGGGGGGAGACATATATGCTATAGCGCGCTGCCGTGGCTATCGATACGCATGCACGCGCACTTACCCCACCTTGCGCTCGAGTTTCTAACATTTACGTAATTTCAGCGTTTCAACTTTTCAAATAAATCTGTTGTGAAGGTAGTGTAATGCAATACCATTGTGAATTATAATTCTTCGGATCAAAGATTCCCCTTCACACATCCGAAAAACCTCTCATGTGGCCTGATGCAGCAGAACTGTAAGGGGTAGGAGAAATAAGTTTGAAAGATAGGCCAAGTCCATCAAGGACATCCATTTTCCTTTGTGATTACCCCTCGACCACACACATACACATTTTAACGCAAAGTAAGATCAAAGAAATAATAATAATAATGTGTTTATAAAAACTATTAAGCCAGAAGAAATTATATATTATACTCATTATAGTATACCTGATGTTATGGCCTGTCAGACCCTGTGTCCAATGCAGCTTAATGTAAAGTATATTTTGGCCACAATACTCACCAGACCTATTCAACATGTGAAGAAACTTTTTCAGGTTAAGAAAGAATTCTAAATGGGAAAAAATGTTTGTTCAAGGTAATTTTGGGGGCTGAACTGAAATAGATTTTTTTGGGTGGGGTGGTGGTGGTGGTGGTTGTTCTTTATTTCGGAAGCTTTGTACTCAGATAACATATCAGTAAAGTCCATTAAATACATAAAGCACTGGTTTGCTTTATGGGAAAGTTGTTCTCCATGAAAAATCTTTTCTGTTCCACATCCTTCACTCTTAATCTTAATTTATTAAAGTATACCCTGCTCCGAAACTAGAAGAATATTACTTGTCGACAGTCTTTTCTCCACTGGCATGCCACTGGTGCGCTGACAATTAGAGAGTGAGCACAAGTCAGTGGAAGAGGACTTCTGTAGGCGTCTGCTTTATTACAGTGTGCCGGTCATACTCGTGCTAACTACAGCACCCCTCCCCTCCAGCTCCCCTGGAGATCGACTGTTTAAAAAAGACCTTCAACGACGGGCTTGATCGGAATGTTAGATTATCAGCACAGAAGGAGCAGGTAGCAGCCGCCTGCCAACTCCCCCCTCCCCCGTCTAATGATGTGCTAAAGTTTCCGCTCACAGCCAGCAACATGGGAGACGGTCGATCCCTCTGGCACCCGCCGGTAAGCACGCGGGACGGGGTGGTTGGGTGGGTATGAGTGGAAGAGCGAGGGTCAATTATTAGAAATCTTTAAAGATGGAAGAAGCCTAGCAGGCAAAAGCGTTACTGAAGTCTAAGCAGCCGACAAAGGTCAAAGCGAAAAAAATTGGGAGAAATAAGAAACCGTCGAGAAAAAGCACGTACCTCACATGCTAAAAAAAATAAAAAAATAAATAAAAGTTGGGGTGGGGGGGGAGGGAAGGGGACACATGCACGCAGTCATGGATGAATACACGTTTTTGGATGGAGAATGGCGTTCTACTGAAACGCCACAGGAAGTTACCGACTTGTGAGACATAACCCTTAATTTATATCGGCCAGGTCAGGATGAAATGTACAAAATGTATAAAGGTCAAGAGAATTTTGCTCACATTGTAAGCACACACCCCCAGCCCCCTACCCCACACATAGAAGAAGGCAGGGAGAGGGAAGAGGGACTATCACAATGAAAATGTAAAGGAGGTTGAGCATTTATAAAAATCAAGCGAGACTTTGGAAACCTGTGAATGGGGTGGGGGTGGGGAACCAAATCTGGAAATTGCGAGCAGACAAAAGCCCCGAGACAGATTGAAGTGAAGCAAGACAGCCCTGTGGCAGCCCACAGAACGACGTTGATACAAGACAGCGCCAGAGCTCAAGAAGCCCCAGGCAAAAAGGACCTTACCATCGCTTTTTGCTCGGCCGCAGAAGAGAGCCCAGCCTGGCTCAACCATGCCTCCGAATACAGAGGTGGCTACATGCATTCCAATACAATATGCGTACCCCGCTCCCCCTACACACGCTCTTATCAAAGGGGAGGGCAGCGGAGTGACTGAGTAGCGAGGAGCAAAAGGCCTAGCTGCTACACACCTGGTAATCCCTCATCGATTACGCGCCTTTCAGCGAGACTCTTGCGAGACTTTCCATCAAACAAGGCTGAGAAAAGCTTAAGTGGCTGGGGGAACGGGGGAGTCTGAGGGGTTGGGTGGTGATTTGTCCGGCAAGGTTTTCCGCACATGGTCAACCCATTCTGATCGCCTCTCCACGATCATCGTTTATCTCGTCATCAATCATACAACAGGTCCCGTGAACTTGCTTCCCTGAAAACGAGAACCGCTTTGTCACGGCTTATGACGATTTTTATACAAGAGGGAGGTGGGTAATGGGTGGTGGAGGTGGGGTTTAGAGACGAGAAGGGTTTGAGAGGTGGATTTGCTGCATGTGGGCTTGTCGGGTCACACAGTACTTGGTTAAAAAAAGTTCTTTCCTAAACACCAGCATTCTCCTTTCGAGAAACCGTCCTTTAATCCTGAGATGCCATATCGGGACGCGGACACGCCTAATCAATAAATGATTACACTTCCTGACTCTCTATCTGGACCTCTTTCCGAGCACAACCATGTCTGGAGAAGTTGGCTGATTGCTGATGTTTTACACCCGTGTCAGCAACTGGAGGTATCTCGCGGCGAACTGGTAAGTGTCGTAGAAGAATCCTTCGTAACTCCTACAGACCACACCACCAGTTGAGGAGCTACGAAGGAGAACCAGACAATTAACTAGATCCCGCGGATGAGCTCCTGACCACAGTGGAAAGACGCGAATGAAGTGAGCTGCGCACATCTCAGGACCATCAGGGATTGCAAAGACAATTTTGCAGGGAACGGTACAAGGAGGGAGAATAAGCTGCAGACAGAAGAAAATGGGCAGACAACACTAAGTAGATTGGCCTGCCTGTCATTCGGCGCATCCCAGAAGATTGCGGAGGAAGGAGAAAATGGCGAGAAATGATGATGATACCTCCCCCCCCCACCTCCAACGCCCAATCGGAGCTAAGAGACCGTTGCTAGAGGCGAGATCTGAAACACAATCCTTGGAGTCTTGGTGACCAGTGAGCCACCGGTGAGCCCGATGTACCCGCGAAAAGTGCTTTAGCTGACTTAAGAGCATTAGTGCTTTGCAGCGATCTAAACCCCGTCATTCGAGTCGACCTCTAAGCTAACAATTTTAACCAGCCCTCCCCGTACTGCGGTCGACGTCGAGTATACTGATCACATGAAAAAGTTGCAAAAATTCTTGCACAAGGAGATAGAGCACCTCATTCAAAACCCAGCAAGCTATTCACTCTCTGCAGCGAGAACTGCAACTTAATCACAGCAGCCTAGACACCAGCTCCATCGTTCTCTCAACATAATGACGGAACTCGTAAATTACAGTCTTCGCAAATTATCCTGCATCCAGCAGTCAGAAACTCGTAAATCCCTTTCTTATAATAATGACAGATATAGTGACAGGAGCTCGCAAATTAGATGAAGCCCATTTCCGAAGACGCTGAATGTTGAGACGGCCATATCTCTGAGTGTGCTGGCTCCCCGCCATGGCGGTGAGATCGTGACGGAAGCGAAGAAGAGAAAGGAAGGAAGAAAATGAGAAGGTAGAGAAGGAACGAGGGGCAGAAAGAGAAAGATGGAGAAAGAAACAGAAATTGAAGAGGTGAAGGAGACAAGAGGACATGGAAGAGAAACAGGAAGATGAGGAGAAAGGCTGGTCCTGGGAGCTTTGACCCGATAGTGCAAACAAGAAGCTGGAGACAAGACAAATCACGCATCGCGTCCAACTCCGTCAGACAAACCTTCCAACAACGTGCATGTGACCGACCAACGCTCCCACCCCCAGGACAAGCACTGACAGATGAACAGATCCCCTCTCACAGATGCTTAATAGACGTACGTACGTGTGTGTGTGTGTGTGTGTGTGTGTGTGTGTGTGTGTGTGTGTGTGCATGTGTGTGCGTGTACGTGAGAGAGAGAGAGAGAGAGTGCGTGTGAGTGTGAATGTGTGGTAGGGGTGAGGTGAGGAACTATCGATTCCTGACAACATTCATCATTCATCCGACACCGATCATGTTCGTTTCCCCCGCCCACTCCTTTACTTCCTCGTTTGTGAAAAGAGCGGGTGGCCTAAACTCTGACACTTTGTTTTCTACCAACAAAGTGAACCATGAAGCCTGCACAGTGGCTTAATTCATAATTCATCCCGCGCTGTAGCGCACTCATTCTCGGGATGTATTTTTCCTAACTAGCTTTCTTCACCTAGGACATTTGGTCCATCAATAGTTTACTCTGGTAAATTAGCACTCGATAGTCCTATAAAAATATGGCCCCCAAACAGTCAAGAAATTCTAAAATGTGAGGCCTGTAAAAGAAGTTCAAGCTACCAGGTCGAACATAATATCTGGGGTATGGTAACACAAGTGAACATATCTGGATAATTCAACACAACGATCGTAATATCATCTAGACACCGCAACACGAGTGAACGTAATGTTATATGGGTATGTCAACACAGGTGAACGTTGTATACATATGAGTATATATTATTATTTATTATTATATGGGTACACAGCACAAACGAATACCACTGCTTGTCCATGCACCATAGCCCCTACATCAGAGATTTTACAAGAAAACCATTGATCACCTCTCATGTATTTTACCCTTTACATTAGATGGAGATGAATGCACCAACAACAGGTAATATAAATAATAATATTATTAAAAAATATCGTTTCATCCCCACCAAAAAACTTCCATGCACTAAAAAAAAAATAAAAACGGCCAAACACCAAACCAAGCCAGCAAACAAACCAGAAATTCTCCAATCCTAGTGTGAATCTCAATAACTAGAGAAACACCGGGAACGTGCCCCATTAAGACAGTCAGGCATGGTCGTTAGCAAGGGTTAGTCCTTTAGCAGTTAGACGCTATTGGTGACCCATAACCATCCAGTACCAACTACGCTAACTCTAACCTTTCACAAAACTGGTTGTAAAGAAAAACATACTCACAGATAAAATGATCTGTAATCAGGCTGTCTTCGTATGCTGGCATCAAAACAGAAATTCAGATTCAGCTCTCTTTGGCCCTCCCAAAACAAGGAAGGGGCGTAATGCAATTCAAGTTTATGTAGTCTGCATTTCAAGGTGCCAGGACGTATTCACGTCATTTGAATAGTATCCTCGACTCACCTTAAATGAAGTGGAATAACGAGTTTGAACATTGGACTGTGGTGGGAGATGGAAGAGATGGGGAAGTGCATGCGGGAGCCGGGGGCTATGCACCAGAACAACAGAAAACGGCATCGACCACAGTAGAGAGAGTGGAGCACGCATGCAGGGGGAGGAGGGCGGGGAGAGAGAAGGTGCTCACACCCTATGCCTAGTTCGTCGTCTGCGGGACTGAGGCTTCGTCTGACCAAGCTGGATTTTCGTGCAAGAATCTTCTTCTAAAAGCTGCAATTGTGCCAACGCCGTCTCTTAGGAAGGAAGAGGGGGTTTGGAAAGAAAAATGTTGATTCCCCCAACCCATACTTTTTCAATCAAGCAACACTACTACTCTTTATCATCACCACCACCAGCACCACTAAGTTTTGCTGCAGCCCTTCCCTAAAAAATAAAGACTACCTTAAGAAAAAGCGTAATCACAACGCAGAAGCCTAATCTTGGGCACGCTCGCATTCTCAAAAGATAACGACAGCAGAAAGCGAAATAAAAGATGTGAAGAGGTGCCCCCCGGCCCCCCAAAAAACCTTCAGCGAAACACTGCAACTAGAATCTTTTTGTCACAATTGGTCTGGCAGAGAGGACACTACGACTACAATCTTTTTGTCACAATTGGTCTGGCAGAGAGGACACTACGACTACAATCTTTTTGTCAAAAGTGGTCTGGCAGATGACAGCTCTCCCGATAAAAGCATCTGTAGCCCGGAGAGCTAGCTGCCCATCACTAGGATACGTTACATTAGTCAGCGAATATAATAATAATAACCATGTGGGGGCGTGTACGAGAAAACACGAACAAGAGGTGGGTGGATGTGTTGGAAGGCGGGGGGGGGGGAAAAGAATTGGTATTTTACGCCGAGCCAGCAAATAAAAAGACTATCACGGCAAGACAACCACACCTGGAAACAGATGAGGATGTGTTGTAAGGAAAGTGAAGTTAGATGAAACGCAGAACCATAAAGCGTGCAGGAGGGTGACCGATTTATGAAAGTTGTTCCTTGTATGGACTCAAAGTCTCTCGATACGAGTGTCGTATACTTATGCACTGACGATCTTCCAGATCATGACGGAGCCCACCTCACCCCCAAACGCCGCAGAAAATTAAGGAAGGTTAGAGGTGCAGCTATTGATTTTTTCTTTTTTACCGCAAAAGCAGCAAAAAACAATGTCCATAATCCTCGTGATCAGTTCAGGTCCTTCTGCAGACGAAACACTCCCTTTTCCTGCATCTCATGCCCTAGTCTCTCGTACAGACAGGCAATCCATTAACTGATTTCTGCTTCCAACTCTTGATCTGTTGCTGGTCTGGGTGGTAGGAGGTTGGCTGGGTGGTGTGCTGGGGAAGCAGAGAAGTGGAGGTGGGGCGGCGGTGGCGAGGTCAGCCGGAGTTTTCCTTCTTCTTCCGTCACTTCTACCACAACCGCTGGCGGCAAGGCATATACACTCATCCATATTACAGGTTTGCAGAGTAATAAGGTAGAATGCAACTGAGCCCCATCGGGGATATGAATAGCAAAAACAGATTTTTCAGCAAAGGTTGGATTTCAGAATAATTTTTTAAAAGCCTCCTTTTCTTGTTGGGGCATCGATTTAGCGCTTGGGACCCGACAGCACAGTTGTATCTTTTTTCTATCTTCTTTGTTATCTTTCTCTCAAAACACACACACACACACACACACACACACACACACACACACACACACACGAGAAAGCCAATCTTGGAGAGAAAATAAAAAAAGAGCTGCTGGAATGGAGTAGACCAAACCAAATTACCTTTTTATATGTTGATTACGTTACAATGGTTGGCAGTTTTAATGAGTCGAATATATAGTCGAATATTTGACGTGTCCAGTGAAGCAGATCATGTGTTCCAGACAGCGTGGCTATGACCTCAGGAAGAAAACAAGCTGCCGGATGAAGGGCAACAGTAGACAACAAACATGGCTCCCAGCAAGATCATATGTCTCACTGGACTGATGCATATGTTACCTGTCAGACCAATAACAGTGCATAGCGACGGCCTTGACTAGGGTGAGGTGTGTGTGTCTTTTGGGGTGGGGTAAGCAAAGTTGGCCGTAGGGTAGAAAGTCGCACGACAGCAGATAATCCCACCAATCGTTGCAAAAACCAAGCAGCATCGGCTGCCCATACACAGTAATTGTAGATAATGGGTGCGAAGGTATCCGAGCGAAAGAATGGTAAAAGTGCAAAGGTCGGGCCACTTACATCTGCCGTCTTTCCAAAGGCCTGCGATAAAAGAACGATCTACCGTCTCAGGAATTCTGAGGTAGAGACAGCGTTCTGTTATCTAACGTCTGCTTTCCAAGTCAAAACATAAGGCGTGAGAAGACGATACAGCATCTAGAACACATTATCCGCAGAATGTCAGCAAACCGACCGTAACGTTTACACGAGGGATGGAGGATCTTCATGTCCGGTATTCTGATCAAACCTTTTGCAGCTAACTGTAAATGAGTGAATATTTAAAAAAATGCGCCACAGAAAGAAAGTGTAACACGTCGATAAAATCTGCACGAAATCTACCAAAAGAATGGTATCTGTAGCATGCTTTCAGAATAACTGACAAGACAAAAATTATGGGATCGTGCGAGCGTTTTCAGTGGAATATACATCAGAAAATACACGCACATTAAAAAAAGATACTGAAGTCCACGTACTGCCGCTAAACATTCAAGCCAAACTCTGAAGCATGAGTACGAAGTATACTTAGACGAAGAAAGGGATTTAAACAGAGATCGTATGCGGCGGCAGCAACAGCACCAGCAGAAGAAAAAGCGGCAGACGAACAAAAATACCGATGAGAACGTAAGGCGCTTTTATTTCAATGGTAAGGCTTTGAAGTAGCACAAGCACTTAAACAAAAAAAGCTGAAATAAATTTCGAAAAGCCAAGCTGCACGCAAGGCGACCTTACCGACAAGCCGGCCGTCCTTGACCGGGCGTAGTTTGGGTTTGGCGCGAATGTCCTGAAGGAGCCGCTCGTGGGGGTCAGGCGGCTTTGGTGGCAACGACCTCAGTTTCCGGTCTTTAACCTGAAAATAATAAAACGTAAATATTACTGCTCTAGTTTGAAACAAATCAGTTATTGGAGAGTGCTAGAGATGGCAGACGGAGTGGTCAAGAATCTCAGTGCCACTGGCAGCTGTACTAAAAATAAAATCTGAACAAGTGGTGGAAAGATGAAGATGGACGTGTGCCTACTACCTGGCCTGGTGTGGGAACCACAAGTCGCGGCGGAGAATGAAGGTTGCTAAGACTGCAACTACAAGATGCAGAGAGGAGAACGGGGACTGTGAACCTAGCGTCTCCTGGCGACACATTGTGGGCCCGTGGGTGCTTCTCTCACATACTACTGACCAGAAGGTGTGACCGGGGACTTAGTGGAGATGGCGCATTAGACGCAGTATGTCGAACAAAGCTCTCTGCGTTCACTTGAAGCTAACCACTCAATCCGCACGGGCTTCAAGTGTAAAGACTTCAAGCGGAGTTTCGCTACTTTCCGTCAGCGCAAATCTGTCACGTCTGAAACCCCTCACCCTCCAAAAAACCCACACACCCTCGTCTACTTCTCTCTAGCATTCCAGGACGGTTCGAGTGTTTGTTGTTTCAAGGTACAAACCCCCTTTTCGCGGTCAAACTCACATTTACTGATGGGGATTAGAGGAGAGCGCATCTAGCGGCTGATACCTCCGAAGAACAGTAGCCCTAGAAAGCAAGCACGCATGAAAATAAACATGCAGACAAAAAACAAGCCGGCGACCGACAGGACCTTTAAACGCGTCATTGACTTTGTACGCATCTGTAGTATCGTTCAGGATAACCGCAGTGAAACGTGCTATCAGGCAAGCAGGCAGACGGGTAGGGCGGGGGGGGGGGGGAGGAGAATGAATTTGTTGAAATGCGTGCTGTTACTCGGCGTTCCGTGACTGAGCACTACAAAAGTGATGCCCACGATCTCCGTGTCGACGAGGAAAAAATCCGCCCCCCCCCCACCATACTTTAAAACACGTGTAGGAATTCAAAACTCTTTGGATCATCAATCAAAACATCCCACATGGTTCATCAGGAACCATTTATAAGCATGCTGGCCTTTCCGCAGAAACAAATTAGCTTAAAGGTCTACTACACTCAAGCGAACTCCCAAACCAGGTGCCACCATCACAAAAGACATCAAACACAGAATGAAAATACTATCGTAAATTTCGGTCTTTTCAGCGCACCTGTATTGTTTTTAAGCCGTACCCACTAAATTAAAAAAAAATCTTTTTTTTTTCACAAATAAGCCGCACTGGTTTATAAGCCGCAAATATATACAACTTGAAAGCTGCATCGTGGGCGTTTTCGGCATGATGAGGATGTGTGCTTCAGCAACTGATATGTTACCACTGTAACAACGATAACAGTTAACACTTTGACATGGAGCTCATCGAAAAATTAATCGGAATCTGAAAAATCCGCAAGCAAGCCGTATCGCTGCTTACGCCGCTGGGTAAGCTGGGGACGAAAGTCGCGGCTTATAGTCCGAAGTTTACAGTACATACGTTCAGGTCCTTCTCTACTTAGAAGCTTTGCCTATACTCACCTGTCATTGACAGGTATGACAACACAGACTCAATATCAGGAGCTCGCTGGGCTCACAAGCAACTAAGAAGCTGAGCGAACGTCAACTGACAGTCACCTTTCTGCACTGTGGTTCTATTAGCTTACCACGTGTCAGGATACAGGAACTAAATGTCACGAGCTTCAGTGGCGTATGTGTCTGGCCAACGCTTTCTTCACAACAAACCTGCCCTTACTAGCACGCATGCGCGTGTACACGCACGCACACACACCCCCCTTAAAAAAAAACCAAGGGCATGACTAAATCTCTCCACATCCGTGTCGGCTGCTGCACCCTTCCATGTGGCTCTGGGCCAAAGAGCTTTCCTCTGCGAGTCCTACCAATCACAACGGAAAAATTAACGAACCAGCTACTATCCTACTCCACGTCACTAAGAGAAGGCAAGACTACAAGGTCACAAGTGGTGGTTGTGACTATTGTTTGTAAATGTGTACAGAAATCGTTCTTAGGGTGCGCGCGACAATAAAACGGTAGTAGACTGAGCATCTTACCATTTGCCTTATCTATTGTTGTGAGGCTTTCTAGCAACATATCAACTGCTGCCTGGAAAGTAATTTTCACTTTTAAGACGCTTCTAAGCACTGTTGTGAACGGGCTTTGTCATCATGCTACGCGTTGGTCCGGACTGAAGCTGTTATATAAGCACATAAATTTTAGTCTGGGGATCATATAAGCTGGGTGAAATGTAGATTGTAAGCGAGGCAGTGCTGTGTTTGTTCATCTTAGAAATAAAAAATTCTCCCATCAGCATTCTGTTAGGCGTGTGCTGAAACCCTGAAATGGCTTTCTCTCCACCTTCCCCTCGCAGACAGACCTAGACAGACGCCAGTCTCCGGCCAGGCATAACTCTGCATTCGTCTAGCGTCACCAGCCCCAGATTATAATTCTGTCTTCTAACGTCTGTAACAACAGCAACAACAAGCCATAGGCTACAGCTTTATCTTGAAACGTCTGCAGCGAAGTTTTGTATTCTGGAGTCTATCAAAAAAAAAAACAAAAAAAAAAAACAAAACGCTACAGGCTAGTGGCCCGTCATTTAGCATCTACAGCCACTGTCTTCCTGTCTTCCAGGAACTCTGTGACCTTTCAAGACTCGCTAGGAAAGCAGCGGCAAGCATGCGCAGAAACTGTCGCTGACCGCTGGCACCACCACAATCGATTAGGTTTTAAAAAAAAAAAGAAAGAAGCAGCTTGATGTTCACGTCACGCGTCCCCGACACGTTCACAGACCTCTTGAAGACACAGACCTTTCTAAAGGTCTGTTGACAATGGAGATGGGGGGGGGGACTGTTCTCTTTCTTCTGTCACAACCTCTCTTTCTCTCCTCTTTGGCTCGTACTAGCAATGCCTAGAAGAGCAGATGTTTTCTACAAGCGAGGCACAACAGCCATCGAAGATCCATCAAATAAGAACGTGCAGCCGCGGCCAAGACACATCTATTCCGCGCAGTCAGCTTGTGCGTTACTTTACATACATCCCGCACGGAAGTGCAGTCAGTGGAGAGGAGGGTAGTTGTTTTCCCTTCGCCCAACCACCGCCCGAGAAGGGATAGAAAATTCGGTGTTTTACGCGAAGTCGGCAACCACGGCTACATCACGGCAACGTAGCCGGTCCCGCGAAAAGGTTCCATCTGCTCAGAATGAAGTTCCTTCCGAGGTCTGAATATCCGATCCACAGGTGTGATGCTAAGCACTACTCTTCAGCGCCAAGTACGCTGCAGTACAGATAACTAGCTACCAAGCTACCATCTTACGCCCTCTCCCTTCCCTATCCATGCACAACACTGCACAGTGGTTCGATGTCCTCCCAACATCATTCATCATGTTTCATCAAGTGCCTCGCACATCGCATTAAAACAATGGCGGTCGAGGAAAATGACTATCCTCGGACTAAATGAAGACGGCGCGAGTTTTAATGTTAACTGACATAGGCAACTGTCCTCATCGCACTGCTTTATGGACACTGGCAGTTTCTAGGACAGAAAGAAGGAAGTTTGATGTGGGGATTGGATCACGAGAAAGAGAGAAGGTGGATGGTGAAAAACTGAAGGTGGATGATGAAAGAGAGAAGGTGGATGGTGAAGGACTTCGCAAGAGACACGAGAAACGGAATGTGAGTGGTGGACAGTCACCATGGCAATTCAAGCTAATGTAACCTGGATAGCTCGATACTAACTTCAGTAAACGTATAACACAAACCCATCGCTATTACACAAAAGTGACTGCTGTGTAGAGAAAGCCACCTCAAACAATTTTTTCCCCGAACTTAATATTTACGAATAAAATCATTTGGGCAGATAAAAGCCACAAATAAATAATCAGACTTTCAAAATGTCAAGAAAAGGTGTCGGCCACAAACATCCAACATTATGTTTCTTGTTTACATTATTACGGTGAGGCCACATCCTTTATCAACACAAAAAGCCACGTTAATATCGTCGAATCAGTCCAAGCGAGCATGAAACGTTCCGAAACTGCTTTGCGGGAACACACCGCAGTCAAAGACAACACAGGCTCATGACAGGGGCGTTAAAGCCACAGACGAAGTCCACTTTACGACCCTCTGTCCAGCATACACAAACATTCGTTATGGTTTATCCAGGGAGCATCAGATGACCCGGCTGACTGGACCCATCGATAAAACTAAACAGCACGCGAAAGGGAGACTAAGCCGTCATTCCTCGACGCGACGCCGACGTAAGCTAGAAATCAATAGCCAGCAGTCTGGCTGTAACCCCCAGCTCCTCGTATTTGACACCATCCAGCCACTGTGGGTCCAAACGTTTATGATTCTCCTCCGAGCTCGGCAAACCAAGGCGACGCAAGAGGGTGTCTGTATCTGAGAAGAGGTCAGTGGGGTCGTGAAAAGATCGCGTAACCTTTTAGTCGACCTCAAGCACTTACCCCCTCACCCCCCCCCCAAAAAAAAAAAAATGTGGTCACTGTCAAGTTAACGTCGTCAAGGCAGTCTTTCGTCTAGAGGTTGGTGCTAGGCTTATCGACTGCCCTGCCGCTAAGCGGCGCTCTGGGAGGCCCAGCGTGATGACTGCGGGTTCAAGACCGCTTTACACGCCTCCGCATCTGAGGCAATCGCTATGATGCAGTGCTTTTTATTCGTCTTCACGAGTCCCGCGTTTGATTGCCAGGTCCGTCCGTCTCCACTCATCACCATATGGCTGCTTTGTTGGTATTTTAGGACGAGTCCACAAAAGGAAAGGACAGCGCCCGCCTACTATCACTAGCATCGATGCATGGTCTCCGACACTAAAATAGCGTTGCGTTTTGTGGGGACTCTTAAAGACCAACCTGCGCTTTTTGCAGATATCGGTAGATATAGGCGATATAAACCTAACCTGTAAATTTCAGCCTCAAAAACCTATCCGTTAATTAATTATCTGCTAGTAAAGTACGCGATTCCTACCTGCGATCAACAAGGCACCCTAACAGTGTACTACGTCACACTAGTGCACCATTCACAATATTGGCAGCAGTCAACACCAGAGAGAGAGAGAGAGAGAGTGAGCGACGATTCGGATTATTCGGACGTTGAAAGTCTGCATTTCTCGTGCTAAAGTAGTTTTTCAGAACCACGAGAAATGCAGACTTTCAGAATCCGAATAACCCGAAATGTTGCCCATTTTCTCTCTCTGTTTGGCACTGACTGATGCCAATGTTGTGAATGGTACACTAGCGTGATGTAGTACACTGTTAGCGACGCTTGTTGATCGCAGGTGCGAATTGTAGCGGATAATTAAAGGATGGTTTTTGGAGGCTAAAATTTACAGGTTAGATTTATATCACCTATATCTACTGATATCTTCATAAAACGCAAACCATTCAGGTTGGTCTTTAACAAAGAGTGGAACTATCAGAGGAGTAGGCGTTGCGGCTGTGAGGGATTCTGGGCGCGACAGGCTCAAACACAGGAAATGCCCACAGGCGCATAAACCGCCCCGCGGATACGTCACCTGATGTTCCTGTATGACCACACACCTTTCGCAGCACGTTGCGATATCAAAAACGGCATTCAGCAGCCGTGCTGAATACATGTGGGCGGAGTTGCATGATAGGCACGAAGGACGACGACGACGACGACGAAGTTTGATGGTGATGACGAAGACGATGATTACAAACCAAACGGATTTATTAATAATTTATTAAACTGGACAGTTCTTCACTGCAGACGTTTTTGTCCCAAAGAAGTGGACAGTGCAAAGTCATTAACACTAAATATGCCTGGGCAACCATACCTTAAAATCGAAAACTGTATATATATATATATAGAGAGAGAGAGAGAGTGAGAGAGAGAAAGCGAGAGAGAGAGAGAGGAAAATGTCGTCCTTTCCATTACACAGCAAATTTATTAAACTGAGCAATTCTTCACGCCAGATGCTTATCCTGAGAATTGGACGATGCAAACACTTTAAACCCTTAATATGTCAAAGCTGACATACATCACAAACGAAAATTATATATATATATATATATAAGAGATATATAACAACCTTTGGATCTATAACAGCCCACGCACACCTGCCGACTCTCCACAGCTTCATGTCCGTCAGAAAATTATCTCGATTAAAACAAACGAAAAAACCTAGACGTTTTGTGGGTTACCAAAGCAATAACAACTACGAGAGATAAAGCGCCGAAACTTCTCCAGAACGAAGCCCCCCTTCCTCACCATCACAACATCAAGTAACATCTTACATCGCCAGCGACCAAACAACCAACCTTTAATGAAAGACGGCTCAGGGCTGAGATTAAAATAAAGCTGAGGCAGACTATGACACACGATGTGGACTAGAGAACAGTCGCAGCGACCGCCATTCTCACTCCCTCATTTACAAGTAGTCGCTGTCGTTCGCTCAAGAGATGTTGCATAGAGGAGGAAGAGAAGGCCCGTGACCAGGGCTCGACCGCAGTCGCGAAAATCAATATGGCAGTTCTCTGTGCACGTGGCCGGGCAAATGGGGGGAGGGGGGGGGGTTGTCGGGCAGCAGGGTCGGGAAAGAAAAACATCTACGAAAGAAACGAAGCAGCTAGCCTAAACTGCAGGCGGCCGCACAATGCAACCCGACGCAATCCCCTTCCCGTACCGCTCCGAGTACTGGTCAAAAGGTATTTTCAAGATTGGAGAGTTATTCCCTCACAAACAAGAGTTATCTCCCAGACGAATCAAGACTTTTTTTAAAAACAAAACTCAGACATCTCACCTGTCCGCCCCCCACCCTTTCCCTCCGACGAAATAACTTCGTTCACATTACAACCCAAAAAAGAGATGAGCATGCAGGCTGTGTTTACCATGTTGATGTCCCAGGAATGGCGCCGCTGACATCTGGCGTGCTCCATGGCGCCGGCGACATGTGTGTCACGGTGGTCAGACGACGATGAAGTGACGAGGCTCGATTTCCCCGCTTAACATATACCCGAACTTGCACGTCGAGACACTCCGACCGACAAAGAGCCGTACGTCCGTGGCTGGGCAGACTTGGCTACTGAGAGACGTTCATTACACCGCGCTCTGCCCGCAACCAAGGCACCAGCGCAGCACCGCCTCACACTGAAGCTCAACAGCAACTGACGGCGTTAGAGCATCCACCGCACGTGCTGGCCTTCGATCTACGCGCACGCGCGCACACGCACAGAGAGAGAGAGAGAAGGTGAGGCGGGAGGGGAGAGGGAGAGAACGTAAGCATGAGGTCGACTGACGGTGTGTGCTACCCTCTACCTGCTAGATAGAGAACAACATTGGTTTCGGAGTCTTTGCGCTAATTCGCTAAGAAAAAGGGTAAATATCAACAGATCTGTAGCTCCGGAAACAGCTCCATTCTTCCGAGAGGTCTGCGCAGTCTACGTCTGGGGCCACGGACGTGAGTGGTTCTCCGTGTCAAGGCGAAGACACGTGACAGGCGGAATCCCATCCTCTCACAATCCGCACTTTCCTGGTTAAACTTCGCCGTGATATAGCCTTAGTTACTAGCACGGCGTAAAACACAACCAACCAACCATTCTCTGGTCACACCAGGCTCCCATTACTATTGAGTGTGGCAGAGAGAGTTTTTTTCAGCCACATAGGGCGGCCTTCTAAAGACGGGCCTGCATACATTTGCGGCTCCTGCTGCTGGAGAACGACAGTCTTGAGGTTCTCGGGACAATTGTCTTGGTCGAGGGAAGGCTGAGAGCCTGCTGGCAAAAGTGCACGACCTGGCTTGACCAAATCACTCGCCGACCTGCAGCCCTGCCCTACGCAGCGTGAAGTCGTCTGGCGACAATTCACCGGGAAATGGGCAGAAAGTGGGATGGTGGTGGTGGTGGTGGTGAGCAAGAGAGAAACGTCCAGAACGTTCCTCCTACCTCTTCTTTTCTCTCCTCGAACCACATACTCACTGTGCCGCATCAGTGTCAGACACCATGCTGAGAATACCAAAGTCTTTTTTTTTTAAATTTTTTTGCCATACTTCCGATTGCACCGGAATGAGCGCGAGAGGGAGCGGATGAAAGCAACAATGCGTAGGTGGCATTTTAATATTAAACGTCGTCCCCACACCCTTCCCGCTCTTTTTTCCTGTAGTAAATGTTCTACTCCCTCGCAGATCAAGCGTGCTCGTGTCTTTACATTAGTTATCCCCCCGACTCCCTCCCCGAGAGAGAGGCAAAAAAAAAAAGCTCTAGATCTCCCCTTGACCTCTTGGGAAACGCACGTAGGCGGTACAAGAAGGCAATGAGATTTCACTCAAACTCAGACCCACGCACTCACCTATCGATTATGTAAATCACTTCCAGGACAAAGCTCGCAGTTACTGGATGGTGTGAGAAAAGAAGGGAGCCAAGGAACCGCACATTTTTAAACACCCCCCGCCCCAGCGTCCAAACTTCTCACAAACCAAGCTGAAAAGAAATCAGTCCGACATTACACCTTTTGTAGTCATTTGCGCAGTTTCAAACTTGTAGACGAATGAAAATTTTAATGATGACTACTCAAGATACATAGTTTTAATAAACAGCGTGCACTGAGATTTTTCCCTTCTTTTATAACAAGAAAATGAAGTTTGTAGGAAGAATTTACGTCAAGGAACCAACAGGTTAGGGACAATGAGAAAGGCGAAGATCAGAGAAGTAAACTATCTTCAGGGTTGGCTTGTATGTGATGACCTCGGACAACGCTAAGCAAAATTTTCGGCTGAACTTCTGAACATCTCCGTTGGCTTGTAAGGTCTTGAAAACAGGTCTTAACTCGCCAGTCTCAAAAGCAAACTGAAGTGTGGTCTGAAAAGTTCACTTGCCACTTGAGCCCAGCGATTTTAAAGTCTTATTTTCCTTGTGTTCGAAAACACCCAGCGCAGACGCCACAACAGAGAGTGATTCTGATATGCATTCTCGAGAACTGTCTCCTGCTGAATTTCTTCAGAAACAATTTGTGGTCAACAACTTCAAGCTTGACACCCAGCTTCATGGCTGTATTCAGGACCTGGAAGTTACGCATCATTCATCGCCCAGGCGGGACCGACACTGTGACAAAAGAAAATGAAAATGCGAACGAGAAGAGTAAGAAGAATCGTCTCATCTGCGTTGAGCTGAAATACTCTGCTTTCGACCGGATAAGTTACTAAAAGTGGATAGCGGTAATTCTTATTTCCTGACAACACTTACAGGCGACTTATCTGGCCAGGAGGAAATTAAGCTATTATTTTATCATTAAGGTATCACGCAGCCCCATTCTAAACCACCACAGCTGGACCAAAAAATACTTATCTCCCCCGTGATGACGTGGCTAGAAAACTGACCAGGCGTGCCTCAACCATGCGAGCGCCATTCGGAAATAAAGCGATGAGCGAGTGACGCCACGAAAGTAACAATGTCGAGCAGGATGAAGATGGCGTAACGCAGACAACCATGGCAACCAGTGACTGTCAGTTTGGGTCCTACAGGCTCTCGGCCGCTAGGAGGGGTCTAGAGGCCGGTCGACTAATGATGCGAACTAAATAGCGGCGGGCCAGCCTGGACCTAACGGTACCTTAATGTATCCATTATAAACACTGACCTCAGTGAAAGGCGGTCCCGCACCTACCGAGGGGATTCTAAACGTGACGCCCCTCGTTACCGAAATTGTACAGCACAACATATAACAGACAAGAATGAAAAACTATACCAGCAAACCACACACACCCCTCTATTTTTGACTCCGTAACTTCCTTATATCTGAAATATTACAGATCAATGCAACGAAACTTTCATCATAACGGGCTTGGCCGCCATAAACCTATGACGGCGGATCCGAGTGTTCTGCCCAGTTCGTTTATGGGAACCCATGGCATTAATAATAAAGACTTCTAGTTCCGGGTCGAAGGAAGGACAGAATTGTGCGGGGAAATGACTGCTCTGAAAGCTTTATCGACCACTGAGAAAATATCTTTATTTTCTAAGGCCAAATAGAAAGTAAATACGTTGAATTACAGCTGCTGTTTACCAAATGGACATAACAAGTTGTATTGTTTTACACAGGCTAGCATAAGTGCAATTACATATAGATAGTGGGCAAGTTTCCCCCTCACCCACCTCCATCGAATAAATTAAATAAGGGAAAACAGCACATGAAAGTAATAAGCTCTAACATGTCACTGACACAGAAACAAGCTCTAACATGTCACTGACACAGAAACAAGCTCTAACATGTCACTGACACAGAAACAAGCTCTAACATGTCACTGACACAGAAACAAGCTCTAACATGTCACTGACACAGAAACAAGCTCTAACATGTCGCTAACACGGAAATAAGCTCTAACATGTCTTAGACAAATAATTTATCAACGCCTTTAATGTTCTCATCTACTTATTAAATATTTACAAGTTAGGCGCAAAATCAAACTCATTGTGTAGGCCTGAGCCTATTTCAAAATTTTAATCATTACCATCCTCATAAACTGGAGCTTTAAAGAGGAATGCGAAACAATAGAAATAACTTGCGATAGTACAATCGCGTAAGATATAAAAATAACAAACATCACCAACAATTATAGTATAAACACTAGCTGAAGGAACAGAACTGTAATCTACACCCCATCGGTTATACATACACATGGTTATACACAAAAAGAGCGAAAAAACTGCAAAACTAAATCTGAGGAAAGAAAGGTCCCTGTTCGAGGCAGTAGACATGTTCAGCGATCATTCAAACAAAAGGTCATTCGAGTGAGTGTATATTTTTTTTTTTAGTTAATTCAAACTCCATCACCAATACTTTTGATTTATCTTGCTTACTCCCGCTGTCTTGAGATAAACCAGTTAATTGGCTTCCTTTTCTAATGTCCATTTAGCAGCCCCGGTTTTTTCCTTCCACTCGACAGTAGTTTCGCTCTAATAAATCGGATCATTTGGCTTCGTTTGTCTGAGCAGACCGTAATAGCCGCACGGTCTGTTGCTATTTTGGGTAACAGGGTTCTGTACTACAAAACCTTCAAAGTTTTCGATGGATCCCCCCGCCTCCACCTCACTTTTTAAAAAATGAATCAGTGAAGAGCTGTTATTTCTTTAGGATGTGTATCTAAAATTTACAAAGCTGTAGATCTAGCACGCGATATAAACCCCACTTTAATTCCATCTATAAAACATTGACAGCAAAACAAATTTATATTCTGGGACTAAACAGTCCATTAATAAAAAAAAATCCTCACCCCCAACCTCTAGTTTTTTAATGACTACCCTAAAAGCAATCTGGAACGTTCACGCTTAATATCGGCATTTTTATTTTGTTTAAGTCTTAACTCTAAAGGTTAAGATAAAAATCTGGTATGTTTGTAGGATAAAATATTCATAAAAATTTTCTTCGTTATTGTAGATCAACATTGGTCATCTTTTACATCAGTGAATTTCACAGGGGTTTGGATCACCCGGGCGGACTTTTCTCTGCAACGTACTCGAGCCAAAGAGTTGCTCGAGTTGCAGGTGAAATCCCTAGGGTAAGGCAGTAACCAGATTACGGCCAATAAGACTGCGCCGAAGCTAAGACACAGCCAACCGTGCAGAGAAATGTCTGCCGTGAAAACTGTAGCGAGCACGCAAGTAACGACATGCTGAAGACGAGAGAAAGAAAAAACAAAATAAAAATATGATTTAGGTGAACTTTATTTAATACTGAAACCTATTTGAACAAACTCCCCTACCCACTCCACGAAAAACATATGCATGCACGCACGACGTTGTTTAACCCCGTGTCAGCAGCAAAGGTTATATGGCAAGCTGCACGCACACACGCACAAGCGCAGGAAGACCATCTCCAAGCGAAGAGTTTTGTTATTTCGCCTCACTCTAGATCCCAAGAGCAGTAACGTTAGTGGAGACAACTACGCAGCCCTACCTCTTCCCCTTTCTCTAGACTTTAACAAAAACAAAAAAGTATGCTCTGAATCCGCCCAGAAAACAGTCGAAATAAAGTAAAACACTACTTTGGAAGTAAACATTTTAACGATCACATTCCTTTCCGCCCTTTTCGCTTTTGTGGCTCCAGCAAGCCTGCTCGTATGCCGTCAGGATGGTTTCATTGTTAGTCATAAATACTTGTTTAGATTACGAAGGGACAACGACTAATGAACACAGCAAACAGTTTTTATCCCCTACATGAAAAAAAAACCCGACTTTAAATCTGAATTTAAAAAGCTATTTTAAGGAGACGATAGACAAGCAAGCACTCCTACCCAAATTAAGGGGACGACGATGGATATGTAGATTATTATTATTATTGATCCTTACAAGGCATTTAAGGGGACGACAGGTACATAAAGTATTGATCTAAATGTATGTAAGGGGCACAATAAAAATAAAGACCAATAAACTTAATGTAAACAAGGGAACGATAAGCATGTAAGAGAGTACTGAGTCTAGCAAAGTATTTATAAGGGACCGTAGGTATGTACAGTACTGAGCGTGACATGGTAGTTAAGGGGACCACACAGATGCAGAGTATTAAGCACGGACCTGCATTTACTGGGTAAGTGTCTCTCATTGGTTGCCTCTTTGCCCTATCATAGCAGGTCACCAATCGTCACAAACCCTCACAACGAAGGGCTTTTGCTTCCATTTTCTGTCAAAATAGCAGATCTTCCTAACGTCGAAGAAATTTTAGAAGTGAGAAATTAAGCTTTTCTGTCATCAGAACCTTGTTAAAGAAGACTGACTGCAAAATAAACAGTAATATTTTCTGTAAAATGTATGCTGTTTGTTTGTAGAAAACGCATTTGGATTTATCGACAATTTTATCATAAAAAACATCGTCACAACAGATGTTATTGATTTGTTTTACCACTAGCAACTAAAAAAAGCATTGATTTTGATTCTTTTGGAAAGGATTGTATAGATTGTTCTGTTATGAAAAAACCCCTATGCCTTAAGATTTAAGGTATACAACTAAAGGACCGGAAACATGAGATCTCTCTAAAGGAAAGCCGAGACTGACACCGGATTTGACCCCGAGTCACTTATCCAGTAATAAAGGTCCGTGGTATTGAGCTATTTAAAGACCAAGCTGAATGGTTTGCGATGTTTGCATGTATCGGTAAATATAGGCGATATAAAGCTGGCCTGAAAATTTTAGCCTCCAAAACCCATCCGTTAATTAATTATCCGCTACGATTCGCACTTACGATCAACAAACGCCGATAACAGTGTACTACGTCACACTAGTTCACCATTCACAACACTGGCAGCCGTCAACACCAATCAGAGAGAGAGAGAATGAGCGACAACTCGGGTTATTGGGACGTTGAAATTCTGCATTTCTCGTGGTTCTGAAAAACTGCTACTTTAGCACGAGAAATACAGACGTCCAAATAACCCGAACTGTCACTCATTCTCTTTGTCTGTCTGGTGTTGACGGCTGCCAATAAGAATGGTGCACTAGCGTGACGTAGTACACTGTTACCGGCGCTCGTTGATCGCAGGTGCAAATCGCGTACTTTGCTAGCGGATAATTAATTAACGGATGGGTTTTGGGGGCTGAAATTTACAGGTTACATTTATATTGTAAATATCTACCGATATCTGCAAAAAACGCAAACCATTCAGGTTGGTCTTTAAAGTGATGACAGGTAATAGAGGGGCTGGGCGGGGGTGTTTAACGTCGAGCCAGCAACAAAGGCCATATCAAAGCAGCCAGTCCTGCAAACAGATGCCACATGCAGAGAAAGATCAGTGTGCCCGAGACGAGAGCTGAATCCAGGACAGCCAATCCTCATTGTATTGGTCGAGGGTAGGTAGTCAAATGTTATCGTATACTGTCTACTAATGAAATTGTTCTCGGAACTCAGTAAGTCGGGACGGTAACTGCGTAGCTCCCTGTAGTCTGTTTCCTGATGTACCGACCTGCAATGAAATTCCCAACAAGCCAACTTGACAAACAGAAAGGACCCAGCAACATGTCCACGATCGTTAAAAGAAGCCTAAGTTTAATCCGCGGGAAATCCCTAAGCTAGGAGTGAGAACATCGCTAGCCTTCCAACACTTACAGGACTCGCCACAACAAACCTCTTCGTGAGATCAGCGTAAAGTCAAACATCCCGCATTGACTGTCATTGTTTATTTAAGGGCCAGAAGGAAGGGAGGTATAAAAACGAGATCGTTCAGCAAACAGTACACAAGCACTGTCGTCGAAATCGACGAAACTGTTAATGTTCGGGAACATGACAGCATGAAGTGGGATGTTGACGAAAGAGTAAGGACCTCACACGGGTGGCTTGTTTGCAGTCCGCTGAACGGAGTTCAGAAGCTTTTTGAGACTGGCCGCTAAAACGTTCAACATGACGTCTGAATAACTGGCTACCACGACAGCTTGTTACTAACGTTAGTAATGCAAGAGGGGAAAAAACGTGCACTCAAATCGCGCATTTACTGAAACCTGCATTCAGACGAAACATATCAGGAATGTGACTAGTAAGACTGGGTAGAGCCACAAAGAGATGTTTGTTAAACCACCCTCCCCCCAAACGGTGAAATGTTAAGAAATACCTGATGAAATATAAAATAAAGAGTTGAAACATAAAGTTTGTTTAAAAAAAAAGTTGCAATATCATATTCGAAAAGAAAGTAAATCTGAAATATCAGCTAAATATCGATGTTTTTAAAGAAAAAAAGCTGAAATATAGCGTTTGTAAAAAAAAGCACTGTCAAAGATAAGAAAACAATGCCAGAATAAAAGTATTTTTTCACCATTACAAAAAAGAGCGTAAAAGCAGCATCGAAAAAAAAAATTGGGTAAAAGATGGCACTGGACACCAAAAGTGCGCTCGCTAAGCTTAGGCAGTTGATTTCATCCTTCCGTTTGTTCAACTCACCACACAATCACACAAGCGTGGAGCATCGTTATCCTTGGGTCATTCAAATTAACCTTTGGACCAAGAACTAACCAGAAGGAGCGAGGGATACCGGAACAAAAGCTACGACCTTCAGGTGCAACAATGCACATCTTCCCGACTTTCAATGACCACCATCACCACTGCTTACCTGTGAGCTCACGGTTACCTCAGGCACAACCGGTCAGATACAAAGCAGTCTCTTCCGTTAAGTCCTTTAAGAAGACACATTCTTAACACTGCCTATGTACTTAATCTGTGCAGGTTGACAAATCACCTGCTGCCGCTGTACTTTGAGAAGGGACAATCTAAATGCTACCAGTTTTCGTCTGTTCTAGTAAGCTGCCTAACACCGCTGTTCTGAAGGAACACACAACTGCTGTTGATGTGCCTCAACAAGAGACCTCTGTTGTAGCTCTTTGCTGATTAGATCAAAATGACCCCCCATTTTGTTGTACCGCCGGCCGAAGACACGAATGCCTCCTTCTACAACTCTTCTGCTCTCCATGAGAGCACTACGAACCGTAAATTGCAAGCCCAACAACACCCATCCACCTTAATTGTTGAGAGCAGTCAAGACAAACTACGCATTCTTCTTCAGACCTTAGTGTTGACATGCGCAAACAGGCTTCAAATACCAGCCCCAGTCGGACAAGGATTCACAGAAAGAGCTGATCTCATACAACCGAGACAAAGGTTCCTCCCCAAACTCCCTCCCCCCGGCCCCCCAAAAAGAAGGCTGAACTCTGCTGGTCTTTCATTGGTCTCCGGCTAAAACACAGGCAGCCAACCCACTGGACACAAGACTAGCATTCTGTAATTGCTCGCGGACGTCGTAGGGTAAAGTGAAACAAGACTGTCAACAGTCTGAATGGGCAACAACTGTTGCAGGTGGCGCTGCTGGTCTAAAGGGGCAAGAAAACGATCGTTTGCTACGTTACACCAACAAGTGGGTCACTATCTACAAAATTTTATTGTTACCCGTACTCATCTAATAATCAAGATTAATAATTATTGATGAATAATCAATGAACGTAATGATAAGAATTTTGTAGATTCTTCGAGTGGCTTCATCACTTCAAAGTCAGGGTTGTAAGGTACGAGAGATGTTTCACTTCCGCCCGGACTTCGGTATTTCGCGCGCTTTTAGCGAGTGCAGACTACGCGGACTCGATAGAGGGATTCTTCAGGGCGTTTCCACATTTTTTTCATAATTTTTCCCCTCCTAGTTTTCCCAGGATGGAGAGAAGATGCAAGTCAATGCACGCTCCACCGAGTGATCTACTAGCGCCGTCAGAGTGATCATGTTGTATCACTTCTGGCCTGGCTTTCAGGCTGTTGACAGTTTGCAAGAGCTGAAAAAAACTTATGGCTATGATGCTCCACCGTAAACGACTGTCAGACTAGTTTCGGCGATTTGGCAGTGGTCATTTCAGCTGTGATGACGAACATCGTGAACCAAGGCCTAAAACGTCAAGAGACCCAGACAATGTCGACAAAGTTCGTAAATTCCTGGTAAGTGATGGCCGTGTGACCATCAGGGAGATGGAGCTGGAAATTCCTTTTACAAGTCTTCACAGGATCATCCATCCCGATTTGGGCATCAGAGAGAAGTCAGCTCGTGGGTGCCAAGGTTGCTGACGGACAAGCGAAACACCATGTGGACTGGTGCAAGGAATTGGCGTTCTTCTGGCTTCAAGCGCATCACCACAGATGATAAATGTTGATTCTACAATCTGGACCCTGAAACCAAGGACCAGTCGATGATCTGGCCATTGCTGGAGTGAGGGATGAGCTGAAGTTGATGCCAAAATCGGCGTTTTTGGAGTGTTTTAAAAAAATTGATCCATAGAGCCGAAAAATGTGTTGCAATTGGTGGCGACTATGTTGAAAAAGATTAAAGAGTAGAAGAATAAGAGAAAAATAAAAAAAAAATTCTTCGGGTTCGTTTTATTCCCAAGTCCGGGCAGAAGGAGAACAATCCTCATAATACAATCTCCGTGCTATAAATTCCTCCTACCAGATGTGTGTGGGCGGCCCGGAGACCGGTGGCGCAACGGCTAGCGCCTGTCACCCATACAGTGAAAGTTGCCTGTGGGTTCAGCTCTTTCTCTGCATGTGGCATCTGTTTACAGGCCTGGCTGCCTTGACGTGATATAGGCTTAGTTGCTGGCTCGGCGTAAAACATCTATTACTATCCACTTCTACCAGATGTGTGGAATCTACTACTGATATAATTTATTTTGCTTTTACTGCTATGTGGCTCAGAAATTTAAAACCAAAAACTTCTGGTTTCCCATATCTTAACTCCTTTCCAACAATATCGCAATATCAGCTTTAAAAAAAAAAAAAAAACAAAAAACAAAAAAGAAAACAATCCATATGGCACTTAATAGCAAAACTGATGGAAGTATATCAAGCTAATCAAAGACACAGAAAAACATAACAGTTAACATATACAGGATATCATGGATAGCAATCTCAGTATCTTTATTATAAGACACTCAATCTCAGACTATTTCTTTAAAATGTACCACGCATATACCAGACCAACACTACGGCAAGACCTTACGCTACAACATACACTCTTGCATGGTAAACAGCCGCGCAGCAATCGAAAATAATAAAAATAAATGGAGAAACGCTAAAAAAAAAAAGCACTAAATTCCGTTTCTCCATCATGCCTGCAGGAAAGCAAGCAGCGCTGTTTACAAGGGGAGTGCGTATTACTTACCTGTCGTAGAGGCGGCCTGGAGCGGATGAAATCCAGAATGACTGCATGCGCGTCGTTTTTCACTTTAGGCGGGATATCGCCATTCACCTACAAGAGCCAGGGACAGACAAGCGCAGGAAAAGGTTACATGCATGCCAAACATTCCCAGAATTATGTGTAAAGAAAGAAAAATGATGGAAAGGAAAGAAAGGTTACCAAAAAAAAAAATATATAAATAAAAATACGAAACAAGATATCGGCAGAACGAATTGTCTATGCTAATAAGTGCTGGCAGCAACCAATTTTTTTGTGTGGAATTAAAACAAAAAAACGAGGTAAAGCAGAAACTACCGACGTGCATCGTGTGAGCATTACTGCGATCGAGATTGTAACGACGACGACGATGACGATGAAGAAGAAGAAAGAGGAAAATGTTACAGCTGCAGCTGTTACACAGCTTTAACTATTTCCACCCCAACTCCTCTCCCACGAACCACTGTAGATGGATAACGGGGAACAGAGGAACGTAAGCAGATAGAAAATGAACTCGAGGGTGAATTTCAGGGGTACGGGAGTGGAGGGAATGACACCAAAGTCTCTTGTTTATCAGTTTTGCCCACGTGTTTGCTTTCTCGATCACGTGTAGCGATTCCGTAAACGTGATCTAAACTAGTTTCACACCCCCACCCCTTCACCGCGTGCACGGGTTGGCGGAAAAGACACGAGCCCCGGACGCCAATGCTCTCTATATAAATAATTTAAAAAAAAAATCAGGTCTGCCCGTCCCTCCTTCACACCCACACCCTAGCTTTCCTGATCGTGGTTTTGCCAGCGTCTATTGCGTATCAAGAAACGCCCGTCTAATTGTCTTCATTCTACCTCCCTGAACTAGAGTTAGGAGGCGTGCAGCACGTGCTTTCTTGCACCTCCCGTAAATCCCGCCCTGCATCTCTTGTCAGCATCCCCTACTCCCTCCCTGCTTTGGCACGGCGCCCTTACAGCGCCTCCATACAAGCAGCGTGACGGCAGTCACAAGCTACAGAAGCCAACGCGTGTTTGCAAACAAACTATTGCAATCATTCCCCCTCCCCCAAGCCTTCATGTAATAACTTGACACTTGCCAGCTACCTAGGTAAAAAAAAACGTTGAAGGGGGGGATGGTGCCTCGTATCTGCTTGCCATTTTCGCGATTTAATGAGAAAGATTGGGAAAGGGAGGGCTGGGAGGGAGAGGAAGAATGCAGCCGAAAACTAGCAGGACCCTAGCCCTCTTTCTCTGGAAAAAAGCGTGGCTGAAAACGAAGCCTAACTGCAGCACGTCTTGCAGCGAAAAGGAGTCTAGTCTTGTCGGCAAGAGACTGGGGCGCGGCGACCTGTCAAGAGGCGAGTCAGTGCCGCAAGACCCCGTCATCACACGTGCAGCAGCTGCCCACCTATTATTGATCACTACGCCACACGCTGACAGCAGCAACCGGCAGTCGTATGGACGTTTTGAAAAGAGAGAGAAAGAGAAAAAAACAACAACATAATATTCTGTGGTTGCAGGCCAAGAAACACGTCTGCGTAAACGATGACACGGCACACTGAATACTGGAGAAAATCTGGTGCCATTCTATACCAGACAAGAACAAAGTCTGCACACATCCGAGGACAGCCATCAGCAGCATCTTGAACAGTATTTTTAAAGCATCCTTTTACTAATAACAGCAGCTTTGCAAGTTCTGTTCCTCCTCCCCAGTGTAAGAGATGGTGATCAGAAGTGTAAGAGATGGTGATCAGAATCGATGCTACACTGGACAAGATACTTGGAAACTAACCCTCTTCTTCTCGTCCTAACCTCCACCCCGCCTCTTTCTCCGTGATGTTCAAGGAGACTGTTTAACTGAGTGACATCTCTCTTCACTATCTTCCCCCACCACCTTCCTCCCCACTACTGTTCCTCATCAGCGTTAGTTCCCTCGGTCCCACGCAGCGCCGTCTGGAAAGGCGGGCAGACCATACTGGCTGACGGTAATTCACTCTGGTGGTCGCCTGTTGCAACCCCCTTCTTCTCCCTTTTTCACGTCGTCTTTCTTGCCTGTTTAAGCGCTCTCCCCCTTCCGCCACCACATCTTTCTTCTTACAGCAACTCTTTAAAAAAACAGCCCCCTCCCCTCCCCTCCGAAACCTAGAGCTCATGTCGCGAACTGTAGCTAGCCGCTGTTATGTGGGTTTGTCGTTCATGTGACGTGTTTGTAACGCGGTCTTTCTCCATTTTAACGCCCGTCCTTTTTTTTCAGTCTCACCATAAGAACAAAGCTATACATTATAAGCTATACATGTTGCGGTATACATTATAAGGTATGCTTTGATATGTGTGTGTGCATGCTCGCGCGCGTGCTTTTGTAGGACAGGGGTGGGGGGGGAGAGAAGCAATTCCGAAGTAATTATCGGCACTGTTTGCCTTTGGCTGATGCAGGAACAAGGCAGCCTACAGCCACTCATTTCGCAACTTAGGTTCGACAGATCAGGCCTTAAATAGTTGATGAGAAAAGGGATAATAGCGCACAACTTGTATCAGTTGACGTATTATGCCTCCAAGCACCACGATATAACTCCTCCCCCCCTTACCAGCACTACAAAGACTTTTTTTTTTTTAAAAAGAGGGTGGGAATAAAAACTTAACTTGCACGGGTCTTCTTCACGTGTAAAAAGATTTCGTTACATCTGTGGTAAGTTAATAGTAGATTTCATGATCTTTAAGACAAAACAGATTTTTATGCCTTTTTGACCGACAGCATCATTAATTTTATCACTTTCATCTTCAACTTAAAAAAAAAGTTAAGACTCTCTACAGTGACAGGCCTGATTCGACACCAATAAACTTATACATGCACCTGTCCTAATGGCACCTGAATACGCACCTGACAAACATTATATATGTTTAGCGGGAGTAAGAAGATCTACTGTCTTTGGGGGTCACAGAGGTCACTGTCTGCTTTTGAAGTTTGGCACCTGCCTATGATGAAGTTTACCATCATGCCTCGTTACCTGGACGCTAGGCTCGGACCGAGCACTCACTTTCTATCGCGGGTGTGATGGAACCACTCTCGCGCCGCCCTCAAGGTCTGGCGACAATTTTCTGACCAAATATCAACACTGCTCAACTATAACGAATTGTTATTTTATCCAGCTCCAGACTTCGTGTCACTGACATGAAAACAAGATTGCTGAAAGAGAGAGAGAGAGAGTGTGTCCGCTCGCGTGCCAGAAAGAGGAGGAGCGGCAACCTATTCTCAGCCATCTAATAAGGAAGAATTCCTATAGTTTTGCTCTCACAAATCTTGTACTCCTCTTTAATACACAACTTGCTTATCATTTCCTGCTACTTTTCCCCCAAGCGCACCCACGGGGGTTAACTGTTGTCTACAGTAACTGCTGGTAGAGAAAACCGCTCCCTCGCATTGCCCTCATGGCTTTCCAGCGCCATTCTGCTCCAAATGTCAACAATGCTCAACTGCCAGAAACCGGTGTTTACCCTCTTCCTCCCCACCTTGTAACGGATGTGAAAACAAAACTGTTGAGAAGAGAGTGTTGGGCGGGCAAACTTCTCAAGTGGAAGAAACATTAGGGGGGTCGAATGCGTGTGTGTGGGTGTGTGTGTGTGCATCCGTGCGTGCGTGTAGAAATCGAGGGTGCTGAAATAATTCTCAAATAATTTATAAATAATACCTCTTCCTCTGGGGTTTTGATTTCTTGCAGCGTGCTGCGTTCACGGGAGCCCTGATAACCAAGCGCCAGACACCTCATTTTCCGACCGACCTGGCTCTGCTTGGCTTTGTCACGATGTCAAAGTTGTTCAGATTGAAGGAGAGGGGACCTAACTCACTCTCTTCACCCCACCCCCACCGAATCCTCCCTTCTTTCCTCCTCCTATTGACTACTGTACTACTGAATACTGTCTCCTTTAACTTGACTACAGCACTACTGCAAACATCTTCACCATCCTCTCACCGAACGTTCCTCTTCATTTTGATTTATTCTCGACCTTTTATTCATTCGTGCTTTGACGCGCATAGTTTCTCCTAAATTTGATATACTCTAGGAAGCAGGTGGCCGTGTTGGGCAGTTCTGGCGCAAAGCACCCTGCAGTTGTCAGGGTGATGTCTGCTGACGCCGGCGACCACGTGACCATAGGATGCCGCAAACGTGACAAGACTGCTGCTAAGCTCTGCTGCGACGGATGCTTTGGCCTGATCAGCTGAAACCGCTGGCCATGAGGCTCCCGGCCCTCTTTCCGCTGGGATCCCCCGTTTGTCTCTTTGACTGACCAGGCCAGATGGCATTCACAGCCTGGAACCTTGGTACTCGAAATAACGGACGAGTTACTGTTTGGTTGGGTTTGTTGTCTCTTCTTTAAAACGGTAAACCCCCTGAGAATGTCGAAAAAAGGTCTTCTCTGATCACTAAACTCAAGCTGTTCTTTATTCCCTTTTTGGCAGCGCCGACGAATATGTACACGACTATACTTTCTCGCCACAGCCATGGTGGATCCTTATATGGATTTTGTTTTTCCAATACCGTCCTTGTGGGTCTCAACACGACTATTGTCTTTCCGATACCATCCTGGTGAATATTTAACTACAGTTCGTCTCATCAAAGTCCTCGTATTTAAGGACATTGGCAGTTTACCAATGTGTTAAACTGCAAGCTAACCCGACAGGCAAACTCAGTCTCGATCCACGAGCCATTTAGGAGGGTATAGCTGACCGGGCATAGCGGGAATTCCCGATAACGGGTCTCCGCGAGTATCCCCGTTTTGGGCCAGAGGGTGAGGCGAGAAACTTACAACTAAAACGAGACATATTTTTAAAAATCGAAAAGCAAGCTTATTTTTTATTTTGACTAAATAATGTTCTTCGAGCAATTGTAAGATGACAAAAATAATAATTCATTTTGGCCCGATGGTTGAACTGGAAAAACTAACGGGTTGGCGAGATACCGGAACCACCTGCGTTTCACGCTGCACTGCGAACACATGCCCGACCAGTCTCTCAGTGTAAACACATTTGTGAAAGGGGCAAGAAGCCTCGAATGTCCTACGCGCTCAAGGATCGTTGATGAACCTCAAAATCAGCCACATTGTTGCCAAGCTAGCTAGCGGCCGTTAAACATCGCGCCCACAGACATATAAAGTCTTTGATCACGCTGCCGAACTAGACGCCATCTTGAGCATGTGCTGACAGAAAAACGTGTTTGAGTGATAGCCTGTAGTCGGAATGAGACCGAGTACGCATGCGTCAGGGGAGGAAGTTCCATTCACTGGGATCTGATGCATTACCAAACTATAACAACAAAAATGAGTGAACAATAAAGAAGAAGCGTGAATGATAGATGGGTGGTTAGCCTTCTAGACACTGAGTTAACTGGGCCAGAACAATTCGTGTTGGAAAAAGGCCTTAACTGTGCGGTGACGCCGGAAAGGTTATCAGTCGTCGAGTTATTCATGTTGATTGAGAAAGCCTTCAAGCACATCGGTCCTGGCGCCGATGAGGCGGGCTTACTACGTTCCAATGTGTCAGCATACTGAAGGAGGGCAAACCTCACAAGCCTCACAAACCCAATCTGTCAGCGGAGGAGAGAATGGCTCTGGTGCAGCTGAGGAAGAACAACTCTGTCATGATCCTTCCTGCGGACAAAGGCTGTGTCACAAATGTCACACAGCGTGGAACGTGCAACAAAACGGCATTGCAGCTACCAAAGGATAGGAAGACATAGCAGCCTCTAAAGAGAGAGCCCCGCAATTCGGTACACTATTTAAATGGTTGGGATTCTGAGGAGACGAAATGAGATGCTGACATCCGGCCAATAAAAGAAGTTGTATCCCTCTTACTGCAGACGTGCCGAAGTCCTATGGCCTCCCAAAGATACGTGAGGATAGTGTGCCACTCCTACCCATCGTTGCATCCGGAAGGTACATCACTTACTAGACTACAGGGTTCCTGAGCAACATACTTTCGCCTCTTGTAGGAAAGACGGAACACTATATTACAAACAGCGCTGACACGCTACAATCTGGACCCGGACGAGTGGCTTGTCTCCTATGATGGTACAGCCTTGTTCATCACTGTGCCAGTGAAAACATCAAAATTAGAAAAATTAAAAGCAATGTTACCCTCGGAGAAAGAACAAAGCTGTCACCTTACCGAATCTGTGAGCTCCTGCGCTTTCACCTGATCACAACGTACTTCACAGACGAGGGCAACTATTACCAGTAGAAAGGAGAAGCCACAGGCTGATCTGTCAGCCCAATAGTAGCCAATCTTTTCCTGGAGGACTTGACGAGAAAGCCTTGGTCACATTCCACCACCCACCTCGCTAATGGGGCCGCTATATGGATGACACTATGTTCATCCTGCACAGCGATACGGAGATAGAGTTCACTATCTGAACAGCCAGCACCCTGCCTCTTGCTTTTAGTTGCTGAAGGCATCGGTATACATACGAAATCTACTTTCTTTTTGAGCGTTAAGTGTAAAGGTTTACTTTTCCTTCTTTAATTAAGTTGAATTAATTAATTTTCATTGACAACGACAAGGCATTGACGGGTGTTCGCTTTTCCGCAGCACGGCAGCTCCGGCCGGTAATCCTCCAGACGGTCTCACTCCGACTAAGATACTTCAATTTTGTCTTGAAACCATCTACAAGCACCAGCCGTCAATGCTGCTGCTCTCAAACGTCAATCCAGGGTCCTGCACTAAGCGAGAACTTTTGTCCCATATTTATGGCAAAGAAGGCGGTGAATAATAACTGGAAAGACCACGGAATCACCATGAAAACTTCAAAGACACCCGTCTACCGGTGATTAATTTCCTGCTGGAACCATAGCTCTTTTTTTTTCCCCTGTATGCCTTTTACGTAGTTCGGGCGGAAATGACGGTCCTTACGTGTTCTATTTATAGAACCTCACAGCTTTCCCATCGCCTTTCCCCAGTCTAGTCAATCCCGTGCTACTGCTACAGAAGATGGCCCAGCGCCCAGACAAGTACATCCGAATGGGTCCCCAAGCTGTACCTGGCCAGCCAAGCCGTAAAGACACTACCACGAAACAAAATCGACCAGATTAATACAGCAAACATTCCGCAGATACGCGGCGCAGAACTCTCGACAATGCTTGTTCCCTACTACTCCTTGTCGGTTCTTTTAAGCAAGTGGTAGACGACGCCCAGGCGAAAATCTACCTCGTTTTGTCTACAGTCGGAACTAATGATCGCAGCAAGTAGTTTTCCGTTCTCCGTCTACGCAGTTAGGCCGGATGTGATAGTCTTACACGCAAAATACGTTTACTTTGTCGATTCTTCATCCGAAGGGCTAGCTGGACCTACACGTTAACTAGGCCGGTCTGTGGACAATCTTGACCTCAATCTTCTCCGCTTTCTGTGCGTAGTTAAATATATCTCGAGACTGGAGAAGATGTTTTAACCCACATATGAGAAAATAATAGAACCTTGTAATAAGATGAAAGTCTGCGATATATATATATATATATAAAATTCTGCACTGTGATAGACCTTTAATTAACATGGCCCACCCCATTCAATATTGAGCCATCAAGGGACATAATTCTCAGACGTCATGCACAATATACTAGGCAGATTATAACAGCAAAACGATGAACACGCAATCAGCGTTCAGTATCTGTCATCCTCAAGAAACAAGCAAGACATCCTCCTTGCCATTGCTAGGCGAGGCGAGCACTGAGTAATAAGATATGTCATGCGAAGACTGTGTTGCAGAAATCTGCCCATAGGGGTCTCGTCTGCGAGTTGACGAGTGGCTAAGGTTCGTGCAAGGAGAACCTAGAAGAGATAGCAATGGTTGAGTACGTACCATTATCTTGTGCAGCGAGTAGCGCCGAGAACGGATATCCTCTAGAAGCATCTCGAAGGGCGTTAGTTCGTACTCCACCGGGGGGTGGCTGACGTGCTCGATCTTCTTCAGCCGCACCCCTTGCCGCAGTGACCGCATCACCTGCACCCATAGCCTGGCCTGTCGAGAAAACAAATAGGAAAAAAATATAAAAAATCCATGCCAGTATCTACAATGAAGCCTCATCTCTCTCTCTCTTCTAGGATTTTTATTTTTCGTACACATACCTCTACAAAAACTAACCTACACACACCCATACATCTCATCTATACAAGCGCACAAGAGGAGACAGAACTAGATTAAAAAAAAAGAAGAAAAATGAAACACCGTAGGAAGACTTCAAAGATAAAACGGTTTTAAAGGCAGGGGAGGAGGTACAGCTAAAAATAAAAAGCGTCCCAAGCAATAAAAATGATAGAAATTTCTCACTTTTTTCACAAAAGAAAAAAATATACGTGTCAGCAGCGGAACCCCAGAATATTTTCACACTCAACTCGGAATATGAATTTTATTTCAAAAACTCTAAACTTATACGTGGGTCATGACTGTGTTGCAGTGAGGTTCGTGGTCTTGACATACCCAATCTGCCCTTTCAAGCTCCAGCAATCTCTTGTCTTCATCTTCGTTATTATGTAACCTCTGCAAATCACAAAATGCCAAGTAAATACTTACTAATGTGCTCCCCCCACCAAACACACAGTGCCATGCAAACGTCAAAACGACGATCAGCCAAAAACGAAAGCATGCTCATTTAGTGACCACTACCCAGAAATGGAGTCCGCCCTCGGCTCCTGATAACCATTGCACATCTCCCCTTGACACAAGGTTGACCTCATAATTCTACCTTTAATTCAAATGGGATTTAAAGTAAAGTTTCTCAAAACTAATATTTTTACTTCCCCTTTTCACTTTCTTATTCATATTTATGCATTTATTTTGCGGGTCATTTCTGTGAATGCACTTTTTAGTGACACCACATTTTAGCTATTGTGCAAACCATAGCGACAGCAACACCTGGTAATTCTTCTCAGTCATCGTTACACATGCTTGCTATTTTTGTCCCGTCGAGGAAATCGGAGACAGTCTTGAAATTTGCAAGATCTCCCTCACGTTAGGAACGTTGGTTATAAAGGGCATTAATCACTATGAACTTGCACAGATGCTCCGCGATGCCTGGCGCACACGACTTGTCGCCTCCCTTGCATTTACTTCGATATTCCAAAAGGGCAAGAGGGCCTCATTGAGTACAAATAAAGCCATAAATTAAACTATATGCGTTAATTATGAAAATTTGTTTCTTGTCTGATTGACCATTTGTAGTTTTTCGTGTGGAACACACTGAGCTTACATAAAGGAATGCGCTTTACAAGTTCAGTTATAAATATATGTAAGTTAAACTATACATATTTTAAAAAAGGAGGGAGGAGGAAAGACAGAGTCGTACACATGCATACGCAGACAAACTACAATACATCACGTAGAACTTTTAACAAATATACAGAAAATGTGCAGAAGAATCAACTGCAAGCATCATCGTCATTGTGTCATGCAGTCTTCAGTGACATTTAGACTTAGACGGTTTACCGAATGAAATTTACTACACAGAAATCCCCTGACTGAGTTTCTTCACTAACAAGCAGGTTTGTTGTTACATAAATCACAGCCTGGGGTCGGAAGCGCCTGTGGTGGCGAGTTCATTCGCAGGCAGAACTGTAGTTCTATGTTCGGTGCAGAAACTTATATTCAGGAAATCACACTAGTGCCCAACCCTCCAGCCCCTAGCAAGACCCTGAACTGGCTTATGTCCTCAAGCGACCTGCTGTCATCTTTCACTAAAGACCTAACCTGTGAGCCGTGCGCCTGTGTTGTCCGTGTTGCAGGTTTTTTTTTTAACCGACAGAGCCCGTCCTGGTGTATAGCCTGCCAAGACGGTAATTGCTCAGGGCAGGATTAAACATTTGTGTCAAAGTATGCTGAAAACCTCATAGGGACGCCTCAGATTTTTTTAGGGGGAGGTTGAGGAGGCGAGGGGGAAGGGGGGCTCTAACAGATCAGTCGCTGCTCTCAACTCGTGCTAGTGAATCCGAACACTTAAGGGTTACCCATCTTGCACTTCCACCACCACCCTTACACTGCGTCTAGACTGTGGAGAGTGCCATGAGTCTAGTGCACTTTTTGCCTACAAAATGAAAAGCTTCGATACTTTTTGCCTCCTCCAAACTGTAGACTACAAAACCTATACATGAAGTTAGAGAAAAGAAACACAAAAGATTTTCCACATGAAGGTCTTTGCCTTAGAATACAAATATCCACATCAAGTAAATGCACTCACACACGCACACCATGAGAGGGAGGTGCAACTCATAAATTAAAAATAACTGATATGAACAGAAAAATTAACATTAAACAAAATGCATACACTCAATCACTGGACATAAACACACCATGTGACTACTTTCAAAATTAATCTTCTATAACTGCAAAACAAAAAGCAAATTAAAATTTTAAAAATGAAGATGATGGCTCATTGGACAGATGAGAGGCCTGTAAAAAATTCTAAATGTTCTAAGCTGAAAGTCTAATTTTTAAAAAATCCTACTTCTTTACTAGATGAGATCTTATCCAGAAATGTCCGAAGCTCCACAGCTTCTGCCACCAAAGCACGGCACACAGCACGGTAGTGGTAGCTGGCATCTTGTCGACTGGACAGGTGCTGTGTGCACAGCTGAAATGAAGATGTGAATGAATGGATGGTGGTCAGTAGGTTGGTCAAATGATTATGGATGAACACTTTAAGTGCATAACTGTAATGATGTGTGAGCAGGGGAGTTTTTGATAGCTTTTTCAGATTTTTAAAAAAACCACTTTAGTGTTCATAATAGCATCTTCATTTGAAAACCTTTCAGGGGTCACAATCACTCAAGATTATGTCAGATTATGTACTTTATTGCAGACATACAGGAATTTTAGATTGCTGACTAATATTTTCAAAGAAATACATAAAAAACAAAAGCAGAAAAAAACTGTTATTAGCCAGATCTATTTGCCCTCTGTCAAAATTTATCTTTAAAACATGTTTAGCATATTAAAACAACCTAGGACAGTTAGCCCGTCAGAACAAAATTGTTTTAAGGGCTTTAGACAGAAGTCATATTTCTGAAGAATCTTAAATTCAAAACTGATGCCAACATATCTTTCATGAAATAAAGATCCATTTTAAAATGCTTTATTTTTGTTTCCCTTTCCCTCTGCTCAGGTTAACCTTAGCCTCCCACCATTTCCCATCACTCCTGGGCATCCTCCACTGAATATCACAGATCTTGAGTTCTGTTAATAAACTCTGGCAAGGTAAACTGGGAAAATGCATATTGTAACTTTAGTTTCCAGCAACAAAATACCCATCTAATGGTGGTATGTAAGCAACAAACCATGCTAAGGAGAAAAGGTGGATCTGACGTGGAACATACTGAGCTTGTTAAAATCTTTCATGCTTGAAGGGATGTTTAACAATTTTCATGCTAGCGTGCAATTTAGTTTATCATTTTGGTATCTGTAATGCTCTGAGGTATCTCTTCCAATGAAGACAGAAGAGGTGATTTAGGCAACTGGCTACTTGCCATTTGAGTTTTGTTCTGTTCACAGCCTTTCCTCTGTGAGCTGTTTTCAGTCAGGCCGCTGCCTAACTACATTAAAGGAGCAGGATGTTTTTCCCAGTTTATGATCATAACATACTGTTTTGTTTTGTTTTTTGCTATCAATCAAGATATGACAAAGATATCAGTCATGCTTCAGCTGTATTCACTGTACTGTGACCATTTAATTGCACTGCCACCTGTTCCAATGCTGATCAGTTTTTGTCACCTGACAGCGGATCAATGCAGTAACAAAAACAACCTTTGAAGTTAAGCATATTACCCTCATTCTCTGTTGGGCAAGGGGGGAACTGGGAGAAGGATCATGGCAATGGTTTTGAAAATCTGGGATCGATTTCAAAAGGGAAATTGTAAGCATGGCTGAATGGTTGAATGGACATGTTAGACTGTTTTCAAAAAATAATACAACAGTTTTCTAATTTTGTATGCTGATTTTGTCCCAGTTTGTTCTCATCGTAATAACTACAGAATGTTTCGTTATTACTTACAAAGTGACAAACTGTGTATAAAACTAAAAAAAAACAAAACACCCCAAAATAAAAAAGTGCCACATATCCTTTCGCTGGCATTCCCTCTCTCAAAACCCCGCATACCTCTGTTGTTATCTGCCTACTTAATCGCTCGCAAGGGGCGTGGGTCAACTCAAAGAAAGACAGCCGAGTTATGGCTCGTCCCTGAAACAGACTATACCAATAGACGCTTCTGTTGTCAGGGAGTTTGTCTCCCATGAACCACTTTGCGGTTGGGGTTGGGGAAGGACCGTCGGGGGACTGAAATTCGAAGCTCTCATGACATCGGCTCAAGCAAATACACTGATACGCTGTTCTTTCGTTTTCCACTCCTTCCCTGTGAAGTTCTCTCGTGTATGACAGAATGTTTTATTTCGCTTTAACGTTCAAAAAGAGTACTGGTTGTCGCCATTTCAAAGGACCAATCGTCGATCGAATGGGGCCTGCAAACCGATTTGATGCTTACGATTGGTCCTTCGATTTGATCAAGGTGGTAATCCCACATCTATGGTAACTTGTAAAAGTTAAAACGAACCCCATGCAAAGTACCTTTCCTCAATCTTTCTACGTCCTGAAAGATTTTAATATGTACTAATCTTAAAAATAAAAATCGGTTTCACGATGAAATAAATTACTCCAAAGCTTCCCTCCACAACATTCATAAAATTACTCCTTTTATCTCTGGTGGTGAAGATGATACCGATCTGGTTAATAAATCTAAATAAAGCAACTCTTTATAGGTTCGGTTTTGCCGCATTTTCCCATGGTAACACATAAAGAACTTATGCAGCACCAAGCATAGTGAAGTAAACTATAAAAAGGTACATTTGTTCAAATGGGTCAGGTAAGGTGATACTGGGAATTGCACTTGATGCGAAATGCAATGATTCGATGGTTGGGGTCTCCGGAGGGAGGTCGTTGGATGTATATCAGAGGGTGGACTCTGCAATTTTTTTTTAATTTAGTCGAACTAAGCCTACGACTGACTTCAAAGTATGACAATGTCTCCATGATTCTTCGATTCTAGATGCGCAAGAACTTTCTCTTTTCTGATTTAAACTAAAAGAAAAGTCGGGTCTATTTTCTACTTAGAAATTGCTTTATAAAGCTTCCATTTTACATTTTCACTAATATAAATATAAATTATACTGATTGTGGATACTTCCAGTTGGGGAAAGGAGTGCGTTTTAGCTAACGCAGCTCTGTATGATCAAGTGCCACACGTAGAGATAGAAAAGGATGCCTGCGGAAACATCTGACTCCAGGACGCAAGATCCTCGCTGCATTGGTGACAACCGTTTTAACACATCCACCATCAAACCTCACTAAGGTAGGAGGGAGCTTGAGATGCTGTGGAAGAGAACAAAAACCTAGATGTTAAGGGACCCCACACTTCAGATTCAAACGCTTTGCTACATTGCGACTTCAGCCGTTGAAACCGGGTCTCATGTCACATGATGTAGAGGCACGATTTTAGCAACCCCTTCGTGTTTCCTTTTCCTTTTTTTTTCTCTCCTCTCTCTCTCTCTTTTAAGAAAAGCTCTTAACTTATCGCTTGATTGAATCTCCGTCGACCCGCTTTTCCCACGCAACTCGTGAGTTGTAATCGGGTCGTCATGCACAAGGGTGGCTGTAGGGACGCTCGCCTTGTAAGTGGCACCGGCAAATCGAATCTGACGTCACCTACGAATGGATGGGCAACAGGCTCCTCCTTAAAGGCGTCATCTTCTTCATCTTGACGAGGAAGCTGGTCTCTTTCTCGATGTCCTCTAAACTACGGCGTATCGGTGTGTCAGACATCTTGAGACAAACCTACTTACGACTACCCCGTCACCACCTCTGAAAGGCCCAAGGAATGGTAAGAAAATATTGCTATAAAAGTCCTTCTTAACCGAACACATACTGTCGAATATTATCACTACGTCTGGCAATTTATTTTAAAACGTGGTCGTCATATTGAAATATGCTAGACGCAGTCAGTCGACAACATTAATTCAGGGAGGAGCTAGGACAAAACGATTTGGGATGGAAGCCTCAACTGCGACTTTCGAAATAAAAGGTTATTATCTGCAGTCTTTCCACTTGTCTGACACTTCGTGGCGGGCTATAGGGCGAAATGTCCTCACTCACAGCTCCCCTCCCTCTCGTTCTCAGAGTTCTAGAGCGGACAAAGGATATGCAGAAAAAGAGAAACTCGTCTAGATCTGCATTTAAGCTCACGCGGGATCCACACAGCCCCTCTACTTTCACGGCGCAAACCATTTATGCGCCCCAGAGAATAGCCTCCTGGCAAATTTGCTACCACCGACAAACAACGATGTTACAACAGTACGTGACATTGTAAGCAGCTCCTAGCGGAAGTTATTACTCTGTATCATCGCATCACACTCTAATTTCAACGTGGCTACGGGGCTTGTTTGAGGACTGGAATATGTTTATATTACTCAATTGGATACTTAATGTCCACATCTGTCATGGCTATGCTTACAAAGCCTGTTTTTGAGCAGGCATTATTTCTATCGACTTCGCTGATGTAAGACTGTAACTGTCGCGAAAGATAAGAGAAGCTGGAAGGGTATGTTTTCCGCCTTTAAATGTTAAGACAGGGGCTACGTGAATCCTTTTCATGCTATAACTGTCAGCAAGCGAGGTCTTGACGACCCGTCGAGGACAATAAATGCCACGAAAATCCCCATTAAAATCAGCTTGGGGCACAAACTGACAAAAATAAAATGTCTCATCAAAGGCTTCTGCAGGACGGAAACTAAATCAAAGTAGATAACTTTTCAAAACGAAAACCCTGCTTTATTCTGCTCGTTTCAGAGCAGTTGGAAGCCACGAACGTGCTCCCAGCGCAGAATAGCTGCTTAAGAACGGTATCGACACCACCCGATTGGAACAAAACACCTATTATTTGGAATACTCTAAATTGCGGTACAGGTATTGGTAAAAAAAAACACGCTTTGCTGTAACTACTACCTGGCAGTAGCTGATGCAACCAAGTGAGATTAACATTCGCAATCATGCATCCCCCACCCCACCCTTCAAAATGCTGAGGGTTTGTGAAAAAAAAATTTGCAAAGCGTAATTCATCCAATCAGTAGATAAGCAGAGGATAACCCTATGTCAGTATACTGTATACTAGAAAGAGGACCACGAACCTTTAACATCATTTTCAAACACTTAAAAAAAATTTGTATCCGGATACACAAACCTATTGCCAGCTTCGGGCAGTTTCAGCAGGTGATAAAACATTTCATATGTTCCAACTAAAATTTACACAGAAACACTCGTAGACGTGATTGATTCGGCTGTCGTACTAAACCAGACATCAACAACCCTTGTTGCGACACCTTTGACTAAACAAACACACGTGCACACACTGCCACACCGCACGCGCACACTCGGTCTATTATTACACCGGCAACAGCTGGAGCTCAGCGACGCCCTGCAGCAGAAGCTGAACCAGGCACGACCAACAGGCCCCACTGTATCGTTTTGAAGTGTACTATATGATGGCGGTCGTTGAACAAGCACTTAGTTAATGCCTGTGATGGGAAATCTGACGGGTATGTATGCTACACCATACTGGTGCTCTTTAGACACTCGCAGCCTGATATGGACTCACGCCCAAACTGAACGTCCCAGAGAAGTCGCAGGGAAATGGTCGTAATAAGAATTCGCTACATTTAACAAAAGGGAGGGCATGTCTTGGGGTACACAACTACTGCTGGGAATAACAACTCTTCAAAGTTTAAAATACAAAGTGCTACAAGAATAATAATAAGAAAATATTTTAGTTGGACTTGTTGAAAATTCTCAGTCTAATAACGCTACCCCTGCATATATAAAAGGCGAATTCAAAAGACAGCCTTGTCTGCCGATCGTGAAGTGGAATGGCGCGTTGAAGCAAGTCCGTGTCGTGTCGCCAGCCAAGTCGTGGGCTATTTTCGACACCTCGGGGTCATCGTGTGAACAGTTTCTGTGCGTCGAACCCAAGAGAAGCCGCTATTGATGGCAGTGATAGTAGATTTCGCACCAAGTCTGCACATGAAGGGAACATGCCGCTTCTCTGACGCCACCGCCACCTGCATCGATGTCTGGATACCCTCTACTAACTCTATCTGATGTCTAACTGCTAACTTAAGACTCAGCACTCCTACTAATCCTTTTTTCATTTTTGGTGGGGTAGGTAGTGTGTGTCGGTTTGGGGGCGGGGAGAGAAAACTACATTTACACGTTATCCACAGGGGCCGTAGTTATGGAGTGAGGTGAAATGCTGCCTCGGGGGCAAAGTGGAGGAAAACCAAGGACAAGCGTCTTTATCTCTGAAGCTGCGAAGAGGTGTGCATACCCCACAAACACTGCTTTATGTTACTTTTACTTTACTCAAGGGCATGTTTGGCACTGCTTTATAACTGCAGCCCCAGGGGTAAAGCTACCTCTGCGGTGTCTCAGACAAGAGGGAGACAAAAAGTTTGCTCTTTAGTTCCTCGTGTCGTCCCAGCGCAGCGACTTAACCTCTCTTCGTAACTACGGGCCTATGCAAACACTGCGGGCACTGCAATGCATATTATGAATGTCATTACTTGTTCTTTTACTTTGCTGGTGGGGAAGGAAGCGCAGCATATTTTTGGTGACGCAAACGCGCAAGGATTGGCACTCCTTGGATCTCACAGAAAAGCCGGCAATTTTTCACACGTGGCACAAGCACCGGGGAAATAAATCAATAATAAAAAATCTTCATTTAAAGATCAACAAATGGGTTCGACTGAGGAAATATTAACGAGCACACAACATTGCTTTTTGCAAGCAACGTTTGCAATCGTTTGAAAAGAAACTGCATCCTGACTCGCCACGAAGAGCCACGTGTTCAGGGGTACCCATACAATATACCCGGACATCATCTCGAAGATGACAAGAGCAGCAGTATTCTGTTGAGTTAAATACTTCAGTACAGTGATCCATCCCCTATCGTAGGGTTACGTTCCAGAGACCCCCGCCACACTTGAATGTCCGCGAAGTAGCAGCATTATATTAATTTTATTATATATATATTAAGGCTTTGCAAACCCTTCTCACGCTCCTATAAATATTTTCCACTCTCTTATTAACCTCTCCTACATTTTTAAACACTTCATATGCTCTTAAACACTTTCTACACTCTACACAAGCGGCAGTGGCGAACAGTACTGCATTTCCATTGTGTACAGTACGGGATTCATCCACTGATGAAATACCTGTACATACTGTATTTATTCCGATTTAACATTCTTTTAATACGGTTGAATTAATATTTTTTGTATTTTTTATTTGTTTTAATTTTTTGGGGGAAAATAATTAAAATCATAAATATTATATAAATACTTATATACCGCAAAATCCCGCGATATAGCGAAAAGTCCGGGATAAAGATTTAGATATATTGTTTTTAAAAAACCGCGATACAGTGATCCCGCAATAAGTGAACCACGATATAGCGAGGGACGATTGTATTTCAATCACTACTTTTCGGGTATCATATTCTGTGCGTTTCAAATGTGTTGTTCACCAGGTCTACAGACAGTCTTGGTAAATACAGATTTCAATATTCAATATTCTGCTGCTCGCAAGGGCATGGATACTGATGACATGGTGATTCCAGCGCCTAATTTGTGTGGTTCTGTTCACGTCAACTAGGAGCCGCCATGGTTCAGGTGGTGACCCTTTCTTCACCTCCAGCACTCGTCGCGAAGGCACCACGATTGTCTAGACTTGTAGGCAGTCCATGCACTGCCGTATGCAGCAGACGGACATCTGGGTTATCTGTTCTCAATCGCTGGCGTCATAACTTGCAGGAAGAGAGTCGATGAGCTTAAACTCAGTACCACAACCAAGACAACGAAGGTTTCGAACGATAGAGAATGAGCACCTGAAACGGTAAAATCAAAGAGATGTTGTATTGTAACCGCTTTTTTTAAAAGAAAAATCGTTCTTTTCCTCAACTCTTGAGCTTTCTGTACGTCACTGAACAGAGAGCCCCCGATGAGGTGCTGCAAGTGATGAGGAAGAGCGCCCATTTCCTCGGCCGTTGTTCCACGTCACGTTCTGACGTCAGTGGGTATCGACGTCACATGAGAGTTTTACCGAGACAAAACTAGATAATACTATTACACAGACTCTTATGATCCATCCAGGGCCGTGCGGGCAGACGAGACATCTGCCTAGTGCCCCGCGCTTTTGATAGTCGTCAGGGGCCTCGCGCTTTTGATTAATATGGTAACCATGCTATTGTCGAGGGTCCCGCACATGCCCTATGCCTCGGGCCCCGCGGGGGCTAAGAACGGGCCTGGATCCACCGCTATTTCTGATGTTTCAGAATGCTTGCTGAAAAAACTAGCGACGGAGCACCATTACGAAAAAAAAAAAATTTCTCGTGAACTGGGTGCAAACAGTCGCGATAGCTTATTACTACTTTTGTATATAAGCATTTTAGCTGACTGGTGTTAGTATCCACATAGCGTGACTGACACCCGGCCTCCGAACTCGTAATAACGAAAACTAGTTCAACACTTAACACGAGGCTAACCTGCAACAAAATTTGATGAAAATAAAGAACAATTAACACACACACACACACACACACCTACCTTTTACGCTGATATTCCACATCAATCGATTTATGATCGCGCGAATGCACGCGTGCGTACAAACTTGTTTTCAATAGTGTGTCGTGCGTACTGAGAGAGTTGAGGCGAGAACAGACAATACAAACCACCGTGGGAATATTGAGATAGGAAATGTCACAGGGCTACATGCCACCGAGGCCAGAACGTATCCTCATATACATCCCAAACCATGCGTGAAAGGATGACGATCTCTCGACAAAGACCGTGAACCAGACGGGTCCCTATAACTGTGGCATTACACCTTTCTCTTCGTATACACGCACGTACGAATAAAGGTTCTCCTGCTTGTATTGTATTCAGTTGGCGTAATCGCTACGGTCTGTAAAGCCACATAGGACCACGCCCTATCTCTCTCTCTCTCTCTCTCACACACACACGGGCTTGTGCAGGTTATTCAGTAACGAACAAACAAGACCATCCACCACCCTCGTGGTGTTCTAGCTGTGACACCATCTTATTTTCTACTTCGAGCACTGCAGTTCCCACTTGAAGTAACTTTTTTTTTCTTTCAGCCCATTCAACCCATTCAAGCTTAACTCGATCTTGTACGGCAAGTACACTATATCCAGAATTTGGATGGTCTCGAATGACGCCGTGCTATGGCAAAGGACGGATATAACATATATCTTCCAAAGGTTAACTCCTTCTCTCTCTCTCTCTGCACGGATGTACTCACAAATAAGTGTAAGTGTGTGTGTGTGTGGGGGGGGGGGCGCACGCAGTTTGTCTTCGGGGCTAATTTAGTCGGAACATTTCGTTAGAAGGAGAAAAATAATCTCACGCTCAAACCAAATTAATAACTATTGAAAAAAGACTGCGTTTCAGAAGCAGCCATTAACATTCTTTGACGAAGTATGATACAGTGTGCGAGAACCAAGCACAAGCCCAGGAAGTATGCCCGGCATGCACCCCCTCTACCTCCACTCTTCTTCGCGTCCCGGCATGAAATCTCTTGCAGCTCACCTGCCAGTCATGGCAGATCCTCTGAGCTCAAACTATCTTAGCCACGGATGAAAAACTTTGCATGGCTGTAAGCCCACAAATGTTTGTGCTTGAGCCAAGTCAGCTTTTATTTGTTTACGACTTGACCAGCTTTTGTTGCGCTCGATGTTGGCCAGCTGTACTGGGGAGCGGATGGGGAAGTGGAGCACACGGCGTCAGGATCCCGACTAACTAGGTCCCGCCTGAGTGCATTCAGTCTTGCGAAAGACTAAATGAAGGGGACGAAGTTGACCCCACCCCCTTCTTTTGCCTTGACCCAAGTAACATCATGCACCTTCTCTGCTGGACTTACTCGGCTCTCCGCGCGGTGCAAATCGTCAGCCTTTGTTTGCAAAGAGACAAGACCCATCCACGCCATAGATCAAACGGTGAAAACTCTGACGTGGATAAGCTGTTGTTTAAAGGATAGGTGCACGACCAAGCCTACCACAACATCGAGCGTCTAGCTGAATACTGGTGCACATAACTTCGTTGGGCTTTAGGATATTACATAAAAATGAGCCAGCTAATGATTAGCGACGGCGCTTGCACCTGGTTCCGGTTCGTTAGGTACTCAAGATTCTTAACATACGATATGATATTCTTTAATGATCCAGGTTTCTGGCCCAATTTCATAGGGGTTCAACACGATAAGACACAATGTAGAATGCATATATTTAGCATGTTCACCATTACACGTTAACTCAAGCATGTTTACACATGTTATGTTATAAATACAGGTATGCATCAAACCATTAATCCATCCTAAAATCATGTATTTGGACACATACACATATGCATCAAGCCAACAGTCACCATACGATTGTGTACACACGCAAGTACAAGCACAGATATGCATCAAGCCATTCGACACCACGCAATCATGAATATACACAGGTACAAACACTAATATTTATTAAATCATTAGTCTTCATTCATCGAATAATCAACTAATGTCAACTAAAATGGCTATGTGAAAATCATTACGGGACTTCAGTCAATGTTATTATAGCTTTTTCCAAATACACTGTAAATAAAGGAGGCTGTGCATAGTTTAATTAGTATTCTAGTATTGACGTCAAAAGTGTGAAATAAAAAAGATATTTTTCAGGGATGAAATGTTTACGAAGATTCATATATCCTGGGCATACAAAGAGTAAGTGCTGTTCAGTTTCAGCTGTTTTATGACAAAAGAGGCAGTTCAATCATACTGAGTAAGTTAAACGGTAAAGCTGCTAATGCCATTTAAGCACAGTTCTAAATTTTATCACAGTATCTCTCATGCCTCTGAGTTTCACCCACACAAGGTTATTGCTTAAAATAATGCGTCTTGTATTATATGGAAACTTTATAAACTGCTTTGAAGAGCATCAAGCCACTCCTGATTGACACAGTCATCATCATCATCATTCCTTGTTACTCCTCAAGGAGCATAGGGCCGCAACAACACCTCGCCAGCGGACCCGGTTTTTGGCAGCCCCCCCCCCTCAGTTGTGCCCATGTGGTCCTGGCATCCTTTGCCTCGCTCTCTACTGATCTTCTCCAAGTCTGTTTTGGCTTCATACAATCCCTGGATGATGTTTATGAATTTAAGCGGAATACCATAGTGGTTCGTCAGCCTCCAGATGACGTCCCTGTCTACAATGTCAAAGGCCTTCTCAAAATCTTCAAAGGTTATATAAAGGGAGGATTGCCATTCGATAGACTGTTCTATGATGATACGGAGGGTTGCAATGTGGTCAGTGCATGACGTCCTGGCGAAACCCTGCTTGTTTTGGTCTCAGTCTCTTGCCTAGTGCCTTCTTCAGTCTCTCTAGTATTATCCTTGTCAGGACTTTGCTGGGGATGGACAGCAGCATGATCCCCGGCCAGTTGTTGCACTGGGAGAGGTCTCCTTTCTTTGGTAATTTGACCAGGTGGCCTAATTTCCAGTCTGTTGGGACTAGCTCTTGTTCCCAGATCTTGTGAAGGAGGGGCTAGAAAATAGTTGCTGTTGTTTCTGGGTCCGTCTTTAGTGCTTCTGGGGGTATGCCGTCCGGGCCTGCTGCTTTGCCATTTTTCGTGCTTTTGATAGCTTTGATGATTTCTGTCTTAGTGGGAGGGCTGGTGTTGACGTGGAGTTGTGCAGTTGCTGGTGATATGTCAGGTAAGAATGGTGGATGAGGTCGATTCAACATCTCTACGAAGTGCTCCATCCAGCGGTCTCTTTGTCCTGCATCGTTTGTTATGGTCTTGCCGTCTTTGTCTTTCAACGGCTTGTTTTTGTTTACGCTTCTGCCTGACAGTCCGTGTTATATCGTATAATCGCTTCATGTTTCCTGGTTGACACAGTGGTTGAGAGAAAAAAAAAATCGGGGCCAGGAAAGATCCAAGCAACGCTGAAGAGAGACAACGAAATACCCTCAAAGATTAACCGAATGGCATTAAAAGGCGGCAGTCCCCAAGCACGATTCCCCCATGATTACGTCGATATTCACCGGTTGGCCACCTTACAGGAAACAGATATAAATTTTCGACAGATGTGACCTGATTTTATAGAAATAATATTTGTCTTTAAAAATTTAAGAACAGAAATAGTACCATGTCAGCACGTCTATAATAACTACAATATCAATAATCAAAATAAACAATAGTAGACAATGTTATTGGCATATTATTGCGTGTCAGGCATTTCAATATATAGGAAAAGACCGGTGATTAGTCGGAACAACCAATTTTTCAGCAAGCTGTCGTTCTTTTTTTTTTCTCATAGAGACTTTCTGTACATATTCTTAGTGAGAGAAAGTGGCAAGGCGTCACTGTGGACACTAAATCCTAATAACTTATGTCTTGACTCACTCTGCCGTCTCTCGTACTGATCTTTGTTATCATAGCTGTATAGAAATGGGGTAGCTGCGTGTTATCACAGGTCTGTCCCAGACGCATGCCAAATCCTAGACACCGACTGCATTCAAGTACCCGATCGGCTATCTCAGACGATGGGTGGGAGGGCACCTCTTTAGCAACGCAAAACAAAACAATGGTGAATATACCACCAAAACGTTTGCTGTGGTCGGCGATGGGGGTCGTTGTGCAAAGCGCCCTTGGGGCTAACTGGAAAGAGAGGTACTACGGCTGTTGTTAGTTGCACAATCTGTGCACAAGTGCTCTGCCCTTTCGTGGTTCCGCGACTGCAAGATATCATGTTTCTTTATCAGGCCCACTCTCTGCTGATTCAAGTTTCAACCACTCATGTCATCCGAAATAGGATAAAGAGACTTATGGAAGTGGAAACACAGAAACCCGAAACAATAAATTAAACGAACACTAATCCGCCCATCTCTGATGCCCTGGTAGAAAGCTTGGGGCTTATCGAAAAAATTAAGTGGTGCCAATAAAAACTGTAGTTCTTCTAAAAATAAAATCAGCAGTAAAGGTGGAGAAGGATTATCTGACTATATTCAAATAATCAAAAGTAGAATTCGACAGAATATAGGACCAGATGTTTTGTAATCCTGCAAAATCGTGCTGCAAGTGAATGCTTTCCCTTGGAAACCACGTTGTGCTGACTAACCATGGAAGAGGGAGGAGAGGAGACTATTTCGCTTTTTAGGGATGGACGGTGATACCTGAGGAGAAGGGCGTGAAGGAAAAAAGAAGCGAGGGTCACAACTCGAGTCAACATCCCACTGGCAAGCTTTTGCAAGCCAATTTAGCAACAAACAAAGACCGGGACCCTTTATATTTATATACAAATGCTGAGCCACGCCTCTGTACTTCCTTCGGATTGTCCAAGTACAGACGGCAGGTCACGCTCAACAAGCCTCCCTTGTTTGCTTATTTATTTGCGGCGTTCGGGAATGCGGCGGAAGAAGGAAAAATCAACGCTCCATTCATGCCATGGCTGAGATACTGTCTTTTGTGCCACATCCCTTTTGACGAAGTTGGTGAGGGTGGGATTCATTCTCCCCACTCCACCACCTTTCACCGGGGGATGGGGGGGGGCGTGCTAAGCCTCAACCGGTCACGGAATACCGGCGTGTGCCTATCGTCCGCACGCATGCCGCAGGACATAACACGCATCACGTGATGCTAACAAACTATGAAGTTAGATGAGGTTGACCATAAGTCACAAGTTTCTTGAAAGATGCGCGTCAGTAAGTAACGACCACAGTGCGCCGTAAGTTAAAATGAGTGGATTCCACGCAAACAAGAACAATGGGAAAGGCGGTGTACCCCAAGGGCTAGTTGCACATCATGTTTCTCAAACTGTTCTAAAGAAGCAAATTTAGAAACTTTAAAAAATCGCTTCTATACCATTTAGATGCGTTGTACACGCGGATATGAAGAATTTGCTGACGAAACTGAAAGTGCTGCTTAAACGGTTTTTATTTAAACCAATTTTATTTTTAAAAGTTTCAAAATTGTCTTGAGCGCACTATTTCTGTCGAACAGTGTATCCACACAACTTAAAGACCTAAAAATGTTTAAATTAGAAATGTAATGTGCAACTGTCGCCACCATGATCAGGTTCCACCAAACTGCAGCGCACGTCGCTGTTTCTCCTGGGTCTCAAGTGTTGGAGCCTACCTCATTCCACTAAGGGCTATGTCGACAGGATTTATGCCAATTACTCTGTCCCCGACTGCACCCACAGCGCTGATAATGCCTCGACTCTTGCACTGCCGCAGTAGTGACGAAGATCGGCTTACAGTCAGCAGCCTTGCCATGCCCCGTAATATCAATCTAAGGAAGGCCAGAAACAAAGCTTTCCCATACCATTGCATGGACTTGTTCGCGCAGACTAACGCAATCACTCGCACACACACAATCACGTATCCCATGTAGAAATATTAATATAATACAATATTATTAGTTCAGACAAAAGGTTGTAATAGTATAAATAAAATATATACCGTTATGAATATAAAACTACACTGCGGATTTATCTTGCATAACTTCCTGTAACCTTCGCTGCTGAGCTCAAGAAGTACATAATAAGAACGAAAGCTATGAATTTTATATAAAAAATAATCATTATTGTGCGCATTACGGATTTTGCCATTTTGCCGCCAGAATTCACAAAAACAACAACAAAACAGCTTGACGCAAAATTACATTCCTTTACAAATTCGTAGCCTTGTTCCAAAGCACGATATGTCCATGCTTTATTAGTCAAAATGATGTCAAAGAGAAAAGTACAAATGAAATGTTCCAGATTAACTTCCCAAAATTGTTAAAAAGTCACTTTTAGAGGGAGGATACAATTACAGATAAAGAAATACGCGATGTGACTTTACAGAAATAATAAAATTTTCTTGAAGCTTTAGTTTTAAAAAAATTAATAGAAAAAGTACAATGAATACAACATCAACAACGACGATGCTACTGCGTACTCTTTTAATGTCTGTCTTTATTGTTTGATTTTCTTTTCTTCTGTGTAAGATTTAGTTTACGGCACTTTAAAGGTCTGTTTTATTATCTTGATTTTTCACTTCTTTGTTTAATTTCGGTCAGCTCTACTCTAACTCTTCAGAGCGCCCACCCTCGTGTATATGTGACGCTATCGAACGTATATTTATGAAATACTTGTACCCGGACTCGCGTTTGCGCTTGCCTCAATTTAAAAACTAGACAGACCGTATACCTCCCAAACCGGAGGCGGTGTGCCTCAGTCAAGCTGACAGCAAGGACCTTACCTACATAAACCAGAAGAGCCTCAAACGACAAACCCTTCGCGCACGAAAAGACCCATACTGCGAAGTCAGCCACATTTGGCACAAGATGGAGCGTAAGGGTAGGCGTGGACCAAGTTTCGGTCGATTGTCCTTTTTGTCATTCCGGGTGTGCTGTTCAGTATCGAATTCCTATCCCGCGTTTAAAGCACCCTCTTAATGTCTGCTTCTCGCCGTGTCAGCGATAATGAACGTCTAAAAGGCAGAACGTTACAGCAAATCGATAATAACAGCCACGCCATTTATCCAAGGTCGGGGCGGATGTGAGCGCACTGAGACTGGAAACGAAGATAAGACGAGCGAGGAACGGATGAGAACGAGGTGTGGACTACATGCAGTTCTCGCACCAGGTGGCACTCCCTCGCCGTGACGTGCTGCCCGTCTCGACGGTCGCTCGATACAGTACGATCTCGACTGGAGTGGGTCTGATTACCTTTTTTTTCTGCAATTAAAAGAATGTCTGAGAAAAGCTTCGAGACATGCTGGCAGCAGACGCGACTTGTACATCGCGTGTGGCAGGAATCGATGCACGAGATAATCACATGACGCCCGCCAACACTGGATAGAGCCATCGATACGAGCGGTCTGCCTGTCCCTGAGAGTACTACGATGTCGCAAGACAATCAGCGGAGAGGCAGCAGAACTGAAAGTGCCGTACAGTTCGACACGAAACCTGCTCTCCATCTGCGAGGATCATGTGTCGCGTGGTGTGCACAATATGTTTGCGCTGCCGCCTGCCATCTCTTTTCTAGTTCGTTATCTTCACAACCCCACCCCCTCTTTCTCCTCCCTTTCTCTCTCTCTCTCTCCTCCTTCAAGAATCAAGTGTACACTCCCTAAAGTGTACTTTCACTTTTGCCTCTCGGTAGGGGGGAAAAGGGTAGATTTATTTTTTAACCCATGAAAGCCACAGACATCCAAAGAAATGTTGTTGAGTCCGGTAAAGGCAGTTTAGACAGGACGCGCTGCCCCAGACAATTCCTTCTGCGGATAAACGCGTTTTACGAGCAGGAAACCACCAGACGAGATCTTTTCGTCCTCGCACGGTGTTGTTAACTTTAGGTTATAAGTTGAACTGTGGATTATTAGTTGCAACTATTTCCCCGACCGTACCAATAGCCCTAGTTGCTGGCTTGACATAAAACACCGATTTCCCCACCTCCACCCCGACAGCACCACTGCACGGCTCTTGAGCCATAGGCGGCAGCTTCTGTTCAACGACAGCATACGTAACTCTGAAGGCCTAAAGAGAGGGGTTTGCTTACAGAGGATGACGTCAAGAACAAAGTTATAACAATAGAATTTTTTTTAAAAAATGTACGCAAGCTGAGGAAAGCACGGCTGCCGTTACAAGCACTGGTCAGGGGCGAGTTTCTAAACCTTAAAACTGTTCTAAAGAAGCAAACTCTCTTCTCTGGCATTTAGATGCATTGCACAAGAACATACAAAAATTGTACTGACAGGACAGAAAGTCAAACTTAAACAACTTTATCTTACTTAAAGCAGTTTTAGTTTAAAAAATTCTAAAATGGTGGTGTGCACTTTAAACTGATTATCTAAATAGATTTAAGGCCTCAACGTGTTTAAAATTAGAAATGTGTTGTGCAACTGGCCCCAGAGTTCTCCTGCTGTCGTGTCAAGCAGACGATCACCGAGAAAAAGAACAGCAGTGTCTGTTACGGCCGTATGCAAAGCAGATTAGCAAATTCATGTTGTCGTAGTTTGATAGAGACAGGATGCGACTTTCAATGCTCAGGTCTGGCAGGATGTGTAACAAAGAAAGTGCAGTGGCTTGAAGCGTTCAAGAAGCATGCGAGCTGGATTGCCTTGGTGATAATACACGTCTATGGGGCACCAAGAGGGGAATTTTCTCAAATTTGCTATTTCTAGCTATACAATGCAATGTATAGCTATACATTGCATTTTATACTTATAGATTGCATTTTATACTTATAGATTGCATTTTATACTTATAGACTGCATTTTATATTTATACAATTCATTCTATACCTATAGATTGCATTCTATAGCTATACATTGCATTCTATAAGTATAAAATGCAATGTATAGCTATACATTGCAATGTATAATTATAGCTAGAGAGAGAGAAAAACTCGGTAAAAACCGAAGTGTTTCATTTATATTATACTCAGAAGTTGCTATCCAATTCACTTTATATATACATTTCAATTCTTTAGCTATAGAATGCATTCTAGCTATACATTTGAAATCTATATTTATAGATTGCATTCTATAACTTCTGACTTGAAATGTATTCGGAACGAGGCTGGCTCATTTTAATATGGAAAAAAGAAGGACAGAGAAGCTACTAACTCCGTCCTGCTGTGGTTCGACTCACACGTACCGTCACTGTACGACCACAAAGCAACTTTCTTATTGCCCTTATGCTTACAATAGACACTTTATGATACCCTATAAGAAAACGCTGATTCTAGCTGCAATGTCACTGATGACCATCCCATATCTATTGTATCCAACAAGAAAGTCTACTGAATTGACCAGCACTTGATGTCCAATGGCATTAAGCGGCTGTGAAGGAGTACTTGTAGTGGGAGGCCGGGGTGGAGGAGGGGAGAGAATGAGGTGGAGTAAGGTGAGAAAGGGGCGGCACGCGAAATATTAGCGAACCGTCTGACGTGTGGGGAAAGATACACTAACACTCTCTAACACCTGCAAGTGTTCAGGTATGCGCGCCCGACAAACGCCACTCTCCGGTCTCGGAAGTCAATCCCAGGCCTCTTTGGGTCCCCACTACGTCACACTTCCTCCCAGCGATTTCGGGTCGTCCGGTGCAGCACTTTCTCCCCTAGTCGGCTAGTCATGCCGTCTTCTCCGCCTCCAAGTAGTATTCCCTAAGCGAAACTGAGCGTACAGTTGGGAGGCAAGGTGTGTGCCCTCGCCAACGATCTTTGCCCTCACGTACAGGCAGTGAGTGAAGCGATGACCTGGAAATCGCTGGATGGGGAAGGTCTCATGCACAGCTAGCGAAGTCCCAGGGCATGTATGGCTGGCAAGGTCTTACGAACACAAATCTTCAGGTTCTGCCGCCTCAACCGCATTGAAACAAGCCAACGATGAATGGAGCGATACCAAGCTCACCTCAGAACGAGCCATCGCATCCCCCTCGCACCAAAGGACGGCGAGGTCAACCACCCTCCGCGCCCGCTAGCTAGCGCACGTTTCGTTTCCTGGTGTACCCTGATCGACCCCTGCAGCTGCTCAACACTACTGTTTCGCGAGGAAAACATTTAATTTTTGGAAGCCCCCTTTTCTGCACTGATCAATTAAGTAGGATAAGAAGATGCGCGTTTGTTACAATTGACGAATCCTGTCAGTGAGAAATCGTCCATTTACTTTAGTAAGGTACTCTCGGAAAAAAGAAAAAATGATTTTACCGAAAACAAAACAAACAAACACAAAAGCAAAAAAAAAAAAAAAAAAAGAGAGAGAGAGAGAAACAAACGCGCATGGTTACACGATTTTTCACACAATGGAAGAATTTGATTACAGCACAAGAACATATCAAACTTTGTATCACTAGCATATTAATGAAAAGTCATCAATTAAAAAAATACTTGTGATGACAAGGTTTTCCCACTATCTCGAAACCAGTGATGAAGTCTAAAGCGTGTACACATTTATATTGTATCAATAATTCTTAAGAAACTAGGCATGATCCTGCTGAATCATACTTTTTTTAAGGAAGGGGTGGGTCCTTGTCAGCTTCCTTATTGTTGGCTAGAACATATTTAGAAAAACAATGGTCTATTTACACAAAAAGTTGTTACAGTCTAAATCACAAATGTATCCTCATCCCATCCCCCTTCTCTTTTAACAACCGTTCATTCCGGTCAAGCAGGAGGCGACCTGTAAACAATAGCCGTCGTCTTGGCCATCTTACAGGATGAGGGGGTGGGATTGTTGCGCTGGTAACGGAGTGCAGTGAGGAAGGTTCGTTCAGCAGGTAACGCTAGCATCCTCTCCTTTGATGAGGGTTTTCGCTATGACGCCTGAAAAATCGCCAACAGGGAACAACAAACGACATCAATGGTGGTACATGCTCCGCATACCGCGCGCACATGGATCGTTATAAAAATTTACTCTTTGAAAGCAGGTTGGGGGGGAAGAGAGGCATGGTGGTACACGTTTCACAGCGTGTCACCGTTACTAGGTGTGTCGCAACTTGCCCGAGGACTTAACTAGCAGTAAACGAGATGAGAAGCCGAGAAGGACTACTATGCAAAAGAAAAAAAAAATTACTTGTAGATATCCCCCGGTCCCTTTATCCAGTCTCACTGACAATGGCAAGGATGCGATCGTCTACACAGTTCTTTTCCAAAGGACGTCAACATTTCTCGCAACTGGAGATTTTATCTCCTAAGTGAATCTATCAACATTTCAGGCATTCTGTTATAGGCATGACTGCTGTCAAAAAGATATGAAAGTTCCATCTGCATTCTGAAAGAAGAGAAGAAGAAAAATATATTAAAAGTTACAAACACGAACGAAAATAGAAATAAAATAACCCCGCTTCATTGATGTGGGGCGGATCCCTAGCCTAAGCATCATAAACACAAACGCAGCCATTGTGCATATGATCATTACAACACGCGCTGTAGTCCCTTTCTTTTCCCCAACAAGCACCCAACAGAACAAAAAGTTTAAACCTCTGCTGGCCGATCAGTGTACACACGCTGGGTACGATGAAGCCACCAACCAGAGGACTCTGCCTCACCATACATCACCGACTACAATCAAACAAACATGGCGACTTTGCTGTGCTTGGCCATACGCCCGTTTTTCACATTCACAGAGTGGAAGGCAAGAAGGAGCTAAAGCAGAAGATGGCTGGGGCCCTAGTAATGAAACAAGGGTGACGAAATTAAGCACAGGCGTCTGGTGACCGAAGTCATAATGCGGTGTCCAGACCCCGCAGATGTTTTACTCCTGAAGCCATAATTATAAGGCGAAGGCAAATGTGCCCTAGAGTCAAGAAACATGAAACAGTGTTCACGGGGTCTCGACAAGCTTTTATAACCGGAAACAAGACGCTTTTTCCTTGAGCTCCCCATGTTGCCCCCAGGGAAACGACTTATCCTTGCTTCATGACGGATGATGGCAGCTTCGAGTCAGAAAGGGAGCGAACCACATGTCCCATTTAGCTAACGCTGAAAGCAGGCAAACTAGAAGGGACCTCATAACGCATTCTTGACCTCTTACAAAAGGTCAGATTACATGGCCATTATATATTACGGCACTTGTCCGCTCTCGAGTGCCGACTCACCAACCGCGTCGTCTGGCGATGACGCCTCTTCATTCGTTACGCTTGTTATCATTCGGTTTCTCGCCGCCGCAGGTCTCTGACTGATTGCGTGCTAGGGGGCAGTTATCGCTGGCGAGGGAGGATCACTGTTGATAGTATTTTGCAGCCTTGGTGGATTAACGCCGTAACGTTACATTCTGCTGGTATGACGGACACAGAACCACAAATCTATATGTAGGTCAGTGACTGAACGGGCTTCGCTGGTAACGGAAGTATTTGAACTTGCCATATCTTTACTTGCTACAAGTTCCTAGGTTTCTAGTTTTCTGTACCATTTATGCATCATAGACACGATCATGATTGAATAGCAGACCTAAAGGCAAAACGCCTGGCTGTAGGCCTAATCTGAAGACATTCTGAAGAAGACAAGGAAAAGGCGTGGGGATTGTTAAAGCTGCAGCGTACTAACACTAAAAAGCGTTATATAATATCCTTTAATTGTGACAACCGTTTCCGTCTCTTTGCCGCCTCATTTGCGCTGCCTTTTGATTTGTGGATTCCTCTAGTAGTTTAGGGCTGACACGCTGTCGGGTACATCAAACACTTTACGGTAGGATCGAGCTGCATGTTAAGTGACTGCCGTGGGGGAAGCAGTTCACCGTTTGTTCGCTGATTTGTAGCCGAGTACAAAACACGTCGCTAGACGCCAAGCAGCCAAAGCGAAGCAGTCAGTTACCGGTGGTTACAAGTCCCTCAACAGCTGCAGTGTGATGTACGCCTCTCCTTCATTGCCTCCCACATGACTTGAGTTCCACCGACTGAGGAAAACCAGTATTATTTATGGCCCAAGAATAATTACGCGGAAAATACTCCTTCTGACACATATCTCAAAGTGCGTAAACAAAGAGATAAACAAACTACGTCTCTAACGTAAACAATATTATAAGAGACAAGCGTAAGTGGTGTGACGCTTAGAGAGTGAGGAAATTAGGGTGCGGGTGGGTGAAGGGGTAAGAAACGCCAGTACCGGAAATGATGCGCCGGCCACCACACTGAAAGCGACACCGGCACTTACCCGCGCTACCTCGCGGAAGCTGCAGTGATGGTCGTCCTCGGCGTCTTTCTCGATGCCCTCGTCGTCGGCACTCTGACTCTCGTTGTCCGTGCTCTCGCCGTTCTCCTGGGCGCGCGTCATGCTCTCGATCAGCGTCTCCAGGCCGTGGCTCAGCGGTCGCTCCTCCGCCTCGCCGATGCCGTAGTCCAGCGCCTCGAAGATGATCCGCCCCAGCATCTGTACAGCCTGCAGCAAAAGCCAGCCAAAGCAGCACTCTCAGTTAAAAATGACACAGACCAGCCGCTAGTCAATGTCCTCAAAAAAACAAAAAAAAAAAAAACGATTAAACAACGCCAGCCTCCCTTTGTAAACCGTTGAAATTGTTCTGAGCTGGGGCGCAGGTAGTCTTAAGCAAACTCTCTCCCACCAACCAACCCTCCTCAGCAAAATTTCAGTAAAAAGCCGCAAAAAATACCCTCGGAAAAAACCACAACAAATCTAGTAATCACTGTACTGCGGTGACTGGATGTACTATGTATATATGAAATATGTACAACGATCGTGAACGGTTGTTACTGTTGTCTAAGTTTTCTCAGTTCGGACAATTCTTCTACAGTGGCTATCTTTATTTTAAAAAAAGTTACATACTTTATCAGACGTAGAGTCACATGGTCGCCTCTCTCTCTCAGTGAGTGTGTGTGCGCGCACGGTTTTTTTCTTTCTTTCTTTTTTTTGTTTGTTTTTGTTTGGAAGGGAAGGGGTAGCTTTCGGGTTCGCACTACCAATTGTGCCATGGTAATGCCCCACCCACTCAATGACTAAAAATGAACGAATGCCTTTTTTGACGCGAGCAACGTATATCATCAATCACAAGCAGCTTGTGCTTGTCAATCTCCAAAGTCCCGACTTCTGCTGTGACGTGGCTGCTCTTTTGCTGCAGCTAGTTCAGTGCCCCCTATTCGCGCAGCCTTCACCGATAGGACCTGGGCCACGGTGAAAAGAAAGTCACAGAAGGCGTGAGGCACTCGTGAGGTGACTGCCGTACAATTTATAACGCTGGTTTTTTTTTTTCAACACTACAGCCCTCAACGACCCTTGCACATTTTATGCGTTTTCCTTCTTGAGCACCTTGTACCCGTACAACCCACCCAGATAAATCTTAAAACTCGATGCCGGCGCGACAGCTACCCCACCTACAGGCCATGCACATAGCCATGCAGTCGTGTTACACAACACGTCATAGTGGCCAGCAATAAACTAGCGACGGCCGTCTTACTTTCCTTTACTTGGCTCCTCCCTCCCACCCACCATTAACAACGACAGCGACGTGGCATGCACGTTGTCGTGTGCGCTTGGGTGTGCGGTGACAACGGCTGTTGCAGCTTTCTACACAGTTATGACGATCCCCGCTACAACATCTGTTGTCGCCGGAAAGGCCACTAAAGGGGACAGGGTTTCGCTTTGCTACCTGCCTGGCTGTTCACGTTGGCTGCTGGTTGAGCCTGAAAGTGTAGCCATTGCAAGTTCTTTGTTTTATTTTTAGGGTCACGTTGTCAAGCCTTTGTCTTCCGTGAATTAATTGCAAGCTTTTGTAAGAACCAGCACCTACCAGACTAGCTAGCGACTACTCAGATGGAGGAATGCCCAACAAAATGGGTCTCCGCTGTTGAAGGACAAACACTTTTTCTCGATGTACAAAAGAACAACAATAAAAACAAAAATAAGTCTAACTCTTCCACCCAGGAGTTGGACAGGAAAGATAAAATGCTGAGGGGACAGGATGGGCTCCATCTCCCACATACTTTGCCTTTACAGTTCACCTCCAACAGCAACGATATTTATAGTTACTTTTCTACCTTGATCCCAAAGAGAAACACACGTGTGCGCACACACACACACGAGCAGTGGGTAGACCAAGTATGAGGAGGAAATGAAGAAAGTATTGTTTAGCATATGAGTAGCCTGACTCCACGTAAGTATCAAGTATCTAAGCTAGTAATATATTCCAAGAAAGGCACAGTCACTGTCGTATGCCTTCAACGTTTAGACATCTACTTCCTGGATAGCATTTTTTAGCATCAACAAGTGTCACCTTCTTTTTGAAGTCAACCAAAACAACAAATCTCATTGTGCTCATTTCTTACTGTTGCCCACGCTACTCGCAACACTTCTGCTGTTATCCTTTCAGAGCATAATGGTGCTGTTACCTCAAGTCGAAAGAGCTACATTGGTGCTATATGGTGACACGTGAGGAGCTGTTCTACAGATGTCTGCTTGACCTCCATCGCATAGCAACTAATAACAAGCAATGGTTACTATAGGGTGTCTGCACTTGCATTTCGTAATCAGTTGGGAACACGAGCCTCCCTTGTAATTCCATTCACTCTTCCGCTCGAACAGTCACGAACAATCTACATATTCTATGTAACCAGTAAGACGATAAATAACGTGTCACTGGCGTTGTCGACAACTATTAATAGCTGTGTATTGTTTCCACGTGCACGCTGAGCCACATCATAGTGAGTGGGTCGGTGAGTGAGCGAGAAAGATGATCTGTTAGCATGCAGAAAGGGGGGGGGGGAGTGTGTAGAGGCACTGAGATTAGAAGAGGGAATGGGCTTAAAAATAAGTGGAAAAATAAGATGGTGGGGAGGATCTCAAAATCTGCTTCAGCTATCTGATAAACTTTAAATTCCTACTTTTTGCGTCGGACTATCTTGTGACTCTCACGAAACATACTATCTCGATGGAGGCGGGGGAAATGAGGCGATCACTGATCCTGTTTACATCGAAGCGGATGCCGGCGCCCACCTCGCACAGCGTTATCACGCTGAGTTAAAAGCCATTGGCGTTGTACTGAGTCATCGACACTGCTATTCGCGGTATTATCTCTGACTTTAGTTTTCCACCCCGCCCCCACCCCAGGTCAAGATTTATACGCCCTCCGAACCAGCCAGCGTTCGGAGAGTTTGCAATCGTAAGTCGGGGACGTTGACGCCAAGTGCCATCACACCCAGCAGGTCCCTAGCGGAAATATAATGCGTTACATGACTCTCGCGTCATGCTCTGTCGTGCCGTACGTGCATTTTTCTCAAGCGTTCGAACAATGATCTGGTAGGGTGAAGAGTTGTGCCGGGAGTGGGGTGCGTGGGGACGAGCGGGATAAAGGCAGTTTGTCAAACATGGTGCCACAACAAATTTCAACTGAACAAATCCTCCTCCAGCAACGTGCATTGCTTAATACCGTTGCCTACACCGTAACATGTTGATACGCGCTCCACATCTTTAGCTAAGTCTATAAAAGTGAACCTGTTACTTGTCTGACCTTCCTGCTCTCGAACGCACAGACTGTAAATCTGTTGGTCCTATTTCATCTTTGACCGCTTGAACAATACCAGGAGATAACAATGAGGGCTTGTCCCTTTTTGATCTGTAAATGTACATTACTCCACGTGTTCCAGGCAAGTTTTCGCTCACTCCTTTTATTCCCCACAAGAAAGATCAAAAGCGGTCCATTCAAAAAGTACTGTAGCAATTTCTTGTGTACTTACGTCATGCTCTGTGGCGTGCCATTTCCTGATTGCATAGTACTGCCCTGCAAAACACGAACAACAATTAGCAATGTGTGTGATCGTAAATCACTTTACCGCTGTGTAGTCGCGTCTCTCTCTCTCCCTTTCCTTGTGTGTGTGTGAGAGAGAGAGAGAGAGATCTTACGCCCTCGTGTGATCAATGAACAATCTTTTCTTTTTTGCTTTTTTCTTTTCAACCTCACATCGAAGTCAAGAGTACATTCACAAGCAAGCAAGCAAGCAAGCACACACACACACACACACACACACACACACACACACACACACACACACACAAAGAAGTCTTCAAAAATGTCATACTCAAGGTTTGAAAACTTTGTTTATGGTTTTATGAACACCCCAGACTGCAGACTACGCCATTCGTGCATGTTCTTTTTTTTTGTTGTTGTTGTTCTTGGGATGGGTGAGTGTGTGTGTGTTTGTGAGGAGGGGGTGTGGTCGCAGACCTCTGATACATATTTTCTTTTAAAAAAAACACCAAACGGATCCGTTTATTATTATTATTATCTAAAGGTTTACGATGCGCGAAACTAAGATGATAGTTTCGACTCTATGTTGTAAATATAGTGATAAAACAAACTGGGGGTGAGGAGGATCTTGTTTACGAACTTTGTTTTAAAATCCGTGCTTGTGAGAACGACACCGCAGGAAGGTAGCGGTTCGTTAGACTTCGTCATATTCAAACCTAACTAGGCTTTTGCGCAGTACTGACTTCAACACTTGTCACGACGATGCCATTCATCATTTCTTTCCAGTATTTTTCTCGTTGAAAATATGTCCGGTAGTTTATCAGCATTTAGTACTCCAGAAATTCTTATTTAAAAGGCAAAGCTCGATAGAAGCTCTATGTTCGTCGCTACCTTGGTACAAGCAGCTTGATAAGGTCTTTCTACCGGGACAAACATGGACGATCGTTTGAACCTAGTCTGGCAACAGTTTTTACATAAACGTCATGCTCGGTTAAGAAGGGCCTTTAGGTTCAAACATACGACATAAAGTTCTTGTTTCCAACGCCGTCCCCTTTTCAGTCCAAGGCATAGCAAATCTAGCATCGGCTACAGGAACATGCACTGTCCACAATTTTTATATTCTACTTCAAAAAAAAAATATATATATATAGTCCGCGGTGTCATTCATGTACAATGTTAAAAAAACACGATTTGCATCATGCTGCGTTTGTGGTATGTACAACTATGGCGCAAGTCTGCCCTCAACCAACTACGAATGACAGCAAATTCACGCCAGCGTGACCGCAAACTGTCGCTAGGGGGTCGAGACTGCCAACGTCGTTTTTGCAAGAGAGCGTGACATTCTCAAGGCGTGTTGTTGTGCTACGGTCTGGTTTCTATACTCAGCAAACAAGACATGCCGCATGCTACCACGCCAGTTTGTCTGTCTGCTCTCGGACTTTGGTCTGTTGTGGAGGCAAGCCATAGCTGTCGTCACCCACTACACTCTTCCACCACTAGTCCGTTCCCTTGATCAATAAAAACTGGGGCAACGGCCCAGGCGAGGGGGTGGGATAGGTTCTCGATAGACATACATTGCATCCGGCCACAAGGGGAAACGGCTGAGAAAAACAATGCGGAAAAGATGGTGCGGTGTTGCACGGCGACGAAATGTCGATACCTAGGCAGCAGCACGACCTGCAGCCAAGATGGCGCGCGCACGTTCACCCCGAGTAAAAGGCTCTTGGGTGGTCTAGTCCTGCAGCTGTCAATCTAAGTAGGTGCCGACACAAGCGCAAAGTGGATAAAGTTAACCGTCCGCTACATAAACCAACGAACTTTTGAGTCGAAAGGTCACACGACTACCGTCCTCCAATTAGAAAACAGCGAGGGGGAAAATTCCGCGACAAATTAACTCTTTCCCGACACTCACCACCTCCCTCAACTTCCCCTTCCACCATGTTTCTCAATTCCTCTTTCCGACGCTTTAATTGTGCTTGTGGTGGCTGAATCATGAGAATCGGCAGGCGTCCTTCATTTCATTGCGACAGCGCCGAATGAGGTCACTAACTGGTGTTGAAGAAAACCAGATGGAAACAGGCCTGGCCAATAACACTGAATGTTGCGTCTCTAAGAGGGGGAGGGGATTAGAAAATAGAAATGCCGAGAAGAGAGCACTCTTACCATAAAAATTCGGAACGAGCTTTCGGTCGCTGACGCTTGTTATTTTCTCTGCAACGTGTCTACGATGGTTCGAGAGCATGGCATTCAAAATACCACCTTATCAATCTTAAGCTACCACACCCGTGAGCTCCCGATGAAAGTGTTGCTTTCATGGAATCAGCAAATATCAAAACCATCTTAGGTGGCAAAAGATTTGATCGCCTTTATTCTCGGGTTAATGACGCCGCAAAACCTCCTGGTGCGACCCAGCTGTGCCAACCCGAGAAGACAACTGTTGGTGAACTCTTGCGTGTTTGCTTCCACGCACCACGAACATGCGCATTGTTTTAATGCCCAGTCCAAGGGAAAGTTGCAATAAAAGGTTTGCGGAAAATCCATGGGGTGAAACTAGTGCTGTAGTGTTAACCGTACAGCTATTAGCGACGACGATCGCAGTCGCGGTACATAATTATTTTCTGAGTGGGAGAGATGTATACAGAATTTTTCTGATTGCTTTGAAGACAAATGTAGGCACGTGAAATATTCAGTAACACGCTAAGACTTTGCTAAACATAGAGAAAGCGGCCAACAAGTGGGTTTCTCGTAAAAGAAAAATCTGAGTGCACGTTAAATGCAAATCTAGGCATTTTATAACAGGAGCACCTGTACACAAATTTCGCGGAATAAGCCAAGGAACAAGCGAAAGCGTAATAAAATAGTAAAAACGGTTGCCACGGACGATAGGAGCCTTTGGTGGTTTATACTAGTCGCGATAATGATGCTGTCACCGACACGAGTAATTTAAGCGTTCTTCTTGTGCAGAATTTGTACTTTTTAAGAGGAACGATTGCGGAGAATGGAGGCATTTGAGCTTGATCAAAACGCGACACTACTGGTACGTATATACACGCGCGTGCGGATGCCTCGAATGACAGCGGCAAACATCTGTAGCAAAGTCCATCGCAGTTTGATTGACGTTACAGCAACGCTCTTTACACACACACAAACTATGTACCTCGTCACTCAACCTTGGATTGAATTAAAATATAAAATGGTCACCTCAAAGTATGACTGGTTTCGAATTCTGGGTGGTTTGCACGTGATCATATGTGTAGACTAAGTCATACGTAGCCCTGACAAAAAGGCAATAATTCCCTTCCCCCTATCATTCTCTCCTCCCCACCACACACAAAGGCACGTGCGGAAGCTTCAAGTGACAGCGCCAGACGCGTGCATGAAAGTCACATTGCAGCCCGGTTGACGTGACAACAACGTTCTCCTCCTAAGCCAGCAGCTAGGGGAGCTCGTTAGAATGTCTCGGTTGTCACCGCCGCAGGACTGGCCGTCGGGGGGTTTCTAAGGCTACTCCAGTTTCCTCCCCTCTCCATTATCCCTCTCCTTTCAAAAGAGTGAAATCACCTCTAGGTGGAAGCACTTTCCTGCCAAATCAACCAACCAGCCAACAGTTCACATGACCTTGATTCGCCGTGAGATAGTCATAGCTGCTGACATGGCTTGAAACACCAATTAATTAATATGACCTGGACATGTATTCAAGAAAAAAGCGACATCTCTGACGTTGATTAGTGCAGACGTATTGGTGGTTGGCATGCCACATATGATCACTACTCCAGACTAAGAGATGTGTGGCCATGACAAAAGATAAATAATTTTGGTGTTTTTTAAGCAACTGTTGTTAGGTTCAATGTCATTTTTAACTTTTTAAACAAACATTCTTGCTGCGATTTGTGTGTGTGTGCGCGCTTATGTTCATACTGCGTGGAAGTGTTTTGTTATACTACTTCATAAGCAAAAATCTACTGTAATAGGAAGCTAAAAGTGCAAGCCTTAGAAAAGCAGTTGCATGCTTACATAAGTTATAAAAGTGAATGTCTTTAACGCAAAGCCGGACAGATGAAATAAGCCTGTAAATATAAAATTATACTCCTTGTAAAAATTGTCTTATAACAGAAATCATTCACCACTGAATGCACCTTTAAAAACAAACATTTGGCAGAATCTGAGGTGTTATCTTCATGACCACAAAGTTATCTGAACCATGAGCTGTGAGGTACAGCCTGGTCTAAATTAAAACAGCCAAGAGTAGTATGAATTTAAAAACTAGGATCTCCAAGTAATTTGAAATTTCACAGGTCATTATCTATTACTAGTGGACATAACATTCAGCCTTGAGTCTCAGTAGTATTCACAAAACAACAATTTTCACTTGCCTGAATGCACACACGACTTTTACTAGTAGATTCGTCTTAAGTAATGAAGCCACCCTTATCTGTACTGAAGAGCTAATATCTTAATTGTGAGGGCTCGAAGTAGCCTCATTATTATTAGTATCTCCATTACAGGACCAAGCACTTTCATTACTCATCAGCTTCAAACTGTACCATATCGAATTTCTGACTTTTTTTGCGCCATAGTAAATATTTACTGACTGGGTCATAAAATTATTTATATTACATTAATGTGCATTGCTACAACACTAGTCAGTCAATGTATTATTAATTTATCAACATATCCAACTATTTAGTCAACGACTACATGTAAATGTCACAAGCTACTCATGTCCTATGTCAAAGGACTACCTAATAACTATGCATGCTCCAGTCCTAGGAAATAAACTTAACAAATGCACCATGTTTTAACCTGGTAGTCCTTTTCCTAGTTTCGTGGCGCATTACACTTTAAACAATTCGCACTTTATTTATTTACTTACCAACACGTTCATCGTCCCACTACGATTGATTTGTTTCATGCATGGCTACGTTGCAATAGCGAGCGTAACAGATGTCCTTTTGCTATTTGCTCTACGTGCGATGTCGTAGCATAGGACAAAACATAATTCTGACTACTCATAAGGACAGAGAGCACACACGTGGCATATTATATATATATATATATCAAAAGATTTTGTCATATAAAATAAAACTACGCAAAAAAATTAAGATGCACGTTAACACAAAAAATACTACAAGTCGCACATCGATCATTTGCGTAGGTAGGCCTACAGAGCGTAAGCGCCTTTAAAATTCATTCTTAATAATATTTCCTTGAATTGTTGCATGCCTGATACATACCTTTCGGTGGCCCTTTGCCAGAACCATTTGGATCACCCGCCCTAACAAGAATCTGTATTTCACCGTTACGATCGAGGCAAACACATTGTAATCCATACTCGTATAATTCCTGGTACTTTTCCTGAGACTGCTCACGTAAATAGAATTGTGCACATTGGTAACACACGGCCCAAGCTTGTTCTTCGTTGATGGGATTGTTGAAATACTTTAGTATATCCAATAACGGCAATAAATCACTATCTGGAATTCGTGCCACATCCACCCTTCGATGTGACGATCCGCTCGCCATGTTTTCATTCCTCCGACTAGCGAGCAGACGGCGGCCACGGGCCTGTCAAAGTGAGCGCGTACTGTGCCGGTTACCAAAAGGGAGACAACTATTGTCGCTTATGGGTGGATAACCTCTATAGTCTGTTTCAAATATACATTGGTGACAGGACTTGCCGACAAACAGTCATTTACATAAAAGTAAAACATTTTAACTTATTTTTTTTAAACATTTTATTTCTGTGAAATCATAACGTTGCATGTCATAGAAGCAAAGTCCAATCAATACAATCATCAGATGAACAAATGCTTCCTTCATTCACCACAATTTCTGGAGGTGCATGGGACATCATTTGCAATTATAAATTCTGGAGTAACTATGACAGATGAGGTCAAAAGTTCAGCTCACTCCCATGAAGGAAAAAAGCGAGCCTCTCTGGTATAAGGATGCTTTGCAAATATTCCTTGAAAGTCATCCACCAGAATTTAAAAAATATGTGAAACTCTTAACTACCATACTGCAAACTGACTTCACTTACAAGAAATCAGGATCATCACTGCTGCTGCAGCAGTCCCAAAATCGCATGCAAATATAAACCATAGTTCAGTTGGAAAAGAAAAATAGTTTATTTTAAGTAAGATTTGAATGGCGAGAGTTGTCCCCATTCCTGCCTAAGCCCACATTCAGCTGTATACTGCTAACAGTACGTACCTCCATGCAGTACTGCTTTTCATTCGCCTGTATTTCTGATCCTCTACTATAAAACCTTCAACCTCTAAACTAACCAAGGCCAGGATCTGTTAAACTACCTTTTTCTAATTTCCATAAGCACATTGATATAAGACAGCTTTTTGTAATACCACGGACTTGTATTACACGTCCGTGGTAATACTATATACAAACCTGAAGCGCTAAAGTCAATACATAATGTTGCTTTTGTAAAGTGCAATGTGGATGTTCCTCGTTATGTCAGATTTACAGTAAATGCACTCAAACTTATGATTGAAGCAATCAAAATTTTTGCAATTTTTTTTCTGAATTATTTGATACCTTGAAAAACATTTTTATTCAGAATAACAAAATTTAATCTATGAAGGGAAACTACTCCTTGCTATTTTGAGAACACGGACAAAAGAGTGATCCCGAACACCGCATGCTCTTTCCTGTGGTTGAGTAATTTTTCGCGAGCTTCAAAGTTTTGTAATACACGTTATAGCAAAGCATACAAATGGCTGTACGTGCTCAGTTTGAAGGAAATAATGAAATTGGCGTGTTCTCAAAGCTCACAAATGCTTACTGTCTCGTTGGAATTGGAGGATCAGAAAATTTCTACAGGTGTGTATCTCCGAATCCTCCGGCCTTCGTGCACACGACGTCTCTGATTACTTTAAAACGTTAACTTCTAATTATTATATACATTATGTATATCACCATGATAAAAAAATAAATATACGATTGGTAAGTTTATCCCGCATTTATGTTTCAGCATTTTTCACCGTAGGAAAAACTAGTTGGATGGTATTCGTTTGATCCCAATAAGAATATGAAATTTTCTTATGCATTACACACAAAATTTTTAAAACCAATCTAATCAGTGTAAATGTATCAGATTACAAGTTAATGTTAATAGCTAGAAGTTCGTGTTTAATGCTTCTCATTTTTCTGCCACAACACCATTTTTTAACACATTACTTACCCTTTTATATTGACCTTTTTGTTGGCTTTCATTGACAAATCTGGAAAATACACTAAAACCAAAAATATGCTTCATGTGGTGTGTTCATCTTATCCTACTCCTTCCCCCTGAACACACACACACACGCTTATTCTATCATATCTAAGTCAATCAGAAAACATGTAACATTTTATTTTAGTGTTGTTTTAGATGTACCACATGATTGTTAAGACTACCACATCAATGTATTGTACAGGACACAAGTACCACGAATGTGAAAGCTTTACCTTGATGCTATTATTTTAATATTTCTCTTTTAATTTTACGTTTATGGAAAACAGTGAGTGAAATGCTTGTGTGTTCTTTTCATAGTGTTTTTGAAGGAGAATTGGAAGCTATTCCAGTAGTACATGCAAGTCTTGCAGGATGCAGAATCATTGGGCGAATGTGTGCAGGTAATTATAACCATTGTAAACTGTAAAAAATAGTAAAGTGTATCTATAGCGCACATCTTCTTGTAATAGTCTCAAAACCAATGTCAAAGATATACACAAAATATATGTATGTTACACATATACCATAACATATTAGTATTATAAGAATGAGAATAAATAAAATTGAATATATATATATAGAACATTTTTTCAGATCTTGTCTCTTTTCCTGTCTGACAAACAAACATAAATTGTGCTGTTTTAAATTTTTATTTAGAGCTTGGAAATTACTGAATATTTTTCTGTTTAAACGGAATACAACTATTTATAAAGTGTCGTATTTAGCTGTTTGGAGCTTGTGTTTTTGTTTTTCTCTATGTTATATGTAAAACTGCCTGCTTTTAGTAACTAATTAAATTTGTTCATAAACTACTCTCACAGGAAATAGGCATGGACTGCTGGTGCCAAATGCAACAACAGACCAGGAACTTCAGCACATTAGAAATTCTCTTCCAGATTCTGTTCGTGTACAGAGAGTTGAAGAAAGATTATCTGCTCTTGGAAATGTCATTGCATGCAATGACTATGTGGCACTTGTTCATCCTGACCTGGACAGAGTAATTAAACAAAATTGGAAATAAATCATAAGCTAGCTTGGGGTATCCAACTTTGCCCAGGTTGATTTCTTATGCTTTTTAAGCTGTGGTGTGTTTAGTAAATTGTTGATCTATTGCTTCATTTTAGCGAAGCTTATTCATGCGGAACATCAGTGTAGCAAATAATGAAACCCTTGTACTTGATAAGTTGACAGCTTATGTTTATCTTTCAAATTACAACATAAAAATGTGTGTTGCGTAGCAAGGGCTTGTCACAATTGTGCATTGTGTTTTTTCATTTGGAGTCATCATCTTACAACAGAGACAATAAACATCAAAAATAAACATGCTCCAGCACAAAATATATTAGCTAAACACAGTCTATGACCTTGCTGCCGATAAAAAAGTTATTCTTTTCAGATCTGATTTGGATTGGATAAACAGCAAAATTTTTCAAAAATTCTAAACCAGAACATAATCACCACACTATATTTTTAAGTATACCTGTTTCAAATATTATCACAAAGATTTTGGTCATTTGTGGAAATCTTACTCAACATTTTTATAACTTGTCCAAATTTTTTCTGAGAACCAGCAGTTAGGTTGCAGTGAAATGGGTCTGAATTAAAAAAAAATCGTTGTTATTTTATATCTTTAAATTTGTTTTTCAGGAAACTGAAGAAATTATCACAGATGTCTTAAAAGTAGAGGTGTTCAAAAACACAGTAGCGTCCAATGTACTGGTTGGTAGCTACTGTGCCTTTAGCAATCAAGGTGGTTTGGTAAGATTTTTGTTTTAACAATACAGTTTGCTGTTATGTCACTGGATACTAATAGGGAATAGATTCTCTGGCCAGATAATCTGATGTACAGCAACATCCTCATATTTATTCTTTAAGACATGAAGAGTTACTGAGCTACAACTGAGCACTGAAATTACTAGCTTTTAGGATGGAGAACATTCTAGGAATGGCATTATTTCAAGTTAAAATAATTTTATCTTTTCAAGTTTTAACATCCATTTGTTCTGCATTGTATTTCGATTTAGCCATTGTATATTAAAATGCTTTTTAGTGCCAACTTTTCTGTTACTGTTTTGCTTTCTGGATCATATTCAGTCTCTAGTTTTACCACTGGTCTGATATAGCACTAATTCTGTGAATAGCCCATTGCTATTCTCATTTCAGGTTCATCCAAAAACACCAACAGAAGATTTAGATGAACTGTCCTCACTCTTACAAGTACCTCTTGTGGTAATTATTTTTCGTTTCTTTGATTTTGAGGCTGTAGATGTTTAATTTTTTTTATACAAAGATGAAAACTATAACATGTATGTTTCATTACTTTTAATGGTTCTTATTACTACTTTTGTTGAGTAGTGTTTTTTAATCATAGTAATGCACATACGTTTTCTCTGTCCCCTGCCCTTTTTTTAAAATTCTATTTGCTGAGGTTGTAGATGGGCACAAAGTATGTTTAAGATCATCCTTCATCCAAATTTCATTGGCTTACTGATGTAAAATTATTTGTTGTTTACTTGCTATCATCAGGCTGGCACAGTAAACAGGGGAAGTGATGTCATAGGAGCTGGACTAGTAGTGAACGACTGGATTGCATTCTGTGGTTTGGACACCACTGCTACAGAGGTTGCCGTCATTGAAAATGTTTTCAAGCTTGGCCATGGTCAGCCTTCTGCCATTCAGACAGAAATGCGAGACTCTCTTCTGGACAGGTAACAACTTACTGAAATTTTTGTATTTCTCCTGTTTTACCTACAATTGATAGAGACCTTTTTTTCATGTCTCATTTAATATTCAGAGAAATTGAGGCTTGCATTCAGATGCATTCAGCTTATGCATCTGCAGTAACTACACATTGTGACTATATGTATGTACTCAGTATCCACATCTCAGTGCCTGAAAGTACATTAGTGCTTTTAAACTAAACCATTTTCATTACTAGGGAATAAACATAAGATTTTTCTATCTATAATTTATTTGTTTAATGATATTTAAGGTTGTTTAGTCTTAGAAATGTCTGTGTCAGTATTTTGGACAAAAGTGTTTTTTTTTCTTTTGCAGCATGATATAAAGCAGATTTTGCACCTAAAAGAGTAGCTGTGAATCTTACAAGAAGACAAGTACCAGTTTCCTTTCGACTGACCTGTACTATTTTGTTAAGGCAGAATAAACAATATCGAGATTACATTATAAACAGCAAGATCGAGAAAATGTGTACATTAAAGACAATATGAAGAGAGGAAAAATGAACTGGCAAAAGGAAATGTCTTGAGATGGTTATCAGCTTTTGATAGTTCAGGCTTATTCAGCTTACTTTGCTTCGTCAGTGGACAGAGTTGTGGGGTATAACTCACTTGACTGGTATTTGTAACTTGAAAATGTTCAACGATTTGCATTTATAGCTCGCTTAAGAATCTGGAGTCATTAACTTTGATGATGTGAACATGTGAATCAAGATTCTTTGTAAGTTCATTTCTTCAAGCAATTATGAATGATAGTATTTGTCTGCAGAAATGAGTTTCTTGGATTTCTAAATTGTAAATTGAAGTTTGATTTGCTGAACTGATGCTTCCAAACCAAAAAAAAAAAGAGTAAAAGATATAAAATCTGCTGAAGATGTAAGAATTTTACGTCACTTTTTTGGAATCGATTTGCTCTAAAGGGTTGAAAATAATAGAGTATGATAAGCTGGTAAGACCCTTAATTTTATGGTGGCATAAAAATGGTAGTTGTGGTGGAAAAGACTGTCAGACTTGAAACATAAATGACTACCAATTATTTTCATTCACTCATCCCTTGACTGATAATTAGCTGATGGTCAGTTAAGCTGATCTTCTAGGACTGGTCGTTTTAGAGAACAAGATAAATGCAGCAGCTGGCAAGGCATGCCACTTAGAAATATAAGTGGTGTAAAGTGAATAAACACATATTTGAAAAGATAGGCATCTTATTTTTTCAATTTGTGCATGAGATCCATGTAAATCTGAACGTTTTAAAATGTAACACAGCGTAATAAAATTTTCAAATATAGATTATTCTACTCTGTGGTCTTGCATGATTCCTGCAAAATGTCACTGAAAAACACACGGTCGAGTTGCTGCAGCTGGTGCCTGCAAAAATACTGCAACTGGCATGCATTTGAACACGTGGAGCAACACTGTTTAAAAAATAACTGTTGGCATTCTCCACACTGCTTGAGAAAAAAACTATGATAGTTTTAGATAGCTCTACTACTGTCCATTTACTACTTCTACATCTTGCAGCAGAAATTAAATAAGTAAAGCATTAGCACTTGTGACCTATCAACATTCTCAAGAGGAGGTTGTGAGGCTGCATCTGGCCTCTATTTGGTTTGAAGTTTAAATTAGCTGGGGTCATGTCAGAAACTTCTTTGATATCTAAAGAAAATATATACAATCCTAACATGTCAACAAAAAAACTCAATAGGGCAAAGACAGCTGTAACTGTTCATTTGTGCATGCTGCTACTAAAGCTTCCTCTGACTTAGATTTAACGCTGGGAATCTGGTTAATTTCACCTCCACCTCCAATTTTTTTTTTTATTAACTTTTGCCATATTCTGTTATACATCAAATATAAGAAAATAAAGACCAAGACTGATAAAGTGCTTCAACGGACACATCTTTTTAATCTGAAGGGGCCACTTCATTATATTGAAGGTACAGGCCCTTCTCAATCCTGTAACAACATTTTAAAGAACAACTAAAAATACAGAATTATGAGATAGAAAAATCAGCATCATCTCTTATTTAAGCAGATAGATGGGGAAAAATTACTGTCTCATTCTAATATGAACATTGACAACCATTTCAACTTAAAGAAATTAATGTTTACATACACACTTCACAAAGTTCACTGTTTTGTATGATAAAAGCATTAACTATACACCAATAAACACTTGCTTGTATAATGCCTTATCCTGCCCTTTGGACAAGCTCAAGGCGCTTCATAAATGACAGAAGGTGGTGTGATATCGAAATTAAGTGACGACATAATAAAATGAAGGAGGTGTAGACTATGTACTCCATGCCAAAGGGCAGCATCCACATACCGCATGAGCCACAATCTGCAGCCCAAATATCACACATACCAGCTGAAATACACTCCATTGCAAATGCAGTTCCAAATAGCGCATCCAGCAGATGGCACCAGTCACACTAGAATGACGAATGAGCCTCAGCACATGCAAAAGTTCACTGATCAACAAAGGTTAAGTAGACATGAAGCCCACAGAACTGGGCTGATCTTGAAGTCTGCAGGTCTAAAAGGAACCGAAGTCACCGAAACAGAAGAGGCACCACAATGCAAGCGCACAATGCCAGGCACATCAAAAACATTCACAATGGATCACTTTTTTCTTTTTTGTTACCTGTCAGCACAATTATAACCATGTTTCTTGACAAATTGTAACAAAGAAAATAAAAGGCTAGTCTAAAAGGGAGCAAATTTTAACGATTCAATAAAATCTGTGCAAGATATACTGTTTCTTCAAATCTGGGTGAATACTCTTCTGTTACTCAGATATACACCTCAAACATCACCATGTACAGAGGTCTAAATCATGATGATATGTCTAACTTTCATTGGTTAAGGTCTTAACAACATAAATGCACTACAATGTCTGTGGTGCTGACCTCTTTCTGTCCACAGTGATATTTGTAGGCAAGTATCTTGAGAACAAAGGAGGTGTGGTCTTGCGATAGGCTTTACCCAATCATGCAAGAGAAAATATTTTGAACCCCTACTAGCCCCTCTTGATGCAGAACTTCATATCTTTAAGAAATGCAAGGAATAAATATGGGCGCTGTATATTTTAGGTCATGGTAGCACTGTTATCAAGATTAAATTCCAAGTAAAATGGCTGTAAAGAACTCACAAGAAACACTGAAGTTTTAGCTAATTTGTCTATAAAGTGTGAATGTCTCTTCCTCGTTTTAAGCGCTAAGAGCATGCTCTCTATGAGTGTGAATATGCGCTATAAAAATCTTCACTATTATTATTATTATTAATGCATACACAGACATACCCAATAATATAGCACTGCATGAAAAACACTCCTGATAATCTTCACATACATTCCACAGCTGGGTTTAAACATCTTGCTTTTCATGTTGAGCATGACTGGCAGTGGTACAAGCCTTTGATGATGTAGATGCTAAATGCCATTTTTTTCAAGAAAGGGCTGGTTGGAATATCCAGATTAGGAAAAAAAAGTGATCCTTTAAAATAACAAACCCAGCCACATTTAATGTTCCTGCATTCACATCTGACAAAAAAGATTTACAACTAATGCCAGACATCACATTTATCAAACCATTCTTCTGTAATGTTAAGATACAATTCTTTAGATCTCTTAATTCTCATTTGTGCTGTGTTTGCAATGAGAGGAAAAGATGAAAATTAAAAGATTTCTTTCGAAGATAGGTTGTACCAAACAAAAACCCCACACATTTATATACTTCATTCTAAAACAATTAACCCCCAAGTAAATTGTGATATAAGCCTGCCTGCATAAGAGATTGATGTTCTCATGGCTAAGATCGATCAGTTGCAGAGTTTGCTGAGGTGTATAAATTATTTCAGAGATAAATTTGTAGCAGTCCTGACAAAAATGATTCCCTCATCGGTTGCCTTTGAAGAACTGATTATCTGCTAAATTTGTAAACAGACTGGCACATTACATACTCTTCTTGTGGTAGAAGTCAAGCTCTTGCAGCCAATACTTCGGTGTTTTCCAATGCTTTATCTAACATTGCATAATTATAAGCTAGTGTGCACAAGAAGCCAAAACCTCATACTTTCATTGATAAATACAGTATCTAACAAGTTTGGTATTATAGTCAAGATCACAAAAGGTGGACGGTCTCCTTTCAACAATTTTTAATGAAGTAGAAAACCTGCAATATCAATGTTTCCCACAAACCCACTTAAGCTCAGGATCACTCAGTTGCACAACAGTTGTCATTGTCCGCCAGCTGCACTGGCAGCAGTATGCGCGTGAACCTGTTAAAAATGAAAAGGCAATAATCAGATGTTGATCATCTTCCAAAGTTCAGAAATCAAACTAGTTTCTGGATATACTTTAGGGAGAAAATGGTACATGATGGCCATTTACATTCCCTTAGCATACAAACGAAAATTAGTTTAAAAATTAACCATGTGTATAAATAAACAAATTTAAAAAGTAGATATAATAAGGATAATTTCAGGGTGAAAAAAAGCAGTCACCCAAGATCCCTCTGATCTTTCTAAACTTTCTTATGTATATATTTAAAATTATTTCAGTCTTATGTTTACTATTCTGTCATCTTGAGATTCTCACCTTTTGATGGGGTAAGCTTTGCTTTGAGTTTTCCAAAGTCTGGCACATTGTTTCTCAAAAAGAGGTAAGTAGTGTCATGGGTCCACTTGAGATTGTCAAACATGCACACCTTGAAATCACATGCTGTACAGCGCAGTTGGTCACATGTCCTGCAGTTAAGAGTTAACCCTTGATATGTATGATTAAAACTTATTTCTGTTGCTAGATGGCATTTTAATTCAGATAAAAGACTGCCAGAAACAAAATAACAAAATAAAAAATGATTTAAGATCAGTTAAACTAATAGGAAAACTGTCCCAGAATTTTCAACTATGAAATTTTATACATGTATTAGCAATTTGAATACAAACCCCATGAAGCTTCATTCATGAAAATTATATTTTCAAAATGAGCACATAATCTGGTGTTTCTGTATTCATGAGCTATGCTAAAACATACAAATATGTGCACGTACACACCCACACACACATATAAGAAATGCAGCTAAATGTTGGGATAGAGACCATAATTTTACCGATGACTAATGGATGTTCCTTGACCTGTAGGATCTGCACTGCCACCTAAAAATACAGGATAGCATCTGAAAAAGATTGTTTTAAGCAATAAAGAAAAGCATTTATACAAATTTAACTTAAAAACAACTGAAGTTTACAATCCAGGTCTCTGTCATAAAGGTGAGTGTTTATAAATATTGATGCTGTTAAAACACTAGGAGCTTGGCCATATGGCTGCGATATGGTGCTACATAAGCAAACTTCTTTATTATTTTTTTTGTCATGCACACACTGTTCATAACATACTTTATGCATATGTGGCAAAAACAAAAACATACATGTACAAATTGAACAAGATGATGCTAAGAATCCTTATTTATATTTGTTTCATATCAAAAACTCACTTTTTACCGGACTCTGTTCTATATGTAGAAATACCATCTGTGTTGACTGTTACTGCTTCATGTTTAGTTTTAGCATTCTGTAAAAGAATATGTGGATACGAAAAGAAGAATCTGGGCATTTCCTACTTCTCATTAGTTTCAGCATAAACTATCATGTTATTACAGAATTGATAAGTATAATAATTGAAATACTTGATTCTTAACCCTTTCTTTCTTTCTTTCTTTCTTTCTTTTCAAAGATCGTCATAGTTCAAACTCTCAAAGTAATTCTTTAAACATAGATTAACAAGACTTCTGCTTTATAAGATTTCTCTCTAGTAAATGGCTGAAAGTTCTATAAAAGTACTGTTTTTAGCTGCAAAGGTTTCAAGTACTTGCTTCCATCTCCATCATCATAATCATCATCATTGTTGTTGTTGTTACTGCTATCTTGAATGATCAGCTAACAAACTGCTAAGTTATATTAAGTTCCTAAGTTCTTCAAGAAAAAATTAAATACAACCTTAATGAATGCACAACAGCTCACATAAGTAAGTGAAAACAAACTGTACAAGTGAGTTGCCTGTTTTGAAGCTTATGGAATTTTACACAAGTACACTTACTTTTTTACTACAGTCTTTTTCAAGACAATCATCTGATAGTAAATCATTTAGATCATCATCTTTGTTACACCTGTAAAGAAAACACCAGCATATTAATAACACAGGAAAATGTATATGTTCCATAATGACTGAAAAACCTTAAAACTGCAAAACTTTCCAAGGAAGGTCTGAATATATGGAATAGATAGAGATGAAAAGACTGCAACCATGTAACTCTGTTACCAAAAATTATCCTTCAAAAATGAATGTTTGCTGTAATATCGATCTCAAATAATTACCAAGCTAAAGCATATGCATAAATTAATTAATAAGATCACCATTATAATCAGAATTTGATTTGTAAAGTGCATTTTCTCATGCAGACATGAGTTCAATGCAGTGAACATGAAAGACCACGAACAAACCCAAAACATAAGAATTAGTAAAACAAACAAACAAAAAAGTGCATGGAAGAAGGAGGTGCTATGATGATAAAGAGTTACTAAAAGAATAGAGGAAGATATTAATTTTAGGATCATGCAAGATATTTGCTAAAGAGATAAATCTTGAAGCCAGATTAAGCAAGATCATATGCATAGATTAATAAATAAATAAGATATCCTATAGGATCAAAGTGTGTGCTGCAGAAGAAGCTACATGACCAGTGTTCTGCCACATTCATAGATTGCTAACCACTGAAAATGTTATTAATCCTGCATAACACTAATTAATAGCACAACCCTCACATGATTGAGGTAGATGCAGTTATAATCACTGGAGGTGGGGCACGGGGGATGTCGAAACAAACATTTAAAAAATGAAAAAAAAAAAACAGGCTATAAGATAAGAGAATGAAAGCATGGCGCTTGTCACACAAAGAATTTACGGCTGACTAAATAATTCTTTCTGTGCCTGCGCTGTCATCCTTACCTACATATTACATGAGTTATGAATGATATTACTTTCATATATATATACCTGCTTTTGGTTTTTGAATCGACGGGTCGCTTTCCTTTTTCTAGATATTTTTTCTCAACTTCATCAAGTAAGTCATCTATATCGTCTGCCATCATCGAAAAGATATTGTTCCCACCACGTTATCCGTTTGCCAGTTTTTAATCAAACGAGTGTCTATAACTGCTTCAGCTGAATGTTTAGTATTTACTTTCGCGTCACTACCGACATGTTAGTATCCGACATTTCAGTTACCCAAGTAAAGGAAAAATTCCTTACTAATAAATTTACAGCCTTACAAAATAATTAAATCAAAACTCACAATTATAGAAGATCTTCATTAAATAAATTTCAACTATATATTTTTTATTTAAAATGTATTTTCGTTTCTTTTACAAGTCACAGTATATGATTACAGCGAATGCATTGCGCATGCGCAATCCACATAGGAGGGTTAAAGAACAGATGCTGAAATTCATGAAATTATTCCACTAATTTATTACGATATTCATCCTCTTGTCTCTTCAGAAATGGCGAAGACAGATCAAGCACTGATTCTGGATCCACCTAGCGAGCTGCGTTTCAAAGGTACGTCTTTAAGGTGAATGGGTGGCGTCGGCCACAGAGCGATCTTTGACGATATGATTGACTAATGTAGACACCAATCCGCACAACATAGTCGAGCCGTTTACATCTTTTTAACACGTACAAATATAGTTCCTAGCCAAAGCATGGTTTCTCCGCAAAATAATGTTTTAGACAAATTCCAAAAGTACGCTTAGTTGTAGAGAAGGAAACTGGCTTCTTAACAACCTGTTAGAATGTTCACTTGACATTGAGTATGCTCGACTCGCCGAGTTCGGTCTGACCGGTGTAAATCCTCTACTGTTGTAGACAAACTAAACTAGTACAAACATTGCGGCTTGTTTGTTCATGAATTTTATCTTATTAAAGATTTCCAGTCTACTAACAGTTGTACGTAATATTCTTGTTTCATAAGAAATGTAAACAATAAGGTTTATTTATTCTCGAATTCATTTGCCCATCGGCATTGCGCATCATGACAACAGTTCAAGGGTTGGTTTGCCCAGGCTAACGAAAAGAAATGTTTTTAAAAACAAAACGTTCTGTTTGGCGCAATATGCGTAGACTCATTTAATTCACTCAGATACTAACCAAAAACTTCCGACAAACATTACTCACCAAATTTGAATAGATTCAAGAACGCATCTAGATAACAGTCTAAACAGAACTATTACAGTTTCGATCATATCGAGTAGGCCTATATTGTGAAACTGTAATTTGCTTGAAACTCTGACCCAGACAATAATCAAATGAAAGAAGGGACGTTAAATAGGCTGTGAGGCCTAGGCAAATGGTAGCCACTCCCTGCTACTACTTCTAGTAAAAAAAAATTGTTTGCTGTAGAGGTGGGAGGAAGATTCCTCCGTTAATAGTTGCAAGTTCTTATAAGATGTCACAAAAATAATGTGCAAGACATTTCACCACGAAAATGTATTATCCTTTAATATTTTTGTACTTTTCATACTTTTTTAAATCTACCAGTATTTGAAGAATACTGGAGCAGGAAAGGTCTTTAGGAGATATAGTTTTAGGTAGCACTGTTAATGTAAATTATGATAGTTCGAATAAGTGGAGAATGGAACTATGGAAATCGAATTTGTAAAATTTGCATCATCAGTTTGTACAGTTATTGTGCTTCCTGACTTTTTATAAATACACATTTTAATACCCTGAAATAGTTAAAAGTATCTATAGCTTTCAGAGTGGTTTTTTTTCCATTAAAAGTCTGCAAGTGCCCTGCAAAAAAAGCATTGTTTCTATGTCATGAATCTAATCTAAGTATGACTTTTCAAGGAAATAAAGGTATGGGAAAGGATATTTTTGGATTAGTTATGTAGCTAGAATTCGGGCATTGTTTTTTTTTAAAACTTATTTTTATGGCAAAACACGGCAATTTTTAGCTAGAATTGATTGAATTTTTTTGTAACAGACACATTTTTATTAAACCATGTGCCCTGTGAAATAAAATAATCTTTTCAATGTTTGCAGCTGTAATTATATTTGAAAAAATTATTACAAGTAAATGTTCAGGTTATATTTGGTAACATTGAAAATTAAGAGTCAACACTGTGACCACCATTTCATTCCTTGGATGTGACATTTCTCTTGGTATAGACAGTATTCTTTCAGATTTTACTATAATTATAATATCTGAGAATTATATAATGGAGTTACATGCTTAATTTTGCATCGTCATTTTGAGTATGGCAATCATAGGTTCCAAGTATTACATTAGTACAGTTAAAGCAGTGAAATCTGGTGAGTGGAAAATGGTTTGTTTTTACATTCCCTGTCGGTAGTCTGTTCATTTACCTTTACCACGTATGACCACTTGACAGTGATTGTTCATTGTTATTTGGTACGTCTGGTAATGATGTATTTCATGTTATTCTTGTGATGATAGGTCACACAAATATCTAGAAGTTCTGGCTTTCAAAATCTAATAAATTGTTAACAAATGCCTAATGTCTGTCCAATGAGAAGAAAGGGATAGACAATTATATTTGAGAGATTAGTTGTACTTAAGTTTATCCCATACTTGGTGAAGATCTGCACGTTGGTACTCACATCATTAGTTTGATAGTTAAATTGGGTGGTATTTTGAATTCTTTTTGATGCACACTTTCATTTAAGCCATAGCTGCAGTTTTAAAAGAAATTAATAGCCTGTTAAATCTAGCAGTATCACATTGTATAACATCCTGTCCATGTGCATTTCAGTAATAATCCCCATTGATGAATGAGTGCAATAAAGCAGAATTACAGCACTTTTAAACCATGGAAGAATATCTGGGACTTGAGATAACCCATGATTGTTGCATTTTTAATTACACAAATGAATTGTTATTGAAACAAAGTAAATCGGCATCATGTTTTATGTATGTATAAAGCTTTAGATGACGTAGGTGACCATTTCATGAAAAGGGAGATTTGCTAAGTTTTATTCAAAAGTGTGCTGTTGGAAATTAGTTATTGGGGTTTATTTTTTGTTATGTTTTAATTGTTGGCTAATGCACATGAAGTAATTATTCTGTAAACTTATAAAAAGTTTGTCATTAGAGTAAATGAACATATACTGCAATCTAACAGGAGCTACCTCCTTATAAAAAATGTGCAGCAACCAGACTGGAGCAAAAGTACATTTTATACATCTGGTTCACAACAAACTTTTTCAGTTTGCAAAAAAAAAAAAAAAAATCTGTTCTGTAAAAACTCTGTTGCTCCATTTCTCTTTAGTTGTATATGTAGTACACAGGGAACAAAAAAAGAGGCGCGGATAACATACATCCAGCCATTTGTAAATGTCATGCTCAGGAGTGGCAGTATTGACAAAATCTGTCATGCTTGGTAATGTATCACAAGAAAAGGTGGGGCATGTAGTTGCCAAACAAACTGTTTGGAGGACAGGGTTACCTTTGTTTAAATATCAGGAATAAGATCTCCAAAGGTAATCATGAAAGCTACTTGTTTCGAAGACCACTACAGAAAGGTATATTTGGAAGCAGATGACTCAGAAATAGTGGTATGGTGCCAGAGTAGCCACATGTTCTGAGATGTAGATCGACGTCAGAGATAATAGGTTAGCAGTCTATAAAAAGTCAAAACATGCTCTCAGTGGATGACAACCTAGAGGGATAAAATGCCTCAGATCAGATTTGCAGTAGCTGTGACTGCCTAACAAACACAATGAGGCCAAGGAAAAATTAGTCAAGATTTGAAAACAGAGGTTGTCCTTTTAATCACTTGTAGTGAGTTTTTCATTTTAGGGGGAGGGGTACTTTGCAGTGTGGGAGGGTGTATGCAGTACACTGCTTTGCATCTAAGGTGAGAGGGAAAAGTGATTCAACCTTTGCATGACCAGAGCAAATTAAAAGGCACTGACTGTGGATCTAATGACATTTTCTGTACTTCGTTTCTTTGAAGTGTGTGAGTTTTAGAGTGTAGCGATATGCAAATGAAATAGTTTTACGAAGTCTGTATCCAACAATAGCAGATGTTGCAGATAGAAAATCGAATATTTTGTGTCATTACTCATTTAACAAAAACGTTGCTAGCAATTGTGTGATAAGTAATGACATCCTAATCTTGTAAATATTTTTTGTTTGAGTAGAATGTTGTATAGAAATTTATAATTTTAGTGAATATAAGAAATATATGCCTACCAAGTGCATACAAAGAAGTGTACTCAGATACTGAGGGAATATGAGATGGGAATACTCCTTTAAAGCATTCTGCAAATGTTCATTTGAGACAGCACTGCAGGAAATACTTCACCTTTTTCATGCACATGATTTTTTTCTTTAATTTAAAGGTCTACCATAATGAAATTTTTATGAGAGCAGAGCTCAGTACAACAGGCTTCTTTTTAAAATTCTAAGTGATTTTTCTTATTCATGCCTACTGCTGATAATCACAAAGCCCAAACCCCAGTTTGCATGACTCACTGGCATAGTTTAGCAGAGTAGGTGGCAATATCTTATTAACATGTTTTTATTCCATTGCATTGAGTGAGATCATGATAAGGTATCATGGACTTTGACCATATGCTTAGTTTTATATTCAGTCTGGTTTGACATGTGCATTTTTTTCTTTTAAAATTTCTTTAAAATTATGGATTCATTTCATCATTGTCAAACTTACTATTTTAAAGTTTTCAATACAGATACTGATATAATTAAGCTTCTAAAGATCACCGTACATCATTTGCCTCAGTTACAACTTTAACTGGAGGTTAAACAACCACAGTACATGCTGCACAAGAGTAGCAGTTTACCTTTCATATCTAGAAAACAAACTATGATTCTTCATTTTAAAATCATCCCTCAATACCCCTCTGCATGTGGCATTTGTTTACAGGGCTGGATGCCTTGCCGTGTTATACTGGCTTCAGTGTAAACCCCCCACCCCCAAGTACACTTTTTACCTAAATGATTGGGTTTAGTTCAGTATTAGATTTGGGTTATAATGCAAGTGGATCTTAAAAACAATTTTTAAAGTCATTGTTATGGGAGAGTTTTCACTTGCATAAGAATTTAATTAGGCCAGAATTTGTTATAATCCAGAGCTCTGGTTGGTGGCACAGTGGCTAAAGCATTTGTCGCCATGACATTGAGAATCAGGTGGTAGCTTTGTATCTCTGGATTGGACATACCTCACTCTGAATGTGACATCTGTCTACAGGGCTAGCTCTCAGTGGTTTTGTTGGGGTACTCAGTTTCATCCACCCTGTGTGTGTGTGTGTGAGAGAGAGAGCAAGAGAGACTGAGTGAACAGTTATGATTTGAAATCGAATGATGATGAATGAATCTGTCAGATGCATTTGATGCCTACTGATAAGTGTGTGCTCATGCAACTTCATATATGTAAGTGCCTTGACTATGCTTTTGTTGGTGAGATCAGTAAACAGTTATTATAAGATTTTGAATCAGTTTAATAGGTAAATGAAAACTCAGGTTTAACATTTTGTCTTTCTGGCAGGACCCTTTGTAGATGTAGTGACAGCAGATTTGAAACTGACAAACCCCACAGAGAAAAGGATATGCTTCAAAGTCAAGACAACAGCACCAAAGCGCTACTGTGTTCGACCCAACAGTGGAATTTTGGAGCCCAATAAATCAGTTACTGTTGCAGGTGCTTTTGCCTATCCTTGACGTCTGGTGTATTCTTAGACAATTTTTTCAATTATAGTTAGCATTGCAGGCTGAAGGTTTTTTTTCGTGCTGGTGGGGGGGGGGTAATTATCAATGGGCAGTTTTTGTTTGGACTGTTGAATGGATTGACACTTAAATATAGTTTGAAAACTGAAAAGTCATTGAGATTATTTAGTGGCTTTAGTTTTGTGTGTGTGGATGCATGAATATAGCATAGCAAATGCGTGTGTACGTATGTGCATGTGAATGAACAAAAATAGATATATTAAAATATAAAAAGAACAATATTGTCTTTGATTTCAGTGATGCTTCAACCTTTTGAGTATGACCCTAGTGAGAAGAATAAACATAAGTTCATGGTGCAGTCTATGTATGCCCCAGATGGAAAGATAGAGAGTCAGGAACAGCTGGTGGGTCTACATTTAAGAAGTGCTTGAACTGGAGCACGTTTGTTTTTAGAGCTTACTTGAGTTACTCCTTTCTTACTGTTTAATTATATAAGCTCAATCTATTTATATCTCATGCAAGTGAGTCCTGTGACTAGTGTGAGGAATCTGCATAACAAATTTATTTGCATGAAGCATAAGTGGGAAGGTTAATTTGGTTACTGAAAACATAGTTCTTATATGCTATGTCTGATAAGGACAAATATGACTGTTGAAAAGAGTTGTGGGAAGGAGACTGGTGCACAATTTTACATGTGAAATAATCTGTATATCATGTTTTTACTTAATTTTTTAAAATTTTAATCTTTTTTATGTATGCTGCATCTATTTCTGTTTCAAATTTGCATAGCTATATTTTAGCACTTTGCCACCATGTTTCTGTTGAGTAATTAAGAATGCAGTGTCATTTTAAACAAAAAGTGTTTTTTTTTAAGAATGATTTGTTTTATGTGTTGTTAAAATCATACAAATATTGTGACAGTTTGACATTTAAAAGAGGTTGTTTAAGCTTAGTTATATATTTATACAATGTCAGCATTCTTTCTACTCGTCTTTCCTCTTTTCTACCTGATTCACTGTTGCATGGGTGTTCGTGCATTTGCCATCATCTGCAGTACACCAAAATTGTTTTTGATCATGGATAGGCTGAATAGATCATGAATAGATGAAAGCAAAACTTTGTTAAAGGTAGTCAAAATACAGAATAGTCACAAGAATCTGGCATAGTTTTGAGACCACAATAAAAAGATTTATGACTAATACCTGATTACATTTGTAAGGCAGACTGAGTGGACAAGAAAAACAAGAGAAGCATGTGGAAATATTTTGAAGGTATTAACATCTTTTATCGCGTTTTCCCCTCATGTTTTACAGTGGAAGGATGCGCCTCCAGAGAGTTTGATGGATACAAAACTGAAATGCGTTTTTGAGATGCCTGAAACTCCAGCACAGGTAAGAGATTAACATGAGAGAAAAAGCTTGCACTAAAATATTTTATTGGTTTTAGCTGTTATTACAAGATGCGCTTTGTTATAACACTATAACCCAAGGCATCTACTATAGTGAGCATAACAAGACACTGCTGGAGCTTACCTGGAAACATTGAATTAACATCACCTATGTGTTGCCTTACATGCACTTCATGATTTTATAGTATTTTAGTTAGTCGTTTTCGTATCTGGTTGGTACATAAAGCATCCACTAGATGGCTTCGATTTTGTCTGTTGGCAACAAGTCTGCTATATTGTTCGAGGTCAGTTGTCTCTCTCTCTACTGATGTTTTTCATGTTTCTTTTGGCTGACCACATTTCCTCTTGCCGTCAGCTGTCCAATGAAGGGCGTTTTAGGTGGTGTTTCTTGTTTCATTTTGCACATATACTCTAGCCATCTCCATCTTTCTGTTTAAGTAGTATTATATTTGTGCAGCTGAATCGTAAGGATTTCTTCATTAAATAATATTTGGCCAGAATATCTTAAAACACTCTCAGATTCTTAATTTTTTTTATTTCTCTTCAGAGCTTTAGATCTCCAGATTTCCGTTAGCATGGCAAGGCATGATTTGGATGAGAGTGATGTCCCTTTGCTTACTGTCTAGAGGGTGCTAGCTCTTCATCACATTTCCTCTTTTCTGTGTGAGGTTTTGTGTGTACTAGTGATCCTCGAATCTGTGACATCATTACCTATTTCTGGATTGGTTTCTGTGTCTTTGCAATTTGTCTCATTTTTCTAGAGAATTTTGTTTCAACTGTAAATCTTGCCATATTTTTAGATCTGTGCATCATTTAGATTACTTGTGCCTACTTCACTGAAACTTACTTTTTTCGGCACTGCAGACCATGCAGTTTTCCATCTTCGGATCTGTTGGCCTGTGCTTTATAGCTGCAATTTCAGCAGAATAGATCTTGGATCTCTACGCCGCAATGATGTTGCTGATGATGGAATCATGGTTTTATGTCGTTCTGCTCCATGTGTGTTTTGAGGCTGCTGTCGCATTTGTTTTTTAAGTGCCTGGATACTCAATTGTATTGCACTAACATTTAAAATGAAGTATTCAGACAAATCTTCACCTCCCCTTGACTGGGAGACCTAAAATGTTGATCTGCATAACACCGTTGCTTTACTTGTTTAGTTTCTGTACAACATATTGAACTTGCCTATGGTGAGATTGTGCTATGAAGTCTGCTAATCTACATGGACATTGCTGACAGACTGCTTATATCAAAGTGCATTGAGCTTGTTGCCAGCAGGGAATTGTGTTATAGAAGTGCTATGATTATTATTATTATTTGCTTTGATGAGTGTTCTTAACATCCTTTTATCTCATCTGCTGTTGCTAGGCTGCCAAGGTAGATAAATTCTTGGACTTTGTCTAATTCTTTTTCATCAGTTGTGATGAGTTCTGTTGACTTGGCATTCTTTCTCATTTGTTTTGCCTGTGTTTACTTTGAAGTCCTTTTTTGATGCAACTTTGGTCAAATTGTTGATCTTTTCCTGAGCATTCTTGTGTTGCCTAAATAGTGTAACAGTGTCATCAGCATAGTCTAAATGTTCCAGTACCCACATAAGTGTCCAGAGGATTACCCTTTTCTTGTCTTTTGTTCATCACAGTATTTAAAAACATTTTTATCATAATATTTTTGTAAGAAAAGTAATTCATTTAGTTTTTAAATTCTATAACAGGTTCCAGTCCAGGAATCCATGCAGGAGGAAAAGGCAAAGATTACAAAAACGGAACCAGTGACTCCACCGAAGGCAAGATGCTTGTTAATTTGAAATCTGAAGGAATAATTTATAGGCAGTATTTTCTTTTGCATATTTCTTTGGCGGATTTTTTTGGTGTACTTTTAGAGGTGAGGGTTTGTATCTTCACTGATGGATTTAACAATTAGACTATAAACTTATCTTGCCACCCCTGTCTTTATGTTCTTGCTTTTGTCTATATATATGTAGTTCACAATTGCAGACAAGTGGTGCATCAGGTGATGACCTGAAAAGAATGGCAGACGAAAATCGTAGGTTACAGGCAGAGGTCAATACCTTGAGGGCAGAAAATAGCCAACTGAAGGTGAGTACTTTCTGATTTTTAGACAGAAAAAAATGTAGCATTTTCATTTCAAGGGTGGAGGAAAGGATTTAGTACAGAAATGAAAACTACTGTTTTAATGCAGATGTTATTCAGCAATGATGCATCCATACATTTTTCATCTTGTTTTGGTGTTCATCCCCCAACATATTTTATTTTACTCCCAAGTAATTTTATTTGTTAATCATGTCTGCTGTACACATTTTATTTATTAGTCAAGGTTTATTTTGTAGTGGGTCATTTCTCTTTGTCAATACTACAGCAAATGTTTTTTAAAGCATTGGTTTGCTATGATGTTTCTGTTAAATGTCTGTCTATAGAAAACACTTTTAAGTTGCACAACTGTTCTCCACAAAGGTTTGGTGAGTAGATGTTAACTTTTAATTACAACATTTAGATGAACTATATTTTTGTTTTATTCTTGCTTCATTTTTTTAATATTAAACACTGCAGGATGACGGTACCAGGCTGAGGAAGATAGCCATGTCAGACACTGTGTCATCCACTCCATCTGTTCCTAGCCACTCATCAATGTCTACAGTATCCACAGCTAATCCCTTTCCTCCTGTTGTCTACATCATTGCTGCAGTTATCATTGGTCTGTTAATTGGAAAACTTATCCTCTGAGAAATTCTTCCTGCCATGTCACAACAAAGTTGTGAATAAATACTTTGTAATTAAGGACAGTCCACATCGCAAGACTTGACTGATTGTTACTGATTTTGATACTACTGCACTGCCCTTCCATAGGGACATTTCCTTTCTTCACCAATAAAATAGGGGATAAAGAAGCCCAGAATAACATACAAACTAGGACTCTTGGTTGTAAGATATTAGCTGTTCCAGCTAATGTCTCGAGTGCTGTTTCTTAAACATTGATTCAAATATTTGGAAACTGTTGGGTTTTGAAGGACAGACTTGAACATATGTTGCTAACAATATTGAAATGATCATTTGGCAATTGCCAGCCTAAAGAAAATGCAGCATTTTGTCTGAATAGTCATCTTAGAAAGATTGAATGTGATCTTTTTGTTTTAGTGAATTCTCAGACATCTGTTGAAAGTGACAAAAATGAAAATGATTTTAGTGGTAAAAATTTAGCCCCTCACAACCCAACAGATAATGGCATTAAGGAATTTTATAGATTTTTTTTTTTTGACATCCAGAGCAGAGTACTGTGTGTGACAGTGAACAGTTTTTCATGTCCATCGTGAAATAAGTATAAAGATGAGTGATCTTTGCGGTATTGTCTCCTCTTTTTTTTTCTTTTATTGTAAGGAGTAAACTGCAATGTAACCTAACTGTTCAGTTTTTCCTTTCAAACAAAAAGCATTAGTGATGATTTTGCAGTCCCTGTAAAATGTATTTAAAGACATTTTAAAGAATATTCAATCAGTATATTTTCATCAGCTTGTTTTTTTTTTTCTTTCTGCAAGAGAGATGACGGTCCATATTCTTGAGTTAGTGTTTAAGCCTAGAAAAACGTTATAGGGAGCTGAGGTTATATCCTCATAAGTCTTCAGGTTTTAATATTCTGTTGTGGGTACATGGTCTAGTATTTACCAAAAGGCCTTATGTATTTTGAATGTCAGGAAACTTTTTAGAAATAATCTTGACGATTCATGATAGGGATGGACCACAATTGTTATATAATGAGGTCAACTGCAGAGTCATTAATTATTTGGGATCATATGAGTTGAAAGTCCCCCTCCCTTCCCATTCTGTAAGTTAGGATAGAATCAATTTATACTCCTAATTTGTTTATTAACAGAGGCAACTCTAGAGGCTGATTACAGTGTTTGGATATAGTGCTGTATGGAATGTGTTACAATGCAAGAGAATTTATAAAAAAACATTTCCCAAGGTGATGCTCTGGAAAGTCACAAGGCCTGTAAAACAAATATCAGGGGAAGCTTTTGACCTTCGAGTATCATCTTTATTCAGGTTTAAATAAAGGCCATGATCAGATAAGCAAATAAGTTTTCATGCCTAAATTGCACATCGTATTGCACATTAATGGTATTTTGACTGAAAAATATTGACACTTCTGGAGCACTCATAATGTCTTGATGAGCATGCCTTCATGCATGTGTGCACACACAGGTCTAAAACATGACTGTTATTGATGAGATTGCACCTGAGGAAAGAAGACTTCAGGAAAAACATTGATGGAAGGGGGCAACCAAATTCTCTTCATTATTGGAAATATTTGTGACTATTTCATGCCAAGGAATAGTTTTGTTCTCTTTTTAAATATTTGCATATTATAAAATTTTGAATCTTTACTTTTAATTTATCCTTGGTAGGTAATTCCTTATGGTTCATTCAGATATTCAAACATTTTCAAATCTGCATGATTGAGACCAGAAAGTTAAATGCCCAACTGTGTGAAAAGTACAGCTGTATATTTACTTTCATAATTGGACATGTCCTGAAATCAGTTGAACCCTCAGGAAAACCAACAAATTGTCCCCTTTCTGTCCACTTGACCCTCCCAAAGAAAGGGAAGATCTAAGTTGTAAATAAGAAAAGATAAGACAGGCTTTAAAGGGGGAGTCTTAGGTTCCAGTCTATTTACAGAAACTTTTTCAAGGTAAGATTAAAAAAATGCAAGTTTTAATCTCAATTTTAAACATGATTGAGCCACCACTTAACTTAAATCTTGCACTGTGGAAAATGCTTACTGTTAGACTCGAAAGTTGCCGATCAGCTTTATGAAAAGGGCATTAACTGTAAAATGATGCTTGAAATCCTTTCTGTTCTCATGTGGTTCGTGAACATGATTGGTTTCTTTGTTTATCAACAGCCTTCAGTAATCAGTACTTGCGAACAGTTTAAAAAGAAAACTGTCAGTACATCATTAAGGTTTTTTTGATTTATGCGCATTTATAAAGCAATATTTTTTATTAAAACTCCTTCACTTTTCCATGTATGGCAAAGAGATTTATGTTGTATTTTCAGGATCAGCTTTGTATATTTTTCTTTGCTTGTACTAGTTTAAGATTCACATACAGCATTCTTCATAAAGTAATTTTCTTAAAATCTTATGGTCATAGAGCTTCGGAATGAGTTATAGCAAGTTGTTTATTCTCTTTGTAACATACAGTCCATTTCAGGAAAATCAATTTTTGAGTTGAAAGTTAGCTTGAGTCCGTCTCTGAAGTTCTGAACCGAAACCAGGTCTAATGAAGAGACTGGTATCAGAATCTAAAGCTGTATTGTGTTGTTCGCAAAAGCAGATAAATGGCTTATCTGTGAGGTTCAGTATACTGAGACTGTTTCATCACATTTTGAAAGAGTGTTTAGGGGTAGATTTGTGCACATGTGGAAAGCATGTGGTTTTTGGTTTATGCCTTCCTGGTCTCTTTTCTGTATGCCTTTAGAGAAATTGAATAAATTTTGGGGAATAAATGAGAGGCCTGACTTGGTTTTATGTTGTTGAGGCTTTTTCCGAACAAGATTGGGAGCAATGTCTTTCTGCCACCCACAATCCTTTGCCCCTTAGAACACGTCAATAGCTAACATTGTGTACATGTATAGATCATGTTATAAAAAGATATAAAAGGGAGAGTCGGTAGTTCAAAAAAATACTACAAACTTCTCTTTTCTTAGAAAACATTATGTCAGCAAGAGCAGCCATTTGTGCATCAATCTCTCTTGTCAAATGAGAAATAGACGACAAAGAATGCAGGTGTGCCTGTAGATATGAAGATCGTACTTTTTTTTTCACCTGTTAAAGTTTGCAAATTTTGTAAGTTTTATTTTTTTTTTTGAAGCGTTGACTTATTGCAGCTGACAAGCTACATAGAGTTTAAAAGGTACTTACCTACAAATGTAATTATTTTTGGAAAGGGGCATCGTCATCTGTCTCTGAACAAGAATGTACAACATTTTAGCTTTTCTTTTTTTCAAAAGAATGGAACCTAGGAACAGGGTTTTTATGACTGATAGATAATATTATCAGTCTGCCTACAGCTAATATTTTTTCACCTTTTGTTGGCCTCAAGTTTCTGTTGAAATCTGTGAACAAGATGACATAATATATTGGTAGCAGAGCATGTGAGCATTTGATTGGCCTTTGTATGGTGAAGAGCTGAACAGTGCATATGACATTTCACAAATTCACATGGGTTTATGCAGATAAGGTTTGACTGGCTCCCTGTTGAAAAGGAATCAGGTGCTAGTTATTCCTTCAATAAGGATGTAAGTGGACCTGGAAAACACTTAATGTAACAATGGATTTTTTATTCATTTTTAACATTTTGACTTTGCACCAGAAGCCTCAGTCTGTAACTGCTTTATTTCTTCAGGTAGAACATTTGTCATTGCACTTGTGACCTCTAATCAGCTAACATGGCTGACTATATTCTTGACATTGTTGACACATCAGTTTCTACACTCACAAGATGGTTATCAGGTTTGTTCCAAGCTGTATATAACTGCTTGCAGTTTTTCTGGGTTTTTTTTTTTTAGGACCCTCTTAAGTACAGTGTGCCAGCGTCTCCTGCAGCTTATTCAGATGATAATGTGTGCATGAACAGGAGAGCAAGCTAGCTGTATGATTCAGATGTCTGAAAGAATAAATTCTAATAGGCATCTGTGTGCATTCATTCTAAGCATACGATAGATGGTGCAAGATCATAGCACATTTCTGTATTTCGATATCATTTGACTAAAGAGATTCCTGAGAGAAAGGTATATATAGTTTACACTAAGATACACAGGTAAATGTTATTGCGCAAACAATGTATATAGTCTGCTCTTGTCCATATATACCATAATCTTTGGAAGCAGAATTAAAGTGGTAAATGCAGATTATTTGTACAAAGTCCCTTAGTGAAAGGGCAAAAAAATTTTATGCTGTATCCATTTTAGTGAAGATGCAGATGCGGGCCTACTTAGAAATAAAATGTAGGTGTGCATGGAGGAAAAAAAATTGGAAAAATCTGAGTATATGTAGTACGTGTCAGTGATTAAAGTCAGGCTAAAGTATTTGTGTATATTTTGTTTGGTGTGACTGAACAGCTTCTGTTACATTCTTGTGCAATATGTGCATTCTTGAGACTGTCTTTGGTGAAAAGTCTTCTTGCAGTTTTGAGTATTCTGTATATAAGTTGTTCAGTCTGCTTTTCTGTGGATGTTATCTATGCAGAGAATCTTGTCATGTTGAGTATTTTAGTTTTTCCAGAATGAAGCTTAATCTGCATTCTGTCTTGCAGTGGCATGAACTGTGGCTGCTTTCTACATGATAGTCTAGAGTTGCAGCCTGTTTTTATAGAGCATTTTTCATTTTTATAGAGCTGCACAGGTAGACCTAGGTGATATTTTGGGGGAAGGGGCAGCAAACAAGGTAGTAGTGAAGATGCTATCAGATAAAAATTTTGTAATCACTTTCTCCCTGAGTTTTAAATTGTATGGGTTAAATGTTGATGCCTTACAGTTGAGAGTATAGTTTTTCATTGCAGGCATTCAATAATAATGGTCTGAACTTTTTTTGCACTTGCGTGACAAATGTTTCTGTTTCTCCAGTTTCATTAAAAGTTGCTTCTCTCCAATGTAGAGTGCCAAGAACTCTCTCTCCTTTGTAAGTCAGCTGTTTACTGTGTCATAATCATCTGGTTACTGGAGTATTACCATGAAAACATCAGCAAAGCATCCTGCACCAGATGCTTTCATAAAATTGAATCATCTGTAAGCATTTGCACCCACTGGTTTGGGGAATACTTTCTTAGGTAATGTGAAAGTGAAGTCTAGGTGCTACGATAGCACTGTACAAAAGCAAAGTTGTATTGAAAGTGCATTATCAGAACTAATTACTAGACACGTAGTATAGGTAATATTTAAAAGTTCCTTTTAAAAATTGGATGTTTGCAAATTTCTTTGTAGTATAGGCCATGAGATATTTCACAAAAGCAGACTTGATGGGTGAAAAAGTGCACTTGACTTTCATTTATCCACTGCCTAAATTATACACATAAAGTGCAGTCTTAGAAAAAATTGTTCATTTTAAATGATAGCAGTTACACAAGAGGGGGGGGTAGCCCATCGATATCTTTACTCAGATGTTTCTTCCCCCCAGACCTGTGCAATATACAGGATGTTTAGGGAAAACATTTACAAGGGATATGAATGTTTCATTCATGAAGTTGTTACTCAAACCTAATTTACCTCCTCCCCTCTCCCTCCTCCCCTCTTTGCATACTAAGTATAACCCGAGTATGAACTTAAGATGGTAATGAATTGCCTCCCTTGTATCACTTTGCTGCTTTGTGACATTGATCAATATGGGGCCATCATAACATTGAGAGGCTTGCACATAGTTGCAACTCTGTCTTTTTTTATTATTATTTCTAGTAGTCATTCGCTTCTGGTTGGGTTATGATTCATAGGTAACTCTACTTTCAGACAATAATCAGTGGGATATCATTAGATTAGAGCATGTCAAGTTTACGTGGTAATTTTTCTGCAAGAAAGTCGAGTGCTATGTGTCATGGTGATGCTTACAATATTTCTCAAGTGTGCATACAAGTGATTGAGAATGTGTTGCTGGAGGGATGTATACATGCACAGGTAGATGCATACACTGTTCATTACCAAGTATTACAATATTTGATTTTAAAAACTTTTTGTTATGAAAAAAACTTTTACTGTTTACTACCTTATTTTACTTTTATTACTTTAAATAACTGCTAATTGAACAAACCATGTAATTATAAGAAAAGCTGTCAATATAGGCAAATCCGGGTGCATACCTCAAAAAGTTTTTAAAAAGCATAATTTGCACTATAATGCAAAGTCTAATATAATGCATTTAAAATGCCAAGTATCTCTAACCAGGGAGACAAAATTCAACAAGGTAGTAAGATCTGTTTTAGAAACAGTTATATGCAGAAGGCAACATTCTTTACTCTTGAATAATTGTGCCACCAAAAAAAACCCTTGTTAGATAAACTTCTGTTAATGTCAGTTGTTTAAAGGCCTTTGTGTTACATTAGTGACCATGAACTGCTTACCAAGGGATAGGCTGCTGCGTTGCCTGCTTTGTACAGTTGCTGTAATTTTTTTTAAACTACAAATAAATCGAACAGATAACAGTACATGTTTAGTGCTTTCTGTGTGTGAAAGCTGGCAAGAAGAAGACATCTCGCCCTTCAAATGGCATTTACATGGCGAAAACAAAAGAAAGATCGCACAAATATTTTCTTTCAACTAGGAATATTTCTATTGACAGAAAATAACAGAGGCTAGACATGACCACGAGTCTGACTAGCAGCTTTTTGTTTTTTGGAGGGTTGGGGGGGTCTAAACGGGTACTTCAGCGGTTCCCTAGTATATGCATAAAAAAAACCGGTTGTGGTCTGGATCATTGTAAACGGACCACATTTCGCTGTTTAATATTCCTGCTGTGCTACTGAAGGCAAAGCCTGTCTTTTTTTTTTTTGGAGTGATCGGAAATTTTAATTACTTCCCTCATCCCTCTACTGACTGCCGTGACCTTTATATTACACATCGTGCATGTTGAGCGGTTTGAATGGCCGAATGAATCGGCCTCCTAAACACCAACATTAACAACGATGTTCAACTTGTGATGCCACCCGACTACACGACATTGTCCAGAAGTTTCCGCTCCGATCGATCGTTTCGGGGCTTAATTCCCTGAAATAGAATAGAATAGTCTTCATTGCGAGTGTAGTTGTGAAATGATTTTCGTAAACACCAAAATTGTGAATCATGAAACTCGCCTAAAAGACGTTATGAGAACAAAATTTAAGAGCAAGGGGAAGTAAACTGTGAGCGGGTTCAGGGCGGGTGAGAAGGGAACTGGCTAATCTCCCCCTTCTCTGTCTAAAGTGAAAATGAAATACAGCCGGCACTCGGTATTCGTGGAGGAAAGGTTGCGCAGCAACCCCCGGGAATGTGGAAACCCTGCAAATAACTCTAGGTCCCTCCTCCATAACCTTGACTCTTAATGTTGTGTACCATATCTGACATAGAAAGTAAAACAATACTCTGTGATAAAATAAATTAATACATATTTTTAAGGCTTTATGATATACTAATTTTTTTGTTACATTTTTTGTCTATGCGCTTCATCCACGATTTATCCTAGCAGGACACAAAACTTAAAAATATCCATTTATTGTTGAAAACCCATGAGCAATCAAAACCGCGTACGCATGCTGGGCACAGATTGTCACCAATACAGTGAAGATTGGCTACTCTGGGTTCAGATCTCGTCTCTGGCACGCTGTTCTTCCTCTAAATGTGGGATCTTTTGCCTTTATGTAGTCTTAGTTGCTGGCTCGGCATAAAACCCTAATTCCCCCCCCTCCTCGAATATGAACACTGCGCATGTACAGCACATAGAAATCCACTTGACAATATTGTTCACTTTGATACACGTGAGGTTTTCAGTCTATAGGTTTTCACTATACTCTTCTCAACAAATCTTAACGACCGTGCCCCAGAAGGAAACCTGAACAGACTTTGTAGGCTAGCTGGCTCATAATCTACAGTACAGATGGCTTGTAAGAAACTCCAGGGCATTGATATACCTCTGAGGCCGTAGTTATGAAGCGAGAGTAAGACGTTTTTCCAGGGCAAAATGGGGAACTCAAGGAAAAGTTTCTTGTTTTCATCGTTACAATGCAATTCCCTGACACCGCAGACACTACTTCATGTTTCTTTATCCCAGGGCATCTTTGCCTCCGCTTTGTAACTACGGATTCAGGGGTAACACAACATCTGCAGGGTCCGTACACAAGACACTTGTCCTCGAGTTCCCCATATTGCCCCAGGGCAAAGACTTAACCTCGCTTCATAACTACCGCCCCTGTGGACGTATTCATGAAGCGAGGGTAAATCGTTACCCGTGTACAAACTGGGGAATTCAGGGAAAAACGTCGTGTCTCCATGGTTACGATGCACTGCCCAGACCTCGTGAGTATTGCTTTATGCTACTTTACTTTAGGGAAACTTTGCCACAAACTACGTACCCAAGGGTAAATGTGGAGTCTGGACTCCACTTTATAACCACGGAGACAAGTCTCTTGCCCTCGATTTACACGGACGACGTTCGATCTACCTTCGCATCAGAATGCTGCCCCTGGTTTGTAACCACAGCCTCATGAGGGTAGGCTGTGTAGCGTTGCAAGACACGAAAACCCTGTGGCTTACTCTTTTTCTTCCAGCTTCAAGTCTTCTCACTTGGATGATCAAAGAGCTTTCAAGACTGCACATGTACAGGGCCTCCTTTTGATGACCCATCTAGTGCTTTAAAAAAAAATTCGGCAGGTGTTTGTACTACAAGCCTACAACACATTACGGCAGAAGCGGGTGGACCCCAGCACTGTTCTGTGGCAAAAGCGGGGCTGCCAGTTCTGAGGTACCCTGCGGAAAAAAAATATAATAGACAGCTGTCGAACGTAAACGAAGAAGAAGATCCTTACAGATGAACCAAGCATCCGGCAACTTCAGTTGTATAAAAGATGCTAAGGGAAGCGTGTGGTGGTGGTGGTGGTGGTGGTGGTGTGATGGTGGATTGGTGTTTACGCTGAGCAAGCAGCTAAGGCAAAACAGCCAGCCCTGCAAACAATGCTGAAGGAGAAAGAAAACTGTGCAGAGAAAATAAAGGGAAGAGAGGGTACATGTACAGGAATATTTTGACGCAACTTTCGGTCAGGTATCGTTAGACGCGCGGCAAAGCACACTTGCATGCTGAGAATGATGGTGGGCTAATACCTGCATGTCTGCTACCACTTTCGGAGACTTGAGCTGATATTCTTCAAGCCGCACGTGCGTGGATGCTGTGCTGTGCTCGCACAGGACCGATCTCGAACTCCGATACAAGCAGGGTTTGCATGCTGCTTGACCTAATCATCCTAGCTGGCGTTGATAGACACTCGGGGTTAAAGTGGAGGAGTGATGGGTGGGCTGGGGAGGTCTGACAAAACACACAGATAAACGCAACCTGTCCGACCCCTCCACCCCAACTTTTGTACCTCCACACCCTCTCGCCGGGTCACCGCCTCCAGCCCTACCCCCCGTCACTCCTGCGATTAAAGGATCGACGCTGTCGTTACCCCGAGAGCTTGACAATCGCGCAACAACAGCCGTCGCTAAGCCCCAAGCATCGGTTCTTCTCTCCAACTTCTCTGTCAGCCGCATCGTCTTTGATCTGATGCGTGATTCCCTCTACTCCGCGACCGACTTTGCTGCCCATCATTCACACAAATTCATCCCTCGCCCGTCGCAGGTCATCGGTCATCCAGCGAGGATTGGCCGCCGACGATAAGACAATCTGCCAAATGAGCAAAAACGTGACGGCGGGGCTAGCTGGTCGCCTCCCCACCACCGTCACATCAGTTTTCGGCGCAACGACATGGCTTCATCCGGCGAGGCTTTGCACCGGCTGTGCGCCCTGCGCGCTGATAATGGGAGACAATAGGTGTCGGAGTCGATCGACCTTGTGTCGGGGTGTGTGTTGGGGGAGGCAGGGTAGGAGGGGTACAGATGCGCAACTAATCGTATCTGTCTGCTTTTCGTTCCGGGAGCCGTGAAGGTCGACGAATTTTTGTGTGTAACAATGTTTTCGCTGTAGGTGGTCCGGGGTAATAGTGGTTTTACTGTCCATACGTATTTGTTTGTTTGTTTGTTTGTTTGTTTTCTTAATTAAAACGACGGAACTTACAATGCACGATTTTTAGGTGCGTTGCCATAGTAATATAGCAGCTGGAAAAGGCAAGCTATTCCAATTCTTCCACCTTTGAGCCGTACATACATACACACATACACACATGCATTCATTCATGAAGTAGCATTTATTACATGCTGTGTGTTCAGTGGTTGATAGTTTCATTTGTTGTTTGAGTTGATGAGCAGTTCGTGATGTTTATGTGGCGTTTATTATTGACGAGGTCTGGTGATGTGCATTTTCACTAAGGATCAATATAAGTGATGACATTGTTTTCACATGCACCAAAAGCATTCTTTCATGCATGGGTAAGAAAGAGAGAAAGAAAGAAAGAAAGAAAGCAAAGGATGAAAGGAGGGGGGGGGTTAAATAAAAGAAAGGTTTGAGATTTAGGCCTTTCTTGGAAAAGTCCGTGACACGCTGTGAAGACTGGGGAGGACCTAATTAGAAACAGGATACCGCAAAGGGTTACAAGAGAATTATGCTACACTGTCGGGTTTAGCCTGAAGTTGGGCGGTACTTAAGTGGCATCGCCTAATTATACCACTTATCTGAAAGGTAACACTAATTACCCACCGTGGTGCTCATCAGACCGGAACCCCTTTCACCAAACTGACAATGTCTTCACTGACTTTGTCCTGTCCCAGTTTTATTCCGATATGTGAGACTGGATAAGCTTCGCTCAGATACGTATCGTCAGCACGCAGGCAACAGGTCCTGCCAGGCGAGAGGAAGCCGATAGCCTTGTGGTTAGAGCAACTGCACCTGAACCCGAAGGCGCCCAATGCTAGGCTGTTCGATACCTGTGTGACGCAACGCAGTTCCTCTAGTTGATTCAACTGTGGAATGGGTGGGTACCCGACTCCTTGGAGAGTTGGATAAGATAAGGCATTGAGGGAAATGAAATTGGTACCACCGTTGCAAAAAAGTTGCTCCCGCGGTAAATGGTCCAGCTTTCCCAATGACTGTAATGTCACGAAGCTACCTTTAAATCACCCGCCAGCCGATAACGTGAACATTATTTATCTGAAATACTAAAAATTACCGATGATCTTTAAATACTTACATAAGACACATTAAGACTTGTTAACACTTATTTCTAACAACTCATGACCGTGCACGCACGTGTAGGTGGCGTGCATCTGGGCGATCAGTTCTGTGAAAACGCCCGCAGCTGGAGTTTGAGCATGGAGACCGGGATCATAAGCACTCTTTTTTGTGGAAGCGTTAAAACAATGTCTGGGGCTAGTTGCACAACATGTTTCTAAACCTTAAAACTGTTCTACAGAAGCAAAATCTCTTCTCCGCCATTTAGATGCATTGCACAAGAACATACATAAAATTGTAATGAGAGGACAAAGTCAGACAAACAACTTACTTAAAGCAGTTTTAGTTTTAAAAATTCTAAAATTGTGGTTAAACTAATTATTTAAATAGATTTAAGGCCTTCAAATGTCTTGTGCAACTGGCTCTTGCACTCTATAGTTTAGGCAGGGTATAATTGTACCCCATAGTAATTATACCCCATGAGTGGCTTGCATAAGATGTGTGAAGCATGGTTATTATATCCAAGTGGATTACATGCGTGCGCGAATTTTCTTTCCATACGTAGCACTGCCTGTACTTTTATAGAAAGGAGATAAGAACGGTCATGCAACTCAACCCTCAGATCGTTTGTTAGGTTTCTGTTTTGACATCAGCCTGCTGGGCGCAGGACCCAAATGGCTCGCCATCGGATGCCAGTGACAAAGCTTCTTTTTCTTTAAATTGTCAGAGAGTCTGCATTCTCTGGGTTGGAGGATGGGGAAGGGGAGAGAAATGGATTGAAAATGACAACCTAATAAAGAAAAACAATACCTTTTATTTTAAAAAAAAACACAATTCTTCGAAACTTCGACCAACAAGTCACTGCAACATTTAGTCGCCATCTTTCATCCCCTGCCATCTCCTTAGAGCTTCCCCATCTCCCCACCACCCACCACCCACAAACCGACCCACCACCCAACCACCCGCTTGATCTGCAACTCATCGGTCTCGCCTACCGAACAATCCTTGTAATGTGTCGGGCCAACGCCAGCAACGTTAGCAACAACTGTCACAGACCGCGCAAAATACCAAATGGCCCTTGATGCCACCGCAAGGTGGACGAGGCCCGGGCCATCATAATGGGCCCTGTCTCTGCGTCGCGGCAGATAAGATTGCAGGGAAAGAGCGGAGCCCCTTTTGCTCCCCAGATCAATTTCGTAAGTCATTATATGATAAGGGAGCAGCGTGGCAGACGGACGGATCGCTCGCGCTGCGTAACCCTGGTGATGCGCGCGCATCCTGACCGGCAGGCGCGTGCGCGCCCGCTGGTGGCGAGAAATACTTATTCAAATTTTTGGCTGCCAGTGGGGTCTTGGGGACGTTCGATCGGCTTTGTTACGAAAGTGTTAACACCCGTTTAACTACAGTTGAAGAGGACTTTCCGCAAGACTGATGTAGAAGTTAGAGCCCCGTAACTTAGTGCTGCCCTAGGGCCAGTGAACGTGAGTGGCTCACTGTGTGTAGAGTGCGGCATGTGGAATGCGGAGCATAACCCTCTTGTTTCCCCCGCTACCGTTACGATCCCTGATAAGTCGGGAACCCTTTTCTGCTTGGAGAGTTTTCAAGCTACAAGGCCCGAGCAGGATTTGAACCAGCGATCTTTTGTACCACACAAACTTAAGGTCGACTGACAGCGCTCTAATCACCAGTTTGATATCAGGTAGCACGACACCCATCGTTGTTTGCACGTGCAACCGAAAAAAAAAACATGATGGAATAATAATAAAGTACATTCATGTTTCACAGTTTCATAAACGTCCTCGCTGCGGTTTACGTAACTAAATGGAAACACACACAGACACACACAACCCTGGTAAAAGATCAGATATGCCGTATTACAAGTGAAATGAATAGCCACTGGTCATTCCAGTTCATCAGATCGAAATACTCATTTACACATGCTTCTTTTGAAGACTGATTGCACCTGACCACCTCCATCCTTAACCCTTCCCCACCCCCTACCCCAGCACCCACAATCGAGTGATGTTACGTCTGTCAACACTCCGAGCGTATCTTGATATGGCGCGCCAATGTTTCCCTTTGTTAACGAGAATTTTGTGGATGACAGAAGCTCCTGACTGCCTGCTGTCCACCCTACGTGAAGCTGTAGATCGCCATTAAGATGTCACGCGCACAGGAAGCAAGCCTAGTGGCGCAGAGTCGCATGTCAGCCTCCTGTTCGTGACGTCAGCTGGACTCCGGACCAGGGGGGGGGAGGAGGGGCATGCATGCTCGTTCGCATCTTTTTACTCACACATACATGCCACTCGGCCCAGGTTACTTGGTCTTCACACGTTTAGAAAGAGAAAGAAAGCGATGAAGAGAAAGCAAAAAACATGGAACGCAAAGTACAAAATATTGCACTCACAGAAAATCTTCCTTGTTCCAAATAAATCCTTAAATCAATCCAACGATGGCACAGGCTTTAATTTTGTCTGTTCCCCCCAACATATTACAACAAATGAAGTCTACTAAAGTAAATAACTAAATTAACCCCGAGAAAGAAGACGGCTGAAAGGCTCATTATATGTTGAACCTACGAAATAAGGGACTCAAGTAGATAAAGAGTACGCAACCTCTGCACGTAAGATTAACAGATGAAGGCCAATAACAGGAACATTGGATACGACGCTTTATCCGCTAATCAGCGAGCTCAGTGCGCTGTAAGGAAAGAAATAAATGTACGACACAAAGATACAAATATGGAAAAATCAGGGTAGGGTCGTCTTGCGGAATGAAATGGATGGCAAGATGTAAAGATAATTTAAGAAAACTTTAAGACAGTTCAAGCCAAAATGTTCATTTCCGCTTTGGTCAATTAAGCCGCAGCAGGGAAAACGATCATTCTACTTGGCAGCTGTTTTTTTGCGGTGCCGACATCTGTGCTGCAGAGTCTTATCTAAAAGACAAGTATTTCACCAGGACACAGAAGATTGGAGGGCACACTGAACAAAGAAGGAAGACAGAACTTTCTGGAATATGAGGTTTGCTAGGTAAGATTTCGACAGCTACCACGTAGGGGTGACAGCTCCCATTATTTTATCTCTCAGCAGCTCGCCGTGTCGCCCGCTCAGCGGAGACAACCGCTGCTCAACAGCACCATCCATCGAGGAAGGCCCGTAACCACGGGACCGGGGGGGGGGGATTTTCTGTCAAGAGGGACCATATTGGAAACAGCGAGTGGTAAAGAGGGTGGAGCACTGCTTTAACGAAACATTATCTAAGATATCGTTACAACTTTATCAAGGGCTAGCGTTTCTGGTCTTCATCACTCTTTGTAAAGCGAGGAAACTCGATGATCAGTGAGGATAAAGCGGACGATATCGCCGGGTCGCATCTGGGCCGATCGAGTCCCCGGATGGAGTGTGATACTCTGGCAAAAGCAGATAGCGGCTCGGGACGACAAGGCCCTGCGCAACGCCAGGGTCTTCGCATTGTGCTCCTCGTCTGTTATTTGTATGACAAGGACAAGCGCGCAACCCGAGCCGTCATATCGGGTCAACCATCGGCACAGACAGCGCACACTTATCGGCCAAATATATCAATTTAATTTTGACGGACTGAAAGATGGAAACCCTCTTCCCTGGGGTTCGGGGAGGAGGGTATACGGGCTGGCGGGAAGGGGGGGAGGTGAATACGAAATGTCGGGTGGCGCAGTGGCGCGAGCAGGCACGTGCAAGTTTATAAAAGAACAACCCTCCATGTTGCCGATGAAAAGTGGAAACTCGCTGCCGTTCAGTTCCGCCGCCATGTTGCAGCATCCGGTGGAGAAGGAGGTTGCCTTTTGTGCGCGAGTCAAATTTTCTAGAAAAGAGGCTCGGAGACAGATATCCTAGTCTTGATCAACAGGCAAAAGGTGACAGGCGCTATAGGTATCTCGTTATGTAGTAGAGTTACTCAGTACTTTCCACACTTCATAGGTTCACAGTATTAGAGGCAAACAAGAGTCAAGCATGAAATTACACTCAACGCTGCTAGCTATTTACAAATTCAGATTGCAGTCATTAGCTCTTTTTATATTAAAATGCTTTAATAACTTTCTTTTTTTTTTCTCTCTCTCTCTCTTTCTCTCTGTATATATAGAAAAACAGCTATTGAGACTGCGATGAGCATATGCCATGAAGCGTTGCCCAGTCAGTAGTTTTGGGACGTTGTTTGCAGGGATGTCTTGAACTCTTTCTAAAGCCCAGGAGAAAACGACTTAGAGACTTCTATTTCGTGGAGGAAAATAATTGTTCGCTCAGATTTCGGTAATGAACATCTAATAATTGTACTGAACAGACTCATTTGGAAATAATTTTGCATTCGGGTGCGGAGGAAACAGAAGAAAGCTGCCTCAGTTTTGACTTTCGCAAAATGTTTCGTGTGTTCTCACGCATGGATACAGGCTGAACTGGGCGCTTGTGTTCTACGGTTTGGTCAAAGATGCTAACTGCTACTTAGTATCTTTGGTTTGCTGTGATAGCAATGTAACCGCGATGACCGCAGTGACCATCTTGCGGGGTAGAGGGGTGATGGTTAGGATGGAGGTGGGGGCGAGCTCTGTCGCATATCGTCAGGTTAGAGAATGTCCGGTCCTGTGATTGGGCGATCTTTCCCAGTTTGCAACTCTTTCAGGCAGTCAACGGTTTGTTCTTAATTAAAAACTGATCAATCATGAGCTGGTTTCGTGCTGGTCGGTGATCTAGTTCCGCTGACCCACTGAAGGTGGCTGCTCGCACTCACGTGAATGATGCTGCAGACGGCTTCGCACTTGTGTTCTTACTTTAGTGGTACAAGAACAGATAACTGCCGCGGACACAAGCATCGGGGTTTTATCTGGATCCTTTTTTTTTTTTTTTTTTTTACTATTTCAATGCTTTTATTTCTATTACTATTCTATATATGTTAGTATTGACTTACTATTTAAGCTTCTTTCGACTGATATACACATAAATACAGCTCATAATGTATAATGTTTATTGATTTATTTGAGATAAATAATTAAGTGTTTATATTTGTTACATATTAATGCTGTCACCTTATTTTTGCACTCTCGCCAAAGATTGTAGCACGCTCTGTCACTGTTGTTTAGTATTCGCAACATTGAGACTTTCTTCGCCTCTTTCGACACGAAAGCTTTAAAGGCTTCTTGTTTATTTCGACACGAGAGACTCAACGAATCATTTTTCCCCCCACCCTGAACCTAGTTCACGATCTGCGTTCAAACCAGTGTTTGGAACGTATTTCTTTCTGGATAGAGTTGAAATTGGGGTAGACAATGACACTAATCCTTCCTGAATCCTTAAAGACATTATCTTCGATACCTTCGTCACAGTCAGCTTTTAGCTTTATGCTTCAGAATTGTGACCTCTTTGATCTGGAAGTAGTTAGCTGTGTCTGGCTTTTCACTCCAGCCAGTTTCTCCTCCTCGCTAGTCGGATGAGTTGAACTCCATCGACGTGGCAGTCCACTAGGAAGCAGCACTACCGCAAGTACTGACGCGAGGAAGGGAGAGGGGAGAAAGTCCATAGGGAGCTGCTCGGAAGGTCGATGTCTTTTTGAAGTGCTGAGTGCTACGCAGACCTGAGACTAAAGTGACCATTGTTACCTTCGTGTCGAATTACCGGAACCTGTCTGACATCCCACTTTAACCAACCCTTGACGGACGCCAAAGAGCACATAGCTGGAACTCTTTCTTGTGTGTCCTTGCTATGACCAGATACCATTAGGACGTCATTGTAGTTCAGACTCTAACCACGTGCAACACACTGGGATTTTTTTTTCTTTCTTTCTTTTTTGAGAAAAGGATCAGACCTTCCTACGGAGAAGCTATATCCATATCGACTTTCCCCTTTCCCATGATCCCTCCTTCCAAGAATACTAATGAACGACAATCCTCGCACTTTACCCTCCCCGCCACCCATCATTCGCCATCCATTGCTATGTCTGGGCCACAGCGCCATCTGCATGCGAAGTCACGAAGCTCTTTCCTCACCGACTTGGCTACGTTCGCAGTACACCCGTGGAAAATGTCTCTCTTTATACTTTTTGCATTTGACAGGAGCCATTCGCTACGGATGGCTGGCAACGCCGCACCTCTCTGACTATTAGCGCTGTTTGCGAGGCGGTCGTTGTTAGCTTTGAATATTCCTGCCATGTCGGCACGATTAATGTCACGTGCTGTGGTGCAGTTTTCAATAAATAACCCTTTCCCTTTTAATATCTGTGTATATTATTTTTATACACATAGCAGATTTTCACGTCTTTTAGTTAGACTCCCAGATTTTTACTTCTGATTGCCTGCTGTCAGCATGATTGAAATCGGGAAAAATCTTCCTTGATTTTCGTTGATTGCATGCCCTGTTCCCAGCAGTCAGGGGGGTTATTAATAGATCAAAACAGAGGAAGAAGGAGAATTGAGGGTGGCTATCTTCTAAACATGGCCGTGTCCCCAGGCTAGTGGTGTATGGTGACGGCTATTAATTCTTCTCTGCGATCTTGTCGCTGGGGTAATCAGAATCACAGTTTCCAGGGAAAACACCGCCACTTGCCTTCGCATGTGACTGGCTGCCTAACCGCCAGCTGGTCGACGAATTCTTCTGTTGAAGCTAGCACAAAGTGTAGCGGAAGATTGCACCGTTATCTAGAAGATAATGTCGAGGCAGTCAAATGATAGCAAGCTGAGGTGGTGCCTGACAACGCAAGCAGTAGTAGCCGCCAGTCCTGCTGGTCAACGATAGCAACCCCACAACGAGACTCTTTGGGTTTTTTGTGTGCGAGCCGAGCTGTTTTCTTACATGACATTCCAGAAGCTGCCATGGATATATGCGCTCACATGCATGTACTGCTGGTGAAACGACACTGTTTGAAGTGCAAGACGGATTGAAGAAAGAATGAATGAGAGAATTAGAGAGAGATATGGCGAACATGATCATCTGATGACCATTAGTTCAGTGAAATAAACGTAATGAGCTGCTAACGACAATTGCAATCAACGAACTAACATTTAGAATTTCTTACGCATGTTGACTGCCCCACAACACAGAGAGCTCTGGTACATCAAGGTTCGGGCGTAAGTTTATCCACTACACGACTTTGAATAAGAGCTTTCATCACTGTGTGCCATCAGTCTCTTCCTACCTACACACGAGACTACATTTTTATCTTTATTATCTATCGAAAGACAGACCCTTCATATCGACCATAAAGACGGCAATGCGAAGTCAAACTATTCCAAGGAGAGACTATCACTTTTTGGGAAACCCGGATGTTACAGTGAACACCACTCGACCGCGTCGCCTGCATGCAAACGCCAGCAGTATAGAAGCTGACTGTCAGAGTTAATCTTGTTTTAATGAGAGATAAACCCAGGAAAGGAGTCTCTTAACATCTCGCGGGCAACAAATAAACGTCTTATCTAAGCTTCACTCAAGATCTTCCAACAAACACCCTCTCCCTTTCGAAAAAGGTTCCACTCGTCTGGTTTTGAGGGAGGAAAAAAAAAAGGCGTTGACTGAGCGTGTCTATCTTGATTTGGCTATCTAGTTCTTCCAAACTGTGATTGGAGCTAAATGACTGGTTGGGAAGTCTGCGCCCAAGCTATCTCTCCTTGTATGCGCAGGACTGCCAAACTCACACGCGCGTTGAACGGAGCCACTCAAGATGGCGGCCACTTGTTAACTCCCCCCCTCCTCCCACATTTCTAAAACGTCGATCTAGCTTTAGGGATGAAAACTGACAGTCCGATTTTCATTAACAGATAAATCGCAGTGGCTGCAAAAGGCTGTACGGCGGCTATCTTCGCTTCTGCTCGATTACACGCCATCATTTGTGGTGGCCGCAAAAACGCTGGGCAGACAAGCCGGCCGCCATTATCGCGCGCTAACACGCTACGTCATATCTTCTGGCGCGAAAGATGTTTATCCCTCGCGACGCAAAGCCTGCAAGGCGCGTGCGTCAGCCCCTCTTTCTCTCTCTCTGTTCCTTCCACAAGTTTTTCCTTCCATCTTTCCGTCTTTTCCCCCTATCGCAGTGCGTGCGCGCGCACGTGTGTGTGTGTGTGAGAGAGAGAGAGAGAGAGGAAGGAAGGAAGGAAGGAAGGAAGGAAGGAAGGAAGAAAGAAAAAGATAAAGGGGTAGAGCGGGAAGGGCGGGGGTTTGGAAAAACCAAGTCATCGAAATCATTTTGTTCACAGTTGTTTCCACAAATCGTGGAGGATGCTAGTCATGTTTATAAACTCCCGCAAGTGTCTCGCCCTTCTGCAGGCACCAAGAATGTAAACGAGTATTGGCTGGCGGCGAGGTCAAGTCTGAGGTCAGAAACATCTTTCAACCGTTTACGCACTATATTTTCACACACGCTGTATAAGCCTGCCACATAGAACGTCCGGCACATGACGCTCATATATAAATATATAGTGTCGGATATTCTATGGAAGATGGCTTAAAAAAAAATAATCACGATACTGCTGCCGCTGCGTGCTTTTGTCGGGAATTGAGGCGATCATTTCTGCACATTAAAGGTTCATTTAAACACCGTCCCCCAGAAAGACGATTGCGAGGTGGCGATCAGTGAACATGGCACTGCGCATGCGCCTCGTGGATGTTGAAGAGGGCGCTGGCAGCGCGAGATAAGCGCCTTCCAATCATGGCCGCCGGAGTCTTACCACGATAGATCTTGCTCTATCGCGGTCCCATCGACACAAATGAAATGATCCCGTGTAATCATTGAAGAAATTAATTTCCTAAATAAGAATGACAAAGTGCAAAAAGAATTTAGCCTTCTTCCCCTGATTCATAAGTTGCGAAACACTGATACCCTATCCCCAAACTTTTGTCCATGTTTGCCGAAATGGCCGGCAACTTCTTGCGTGGGATATCTTGATCGACGGGATTAAAATACCGCAAACTCAATTTCCGCTCTGGCATTCGTAAAATAAGGTGATAGTCATGGAGGAAAACTCCTTAAATGGCCTTCTCCACACAGGAAAGAAAAATCTTCGTTTTAGTTTTGACGTTGCTGGAAAATTTTTTGTAAGGAACAAATGTCTTCTAGCTTTAGATCACGAGAGTAGTCTTGATGAATAATACATTTGCATCTAGGGAACGGTGTGTGATCAAATGCGAAGAAAATTAATCTAAAGAACAGAAAATAAAAGTTGGCGTTGGTGATGCATTCGAGTGACACTTTTGTATTTGGAGACAAAGTAGTGGTTTAAAGCTAGATTTTATGGGGTAAAACTGGAAAGATGGAATTAAATTACAATATTGTAATTAAATTTCATGTTCGTGGTCCTCAAATTGATTCCCTTTCTTTAAACTCCGGTCAAGACGTATTCATTTGTCTGGGGACGATTTCTATGTACGTGAAATGCCTAAGGAGTCGTCAAAGCATTATTATTATAATTATTATTATTATTATTAAGCAACCGGAAATGGTTAATTAAAGCAAAGATGGTATATAATCGGAAATTTTTGGTATTAAAAAGTAGTTTTCTTTGCATGTTGTCAAAATGAGTTATTTGCGTGCGTGTAATTAAGATCCCCCGTCTCTCTCTTTCTCTCTCTTTCGTTCAGGGTCTCTCTATCTGTCTCGGAGGTGTGTGTGTGGGGGGGGGAGGTAGACTGGAGGCGGGTTCGTGTCTCTGGGCGTGGGTTTGTGCACGTGCGCGCATAGAAATATGCCTAAAGACCAATAAACGGCAATGTTTGCCCTAGAAGATGCAGCATATATCCAACGTAGTAACAAATACAAAAATGGTAACCATGACAACCATCGTCATCCACAACCTCCTTATCATCATTGCGACTGTTGCGCGATAAAAGTTTCTTACGACCTACAACATTTGCTTGTATATTACTGATTCTAGGGCGCAAGTCGGACCATATTCCAGTGTCAAGAACTCTCAGTCAGGCCGTTTTGCTTGGACGAACATGGACGAACGTTTGAACAAGTGTCTTCTGCACAAAAGTTTGCCAAACATTTTTTTGTTCAAGATGACAATTTGTTGTTTGAATGACATTTATTATAGAAGACATAATAAATTATTGTCATTCTGTTCTAATTTCCAGCACAAATTACTTTATAATTATGTACATAATTTTCAAAACACCTGTTCATATCTACTAAAATGTTGTACAGATTAAACTCATTGATCCCTTTATGTCCATTTTCAGCTTCCTGCCACATCTGCTGTTTCAAGCCATCAACTTTGCCAAACTTCGTCAAATGTTCGGTTAAGAACGGATGAGAACGTCAGATGTTCGGTTAATATTTGTCCGGTCATGAACGGCTTTTATGAAATGCCACGTGGGGTAAAATTTTGGTGGCACTGTGCAGCAACCAGCATCCTGTCCCAGGCAAGCTCACGCAACCGAGCCTTCGGTTGTCCATAAAGAGCGTCTTTTGATCATGTAATAGCCAAGCAAGCGCGTTGCACCGCAGGCAGCCCCACCACCAACTGATTACCGATGGTTGTTCGTGATCCTTAGGCCCCTGACGCCGCTAAATGGCTGTTACGATACTGCGAGGCTACAGTAACCATTTTTTTTTTCGCGCTTTTCCTTCGTTAGTTCAGTTGCATGTATCTGTGAACGACGAAAAAAAAAAAAAATAAATAAAAAAAAAAACCAGCGTATCTCAAACTGCTCGAGTGAAAGCTTCCATCACGACTGCGGTAGTAAAAATTCGACAGTTTTGTGATCCAAGATAGTGTAAATATTTAGAATCAACCTGATTAACAGCAGCAGAGTCATAACAAGGACGAAGTTAATCACAGTGAGGGGGAGTCATTAATAAACACGCATTCTCTAGTCTTAAATGAGAATTTATAAGGAATTAAAAGAGTCTTGTGAGTTTTGCTACCTTTAATTACTTTTTTCGGGCTTAATGATATTTCTTTTAAAGTTAAACACTTCTGATTTATTTAATTTGTTTATGATGGTAGGGGATGATGACTTCTTCCTTGCGTCAAGGAAATTGGGAATCCTGGCAACGATTTGGTGGTTGTCTGAATCTTTCCAGTGAAGGACTGGTTACTTATCTGAAGGACGCTGAGAAAAGCCAGAGGTCCTGCAGAAGATGTACAGGAGAATGGATCCAAGGAAATAGGTAAATGGGCCTCTTGTGGTTCAGGAATGACCCGTATCAAGCCAAGATGGCCAGTTAGATATGGGGTTATCACGACACCATTTACTTTCAATCTCTGGAACACGCTTTGACTTGTTTACACTGCGGTCTCCAAGGTTATGACTGGTAGTAAGTACAGCAGGACTAATCTGCTTCGTCATTAGAACCTTCATCTGATTGTCCAGGAACGTTTTGAAGATTTGACGAGTGGTGCCTCTGTATACGTACATGGACCTGCGACGGGGGTTTCAGATGTTGAACGAAACCTTTGTCAGATCGTCCCGTGAACACGTGCCTGGTCGCTTCACAGCATGGAAGACAAACCTGTCTTGTCTTGAGAAGCGGGAAAGCAAACAGTCGAGTGGTTAGAAAACCGGTTACTGAGGCTATGGGCGTGCACTCAAGGCGGTTCGATACCAGCCCGGCCAGTTTATCTGCCCTTTACAAGGTTGGTTCGGAATGAAAGACAGCGAGGGAGAGACGATAGGCACGACCCTCACAAAAAAATGCTTTCCCCAAGAAAAAGTGGGATCTGCAACCCCTCACTCCCGAAAGACTGAAAGATCAGGTGAAATTCTTCTCTTTTTTTTTTTTTTTTTTTAACCTCCACGCTACATGATGACATTTGTGATACACTGTCCGTGCTTTCTACGGGGTTCTAGTAACATGGACGAAGTAAACTAAATGCCGTAATCTTCTTTTTTTTCTATGAGGTTCCTTGGATAGAGTAAACTCATGCCGTAATGTGTTGTACGTGTTTTCTACGTGGTTCCTTGGAAAGAGTACACCAGTTCAGTAATCTGCTGTACGTGGTTTCCGTGTAGTTCTTTGGGAGATGAAAAAGCTATTGTCAAAATCTGTTGTTCGTGATTTTTACGGGATGCCTAACAAAGGGTGGAGAAAACTAAGAACTCTGCGAGTTATGCAAGCCAGCATACAGCGAACGTAGGAGGAGCAGAGAGGGCCTACGTGACCCACCAACGCTCGATAGCAAATCCTTTCTGGAAGCGAGGCCCATCTGATGAACAGTGAGGTGTTTCCTGACCCAAGCAGGAAGTAAGACATGTAATACTGTAAACAAGCGGACTGACGATATAAACGAAACAGGTAAAAATATTGTGCTAAAATAAGCAACATTAGCCGAGCTGGCCCTGTCGACTTGGTGATACATCTCTGCAGACCTACCACTATAGGAGTTAACTCCTCTTCTTCCCCACCCCTACAACCATCACCACCGCCACCACCACCACAAACATAGCGGAAGAAGCCAGGGTTGCTTGCTGTGCGGCAAATGTGTCGTGTTTGTCCATTGTTTACTTCATTGCAATCTCTTTCCGTTTTTAATTCATCTTGCCTCGAGCGACGACCGGCTGTATTTGGGTGATATCACTTCGTCATACAGATGACATGGCTGGAAATGCCGCACGGCTGTAAGGAAGAAGGTCGGAGGATGAATAACTGTGATATGTTAAAAACAGATGTAATCATGCAGTGTACAAGGATAGCGTCAACATCTGTGGTTGTAACTGGCTTACCCAGGCGCGCGCGCAGACACGTATCTCTCTCCCTCTCTCATTCACACACACACACACACACTCATTTTTGTCTTTCTCTCCCTCTCATTTACACACACACACACACACGCACGCACGCACGCACGCACGCACACACACACACACACACACTTTCTCTCTCTCTCTGAGATGTTAACAGGTAGTTTGCCTACACTCTGGCTATTTCGGCGTTCTAGCTATATCAGAGATCAAGAAATTCAAGTGGCCAGCTCACAGGCAATCTAGCTCGTCATTCTGTCTCGATGGTGTAATTTTGTTTTCTTTTTTCATAAAGATGACCGAGATTCCTTTCCTCCGCCCAGGGTTGCTACCGATTCTGGGAATGCGTTGGTCTGAAACGAATCTGTAATGCAATGTTGTTTCCTTCTTTTAGAGCTGACGATTTTTTTTTAAATTTAGAATTTTCTCTGATCTTTTCGACTTTCTTGTAAAGATTTCACTATAATTTGGACGTGACAGAGCTAGATGTAACGTTGATAAATTATATAACAAAGGACCAGGCACTGATACGACTTCCAATAGGTATCTTTTGCTTATACCATGAGGAGATGGGCAATGACTGAGTACATTCTCCTCACGCTAGCCTTGCGGACTTGGAAGTATGTATCTCACTCTGCTTCATCTGCCCGGCCCCCCTCGGCAGATGAATAGACTCGTTCTGTCAGCTACCAGGACCCGCCCGAGATGGGAACGACCGATAACGGGCGCCGGGGAGATGCGGGCGATAAGATGGAAGCGCAGATAAGCGGCCCAGATTGCGCAGGGCCCAGCACTCTCGTATCCCGCTGTAAATGAAAGATGGCGCGATAAGCCGTCCTGTCGGCCATGTCAGGAGGGATCGATAGATAGCGATCGGCCGCAGCCCGGCCCCACCATTGTTGGAGAGCAGCCGAACGGAGGATATCGGTCCGCTACATCTTCTGCAAAACACCATTTTCTGCTCTCCCTGTCGCTGAAAGTCCGTTTCTTCCGGTTACTTTGGTAACCCCTTTCCGCGCAGACGCCGAAGCCTCTGACGTTGCTCTTTCCAGACCGAGTCTGTCTTCCCAAAACGGTGGGCGGACGAATCTCTCTGTATCCAAAGAACAGCGTGGGCTGCGGCGCCCGTTTGGTACTTCGACGAGAAATCGTTTAAGTTACAGAGCCAACAGCTGACCCTTTGCAAATTATCCCTTGCAACCCGTGCTTTTCGCCGTTACGGGCTTACGCCCGTCGCTATCAGTCATCTTTAATGAACTCGCTCACAGCGATGAAAAGTGACCAGAAGTGGCCGGAAGCGGACGTGGGCATGAGGCCGTGTCTGCGCAGAATCCCCGCTGATAATCGAGAAGGGCTTACTTTAATATGTGATGTACGTGCATCAAGACAGAGGTGTGTGTGTGTGTGTGACGGTCTCTAGTCCATCAACAGTACATCTGGTCAACATGTTGCGATCACAGACATGATGTCAGATTGGGTGTGTGTGAGAGAGTGAGTGTGATTGAGAGAGAGAATAAAATAAACGTTGATATAATGACCCTGATAACAGGAGATATAACCACGGCCCCGCCTCACACCTGCGCGAAAAAAAAAATGCGCAAAACTAGCGGGAAACCTTCAGAAATCCCTTTTCTTGCACCAACCGTTCAACGCGTGCACACACCGGTGGGTCTTCAAGTGACATGTACACACAGATGTGACGGGACAGCCCAACCGCTATCGAGATCTTCTGAAGGTGATACTGGTGTATACGGGACCTCCTTACCTAAAGGCTCTTCTTCACGGGACAAATAGGAACGAACGTTCGACCATGTTTGACATTTTTTTAAATTTATATAAACATCATGGAAGTCAAATGAGAACGACGTGATTTTTATAATGATGCATGCTTATAAATGCAAGGAGCGTGCTGAAAGCTGATCTGCTCATCAGTGAAGCGGGCGCTATCACCTACACGCCAGTTTACCGTTTATTTCTGTCAGGTTTTGTTCACTCGTGTGACGTTCCGCACTGCGCGAGAGCCACCGAATCGCACGTGCTCATCAAAGTCGCGGACGATGGCGACCTTGCGTGCGAGGCTTCACTGCATCATCGCAGCCTGCGAATTCCATGTCATCGCATCATCACAGCCTCCTTGCAAAACAAAAGACAAGTACATACAGCTACGGACAACTATCATTATCAGTCCCCAACGATGGTGGCTTGACATTTTTTTCCATACGAAAATAAATAAATGAACCAGCAAAAACCTCGTCTATATAGTTTCGGATTTTGCGCGCGCACACGAAAAGAGGAAGAGACACACATAGAGAGAGTGAGAGTGAGAGTTTGTGTTGTTTACTTTGGAAGAAAGCGATCCAGATTACTCTGCTAGCGGAACGCCTGGCTTCCGAGATAATGGTTCCATCAGTGATCACTAAGAATAAGATTCCTTTATAAATATCGCGAAGATTTGTTCTTCCTGTTTTCTTATTTACATATTTATTTATTTATTTATTTATTAAAGAGTACTGTTATCTGCATTTGTCTGCCTGAGCGCGAATTCTTGAAGCCCGTTAATTTATCCTGCCTGTTACCCTACCGAGGCCGGGTGTCAGCTACCCACGGATAGGTGTTAAAAGCCCATATTCATTTCCACAGGGTAGACCTACCCAAATCGTTTTGACAGCTGGTACTTTAACGGCGGGTCCGCTTTCGATAACTTTTTCCCCATAAGAGTGAATATGGCGGAAACAGTGATTCATTTAGTTCAACAGAATAAGGGTCCTTGGTTGAAATCAGTGTTCTGTAGCAACATCCAATCAGCAAGTAGCAGTTCTCTTACGCCCCTTCGCAAATTGGGTGTGCATATGTGTGTAGCTTAGCTTATAGAGTGTGTTTTCTATTAGCTACAAAATTTCAGGTTTATTGACATGAATGCAAAGCAATTTGAATCAAAGAGAAGTTCTGATTCTGACAAAGCCCTTTTTCTGTTGCCTGCTCTGACCGAAGTAATAATTTAAGATTGTGGGTGACACAAACAACAGTAAAGCGAGACATTGTCACGGTCTTGCCGAGAGAAGACTTATATCGGCTGCTACTATCGTCAACACCTTTCTTTCCGATTGATGGGAACTGGACAGGAAAGGGGGGGGGGAGCAATTTGAGAGAATAAAGCCGTTGTCACTCATTTACCGTAGATGTACAATAGCTTACTTACGCATGAACAACATATAAAATCCAAGAAAATAAGCCTAATTCAAAAATTGTAACTAGTTTAAAAAAGCAATGATTAGCTGACTTATTTCTTTGATTTTGAATAATATATATATATATATATTTTTTTTACTTAAATGTACTTACATGATATACCGACACACTCCTCTTAATGCTAGGAAAATTATATTTCACCTCTGTGTGTGTGTGTGTGTGTGTGTGTGTGTGTGTGTGTGTGCGTGCGTGTGCGGGTGGGTGGGGGTGAGTGGCAGCGCAGGTTGTGAAAATGTAATAAAATTATTATTTCTTCTTTGCTGCAAAATGTATATTTTTGATGATTTGGCAATCACTTTACGGTGAATTTTGAAGTCAGTAGCTCTGCACATTTCTCTGTCTCTGCAAGGGTTCGTTCCTAAAATAAAAAAATACTTATTGTGTGACAGCTATGTGAATATTTATAATCGTATGTCTTGCAACAGTGCTAACTTTTTTACTTACAAGTCGCTTTCCACCAACAGTTATTTCGGAATCAATGTCTTGATGCTGCAGCACGCATCTTTGATGCTACTTCTCACCAAGCCTGGCAAAGATATTCAAGCTTACAACTGTAAGCGGTTGTTCTACTCGTCGATTGGACACTTGCATAACTTCCCTGACTTTCATACCTACGATGTAATATTAGGATCTGGTTGATTAAACACAGATCATTTATGTGAAATCCTGATACGAAGTGTCGACTGCATACCACTGGGTTTGCTGTCAGCACGAACATTTTTCTTTTGTATCGCTTAGAACCAAAAGTTTGTCTTACAAGTTTTTAAACATTTGTTATCGGGAAAGCAGATAACAATGATTTTCTCCTGCCTTTTTTAAAGTTGCCGTTGTGACAGTTTATGTAACAACACTGATCTTTCCATCTGTCTCTTAATTTTTTGTTAAAGGCTGCTGAGTGGCTAACAAACTGCCCCCCCCGCCCCCACCGACGAATGTATACTAGGTATGTGCTGAATAATTGACGAAATACCCTCATTGTTCGAGACTAGTATAGGAGAATTATTTTAACAGAGAACTTTTGGTAAATAACTTTTTTTTATAGAATTAATAATACGATACTAGCAGACTCCATAAAACTCGAACTGAGTATCGCAGTCAACATGATGCGACTCTTTTTTTTTTTGGGGGGGGGGATGGTTATTTTGATTTCTAATTACAAATAAAATAATAATTTGTCGTCTAACATTTGCTTGAGGAAAATCATTTGGTCAGAGTAAATAAATTTGATTTTCAGCAGCTTACTGGGTTCTTTTCTTTATTTAATGTTTCTGGCTTTAGTCGTTTGCTTCCCGTGACTGAACAACGCATGCGATGCAGTATTTTTCGGGAATTCCCGATATGCCGGTAACAACTCGGGATTAGGGAGGTTCAAGAATAAGGATTTAGTTTGGCTTTTGGATTAACTTGCTAATTCCCCAGCCAACTCAGAGAAATTTTATGTGTGGGCTACTTGCCGATGGCCACGAATACAAGCCAAGGAAGAGAAAGCTAGTTAACTTTGACACAAATTACCTAAAGAATCGTGCTTGTTGCACTGTTTCTCCCCAGCAGGACTGGTCCGTGCCATCACAAATCGAACCTGCCAACCACCCCCACCCCTATTGCCAACACAAACATTGCCTAATCCAGTTGAATGTCTGTCTCCATGTAAATGCGTTTCTCCTAAACCCCATGACGAAGCTGAACCCCCTCTGCTGTTTCATCTCAAATGTCCTCATTAGAACAAGGGATGAAGCCCTTGGACTAGTTCACCAGGATGTAGCCTCAGTTGCTGACTTAGCTAAAACACCCATAAACCAACAAGCACCCCCCCCAACACACACACACACACAGAGCCACGTCAGTCCAAGGACTAAACTAAGCATCCTCTGTCAGTACAGCGTGCGTTCGCACTGAAAGTGGAAATTCACTGAAGGTAAGTAATGGTGCGGATAAGGGAGAGTCTTGAGAGGACAGTCAGTATGTTAGGGACCACTGAGAGCATGGTCAAGGCTAGTCATGGTAGCTATCAGCGCCGGCGCACCACGAGCTTTGGGCGAGAATAGGCCGTAATCTCTGAACGGTTGCTTCCGGCTGACGGCTTCCTTCCAGGCCTGGAATGCCAATGATTTCAAGTGATATGATCCGGGAGACGATCGCCAAGGACCATGGCGGTGGACAGTCGGGCGATTGCCGAGTTTTATCTCGCCGCCTGCATGTACAGTTCTTGGTCCGGTCGGCACTGAGTCACCCTATCCGCTGTCATCAGTAAGTGGAAGGTGTTGAGGTTGTGGGATGGGGGTGATTTAGGAGGCTGAATAGGAACTGGTGAGATCAGTTTGATGTAGCCAGTCTTTGCTTACTATGAGGAAAAAAATGTTAAGGGTGAACCGAAGTATACTAAGGTTTATTGCATCCAAACAACTATTAAACTTTGAAGACGATAACGAAGCAGTCTTTGAGGAATGATTATATCGAGTGAGCAATACAACGCCATAAAGTTCTCCAGTAGATGCGCAATACTCGGGAATTGGAGCTGTATTATCTGTAAATTACATCCGAGGCTCACTTAGGTCTGTATAGTCACGCCATTTACCCGGATGACGGATGTGTTGCGCATCCAAGTACAGATAACCCGTCTAGGAACATATTCCGTGGCAGTGACCGTCGGCTGTGGCTGGGTTCTGTAACTGTTCTTTGTCCCTACTGTCTGGGTCTTATGTCTGTTGTGCTTGGGTTTTCAGGGTTGTATATGTCTGTAGAGTCTGGGCTGCATATGTTTCGTGTGAAGTGTTATTTTACCTTTAGTCTTCAATTATATTGCTTGGGTTAGGGTGAAAGGTCACGCACTGCCAACAGACATGGAAGTGTGATTGACTGATCTTCTGACAGTTATGAACTATAGAACCTGGTGCTGTTAGTTTTCAATGGTCAATGACCAATCAATGCCCTGACTGTTAAAATTTCTTTCAGAAGGCCTCAGTTTGGTTAGTAAAATTACATATGGCAGACTAGTCTAGAAAAGAAATTAAAAACGGTTTTAAAATCCGTGCTATTGTTCATTCTGTCGTAATAGAAAATGTAGTTTTTATTATAATAATAATAATAATAATAATAATAATAATAATAATAAATGTAATTTATATATCCCCATGTTCCAGCCATAATTCATAGTGGTTTACAAAAAATGGCGTATGCTAAATAAGAATGGAATGCCAGGGTTGTTGTTTTGAAGATGACATCCTGTTCTTAGACCAACATGTTGATGGGGAACAGCTTATATCTACAGATCACACAGTCATTTGTCAAAAAACAGAATAGATCGACCAATAATCAAGAACGTAGATAATATTGTCAGGAGACTGCTGGTATGGACATGATCACCATTCAGAGAGATATTGCATTAAACACGTGACTGGTGGTCACGTGAGGTCCATCGCATGGAAGTGTTGTACAGAGGAAGAAATTGTCATGGTATTAGTTCAAGAAGAATTTCCAAAGAAAGTTGAAATTAGTAGATGAAAACGAAAGGCAACAAGCAAATAAAAAATCATGCACAATTCCGAGAACGGCATCAAAAAGTGTTGGTCAGTACCACAGGACTAAAATTACAATAAATCAAAGAAGAAGAACAAACTGCGGAGACCTGGTCCCCTCAAGGCTGTCATGCTAATGGACACCACTCTCAACACATATCATTGGTTTGTATGAGAGGACTCTTTGGGGCAAAACCATCACTGGTGTTCTTGGATAAAATGACAGGTTTCTTTGCCTCGAAACTACGGCCAAGCCTTATCGTGAGTTATAACAGCAAGGAAAGGAATCGTCGTAGAAACTTGCCGCCGCTGAAAGCACATAGATCTCTCCAGGCGATTTCAAGACATTAAGCTGGTGCTAGAACTGCGCGCCGTTTGCGCAGAACGTGCAGCCTGGCTACAGACGTACCTGCAGCTGCTGTGGTGCGACCTCTGACGCATGACTTGCCCATAGGAAGTGTGCTTTGATTATGCAGACGAGCAAGAAAGAAGAGAAGAAAAAAAACCAGTCCTAGAATGCCACAGTCATCGCCCCGTTATCGACCACCCTATCATCGCCTTGCACATCATGTCCTCGATATGCATATCGCGTTTCCGCTGTTAGACTTTGGAATCCCGCGTGTTTATGATTGCACGTGATGGACATGGCTACATTTACTATTTGCAGACGACCTGATATCAGCGATTACAAAGACATGGGCCTGACGAACTTATCGCGGCTTTGATAATCGCAAAGGATTCCGCAAGCAGCCGTGCGTGGTACTGTCATAAACCACACCGGAGATTGTAGTGCCAAAGAAACTCAGCGCGCCTTCAACGGTCTCCCCCCACCCCTCAAAAAATCCCTAAAGAAAATAAATAAATAAATAATTTATTTTTATAAAAGCCGCAATGACGAGAAAATAGGTTGCTTTTATCGCTTAACCAAAATTCATTGCATCAAGTTCCTTCTCGAGCGACGATTATAGCAGATTCGAGGATTTGTTTGAAGTATACTGGGATTCATCCCAGAGCACGGAGGTCATTATGAGACTATCGTAATAGTTCGCACGTAATGCAAAACGTTTCAACTCCAGGCGCTCATAAATGAAATTCTAACAGTTAAAATAATTCTAAACAAATATATTTTTGAGGCCGACAACAACAAAGATGTATCGTATGATTTTGTAGACAGCATTGAGGAAGGAGCAAAAACTTGACTCGTCATTTATTTATAAATTAAGTCCATATTGAAGTCTGCACAACTTTTTGCAAAAAATGTTTATTATGGTACGAACATGTATATGAAACAAGTCATTCAAGAGTGAAAAAGATAAACAAGCAAAGGAAGTTGATGATCTCTCCTTTTTAAGAATAACGAAAATTATCGCTGCTTCTGTGGTTACTCGTTCCTTGAACAGAAAAGGAGATGGTGGGTGGCGGGGACACGGGAAGTGTAACAGACTACGAAAAGAAAGACATTTCTAATGAGCCAAGTTTTGAACTGTGTTAAAATTGTGTTATTGTGTATGAAGACGTTCTCATGCATTGCAAGTACTACGTACAGATCAAGCCTTCTCAGTTTTTTTAGAACCATCACTATCCACTATAAGATAAAAGAATTTCTGACAGCTTCGTGAAAAGCAGCGGTTGAAAACCTCGATAAATCTGGAAGATGCGATAACTTTAGACGTTAAGACAAAGATATCTACAAAACCACACTGTGCCAAATGGAGATTGCTATTTTTATTTTTGAGGTGTGTGTGTGTGTGTGTGTGTGTTGTTCGAAATACGTGTGAACTATGTATGTCTATATACACGTAGATTACTTGAGGCAAGGTATTACCATGTGCGTATTTTTTCCTACAATGCATAAGCTAAACGCGGTATTAAAGCTTCCAAAACTGACCTAAAACACACATGTTCACCACCCCCACCCCCACCTCCAACATCCTCCCCTTAAAAAAAAAACCAAATGCAACTCAAATGAAGATATCCACCTCGAACTGTGTCAAAGAATAAAAAAAAATACAGCTTCTCAAAAAAAAGTTTGGTGCAGAGACGAAATATTAAATGGAAGTTTCCATCTAATCATTATTCGCAGTTATCTAAAATAAAATTTTGCCGCTAAACGCGCACATCCGTCGTCGCACGCCGCGATATGGCGGGTATCTCTGGTGTTCTTTTATCGGTATATCAGGACACGAGCGTCGTATCATGTCACGACGATATGGCGATAACACACGATATCCTTTATCGCACTTATCAGGGGAGGCCTTATCGCCAACCACAGGTCTGAGAGAGCCGGCCTCGCTGCGAGGGTGATAAAATGTTTATCTCGTGCTTCGCCTCCTGTTCTGAACGTTTCAAAAATAACTGTGCATCATGCACCGCATGGAAAAATGGAAACGAGGTTGAAGAAACAAAAAAATAGAGAACGAACGAAAGAGAGAAAGAAAGAAAGAGAAAGAAATATGTAGGTGACGGCGAGGAAGAGAAGGACGCAGATGAAGGCGACCGACAGACCCTTCCTCGATGATCGTCAATTTTGTTTTTTAAAGACCAAGCGTAGTGCGTAGCGGGTGTCTGGGAGGAAAGTAAGGAAGTTGACGAAAAGCTGGTGGGAAGGGTTGGGTGGGCTAGCTTTGTCCTCCAAGGAATCAGGGACGTAGTTTGTCAACGTTCCTGTCCTGCCGTCGTCTTGACGTCGCTGTTCCGTTGACTAATCCACCTTTCCAGTCGCATCATTTCCACGTCTGGTACGCGGGACCCTTGTGTCTCCAGTCTAGGTCAGTCCAGATAATCCTGTTTATCTGCTCGGAACACTCGCAGCATCCGCCCAGGGACCGTCGTTGAGTGTGATGACAAACACAAGACTGTTTTCTCGAAAATGATAATACAGCTGTAAAACTAACTGTAAGACAGTTGTAAGGGTAATTCACCGCGTTAGGGCCTTTCACACCTTCTTAGTTCGCTCATTTGTTTTCTTGGCTGTGATTTTGAGGGCTGGGTTGGTATTTCAGCAGAAGGGGAGGGGGACTTTCAAGACTCCCATTTTCTTTTCCGTGCGGCGTTATCCATTTTTCCCGCACTCGTACTTGTCAAACTGAAGAAAGAAGTGTATGTTAAGAGACATTCCTTGGCCAAACGAAAGAAATTTTTTTTTCAAAAATAAATAGAGATGAAAGGGAATAAGAGAAACGAGAAGGGAGCGATGGAGATACAGAGCGGGAGCGATGGAAGGGGAAACAGAGAAAGAGAGAGAGACTGTGTGTGTGTGTGTGCACGCGACATTGATACCTGCACACAGCGTTGAAGTTAATTTGAAACATGAACATGGACAAGAAGAGGGGAGGGGGATCACCATATTGGGTTGGAGCTGACCTGTCAAAGGTCTGACTTGTCAGTGCCCCAGGTGAGTCCAGCATTTTAGCTGGAAGAAAGCTTTCAAGATTCCAGTTTGTGCAAGGGAAAGAGTTCTTTTTGAGCTGCGTTGCGGCCTTCAGCAAGTGGTCCAATCTATTATGCATGCCCACACGACGGCTTACCACAGCGATAAGCTCTAGTGCCATTTGGGCTAGGTTTCCGCTTTGCATAAAAGATTAATGTTGGCTCCCTTTCACTAGTTAGCTCAAGACCCTCTTTGCCCGTGGGGATTGAGGAAAAGGAGAACTGTAGAAACAGCAACAGACCTCAAGGTGACGTGTTTCATGATTAGGTGACCACAGTTAGGTGACTTAGCTTTCATATATGAGGTGGCTCCTATTTTTTCTTAAAAAAGCTTTATTGTCAAAGAGCAGGGAACGTTCACGATGCCGACCTTCAAAACACACACACACACACACACACACACACACACACACACACACACACACACACACACACACAGAGGACGGTGGAAAGAACGCGCAGTACACGGAGAAAGTCACCGGAGGTCAGCCATGTAAACAATTGTCATATTCAAAGAAATAGGTATGTCGAGGCCGAGCTACGAACTCACAAGACCCGATGCTCAGTCGTGGTGAAGTGGAACAATATGAACGAATGTTTAACGGAGTTTGGCTAAGTTTGTGTATAGGACGGGTTTAGACTTAAAAACACTCACCAAACTTTCCGGTTAAGAAAGTCGTTAACAAACTAATGACATAGTTTTTCACTTTTGACGCGGAGTATTCTTTAAGATATCAGAAGTAGGCTTAATTTAGGCAAGTTGTGTACATGTTAAAATCATGTTTCCTTCTTAATAGAAGGGTAGAGTCAAAAGTATCCTATAACACAGGGGCACAGGAAGTTTTTAACGACAAGCCTCTAACTACGGGGGCTTCTGTTTCAAATCCCAGCGTTCTAACCACGCAGTATTACAGCTCTCATTACCTGTATCAATCAAAAGGTCTATTATTTTAAAATTATAGCATATTATTTCTCTAATGCACTTCGCATATGCAGATTTTCGTTTTAATAATGTTAATTTTTAAAAATACATAGCCTTACAACACACACACACACACACACACACACACACACACACACACACATGATTAAGCAATATACGAGGACAGTTAAACAAGGGATAGTGGTGTGATTTCTCATGAAGGAACAACTTTGGTGTGTGGACGGCAATTCCTTAAGTTTTTTGAAATTAGAAACATTATGATTGAGTTGAGTTTTCAATTTAAAGATTATTCTGGCACATTGTGTAGTCAAATCCAAAATATCAATGCTTTATTTTCTTTTTTTGACAGTAAGTACTTTTTTCAATAACCTCGGCGGCCTCTTTGCTCCAGGCTGCTAGAGCAGTGTCTTGCAGTGTGTCGAGTGCACGAGTGCTGCTGGCAAACGAAAGATGGACCGTCGCTTCAGCTGAAGAGCTGACAAGCGCACCCTCTGCGATGATTGGGGCTGAAAAGCTACTCGTGGGTTCTAATCAACAACTTCCAATCTATCCGGCTGCAAAAGGCCGCCACCATTCGTTTCCCGACAGCACCCGCGTGAGGTGACTAAGGTCAGCCAACACCAGAAGCAGGGCGTTTCTAAATATCCGACTGCAAGCGGCCAGCCTGGCAGCCACCCCCCCCACCCCTTGTTTATCATATCAGGCCCCCGTGTATCCGAAGCCGATCGCGAAGACTTACCTATCTGTACGGGTCACACAAGGGGAGGCATAGCGCCTCTGACGCGAAGTCACGTGACCCGGAATAAGGCGCGTCAGATCTTGATAGACAAGTGAGAAGCACTTGATGACGGAGCCGTCCACTATTTGTGCTTTCATTCCTTTGACGAAACTCGGGCTGACTCGAACCTTACCCTGACACGAGCAGAAAGAAATATATTTCTAAGCAGCACGACTACAAACAGGAAGAAGGAGATATGCGGGGGTGTCGGGGTGTGGGGAAACAATGCTGAGTAGCTTATCACTCAGCAATCACACCTTTTTATGATTGTATGTATGTCTTTAGTGATAAGCAATGCGTAAGACTGTATTCTTGCAAAGAATAATATTTTGTAAGCAATTGCAGATGGGCAGAAAACGAACTTAATTTTTTGTTACAATGAGAGTTTTATGGATCAGTAAGAACTCTGCAAGCCAAATGTAAAAGTCAAAAAAATAAAATCTCAGGCCTGACTGTGGGAAAGAAGTTGGGTGCACGCGCGTAGGTGCATATACACGCTGATAAACGCATAAATGAAATATTTCGTCAATGAAAAAAATTTGACTAACGATGAATCTTTTCATTTTGTTTATTGTTTAACCAAGAATAACTAGAAACCAGTCGGCGCCAACCTTTTGAAGACTGATTGATTTGACTATTTAAGACAAGCACAGGTTGCGTCTGCAACGTACTTTGCCTCCAATTTTTTTATCTGTAGCATTTGTTTGTTTGTTCAGTTATTTCACAGAGCTGTACGGCCACCCTCTGCTTTCAACAACCACCCCTTCATGTATATTTCACGCTTTAGACAGGGGACCCGCGGTCAAAAGGACAAGCCTAGAATAATTCATTTGTGGATGATGTGACATGAAGAACACTAGGCTGTGGCACTCGCATAAAGCAGCAGCAGAGTCAGAGATAGAGATAAACACACACAAAGAGAGTGTTTGAAAAAGAAAGAATGTCTGTGTGAGGCAGCTCGAGGCTGTTTCTGCTGTGTCGGCAGTGGAAGATGAGAGAAAGGGTGGATATTCCACCCAAGAATGATTTGTGTGGGGGCCCTAAAAATCTTTTCCTTTTGTTTCATATAGTCAATAAATTTACAAATTCTAGAACCTCAAAGTTTCCTTTACTCAAAAAGTTCTCGAACTCTAGATCTGCGAAGTTTCATATTTTCACAAAATTTACTTTTGACCTCCAAAACTGTTTATATCAACGCCAAATATTTGCCTAGTCTTTTTAGGTCCCTTCGGATTTTTGTAATTTTACAAATTGCGCAATTATTTTAATTGATAATCTTGTTTCACTCACACCTAGTTCCTAAGCTATCATCAGTACGCCACTGTTTAGCACCTTGACAGTCAAGCATTCGATGTCCTGACTGGTGGTTGCTATGGGAAACTCATGGGGAAGCGGTTAAAGCTCGAATCCTGGGTCTCACCGGTTCGATACTCGTGTAGCCCATCAAGCTTACCCAAGTCGAGTTCTGCATTGCTGATCCTACAACAGTTGTTATGCCAGGTAGCGTCTAAATGATCTTAATGCCTATTGCCGACTCTAAAATGATGTAGCTCTTCAGGAAATTAAAGCATGTTTTGAAGTTAATCACTGCGAAGACTGCTCGAGTGCATACATGGGTACGTGGGCACGACGACTTAACGAGCCTACCACACAGGTTGTGGTAGAAGGACCGAAACGATTTCTGAGCCCAATGAAGTTGAAACTTTTCGTTGTAACTTATAAGACTTCAGCAGGTCAGAAATGAAAGTTAAAAAGAAAAAAATAATTTTCATTCTATCAATTGTGCGAATGTTGAATGATTGAAGTGGTTCATCGATAAAACTTTCAACGTCTCTTGCGCTGCCCAATTTAGCACAAAACATGTTTTCAGCAGTCACTTATTGTACTTTAAAACTAGATTAATCCGCATTTCGATTAAACATTTATTTATCACGAATTGAAAAAAATATCAATTGTATAATGAAAGTACTGCCACGACGATAAAACAGCAAATATTTACAAGAACCTCGTCTTTTTCTTCCGTCCAGACATCTGGAGGTAAATAAATTCGTTGGGTTTTTTTTTCTCTCTCTCTCTCTCTTTTTTGATTTAAGCCCAGCTTATGTGTTTGAAGTCTATTGTAACATTGCAATCATCGCGACAGAACTTGAGTTCTGTTTCATAACGAAAAAAAAACCTGCAGACGGGAACAAAGGGAAGGCACTGTAATAAATTTCTGATACTGGGGCTTCTGCCTGCTTTCCTTTTAGCACACGCATCGCTCGGGCCCTCCAGGACCCACTCCTCATCTTATCTGTCCCACTTATCGGAGGTGTGCCAAAATGGCTGGACGCTATCAGAGCAGATTGAAGATTATTTACTTATTTATCGCGCAGATTACACCGAAATTCTACACCACTGTTTGGCTCTGGTTGTCTAAGCCGCGAGGTACAGAGAAAGTTGGGATTCTTGCTGGAAAAACCGAGTAGGAGAGCATGATCGTGTTCTGTGATTCTCAGAAAATAGGTTGGGCGAAATGGAGGGAGATTTTTTTTTCAATTCTTTCTAGTACATGCATGTCTCTTCATTAAAAATGGATTTGGTTGCAGTATCATTTTTTTTTCTTTATGCACCCAGACTGAAATGAACGGTGAACTGTGTGCGACAGATGTTAGTAAAAGATGTATAATCTATAAACCAGATAGAAGGAGTGGTTTAACAGGAGGAACAAAATGACTTGATTTCGAAATTTGTTTAGTTTTAATGGGTTTTTCAACTGTGTGCACGAAGTTCCCTTATAGCCAGTGACTAAGTGGACGAACGAGATTAGTGCGGGTGCGTGGTTTGCAATGTCGAAATGTGACCACTCATCATCGCAAACTGGATAGAAAGACAACACGGGTTGAATGGTATACTCCCACAGAGACACGTGCATATGTGCAGAGTGAGCATTTGACACGAACTGCATTTGCCTCGTCTCGGCAGAACTGCACGCAGCCCGTTGGGGGAAAATCCAAGCACTCACTCACTCACTCACTCACTCACTCACTCACTCACTCACTCACTCACTCACTCACTCACTCACTCACTCACTCACTCACACGAGAACACAGACGAGGAGCTTTGCAGACAAATACCTCGACACAAAAATAGTCACACAAGAGTAAAAGAAGGAAGAGAAGAAGAAAATACAGACAAAGTTTATTTGTAATTTTTGAAATGTATCGTCAACTATTCTCATGTTTACTTTGGCATAAGGGGATAAGTAAGCTAACGAGATTTAGTTTTCACCTACGCACGCACGCAACCATGCATCCCCCTTTTTTAACCCTCGGCCTCCCTCAGACCAAGGCATAGGCCGAGAAGAGAGTGAAATAGTGGTGAGTTAAAAATATGAAATATTAGGAAAATATCCTATACTCAAGAAGTAAAATTTGATATAAAGGTACTGCTTGCTCTTATCAGGTAATGAGAGTTTTGAACAGGTTCTTTCATGAAATGAATGGGAAATTAGTCGACAGAACAGACAGGCTTTTCTGAACCGGAAGAATATGAAGTAACATTTGGCAAAGTGTTTATACGATTGTTATTTTTTGTTAAATTGCCAGACGTGGTCAAAGGTTTTTTAAGAAGGACCTTTAGACCTGTAGCCACATCTGTGTGCGTCTGACCTACAGTCGGGTTTCCGGGTACTTTCTCTTTCTCTTTTTGGAGGGGTGGGTGGGTAACTATGTAGCAGCTGTCCCATGTGGTCATGTGACACATGTAAAAATCGGTGCTGTGATGTCGTCAGAACAACAGCACGCAAACTTTAATTTATACCGCTGTGCAATTTAGCAGTACTGCATGCAGTCTCCTCATTGTCAGATAGGAACACAATATGTGCTGATGGTAACATCGAGATAGAGATGCAGTTGTGGAGATAGACTACAATAAACAGAAGGAATATTTGTCCACTTTATCTTCATATGTTATGTAGAACTTAATGAAATAACGAAATACTGTGACAGTGAGCCCAGCGCTGTTTTTTTGTGTTTTTTTTCTTTCAATCTTTCGACCGCAATATGTGTAACGATGGAGCTCATGAATGCGAAGTATTCATCCGCGCGCACGCATCGCTGCACATGTATGCAGGGTTTCTGAGGGAAGCTGGGGGGTTGGGATGCGGGTGGAAAGCTGAGTGCACTTCAGAAAAAAATCTTGTTTGCGAGTAAGATTAGCTGGCTGTTGAATAACGACCGACAAAGAGATACTCGCTCACTTATCCATGCCTCTTTCAGTACACAAGCCGAGCTGTCTGGCTGAATCGTAAGTGTTATGGAAGATATTCCAATCCTTTCGTTACGATGCACAGATATTGGGCCACCTATGCCATGAGATACTTTTGGTGGTTTGTTTAACCTACAGAGGTTCGCGGGACACTGTTGAGATTTTATTAAATGAATTGGTTTTACGTTCGACCGAGACTCAGGGCTCACAGGCTGTCGTTACTCATAGAGCAACGCTCGGCAGGACACTGTGCGGGGATGACATGAGACAAAGTTTCAGCACCCTCTGGTATCAATGTCTTCATGGCCTCGTTCTACCCTCTCCTCTTCTGATCACATCAGGCTTTGTATTCCTCAGACCAGAGTTCTTACATTGGGTCCTCCTTTTCTGTCTCTGGTTCTCTTACCTGAAATGAACTGCCACTCCAGATTGGCATGGACCCTACTTTCATTTCTTTCAGAACGTCTCTTGAAACTTACTTTTATATCTTCCTGTACTCTGTGTGTGTGTGTGTGTGTGTGTGTGTGTGTGTGTGTGTGTGTGTGTGTGTGTGTGTGTGTGTGTGTGTGAATGTTTACGCCTGTGTTTTTGAGTTTTTTTATGTGTGACCCATGAATTGGTGTACGAAAACGAGTACTTTATAATAATAATAATACTTTATTATTATTATTATTATTTGGACACGAAGATAGCGGTTGTTTGACATAATCTGGAGTTGACTCATAGCCAACGCTACAGTATTTAAAAAAAAAGAGAGAGAAAGCGTTTCGGAGCCTCAAAATCTTAGGTAGTGGAATTTATCCAGTATCTTATAGAATTTTCATAAATGGAATTCGAATTTGTACGGTCACAAAAACTTGGAGCGAACGAGAGAGAGACTTGACACCTTAATACTTCGTCGTGGGCACATGGAGGCGATTCAACCATAGTATTAACAATGTAACACAGCATATAAAACAGTCGTTTTGATTATGTTGGAATTCAAGAATCTACGACCATCAGGCACCAAAGACTTATGTATGATTATCATGCATTTATACTTATGCTAGGGAAAAATAGTTTCATCTCACAAAAATGCAGGCATATAAGCACACACGGAACCATGTATAATACCTCTATGTTTACATATTAATTCATCAGTAATACCCTAAGTTAATGTAAAACTTTGTGCAATCAGCTTTTCAAATTGTCTCTGATGAAATTGTTATTGCCCTTAGTTTACTTGCTTAAGCAATGTACTTTACAACAGAGATGATAATTATAGGGTGTCTATAAATTCTTTAATCTCTTAGACATTTCAAAGAAACTACATTTTTTACAAAGAGTTTATTATACCAGACTAGTTTAAAGAAAGTGAACTTTATCTGCTGTGACATTTGTTTTCTTACAGTCTGTTTGTATTGCAGGTTCGGAGTCAAACAACCTCTAGTTGGCATTAAGACCCAAGGTTCTTGTTCTCACTCTGTCCAATTAATAAATGTTTCCTTCGCTGTATATTATTGCTAAATGATACAAGTTTATATTTCTCATAGTTCTCTGTTTCTAAATGTCTGGTTTGCTAAAAATAATAGGCGAAGCAATCTTTAAATTACGATACAAACATTTTATCGTCTCATCCACTTTGATGGCATTAGACGATTCCTAAAACCTCTCTGATAGTACGTTTTGTGTTGGGGTTGGGGGGAGGGAAACTTGCACACGATGAATAAAAATTTCTTTTCTACGCCACAAAGTACATAGTTACATTAGTCCGTCTGTTTGTCTATTTACATATCGGTCTTTCTGCCTCTATGCTACTCGTTTATATAAACAGACACACACACACACACACACACACACACACACACACACACACACACACACACACACACACACACACACACACACACACACACAGATTTTGTGAAGTTGTTGAACGTAGTGCTTTAGAATCAGACATGCTCCTATACCAGAAAAATGCCAATGGTGATTTTTATTACTTAGTTAAAGAATCTCAAAGTATTAGGAATTTCATCATTAAGGATGGTTAAAAAAGTGATAATATAGGAAATAAAAACAAAGTCAAAATCAGTCCCAAAAAAAATGAAGGAGGGAAGAAGTGAAGGAGGAAAAAGAACTTGCCTTTAACATTTCCGGTTCATGTAGTCAACCTGCACCAAAGCAACAATACGACCTAGCGAGAAAGAAATGGCAGCGATAAGTTTTGTTTCACAAAATTAATGTCTTAAAGTCAAGACAGCTTAATGGAGTGCAATACTAATGAGTTTCATTACTCTTAAAGAGACACTCAGGTATGCCCACGCGCACCCCCCCCCCATCCACACACACACACAAGTAAATTTTCAAAAGTTACAAAATGTCTTCCCCAAAAAATAATTTTCTTTTTTTATTATTATTATTATTTATTCAAGACATGCGCTAAAAGCAAGGAACAAAGGATCGTGGCCATCATTCTTTTTCATTTCTTGAGCTACAGGGTCTTCTTTTCTGAAGAGCAAGGCTGCACCTTTGGTGATACAAAACACTACATGCGTTGATAAGACAATGCTTTTGATTCTTTGGTATCATGCCCCCATTAAGTCTACACTGCTAGACAGGGAGCGTATGACTGATGAAGGAGTCAAGCTGACGTTGATGGTCGGCCCTCCGAGAAATAATATAGCTTTTATCGTCGTTCATCGCCGCACCTGTGCGATTTCGTAATGAGCAAGACGCACAGGGTGATCTGGGCTTTGAAGGAGTAGCCATCACTGTCACAGCCTCAGATACGCGTGGTCTTCACAGTAGTCCTCTACCGTGCCCTTTATTTTTTCGTTGGATGTCTTAAGCTGCTTGACGAATGAAACACAAGCCATGCAATGCGTCAAAAGTGTCGTTTGCATCAAAAACGCCGGTAAAAAGATGGAGGGGGCTAAAATATGAGGCACGATTACCTTTTATTACAGACTATATCACCATCAGGTCTAGTAGATCAATGAAGCTTAATAGGATCAGAATAACTGAGCTCTCATTACAATTGTGGACGGATGTTGGGTCAAATCAATTTTATGTTTCCGGGTTACTATCACCTGCGGGGGGAAAACAAATCACTTCCGGTTGTAGCAACCTGTTTGTCTTTACTTCATTGCGTGCGGCTGCACGAAACTTGAAGAAGATCTTTGAAAACGAAGCGCCCAACGAGAAAGAACTTCATACTAAAACACATTTTAAGCAAGCATTACTTAGAAACTGGAATACGTACCGACGAAATCAAAAACAAGTTATGTTAACATTCATCACAGATAATCAGTCCCGATCTCGTGTAACTATCAACTCGATCATACGTGGCACTTGGATTTTGACATGGTAAAAGCATATATGTTCTCATCATCTCAAACGTTTACAAGCAACTTGAGCACAACTACTGCAGACAAGGGTCGGACAAAAGGTATCTTGACTGTCAATCAAGATATTAGCCACACTTTTTGTCGGTAAAGTTGTTGACGAGGTCCGCAACGCGCTTTAAAAAAAACCCTCTGTAGTCTGTGCCGGTTAAGGCGGTGAATACTTGCATATTGCAGTTTGTTGACGAAGAAAATAAAGTAGCTGGGTGTTTGTCAAAACGTCTGCAATGCTGAGGCTTCTTACCAGTGACAGCAAGCTGAAACGCTACGTGCCGAGAGATGAAAATGCACGAATTATCTAGCCCTCCTAGTTATGTGGTATACAAGAACAGACAACGGAGCACTTCTTCTTCTAGCCAGATGCTTCGCAATTTAATGTTCCAGCGATGCAAACTCGAGACTGAGGTCTTTAAAGATCTAGTGAAGTACAAATTTGTTTTTTTTTATATAACTGCTAGGTTAAGCTCTGTGCGAGATACTATTTGCCCAAATCTGCGTGAATACCTACCTTCTGTTCTCGAGATTCACGCCCACTAACATAACCATGCACAGAAAGAGGTCAGCAATACGGACGTCAGGATTGTGCATGGATACGTCTACGTTGTCAAGGTCTTAGCCAATGGCAGAGCTGGGACCTTGTGTTGATTAGGTGCAACGGTGCACGAAAATGATATCTCAAGTTTGACCTTTTTCTGTGCATGGTTATGTTTGAACGCGTGAGAACGAAAGTGGTTATTCGCTCAAATTTGGGAAAATGATATCTTGCACTACTCTTTATGCAGTCATTGCCTGTGGTTCCAGAACAGTCCTGTGACGACAAAGCGTGCTGGGGCTGACATGTGAACAGAAAACTTTAATAAATGTAAAACTGAAAACTCAAACCAAGACCAAGACAATATTGAAGTGATTTTAAGAGAGGACGTTGAACAAGCCGCGTGGCCTAGCCATATAATAACCAGTCCCTACTTTAACTACAACAACCACTACTACAACAACAACTACTACTAATACAACACGTATGATGCAAGTTGAGAGGACTTGGCACAGTTGTTTTAAAACACCATCCTACATCGCAAGCGACAACATCGGAAATTCGTGCGGCTGAACGCATAATTTAGGAGAAACATTTTCCCTGCACTTTGGACGTGAACTGATAAAGTGTTACACTTTAGTCACAATGTTCTTGAAACCCCTCAATTCCCTGTCATATCTTGGATGTTCATTCTTTGTAATCAATCACTTTTGTGTTTTACATATCAGAAGTATCAGATCTTGCAATCAGAATTTGTTCCATTACAAACGGGGAAATGGATTCAAAGATGTTAAAAAGACAAAAAAAGTAAACCACTTAAATCTTTTAGTTTGAATTGAACTGAAAGGAATCGAACTTGGCGACTAAACTGTATCGGTCTCCTAAAATCTAAAGTATTACCAGATATGCAAACTGTTTCTTTAACATCGTTGGGTATTAAGGTGTGCCAAGCACCTGAGCACACGAAAGGAGGATTATGTCGATTTTAAACGTTTATAGAGTGTGATTACCTGGCTGGGCAGTTCTCTTTTCGTGTCTTTTCATTATTCCTTATTGGAAGAGCACTTCGAATAAGGACTAGGTAAACAAAATGCTTTTAAATTTCGCGTAAGTCGCCAGAGGCCAAATGGTTTATCTAAAGCAATCAGGAGTTCTATAACATTACCACAATATCTTAATATTTGCGAATTAGTCACGAAAAGAAGAAACTGAAGCGCCAGACAAACTTAGTCAACAGAACGTGTATCGGCTTCACGTTTTTTGAAAATTCCATTTTTAATTCCCTTACCCATATTGCAGGAAGAAGGTTAGTCTTTTTGCGTATTTGCCTTAACATGGGGAGAAAAGCCATCGAAAAGTTGTGCTAGTCTATACCCACTGTTCATGCACATTATGCAACTATTATGCAGCTATTATGGCGAAATTTATTATATTCTGTGAAGAAACAAAAAAGTATACTACACAAATGCAGGCTCAAAATGAACAGAACACACCTACTTAAACTAAAGCATCAACAAACAAATAGATACAACAACATAGTATTAAAATGAGCAAGATATCCCGGTAGAGGTGAAACTTCCACACACTGAACTGGTTCACTTAAAAAAAAAAATAACAAAAACATCTAAAGCTTCTCATTTACTACTGAGGAAAAGTAGGAAGGGAGATAACACATTGACTTCAGCGACGAGCTAGCACGTAAAAGGAAAGCTATGCTGTGCCTGTAAGCTGTTCAAAGTTGTTAAACGGGTAATTCACATAAAACAAAGGCTCATAAAACCCCTTTTAATGTTATTATGACTATAGCAGTGTTGGATATTATTGTTTGATATTAAACTCCAGAGACATCCACAGATTTATACTTAAACACAGATAAACGTAGCTGTGGATGATATGTGGTCCTTAAGAAGGGCACTTAAACGATTGAACATGTCATCATAAAACACATTCAGTGGTCACGTGCGTGCGTGTGTGTGTGTGTGTGTGTTTGTGTGTGAGGATGGATGGGTAGATGTTTATGTAAATGTGTGTGCATGATGGTGGGTAAATGTGTGTGTGTGTGTGTGTGAGGCGAGTAAGGTTTTTAGAGAGACTATAGAGCCTATCTAAAAATGTATTCTCCACCACACTTCCCTCAGTCAAGACTTAATTGTTTTCTCGTTGTTTATCTCCTCCGCATCTAGCTTTCATGTCTAGTTTCTCGATCTCTACAAACTCTACAAAAAAGTGAAGAAAATGAATGCATTTCTCGCAGCAATGAATCTTTCAGACTTGTAGCTGCTGAAAGGTTGTCTGGTTCGCCCATTCCCCGCTTTGCCACTACCACCACCTGCCAGAGAATGGCTGGCAGGACAGTCGTTGGGGGCTGTGAGAGTTTGTAAGCGAGCCTGTCTGTACTTGTCTGAGAGATGGATTGCGAGATGGTAGGACAGATAAGATAACATCGAAGCGATAAGCCCGATAGCGCACGCATACATAATTTGACTCACTCGCCCCGAGAGCGGCCATGCAAAGAGATGCAGCGGGCGATAACCCAGCACGCATTGGCAGTCGAGCCTTTTGTAGCAGACGGGACTCACTGCTGACAGACCCGCCACCACCGAAACCACCTCAGCAGTCAGTCGCTTGGGGGGGGACGAGGCGAAGTGGGAAAGTCGAGTGAAAACTACGAACAAGTTACCCAAGGGTTTTGTTGTCGAGCGTCCGTCGGATTTATTCGTTCAGCAAAAGCCTCTCGCAGCCACTGTTGGATTTACCCTCGGCCGGCGTGTGAAATCTTAAAGAAAGTAAATTTGCATCTTGACCCGCGAAAGGTCACCGCGCAGGAGAAAATGGAAAGCTCGTCGGGTCAACGCGCATAGCCTTCTGACCCGTGGCTTTTGCATGCTGTAGCAGCCGACGAGGAAAAGATCAAGAGTGGAGTGGTTACGCTCTTCAAACAGGCGATGTCGCGACGCAAACAGTCCAATCCAAAGGCGATCAAAGGTGAGTGTGCTTTGTCAGGTTGTTTCAACTGTGATTAACGGGAACTCTTTCCGGAATCGCACCATTTCCATTCAACTATCGAAGATACTACCGCAGGCGTATCAGCGCGTCAGGTCTATACCGATATGAGATATGTGGGAAACGATCGAAACAGTGGTTTGTTTTCAGTCGCCGTTTAATGTTAGCTTTGATCATTTCTTAATTTCTTCGAAGTTCTTTTCCGAAAGATTATTTTAAAAAATTATTAATTTGTTTTTGTCACATAGCGGTCATTCATTGATAAATTTACCGAAGTCTACGTCTCGTTTCAGTTCACATGTGAATAACAAGTAACAAGTGATATGTCATATATATAATCTTAATGTTTCTGTTATCATTTGAGGGCTAATGTTAGGTGTAAACAGCAATCTAACAAGCCACCTACTCACTCTGTGACAGCGGTATCGAAATCGATGCAGAGCAGCGCTAGGGTTAATGCGAGTAAAATACATTATAGACAAACAACGCGCGAGGTAAACAAAGGATGACATTTTTACACCTGTCGATGAAGCAGTTAAAATAAATTTGATTGTTGTTCTCGAAGCGTTAGGAAGCGTGGAGCTCAGTGGGACTGCGCCGGAGGATTTTTGCACCTGTCAAGGAGATGATTTATGTCGAAAATGCTCGTTGTATTCTTACTTAAAAAGACGTTTTAGGCGCGAACTGCTCGTGATTTTATTAATGTAGTGAGCATGCATCTTGTGTCATTGATGCACGCCAGAGTGCCCCTAGAATTAATATTCTGGTAACGTTCGCAGATGTTATGCATTGCCTACATGCGAGATAACAGATAGAAAACAATAATAATTATCTTTGTGATCACATTCACTGACTGTTAGAATGTATTTATTCAAATTTGTTTAAAGATATGAAAGTTGACATGCTTAAACATGGAGCCCAGTATATCGACAAACGAATTCTCAATTAAACATACCCAGATGTCGACAAAAGAATTTATAATCTAGGCCGTTTGAGTGGCTATATTTTGCTCCCATTTAAAGGCTTTACCTGTGTGTTCGTAACCATTTCGGCTAGTCGGAAAACCCACAGCTAGTAAAAAAAGCACAATGGAGCATAAGAGGGCACTAACATTTATGGTACACAACAAACGTACTGTTGCCAACATTCTCTTGACATGACTCACTCCTTATCGTATCTGCGAGTTTTAAGACTGCCTCTCGTAAGATGGTTGCGGCGGTAATGTCAATAGATAATGTTTTGATCGTAAATCCTTCGGACATCGGAGATTGCCCGATTAATTTAGTGATAAAAGTGATCGACTCTCAGTCAGTGGGCGAATTCTAGACAGAACACAAAAGACGCTTTCTCCTGTTCAACAAGAGAGTAAAGGAAACGACTTTAAAAATTTTTAAAGGCAGCAAGATTTTATCGTTTAGTTATTCTATCCTCTTTTGACAACACTGAAGAGGAAAAGGCAGAAAATGATACCGTTGGGGAAGGGATATACAGAAGATAAAAGATTTTACAGCTGTGGTTGACAGAGGTCGCGATTTCCTTCATTCTTTTTTAATGTTGATTTTTTTTTCATCATATATCTACCGGTAGACGGATGGGTGGGTGCATAGACTTGCAAAGAATTGAGTGAAGTTACAATCAAATAGTCGAACTTGTGATGATCTTTTTTTTTTTTAGTTTGTCGACTGAATATAAGAAAGCAATCGTTATTTTTACACTTATATGGCGTGAATCATATACATTATACATGGTGTCGAAATTTATTCCTGCTGTGATAAAATATGTACGTATCTACTCTGCCTGAGCTTTTAGAGATTTACTGGATTTCCGTATCCGTTTTGAAGCAGCCAAAAACTTCCGAGAAACAAAAATTCGTCTGTTAGATGTATACTTTCTGGCTTCTTCCCTTACAAATGGGTTAAATTTTTCGAAAAGAAAGCACTCATTCCACCGCTTTACCAAGCACGTCGATGGGTTTTCTAGACCTTCGCCCGGTAGATAACGATCGCGATAAAGCCGGAGATAGCAGAACAGACAGGCTAAGTCCGGGCCTGATGTTGCGTGCGATAAGCCGGCACAGACTTATCAGATCCTCTGATACGCGTACAAAGTGATCAAATCTTCGTCCTGCAGTCGTTATCTCGGCCGCTCCCGCCAGCGGACAAGGAGCGCAGTGTTCTGTGGTCAGGGCGAGCCGCACTAGTGGAACGGTTCCTGATTTTTGTCCACTTTGACCTGATTTGCCCCGACGCACACCCGCCAATCTCCACACCCCAACGCTCGGTTATGAAGCGGGTGCCATTGCTTGTCTCTTCCTTGAACGGAGGAAGCTGCGGAGTCCGTCGACCACGAAGGCAATAAAATGAAACGCAGCTTGCACAACTGCACAGTTGCCGCTCCGCCTGGAGTATGTAAACATGAAAACGCCCCAAACCACCACACGCGCAGAGTTAAACGCTTTAAAAGAACTGATTTTATCGCACCTCTTCCTTAAAAAATTTTTTTAATGTCTTGATATTATTGGCGTTAGACGTTTTGCTGTTAAACAGTAATTAAGCGCATATATCCAAACCCTTGTAGAACACTTCATGGCTTCATGACATGTTGCAAAATAGCTGTGGAGATATGGAATGAGACAATGATGTTATGTTATGGCAGAGGTTTCTCCTGGCAACTAGATCAGACACTACTCACAAGCACATTAATAACGGTACAGCATACAGCGTTTTGTCTGGATGAAGGTGGTCTCCCCTGCTCCTAGAGCGAGTTCGAGAATATTTGTATTAGGCGTTAGTTCAAATGAATACCTTTATTTGTCTTTCTTTGGATGAATAATGTTTGTCTTTAACGATGTTACAGACGAAATTTTTTTTCAACGGCGCGCTGCTGTATTGCTAGGACAGGAACTTGATAAACATGTGTATGTGTTTGTGTGTGTGAGAGAGAGGTGTGTGTAAGAGAGAGAAGGTGAACACAGAGAGAGAGAGAGAACGACATACAAAGATGTACAAAGAAGTGAGAGGGAAGACAAACATGTACAGAGAGGTGACAGGGGAAGACAACCACATGCGTAGAACGAGATAGCAGAGAAAGACATTCAAGCACTCTCAGAGAGGTGACAAAAGAGAGACAAACACACATTAGAGACATACCAACATGCACAGAGAGGTGAGAGAGCGACAGCCATAGCGACAGACGGAGACAGAACAGACCAGCATCCCTTGTGCTTGGCGACATGACATGGTTCACTGGGCTCAAAGGGCACGCCGGACTGCGTGGGACTAGCCTGGCTGTAGGAGAGGGGTGAGGGAGTGTGGCAGACACGACCTAAGAGATTTAAGTGGACATGAGAAGCGCAGTGTAACCAGATGTAGCAGAATTAAGACCACAGGCGCGACAACCCACTGAAGAACTGCATGCAGACGTGACTATTGTCAGTGGAACAGCGAAACGAACCTCCGTTTGTCTTTTCGGATATGTATTTATGCGAGAATTAAGGAAAATGGACATTAAATTATGTCCTTTATATTTTCTTTAACACGCACTCTCTCTCTCTCTCACGTCTATTCCATTTCTTTGTAGCTCTAGTTACTCGAGTTTTCCTCATTTTGTGTGTGTGTGTGTGTGTGTGTGTGTGTGTGTGTGTGTGTGTGTGTGTGTGTGTGTGTGTGTGTGTGCGCTCCTGCACACCGCGTCATCAGTGAGCAAGGTAGAGAGAGCTCTTGAGTCGTAATGAAATTAAACTGCTAAATATGTCACTGCGTCAGAAGACTTGTGCCAAATGTCTAATGCCAATGACGGACACAATGCAAAATTTTGTATCAATGAACCACACCACTCACACACACACACACACACACAGGTTCTCAAGGGCGAGACGAAGCAGGTGGCATTTCCTGAACGTATTTCATATAACATTATCGTCGAGTCAGATCAGCAACTATAAGAAAATATATTGTTAGACTAGCAGACCGCTGATATAAGGAGGGGCAACAACTCACTTACAAAAAAGAAAAGAGAACGAGAGAGAGAGAGAGGCTTCCGGCTTCCATTTCACTTTTATTATGCCACTTGAGACGAGATTGCACCGACTCTTACTGTTGATCACAGAGATAGATCACTACCAGTATGGGACTTCTCTCTGAAAAAGGCTAATGCGAGACTGCCGAAGTTTGCCGACCATATTTGACCGGAAAGAGATAGGCGTATCTCCGGAAACAATAGCCAATTACGGGATCTTTGGCAAGACAGTCGGCCGACGCTACGTCTTGAGGCCTGGAGACGAGCATGCGGGTTCATTTTGCTATCAAGTTCTTGTCTACGTAAATGCTGATACAGACGATGCCTGGTCATTATAACGAGGCTCCAAAGATGGCGAACAAACATTTTGGATTGTGCCTGACGTTGTATTCTCGGGAGCTTGGTCAGACAGTTACTGTTCTACCCTTCTCTCTATCAGTCTATCACCCTCTCTTTTTTTCGAATGACAACGTTAGCTTCATCCTCACGCAGAGATGTGCTGTTACTATCTTTCACCTTTCAGACGCCGAGCGTATAGGCCAAGAGGAAACAAATTTATCCCGTGTAAACACCGAAATTTCCTCATTGTATAAACTCATGTATTCCGAGGGTGTGTAAATCTGTGTACTCCTGCTTCATGTTATTCAAATTTGTTATAATGCCTCGACTCGAGTGCTGATTCAGTGATCAGTACAAAGCCTGGTTATTGAAATAAAAACAAGTATCTTAATTAAGGAAAGAAACAGCAAATTTATTATGCCTTGTCTTGCTTTGTTTCGTGTTTATGTCATCTTTTATTTACCCCGGGATTGAAAGAATAAGGAAAGAATAAGAATTTACTACAATTCCCACGACGTGAGGTCTGAAACAAAGAGGCGACATCCTGTAGGTTCCCCTTGGAGGTACAGATTACCATCATGCGTCACACTCCCGATTCCCCGCCATCAGCCGCAAAAGCCTTGTTAGCCAGGGTAGGAGTAGAGGCTCGCTAAACCTTTGTAAACCCTTTGTGATTCATATTTAAGTTTGGAGCATACGCAAAAATCTGTAAAAAGACCATACAATACATGCAGATATTCGTTGCCTTACTGTCATACAAACACTCACTTTACTATTTATCACCAAACCTGCACTTTTTCATAATTTGTACGACCAAAGTTTGTAGTCCCAGTGTGTGTTAAAGTAAAATAAAGACATTATCACTTGGATCCTGTTTCTGACGCGCTCCCCTGTCCCAACCTACCAACCCACCACCCTACCCCCACTTCAACTCATCTCTTGTGACGGTGGTCTGAAAAGTAATATGACTAAGATTCGAGGAAATGAAGAAGTTAAGCACCAGTTACTAAAACTTTAAGACGATTTTAAACTGTGCTTGATACTAAAACACGACACGTCTTTAGCTTTATATCTTTCTGAGGAACCAAGACAAGAGTTTCGATGTATAGGCCGAAATTGACTTAGAATGTTCCTTTCATTTTACAGAATCTTCAAAGAATCTTAAGAACTTGGGCAGTTTCTCAGACCTTCCAGGGGAGACGAGAGAATTTTTATTTATTTATTTTTATTTTTTTGTTTACTCTTCTTCTATCGCGCACCTTCAGAGATTAAACAGAGAGAACAGCCTTAGAATTTGCGGTATTTGAAAGCGCCCTGTCAAGAGTGATTCAGCAGAAGATCGTTCAGGCTTGGAATAAAGCAGCTCCGCACCCCACCCCACTCACATCATTACCAACGGTGAGTAAATTTGTGAGCTTACGTGACTCAGGGGGAGGAAAGAAATTCGGCCATGACACAATCTCGTATTTGTTTAAGAAAACGAGGTTATCTAAATTTGGCGACGGACATGAAAATACAAATCTAGCGGGCTGCTTTCACAGGTGGGGGACTTCATTATGTAACGCCTTATCGCCGACACATTGTTATCGGCCTTAGCGATAACAAGCTCGCGTGCCTAAAGTGAAGTAGTAGACAGTATCTCGCCTCAGCTCAAGCCTCCGCTGGTCACAGATAGCGCACGACATACGGGCACTGAACGATGGCGACCACATGATGTGTGGAGCTGGTGTCGGAAGTGGTACTCCACAATAACGGGATATGCTATATACTGCGTGTAACTTTAAAAAAAAAATAAAGAGAGAGATATTTAGTGAGCGAGAAAGATTAGAGAGTCAGATTCACTCAGCCAGCGAAATCGATGGCTGAAATCGATGTGTGTGTGTGTGTGTGTGTGTGTGTGTGTGTGTGTGTGTGTGTGTGTGTGTGTGTGTGTGTGTGTGTGTGTGAGAGAGATAGAGATTTGAGTAGATTGTGTTTTACGCCGTCGGCATCTTGGGCTATCAAGTCCAGCATTGTTAACTGAGAGAGAAATTATGTGTGCCCAAGGCGAGATCTGAACCCTAACCCACGATCATCGATGTCTTAGTGACGTCCTTTACCGTTTCGCCAGGGAATTGCTCGAGAGCGAGAGAGAGAGAGAAAGAAAGAAACAGCGAGAGAGAAATACATGAGGAAGATAAGATGAAAGAAAGCGGAACGTGAAAAAGGTGTGTCGCAGCGATCGCACGATAGAGAGGTGAGATGAGTGAAAGGTATAAAATAAACTTTAATCTGCAGCGAGGCACCATTGGACGTTACGTGGTATTCTACAGGCTGAGGGTTGTAAAAAAATAAAGGAGAGAAAATGCTAGGAGCTGTTCGCTGTAAACTTGCTCATGTGTGGACAGTCAACGCCGACGAGGGCTGTAGCTTCGCTGTGACCAGCGTCAGAAGGGAGCTTAACATGCACTCGCCGGGCTTTGGGACGCAAACAATTTGAATCTCGTCAAGGAGTCGCAGGACGCCCGCTCGAACACAAGCCAGTCGTGCACGAAAGATAGGAATCTCAGTCAGGCAGAGAGGGGAGCACGCAACTGGCCCCAACAGGGACACAGCTCAAGATATCGCCAACTTCTCTCTTTAGCGAGAGTTAATCGAGGGGTTTTACCTTCACACCTGCAGCTGCCACCCGTAGCGAAATGTTTCCTTTCTCTCGGTGCATTTTGTGCGGCTTTGATGTCTGGTCTCATTTGTTGAAAAGGCGACGGTCCGTGCACGAACAGAAGTATACTCAGCTGCGAACTTTTGAACGTATTGGCTAAACTTCAAGAGAGAGATGCAAAAAAAAAAAAAAAAAATCAGCAGTGTGAAAACTTGCGTAAACATGTGTTATATCAGCAATTCCGCGAATTATTTTTTCCCTTTAAATGATGCCATAGACTGCGTTTGCGAATCAGGGCTTTTTTTAACAGTTGCAAATGACAATCAAGCTGGAAACTTCCTGATAATGCTTTTGAAAAACTTCTTTGGAAAAGCTATAAAGAGATTTGAGCCTGCCTTCAGCGACGAGAACGGGCGCTATGCAAATAAAGAGATTTATTTACTACTTATTTAAATATATAGAACTTGCTCGTAGGCGCTATGGAGTTTTTTTTTCGCACGTGCAACGGTAAATATACACGTATGATGCTTGCATAAAGGAATCCAGGTTTCCAGAAGTTTAATACACAATCTACTTTGTTTTCTTGTCTAAGCACGATATCGACTGAAGCTAGCTTTGTGATCTACAGGAGAACGCAGACGTCTTTGATCTTAGCTTTCCTTGGTCCAAGCGTTCTTTGTCTGTGGTGAATTCAATTCACTAAAACTGATAACAGCGATTGCATCGGGCTTCAAGTTACCCTTCAGATAGTGGTCAGTTGTATGCAGGGTTTGCACCCGCTCTCCTTAGATAGGCCATCTTTTGGGCGCTTACTTTTCAAACTTATCTGAGCCAGCCAACAGGGGATCCGGCATTACCGAAAAATCCTGCCTCCTATTCGAATCCCGTTTCTTTCGGGGGAAAAATGCCCTCTGGATTCATATCAAATTTTCTTATTTTGGGAAAAGAATGTTATAGTCGAGAAGAACCTTAGGAAAAGATCTCGTTTATGTCTGCCTAAGAACGGGCTTTATCGACGCCATCTGCAGGAATCTATAGGAGCCCTTTTATCTTCAGTCCAAGCATACCTTCCAGCCTTTCTCTTCCGCTAGTCGCTCTCGCCTCTGCTGCAGGCGGACGTGGTGAGACATCAGTTGCTGTGAACTGCATGTCGATAAATAAAATAAGGATGATTCATCATTATACCACCTAATGTTGCCCACGTCACTGATAGGAGAAAACGAAAAACATAATACACATAAATCGGCGATGGGAAAGTCGAAAAATCTGGCGAAGCACCAACAGCCACTCCCGTTGTCATGACGTAAGCCTTCTTAGAGACAGGAACGATAATTATCTGACAATCACCAATCATGACAGTGACAATTTCAACTGTCGGTAAGATTGGCTGTGTGTGTGTGTGTGTGTGTGTGTGTGTGTGTGTGTGTGCGCGCGCGCGCGTGCGTTTCGGGGAGGAAGGAACGGGATGGGGGTGGGTGGGTATAACTTCTTGATGAAGGCTCAAGGACATTTGAGTATCAGCCTACTTGCTCTCCGCTTGTCTGTCCACAGTGCATCATTGGAAGTTGGCTTATACGCATGTATGCACGCCCCCACGCGCATACACAAACACACACACAGAGCTGTACACACAAGTGGGAACTTATCTCCCTCTATAACAGTCGCATCTTGATAAAAACACAAGCATGACGTCCGTTTTTTTAATCCTGTATATTTCATCTCCCGAGATTTTTTCTAAGCTACGGTTGAACTATAGGTCTCATCTGGTTTGAATCGGAACAACGCTTCGTTTCCAAACCAACGGCTAGGCTATAGGGCTCAAATCGGGGAGCTGAAGCCTTCACGCTGCGCCGAGGCATGCTAAGTTTCCAGTTCCCACGTGCACGCAGGTGTAATCAGCGGGTGCTCGCATGGGAGACAATGCAGGAGTTGCTCGTTGTCTTGAAAGACTGTTTACGGCGGAGGTGTTTGGCATTAGCTTTGACTGCTTCCAGGCCTCTTTGTTCACCAGACACCGAGGCTGGGCCTCATCGCTGGAAACACAGTCGCCGTTTCTGCTAAGACCGTGCAGACCGTTAACAGATAATGGTTTCAGATTCTGGGGTTCTTGGGGGCACCGTGCACACCGAAGACTACAGCCAATGTTTGGTATTCATTTTATTTTTCTTAGATCTGTTTCATTGAAAATATCGCCCGAAAAGTTTCCAGACTGGTCCGTGGACTCAGAAGGGGGAGATAAGGTGTGCTTTCGGAACGAATCAGCAGTGTGTCTTATCGCGCCTGGCCACGTTTTCCCCGGCCAGCCGCCGGTGATAACATCATCTCGTATTTTCCAATTCTATATGAAAGCCGGATGATAAGAAGGGGCTGGTCTGGCCTGACAATGATAGGTTTTGTTTGAATTAATCCATTAGAAGCGATGGCGGGTGCGATATGGGACGATAAAAGTGCGGATAAGCCGTCCCGTTGTCGCTTTGTCGACGCTGCGTGTAATTAGACCGACCAAAGCCGCTGGATCTGCGAGGGGGAGATAATCACGCTTGATTTGGAGCCCAAATATGATCAATACGGCGAAGTAGAGGGTCCCGCACCAGGTCTCTGGCAGATAGGGCGTGATAAATGATCTATCTCGCGCGGGCGACTCTGCGACTCTTGCCGGCATCGGTAGGGCGAGATAAAACACGAGGCCAGCCCGAGAAGCCCGCCAGTGATTGTGGCCACCTCTATCAGCGCCATCTATAACTCGTGCGCGGCGCATAGGCGGGCTTATCTCGCCCAACCAAATGGGGTTCAAATGCAAAGTTTGACAACCCGCTCTTTGTCGAGCGGGTCCCTTCGAGCTATCTCGTAGGTGCCCAGAACTAGGACCAAATCGTACTTCCCGAACATGCCATCGTCACTTCATACAAGAGACCACGGACCACACAGTGGAAGGCATCCCAGTCTGTGGTTGGTCTCCGCGATGTTGTTTTTTTTTGTGTGTGTGTCTCATTGACAAGTTTTAATCCTTGCCTTGGAGACGACGGACGTCGAATCCCGTCAGAAAGTTTCATGTTTTGGGATTTTTTTTTTTCAGATTGTGAACCTCAATGCCGATAAGATTAATTGGTAAATCATGTCTTCTGATTTTTCTCACCCTCGTGAATGCTTGTAGACAGAACTTTCGGTGCAGCGTCGTGTATTTCCAAGATTTCCCAGTAGGATTACGATGATATTTTAATGTCAGAAAAAGAAAGAAAGAAAAAAGTAAGGGAGGCGAAACCAGGAACTACAAAAGTTTCCTTATCTACGACATCAGTCGAACTTTTCTGCCTCCCTCCCTCTCCATTTTGGGTTAGGAATGTGACATAACTGTATTTTGTGCGTGCGTGCGTGAGTGAGTGTACGTTGCGTTAGTGTGTGCACATGCGAGAGACAGCGAGAGAGCGGCGAGTGTTAGAGTCTATGCGTGGGAGTGAGTGAGTGAGCGAGGCAGGGTGAGCACCGCACACGCTGCATTGTTTTGTGCGGGAGCAAACAAAGGCGGGCGGTGACATCAAGTGACGAAGGGGGGGATCTTTTATCTAAACCTCGCACACTCCTGCAAAGGTAAACTACCCGGATCTCCCCAGGTTTATCTCCGCTTGGCGATGCTACGAAAGCTCGTTTAAATAATTAATACTAGTAAAAAATAAAAAAAAAGGCGACAATAGATTCACGTTACTGTCTTGGGGCTTTCCTTGTATGGATGGGCGCGACTGCTGGGGTCACGAGACTGGGGATGCAAGGTGGCACTTCTGGAACACTCTTCCTCGTGTGCGTTACACATAACCTCTCTTGCTTTCTTTGAGAGACCCATTTTATTATTCTTTCTTTCCTTCCCACGCAAGTTCACCTGTCGTTTTTTTTTAAATCGCATACTTTGCTTTCTTCCTACACACCCCCTCAAACCCGTTCTCCACCCACCCACCCCAACCCTTAAATCAGCAGTAGTTTGAAACAGCATTGTTTCTGGGTAGCTTCTTGGGTTACATCGGTAAGACTGCTTGCAATGCCTTCATGGACGAGATCTTGGTGACAACGACCAACTGATGCTCCGGGGTGTACTCCGGAATCGCAGCACCATCTGCTGGTCCAGGTTGTGCGAGCGAGCGCTGACCGAGTGATCTTTAGTTTTGAATAGAACCACCGATATGGCCATTGTCTTATCGTCTGGGGCTTTTTGTTTAAGCATCAATTAGGGCCAGATGGAATTTGTCGTGACAATTATCAGTCGTTATCGAGGTCGGAGACGAGGCAGTCTGGGAGGAGTCCCTCAAATGTGATAAGATTGCTACATGCCATGAACCCTGCACAGTTCCCTTCTTCCCCACCCCCACCCACCCCCTCCTTCCTACCCGCTCTTTTCTGATTTACTTTCCCACCCCCACCCCGTTAGTCAAGCCGTTCCTGTTCTGCTCTGTCCAAAGCGGGCAGACAAAGATCCGCTAGGTGTGCCAGACAGCAAGGACACTTTGCATCAAAGGTCATCCCTGACACTCGATGGAGGAGACAGACAAATATGCACAAACAGCCAGCCCAGTGTGTCTTTGTCGAGAGCCCCCGTGATACCGATATTATTCTCCACTCTACTGAGCTCGCCAAACGCCCTCCATCAGTTATAACCAGCACAATGAAGCGTTCTTCTAGATTGGTGCTTAGTGAATGAGTAGTGAAAAATCTGCTTGTAAGCAATACGTGTGTTTTAGGTATGAACAGATGGATGGAAGGATGGCAGTGTGTTTCTTCATTTTCTGAATCTTTGTATCAAACCTCTTTTCTGCAGTTTCATTCCGATTCGATTCGATATGACTTATGTTAACCGAAAACAAGCTACCATTTCCCAATTTTCACTTTAATTTTCTTAGAGATGCCATCCTTTATAAAACTGTCTTTTTATTTATAATCTGCTTTGTTCAAAACACCCGTCTTAATAATAATAATAATAATAATAATAATAATAATAATAATAATAACAATAACAACACAAAGGCAGCAGGAAGAAGACACATGGAAAATTCTGTTGCCGGATCTTATTTAGTTTTAAGCCACAGTGCAATATTGAAACAAAAAATAAATACATCTAAAGACATCTGTTTTCTGTTTTCATGGCAGCGGGAGGAGATGTTAGGCCTCGCGTAAATTTTTGTTTTTGGTCCTAAGCTATAGCAACAGTGCAGTCACAATTGGTTGTTCAAAAATCTGATTGAAATATAATGATGTGGGGAGATTAAGAAAGTGATATTGATTCGATTTCATAGCCGTCGAGAGTACAGGAATAAAATCATCATTGACATACATTTTTTTTTTATTTGTCGAGGTATTAGTAAATCTCCCATGCTGCTAGACAATGACAGCTAATGTTCTGTAAAAGTACTTGGATATTTGTTTTTATTTGTCAGAATGGGGAAGGAAAGTAGGTGGGCTGTAAGTAAACTTCCTCACTAACTCACGCGCCTAACACTTCTTTGGCAAGATGTTTTTGTATGTTCATTTATGGAAGCACAAATAATTGCGTTGTTCGATAAGTGTCAGAGCATACGAGTCCAAACTTTTCGTTGTGACTGACTTTGACTTATCGGCGCCTGAGTCTTTCATGGACATGAGATCCAAGAAGGAAATCGCCATCGCTTTACTTTTCATCGCTGTCACAGTGTTACCACGGAAAATAATTTACAGCTTTCAGTCGCCTCCGTCCCGGCCCTACCCTCCTCCCAACCTGACGTTCCCTTGCTTTTTAAAGAAAATACTGTTTGTGTCGGAGTAGGGGAACTTGACCAATCTACCTACAGCAAAAACAAAACAAAACAAACCCCCAAGAAAACAAACAAACAAACCCCAAAAAACCGTACAAGAAAACAAAACAAAAACCCAAACAAACAAGCAAACATAAACAAAAAAGCCACTGATTTGGTAGAGTGTAATGTTATTGGTTTAAGAGTCAAACACAAACACGATCTTTACGATGTACATAACGGTAACTTTTCCGTTCCATCTCGTGGTCAGGCACTTAAACACGCTGGTTTGTTTTTCAGCGCCACTGGGACCATTGGACGGAGGCAGTTCTGGCCAAGATGCAGGTATGTTTGGAATAGTGCTCGTATTGTGAATGTTGGTAAACAAAGTCATCTTAAGGTTTAATTACACCCTCCCTCCCTCCCTCCCTCGACACACACACACACACACACACACATAGAGAAAAACTGGGATCGAAGATTCAGACCTTAATTTAAATGAGGCGTTTCCGGGGAGAGAGCAATTTTAGACCCACGTCAACAGGTGGACAAGCAAACAATATGTGAGTCAAGTGTCTGAAATGCAATACCAGCTATAACCATCTCTTGTTTGCTGCTTCAAGAGTACAGCATCTCTCTATGAAAAGAAACACACACACACACACACACACACACACACACACACACACACACACACACACACACACACACAGAGGCAGGCAGACAGAAAGAATATTTACGTCTACAAAGGCGAACATAGAGATAGCGTAAGCGAGACAAACTATAACCGTTGCCCCTTTTGTCCGTTACACTGTGATGTATCAGTGAAACGTGCGGAGGGAGAGCCTGCAAGGACAATACTTTATCTCGCTTTTTTTGTTGGGGGTGGAGGGTAATGTGCAGAGATAACGTTTTCATGTTGTGATTATTGGAAATGACATCTCATATTGCACCAGAAACCTCGCGTGTGCACGAGCGCTGGAGTCAACGAAAGTATTACAGCTTTGTGCGAGACATGGGACGGTTGGCTATCTTTGGCTACCTAGCTGTCACGTATTTAATCCGATTCCTTTGAAACCGAGAGAACTTGTCACACGCAAGCATGTTTAAGGATTTCCCTAGCAACCCTCAGGTAACCCCGAGGGTTTTGTTAGTCTTGTGACGAGTTTTGTAAATAGGTCGCACAGCCGTCAGGCAACGCCTGCGCAAGTGTGAGGCTCGAGTTATCTCCCCAATCTGGCAACCTTTCTTAGAAAAAAAAAATTCAGGCAGGTGGCGATTGCAATCGAGATTGTTGCGTCCCATTCGACGCCTGAAAACATTGTGCGCTAAAGCGATATTAGATACTGAGATAGGATGCGAGATGAAAATGAAATAAAAACTGGGCCTTGGTCGGACGACGTGTGAACGGGGAGGAGGAACTTCGAACATTAGCCTCCCCTACTCCTGCATTTATGTGGTCGTCAAGTCTGACCTAAAACCTCTAAGTACGTGAACAGAAATTAATTACGGACAAAGATTTTTTTTATTGTGCTTGGAAGTAATTAGCAATTCTTTTGAGATGGTCACTGATCATATCGAATGAGCCTTTTGGCTGCTATTTGAAACAGGCGACGTTAAACTGGGAATGGTAGTTAATTCACAAACGACTGATACCCACCTTCCTTGATTTCAGCTCCGTGAACATAGGGATCACTTTAAAATAAAGTTCTTGAGGCTATTTGAGTCTCTACGTAACAACAACAATAACAACAACAACAAAATGTCAATAATAACAACAACAACAACAAAATGTCAATCATGATAATAATAACAACAATAATAATAACAACAACAAAATGTCAAATATTGCCTTTCTTCACCATCGAAAACAGGCTCAAACCACAAACTTATACATGTCCGTGCCCAAACACTTTACAAAATGTACATGCATGATAAGAATGCTAAAAATTTCTAGGAACTCATAGTCATCAACTCTTAGCACCGAGGAAGTATTAGTTATTACGAAGACAACGAGAGGTAGGATAAATACACTTGTCATCGGGAGTGCAGTCGACGTCGTTTACACACAAACCTCAAAACGTAGCAAAAAACGTAGCGGCGAAGCACGTGGCCCGTGGGTGAGAAAAAATTTTTTTTTTAGAGGAATGGAGACAGCTGTCCACAAAGCGTAAAATTTGGCCAAGCAGGATGGCCAAGGTGAACAATAGGCTGCTGAACCCGCTAGTGGAAGACTTGGTCTAGAGGCGGAAACGACTTTTCTCGGGTATAGTACAACCCAGAACAGAGGTATTAAGCGTAACAGTCCCAATCAAGACAGTTAAGAGAAGGGACACCAGTCTCAAGCTTTACAACTTCTTTGGTGTTACCACGAACTCGTATTATTTGGTTGTATTATCTCTACACGTCCGTGGTGTTACAGAATGGTGATAATGTTGTGATGATAATGGTGGTGGTGGTGGTGGTAGATATAACAGCGTTTAGTCTGTCTGTAAAGGCGGCACTTCTTTGCACGCCAGATTCCTCTGAAATGATTCATGTAGCCACCACAAAAAAATCCAAACTTGAGGCCCCAAACCTCGATTTCAAATTTTCTGTCTCAAGTGCTTATCTGGCTTTCATTAGAACACACGCGCAACATGTTTCTTGCTTCAATGCACGGAAAGGCCACTTTCGGCTTTTAATCTTCCGCTGGCTTGGACGGGTTATCTTCCTTTATGATGATGATCAAGTCTTCTCAGTATGCGCGATAGAGCAGCAGTCATCTCTTATAAAAAAAAGGGGGGGGGGTAAAAATTAACTTTAAAATGACTGAATGGACGAGAAGGCATCAGTGCTTTCCTCCGATGACTGGGGGTCGAATGTGGAAAAAAAACTGCCCACACCAAGGTCTTTGGGGAGTTGCCTTTGCGTTTAGGTCCTTGACGACCTGAAAGACCCTCACGAATCCACAGCAATGGTGTTTGGTGTTTGTTTCACTGGTCCTGATAGAAATTTTACACAGATTGTCCATGGTAGGCTGTATGGTTGTTATCGAGGTGCTATGCTTAAGCTAGTTTTCCGAACTACCACTAAAGCAGTCGACCATGTAAAGAGGTCATTCGTTTTATTTCCTTGCCCTTTAGAGGCTTACATGCTGAATGCCCTGTTGGTCATCGGTTGGTAGGGAAAGAGGGGTTGGTGCCAGCGTGTTGGATGAAGACAGCGGTGGACAAGACTTGCCAAAAAGGATTTATTTATTTAGTTAGTTAGTTTTTAGCAATGATAAGAAAATCCTGCACGTAAGCGTGTGCCACGTGCAGAGAATGAAAAATTTGCGCGAGACGAGATATGAACCTAGGATACCCAGTCTTGGCTACTTGGTCCCCTAATCTTTCCGCTAGTGCCAGATCATCCTAAGAAAGGAAAGCAAGTGTTTTTTGAGCGCATATACGTTTTGACGAACACTCTGTGCACGAAGTTTTTCCTATTGTACGTAGATTTTCTTTGAGTGAGTCCTTCGGATTTTTTTTAACCCACCGGCAGTCAAGCCATGACTGAAGCTGACTTCAGATTCCACGCACAGTCGCTAGTCGTTATTTTGCTGGAAATTAAACAACAAAGGCCTAACATTCTTTATAAGGTACCGAAAAACATCCATAGTGACTTCCTCTCCCTCCCTGCCCCTTCTCCTACAGCAAGCAGATATGACTTACAGTCACTGGTGCAGTCACGTGACCTGCACTGCACTGCCATCGGTCCACAGGGACATGTCGTGGGGCTCGTCATCAAATCGGACTCGCAACCGAGTGGTGCCTGAGAGCTACCTCCTTTTTGTCGCGCTTCAAGACCCTTTATTACTGAACAAAAACATAGACAAACGTTTGACCAAGTTTGGCAAAGTCTTTAATGTAACCGTCGTGTAAAAACGTCGCCAGACTTTGACCAACATTTGTCACAGTTTTTGTCCGCCCTTAATGGATCATAATGTGGAATATGTAACTAACCTCGGCACATTTGTTTTGCGAAAGAAAGTGCTCTTCTCCTCCTTGCCATAAAGAAGATTTTGCTTCTCTTTGATCGTAAAAGAAAATGCGCTTCTTTTTATAAGTGCGTACAAAATTGCACCTCTATTTAATAAGAAAGTGCGCACATTAGCTTCATTAATTAGATTTCCATTTTTTGTGTAGTCATCTAAGTTGGAGTCTAAAAGCAAATATTCATCTAATCTGCTTAACCCCTTGATATGCAGCTGTGACCCGACTGGGCTGAGCAGTTCGGTGGTTCATGACCCGTTCAGGACTGGAGCCCGAGCATTCCTTCTCAGGTCATAACCGTATTTGCACTCATGTCGGCGCTGATGGGGTGAGAGGAAGGAGAGAGACCTCATCAAAGACTGCTCTCCTACTTGACCCGTCTTCCCCGTTCCCGGGTCACCAACATGCCAATCCTTTCCTAGATACGACCTTTAGGTTGTCCCCAACTGGTCAGTCCGCGCGGCCTTTCCGTCAGAAGTTGCTGACTTGTTTTACGGCAAAGATGCTACAATGCAGCTTTATTTGTTCAGGAGGGCAATTAGGGAGCTGCTTGCTACTTACGGTGACTGACCACATGAAATATATGACCAACCACATAATGGGATGGCGCATCACATAACAACGATGACGCAGTACACAACAAATATAATTTCGATCATAACAACCTCGAATAAAAAAACACGCAGACGGTCAGGTGATCCGACACCTTGGCCTCTCTTCATGAATGGAAGACAGGACCTGACGAATATCGATTGTTTCGTTAATATTTTCCTTTATACTCTTTTGTTTTTACATACCCATAGCCCCCCCCCTTTTATGTCTGAATCGACATCCTTCATTTTTTTTCGTCAATCTGATTCTTAATAAATGATTATGCGCATTAGAAACGGTTATGAGAATATTTAGCTTATTTTTTATTTTTTGCATTGAAAATGAGAAGACGAACAAAAACGCGTTATCAATGTAAACCAGACAAATCACTAAATTCATGCTCAGTTCTTAAGTGTTGCGTACCCAGGACCTGTGTAATTTCGGGTAGGCACAAAAATGTCGTGTAATGTCGGGTAGTTATACCTCCATTACCGGGCCCTCTATCTCTCCTCCCCACCTCTTTGATCGTCTTTGAGGAAGAGAGAGAGAAAAAAAACTGTCTTCTCTTTATTTGTCCGTGCAAGCTTAGGGCTAAACATCACAACAAAATGATTCTGTTGTTCCAGGGTATTTTTAATGATGGAATCAACACGTAGCCAACCGCCTGTAGCGATGTTTTTTTTTTTTTTTTGGAGTCTGCAGCCTGCGAATAGTGGTTGGCTGGGGACGGGAGGAGGGGGAGGTGGCTACCTGTGATAAAGGTGTTTTATGCGTGCGTGCGGATAAGAATCAGTCTGGCGTGCTGCCCTATCTGTGGTGCGATAGTGCAGTCAAGCACACCTCCACACACCTCGGCGGCCGGGCAGCCCGCTATCACTCGGAAAGGACGCGCTATCTCACAGTTACTCCATACTATCTCTGGTTGCTGGGTCCGAACGATCGCGCCCACCATCAGGCCCTTCGCGTTTTGTGGCCACCGATATGGCGCGGACTATTTTCAGTGGATTTCAAATTTATGACATGTATGCTGAAGGTGTTCCTCTACTCTTTGCCGCCTTGTCGAGGTGAGCACGGGATGTATGGAAAATGGAATCCTTGCCACAATCAGCTCCCCCACCCACCCACCCACCCACCACCACAACCACCAACACACCCAACCTTACCTCCCTCACCCACCGCAAGCGATAAGTCCCCGGGTAGATAAAGCGGTGGGGCCCAGCCCGTCCCGCGCGATAAGATAGCCCCCACAAATGTTATGACTGCTTGGGCCCTAGCTAGGCCTCGCCCACTCTTACTGCTGGCCTCGTTTGCTCCAGTTAAATTAAATGGCAAAGGACAATAGAAAGTTGCCTGATGCTGGATCAAGTGTCTGCTCCGATAAGGGACACTCTCCCTTGTTAGCATGTACACTACTTGAAGGTTTTCTGCCGGACCGATAACGTTCGGCCTGTCTGAATGTGCCGGGGTTTCCCTGATAAGGTTCAAAGCTTGAGTCCCCGGTAGTGGTCCGGCTCGCCAACGGGTGGAGGGGTTTGTGTGTTGGGGGTGGGGGGTGGAGAGGACCAACAAACTTTTGTGGTGAAAATTATGACCCTAACGATAGTACTTCACTCTTTGTGTGTGTGTGTGTGTGTTGTACAACCACCGTGGCCTCAGTTCCGTTCGTACTACCCCTATAGTTTTTTGTGCACTGTGTCGCAGGCTCGGGTGGCTCCCTATGTCAAGAACAAATCACCCATCTACACCCGTTCTCTCTACGGGACATGCAGTCTCCTATTGCAAAATAATGAAGTTTGCGCTTTTATAGTTTCATTGTTTTTTGATTTTTCTTTTCCTCATTCTTTTCTACCCTTTTCTTTAACTACACCTTATATCTTGTTTTGTTTCGTTTATTGTTCCTTACTTCATTTATTCTCTTTCTTTCTTCTTTTTTCGCGAAGAACTTTACACAACTCGTTGCCCGCACTGAACTGCTGATCGGCGTCTCTGCGACGATCCATCCCCACTAATAGAAACCCAGCACCCAGAGTGCCGAGCGATCGTCCACACTAACATGCATGACCACAGTGCGCGCGAGATTAGCGCAAACCCGATTGCAAGGAACACGACCAAAAACAAAATACAGATAGCAGATGGCTTTTAGGGTCCAGAGCGAGTGGCTTTTAAGATGCAGCCGATAGGCAACGTTATCGATGAGTGCAGTGTCCCATTGAATGGTTTATCACGGGGAAGATCAAGGCACGGCCACGCAGCCTGTCCTAGTCTTGCGCATGCCGTGTCAGTGATACTACCGACCGAGCAAAATAATCATAATAAAAAAGTTCGTGTTTATTTTTTTGTGAATCAGAAAAAGTTTGTGTGTGTGTGTGTGTGTGTGTGTGTGTGTGTGTGTGTGTGTGTGTGTGTGTGTGTGTGTGTGTGTGTGTTTAATGGAAGTGCGTTCGTGGGAATGAGAACTTCAAGAGCTGAAACTGGACTTAAAAAGTCTGTACGAAGCGTTTTTGCTGGTGAATTTTTTTTGTTTTTTTTTGTTTTTTTTGTAGAGGATGGTGGAAAAGCGGGGAGACAGGGTTGAATCTGCATAGACCTCTGTATCTGCTTTCCAGATAGTCCCGTAGATTTATACATTTCAGAGCGTGGACTGGTCTTATTGGTACTTTTACATAAGGAAACAGGAGCTTCATTGTGCGAGCAAGTCAGTCTGAGAGAAAAAATTATCAAAATTGTGACCTCAGACACTTGTCGTGTTCAGGTCCCTGTCATTCCCGTCATTTTAATGTCCACAGTTCATTTCAAACTGCTGGAGACATGAGTGCATGCGTCACTTATGTTCCCCCTTCACCCAGCCCTCGCCGTCCCTTAAATTCGCGTGTCTTTGAACTAATATGGATTATATTATTATAGAATATGGGTAAGATTACAGCCTTCGTTTCTCATTCATTTTTGGAAATTTTTTGAAACGTCGCCTTCTTGTCGAACACAAGCACACGTGCAGAGAAATTGATACGAAAATTTTCTTTCTTTTTCATGTTCTTATCTAGTTTTAACATTGAAACTTCGTACTACCTGAATTATTTCCAAGCCGAAGATTATATATCCCGTATACATTTAAAAAAAAAAAAGAGCGAATCCGTAGATGTGTCTTATTATTTGTTGTTGCCGCTGTTATTGTTGTCAATTATCCTAAATGAAATGGCACGGGGAATGCTACAGTTGTGACATCAGCCATAAAAGCGGAAATCAAGGAAGAATGCGGTCAGAGCAATGTGTGGCAGGACAGGGAGCAGTCGACTCACGTGCTGCCCAAAACCTTGGAAGCTGGCGACCGACTCCGGCAGTTAGCAAAATGTATCACAGACGACAGCGACAGGTCTGGGCCTGGGTGCACTGACGCCCTCAGCTGGCTGCTGAAAACCTCGTAAACTGTTAGTTGCTTACTGTTAGGCCTGGGGTATCTGTCCACCTGGCTTGGCTTGGCCGCCTGTTTCATTTCACGATCGACAATTTTTGCTAAACGAAGCATGCAGGCCCTGCATGACTGAGTGAGACATATTTTCTTTATTTATTTAGTTGTTTTTTTTATTATTATTATTTCGCTGCAGTGCTGAATGCAGAAGAAACCGGCACAGTGTTTGAGACAGGGCTTGGGGAATGCGTGACGGCAGTCGGTGAAAATGTACTGTTTCCGCATCAATGCTTCTTTGGCAACGACTGTGATTTGGTCACGATCATTTTACAGCAGATGTTGAAATAAAAGCCTTGATTAAAAAGAAAAATTACAAAAGAGCGAGGAAATATTCATTCTAGACAAGACTGAAGCCACTATCTTAAAATGTGAGAGGTGGGTGTTGGAGTTCAGACATCTTGCTGCTTGTGTCTAGATCCCCCTTTCCTCCTCCTCTCTCTCTCTCTCACACACCTCGTGCTTCATACGCGCAAGTTTATCAGACGGCTGGAGTTTCTTGCAACGTACAGCAGACCACGTGTGTCCTCTCGGGGTTCCTGTAACCGCCGTACATGCTAACCCCCATGCGGGCATCTTTTGATCCTCTTCTCTGATTACGAGTAATGTTCTCCGCGACCTCCCATCGGGTGCACGACGCTTGTCGTCCCACCGGAGAGTTGTCATTCTTGTTTGGAAGTCGCTGATCGTTGAGACTGACGTATGGTCGTGACGTCAGAGCTTTCACACGCAACGGTAGTTCATACGTCATTACTTAGCCTCATTTGGGATCATTAAATGCGTCTGCAAAACGCGCTACTCGCTGCCAAAGCAGCCAGAATGAAGGGAATTATAGACCTCAATACAAGTTCTGGCAATTATAAAATTTGAAAATAAGGTCTAGCAATTGTCTTAAGGTCTCATCACAAACTTTTTCAGTTAACTACTAGAACGAGGCTTTTGACGAGAAAGCTTCCGGTTTAGTCACTTTTCAGCTTTACTACTAGAACTTGATGAGAAAGCTTTCGATTTACTCATATTCATTGTTTAAGCTCGCCGAGACTAACAGCGGAGAACTTCGCAAAAGGCTAAGAGGGAGTCTCGGCAGACAGACATCAGTCCACCCATACACGTCCGTGGTCTCATCAAATACCTGATCCCGACTCGGTCGCGAGCTGCAACACATTAGTGGATGTAAGCGATACAGAGTATGTTGTCACAGCAGGGCACTAATGGACGAGGTGTGAGCAACACAGCCACACTTACTGTAATAATTAATTGTAACCAGTATTCTAATGATCGTTTTATGTATCCTCGACGTTTGATCTGCAGTGATCTCCTTTAATACCATGCTGCTCAGTCTTCATCTTTGTTCTTCATTTATCATCGTCGGTCGTGGTTATTGTGATTTGTAAACAATGACTTGAGCTTCCCCATACAGCTAGGATATGGCGAGATCATCATCATCATCATCATCATCATCATCATCATCATCATCATCATCATCATCATCATCATCATCATCATCATCATCATCATCATCATCATCATCACCCGCCCCACTACTTGCAGTTGGATCTCTTTGTCTACTTTTGTCTTCTGAGAGGAAACAATGTAGAGTACTATCAACAGAGCGTTTAAACCCGAGTCATCTGGTTTCTGGGGCTTGTTGTCCCAACTTGCGAGGAGAAACTAAATGTGTCTAAAAATTAAAAAAAGGTTAAAATTAGCAAAGGTGAGAACGCAAAATGCTAATAAATAGTTCTTCAGTCTGAATGCATAAAATGATAGAAGCGGGTATTAAAACAATAAAGTCAGGCTAAATAGGCCCTCCCCGCGCCCACCTACCATCCCCCCCTCACCTACAAAAAAAAGAAAAAAAAGAAAGAAAGAACCTACCATCCCCCCCCTCACCTACAAAAAAAAGAAAGAAAGAAAATAAAAGATAGCTTTCTACTTTGAAACCCATGCAATTTCATTCTCTTCCCTTTGAAAAGCGACACGCATGACTGAGCACCATATGCATTCTCAGAAGTCTGTGCTTCTCAGGTAGATCTGGTCAAGCACCTATCGATATGTAAAACGGCTCGATGGAGAGTGTTATCAAGATTTGCCCCGAGTTATTACCTTAAAAAAACAGTGTCAGTGGTCTTGCACCTGCTAGCGTCTTGTTACATGTGACGTATACATCTTCTTTTATAAACCGGATCGGCCTCGGATTCACTACAACGAGACTATCTTGATCGGCCTTTGTTGACAGGAAAGATTAAAATTCATGGCAGTGGATCGTAAAACCAGTTTTTAAAAAAACACGAACAGAAAGCAGGCAACATGACACAGCGATGTGCCACATAAATCACGATGATAATTCATTTCAAATTGCCTAGACCACGTTCTGTCCTTGTTGTGCGTTATATCAAGGTTAGTATCTAACCAAACAGACATTTCGTATGCATAGGTTTAGCATTCTTATGAACTGTCTAGGGCCTGTAATCATGGCTAGGATCTATGTTGTCGGGTTCTTAATGAAAGCACTATCTGGCCAGACTGCAGGCACATGAGACCAAAAGAAAGATAAGCTGCTACATAGTCGGGGGATAGGGGTCGGGTGTGTGGGTGGTTGGGGAGGGAGCAGAGGTGTGGCGCGATGTCATACAGTGGACCGATATTATGCTGTGTTGTGTTTTGACATAGACCGGTCAGGTTATGGCTGAAATTCTTATCAAAATGTCACCAGCAATTCCATCTTAATGACCAGCCAATTTTTTTACTGTAGATATAATATGTTGCAAAATAGAATTTCTCACTCTGTTGACGAGAAATTGCAGCAATCGCCATACTGCAGTAAACCGTTTGTACACACACGCACACACACACACACAAAGAACAGAGGCAGCGAGAAAGACAGAGACTGAACTTTTTTTTTTAATGGCTAAGATTTATCACTTTTCTGTCGAGCTGTATCTACAGAGGTTATACAGTGACTGTTGTTACGAGGGAACTGGAATATACGTGTGCGGTCATGTAACCAATGCAAGAAAACTAACACAAAACCACAAATATGTAAAGAACTGTCTACACGGCACGCTAAAGTGGTCACTGTTCTCAACATCCATAATCAAAACTGCTAGTCCCTAGCATAAACAGATAAATATTAGTGCATGTTTGACAAAGAGCTCTTGATGCAATACAGAAAAGATGAAGACAAAGGGGAAGAAAGTGCGTCAGAGAAATGTGAAGATTACTAAAGACGTTGTGAAATATAGCGGACACATTTGTATCATCACTCTTCACCTCCAACAGCACCCACTCCATCTACCTCCCGCCTCCACCTCTTAACAGCTTCTGAAAAAAAGGGTTTTTGAAGTCATCATTTTTTGGATACAAGTCTTCTGGCCATTTTTCTTTCCTATGTTTGAATAAATCCTTCGCCACAGTAAAGGTTTTTCATCAAAGACGATTCTGTCACTGGCTGCCTGATTGATTCTGAGGCACGTGCCTGAAAATAAAATGTTAGCTACCTAAAGAAAAGCTTTTTATGCACCAATAATCAAGAAGATGGAAAACACATAGCTCTTCTTTGCTTACGAAGACAGCAATATTCTTTTTTTTTTTTTGAGCCAAGAAGTATTTAATTGCTCTAATCGAATCACACTTAAAATGAAAGCATTCATCTGTAACATTGTCTAGCACAAACACCTACAGTGCACACTGACTAATCTTGCCGAATAAGTTTTAAAAATATTTCTGATGAAGAGATGTGGGAAGTGCGTGTGCTAGCGTGTGTCATGCTTTTACCAGAAGACCTTTTTTGGTCAGTGCATATCCTCAAATGATAAAAAGATCGACTAGCACTAACCTATTAAAAAATTCCTAGTTAGCAATCTGAATATGGTGAGGTGGCATGTGTGCGGGTATGTGCATGCTAGCGTGTGTGTGTGTGTGTGTGTGTGTGTGTGTGTGTGTGTGTGTGTGTGTGTGTGTGTGTGTGTGAGTTGGTAAAAATTCCCTCCTTCAAAACAAATCAGTCTGCGTTTGGACTGGGGTGTCATGTATGAGGATCAGTATCACGTACGAGGAGAAGTGAAAATAATTTAACGCGAATGGTTGATATCATTACATGATCCTAATTCCCCAAATCTGAGTGAATGGTTGAGTTTATTACAAGATTCTAATTCCACAAATCTGAGCAAGTACCCCCTTCATATCTTTCCTTCCTACTGTTTTAATCGACATATTAAATGCCTTCAAATACTGATATGGACAGAAAGAGGTCATATCCTTTGTAGTCATGTAACAGTATATGTACTTACTTTGCGTTGTCAAAGCTGCAACCAGCGGGAGAGCCAGGAGTATATCCATTTCTAATACAACACCTGGGATTGGAGTTCTTTCTAAGCCGAAGCTGTTGAAAATGATGAAGACATACCTCCGTAATGAAATTGGGTTTTTATTTCATATTTTATGCAAGCTGAGAATTTGTAATTAACTTAATCCAAACACTGGGAAAAAAGTTACCTCCAGGGGGTCTTTTGTAATACTTCTGGACATCCTCTTTCTGCTCATTTTAGAGGATGTGTTTATTTCCTTTCTTTAGATGTCAAGGAGGAAACATTGTCTGACCAAAGTGAAACACATGAAGATGAAATGAAGGTGGAGCGCTTCACATCTCGCGGATCACCTTGCTCATCAGTGGACTCCCCTGACCACATCGACGTGGTCAGCAATGGGCGAACTCCCCCAGGATCACCTTCTCCTCTGACCTCCCCAAAGTCACTCCGCCATCAGTCTGTGCGATCAGTGTCGTCGCTCCAGCAGATAAAGGTGGAAAAAGAGAAGCATGCAAACATTCACGAAGGTCAGCCAGCCAGCAGTCCTCAGGCCTCGGATGGGCAGTCAGTGACACAGGGACTCATCAGACATTTGCAGCTTCCCAGCGATGTTCTCTACCTCAAGGTAAGTAGATGCATCAGTGCATGCCATAGAAGAACTTGACCCTCTATAGAATATTTTAAATAGCTGTATTAGCAGTTTTAGAAAAAAAAAACAAAGTGGGAGAGGGGGCGAAAGTAGTACATTTTATGTTGGAGCTTTAGTTCTTTGTTTGGCTTGTTTTGCCGTGGAACTTCATTGAAAGATTATATTTTGTCATCTCCTATTACATCATAAAAAAGAACACAGTACGCATACATATTTATACAAGCACCCACCCCCTCCCACACACATCCAAACACACACACACACACACACACACACATGAACGCATGCTCACTGACAATGTTTGTATTAGCATTTTCACACACATAAGCAGATATATCAGTCTCTGTTAAAGCATTGTGAACAATGTTCCTGGCAATTTTTGAAGATATTTAAATGTTATGTTTTATCTTCAGGTACACTATATTTTATGTATGCAATATACTTGTAATCTTTTGCGTGGCCTGTGTGGTCTGATTTTTTTTTTATCAGTCTCATATGGGAAGCTTGTGTTTTCAGGACTTAATTATCAAGAAATGGCAGCCTTCCATCTATTAAAAAAGATAAACTGGACTTTATCACAAGACAACATCCCATCTTGATGCTTTAATATATGTTATCAACTATCCCCACTTGGGAAACTCCTTTGCTTCCTACTGTGTGTCTTTCGTTTTATCCTTGATTAATGTCAAAGGAATAAGTGTGATTTTTTTATGGGAGTGTATTTTTCACTCTTGCATTGTTTTGTTTTTTCAGAGACTTGAAGTCACTGTTCATGGAAACCCAACAGTAGGGTGGGTGGTCTGTAGTGCCATCCCTTTACCAAAAGGCAGCAGCCTCGGTCCTTTCTCTGGGGACATGATTCCTTCTGATGCTATCAAAGTAGGAGACTTGATAGTTCAGGTAGGAAATGTGACCAGGCTTTGAAAACAGCAGATACTTAACTATGTACCTTAGACAATTTATGAAACAATCCACACTTTCAATCTTAGCTGTTATTGCATTAAACTAGATCCAAAATAATTTATTATAATGTAACTGGAGTGCGTGTTGACAAAAAGTTTGAACAATGTCAGTGATTATTTAGCCATATTTCTTGTCACAGCTGTCACTATGTTTCACAATGCTATGATTATTTGTGATAACAGTTCTGCAGCAAGACAGGCCACAGAGCACTAGTCAATGTCGCAGGGCACACTGGAGCCTGGCTGGCTTTGCTGCGACCAGCACTGGATGTTGCCTCACGAAATACCCATGTTTACTGGGAAGGTTAGCTGCAATTTTGTTGTCTGCTTCTGCTTTTTTGCTTCGTGTGTTTGTTTTTTTAAATTCTGCTCATAGATTGCCTTTTATCACTGAAGCATCATGCAAAGTTACTTCCCCACCAGTGTCAAAGGGCTATAACCTGACAATGAACAGAAAGAAGAATAAAAAATGGATTAAAATGGATTAAAAAGACTTTGCAATCTGGAATAGGCAAGGTAATAAATATGAAAATTATCACTTTGTAATTAACAATTAAAACACAGACATAAAAATGCATACACGTGTATGTTCTTCCACATACAGTGTGTAGATGCATATATACACATACATAAACATAGAAAATTTACACTAATTTACAAATTTTAAACAGCATTTAGTCAAGCACAAACTTACACCCATCGAACATGCTTAATACCGTAAACATTTGTGGCTTTAAAGTTTGAAGGCTGGACAAGCTGTCTTCATACACACTTTAAGCTTTATGCCTGATCTTATCAGATAAACCTGATATTACTCGAAAGAATTGATTGAAATCTTCTTATCGCTCTGTAAAAGAGCATTTTGATTCTGATTTATGCATTTTTCTAAGTCTAGATGCAGGATTAAAACATCATCTTCAAAGGCATTCTTTGCTGCATGAGGTGCCAATAAATTTCCCATTATAGTCACATGACTTGACATAAACAAGTACATTTCCTTCCAGTCCTGAAGAAGATAAGCAATTTATTTTAGATAAATAGTCCTATTTCGTTGTTGTTCTTCTTATAAGCTGCTGTCAACAAAAATAATGAGAAAGAGGCTTGGTTATTGCATTATTTGATAAAATTTAACACATGATGGATAGCCTGCAATTTGAAAGCATAAAGTGAACCATTCTCTTTCAAGAGACATGAATAATGTTGTTGCAGAAAGTTTTATCAGAGATGGCAGTAGCAGATGTGTTTAACAGACTGAGAGCCAAGAGTGCAAATGTGATGGTGTAGAAATGCCAGTATATATATTATACATAGTTATTTATATCTGTAAACTATCAAGAGACCTGTTGTGTTCTACATCACACCTAACAAGTCATGAAGATTTAGTGAGGATTAGTGGTTAAAAAAGAAAGCAGTGCCATACACAGTAGGGATAATAATATCTTCTGTGCTTAATTTTACTACATAAGGTAAAATACAAATGTTAAGGTATAAAGTGAAATATGTTGAAGTAAAATACATCTCATGATTTAAAACCAAAACATAAATGAGTCAAATTTACAAATCAGCGACAGCTGTTTGCAGACATATTTTTTTCAGTGATTGCATGAACAACTAAAATATACCATACTGTTATCAGCAATGATCATCTACAAGTGCATACACCCTTCTACATGCAAGGTACACACACATTTTGCACACACTTTACACCCACACTCGCTAACATAGAACATATGCTGCACCCACTCTTTGCTGGGTTTGCCTATGTTATGTTTATTTGTCCTTACCATCATACTCTCTGTTACTGTAACTGCTGATGTTGTTACTTTTTTCCCATTTATCACTTTACAGTTCACTCACTCACATCTGTCTACAGGTGGAAGAATCTGGTGTGAGATCGTGGCTGATGTTGAGACAAACACAGAACTCTTGGCAACTTTTGCTTTTGACCTGGATGAACTCCCTCTGACAGACAGAGGGTTTGCCACTGATCCTTTGTCCCCTGCTGGATCCACATCTTCTGACAGACCCCTGTCCTCTGAGTCACCTCCCCAGCAACAGCCACAACAGCCGCAGCAGCAGTCTCCATCAGCAATCCAGCAGCCTTCACCTCCTGGACATGGTAAATTTGATTTTTTTTTTAAATAAATGATTTATGTTACCATAAATGGTGAACAGATTTCTGCTTATTCGACAGGTTAGATATTTGTGCAGTCTCCTGCTCCTCATAGCTTGTGTTTTGTAACTTGTTTATGAATGCAGTTACAGATCTTAGTGTGCTTGTGTTTATGTCATCTTTATTTAATCTGTGTTCGCTGACTGCTTAGTGATATAAAACCCAACATCACTATCTTAAGACCTTTTATCGTAAATTTGTTATCAGTGTTATCTTGCATCTTCAAAGTTTCCTCTTATCTTCAATCTTATCAAAATGTGTCTACATTTTTGAAATCTGTTATTTCCATTCAAATTCCACAGTACCATTCCTGACATTCTTCATGCTACCTCACATTTATCTTTCATGGGAGTGATGTATGACAGTATTTGATGTTTCTAACAAGCAGATGTTTATGTGTCTTCAGCTGCTTTAATATATGGATGTCCATTCTGTGGAGTTCGCTTCAGTAGTCCCCGTACACTTCAGGGTCATCTGAGTTACTACTGCTCCAAAAAGAAATCTGATTACATTGTCAGGCCCATTCCAAGGTCCAGCCAAAGTGCTGAGCTGCAGAAAAGTTCCATTCCTCAGCATGCAGGTGTGCATTTCCAAACAATTCTTTTAGAAGATTTATTATATAAAATAACAGATACTGATTCATAGTTGTGTTCATTAGCTCATAACTATTATAAGCCATACTGTTAAACATAACTATAATGGCAAAAAATACTATAAATGGATCTGTCTTATTTGAAGATCATGCCACACATGGTTATTTCTTGTTGCATCTTAAGATTTTCTATACCTTAATATAATTTGTTTAAAATAAAACTCTCAAATCAGAAGTGAGATGCAGAATTTTATAATCATCTTCCCTTTCTCAAAATTAAAAATTATTCATTCCTACACAAACAGAAAACTGAATTTATAACCTTGTTAACTATTTTATTAAACCCCTCTAGCTAGATGCTAGTCTTAGATCTATATGGTTTAACATATATGCTTCTAAAGAATGCTGATTCATTGTTGAATTTTTGAATAGAGATAAATTATTTTTTGTAACTGTTTTTCATCAAGATGGTTTGCCCCTTCCAAATTAATATTAGTAAGACTCTTCTTTTTTCAGATGTGTCAGAAAGCAAACAAGAAATCCCTCCTTCTAATTCCCCAGGGGAAAGCAGTCAGTCACATTCTCAGAACAAACCATGTGTGACTGGTGGACAGAAGAGAGCAGCTGCAGCTGATGACACTGACATCTCTGACCTAGAATCTTCAACTCCACCTCCAGCCAAAGCACCATGCTATGACCAGCAGATATTTACCTGCCCCTACTGTAGTTACACTGCAGACAGGTCAGTCAGCTTGACAAGGCATATGCGCATCCACAATCGCCCTGCAACAGCAACCCCTACGACTGAGAGATCCGAATCAGCTTGCAGCAGCAGCATGCCATCGAGACCTGGGCCAAGTCCAAGCAGAGACACCTACTGCAAAGAATGCAACATTCAGTTCTCTACTGCCAACACTTATCGCTGCCATAAAGACTTCTACTGCTCTCAAAGGCGTAGCGTGGTCATCCCTACCCCTGCAACACCTGACCTCAAAAGTGACGAGCATCCTCTTATGATGGGGATGCACATGTCAGCAGCAGATTTATCAGCAGCTTCATTGCAACTTGCTGCTGTGGGACAAGGGGGTTTGCTATTCCCCTCTGGACACCAGGCAGTGACCACAGTTGCTGGAAGTCTGGCCCCTGCTGGAGCCCTGGTTTCTCAAGCCCAAACAGCTGTCATTCTGACAGCACCCGTCATGACTCCCTCGGGTCTGGCAAATATGGCAATTACTATGCCAACTGTTCTTGTGCAGTCAATTCAGTCGGCTGCTGCTGCTGCTGTTGCAGCTGTAAGTGGGCCGGTTCCCAGTCAGGCTCTTGTTTCTCCGAGGAAGAGATCGCTGTCCCCAAAGCCACCAGAACCAGGCACCTCTCTGCAGTCTGTGGCAGAGGAAGCTCACCATGGATTATCCCCTAAAAGGATGCTTACACCTGCCAATGAAGACGATTTGAAAGAGCTCCCATTGGATCTGAGTAAAAAGAAATCTGATTTCATTAAACAAGAGCCAGAGGAGAAGGAGGCTGACAAGATGAGCATAGAGGAGAGAAAAGACATGGAAATGAACTTTGAGAGATCATTAGGCTCTGCTCGAGTCAGCATGCTGGTATCCAGCCCCACAGCCAACACTTCTGTTGGACACAGTAGTGCAGACTCCAGCATACATACCCCAATCAGCCCTACCTTGGCAACTGCAGCCTCAGCCTCTAATCTGTCACATTTAGTGAATAGTTCCGCTTTTCTGCCTGGTTTCCTACCTATGCATCCTTTAGGAACTCCTAGTGTGGCAGGGATTTCAGTGACTAAATCTAGCCAACAAGTTGGTGCTGCACCAGCCAGCGTGAGCAAATGCACAGACTGCAATATCATTTTTTATAAGCATGACAATTTCCTTATCCACAAACAGCACTACTGCTCTGGGAAGAAGCATCGTTTAGGTCCCAGTCCAGTATCAGTCCCTGCACCTCTCCTGTCTCCAAGAATTCAGGAAAGTTCCAGGGCCAAGTCAGCTGACAGTGCTTCCATATCAGCTGCTTCTTCAACAATCACAGGTGTTGGTCAGTCTTCACCTAACAGTTCTATTTCAGGCCATGAATCTGGCAATAAAAGCCATTGTACCAATGGGGACTACACTCACCACTCACCAGGTAAAAGCACAACACCTGTGAAAATTGCTCTACACAGTCCAGCTGCTGCAGCTATGGAAGAGGTTTTCTACAAATTTTTTTGTATCCCGTGCAAGATCAAGTTCAGTTCCTCCAGCAATCTGAAAGCCCACAAAGAGTTTTACTGCCCCCATGGCAAGAACAGTGAGCACACTGTTATAGTTCATACCCAAGGAGGAGAGATAGTCAGTACTGGAGATGATCAAGAAGCTAGCAGCACAGAAAGGTCCCCCAGTCCTGGACAGTACCGCTGTGGTCAGTGTGATGTAGTTTTCACCTCCTCTCGTCTTTTGAAACTCCATCTGTGCAACAATGAAACTGCACAGACTTCATTGTTGAGGTGTTCACACTGCGAATACGTAACACAAACTGACAAACGACTGGCAGAGCACATGAAAGTGCACAAGCCAACCAGTGCTTACAGATGCACACTATGTGGTTACCGTGGTAATACAGTGCGTGGCATGCGAATGCATGGCAAAATGCACACAGACAATGGGGAAGACTTTACAGACAACCACATGGTGGAATATCAAGAACCTCCTCTTGTTCCCATCCAGACCAACAATGGACACAAAGTAGCTGTAGGCGCAGTAGATATGGAGGCAGAACTCATCCGGCTAAAGAATGAGCCATATAAACGCAGACGATCTCGAAAAGCTTTTGAAAAAGTAGACATTCTGGCTTTACCGGAGTCAGTCCATTCCTGTCCAATATGTGGTGAATATTTTGCAAATGCCAGGTCCCTGAACATGCACCTGCGTATCCATGAATTTGCAAGTCAGTACAACCAGGAGCTAGCACGATGCGACCGTTGTGAGTACATTGCCAAATCAATTGATGATCTGAGAGCACACATGGAAATTTCTCATGCAGTGGTTCCCAAAGAAGAGAAGGAGAATCATCCTGATGCATTGAATCCAGAAAGAGTACCATCTCGCGAGAGGGCCAGCAGCGTTTGCCAACTGCCATCAAGTGAAAAGTGGCTCCCCATCCAAGTTAAGCAAGAACCTGTTGATAAAGGGTATGAACAAACCAATGGTTATGAGAGTACCCACAAAGACAAATCTGAGCCAAAGGCTGCTCATAGGGATAACAGGGAGGCAGACCTGAGCAGAGACACTTATTCCAAAGAAAAGACTACCATGGGAGACACTTCAAATATTTCTTCCGAGGAGGAAAGATTTGCTGAAACTTCCACTTTGAAACGAAGATCTGAGACTAACAAAAGTCCACTACTAGACCATTTGCCTCCTTCAGACCAACATATCCAAGATGTAGTTTCCAAAATAAAATCAGAGCCTGGCCTAGAAAAAGAAAACTCATCTTTGCCTCCATCATCCTCACAAACAACCCCATCAACAGGTGTGGAGAAACCACAGTCTCCTCAACACTCACCCAAGAAGAGTTTATCAACAGTTTTCTCTGTCCTGCCAAAGAGGGAGGCAAAAGTCTCGCCACATTCCTTCCCAATCTCCACTGCCAGCATGTTCCCATTTTTTGTGGTTCCGCCCTCTGCATCACTGCCAGTACCAACAGATGAATCCAGCTCATCACATAGAAGGAGTGTGTCTGAGACACTTGCAAGTGAGGGAGAGTTGTCTGGACCACCCTATTGTAAGAACTGTGATATCAGTTTTACCTTCCTCTCTACTTTCATTGCACACAAGAAATACTACTGTACAGGACGTGCAAGCGTCCCACCCTCTGCAACTGCATAGTTAGCTGCAGCCTTGCATTTTCTGTTACATCTAGATTGTTTTCAAAAGTTATGTCTTAAAGATGTTGTTTTCTTTAACAATTTCAGCGATTCCAAGCACAGAATAAACAGATACAAATGTAATCTGGTACAAATAAACTGTGAATACATGTTACTGACATATTGTGCTTTCAAAATATATTCGTGTTACTACTCTAAAATAATAGCTGGATACATAAACGTATCATTAATCTTACACAACCCATTTTATACTGTTTTATAGAAAGCTGGGCACTAGTATGCAGAAGCATATGCACATTTTGGGAAGGAAAAAAATTTTGAGATCCTAAAAAATGTGGTAATAGATGTGAAGGTGTTTACAAAAGAAAGATTGCTATTTGCTGACATTTTTGGTTACGCCCCACTTGAGTCTAATTACTATTTACCATTGCAGTGTGATAGTATTGGTAGCATCAGTGAATTCATCTGTTACACCATCTTCTCTCTTGTTTTCATACACCTGTTTACATTTTACTGAACCCTGGGATTTCTTGTCCCATCCATTGCTGATATCACCTGTCTCGATTTAAAGGCTGCACAAAACCATCAAGTGACTGTGCCCATTGTTTTTTTTTTTTTTTTTTTTACCTCAGACACTAGTAGTTTGAAGTGTAGCACTTACTTCTAGATGCAAACCTTGATATAATACAGATCCTAGTTTAAACCTATACTGATCCATCAACAATAAATTTATTCTTTATTCATGACTGAAGATAACATGTAATTTCTCCATGAGTTTTCTCAAACCTTTGCCAATTTTTATCACATTAAATAGACAAAAAGCAATCCCTGACAATGGTAAAAAATGTCTGATCTTTTAAAATATTTACTTATTATATGACAAGTGTCAATGTTTTTCATTAATTTGAGGCTTGAAACAAGGAGCTGTTGAACAGTCATTACGTTACTGTAATTCACTTATATCTGTTTTCATATTTGAAAAAAGGGCATTTTCGAGCTCCTAATCTACTTTAGGAAGATCTACTACTTTAAACCACTGCATTAATGAATCTCTCAAGAGAGTTCCCTGAAAAGTTAAAGGCAGCTCAAATAATGTTCATGTCATTTGCCACAAACAGGAATTATTCTGCAAAAGTGTTTGACTCACATCACAGTTCAACATGGGGGACAAGGCCTGAGACGCAGAGCCAATTCTTGCGCAGACTAATTTCTCACCTTGCTTTCTTTGATTACAAGCATTCAACATTAAGATAAAGATATAAAGATCCCTAAAATGATTTAACACTACAAGCTGTCATATAGAAAACTAGGTCAAAGTTTATAATTCATATGTCTGTCAGACATCCTGTTGATCTTCCCTAGCAAGGAAAGTATCAGTAGATCCAACTAGGAGAAGCTTAGTATTAATGCTCTATATGATCCCTTGAGAACAGGGAGGACAACACATTTTAATTATGGGTACAAGAAAAAAAAAATTAAACATTTGAAGATATTTAGAAACATTGACAGATCCTTGCTTAGAATGTGCAGTTGATTCAATTGAAAATTACTAGACTGGCTGCAGATGATATAATCCATGTATCTGCTGATACTAGTAAAGGTAAACATGTGAAATGATACCTTTTCAAGAAATTGTTCTTCTTGAATGCATTAGGGATACATCACATTCAAGCTTATTTTTGCTACATTGGTGGTTCTCCCACATATTCCCAAGAAGACTACTGGGCTATTTAACCATATTCCTGGTATTATCCCTCAGTTTCTGGTGAGCAGATTTTAAGATGAGGGAACTAACAGTCACCGAACAATATAAACATCTACTGGCACCTGGGTAAAGTCTCAAGAAAGCATTTACAGTTATGTACACAGCCTCTTCCATAAATGTAATTTTGTTAATCTCAGCCTTGCACAGCACACTTAAGCTTTTAAGCATTGGTTGCAAGATCAAATTGCCATAGATTATAAATATTAGAAGAAATGAGCAAGGTTAGGAAGAACCTGAGATCTTTTGTTTCATTGCCCTAGGCCAAGACTCTTACAAACATGGAGAACAGTTAAGACACAAATGTGGTTCTACTTGAAGAAAATATACATGGGATGTATGCATGGACACTAGACCCTAGAAGCAGTAAAGGCCAGGTTTCAGTACTCAAGACTGTGAAGTATATTCTATAACATGACAATGAATTCATAAACAATAGCAAGAAACAACTTCCAGGCTGGAACATGCCTTCCATCGGCCTCATGGTATCCACTGAAGATTCTTTGTCTTTCCACTAAAACATTTAGTTAACCACGGGACCATAAAGTTGATCATTATACTGAATTATCACCATTCTGATTTCATTTAGTGTATATAGCCTTAAAGTACATTTCTGAAGTATGAGTAATCTGATAAGATGGAGCTCATTTTAACTCTGATAACCTTATCCAGTTCGGGTAATGATATCTTGCGCTCAGCTTATCATTATAGTAGAGACATTACAGACAGAAAATGAAACATTTCTGTAAGCCTAGCCTACTTTATAGGCTCTGAAATTGTCAAGTGCAGCTTGTAAAAGAAGCTGGAGGTAACTTTAAAATAACAACTGTGGGAGAAACCTACTGAAATTATATAGAACCTCTGAGCAAGTCCAGAATTCCATAATCTACTGCAGAAACTCAGCTAGAATGGCTAAGCTGAGGCAAGTGGCAATCAGTCTTAATAGAAGGGATAAATTTGTGAAAAATATAAAGAGCTGACAATATTTGATTTATTTTATAACCAGTGACACATATACTGAGGCATATTAGTCTTCAAAACTAATCATACATTTTAACATATGCAATAATTATATTTATGTATATAAAAAGTGAACTGCGAACCACCAAGAAAATTCCTGTACATTTGATGAATATGTAAATGAGTGTTATAATGACTGAAATTTTTTGTGGGTGTACAAATTTGTCCTGTAAATATTATTAAAATCTGTTTTATTAGTCTCTGTGTATATTTATGTAAAAATATTCCTTGAAACCTTATTTATTATTATGGTTTCTACTTTGAAAAGCTTTAAAATTGCACATCATAAATAGTTTAAATGGAAATATTGTGCTGTATAGTGCAGTCAGTTCAATGTACTTTCATAATTGATCATGATATTTAAGTCCCCATTTCTGTATATTATGCTGAAGGGTCTTTCTGTCCCTGTTGTATTTGTAGTATACTTAATGGTATTGTAAGTGATATACTAGGAAAATAATTTTTTTTCTTTTTTCCTTTCTCTCAATACATGTTATGCTAATCTACTTAGTCTGTATTGCTTCTAAACTGTCACAGATATCAAGTTCGGATGTATTGAGACAATTCCTAAAATGCTTGGAACACACTCTGTTAGTTTCTCATGTTGACTTTTTTTCATTGTAAAATGTGAAAAATGCTGGCGATACAGATGCATGTACACTATATTTCTGATTACATGTTGAAAGCAGAAGCAAGAACATGCAAAATCTAAGATCTATTTCTTAACACAGAATTGCCATGGAACAAATGTTCTCCACATGTGCTTGCATAAAGTTTTTCCACAGTGAAACAGAAATAAAATTATTGCCTATTAGTATATATATATATATTGTGCACTATTATTGATACCATTTATGGTATTAGAAAAAAGAAAGAGGCAGTTTGACATGTGAATGCTTACATGAAAAGAATATTTATGCATTTGACATATATCTCACCTTATGAAAGCTAAACCCCTTCTGCTACACGTTTGAAACTGTCTTCCTGTTCAGCTTCATCAGAGTATAAATGTTGTAGCTGTTGCCATGTTCAAATCAAACATTATCCTTGTATGTTCTTTTTTAGGGTCTTCCATCTTCTCATAGATAATATCATTTCTGATCTTCCGTACTGCCAGGTGGAATATGCATTCACTACCATTGCATTTATTTGTTTGTGATATGAAGCAATAAATTCCCTTACACTTTATTTCTGATGTTTGAAAAAATTGTGGCGCTAGTGCTGTTTAGCATTTAATGATGGATAATAGTTGTACACTAATGCCACCACAGACACATTTGGGAATATCTGGAGACATACCATACATAACAGATGCGGCAATTTCTGGTTATGGTTTTCGCAATTAGGATAGACCACACAAAGGAAATATAGCTGCTCAAGGGAGAAAATGAACTGGGTAATTTCTTACAAGAGTTCGGTCCCTTTGATCAACGTTCAGATGGGGTGGGGCATGAGGTTCTCTAAACAGGTAGAAATTTGTATGCTTCTGTTGAGATAGCTGAATTGATTAGTATTGGACATTTTTAGTTTCACTGCACTAAAACTAAAAAAGAAGCGATAACAACAAAATTCAGAACTTGACAACACAGCAATACCTCTTTATTTAGAATGTATTATTCAGAACTCTCACACGCACACAAACACTCACTGCATGTACACAGTCTTTAACTGAAAGAAAATTTAAGAAGCATTCAGTTACAAAGCATAGAAATCATTATGCTGTGAACTCTGTTTTTTCTGGTGGTAGATCCAAGGGCTGAGTAAGAACCCAGGTGACAAACAGTATAGCAAGAAGGACTGCACTGGCATACATGATGGTATACTCGTAATTCACTTTTTTCTTCAGCGTGAAGCCAATAAACCTTTCAATAAAATAACAAAAACCAAAACTCAACAAAATACTTTTAAATTTAATAGAAATACATTAAATCCAGCCTCTAAATACTTTTATAAGTGCTAAACGAACCTAAATAATATACATGAAAATTAATGATAAGGACATGAAACAAAAATCATTTTCACAAGTTTATTTAACTACTACTCTAAATTGACATCTAAATACACATACCACATAAATGAATGAAATTCCGCTATATTCATTACATGATACTAGAATGAGCCACAGGAATATTTAGTTCTACATACCCATTTTTACAAGTCAGGATGATATCATTAATCCCATCATTGTCAAAGTCACCATAAGCTAGAGACCCAGTGGGCGGAGAAGGAATGCTGTGTTCAGCCAATATTGTGCCATCACCTAGATCCACCAGTGACACAGCATTCCAGCCCACCACTGCAGCGATATCCTATAATGAAATCACAAGATGACTTGAGGATACAGGAATTCACAGAGATTTTTTTCTCTCTTGACGTCAAGCTAAATCCAAAGATTGCTTTAATTTCCACCAGTAGCATAGACAAGTACAATTAATGATGTGATACATACCATATGCATTAAGATATTATGTAAATTATCTAAAGTTCCGACTCATTATCTTGCCACCATCAGAGAAAATGTAATAAAAGAAAAAGACGAATGTAAAATTAATAAAAAAAAAACAAAAACAAAAAAAACGGAGAAAGGTAATTAAAGAAAATAACCTGCAACACTATCGCCTCAGATATGTGTAAATCATTATGCCTTTTATTGTTTAAAAAATGCTTTTTAAAACTTTTCAGGATACATATGAATAACTGTACAAATCTTATTTATACATTTACTAATAGATATGGGTCAAGTACATTTTGGGGTAAGGGGTGTAAACATCAGCTGATTTTGAGAACACCTGCTTGAAAAAAAATGCCTTGAAACATATCTGGTAAAAGCTTGTAAAGAATATAATGAACTGCACAAGGTGAAACTGACTGAAGCAAAGATTGCTTTCATCTGATCTAAATGTGTTGCGCTCATCATGGCGACTTGTGTATTTAGCATAATGAATTATAAAGTGGTGACCAAGTTTGTCTCTTTCTAAAGGCCACACTGAACCAATAAGTGAGTGATAGGGCTATTAGATGATTTAATTTCCTGGACACTGGTGACTTACTGCTAATTTCTGACTGCTGCTGCGTTAATGTGAAGTGACCAAAAATTGTATGATGACATTAATCACATGTAAAAATTCATGGTCAGCAGATTCTTCATATTGCTATGTTAGTTACTGATTTTATCATGGACTTACACTGTTGTTAACAGAAAAGACAATACCCATATATCACTTAAGCTGACACTTTTATCTTCTAAAATACTTTTCTAGTATTAGGCTTTCAAATATGCTCAATTTACATCTTTCACAAATATATATCTTTTACAAACTATAAAACGGTTAAAACAGTTCTCAGAGAAAGGTTTGTGTAGATTTAAAAATGCTCTTTTTAAAGTAGTTCAAATAATATTTGTATCAATTGCAGTTATTTACCCACATAATTTTGACAACCAAGTATTCATAAGCCTTTTTTCTACTCAGGCAGTAAAGGGAATAACTTTTTACCTTGCCAGCAGCTACATGCAGGGGCATAAGCATAATGGTCGGTGAAAAGGATAACATGAACTCTTTCTCAAGATCCTCCGGCACTGATTCCACAGACTTACGACGAAGCTTGATGGAAAGATCACTCCATTTGCATGATGTCTGTGTCTTTTATGAGACAAAATTGCTTCATGCTGTATAAAATTTGAGGGCTGGTGGCATCTTCTAAAAATTAGTAACACTGAATAACATGTAAACTTCTCGTAAATGTTAAGCATAACATATGGTTATTAGATAACTCTCCCTTCCCTGTAAAAATTTTAAATTTATACTAAAAATAAAGATATATAAGAATGTATTTAATGAAATAAATTCTTTATTTAGCAAAATAGCTTTATATAAAATTACCTGCCAATGTATGTTATCCCAAAGGTCAAAAGAGGAAACTCGCCCAACAGCTCCAAAGGTAATGATGTCATATTCATCTTCACTGATAAGATGTTTACCCAATAGATGCCTAAAGACACCACTCTTTCTGGCCAGACTGGAATAATAATAATAGTAATGTGAACTCATAACATGCAGCATCACAACCAAGATAGATCGCACTCTCTGCGCAGACCAGTAATGATAAATGAAAGATAACAGACAGTGGACAGTGAGATAGGTATAGGCATGCTAAGCAAACATAAAGATGAAGAACAAGAGTAGAAAGTAAAGCAATGGATGAAGGTATGAAGGGATATAGGTACTGTAAACAGTGTGAGATGGAGTCATTACATGATTAGCATGACGGACAGTAATGCAAGGGAGTTAAGAATAGTAATTCAGGGATAGTACTTTGTGAAAAGATATATTTTCAGTGAGCGTTTGAATGTAGCCTTCAAAGAGTGGCAAATGTGATGTAGAAGAGAGTTTCACTGCTTAGCAGCACAGTGGGAGAACGTCCGTTGTCTGTATGTGAATGAATAAATAACTATGTTATTATAACTTACAGGTTATCTTGTACTAAATAACCTTAAAATAAAAATGTGTTTATTTTTTTCCAGGAAATCATATAAACACACTGGGCAATAATACAGTCATAAATCTGCAGTAAAAAGACCAGGGTTGGAATATAAATATATATTATCTTAGCATTTACATGAGATATATGATTTACTGTTACCTTTTGATGACGATAGGTGGAATCTTTTTAAAGATGTCCTCCTCCAATGCCCATGAGCGCTGCCATATTAAACGCTGAGAAATGCACAAAGAGAGTTGCTCAAGTTTCTCCTTCACTGGGTATGTTCTCCAGATGTCAAGATAGCATACTGTGTGACCCTAGGAAAAAAATATTCAATGTTATCTGTAAGATAAGGGAGGGAGAGAATTCTTATTGTTTCAAAAATCCTTTGAGAGAACTCAGGCCAGGCATAATAAGGTATATTTGCTTTCACTCTTACTGATGAAAAAAAATTATTTAAAGCATTTTTTTCATGCTTTATAAAAACCATTTAATGCCTAAATATATTCAGAGTATGTTGAAACTTAATTCTGGTGACTGCTTGCTTGTTGCTGACTGTACTTTAATCTGACCCCACAGCAAACTCTTGTAGGAAACTCAGTCTCAAAGTCTAAGATAGTATATGGACCCAAGTCCTGGCCTATACACCCCACAGTCTAGATTACACAATGAAGTTGCTGCAGCTGCTTTGGCACGCCTGCTAACGAGAGCCTGACTGTTGGCTTTCTGTTTTCTCAATCCAGCTAATGGGTAAGGTGGTGAGGATTTTCTCTTGATATATTTATGAAGCCTCTGCTGGCTGTCTAGAGCAAATTGAGAGCTCATGAACCAAGTCTGCTTTCCTTTTATACCCATAGGAAGGCTAATGTGCTATAGGTAGCTGGATGCATAAGAAGACTGCTGCATTCCACATCAAAACAACCCCAACTCACCAAACAGTGATGCCAACCAACTGGATTTAAGCTGGTGCCTAAGTCAGTTTCTACCACAGTGATTCACATAAAATATTCATCAAGACAGGGAAAAGAATGACTTTTTTTTAATTACTTACATGGCCAAGATCCCAGACCAACTGCTCCATCTCTCCATCACCGTCGATGTCCATCAAAATGTCCTTAGTCTCAGTGACTTCTAATCTTGTAATAGGTTGTCCTGACAGAAGGCTCAAGACTTCAATTCCATGGGGCCCACGGATAACAACTGCATTTGGATTAGCGACATGCTCTAACTCACTGTGGGGCCTATGTCCTCCATAAGCATAGCCTACAATATGCTTGGCTGAAAGTGCAGGTGATCCCTTACTATGGTCGTCATAATCACTGACACCAATGATACCATCACCAGGGAATGTTTTTAGGTCCTTGTTGAAACGTCCAAGGGTGAACTTTGTGTATTGGTTGTTCACCCATAAAAATGGCTGAAATGAAGAGCACAAAATTAATTAATGAAATGAAAACACATTAGTGTTTATCAAGCAGTAAAAAATCTCTCTCCTTCAATCTCTCTCTCTCTCTCTCTCTCACACACACACATAATATATATCAAGTATGGTAAAACTACACTTGATGTAAATAAAGTATAGTCCATAACAGATCAATGTAAACATACAATTTAACAGTGTTTTTAAACCTCAAGAGTTTGCGAAAACATATAAATAAATAAATGTTTTGGACTGCTTAGTATATGCCTATGCTATGTAACCAAAGACATGGGACATGTATATATCACTGAGCACTGACAGTGCTCCTAAGTGCATTTTGCTCTAAATCAGGAGTGGGAAATGTCTGGCACTTGGGTTGTACAAATCATTTGATCCAGCCCGCCAAGGCAACTGCAGATTTCAGTAATTCTATAAACTTTATCAACATAGGTGTATATTAAGTGAATAATAAGAATAATAAAGTAAATTTTGAGGGACAAGCATGGAATGTAAGGGACAAAAAGTACATACATGAGTACACAACGGGACAGTTATGTATGCTTCTCGTTGGCTGCCTGCAGCCTATATGGATGATTTTGGAGAATTAGGCATGTATGTGGCCTTAACCCCAAACTGAGGGTAGACCACTTCCAGTCTGTTGTTCGCTGTTGATGCACATTGCATTCTTTGACCATGTCGGCTCATACAATAAAAAAATGATTGTTCACATTGCTGTGTATCTCAGTATACAGTTCAGGCCTATATGTGTCCAACACCATCCTTTCATGCATTTCAAAAAGATGAGCAAATGAAAAAGCTTTGGCTGATAAAAATTTGCTTGGGTTTATGAGTTTATTTATACAGATGGAAGTATGTTTGTGTGTGTAGCATGTGTTAGACACTTTGTAAAGGCCATTAACTTCTCCCTCGGGAGTTATCTGTGTACTAAGTAGTCATGACTATTATTATCAATCTAATTTCACTGCACAATCACAAACAGAAAATGGTGCATTAGGAAAAAAAACACATTTTATTACTATATATTCTGTCTCTTCTAGGAACTTTCAAACTATAAGCATATATTGTAAAGACTCCAAACAGTTTTTTCATTTTGCTTTTTATAGGAGCAGAGCACATTTTTGCACACCTAATTATGATTCTGGTGACTCAGGGGGCAGCAGTGCCTGGCAGGCCAGTATTGTACACTTTGCAAAAGTGTTAACACACTGTGGCAAAACTACATCTTGACCAAATATAGCAGGCTACTTTTTAAGCAGATAATTTTGTATGGCCCGTGAATGATGTTATAAATATCAAAATGGCCCATACAGCAAAAAAGGTTCCCCATCCCAGCTGTAAATGTTGGAGAAAATTCTCACTTCACCAACCATTGTCCTAATGGTATGTTTACTTATGATGGTTTAGCTTTTAAAACAGCATTTAAGAGATTTTCTAACATAAAATGAATGAAAGCATGATCGCTACCTTAACATGACTTAACCACAGAATGACAAGAATGCCAGGTAACAGCTATTTAGAACCCAGAATCCATGTGTGGTTATGACTAGTGACTTCCAGCCCTTGAGCATAAGTTGTCAGATGGACAGATAAATCAACCACACCTGGTGAGCCAACAAGATATAACTCCACTGGTCAGCTCATTTAAAAAATTGTGATAAGAGGTGGTGAAAGGTGAAGATGAAGAACTAAAAAGTTTTATGCATTTCAGCATTAATGAATGTTTATGTAGCAAAAAGTGACTAAATATGTATAGCTACTCCCCTCTTGTGCAAAGACATCAATAAATGTATTTCAGTGGAAATATTAACTGTTTAGGCTGTTTTATGCTGTAAACAAATACCATATACTGGTTCATCTGTTTGCTGTAGTGTTTCCATGAAGACTCTCCAGTATGCTTTCTGCCTTTACGCAAGCCAAGTTTCCAATGGTGCTCACTTGCATGATCCTGCACAATAAAAAGACTGCTTGTTAATATCTTGAAAGGATGTTATTAAGGGCATAATAAACCAATGCTTATCTGCTGATTCATTGAAAACCATGCTAATGACATTTTAGTTCACTTATTTAAAGCAGAAACTAATTGCAAAAGGTTATCATGTCAATGGGAAAAGGTCCAATGGAACTGCAGTGGGAACATGACAAGGATTTGTAAAAAGAAGTTTCATTTCTTCATTTATTATTCCTGTCTTTCAGTTTCACTCAAACAAAAGTACCCATACAAAAAAAATTCACGATAAATATATAGAGTACATTCAGAATCTAATTCTCTGCCATGTTTTTTTTCCTTTCTTTGAAAAAAGAATTTACTGAAAATGAAATATTTGGAGGGATTTAAGTTTTTTGACAAAATGACTGCCTACAGTTTATTAATTAGCATAGCCTACATAACAGAAACAGCCAGAAAAATATCCAATGCAATACTGAATTAATTATGGTTTTAGAAGCATCTACAAATTATAATATTGCTAAAGAGAAGAAAGTATGTAAAGTCATCAAAGACTATGCCATGACTGAAAAAATGACAATAGTTTGCTACTAAAATATAACTTGAGCCGGTCCATCATCTAAGCCTGGGGTGGGGAACGTCCAGTGCATGGGCCATATAAGGCCCATGAAATCATTTGGTCTGGTGCTGCCAAAGCAGCAAAACTATGGCTTGACCAGATATGGCAGGCTAGCTTTTCAGTTGACAATTTTGTATGGCCCGCAAATGTCTTTATAAATACTTAAATAGCGCTCGGAGGAAAAAAAAAGTTCCCCACCCCTGATCTAAGGCAAAGATAAATTGTAAAAAACTCTAGCCTTGGTATTATATGTCTGTTCACCAAAGTCTCCTGGCAGATGGTGCCACCTAATAGTACCACTACTGGCACTAAGGGCAAAAGTGGAAAAATGGGTCAGGGTTTCCACTTCTTCTGATACAATTTGAATCTCCTCCGTGACGTTTCCATCCTCTCTGCAATTACCAACACAAAAACACAGGTGTAGCAAACTCAAACTGCCACATGCACTGAGGACAAGAATGGCTTTGAACTTGTACAACCAAAGTACTCTTTGTCAACGCTTGGAAAGCAATCATACACTATATTTGGGCCAAAGATATGGACTTCTCTCCCAGTACACATTCGACTTGTTCCGTCATTTTTAACTTTAAAAATTCACCTTTAAGTCCATCTTATCAAAAACTACTTTATGACTTAACTCTTTTTTTTATTGATTCAGTATTGTCCTGCTCTATACGTGCACAATGACAGCAATCTTTCTTTCTGTCAACTCTGGTGCCTTATCACTAGTTTCTGTGTCTGTCTGCTAAGCCTTATTACTCCTGAGTGTTGCTGTTTTGTTAAACTCCTGTCGTATGTTTTGCTGGTATTGTCCTGCCTTAAGTGATTTAAATTGGTAGCACAGAGAACAATCATTTTATTTGAATAACGATTTATATAATAATAATAACAAATTGAATACTCATTTTGGCACTTAAATACAGGTGCAGGGAAAAATGAAAAATGAAAACCCTGAGAAGGGTAACCGGTCGATTCGACTAACGTTCGACTAGGGTCAGTTCGACTAAGGTCGGTTCGACTAAGTTGTTTCGTCTAACGGTCGGTGTTTTTTTTACTGTTCCCACGTGTGCGCGTCAATTTTTAAACTTAGGAACGGTTGGATGCGTCCCCGGAACCGGGTGTTTGAGTGCTTGCTGAGTCTGTGTGGTTGAGAGTGTGCATGTGAGAGTGGAACGTGTGGAGCCCAATTGCTTAACGCGACAATCATCATTATTTACATGATAGATTTAAATCGTTTATTAACATTCAAATCACTTAAATTTTTTTCCATTTCATGCATCCTATAGCATTTCATGCGTCCTATAGATGACTCAACCATTAGATGAACTGACCTTAGTCGAAACAATCGTTAGTCGAACTGACGCTAGTCCGAAACGATCAGGAACCCCTGAGAAGACAAGGGCAGACTGACCCAGAAATAGATACCCACTTCTTTTTAGAGAATTTTTTCTGTCAGTACAATCTTACTGCTCATCTATCACTGAAAATCACTTGTAGTTGCATGCATCAAAGATGGTACAAACCATACCACCTGGAGGCAACAAGGAATGAAAACTGACAGATAATACTGGAATACAAGCATGGTATTTCTTTAAGTTGTGGTCACAATTTAAGAAAAATTGTAGTTTTTTTTTTTAACAAACCAGAAAACACACTATTTAAAATTCATTTAGTTTTAATTTGTGTAAATCGCAAGGCACCTGTAAATGTTTCTTGTTCTAAATGAGAGTGGTAATATATATAATACAGATTTTTGCCACTATTATACCTTATACCAATAAATGTCCATTCTGTTTACCTGATATGCTGAGTAGGCAACTCCTTAGTCTGATGTGTTTTATGCATAAAACTTCCTCCTACAATAACGAGTCCTCCATCAGTCTTCTGTATTGAGTGAGACGTGATCAGAATCCCAAGGGACTTAACATGTAATACTTTATCCATATGGTCCACGTTTGGCAAAATTGTTTCCCAATTTAAATGCAGGTCTGAGTCAAAGCACAACACATGCCAGTCATCTGTCACAATAACAATGACCTGTCCAGAAAAAAATTCGGTAAAATTTCACCTGCTCTTCTGTATCTATGTATACATCAATATATGAACAGTGAGGCTCTATGCATAAATATCAGCTTCTGACAATAAAAGACATAATTTATGACTTTATGGTAGAAGTCTATGAATTCTTAATGAAGGTATTAAAATTAGTTATTGTAATATATATTGTTCAATAGTCTCCTCCATGCACTATTGAATACTAATAACTCCATCTACATACCTGTTTTCTGATCTGCATCATTGAAAAATATGGCGTTGTGAATCCAGTTTCTAGCACTACTGCTCGTGCTCTACGGCCATCTGTTCTAACAAGTCTTAATTCTATATCTTTTTTAACAACAACATGTGGAAGTGAACCGTCCTCTAATTTTTGCTGTTCGGGGAGAGCCAACACTGTAAGTCTTCCATCTATAGTCACCATTATCACTTCGTTAACACCATCGCTTTCTAAGTCTGTAACAACTGGTTGAGGAACGGATTCATCTGATGTTGGAAAAATCCCGTTTTCGTAAAAATGTGATGAACTACGTTTCCGCCATGTCGGAGTCAAATAGTACGAATCTCTAGCACGAAATAAGTACAAGACCGTAATGCATAAGCAAATGTAGCACACTTCTCTCAATGAAAATCTCCTGATTGCATCTCTTACGAAATCCATGGTTTTACTGTGGTTGTAAGAAAACAGACCGAATATTCATTATCATACGCGCCAATTTTTATAGTTTAAACATGTCAAAAGTTCCACATAGGCTCCAATAACAGGCCTCTAGCCTATTGCTTCAGGAAACAAAAATCGGACTTATTCCATTCAGGAGCAGACGTTATAAATACTGCCAAAAATTGGAATGTTGAGCTTCAGCATGTCAAGGAAATATTAAGTTACGCGACAAAAAAAAAAAGGGGGGGAGGCTTAATGCATATATGTGTCTATAAATGTATCACTACACGTTTTCTTGGATAAAGTTTTAACAGAGTAAAACCTTGTCATTATTATCAAATAGCATGCACCCGTATCGAAAGCACTAAGTTTTAGCAGTGCAAAAACGTATCACGACATAGTACGGGAGATAACTCTTTACTATTAACGTGACGAAAGTAGAGGTTGTCATTCCACCCAGTGTCGTCTGATAAGGTGGACGTCTTGGTCGCACAGTGCAATGTTGTTGCGTGTTCTGTGCAGCGAGGATGCAGATTTCTTGTGTTCATTTAATTTTCTGAATGGTGAGTGCATCATTCAGCGATCAAAGCCGCAGATCAAGTGTGCAGAATTTATACTTTTTTTCAGTCTTGGCTTGGGAGAGCAGGCTATGCAAGAGGTTGCTTTTTTTTTTGTTTTTGATTGGTGAGATCAAAGAACGAAAGTCTTCTGGAAGCAAAGGAACGATCTTTCATTGATAGTAGTTGGTGACATAAGCGTTTTAAGAAGTACATGTTTCATCTTTTTTCTCCTGCCAATGGATATTAGCATCACAAATAAACTGCTTCGTCCGATTCTGAACAAACGAAAACCAAAGGAAAATACTTTTGGTGTCTAGTGACGAGTGTCATGGCCGCTTGCACTTCTGTAAACAGGTGAAACAAGTGCGCTTTGTCTGATTGGCAGCGACTGAGTATTTTAAACAACAAAATGCAATAAATTGTTGCGTGATAAGAAAGAATGTGGTGACAGTTTTCGTTTTCTCTAGCCTTTTCTTAAAAACAGATATTTGACATGAGCTGTACTGTGGACTTGGTGGAGATTTGCAGATTCTATGTGTACATACATGCTATCATACATCTGCTAAATATCAGTTTGTTTTAGAGATACTCTAACATTTTAAAACACTGATTTAGTTGTTTAAATTAAGCACACAAAATCTTCTCTTTTTCAGACTTAAAAGAAGTGGAACTGCTTTAGTAAGGCAATAGTCAAATACTTAATGAGCAGTAGGTTTAAGTAGGAACATTGACCACAAATCATGAATAGCTCAGAAGAGAACATCTGGAGTAGGGATTTAGAGCAAGTGAACTTAAAAGAGGAGTTTATTGATTCTCCGGAGAGTGAAGATGCAGTTTTGATCTTATCCTATGAAGGAGAGCTTGTAGTTGTAACAAGAGAAGACGAATACAAGCAGGAAGATAAAGCCACCACAGAGTCTGTTCATAATCCAGCTGCTGAAATAATTCAGATGAAAGAGGACTTAAAAGATGTTGAACTACAACAAAATTTTGAAGAAAAGGAAATTAAGGAGGTAAAAAAGGAAGAAGTTTTTGAAGGAGAAAGTACTACAGAATTTGAAAAGCAAGGAAATGCCCTTGAAGAGAAAGTCAACAAGGCAACATCTGTGATTCAAGAAAGTGATTTACCACTTGAAGTCTTTGAACGACGAGCTGGAAACATGTTCAGGTAATTCGACAGTCTTTTTTTTGTTTCATGCTCTTGTGTAAACTGTTCAATTTTTTTTTATTCAGAAAAGAAAGATTTTAAAGTTGTGGTTTTTGCCAAACTGTTGTGTACAATGTGGAAATACTGTTGTAGGCAAGTGGAAAGTTGAAGTTATTCAGTCTTTGGGTCTCTGCTTGGCTGTGTTTATTGAGAATGCATTTTTTTTAACCAAGCAAAATCCAGTTTTGAAGCATGTTATATGTTTTTACTCTGAGTTAATTAGCTGGCTCCGGCAAGTGACCAGAGTCATGTGACTTTAATTCCTTATTGTTCAGTGTTTCTTGATTATCTTCCAAGAGACAGTGTTCAACTCAGCTATAGATTTGACACTATAACGGTGGTTAATATCATGTAGAAAATAACCTTGTTATCATGGATCAGTAGTCGAGAAGAAAAGAAGTATCCTAATTTACTGTTGAAATATAGACTGGAGTACTTTGTTTCAGAAAGTATTTTTGACATATTTCTGCAGTAGTATTCAGCTGGTGATATTAAATTGAAAACCAGAAATTGTGAATTATTGGTTCAAGCCCATATCTAGGAAGAGTTCCATTCGTTCTTTTGCTTTCGATGGAAACAGCCAGGATTATCAACTTTTATTCATTGCTTCAAAGTCTTGTTTTAACTTATCTTTTAGCTTCATGGGAAAATCTGGTTACCATATAGCCCATAGTCGATTCAACCACAGTCATGATTACAAACTTACCATTTGTCTGTAAAGACACACACATACAAACAACAAGAAAGGGCTGTGCAGTGCAGAGGTGTCAGTATTAGCACACAAAGTTAGGTTCACACAACACCTTGGGAAGGTGTTGGCGGGGGGAGGCATACAGACCAATAAAAAATGTGATACATAGGCATCAAAGTTTACAATTTTGGCTCACAGTCAATGATACTGGTGTCATACCATGCTTGAGGCTACTTTCTAATCTAAAGAAAGGTACACTTATGAACTTAAAAGACAAACCGAGTGCAACAGTTTTTCTTTATGATTGGGTTAAGTTCGTTTTAAAATAATGATTCCCGAAATATGAGTACATAATTATGCTTAATTTTAAAGATATAAGCCTTCAAAAATTGGCATTCTCACCTGCCACTAGGAAAGCAGGAAAAAAATACCTCTATACTGAAGAGTTCTCTTATGCGCCCTGAGTATTTGTAACAGTGAGTGTGCATGTCTTCAAGTCAAATGAAGAAACATCGCTCAGGTTGTCATTTTCAAGAAGCGACTTTTTTTTTGCCCAAAAAAATGAAACAGCTGAATTTGGAATACAGCCCTACAAATTGGAACTTTATTTAGAAGCAATTTTAGCTCAGCAATCGGGTTGGGCTTTAAACATATAAAAGAGGTAGCAAATATCAAGTTAAAAAATAGTATCATAAACAAAAAGGGAAAATGTTGTAATTGCAGAGAATGTGATTTATGGGGATAAAGTTTTGTTCATCTGCACAAGCAACAAAAGAGAAGGTTGGAGTTAATTTTACCCTACAATGAAGATAATAATAATAATAATAATAGTGAAGATTTGTATAGCGCATATTCACACTCGTAGAGAGTATGCTCTTAGCGCTTAAAACGGGGAAGAGACGTGGACTAAGTAGATACAGAACACAGGGGACGAAAGAAAACGACAGTACTGACAAAAACAGATGCATTCACACCAAGTGATAAAGGAAGTGGCACATAGACCATCCAAAATTGTTAGGCTTATAAAGTTCCTTAGAAGTTAGATTCACACATAGATGTCATTGATTTCACAGATGTATGCCCTATAAATCTAGTGTATTGTACAAACCGAGAAAAATCTTAGGTATGCTGAGCTACATGCAGAGGGAAGCTTTACTTAAACATATATCTTTTTTGCAAAAAAGTACATCTAAAGTTTTTAACTAAAAGTTGCCATTCTCCAGAAACACAAGTGATGAAGGCAAAGATTGACATATAATACTACTTTACTAATTATCAAGGGCAATTACAGGTATTGCTCATGTCCTGGCAATATATGGATAAGTACATACATATATACATGTTGACTACAGTAAGTTCTCTCTAGATTTATGTATATACATACACACACATACAGCAAAAGTAGATACAGTTGGTGACCTTAGGTCACCTCAGGCTAATACAACATCACAACCAGTAGAATTTATCAAACGATTGGCACTTGGAATAAATGAGCTGTAGTGACAATTTTTTCTGCATAGAGGCATCGCATACCTGCAGGCAGACTGCAAGAGTGAGAACTTGCATGCCAATAAATGATCAGGAATAGTGAGGATGATGATGATGATGATGTCCATTTGTAATGCGCAGGTATTCATTCAGAAGAATGCTCATTGTGCAGCAAAAACAAAAAGTAAAGAAATAGAATAAAAAAAAGTAAATAAATAGATAAAACACCAGGAAATTAAAAAATAAAGACAGAAGTGTTGCTTGGTTTTTTAAGTTTAAGTCCATCTTAAATAAACAGATGGGTCTTCAGTCTTTTTCGAAACGTGGTTGGTGAGGTGATGGTGGACAATGACAATAGCAGAGCATTCCACAGTTTAGGTGCCGCGTTTTTGAAGGCCCTGGCTCCAGTGCACTTATTGTTTGTGTCTTCCACTGTAGGGAGACAAAAGCGTAACTGGGAGCCAGAGCGCAGACCACGTGACGGCTGGTAAGGAGGAACTATCTCTTGCAAATAGTCAGGGGCAGTTTTAAACATGCAGGACTGTGCAATCGAAAGCACTTTGTGATCAATGTGCTTGTTCACTGGGAGCCAGTGAAGACTCTGTAGAATAGGGGTGATGTGCTCAGTGGACGACTTTGCACGGGTGACAATCCTGGCGGCTGTGTTTTGAACTCTTTGGAGTCGATCCAACTGCGTAGGATACCTAAGGATTTTCTGATTGCAAAAGACTGCCAAGTCCCTCTGCCAGGTTCCATTGATCTTGGAACAGATATTAACAAGGGAGACAAGACTGTTCCTGTTAACTAGGGAGAGGTTGTGGAACCAAGAGATGAAAGAAGTGATGAGACTTTTAATGAAAGACTGATAGAATGGAGTGAGTAAGACAGAGCTGACATAAAAAGACTCAAGTTTCAGTAGGAGTTACAGGCATTGCTGGCTCTTATGGAAGATTGTGTCAGTGCTGACATACCATTTAAGCTAGTTATCGAATATAGTACCTAAATATTTATGACTATCTCAATGGCATCATCGTGGATAGTACTGATGACTGCATGAGGCTTGTTCATCCTAAAGTTAAAGATCACTTCCTTTGTCTCTGAGGCATTCAAGACAAGGATATGTTTGTCACATCAGCATAATGTTAGGAAAAGCATCACTTTGAACATGTTCATTAACACAAAAGTAACAGCAAGGCAGTGTCATCAGCAAATTTTATAAGAAAACTCTTATCCATAGTGCTGCTACAGCGTATATAGTATGAACAGTAGCGGAGACAAATAGCAGCCTTGAGGTGGGGGGTGGGATGGGGGTCAATAAAAGACAATTTGGTTGATTCAGCTGTTAGCAGTGGTCAAATTGATTGTGGGCTGATGTTGAATCGATCATCCCCTGAAAATCTTCCCTTTGTCATGAACAGGTATTAATTTTTTCACAGAGGCTATTTTAGAAGGACCAAATCTTTCAGAATTTCAGTTAAATGTCTGTTAACTGTAGTCATATACCATGTGAATAGCATGCTTCAACATAAAATCCTGTCATGGAGGTCAGTTCTAGAATTTCTAGACAAGATGACTTCTATGTTAACCAATGAATATATTAGAGGGTCTTTGCCTGTGCCTTTATGGATGCTCCTAGAGTGATAGAAAAGCCAGCTATGTCAACAGAACTGGTGCACTTTATATAGTATTAAAAAAATAGTGCAGATGACAGTTGGCTAAGTATACTATAAGGCCTGTAAAAGTGAGCAAACCATGGGACAAAACCATTCAGCAAAGCTAGACTGTGTAGCACAGATTTGAATATTGATGATAAAACTGAAAGTCTACTGTTTGCATTTAGTTGTACAGAATAGTATGTACAAACATGACTAGAGATTACCCATTAATTAAATATTTTTACGGCCAAAAAGATCCATTCTGATCCCATTCATTTGCACATTCTAATTTTCATTTTAAATATTAAACATTACGATATACTAAAATGATAATAAGAAATATTCTGCTACAGAACTTAAAACACCTAATACTTTTCAGCAGTAATGTTGATGTCAGTCTGAGGAAGAACAGATGAACCCATATAGATTAAGAGAGCTTTAGAAGTTCAGAGCAGGAGTTGTACCGTGACAGCTCTGAGTGTTAGTGGTGGTGGGGAGAGGAGTCAAGGGAAGGGGTAGTCATTAAAACTGGCAATTGTCACCATAGGGTTAGGCAAAGCAGGAAGAGCTCCTTGTCATCTGGTCAGAAAGGGAGACCTTCTAGTGTCTGACTAGCCTTTTTTTTTTTTTTTAATCTCATCCTATTGTTTCACATAGCAAATACCAGAAGGAGAAAGAGCAGACAAAAAAAGGATTGGTAGCCTGAAAGTGTGAAATCAGAATTAAGAAAGTCTGATAAAAAAAACAACAATTTACGCACAGTACACACCCAAGTTAACAAAAAAAACCAGTGGGTGTGTATAGTCTGGATTTGATTTAAACTGATTACAAGATTATAAGAGTGCTGTGTCCAAATCAACGATAATAAAAGAAGCACAAGGCTATTTTCAGGTGAATGTATTATCTTTACTTTTTTAAAGGAATGAGTAAGAGGGGTGTTAGGTTCCACATTCTTGTAATTCACAGTTATATAATCTATACATTTTTAAAGTGTAATTAAGAAGGATGGCAAGAGAAGAGTTGAGTCTCGCTCTCTGCACGGGTGGACACACACACATATATTAACTTAATCTGCTGTAGTTGAAAAGATAAAGACATCACCTTTTAATTTTGATTGTTTGGGAATGAGGTGTTAGGGACCTGGCTTACCTCTTGACCAGCTTTTATTTTTCACTGCCTTTCCTTCCAAGTTTTTCTTAGAGTCGATTACCCATTCAGCAGCAGGACTTTGGGCAAGAATGCAGTTCTACACTGATATTGAACTGGCTAGTGCAGTGCCTCGTGCCTTGGAAGCCAGTGCTCTAACCACCTTTTATCCAGATTCGCTGTTATATGACTTTGTTAAAAAATGTGTAGTGCACTCTGGCTGGTTCTTATTTTCTTATTAGCATGACACAACTTCTAGATTAAAAGAATGAGCACAGATTTGTTCAGCTCATTTTTCTCAGCTATTAAAATTTATTCTTGGAGTAAATGTTAAAAAAATTATTACCTTTCTGTTTATTTATGCATTTCCTCAGCATTCTTCTTACTTGCACAATTTTTGCTCTAATCGCTTATTCACAATCTTGAGGTTTTAAGTCATTTCTTGAGTAGATCTTCGGTACTATTGTCTACCGTTTGGTTAGCTTGCTTTTCTTTATGTAAAACAAGAGAAGTGCACATGCAAAGTACCCACTTGGAGTGCATGCAGACAGATTTTTTGTGCACAGTTAAAGGGCTGTTTAGAACCGTTGTTGTTAAGAAGAGATACGCATGCTCCTTTTTTTTAAAAAAACAGTATTAGCAGCTACTTGAAATGTTAGTTTTGATTTTAGTGATATTGAAAGGTTTGAGGTGCCTTATTATTTCAGTGGTGAAACGTGTATCAAAGTTGATATATTTTCATATTCTTTTCAGATGTTGTTTTTGCCGTCAGAAAGTGAAAACACAGGTATCATTGCGTAACCATATTCTTCGGCACCTAAAGAATGGCAGCATCCGCAAGTGCCGTTATTGTGACTTTATGACTGCTCTCAGTCAAACTTTGCATGAACATGAATGGAAACACACGAACTGGAAGCCATACAAGTGCCCCAGCTGTCCTTTCAGATGTCGTCTCAAATCTGATTTGGGGAAACATAGGACTACACACAGCTATTACAAAAAATTCTCCTGCCATCTGTGTTCTTATCGCACCAAGTGGCGTTCTTCACTCACATATCACTTAGACCGGCATTCTGATGTTCGATTACTCCCACATCCTTGTAGGCAGGTGAGAAGGTACTACTCCTTACTACAGATGTACACACAATGATTATTCATGAGGACTTAATAACAACAATAGATGTGGATTTATTATATTCTCTATGAAAGTGAGTTAGTGGGGTCTGTACTAAGAGCATCAATAGAAATCTAAAATTAATCTATATTCTTATCCTTGTTTTTCTTTTCCTCTGCAGTGTGGTCAAGCATTCAGGTATGAATCTGGTCTTCGTCATCATTTGAGGCAACGTCATACAGATGTCAAGCCTTTGCAGTGTGATCAGTGTCCTTTTAGATGTAAAACAAAATATGAATTGGACTACCACAAGACTAGCCACAGTGATTACCGTCCATTTGCCTGTAATTTTCCTGGCTGTAAACGGGCATGCAAGACAAAATCAGACTTTACAAAACATATGAAAATTCACATAAATGCCAGGAATCATGTATGTGATTTGTGTGGTAAAGGCTTCAAATTTGTGACTAGTTTAAAGAAGCATGCAACAGTTCACTCTCAAGAAAGGAACTTTGAGTGCCACATTTGCAGGAAGAAATTCAAGACTATTGCAGCTTTGAGACAGCATAACTTCCTGCATCAGGTAACAGACATTTTATATATTTGACATTATTACTTTATATTGCTGAAGATAATTGCCACAGAATATTTCAAGGAAATACCATTTCTGAGCTTTGGTATTCAGGTGGAATACTTTGTAGTTAGGATTAGATGTTGCTTTGAGTTGTACACATCTTTTGGTTTTGCCTTGGTCAAGTCAGCACTAGCAAAAATTGAGCAATAAATATTTTGTGTCACATCGGTGTATTCTTTCTTATTCACTATGTCTGGTATTCCATAACGCTTTTTGATTAAAAAGCTTTTGCAATTGTAAATTACCTTTTTTCTGAAGATTCATGAATGTTGGGTTTGCCACATAAAGTAAACTTATGAGAACCAAAGTTTACCCAGAAAAATTTGTTTGCTATTTGATGCGACAATTCAAACTTACTGTCACGCAGACATGAGCATTAAACTATTGATCACTGTGCTGAAATAAGCTGTGGAGCTGTTTTTGAACCAGTTTATGAGCTTGGAATGGATGCATTTACATTTCTATAGTATTTTCACCGAGGCATGATTGAAATATGGAGAACCAAAGAGAGATTAGTTCTCGGGACTTGGTTGGCTTGATCTTATGGGATTAAGTGGTATTGGCAAAAGAGATTTTTTAAAAAGTTGGCAATGGCTGAAAATAATGAGAGCACCAGCATATTGATTGCCTGTGGGTGAGCAGTTTGTTCAATGCAGATGCATTCACAGTAGGATGCTGGAAGTAGTTGTGCTAATCAATTTAAATAAACATACTAGACTTGCAGAATGTTGAACTAGTATTTGTTTTCATTGTCAAGGTTATCTGTAGAGTTTACAAAGCTATTTAGGCAGTTTCCCTGGCAATTAAAATTACTCCCTTTTTTTTTTAAGGGCATCTCTGACTCTATGACCCAGCATTTTCAAGAAGTTGTACTTGATTACAAGAACAAGCAGTGTGTTGATATCTAGTAGTGGAAGTTGCAAAGTTTCAATTTTTGGTGGAATGGGGAGATAAAGATGTTAAAGCTTTGTACAAATACCCTTTTTGATTTTCATCTGTTACCGGCATTGCAGCCTATTACACTTAGACGTTATTTTTATGAATACATGTTGGGAAAGGGAGAGGTTACAGAAGGGGAGTGGATGCTATTTTTATTGGCGCCCATAACAAATGGAGAACGTCCAAAAGTAAAACAGATGGTCTGCTGGTATGCAGTCTTCTTACTCTCGGTAATAATCTTCCTGGCAGCAGCAGAGGAAAATCAACAACTTTGTGCTCATTGCTGAAGAATGATAGTCTTGGAGGGATCTACTTATTAACATCACATTGTTTGATTCAGCCAATCTGTCGCTTAGTCTGAGAGTAATCTGGTAACCTTCATACTAAAGAGATAGGTGTGCGGATGCATGGTGAGAGAATACATTTCATTTGCAATTCTTGATTGTCTTTGCAGATGGATACTTGAATAATTTAAGTTTGTTTTCATGAAATATATACCTGAGAGAGTATATGTACAAGTTTTGTACTATAGAAGAATATAAAATATTTTTTACTCTCATTTGCAGGGCATCAAACCATACAGATGTGATGTTTGCTTAAAAGCGTATAGTAATAGAAACAATCTTCTGCATCATAAGCAAGTGCACGAAGGAGAGCGTCCATTTAAATGTCCAATATGTGTCTATGGAGGTCGTGAAATGGAGCATCTGCTTGTGCACATTGGCAGTGAACATCTTAAAGACTTCACCTATGTCTGTAGCATATGTCACAAACCCTTTGGAAAGTCACATAATCTTCAGGTAGAGAAAAATATTCTCATTTATAAAATTCAGATTTGTTTTTATACTTTCTATGACATTTAAAGTAAGATATGATAATAATATAATATAGAATAATGTATTGCATTAATAGTAACCTTTTAAATGGTAATTTGTATGAATGAGGACATTTATCCAAGTAATACTGTAGATGAATAAGCAAAAAAATCAGAAGATTTATAAAAAAAAATATTGTATCTTATCTATGAAATAAAGTAAGAAAATATTTTTTCATTTACAGGTGCACTTGAAGAAATGCCACAAGGAAAAGATGACTGGAAAAAGTGATGCACTTGTCTACAAGCCTCAGTATTTAGACGTACACCTACAGCCAGAACATGAGAAACAATTTGCTCATTTAATATCTGGTTCAGACCAGGGTAAAGTATCAGGATCTAGCTGTTCTGATGTCTCTCACATTTCACAAGGTGAGGTGTTCAAAAAGAGAGAAAGTCAGTCAGACAAGGATTCTTCATCATCAGAACTAATGGGTGTTCCCCAGACACCTGAAACACTTTTAAAGGAAGAATTTGATACATCATCCTCTGCTAAAACAATAGATTATCCACCAGTTATTCAGATCGGAACATTTGGTGGTATTGGTTTTTGTGTGGCCAGAAAAGGGTCTTGCTTTGTGTTCAATCTTAATAAGCGAGGCAAGAAGCCCAATAAGTGGTTCATGGCTCTGGAACATATGACACCAGTTGATGCCCAGAGACACAAAGCATTCTTGAGACGAAAGGAGAGAGAATCTGTCTTGTCTCAGAATGGAAGAAGAAAACCATCCTTTTATAAAAAATTCCAGAATCACAGAAGCAAAGAAATTTTGCCTGCACCAAATGAGAGAATGGTAAAAAAGTCTAAAACGCTTTTGGTAGATTCTGCTAAGGCATCTGTCAAAAATAACAAACCTTTGAAGCAAAGACTTGCAAAGGCATCAACGAGTCATCTTAATAAACAAAGCAAATTAGGACATGCATGCACTGTAAAAAGGAGGACTAGAAGCCAGACTATAGCTGAAGAACTGTTCGACCAGGATGAATCTGATGCAGTTTTCAAGATTGAAATAAAGAAAGCTGTGATTGTAAGCCTCTCAGAAACTGTACAGAAGAATGAACAGAAAGGTCATGGTCACTACAATGAAAAACAGCCTGACAAAGTTTTTCTTTCCAGTGTCCAAAGAGAAACTGAACAAATTCTTGACTCGACCTCTCAGTCTAGTTCACATGATTCTAGCAGTATATGCACCAGTACAGCTGCTGAAATTCCCATGTCTTCCGATGCTTCTGCTTATCCTGCCTCAGTTTTAGACAAAGCAATAGATGGATTTTGCATGTCCCATGCTTTAGATGTTGGCACTGTTGGTCAGTGTTCCTTGGCAGCAAACAGGAAGAACTGTAAGAAGTCTGGCCCAGAGTCAATCCCAAAAGCTTTGACAAAAAGGGGCAGAAAGAAACGGTCATCAAAAACAATTACCACAGAAGAAGAAGTTGCCATAAAAACTGCTAAACTGAACCAGCATGAAGTTTGTATGTCATCTAGCAGTGACACCACTTCCCAAGCAGCAGAAAAAAGTGAAATTCCTTTGTGCAAAGTGAAGTCGGAACCTTTGGAGTTTGGGCAGATGTGGGCTCATGCTTTAGCTAGCCAGGTTAATGACTGTGTATCAGAATCACAGCAGGATACACTCTTTCTAGTAAACAACACACCTCGAGATCTTACACAAGGGATGTCCTGGTATTGTGCCAGAAGTAAGGTAAGGGGCTTGGGCTCAGTCGGAAACAGGCCTCCACTTGAAAAATATAAGTGTTTGCAGATCTCATTACCTGATATATGCACCAGTCCAAAAGTAAAAGAAATACTTCTCTCCCAAGGCTTTATCAAAACATCAGGAAAGATCTGTCATGAAATTGATGCAACCCTTGAGAAATTTGAAAGTGCAGAAAAACCCCACAGAGGGACTCTTGGCATTGGAGGTCTGTTAGTTGCAATGGCTAGCAGTCCTGTTGCTAGAAGAGATCCAAAAGTTAAGCAGATGGAGAAGAAGGCAAGAGCTTTTGCCCTTAAGCAGTTAAAAATACAAGCAATGGCTAAGCACAAGAGTGAGGAAAAGCAAAGAACAATTTGTAAACACTCTACTCAGTTGTCACATAACTGTTGGCTACCTAGTGAAAAAATTGTAAAAGAAAGGGTACCGAAGGTAAATAGTGCTGGTGGTGGAAAAAATGAATCATTAGAAATAAACAGTGATGTTTTCGATAATGAACATTTTACTTATGGTGGAGTTCATTCAGAAAATCTCAGGAGCTTACAGGAGAATTTAAGTTTCAGAACAGAAAAAGATGATTTTTGTTTCATAGAGCAGAAGAAGGAAAACATAAGCTCGTCAAGTATGCTGTCTTTGCCTGTGTTGTCAGAAAGTGCAAATGATGTGAATACAACCACAGAAGTTACCTGCGCCAAGAAATCTAGCAAACGTTCAGTAAAATCCAGGCAGTCCAAACAGAAGCATGAATCAGAAAATCTGACACTAGATGCTGTAGTTCATGAAACTGATGGTTGTGGAAACTTGCCAGATTTGCCATTAACTATTTTTTCTAATTCTGCCAGTACATTATCTAGTTGTGATATGGACTCCTCTTCAGCACAAGAACCAACAGCAGTTAATGTGCATAAAGCTAGGTGCTTACTAAATCTTCAGAGAAATACACATTTTAATTGTCATTCTGATGTTAAGGAGGTTGTTAAGGAGAATCGGGGAATGTGTTTGCCAAGTGATGCAGAAGTAATTTCAAATGGTGCTTCAAATGCAACAGATGCGAATAATGATATATCTGATGCCACAATCCTCACTAATGCATTTTACTCATCTACTTCTCAGCTGAAATGTAACATAGATGTTTCATCAGTTGCTATCAGTCGTTCTATTCATGACCTTAAAGACAGCACTGAAGCTGAAGACTCACACACAGTCAGCAACTTAAATAGAGCTGTAGGAAGTGCTGATTCAAAAGTTAACTCAGTGCCTACAACCCGATCTGCCTCCACTAGAGTGTCACACTTAGTTTCCAAATCTTTGCGGAAAGAACTGGTAATAATGGTGACCCCAGTTAATTCTAACACTGCAAAGCAACCACATTCAAAAGCTGCTTATGATAATACAGGTAGTATTCACCATGCTAAAAGTGATACACATGTGCATAAACAGTGCAAATCACCCAAAGCAAAAGTATCTAAACACATTTGTGATGGCACTTATGCCATAAATGTAGCACAAAATGATGCAGAGTTCTCATTGCAAAAGTCGAAAAAGAGACAGGAAACACCTGAGCCGTCTAGTCACACACTGTCTTCTACACCTGCAAACAGGTTAGCAAGAAGTAAAGTGTCAAGAAAGATTGTACTATCAAGCAATTGTTCATCAGACACTAAGAGCTGTGTCAGTCCTTTGGTTGACTCCATGATGAATACTGGAACAGCCTCTGGTGCCTTGCCATGCAACAAAAAATCTAGTCATCTCCCACCTTTGAAAGTGAAATGCACCTCAAAAAAGACCAATAATCAGATTGGCTCTACTACAAGTGGTAACAGTAACGATGCATACATGACATCTATAACAAAAAGGAAAGACCTGCTTCAAATCTGTGTTGAAAACAACACTCATAACACTTGCAAAGAAGACATGCTTTCAAATGTGGCCATACTGGCTGATGATACAGTGAGTGTGCCAAAAAAGCTGCAAAAAGCAAGAAATAAAACAGATACAAGAACAGCCTCAGTGTTTGCATCAGACTGCTTAACAGAGTCTCCAAAAGAAGGTTCAAAAGTTCTTGACTTGAGGTGCACTTTACACGGTGAAGTGAGAGTCAGCAATGAGTGTAAGGGAAATATAAAGAGTCAAGAGAAGAGCAAAATGGTTGTGTTGTCCGAGAGGCGAAAACGTCAGACAACACAGTGTCCTAAGACTAAAAAACTTTCTTGTGAAAATACTCACTTGGCACCAGGGAGGAAAGTTACTAAAAGTTTGAAGAGCAAAGAGTGTCCTAAGCCACCAAAAAGTAAAGGTAAGTTTCTAGGGCTGGGACCAGATTTAAAGTACTCCAGGTTGAGTTCACCTGTGACTGCAAAGAAGTCTAGACTTGGGCCAGTAATGGATAAAGTTACAGGCTATGTGGCGTCTGTAGGTTTCAGGGAAGTATCGCACGCTAAGAAGGTAGGGAGACTTGGTAAGAAGGCAAATACACCTGCTAAGAAAGCAGAAGCACCTGCTAAGAAAGCAGAAACACCTGCTAAAAAGGCAGATATACCTGCTAAGATGGTAGAGAGAACTGTTAAAAAGGTAGGGAGACCTCCCAAGAATAAAGCATTACCAAGTAATCAGAGTTCTCACTCCTCTGTCGATGATACAGAGAGAATTGTGGAAGGCACTTCGGGAGATGGGGAAAATATTACCAAAGACAGCGTTCTGTGTGTAACTGAGTGTTCTAGTCACAACAGTGCTCAAGTATTGTCCAAAGAACAAAAAAAAACAACAGAATCAACACAGAATTCCCAGAGCCCTGCATCTGAAAAACCTGACAGAGGGAAAGAACCAAAGAACTGTGTTTCCAGAACGAAATATAGATCTACAACAGAACTGTCAAAACAACTACAGCCTACAATACAAAAAAGACCAAGACGTGGGCAGCGCCATAGGGCTGAGCCAGAAAAAGGTGAGGCACATCACAAGGTTAAAAGGAGTACGTCCAGAGTAACAAATAGCAAGACAACATTTGTCCAAGAGACGCAAAGAATAAAGAACAGTGCTTTCAAAATAATGAAACCTTGTGCTGATGGGAAAAGGTTAGACTCAGAGAAAGCTCAAGAGGCAAGAAAGAAAAAGAAATATTTGTATGTGGAGCTCGATTTGGGAACTGGTCCAGACCAGTCACCAGTCACCAAGCGCCGACCAGGACGACCTCCCCAACCAAAAGTTATCATTGACCGCTCACAAACAAATTTGTGTTTCCCATTGCAGGAGTCCAGGAACGCTGTCTCCCATCCCCTGTTAGTACCCGAGCCACGTAAAACCTCAACAGTGCCTGAGGTACACGTTATTGATAAGTCAGTAATTATGCTCCCTAAATTCGACCAGGAATTTCTTGTGAATGGGGAAACAGTAGCAAACAATGTTACAACATCAAGTCCTTCACCTCCAGTTTTAGCGTCAGAACCTTTGAGTATATTACCACCTGCTCCCAGATGTGTCGCAGTAAATGGTGATAGCGAGGATTCAGACGTGGAGTACATAGGCGCTGACTATGTGCATGTAGACCTTAGTGCTCAGCAGCTTCCCCTGCATCCTTTAGTCTCAAGCAGTCAGGTGCCAGATCTGACGTGTGAATTGTTTCAACATTCCTCCACTTTTCAGGATGATGAAGAGAACAAAGATCTTTTAGAAACAGAGATGAGTCATGGTGTCAGCGCTGGTGAGTCTGCCTGTGTTCTGCAGACTAGTGTTACAGGTGCTGTAGCAGAAGAGGAGAGCTGTGTATTTGACAGTAGCAGGTTTTCTGTTGAACACATAAGCCACTGTCAGTCAAGAGATGAAATGCAGGGGAGCTTAAATGCGCGCAGAGCAAAAGAGGAAATGGATGAAAGTCACACAGAATTTAATATTTCTCAAACCTGCATCACCAGTTCTACAGCAGGTTGCAATGACAAACTTGAAGAAGACATTTCTATGATGAGCAATGTCAGTTGTAAAAAAGAGATCAGCTTGAATAACAAACCATCGTCTGTGCTTGCAGCAGACCAGCTCAGTGAAAACGCTGGCACCAGCAAATGTGCACAGCTGACAGGAGAGAATGGCCATAAAGGAATCGGTCTGGAAGTAGACATTACAAATAAAAATCAAGATTTGGTGTTTGCCATTCTTCCCGGGTGTGAAATTGGTGAGAATCAAGAAATTGAAGATGAGAGCCTTTTACATGAAGGAACATCAGCCAGGAAGAGTTCAGTGCCAGACCAGAAGAGAGAGCAGGCTGAAATAACCAAATATCCAGCAAGCCGCTCACCGGCTTTCAGTTTTGGTAAAAACATTAACAATTGTAGTACCATTGATGACCTTCAGGAGGAACAAAGTTCTTCTATTCAGTCAGGGTGTTTAAAAGATAAAGACCAGAGGCAGTCACATAGAGACAATAGCACAAAAATAAAAAATGGCGTGGCCACTAACCTTAGTGTTACTTCAGAAGAGGAATTAAAAGGAAGCAAAAGCTTTTCGCGAGATGAAAGTACCGATAAAAAACATAGGGAGAAACAATCTTTTAGTCAGTCTGTTTGTTTGCAGAGCAAAAGTGAAATCCAACCACAGGCACGAAGAAACAGAGAAGTTACAAGTATTCTGGACACTGAGCTCATTGTTTCATCAGAAAGCAACTCACAGGATGACAATATCTGTTCAAATCAGGGGTTTCTAGCTGAAGACCAACTGCAGCACTGCATAGGAGACCAAGATTCTTTATCAAATGTGTCACAATGTGAGGAGGAATACTCTTTCAAAGAGAAAGATGCGTGGGTGTATTGTTCAGCTGAGCAAGAACTGTCTCAGAAACTCACAGCTAGGGATCATCACCTGTGTGGAATAAACCTGGAAAGGGGTAATGTAACTATAAATAACCCAACGACTGACAGATGGTCAAACTGCCTCCAGAACCCACTGGCAACGGAACAAAATTTGCATATCGAAAGCTCAGCTTCTGCTACTAAAAACAATCGTGAAAATCTCTGGACAGTGGATGCCAGTCAGATTTTTGCAACATGTGAGGACAGAGAAAGTGATCTTAAAGCAAGTAGCCCAGTGTCCGTGATAACGGATTCCAGTGACAGTTGTGATGGATCCACAGAAATCTGTACGAATGAGATTGGTGTGAGCACAAATCCAGTTTGCTTTTCTGAGGGTGCATCGGGTGGTGAATTGAACGCAATGGAGGCCATTCTTGCAGAAACATCAGGATCAGCAGGTGGCATAGCTCTTGAGTCAAGTGATATTTCTTCAACACTTGACAGGGTGCAAGATCAGGGACATCAAGAGGATCTTGCAGCCATCGATAGTGATCGTCACTTTGTCTGCCAGACTCGGAAGCCCGCTAATGATTGTACAGTAGATCATAAAAACCCACAAAATATTCAGGAAGCCAGCTTTGACGATGTTTCGTGGTTGATGCAAGAAGCACAAAGCACTTCGATTGAAGAGCCTAGCAAATCACACGTTGCAGTATCAGCTGGGTACCAGTCATGGCAGGGACAGAGTATTTTGGCACCATCCCATACCCTTTTCATAGAAAACACACCAGGTTGCCAGCAGTCCGTGACAGCTGGCGCGCAGGCCCCGGAAAGCACAGTTCTGGTAAACATTCAGGCACCCTCCATCGCTGTGTGGCCACAAGGTGAACTACGTGCAGCGGCAGAAGCACAGCTATCGCTGCAAGAAAATGCATTTGACCCCAGTTCCATGCTAAACTGCTGTGCCAGCCACATGCCAGGCCTATGTGTGACGCCAACAACAACCGTTCTAGACCGAATGGGTCTGCAGGGGCTTGTCACTGAGAGCTACGGTCATTTTAGCTTCGCTGCACCTGCGCCTCATGGAACGTCCACCTATCTCCAAGGCAACCCCAGTGTTGTCAGGATTTCCACTCCTCACCTAACTAGTAGCATGCAGATCGGTCCAGGTCTGCAGCCTTCTCCTTTAATAAGTGTTTCCCAAGCCCTCCCTGTGGGTACCATTTCTTATCCGTATCCCCATTCCCCGGATGTATCCTCCGAACAAAATCTAGTCTCATACCACTCTAACACAGCTGACATTGTGTGGCAAGCTTGCCAGCAAATAGTCAATACCTCCAGTACCATCAACCCAGCAGAACCAGCAGCGTTAACTCAGTCTTGTCACAGCACCGTGGCCCCCATGCCCTACTCGCAAGATACACGGAGTGGAGTGGATGGATTTTATATCCGACAAGAAGATGCAGTGGTTAATGCAGATGCAGTGGTCAGAAGCAGGGAGGCGGCTGACATAGGTACCGGCCAACTCTCTGGACAGTCTCATCAGAGGGTCGTGACCTTACCTGACTCCAGTTGGAGAGGAGTCGCAGAAGGAACTTGCATTGATGACAGTGACGAAGACTTGAATGCAAGGGACCGAACTCCTTTCCATGGTCAGAACCGTGACAGTTCTTTATCTCTTAATTATCATAACGAACGTTTGGATTCTGCGGAGAATCAGTATGGTGATTTTAACGTTGTACCTCTGTGCTTAGAGGCTGATGAAGATTGTGTTCACGAAAGTCTGCCTAGTCTTGACTGCAGCTAGGCAGACCTTTAATAAGAAGAAAACTGAAGGACACAGTTTTTTAGCTGCTCGCCTTCGAACATGCCAACCTGTCATTATTTAAAAAATAATAAAAGCAATATTCTTAGTAGCTGTTGAAAATTAGTGAATTAAAGCAGATTTCTACCTCTTGTCCTCCATTTGGCAATAACACATGCACCACTTAATTTTTTTGAAGAGACACAGTTTTAATGATAAAATTGCCCCTTCCCTCCCCACCCCACAACGCATACCCCATGACATTGCGCGAATTTTTTCCGCTCATGGGGAATCCAGTGAAAACAGTGAATCTATTTGTTGTTTTCTGTTGGAATATGGTCACACGAGTAACCAGTACCGCTTCACCACGGTTGTTATTGTATGTCGCCACGACACTCTTGAAAGCAAGTAAATTGTTAAGTGTATCAGCACAATACTAACGCCATTATCTTCATCACCACCACCACTACCACTATTGTCGTCATCACAAACGGTCATCATCATTTGAATGTCGCATTGAGATCGCGTGAGAGCAGGCATAACGGATGAGTAGAACAAAAATAAACCGGGTATATTTTTCAAAAATATTTTTAGGCCCCAGCCTAGACCATGTTAATGTTAAGACGACGAGTTATTCTTGTTAGTGATTTCTTCTCAGTCTGGATACCCCGAAGAAGAGCTATTTCCTAGCAAAACATGAAATCTTCATTTGGGTGTTGGTGACCGAAAATAGAGCTGTTGACGCCACCCAACGGACGACAAGAAGCGAGCTAAAAGGTCTGTGAACAGAAATCTTGACATTTAAAGGAGTGACGCGGCGGGGCTTAAAATCACAGGCTTACGGTGTGAAGGCTTTGGTGAACGTGGTCACCAATCGATGGTCTTTAAAGTTGGGGCTCGCCAACCCAATGCTTGAATGCACATATTGATCGGGGCAGGACAAATAGCCAGACCTGTACGATACGAACACATGCATGCACGCGCACGCACGTGAACGTCTTGATTGGGAACCCCCCTTTTTTTAGTTGGTGAACAGGCAATTACACATAAACTGCTTTCTCCTACCAGCTGTCCTAACAAGTGAATTTTAGGGCTCTTCCGTGTATTTCAAGGGTCCTTCTTGCCGCTGCCCCCAACCACTAAATCTCAGGGCACCCTTTCCCCCATTTCGTTCATCTTCAAATGACGTGGATGAAGCTGCTGCCCGTCGAAAAGCGCTGCCAAAGAAGCTCCACGTCGAGCGGTCGAGTGAGGGTGCTATCGATTTTCATGATTCTTGATGGGAGGTTAACATGGGGGTCCACGGCCCCGTCCAATACCATCTTATTGATCAGAACTGGCCCGCACCCATCTGTGCTGAAAGTAAACATCTGCTGTTGCCTCGCCCTGCCGACGCCGCATCTGCTGGAAGATAGAAAGATCGTGCAATCAGCCGTGGGAGGCAGTCCGCGCCGAGAGCAAGAGATGGGCGTCATTTGATGCCCAAGTGCACTGAGGCGAATTCTCATCGGTGTTGACCGATTTAATGGAAAGTTTTGCCTCCAGCACGCATGCAGTAGCAGTTATCCGTCTTTCACCAGTGAAAAGTGGGAGTGTGGTGGTGGCGGGGGTGGGGGCAATTGTGGCCGGACCTGCAATTTCTCCCCTTCCCTCCAACCCCGACTACCTCAGACTGAACAGTGGCGCGGGAGTAAAAAGCGAGTGCTCGAGCTTTGCTTGCGTGTCTTTCAGGGCTTCTCGATAAACCTTATTTCTTATAGACCAGACGCACTCAGCATCGCCTGTTTACCGTCCTTCACGAGACGAGGAGCTTGAATCAAGCTGGTAACGAGTCGCTTATCTTAGGCCCAGTCAGCGGGGGAAGGTAGGAAGACGAGAGAAAAGAGGAAAATTATATATAGGAGTATAGGAGACGAGAAATTTGGTGGGTGCGGGGGAGGAGAGGGGAACAGATTGACGGGGATTTTTTTTTTTTTTGCGAGGTAGGCTATGACCGGTATACACGGAAGTGTATAGCTGGAAAGTGACTAGGGACCAGCGAGGGAGGAGACACTTTCGTGCAGCGAAGAGAGTAGCTGAAATGCCTTGGAGCGAATGGGAATTGAGAAGAGGTGGAGGGCGATGACGATGTCGACAGAGACTGATGGGGCTGGGACCGGAAGGAGTGGCACGCCTATGTTTTATCTCTGAGGAGCGCGCGGAGAAAATCGGTGATACACTGCCGCCGCCTTATCTTACGCTGCCCCCTTAGAACCTGTTGCGCAGCGCCACCGGATGCTTGGATTGTGCCTCCCCTCCCTAAAAAAATGACATTGTTTTTTTCATTTCTTTGGATTTATTTTTTTGTCCATGGTGTTAAAAATTCAAGCCACTCTTCTCAACGGCTTCCCATCTCCATCTCATTTCACCAACAGAATGCCCATAGCTCTCTCTCTCTCTCCATCCATCAGTTGATTCCCCACTCGACCTCTGTGGCTCCCTCCCCTCCTCCTCTTTCTTCTCAAATGCCTCCCCCGAACATAAAGGAGGCTGTGTGGTCGCCTGCATTAGCAAACTGACCCCACCAAGCAACAAGTTTTCGGTTGCTAGCCCGTTTTGCGCTGTCCTTGTCTGGAACAGTTAACAAGAACTACTGGGTCGGTTTCGCATTACTCAGTGAAGCACACATCATAATCCGCTTTTAGCGGCATCCAGCTTCGTGGCAAAGCTTCCCTTTGTTCCGTTCCCTTTCATCAGTGCACGCCATTCTCCTTACTTCACTAAAAGCCAGTTGATTCTTTTTATAGCTATAGATTTTTCTCCACTTACGACTGGCTTGTTGTAGTGGAAAGTACTCCCCCACCCCTCGCTACCATTTTTTTTTCTTTTTAGACTACAGTCGGACAAGCTGGAACTCGGAGAAGATTGGTATAGTATTTTAATTTTGCAGCCGTTGGAAGCTTTCGTGATTAATGATTGGTTAAACGCACCCGACGGGCGTGACGTATGCACCAGCTAACGGGCAGTTTCGCTTCGTTTAACGAAGGGCAGTGATTGATTCCCCCCCCCCCTCCCACTCCCATCCTCCTCACCGACCGACCCACCCGTGGCTGCAGCACTCGGTTTTCAGTTTTGCTGCAACGCTGTCACGTGGTCGTTACTTGGAAAGCAGTGATCCTAATTTATACGTATTGCATGCAGGATAACGGGCTCCTAATTTACACGTATTGCCAGCACGCTCAACCCGCGTGCTCGTCCCTCCATGGGTTTCTCGACCATCACGTGACCTGCGTAACCTGCGACAACATCGAATGAAACTGTAGAATTGCCAGCCCACTGCGGCGGCAGCGAGCAGATCACAAAGTGCTTTCTTGGTATCGATTACAATTAAGATCGTTTACTGGGGACAGTGGAAATGGGAAGAGCCTTTTTTATTTTTGGAATGCTGGGGTGGCGGTAGGGGGCGGGGGTGTTGGTACACGCCCACATTCTTTGCTCGTGCAAAACTGGCTGCTTCAAGTGTGCATTAACAGAATTTAACGTTCAGAAGTGAATGACTCATGAAGCAACTTTGTTTCTGGAGTATGTTGATGAAAGGGCTCTCACACATCTCTGATGCCAACTGTGTAACAGTGTCTTGTCAGTCCTTTGATCGTCATTTTAAGTCGGTCCGTCCGTTCGTGCTCAATACAAACGTGACCCTTCCTGTCATTGCATACATTTTGCAGTGGCTATTGATGTTTTCGACGAGTAGGAAGAGAGAAACGTAGAAAGTTTTGTTAAGCGTTTCTCGGCCCACTAATCAAATATTTATTTACTTTAATCAGATTTCTGTCCCGATTAAAAGGGGAGCAAAAGATTGATAAAATAAACACTTGTCGTGAATCGCTCACATCCAGCACTCGGTTTTAACAGCATGTAACCTGTTCCGGTTTATGGCACGGGCATTAGGTCTGATCACCGGTTACGGTGCGACCGTGCGAGGGAAACGGTATCATTTTCTCAGCAATTTCAGGCTTGAAGGATTTATTTCACACGAAAATTGCCTCCGTCCTAGCCAAATACGAGATGTTTCCGATATTTAAAAAAAATGGATGCAAGGATTGTCAGCAAGTTATTTTGTTGTCGGCTATTTACTACGTGCGTGGAGGGGTCCCCTCTCCCCCGCCATTTTTTTTATCTTGAAGATGGGTGGGATGATGCTTGAATACTTTGTGGGGCTTAGCTTTTAGGGGGCTGTTTATAACGTTAAAAAACCGTTGTTTTTAATCTGCGCGCGTTCGTCATAGCAGTTCCCCATGACGTTCTATACTCCAGTTTGTTCCGATAGGTTTAGCACGCGCCTTGTTGAAAACACCGTTTTGGCGTCAGACTCCTGTAGCCAGAGTCTGTTCGTAGTCTACGATAACGAAACTAGTGGGAATGAAGTCTTTGATAAGTCTCTCACGATACACGAAGAAAACAGCGCTAGACATCACAAGCCAAAGGCTGAAGGGGGCGGGGGCGGTAGTGGTGGTAAGGAGGAGGGAACGGAGAAGACGGGCAGGGAGAGAGTGATCGTTTCACCAGCTGCTCGATAGCTGAAGCAATGATTATGGCAGAGCAGTTGCTTGCCACGCCGTGAACACGAAAAGAGAAGGATTTGCAATGGTTTATCTTTCACGCGGCGAAGTTTGAGAGGAAACCAGCAGGTGCAACGATAGAAAGACTTGTCCACAGAATAATAATGATGCTTAGTACATAGCTTGCACTCCCATCCAAAATGTGGGGGTTGGATTTCGAACATGGATAGTTGTGTCTTAGCAAGAGAGAAACATTCCAGCTCATGGGATTAAACTTTGCGTGTGCTCCGATGTATGCTCAATATTTTATCGGCAGGTTATTACCCCTTACTCAATCTCATGTTGCCAATTTACAAGAATTTAAGAGTTCAGATCTGTTGGGTAAAATAGTTTACTTTCACGGGACTTTACCGAGGGTAAACTATGAATGAGATAAATCTACTTGTTTAATGAGGCAAGGTCAGCAACGGCGGGGAAACAGGGTAGTAGTAATGTCATCCATTTCGTCAATGTGAAGAGGGCATGCAGAGAAAATCTTATTTATACGATTTTCAACTGCCGCTTGTATTTTATAAATTTGAACAGTGGTCTAGCTGTCATTGTTTTAGCTGTATATTTTCACTTGCATTATACTTTATTTCTGTTATTTATTTTAAGCAAGAATTTGTTATTAGTGCGACAGTTACAGCTGTAGGAAAGTATTTAACTGGAAAACATTTTGAAAACAAAATTATGTTGCATTTTAACACTTTATGAAATGAAGCTTTCTTGTGCTGGTTGTGAATTATCATTGGCCGTTACTGTGGAGCTTTTGCTAGTGTTCTTTCTAAGGATTTTTCTTATTTATATTAAAATGTTCTGTGGCAATGTAGTTTTGCCTTTTATTTGCCAATCATTTAATTTTGAAGGCCATATATTAAAAGTAATAAATGTTTGGCAAAAAATGTTCGATATATTACAAAAAACTGATTTTGACTTGGCATACAGTATTATAAAAACTATTGTTTTTGTAATTACTAACTCATGCTATTTTAGCAGAGTATATAAACTTGCACCCAACCTACCCTCTTGACCTTTTTTTTTTTTTGAATGGTACCATTAAACCTCTTTGCACATGGACAATGTGATGTTAGCCACAATTTCAGTTATTGTATGACAGATAAATCACTGAATGATAGAATAGTGCGATAAAAAGCTTGTCTGGTTTGGCCATGTGACCCAACATGACACTGTCTAAAACCATCCAGTGGGGTACCTTGGAGGAGGGTGGACAGAGAACTGGTTGGCAAACAGGAAAGAGTGGACTGCTTTTTCCACGCAGGACATGTTTACCACCACTCATGACAGGCCAGATGGTGAGCTTTGTCAGCCGCTGGGTCTATCCATTTGGCCTCCACCCCTAACCAACTGCTCGTTGGGTGTTACCAGTCAAGGGATGCATGTATGCCTGCGTGCATGTATGTTAAAATAGCCTAACATAAACCACTAAACTGTATGGCAGAATGCATGGCTAGCTGATGACATTCAAAAGAGCCAAGCCACATTTTTTTAGTTATTATTTCTGCTCGTATTCTCGCAAATACAACAAAGAAATCTACAAAGAAATCAAACAAAATTACAGTTGCAGCAACCATTTGTAATATTACTGTATCCCCAAAACCAGGATCAAAGAATTTTACAAACAGGTGCACTATCACACATTTTCAGGTGAGGCATCAAATGCCCCTTTCATACACGAACAGGCACACACAACATAAAAACTTGCTGTTAAACAGTTCAGTTTCATGTAACTGCATCAAAATAATTTTGTTTCAAAACAAAAATCACAATAAAACAGCCTATACACTACAAAGTTTAGAATTCCGCTTTGTTGGCCGTGCTGATTCGTTTTTGTTAACGATGTTTCTTCTCTAGTTGCATACCTGTGTTAGATGTAACAAAACCATGGTATATCTGCATTTTTTTAATACATGGCCTCTGTTTTATGACTTTTGCTAGACTGAAAGCTGTCTTTTCGTGGCTGATTAAAAGAAACCTTGATTTATGAGAAGGGAAAGATTTGTGCCACCAAAAGCGATGGAATGAATGCTCATCCTATGCCTTAGCCTACATGTAGCACCAATGAATGATACCAAGATATGTATGCACGTACGTCATTGTCTTTTAGCCAGTAATGCCATTATTCTTTGTTCAAATACCACCTTTATAAAATAAACCTCGTGAAGCTTCTTTTGACATGTTTATTATTAGTATGAGGATTGCAAGGTCTTTTCAAATTCTCTTTCCAGTGCTCGTTTGACTGTATAGGCACCCTTCTATCTGTACCATTTGCACACAAGCACAATACCTACAAGCAAAACTGGGAATGCACTGCAGTGAATCTGACAGATGATCTCTCCCACCCACCAATCCAGTACCATGTATCTTTCATAGGAAAACTTCCAGAATAAAGATCATCTGTAAAGGCGTACTGTTCCATCTGCACCGGCAGAAAACAGCCATGGTTGTAATGGATGGAACTGACAATCTGTGACCCCCAGGCCTTTCTGTACACCATGCCCACGCAAGATCTTTACTGGCACAATCAATGGGTTTTGCAGAAGGTCGCTGAAATGAAAAATTAATAAACTTAGCTACCTCACTATTCCTTAATCTTCTCTCATAAAAATGCAGTCCCCATGAATACAATGTTAAATAAGCTTAATCTGTCATGTGTAATCAGAGCTGCAAGTGTTCCTTCCTACTTACTTAAATCTGATCACTCACTAGGTGAGATCTATGCCCTGTTAAAACTAAATTATACAAACCTGTATACCATGCCATGACAAACAATTACGGTTCCATCATCAGAAGCCGAAGCAAAGAGAGGATAACGGTGATGGTAGGCCACCTGTCTGATAGCCTTTTTGTGGTGTCTGCAATTATTTTTAGAAACAAAATGTCTAAGCTGTGGCCAACATTGTGACATTAAAACTTTAAACAAGTGTTCCATTAATTTTAAAATATATAACACATTTTAAAAGGGGTAAGGCAGCGTTTCTCAACCTTTTAATTGTGACGCTCCACCCAGATGAAAAAAGGTACGTCCACACGCCCCCCTTAGCCACTAATACCTATTTGAGATATGAGAAAATGACTGCCTTTGCGTTCGCCTTGTCAGCCTTGGGGGGCGCGCCCCACAGGTTGAGAACAGTGGGGATATGGGAAAATGCAAATAAAAAATATATCATATAAAATCTCTAACTTTGAGAAATAGTGATATGCTGAACTATTGCTGCCTAATGCCTACCATTGGAGAAAGAAATGAAGTATATGATTTTACATTTTACAAACTCCACATTATTAAAAAAAAATAATGCCACTCACAGTTTGGTGATAGTGCATGAGAGAAAGTGCACACAAAGTTGCAATTTTGCGAAGCACATAGTCTGTTGTAAATGGGGCTATGTACTATAAAAATCCGCTTATAATTATCATTAAACTTTACCAGAAATAAATAGAAACACTTATTGCCATGATGTAAATACCTTAAAGTCTTATATGGTTTTGTAGACAGATCAAGATCAAACCAGCTGAGACGACAATCATAGCTTCCAATAATGACATTGTCACCTGAAACAAAAGTGTAACATCTTTTGCACATTCCTTAAGTTCAAGATTGCACAGCCACAGTGAGTTGTTCAAAATGTCATGGACTGGGTCACTGATACAGTGAATGTTACTGTGAAGTGTGCACAAGAGAAGAGGTAGTGTCATCAGTGTCCAGGCTACAGCAAAGCGTCAGGTCTGTGACACAAAAGTTAAGAAGAGTTATGTAAGATCAGCGCATTCCGTCACTTTCTGTCTACGCGCACCACTAACACTCTTGTCTGTGCGTTTGTTCTTTCTTGACTTGATTACTACATCTCCTTGCTCGCAGGCTGCCCCTCATACCCCATTCAGAGACTCCAGAAAGCAGAAAGCTCCGCTGCAGGTCTGGTGCTTAGAGCTAGGAAACGGGATCATATTACTCCTCTTGCAAGCTCCTGCCCTATTTCTCTGAACTTCTCTTCCCTTAGGTCCCAGCTAGACAACTACGCTCTTCATCTGATGACTGGATCCTAGCTATTCCTGTCACCAGAACAACATATGGTCACATGATTTTTGGTTACTGTCCAACAAAACAATGGAACTCTCTCGCTTTCCATATCCGCCACCTTCCTACAACTGAATCCTTCAAATCTGCACTGAAAACGCACCTCTTCCTTGAGCATTACTCCTAACCCAGTCCACACAATGCTAGTCCTTTTTCACACCCCACCTTTTCTGCTCTTGCTACTTTTCTACTCGTCTTCCTCTGCAGAATCAAGATGTTCTCAGTCCTTATTACTTGGTGCCTCTTTGCGTTTTCTATACTTCTCTCTATTCATCATTAGCGCTGTGGTCTACTGTTCAGTCCCTTCTATGCTGTCTATGTCTCATTCCTGTTTTAAGCGCTAAGAGCATACTCTATATAAATCTTCATTTATTATTATTTCTATAATGCTGGTGTTTAATTTAGAGTAGAAATAAAGTTTGAGAATGAGATGGTATCTGCTGGAGACATTGTTGCCAGGATGAGCGTTCGCTGAGTATGCATGTTGTAGGATCTGCATTTTTGTTGTGCTGCAATTATTTTTCTTTGGATATCTGCATATATATGGCTGTGTCTGGCAGATGTCTAGAACAACAAAACCAGCCAATCTCCTCCAGCAAAGCCAAAGCTCTTCTCTAGTGCCATTTCTAAAGCCAATGGGAAACCAAACACAACCTGCCATCGGACAATCTGCCTCGAATGCCATCAGCATACTATATTTTACCTCTGCACTGGACAGCACCTATTGTGTGCACACATGAATTGCATGAGGCTGTTGCAAACTGAAAACTACCCATGCAAGACAGGCCCACAGACCCCTGAGAAGGTCCTGCAGCTTTGCCCACTATACAAACAGGCACAAACACAAACATGACCACAGGAAGCCATATTACCACAGAAACTCTGAGGTACCAAACTAAATCTGGAAAAAGAAGTATCCACTTCATTAAAAAAATAAAACTAGAAGTCTATCAGGCATTATCTTATGGAACACAGAAGAAAAAGACTGTAAAAATAATTCAAGAAATAATTATAATGAAAAGTGGACTTTGATACAGTATTATAGGTGAGAGTCATCTGCATTTCAGTGAAGATAATATTTAACATTTGTAGCTTAAATGCTGTCTGGCTGGATGAAACAAGTGTCATGAAAATTCATGAAAACAAAAAAGTGGCAGACAAAGTGCATAGTTGGGAGACTATGTAACAGCATTTATTTACTGCCAAGGTGTGATTAATCAGATACAACACCTCTATTGCTGTAGATTTGTAGAATGCATTTTATATAATGACAATCTGGAGAAGGTTACAGACCTTTAAAACATCCCCAAATAGAAATGCGTTTGATATTTAAAGAAATAATCCTAAACTGCGAGGCAATGAAATGCTGCACTTACCACCAGGATGCAAATCCATGCTAGACACCCACTTGCAATTGGTTTGGAGTTTTTTCACCAGCTGCTGTTTCAGTAGATTGTACACTCGTACATATTTCTGTGTCTGAGGGCACAAGAGAAAAAAAAATGTGACAGAACACCTGATGTAAAGGGGCAAACCTCTAATAGGAATGCAGCTACAAACCCATTTAGGCAACAATTAAAGAAAAAAATATGACAAAGAAAAGTGATATTAAATTAAACAGCAATTCGCATCCTTGTTTTTTTGATACTCACAGCCACGAACAAATATGGTCGCACTGGATGGAACATGACTTTTTGCACCAGACCCTTCGGCTTTGAGAAAGGATTCTGGAAAAATTACCATTCATACTTGTACAACCATAAAAGTCATTTCATGTGCACAATTTTTTTCAGACAAGTCACACAGAAATGTCTTATCAGAATCGGCTAAAAAGTTTGTATCAATGGTGAATTTCAACAAAATACACAGCTTCTATTTCTAATAGATTTGTACCAATTTTGTTTCAATGAGGCAATGTGATCACTGATAAATGGTAATATGAAAGCTCATTGTGATCACTGATAAATGGTGATATGAAAGCTCATGACGTGATCATGTTTTGGAGCACAGGAACTCAAACAGCACATTGCATAAAATCAGCATTTCACAAAGGACCGCAGCTTACCTGTGTCCGTCGCCTTGTAAGCTGATGAATGAAAACAGACATAGTTCCCCCTTGTGGCAATACAGTAGCAAAGTAATCACCTTTAGCATGCCAGGTCACCTGAGAAACTTCCTGCATTTCAAATTAATGAAAAATAAAAACACCCACTTCAAAATTTCCACTCATGTGTGGTTACAGTGACAAAAACTATTAAACTGCATGAAATCTAAATTACATTGCTTCAATTAACATAAGTAAATATATTCTAGAACATGCACCTCTCTATTCATTATTCAAGTGAAACCCTATAGACCAGTTGGTGATGCACAATTACAGTTCAAATATGCATAACTAATTAAGACTGAGAGCCACACAATGCACTGGGATTGGTAGACAATGGTAGATATATTTAAAAAATACAAACAACCTCATATTGCTCTTACGCAGGAAAAAAAAATCTGCAACAGTTAATATATTTGAAAAACACGTCATGTTATACACTGTTAGAAGTGAAAATGAAAATAACTCTAAGGTGGTGTCGCAACTGTAACTTGATAAAACTGTCACTATATCCCACATCCCTATCCTCCCCAAAAGGAACCTAAATTTGACTGTTAGGAAGTACAATAATACCTTATTGTGCTCCACCCGCAGCAAAATGCCTGCTTTATAATCATTTAGGTTAAGGTCAGAAGGAATCCAGTCAACAGGCAATTTTTTCTCTGTTGCTGAAAAATGATGGAAAAAATATGTGGTTTATTTAAAAGTGGAAACTAAATTTAAGTTTTTCTGTCAAAATGTCAAGGACCAATGATAGTGCTACTAACAGAAGATAATTCTCTATGTACAAAATTGTAAAACCTGTGGACTTGTCTTCGTCTTGTCCAAATGAGAGAACAGATGAGTCTGTATTGGAGACAATGAGTTTATCACCCAACCTTGGATTAATTAGAATCACAGAAGTTTTCCTGCAACAAATATAATTTCATCATATTTCTTCACTGGAGTGAATCTTCCAAAAGAAATACTGAATTAACGACTAAAATTCCTGTAATGTCACCAAAGAATCCAAACTCAAAATGCAAACTTCAAATCTGTCAAGTTTAAGTCTATAATAAACATAAATTACACTAATGCCCACAAAGCTGGCCCAGACACCAATCAAATTTTATGGCAGTCATGAAAACAAAAAACTGGCAGATAAAGTGCATAGTTGGGAGACTATGTAACAGCGTTTATTTACTGCCAAGGTGTGATTAATCAGATACAACAAGACTCTCATGAAATGAATTTCATTAAACACTGGGGGGTGGGGGGGGACTGCAAAGTGACTCAATTAGTGACTCACACAGCAACTGCAACAAGGCACAAATTAGGATCAGGATTCCACGCCACACTGCTGACTTTGCCCCCAACATCCACTTTCCTCCAACACCTGCCTGTGATTTCCTCCCAGAATCTGACAGTCCCATCATCAGACCCTGTAAAATTCCATCTTAGATAACTTTCTGTTTCAGAGTAAGCAATACAATCATCTGAAAAACCTGAAGTATCTAAATGCTTAAATAATTCACACCACCATAAAACATATACTAGAATGTAAATAACAGCAAAAGAATGTAGTATCATAAAAATCTTGGCAATTATTTCATTGCATCTTAAGAGCCCAAACAGAGCACCACACAGCACGAGATGATAAAATATTTCTATGCACCTGTGGCGAGCCACTGGCCTGAAGGATGGACAGAAATGGAGCGTACAATGTCTGTGTGACCCTTGAAAACCTGAGAAAAAGAAGCAAAGGTTACCTAAGCCTGCTTTGAGAGGAGTTCAAAAATAATCCAATTAACCAGGAGTTCAAAAATAACCCAATCAACCAGTTAAAGACATTTTTGATTAGTGTATGATTGATTCACTCTGTCACAAAATGTCTGCAGCTTTTACCATTGTATAAAAGCTTGCATAAACCATGGTAAGCAACCTTTACATTACATAAAGAAAATTTACCAAAGAAGCCTGAAAAGTTAATAATATTTGGTGCCAGCGATCTCAAAACATAAGAGTGTAGACTGGAGGTCTCATAAGACATTTAATAAGCTACATATATGAATAGTGACATTTTGTCATGACTTGTTATCAAATGTCAGTGACAGAGTTTATGTGCATTAAAACATGCCAGTATCTTGACATCAGAGATCAAGTTCATGATAATATTAATATGTGCTCTGAGGTGTATTGTTATGGTCAATCATCATTTACCTCCCCAACTTCATCAAATATGTTTATATGACAGTTCTTGCTTGGGACAACTTTCATGCTAGATGGAAACACTGCTGATAAGACCTACAATCTATGATAATTTGGATGCCTTGAAAGAACTGCATAAAATTAAGCAATCATTGTAATATAATGCCTTGGACATCAGCAAGAATCATTCTGAACTGCAGTAAGACAACCATAACTATACTTGCCAAATACTCTGCTGTGGGAAAGGGTCGAAGGTCTTGAGGTTTAGGCAACTTAGGGATCAGATCCTCTGGGTTGACATTCATCTACAAAGTACAAACATGAAAGATAATTTACAGATACATTAATATAAATGTAAGCTTTAAGCACACTGGCAGCTGCATCAAGAAGAAAAAAGTTTTCAAGGACATCTGACACCAATAAACTGAGTAACAATTATTTAAATACACCATTAAGAATTACTTACTCGCATCTTTCTCTGTCTTGGACACAGGTAAAGATCAAGACACCGCTCAAATCGTTCCTTAATAAACCGATCATATGCAGGCAGGAGTCGCAGTGATGAAAATGACTGGGGAATGAAGTTTAGTCGTCGTTCATCAGGCTCCTGTTCTCTCCATTTTTCTTCCTGTCAACAAACCATCAACAACGACTCTCTCAAAAACCAAAGATACCTGACCTAAATGGTAGAAATATGTTTTGAAGAATGAGAGGAAAACTAAGGATTAAATGTAAACAAGAACGTAAAAAATCTTTTATTATTTTTACCTCCTCTTTTGTGAAAAGATACTCAGGCGGAGGCCTGTATGATTCCGCATGACCTCCAGGTATTTCTCTGGGAGCTGGGATGTGCTGTCGATAGCGTTTAGTGATCTCTGGCTCTTCATCATCCTTCCACAAATTGTAGAATTCTTGTCCTTCTTCCTTTACTTTCTTTTCTTGCCGTGGTTTCATCCATCCCATCTTAATGGCATGTACCATCTGACCTACCTGTTGTAAAAAAAGTTCTATGTGCACTTCTGAAGCAGGTTGTCTTAAAATAATTTCAATCTTCAATGCATTTCCCATAATCTGAGATCACTTAGGATGCTCATGCATTATGCACTTAAGATTAAATGTATGCCATTATAGGCTTAACAGAGAGAGAATAAGATAAAATTACTAAAGTTACTTACTACTTACTCTATAATAGTTACAGACATTACTAATAGTAAATTTCACGTGATGAAAAAATTTACTAGATCCCTGTATAAACTGTAAATATAATTACACAGAACAAACATATTTCCATATCTAATAAAATATTTTCTATTTGACAAGGGAAAAAACCATACAAAATCATCTATACAAGAACATGGATGTTTCAAAATGCCTGAAAGGACAACATAAGAAAAACATGACCGTGTAAAAAATACCTTAAGCTTCTCCCACTTTGAAGGAATAAAACTGCGCTTGTCAGCTGGCCTATTGGTGACTGGATGAATCATTGTCTCGCTGCTAAAGAAGTCTATCCAAGGCTGGAAAGTACAATATCATAGCACGTTTAAACAGCCTGAACTGACACAACATACAACAAAAGACACTTGACTATCAATCAGAAAAAAATTGGAAGAGTTTACAAAACATGTAGTATCACTGCTACAAGTGTTTTCTTATTGAAAAAAGAACTAACATGCTATCAAAAGTAAATAAAAACGAAGCAGACCGCATAATAACAAACACACCTCATGCAAGTTTTCAGAAGATGAAGGATGGGAGCCTCTTTGAATGCGCTTGATAAGATCAAGGTCATCATCGCTCAATACTGTTTTCTGACCAGTAAGTTTGTCTGTTACTGTACGCCTGGAAAGAAAGCAACAGTCTTTAACAGTATTAAAGCAACAATTGTTTTCTTGTTTGCTTTTTTATACACCTGTTCACTTTTTTCTAAATACCTTGTTGTTTTGTTGTCCTTTACTACTGTGTGGCCTGAAGCGTCCAGTGTGAGAGGCACTTATATTTTAAATTAACTAATATTATTCAGAGAGAATTATGCCAAAAAGCAGTATGCACATACACTTGTGCAAACAAATGTATGCAGGTGCACACACATTAAAAGTCTTTCTTTTCTCCTTCTCAAACACATGCCTTATGTACCTTGTACAGCTGCTGTTAAATTATAGTCATAACAACTTAATCAGTATTTACAAGTAATTCAAGGTGACTTAATGGGCTTTCATTCAAGTGCATAGTTTTAAGCAATCACTGAGAATCTGTTGTGATTCCTTGTTGTACCAGGCAGCATGTCATTTAATAAGTCAGTCTAATGTTCGTCTAATACCAACAATAAGAAATGCTAAACTAATTAAAAAAACACTTACCAATAATCAGGATTTTCCATTTTGTCCAAAAATTCATCAAGTTCATCGCCTTTGGAGCCTTTGGTTATTTTTTGACCAGCTACATCGTATCCAAGATGACCACAGTCTCTATACCATTCCATTGGTATATTACCCACTGTGTTACGAATATCCTGTGACAGAGGAGATAGGAGAACTAGTTAATGTACTTTTATATACATTTAATATTGAATACTTATAGAAATATGATGTCATACTGAGAATTGGTTGAGGAAATGTGAAAGATCAAACTGATGATAGTTATCCTTTTTGGGAACAGAAGATGAGGGGTGAGGAGAGAGAAAAGCTCCTTCATAAAATGGTTAGCATTATCATTTTTGTTGTCAAGTTTTTATTCTAGCGGATGATCAACAAAACTGAGACTTCCACTTTGGCAGTAAAAGAGAAAATCTCACCTCTTCATCTGAAGAATCTTCAGCATATTCATCTTTAGGTTTCTCTTGCTTTTCTGCCTCTCCTGACTTCTGAAACGGGATATAATTTGAACATTTGAAAATCTGAACAGGCTGATGGTACAGCAAACTGTTATCAGCTATCTGATATAACACCTCTGCCAAAAACTGATGTTCAAGTGAGGGACACACCCCAGCCCGCTACAGCTGATAAAACGTGTTACATTCATTACACTTAGATGAATAATTTAAATGCCAATGCTACTCATCCACTGACAAGTATATCTCCATTCGATGTGTCCTCTTCATCTTCACTCTCCGACTCTGTGTCCGACTGTGAGCCCGAGTCTGAGCTCGACTCTGACTCTGAGTATGTTATATCCTCTGAGCTAGATTCGTTCTCAAATGTCAAGTCACACTCCGACTCTGAATCGGACTCATTGTCAGATGAGTGTAGTTTCTCCTTGTTTGACACGTTCATCTTCACTGAAATGAGGCAATGAACATGAGCTATTAATTTCTTTCTGTGAATACATTTCCGCGTTTATTTCATGAGTCTAATGCAAGGCACTGGACTTCACATAGTGTTTTATCCAATACTGCATGTACTGCACACTTTCTACTACTGATCACAAGAGCAAAGTAATAACTACGATGATCTATCCGTACAACATACACCCTCCAATGCACTCTCTTTAACACACAATTACAAATTATCTTACGCTCAACGCTGATATCGTAGCAACTTTCTCACACAACTGCGACCATCAACGATAATAATGCCATGTGCGTAGTTAAACTAATCAATATATCAAGGGATAATTATCTCTTTAAAATTATTTTTTAAATTAAAATAAAATAATTAATAAAATAATATTTTATTTTTTCAAGAAGTTAATTGCAGAAAATTGCTTTTTATACAACGAAAAATTCTATTACTTCGAAGTAAATTTATCACTTGTTTTCTCTTTAATAGCCCTACTTAAAAGTATACGAAACAACTATAAAATATAATATCTCTGTTACCTATTTTACTTACTTGTGGAAAACATTTTTAGGAAAAGAAAATTAAATCTATAATATTAATTTTCTAAAAAATTTATTTTACACCATTTTGTTCATTCTATCTTCATGTCGTTAAGCCTGCTCCATGTGGCTGTAGTGCATGTCCGACACGCTGTTACTGAGAGAACAGAGAGCCTAAAATGCCGCCTAGGTTATCTTGTGGTCGTGATGTTAACTGCTGTCCTGATATAAACTCGACATTAGAGTCAATATGTCGATCAGGGTTTGTATTCATTTTGCTTTTTGTTTTTGTATTTTAAAAATAACTTTTTTGTTCACTTTTTCCCATTTATTGAAAAATCCTTCATCATTTGAAAGACGATTACTTCACATTTTATTTCCATCATATGCACAATGAAGACTCGCATCCTTCATGTGTCGACTAGCACAAGTAATAAAATAGGCCTAGTAAGGTTGTTAAACGAGGATAAGCTAGGATAAGTTATCTAATTGCACCCCCTACCCCTCAAAAAAAAAAAAAGTTTGCATTGCGTGTTCAGTTGACAGAACACATTGTCGACTTCATCGTCCTCCAGTCATTCTAGTCTTTTTGTTTGTACATTACGTAAAGTTTTATTTCATTTTATAATTACAGATTTGACTTTGCCTGTATACCTGTTGTTCATCCTCGGCTAAAAAGGGAATTTCTGCACGATCCAGCCAAAAATCGGCCAGGTCCATTGACGCGTTCCGACCTCTGCCTCTCTAGTAATGGCAAGTCATACACAGTGCTCTCTTTTCCATTGACTTCCCCCGCCATTATGTCATTGTTTGTCCAATGACCATTCTGAGAATTGAATTTTTTAAAAATTGATGTAAAAAATTGGGGTTTTTACCCCAAGACAAATTGCATTTAGGGGAGTAGAATGGATAACTCTAAATTTGACCAAATCAACCAGGACAGATTGACAATTTTAATGAAGTAAATCGACTACAGCTTTGTTACATACTTTGACAAAGTAATAAAAGACAGGATCCTTGGAATTTCATCCCTGTACATTTTGGTATGGACTTGTCATAATCTTCTCATAAGTGTGTCTATCGCAACTGTTGAGTTGTCTGGTGATCACAAATGGCATTGAATGATCAGCTTTGTTTTTGGCAGATTGGAGTAACTTGGTGGTCGGAAAAATTTCTCCTTGGCTTCAGTTGGATTCACCCAACTATAAAGTTCGTAGAAACTCTGAAATAGTGAGTGAAATTGCCCTATTTTATGATTTTAGTTTTTGAGATATTTATTTAGAGAAATTGTTTTAATTCATCAATGATCTGCATTTAACAATATTTTTATGATTATTTAATTTATTTAGGCACTGCAACAAGAACTCAGTTACACAGCTCACCTGGGACTACCTGCTGTCATCCTACAACTGGAAAATGGAAATTGCGCCAACCTGGCTAGGTGTCTCAATGAGCACATGTTATCAACCTACTGCCCACAGGTGCAACCATAGGTCATTTTTGCGAAAATTGCAAATCCAAAGACTATTTTGCTATGTTTTCATACTTTATTACATTGCCACATTATTTTTGTCATCGTGACAGTTTGGCAAATGTGAGCACATGTAGAGATTCTGATTAACTTCTGAAGGGCAGGTGCTTGCAAACAAAAATAAGCATATTTTTTATGGTCTTTTATCTTGCCTTTTGTTTTTTAGCAATACTGGATTCATGTTCCCATGCTGAGTGCTGAAGATCAGAAAGACCCAGTGCTTGAAGAGGAGGAAGTAGAACGTGTTCCAGAAGACACCTGGCAGTGGTCAGTTATTTAATTGTACTTGAAACTAATCTTAAGTGATTGCCATATGTTGTTTGACATGTATATTGAAAATTAAAAAAAAAATAAAAACACTCTGGATGTTTAAGTTGGATTGCACCTGCACATGTATAGTTTTTATTCCTAAAGTGTTGGCGAAATAGGTATCAGTTTAAGTACGTTCTTGCTAATGTTCAAATACTTTAATTCCTAGTTTTAACGTAATTATTTTCTGCTTATCCATAGACCTCATTATTTAGAAAATTTCTTTTTGTTATTAATCAGTGGCATATTGCATCCATCTTTAAGTTTAATGATTTAGTTGTGAGTGGCTTCACTGTGACCAGGGTCATAGGTCAACTCATCACAAGACCATTTCGTCCCACACCAAAAGTCAATTCGTCACACGTATGGTCCATTTCGTCACAAGACAGAAAAGTCAAATCGTCACAAGCCCAAAAGGCGAATCGAGCACCAATGTAACAAGTAGCTATTAACGTCAGATATTTTTTAAAGAGCCATACGTTATTCAAACAATATAGATGCGCAAGCTCAGCTGCTTATTTTAAACAGAGGCATGCGAATAATTGTAGCCACCACGTTACTGAACAAAATGGTCACATGGCAATATACGCACGCCAAGAACGAATCTTAAATGGCAATCTTTTACGTTTACAAGATTTTATCATTATTGTACAGTCGACATCACTAAGTCGACCTTCCCTAAGTCGAAAACCTCCCAATATCGAATTAATTGTTAGTTCCTGGCCAAATTCCATAAGAACAATGTACATTTTAGATCTCCTTAACTATAAGATTTTTTGGCTTCTGAACCTCCGTTAGTCGAATTTTGAGTCATCACCAACCAGACGCATCTATGTCTCAAACTGTTCCAAACTATATTCCAAACTGTCTCAAGAAAGACATTTTTATCCCATTTTCCTTTCATCTTTGTGTGAAAGGTTCGTTTCATGCTCTGTTGCGCAGTGGACAACTAACTGACTCTCACACCAGTCCCCCCTTTGAAGTTAACCGATTCAGGGGAACTGGCCGACACTAGACTTTTCCCACGGCCGCGCATCACTGGTCAAGATTTATGGCCACCCGCCTTGACAATCCTTTCAGGTGGTGGCGGTGGTAACTTGACCAGTGGACCGTTGGTGGTTCACACGCAAACTTACTGTGAAAAATACGTTTTCTACACTTTGTCAGTCTCTTATCGGGATGAGCACTGAATGGAGTTCGTGTGTGTGTGGTTTTTCCCTTGCTGTACGTGCTGCGGAAATGGCAGTACATGCATCCGTATAAAAAAAGAAATACTGTATAATAAACAGTTATAATACAGTAATTAAGCGGGAAAAACATTGTCCTTGATTAACCTGCGCCTGTTACGCCATTTTCCCTAACTCGAAAACTCCGTAAGTCGAATTTTTATTCGGGTCCCTTTGAGTTCCACTTAGCGAGGTCCGACTGTATTGTGAACTTGTATTTTGACTTTTATTGGCTTATTATTATTATATGCAGAGACTTCGCTGGTTGGGCTTGTGACGATTTGAGTTTTCTGTCTTGTGACGAAATGGGCATACCTGTGATGAATTGACTTTTGGTGTGGGACAAAATTGTCTTGTGATGAAATGACCATCCCCCGTGACCAGCTGTAATCTGATTTGCTTACTTTGCTTGGTGCTTCATCTGAAAAACTGTGTAACATAGTGTTTTGGTTCCTGGGTCAAGTGTGTGTCACTAAGTCTAGTCTTGACATTGATGTTAATCCTTTTCGATGGCCTTCGATGAAATTAGCTTAAAATAATTATAGATGCATGCCCTGCAGTAGCCCAGGTCCCATTTTCTAAGGGAGGTAACCTAAAGCAGTGGAGTCTGGGTAAGTTTTGTCCCATCATTGCAAGCCATAATATATATTTCTTTAAATTTGACATTCCACTGATAGCATTGTTCCCGTCCCCAACCCTCATGTTATTTGTAAATGTGAAAGAATAGATTTTGTGATTAAATTCCTGACTAATGTGATAAAATGGATGCATGAGATCTGTTACACTACGTTGCTTTGACTGCATTAACTACAATTTCAGACTGCTAACTGCAGTTTCTCTGAGCCTTCAAATAGGAGTAGACGATCTTTGTTTTTGCACTGTACAGCTTGACCCACCGGACTTCTGAAAACTGTATATTTTTTTTTTATACATAATGCTTTAAATATCCAGCCAAAATGTCGGGTTTTTTTTTACTTTCTAATTAATAATAGCTGTGTAGATAACTGAGTCAAGTGTATTTTGATTGTACCTCATCTTGATGGACGTCTGGTGTTCTAGCGGCATATTTTCATATGGTTACAGTGTCATTACTGCAGGATTGCAGTGCAATCAGACTCAAGCATCTCGTTTTTACTCTCTCCTATTATGTGGACAGTGTCTTGGTTACCTAGGTCCAGAATCTTGAATTCAGGATATCTGTAGATCCTATTTTAGTCGATGCCTGCCTTCAAGCCTTTTAATGTTCAAACTACTCAATTAAGTAACATCATAGGCATCGGTGGCTAACATTTGGATCAACATAATGTATACCCCACAAGATTCTTGTTTTTGCATTGGTGATAGCAGTCTTGGTCCAGGTTTGCATAGTTAATGCTGAGAGGTATTACATTTGAACTGTTGTTTTTAATGAAAAAATATGTATAGCTGTTAAGAAATAAACCACAGAAGTTTGTTTCCTTGGTATGAATTAACAATAGAAGTTTTGCTCTGCATACTATGCTAGAACAAGGATGTTAAGTTTGTAAGCTTTGTTTATTTAATCACGAAATTATAAACAAGGAAGGCATTGATGACAATAGTAGTCTGCATTATGTTATCCTATTTTAAGAAAGTTATATACAGGCTTAGAGCATTGATCCCTTTACTGAATACACACAGCAACACCAACATCATGGAAAATAGGTTTGTGTGTCAGGTGGAATACATTCCGTTCTCTGTGTGACTGGAGTAAGAAACTGGATGTCCTGCTGGAGGTAACTGCAGATTTGCCAGAAGAGGAAGTGATCCAGCGATGGCTGGCTGAGCCAGTCAAAGCAGTTTTGGTACCCACCAGTATATTTCTCACCAACAAGAAAGGGTATCCTGTTCTGTCAAAAGCACACCAAGCTGTTCTCAGGAATTTTTTCAAGGTCAGATTAAGTACTTTAACACTAGCTCTGGCCTTGCAGCAAAGTAGTTGGTGAACTGTCATAATACATAAAAATGTCTTTTTCTGCCTTAATTGGTTTATGAAGTGCAAAAGAATATGCAAGACTGCTGGTAACAGTGGATGGAGTAAAATGTCCAGTTGGTACCTCTGCTACTCAAAACTATTTTATTTTATTTATTTAACAATGTTAATGAAAGTGGATTTGGGGGGTTTTGGTAAAATCATCATTTTCTAAAATTCTGCAGGTTTAAATTTTAAAGAATATTGTTTTACACTATAAATTGTGGTCATTGCAGTAATTTGGTTGAAAACTAACAATTTGCATCATTTGTTTGATCAACATTTCCACCCTTGACACTGATTAGTAAAAGGAATGGTAGCAGTCAAATCGTTGAAATGTTTGCTTTTGTGAAGCCAGGCTGCAAACTAAATTGTGTGACTTGGTTACTATCATTTGGCTTTGAAGATACTAATTTTTTGCTTTTAAAAGCTGGGAAGCATCTTGTGTTTAATAATATTCACCCCCTAACTGTACACTTATTGGTCTTGGGAGAAAATGTCTCCTGGTAAGTGCACTTCGTTATATTTATTTCTTACCTGTTAGATGCTCCCAGCAGCTGTTAGTTCAGTTTTCTCTCTTTGTCGAATGTACCAGGTTTATATGTCATCAGGATTTTGTATGTGTGCTTGTGTTTATAGAGTACTATTTGTGCAATATACTTAATTTTTTTCAGCTGGATGTGCAAGTGGTTTTAACAGGAGTGGATCGACACCCAGACAAGGGCATTAGATGTTACCAGCAGTACTTGGATCACCTCTGGCAGGTGCTGGTGTGCTTTTTGTTTTATGTCTGCCTAAGATAAAATCAAAGACTGTCATGCAAGTGATTATTTATTTATTTATTGGAATAAGTAATATATCACAGATGAAGAAATTAATTGTTGAAGAGAGCATCTGCATCAAGAGGTGATTTTTTCAAAGATTAATTTTTTTTAAGCAACCACAAGTAGGCAAATATAAAAAAATAGAAGACTTGTGAGTTTTTATATCAAAGCCTTAGAAATGGGTAAAATCCATGTGAATAGATGAATGTGTATAATAATTTTCTGCTGTATTATTGTTTAATTGAGATAAACTTGACTGATTTGCTATACACGGGAAGTATAACACATTTGGCTGCACGTTGGCAGTAAAATGCTTGCTTGGCTGAATAATTCATTTCGTCTTTCAGACACAGCCATCACCAGATCCTGTCACCGAGTTTGCCAAGGGATTTGAAGATTATCTCCAAAATCCTTTGCAGGTGCTGACCTTTCTTTGCTTCCTTTACATTTCTTGTTGATAGTTTGTTTTGTTTTTGTTTTTTTGTTTTTTCAAAGAGAATTACTATGAATTTTCTTTTAATTTTAACAAATATGTAACAAGTATGTCGTTGCATCCATGCTCAGTGAATTGGGTATTAGACTATTTATCGGATAGACCTCAGTAGGTAAAAGGTCTAGATAGCAACTTAACCTGGTCTAGTCATGTGGATGCTGTTTTTAGGAAAACACAGTCAAGATTGTTCTTTTGTGCAAACTTAGATCTTTTCAGGTTTGTAACAAGATGTTGTGTATGTTTTATCAGAGTATGGTGTGTAGTGTGATAGAGTTTGCAGCGGTGTGCTGGGGAGGGAGTGTGTCTATGCGCGACACTGGGAGGCTGAACAAGTTGATAAGGAAAGCGAGCTCGGTTGTAGGTCAGAGCCTTGATCCATTTGAACCTCTTTTTGAGAGAAGGCTGGCGAGGAAGGCTAGAGGTATTTTGCTCGATTCAGACCATCCCCTCCACGGCACACTGATTGAACTACGCATGCAACGTAGTGGAAGATTTTCTATGCCAAGGTTCAGAACAGAGCGTTTTCGTCGTTCTTTCATTCCGGCTGCTGTTAGATTTTTTAACAACGGTAGGCCTATTGGCTGACTTTTAACTTTATGCTCTGAGGAAGGGTTTGTAGGCTTTATGATTTTGGTAGTTATGTGGAATGTTTGTGTTAGTATGGGAATGCTGAAGTATGTGTTGAATTTGTTATTTGTATTATTTTTATATAGGCCCTTGCTGTCGACAAATGTATCTCCGCTGAGGACTAATAAATTTGTCTTGTCTTGTTAAGTATACTTGATGCCTATTAGCTGCTGAGAATTTTCTTAAAAAAAATTTTTTTTCTCTCTTTTGACAGTGAATTCAGATGATCTATTTAATTAATGTATAGTAATGTCATTGGTTAACTGTGAAATAGGGTACAACAACCATTTAGAATTGTTTGGTTGTTTTGCAGCCACTCATGGATAATCTGGAGTCCCATACATATGAAATTTTTGAGAAAGATCCTGTGAAATACTCAGAGTACCAGCGGGTTAGTTTTTATTCCAGTTTAGTTAAAAATGATATTTTTAGTCAATCGTAACTGAAACTGGCATTTATCTCTATATGTATTATTTTCTAGAAAGGTCAGATTGCAATTTTGCTTATTTTTGTATCTTTAATGGCTTAAATAATAACTTTAAAAAATGGCTTAGATCAGCGTTTCTCAACCTTTTACTTGTCACGCCCCCCCAGACGAATAAAGGTACGTCCGCGCGCCCCCCTTAGCCACTAATACCTATATGAGATATGAGAAAATGACCGCCTTTGCGGCCCCCTTTTCAGCAGCTTGCGCCCCCCTTGGGGGGCGCCCCCCCAGGTTGAGAACCGCGGGCTTAGATGGTATAGCCAAGTAACAATTGCTGTGACATTGATAACAGGTGCAGGCTGAACAGGCTTGTACACTAGACAATTGGTAATTAGGAACCATTGATGTTTTTCTTGTGTACAGGCAATCTATCATGCTGTTATTGACAGAGTAGAAGATAAGGATAAAGAAACCATGGAACTGTAAGTGTATTTTTGAAGTTGTCATAACTGGTTTATGAATTCTATGCTTTGCAAAGCAAGCAGAACCCCTTTGTAGAAAAACAGATGAAACATAAAGCAGTAGCACTGCATTAAGGAAGAAACACTCTTCAGTGAAGATAATATTAATAATAAGCACATATATATAAAACTCCTTTCTTTAGCAGCATCAGTACTCAAAGCACTTTACAGTAATAAGAGTGCACTTGTATAGCCTGCTTCCCTGCCAATAGACAAGCTCAGTGCACTGCACAAGATCAAATAACAGTCCAATGAAGAAACAAAACATAATGATGGGGTGGCAATGTGACACAACAGCACACAGTGTGGTGATAGCATTTCTCTTAGGAAGAATGCAGTAAGAAGATCAAGCCAGGTAGAGATCACCATGAAGAATATGGTGTAGAGAAAAAGGCATCTTTAACCAGTTAGCAAAAGTGAGGTCACCTCAATCAATGATGTTATACTATGAATCTAAATTCGTATGTTGTTCAATTGCTTCATCAAGGCATCCAAGTAAATAAGATGAAGCAGAACTAATCCATTACATCATGTAAACAAGCGTTTACTTATCACTGTCTGGATGCACAACAATTGTAAAACTGTATGGTACAAATCACAGACCGCGAAGGAAATGGAAGGATATGGAGACTGTAAGTCAACAAAAACTTTGATACATAAGGGAAAAGGCAGAAAGCCACAGAAAATCCAGCACACAGAAGAAGGAAGATGTAGATCCACAAGCTGATGACAATAAAACCAGAACAGATCGTAGGCAAAACAAAAAAACACCAAGAGCTGCCCCATTCAACCTGTTAGACTAGAGGGGACATCACTCTCATTAGTCAATGTGGAATAGGTATATACATAATATATATTAGTCAGTATAGAAGATATGGAAAGAAAAACTTCCTATCATGTTGCTAAATGCTTCATCTATTAAGCCCATAATAAGATCATTGTATTTTCCTTATTTGATGCCTTTAACCATACATGACTTCATACTGTGCAGGGTTTTGATGGTGGTGGGGGCTGGAAGGGGGCCTTTGGTCAGGGCAGCAGTCAATGCCGCTAAACAGGCAGACCGCAAAGTAAAGAAGATTTATGCAGTGGAGAAAAACCCAAATGCTGTCATTACGTATGTCTTCATGAGCAAACGTGGCTTAATTCTTCTATATTTCATGGAATTTTAGACTTGAATATTTATGATGATACAACTATTTTATCTCAGAGGCCAGTCATTAAGCAGCTTTATAAGGAAGCAAACTTCAGTGTTAATGAAAGTGAAATGTTGTATTTGCTGTTTTTTTTTGTGGTGATATTACGATTTTATGTTCAAACCCTGGACTGAACTGCCTTTCGATGGTATGGGTTGTGACTATTGTAGAGGACATGCATTCTGCTTTATTTTTGTTGGTGTGGGGGTAGTGGACCTACAGAGAATTCCACAAAATGAATCTTTGTTTTGTATTGTGGCTAAAGGGTATAATGTGTTTATGTTGGCTATGTTGTGCTGTTATTACAAATAATAGAATCCAGGCTGTCTTTGAAATATTTGTAGAAATGACAGACCAGCTATGTTTTGGCATGACATTGGTATGACCACTGTGCATAAATTCCTCGCTTTCGTGTCTTATCTTTTTGCCTTCAGATTAGAAAATTTGAGGGATGAAATGTGGGGCCACTTGGTCGAAGTAGTGTCATGTGACATGAGGCATTGGGAGGCCCCTGAAAAGGCTGATATTATCATTAGTGAGCTACTTGGCTCTTTTGGCGACAATGAACTCTCGCCTGAATGTCTTGATGGAGCTCAGCGGTTTCTTAAAGGTAAGTATATGATGCTCTCTTACTCATAATGCATTTGGACATGGTAGTATTGCATCAGATCTCGTTACTACACATTGTCTCTTTTTTTTAAAAATCACTTTAACTGACATTGTCCCTTTAATAAATTTATACTTATGTCTTTATATTTGTATGTCTTTGTTATGGAACTGGGGGCAGCCCTGTGGCACAACAGTTAGCGTCTGTCACTAGTACAGTGTAGGTTGGCTGTCCTGTGTTCAGCTCTCGTCTCAGGCACGCTGTTCTTTCTCTGCATGTGGCTCGGCGTAAAATACCAATCCCATTTTCATGATACTGTGTAGTAAGAGGCTGTCGTGCTAGTGGCTATTGTATTCTTGTACTGTTGCAGATGATGGAATCAGTATTCCTTCAGCATACACATCGTACCTAGCTCCTTTACAGTCAGCAAAACTGTACAGTGAATTCCGCATCCAGAAAGAAAAGGATAAAACCCCTGAGGTAATTGGATAAAGAAATCAGCATTGTGTGTGTGGCTGGTTTGTTTTTATTTGTATATGTAGTTTCTTTTTGTTTTTTGAGGTTTTTTTTCCTGCTCAATGAAGTAGCAGTAATTTGTTCTTCCACACACTCATAGATTACCTTTCTTCACCCATGCATTTTTTTAATGGTTACTGTGGTGTCGCTTGTGTATCTTTGTTTTGTGGTTATCCTTCTGTTGATAATCTTCGTGCATAGTGCATTGTGCTCACTTCTCCACCAGGAAAGCTGCTGTACAAATTCCATGCTTATTATTATTATGTTTTGCCATGTTGTTGCTTCATAGTGGGCGCACAGTGTACAGTGGTTATATATAGACTGCAGGTGAAATAGTTTAATGATCATGTGACTTGAAGGTGTTGGTATGTGTGTATATGTGTGTCTTCTAAGGTGTTGGTACATGAGTATCTTTGTGTCTTCTAGAGCTGCTTTGAGATGCCTTATGTTGTTCGCCTTCACAACTGCCAGATCCTGGCAGAACCACAGAAAGTATTCAGCTTCCATCATCCTAACAGAGGTGGGTCTGTGTGCAGAGTGTGTCAGGCACAGATTTCTTGATCATTTATGAAGTCTTTTTATTTGTGGTGGGGTCAATATTTTTTTTCTTTTGATTTGTATTTTTTGGTGTGACATCTGAGCACTGAAAGGCTGTGTTTAGACTCGGTGTTTTTTTTTTTTTCCAAGGTCTTGTTCTTTACTCTTTTTCTGTATCACAGATGAAGTCATAGACAACAGTCGGCATACAAGTTTGGAATTTGAAATGAGTGAAGACTGGGTTGTACATGGATTGGCTGGATACTTTGACACAGTGCTGTACAAAGATGTTGTGTTAAGTATGAAGTATTTTGTGAATTTGTAACAACACAACAAATTTATGTTGTGTTTATGTATATGAAAGAGATAATTTGATAATTTGTTGGCTTTACCACAGGCAGTACAATCTGCAATCAGCTTGTGATGCAAACAAGTGTAGCTGTTTATGCCCCCATATGATCATTTTCATTGCAGTAGTCAGTCCACGATAATGCCAGGGTGCTTGATATAAAGGGTTTTTAAAGTATTTTTATTTTTATATGATGCTGCAGTTTTTGAAAGTCATCATTTTATTAGCATATTTAAAAAACTGAATTTTTATTAGATGTATTTTGCTTAGGATTATGAGTAATATAAACATCAGAGCTACATCAGAGAGAACTAACACAATTTATTTAATATTATTATGTATAGGAACTAGTGGGCATTGTGAAAATATGAAACTTTCAGAACCATGACAGGGGAATCTACCACTGAGGGTACAATATATATGTTGCAGGTATCCTGCCCTCCACACATTCACCAGGAATGTTCAGCTGGTTTCCGATCTTGTTTCCCCTGAGAGTGAGTGCTTCTGTTTTGCATGTCATATTGAATGTAGCATTGCATTTTGGTTTGTGCAGTCTCCACAAGCAATCATCAGTAATTGCCTTGTTAAGCGTTTTCAACAGTTCTTCAAGATTACTTATATGCTTCTTGCTGACAAAGAGAAATTGTAGTCTAGAGATACATTTTGCTTTAAGTAAATCTTAACATCGTGTAAAGAAATGGATTTCAGGGTATGTAACGCTACAGTACAACTCTAAATTGAAAGTTGCATTTCAGTATCTCAGGATTGAGTCCAGAACTTATTGTAAGTTTAAGCTTTCATTGTCACAAAATCATGCATGTCTGCACTGCAGATGCATGTATTTTTTCATTAAGCATACATTGTAGTACAGATCATCACTTATAAGCAACTTGAAATCTGTGCCTTTTCAAATGAAAAGAAGATACAAAAGGGTGTTTTTCTTTTTGTGTTGCCCATCACACTTGTAATTTACATACATTTCTTACTTCAGACACCGACATTTGTAACCAAGGGCACCAAGGTTGTGGTCCAGATGTGGCGCAGAGTTACAGAAAAGAATGTGTGGTATGAATGGACCATGGTGCGGCCTCAGACACTTCCAATCCACAACCCAAAGGGTCGCTCTTACACTATTGGACTTTGATGATTGTAAGCGAAGACTTTAAACACCTCTTCCATTGGGCTGCTGGTTAAATAATCTGATTCTTCCACCAAAAATGTGAAGAGAGCATACATTCGAACAAGATATCAAAAGCTTGCAAAGCATGACTGCCCTGCTCTTCTCTGTACAAGCCAGGTTGCAATAACCACCATCTGGTTAGTGAATAATATGGTCTGCTCAAGCGCATAATGTCTAATGCTGATAATCTTTTTGTTTGTTTTCTTAATTTGGTTTTGCTTTTTCCAGACCTTGATCTATGGTATTATTCCACTTAGCGTCTTTCCTTAAAAAGGATGTGCTCAAAGCAGGCCTGCACCTTGAGAACAATTCCAGTATTTACAGTACCACTGTCACTATGCTGTAATTTGCAAGTTTGAATTTAACAGTCTCATTACTAACCTGGGTCTGTAATATCAAGGGCTTTTTTTTCATTTTAAAGTGTAAGGAAAGCATGGGAGATTTGGATGGAAAAGAAGATTTGTAATTGTCACATGGAGATTCATAAATTAAAATGTTAATAATGTGGAATTCTCTTTCCTCTTGAGTGTATATGGGAGCCTTCACATGTGTGCACAGCAACTGTTGTGAATTTTATGATAATCTAGTGTTCTGGTTCTCGTTGCATAGAAAATTATGATGGTTGCTTTGACATTGTGAAGGGGTCATGACATGCTGGCGGAAAAAGAAAATTTTTATGCATCGTATTTAATGATCATTCTCTTTGACTTCGTTAGAAGTCAAGAGTACCATGATGAGCATTATATTCCCGTAGAAGATATTATTTTTATGAAGCTACTAACAGCAGTAACTTATATTAGTGGAGCAGACTCTTTGAACTCAAAAGTAAACATTTACAGTGTATCCTATCACTTGATTTCTCCATCCATTATCTGGGTCATTATTCAACATGCTCTTCATTTATCGGGTTTTTTTTTTGCTTTTTTCATCATTTTATGGATCTCTTTTCTTAGTTTAACATGCTCCCCACCTCTGATCCTGCCATTTTCCCCTTCTTAATTTCTCATGTTTTTAATTTATGATTTTTTTAAAAATAACTTTTTACAATTGAAAGATCTTAATCACTTTTGATGTAGTATTGGAACAAAGGATATCGGGCGTGGGGGGGGGGGTCGGTGGTTTTGTTTGTAAGAGAGTAATAAAGTGTTAAGGTGTTGGTTGGAAAAGTGGATAGCCAAAGGGTTTGGTCACTGGCATTTAAGATGACAGGTAAGTACACTACCTGGTTGGATACCTGTGTGGCACAACAAATTTCCTTTTACCCACTTCATATCCTCTCCTAACGACCCCACCATCATTAACTCTGCTGTTAAGCACTATGCGACATTTAAGGCTGGGGAAAGAAAGATAAACATTAAAGTTGGGAGAGAAGAGACAGGCACTGTCCTCTGACAAAACTAGCCCCTGACACCTAACTACTCCATGACTGAAAGGCTATAGGTACCACGTCGCCAACCACCCCTCCACCTTTTTCAGATGTATTGGCAGATTTATACTGATTTGAAAATGAAAGTTTCTATACAGCTGCAATGAGTACATGTTTGTTGCCCTTTGCAAGTTACATGTGATGAGAAGGTTAACTGCTCTTTATTCCGTAAACAGCAAGTGAATATCGGTTGCTGGTTGTGTCATTATTCAGGGTTTGTGTGCATGTACAGTGCATGCATATTTACGTATGCAATAGCAGGATTGTTGTCAATAACTTGTTCAAAGTAATTCTCTGGGACACCAAGCTGCATTTTTTACTTGTCTTGCCGGTTTGTATCTGCTGAAATATATTGTATCCTTGTTTTTATTATCCTTGTACACACGCTGCAGCACAAGGATGAAACTGTATTCACATTATCATCTCCATTGACTGCTGCTAGTGGGGAGTTTGAGTCTGCATGTGATGGCTGTTGTGGTTTTCTGAAAGGGCTTTATCATTTGACTACCATCAAGCATAAACTGTGCAATAAGAATAGTAAAGTTTGTAGAACATGCAAAGCAGCTTGATGCCACATTGGAAGCTGGTTGCAGTTACACTAGTTGGATCCTAAAGTTTAGCTGACTTCTAGATAGATGTTAACATCTAGTTAGTGCAGTAAAGCACCATGATAACTAAAGCACAATTAACATTCTCATCTCAGTGACATGTTTGGAAAAAGTTGACTCCTGTAAGCTTTATTTTTTAAATTTTACTATACAGATGGTATACATTTATACCCACATTCATTAGTATAAAGTAGAGAATGACTGCACGCTAATGCGTTATTCAGCTTCATTAGTAAATATAAGCTTGCTTGAGTACGAAGGTTGTGTAACATCTTTGACTTTAAAAGTAAATTATATGCAGTTTCTTTCATGTATATAATGCATGTGCATATTTTTTTTATCTACGTCCAAATTATGTATCATGCCCTACCTTTTAGCATCTCGTCCAAAATGTCAAATGGATGGGGATATATAAGGAATGCAGCTGAATTAATTTGGATTAGACCAAGGAATTGTTTGTCAAATTATTTTAGAGGCATGCAGTTTCAAGGATGATTGAAGAGATGAAATGGTTAGCCAAAAGCAGATATTGTGCCCTCTCTGTCCAGGACGAGTGTATTTGCACATGTGTATGCATGCGGGTGGACTTCTTTTCAGCTAGTTGACAAGAATGCTTGTTGAACTGAAAAGTAGCTTGGTCCTGTTGGCCAGAAAACAGGCTTTTGTCATAAGTAGCTTTTCTGCCTGGTTGCCATAGTATTTGATAGGTGAGATGCGAATTGTGAAATAGGCATATAAACTGATACTCACCTAAAAGCATTCAGGACAGCTTGTACAGATTCTTCATATTGTAGGGAATTGTTCATCTGTCAGGCTCTAAAAAATGGAAGGTCAGCTTCTCTTTTTCTTTAAGGTTTCTGCTGTGCAAGACTCTGTCATTAATGAACAGGTACAGTTTTAATTAATTTAGTCCTCAGTGAGACTACTTGTGATAAAAAAAAAGTGGGCAGATCTACTGCCAGGCCTGATTTCTTGTACTGCAGACCACCGGCAAAGACCTGGCTAAAATAGTATGCTGGGATCAACCAAAAAATAAACCATTTCTTTGTTCTGTTTGCAATCACTGTGTATCCTTGAGATGGAATCTATTTGATACTTCCGCCTGTTTGTCTGATTTTGATTTAAGATTCTGTCAGTGTCAGAAGTGCAGAAAGTCTGGATAAATAAGATTTTTGCAATGTGCAAAGGTCATTGTCATAAACTGTCTGCGTTACAGTATTCCGTACCTCTGGTATACATTGCCTTTGAAAGAGTGTGAGTAAGGGTTTACGTCACATCAGCAACTGGGTGAATCATGACAAGAATGTTGCTTTTTTTTTTTTTTTTTATAGGTAAAGATTACAACTGATAGAGGATCTTGTTTTTCTAAGCATCTGTAACCCAGAACAAAGTTGGAAACCTGAAATTCACTCTTGTTGGGACATTGACATTAACTTTTGAATACAAGGTTGTTTCATTTTAAATCACATTTTGCAGCAATGGCTGTTTTATATAAATGGATGATCAACATTGTTAACCTAAGTTTAGGCTGAAGTACTTTTATTTTATACATTGTTCTAAAGCATAAGTCTACTTGAGCTATCAGTACTTCACAATGAAAAAGTTCACCACATGGCCTGTACTCTTATGTGGAATATTTTCTCCAAGCACATTGAAATTCTTTGACAGATCAAAATTTATTAAATAATTTGGAAGACTTGCTGGTTTTGCTCTTTTTGACTCTTGGCAAAATGATTTATGCAGAGTTCATTTGTTTCATCATAGTCAACTTCAGCAAAGATGTAATGCTGTGCAGAAGTGACCTATCTGATAATCTTTCAGGAAAATCAACTGCATGTGTAGTTCATATCATTACTCCGCAAAACTTTGCTGCTCCTCTTTTCAACCCTGGTTAGGTTAACTATAAACTGATTTTCTTATTTGAACTAAGTATAAATGGCAACTATACTATTTAGACACTTAAATGTTACAGTACACAGGGGCCAGCTGCACAACATGTTTCTAAACTTTAAAACTCTTCTAAAGAACCAAAATCTCTTCTCTGCCATTTAGATGCATTGCACAAGAACATACAAAATAAAATTGTACTGACAGGACAGAAAGTCAAGACGTAAACAACTTTATCTTACTTAAAGCAGTTTTAGTTGTAAAAATTCTAAAATTGTGGTGTGATTATCTAAAAAGATTTAAGGCCTAAAATAAAAGTGTTTAAAATTAGAAATGTGTTGTGCAACTGGCCCCTAGAAGCACAGTTTTAAAGTTATTAACTTTTTTTTAAAGGTTGGAAAGTTTAAACTCCTTTTTAAAATGCCTTGCTGTGTTTATGACGCAATGCATAATAAACTGTCATACAATTCAGATTGCTCACTTTTCTCCAGCACACATTGCACAGCTTACAAGGGTGATGTGACAGGTCATTTCAAATTAAGTTTACCACAGAAACCCTCACACAGCTGGCTGCTAACCAACGACAGTTCTTGCATACAAATTACAACTCTTAGCAAATGCAGATATAGATTTCATTTATTGCACAACTATTTTCAATGGGTCTGTTTTTGGCATTACAAGCTACTTGAAAGCAGGTATAACACATGGAAGAGATAGATGTGGTTTCGAAAGTGCTGAAGCCATGGTAAGACAAAACGTTATTTATACACGAATCTCAGGTAAGTAATTTGGTATATATAGAGAGACTGATACCTGGCTTGATGTAATAATCAGCAATTTTTACACAGACTGCCTATTATAGATATCAGCTTTCTTCCATCTTTATTTAATAGAAAACTTTAGCGGGAAAATGGAAAAAAATGCACTAGATTGTTCATAGCAATGCCAGACCATAAGCCCAAGTGCATGCTTAAGCATCCCTGTAGCAAGTCAAAGATACAATCTCTTCTTGCAAAGTGGTCACTTCAATTTCTTACTGATGATAAAAGTTATTTCAAAATTATTTGCAGTATCTTTTTACCTTATAAGGTCAACAGCTTTTGATTATTCAATAGTCTAGCAATACTTTTATCTTAAAACTAATGAATAAGATAAAGTTATCATCTGAACGTGGCATTCTTAGCTGACATTCAAGTGTTTTTGAGCTGTAGATCAGGAAGTTATGCATTTCCCTGCTAGTACTTTTAGTTCTTTATGGGTGATGAATATTGTTTTTCTGTCGAAGTGCATTCTCACAACCTTAATAGGTAGTAACCAGCAGTACAGAGATTTTCTTCTAGGGCTGTGGGTCCACGGTGTCATCAACTTTGCTGTTGATTTGATTCTCTGCTATTCTGTTAAACACCTCACAATATCACAAAGTCACCTTGATGTTAGCATTCTTCCATTCTCACTTGGCATCGTGCAGCAGTAAATGGAAATGCATGTTTGAAGTGCCTGCATCTGAACTTTTGATACTAAGAAAGAATACTGATACATGAAGCACCACATCTGCTGTCTTCAGTTGTTTCCAATTTTCATCTGGATACACAATTTATCATGAACATCTGGATTCTCAAAAGTTCAAAGCAATTTTACTGAGGCTGGCAACAGTTATATTTATGACAATATTAACTGACAATAAGTGACCGTATATGTCAGTACATATTTAAGTATGGATTGGATAATGTTTAGTGGGATTCTGATGCTAGAATTCATTTCATTCATTCTGCAGGAACTTGACAGCAAATTTGATAACATGCTAAAGAAACAGATATTTACATACATTGGCAACAAAATAGCAATTTTTTTTAATATCAATGAACAAAGTAAATGCCATATTGAGTATAAACCCCCAGAAAAGAGTGAATTTATAGAAAAATTGTTTTCTCTGCTTAGGAATGTGTGACAACAAAAAATGTTTTTCATTTTTATCCATGAATATCACAAACAAAGAACTGGTATTTGAATCAACAGAGTTTCATCTATTTAACTTTGGTTTTGAAATTTCCTGAACAGTGACATGCACTGAGTATGACTATTGCAGGTATGACAGTTGCAAGCTAGAATCTGAGGACTGGAGAGCAACAATAACGTCCATAAAGCTTTTGTGTTTCTTTAAAATCTTCACTGCATGTGACTGCATGTATGATAAGACAAAGCAATGTCAATCTGATCTGTATACGGTGTTAAATTGGCAAGCTGAAAGCATTCATATTTCCATTAGAGTTCATACAATATGTATAATAAAGATGCCTGAACTCTTAACTGACTGGAATGTCTGTGTTCAAAAATTTTACCTTGATGTGCTAATCACTGGAAAATCTTACAGCGGTAAAGCATAACATTAACATGTCATCAAGGTCTGTCATAAATGTGCATGCATGCTTTTATGTGAATCTGCAGGCATAATAATGCACAATGGTGAATATGTGCATGTGGTATTTTTTTATTTCTTTCTACCTCTATAGTCATTGTCCTTTGCTCCATGAGTAGCACAATTTCCTAAAGTGTTGTGGAACAGTCTTCATACTTCAACATTCTAACAGACCCATGAATATATATATATATATTTTGTTTAACCTACATGATAAAATTCTCTATCATGGTAAATTTTCTTCACAAGACTATATTCAAAGAAATAATGTTACTGTTGATTGCGTACCCTTTTTTCTAGATTTATTTCTCAATTTACCGAAAGCCACAAATGGCCGTCCACTTACAACAAGTGGTAGCAGTTAAGCACTTGAGAATTCTGTTACTGGTTAGCAGTCATCTGAACTCCAGTCAATGTTTTTAGGGCACAAGAGTAACAGAATACATCAAAGTTTAAACATTGAACAATGCATGGACATAAATAGATGACTATGCACCTCTAAACAGATGATTCTTACAAATACCATCTGAGGTGATGATGACAGGTCCAGTGTTTTTGTCATGGTTCAGGTGACATTGCCGAGCAGGTTTGCAGGTGGGCACACTTACATAAGAAAAAAAACACACTTAACCAGCTTTATGTCTTTTAGCATGAGCGATGCAGTACAATCTCCTTCATGGTGATGTTGCTAAGATGATCTGGAATGTAAATAACAGTAGTTTCTGAGAGCTTGTGTTCACTTCACTAACGCAGATTTTTGCATTTTGTTTTTAAATGCAAGTAACGATAATGCTACAGACATTAACCTTGGAACTATACATCAATCTCTATATTTTCCCCACTTTTCAGACATATCGACATCAAAAAGTCTTTGCATATCTCTCATTTGGTGAGGAGTTTAAATAAAGTGGAAGACAAAATCGAACCCATGCCATTATAGTGCACCATGCACTGTTTCCCACTAATCAGCAACAGGCTATGTGGAAAGAGGTCAGCTGTAATCTTGTAAGCTGCACTGTCTGACAATTTGAAGCATGTCATTATACTCACACTCTCATGCAACGCTTCTCACATTACTCCCCATTGACAGCAGACTCGCTCTTCTCTCCGGGTCCATTCTCAACATTTGCCTCTGCCTGCTCACATCCCTTGCCCTGTGTCTACAAGGACAGATTCAGATACAAAGGGCTAAAGACATCAACTAACCAAAAAAAAAAAACACAAGAAAACAAAACCTCATATGAAACTCAAAGGTTTGGTGCAAGCTGCCTTAAACATTAGTCTCTTATGCTGTTACTTTCACCAGAATACTTCTTTTAAAAGTCCAAAATCAGCAAAGAGCAACCACATTCAACAAGCAGTATTCTTACCCTGCAAAAGTATTCTGTATTCTACCATAAAAATGAACTATTTTACTGTACTAGCCATCCATCTCCAATAATACAATAATCCTGGAGTGGAATGACTCTTTAAATGCATTCAAGACTTCTCAAAGAATAGAGGAGAACTGAGAAAGTTGGCAAGAGTTGGTGACAATATTGTCAGGTACCCCCTATAACCAATATGAGCAAAGAGTGTTGTAGAATCTAGTATTTATGGTCAAGATGTTAAAATCTGATAGTACCTTTGGTACAGGTTCCTTAGAAGGGTCCAACAATATTTTCCCAATGTTCTTCCTGTCATGAAGCTTCTGCATGCCTTCTCCCACCTGTTGAAACATGCACAAATAGTCCTTCAACATAACTCTACCCACACAGTAAGATGATCTACAGATTAAAGGGCTATACTCATGAACACCTGGTAATACAATTAATTGCATCACTTCAGCGTGCTTCCTGAAAGCTTAAAGCAGAATATGTGCTTTATCACCTCCCCACTCTTTGTCTGACAGTAAATTTAATTCTCTTACTAAATGCTTCTTCCTTTCCATTTCACTTGGACTGCAGCATTCCCATTGCTTTCCGCCATGATTGCTATAACTTTAGCCCTTTTACCCTAAAGGAATGATCCACCCTTGAATTCACTTACATCTTCAAAAGCCCAGACAGAGTCGATAGTTGGGTGTATCTTGCCTTGCCGATACAAATCGAGGAGAGAATCGACAACATTTCGGACATAACCATACTGGCTCTGACGGAAAAGCAAACGTCGCAGCTGGAAGCCTCCAACACACTTGTTGTCATCTGACAACTTTATGGGGTTGACCTTGTCCACTTGCCACCACTATATGTGCACACAACACAGAACAAAGTTGTAACACCTAATCATGAGGAATGAACCAATCACTAGCATGCACGTTACATAGCCGTGGATGTCATTACACAAAAGAATCATGCTGATGCCGTTATGCAGACGTAGCTGATGTCACACGTATGTCACCTGTCACATGCATGCCACACTTATGCTGGTGAGTCAGTGGAATGATATGGTCACTGACATATACGTTGCACGTGCAATCATGAACAAAAATGCTAGCTCTAATATCATGTGTTGCATTATTACTACAGGAACACATGTTGCTCAGAATTCTTTGCTCATGAGCAAAACACCTTGAAATATTGAAAACACTTTGAATGCTTTTACAGTTATAACAGTTATTTAAAAATTAGCTTGCAGGACAGCAATACTTAAATCAAATTAGTTGCTGTTAAACACTTTCCTTTAATCTCACTCTCCTTAATTCATTCTTCCATGTTCAGTTTTCTCTGTAATGCATGCACGCACACACATACACGTTTGCATGCAGCCTCTCAAATGCATGTGTCCTTGTATACACATCATGCACACCACATCTGCACACTTGCTTGCCCTTGGAGAACTGGAAAATACCAGTGGACACACACACACTGACAATACTGAAAGGGAAACCACACCTAAGATATTTGCATGCAGACAATGGCGAGAAAATTTGGTTCTAACTGCATATTGAAACAAAGGTGAGACAAAATGCCTGTCTGTGGCTGCAGCAAATGTAAAATTTCACGAACTGGTCTTACGTACCCTATTAAATTTGTTGGCAGGTAATTGTCAAAATATAAGCAACTGATTTTTATCAGACAATTAAGCATCCCATCTCCACAAAGAAGAAAGAAGTGCATGAAGATCCCAGTCATTTTCACCCAGAATCAAAAAAAAATTAAAACTATAAAGAAAAAGCAAACCAAGATGGTACTAAAACTGAAATCATGCTAAAAACAATTATACCTCAGTAACTAGTGAGAAGGCAACTTCTAATTCTATAACCTAAAACTGGGAGCTTGTGGCATGTGAAATCTACAATAACTGCAAGTCCTAAGAAACACGCAAAGATCGAGTCAACTTAGAAATAAAAATACTATGGCTCTAGATGTGTTTTTGTTTTCTTAAGTAAAAAAAAATATTTATCCTTATTAAGTGCACATGAAAAAAAGTAAAAAAAAAAAAAGAAAAGGGCATTGAATGATGTAGCAAATAAGTATGAAATCCCTGGTAAGCTGGCCTGGGAAGAAAAAGTATACAGTGCGCTTAAACCCAGCACTAGCTTTTTTTGTGGGTGTGCGGAACATTCTACTTACCACAATGTTGTCAGGCATGTGCAGCTGACCAAAGCAAACAAGTACCATTTTACCCTAAACATTGTTGTCTTTATCCTAAAACTACAATTATACATTTTTTGTCTTAAATCTTACAGTTTTTTTGTTCCACACAATCTCCCATTAAATTACTGTTGAGCATCTACTAATTGATTATTCTGTCCCCAGCTGCTTGTTTAAGTAAACTTTACCAAGTGATTCACTTTATGCATTTTCAACTATCTATAGTATCCATTTGTTTACTATGTTACAGATGATTTCTAAGTAAGTGCTTTTCAGCTTATCAATGTTAGCTTGATGAATGACAGGACACACAAATGAATGGAATCAAGCTCAAGGCAGAACTGCTTGTTACGGTTGGTTGTAATGAGATACACACTGTACTCACCGACTTGGCAAAGCTGAAGAAGCTCTTGGTCTCACCAGTTACAATGTTAGATGAACCTAGAATAATACAATTATGCAAATCACTCTCTATTGGTGGCAACAATTAAGTTCTATATTAGAAACTAATTATATACATGATGATTTATTTTGACATTTGTCAGTTTACGTCTGTGCTGTAAGTATATCCACACACAGCAATATGGATGCTTGACACTCAACAATTTAAAGATGCATTTTGACTGCTGATAAACTGTTACCCACTGTAAGATGTAGATATGCTGTGTATTTGTGTGTTTGTATATGTGTGCATGCGTATATAGACACACACACAAAGAACGAGCTACATAATATATTCAAAGATTGTCAGTGAATAAATCTTCCTGAAGAGGATAAGGGGACTGAAGATGGAGACAGTCTGCTCTCATTATGACATTTCTATTTGTTTAGTGTGAAGGTGCTTTCACCTGTATGAAACTTCTAGCTGTAAGGGGGGGTGGGTGAGTATATAGGGAATATGGGAGGTAGAGAATCATCTATTTTCTGAGTTAACTTTATACAATTTTTATCTTGTCACTGTTTGGCTTACCATAAAGCAAATATTTGCCCATAGGTTTCAGAATGCTGATGCCACGGTTAGTGTCTTCTCCACACAAGCAGTCCAGCACAATATCTACCCCCTCTGCAGATAGTCTACATACATGCATCCATGTGGATACACAAACACACACACAAAGAAAATATGTAAGTCCACATATAGTCCGCCTCATCATGACTCTCTTACTGTTATCCTTTAGATGATGTGTTCATGCTTGTGTGCAACGTTTTCTTTTTCTACCTTGTATTTTTGTTTGTTGCAATATGTCTCTGTATAATGGTTTGTTAATAAGTTTGGTCTTTGTTTGAACGTGGATTTTGTATCAATTTCTTTTGAAGTTTTTTTTTTGTTTTGTTTTTTTGTTTTATAAAGCGCATTGAGTCGACTCAGCAGTTGAAAATTGCGCTACATAAATCTGCTTTAATAATAATAATATACACACTCTTGTGTTCATGTATATAATGAATAAAGAATATCATTTTATATGTCATCACTTAGCATATTTACCAAAAAAATCATCACAACCAGTTAAGAAAAACCAACTAACATGACTGTAATAAAAATCTGAATGAATTTATTATCAAATAAGAAGTATTCAATCTCTCCTCTGTTGAGTGCACTCAAACATGTTTCCTCAAGCCAGACATGTCACAACCTACTTTCTGATCTCCTGCACATAGTCAATGCCATGGTCAAAGAGGTGTGTCACTTTGTCTTTGATGGCTTCATGCTTGTTTGCTGAGGCTGTGCCAAACACCGTCACCCCTTCCACCATGCTTGCCAGCTGCAGCACTGCATGACCCTGCCAAGTGAGGACAGTTCCAAACCATGGAATGTGAAAAACCATGCCCAACATGATGAATGGCTGACTTACATTAATGCTTGTCTGCTCTTAGAAGGTGGAGTAAGTGTCGCATACTGCTGTCATGCGTCAGCGTTTTGCCTAACAGGGACTACAGACTTAAGTGTGATTGCATTGTTAAATGTCAGGATATTATCTGCTATTTACTTAATATCTGTGCATCACCTGCTACACAAATATGATTGTGCTTGCAAATGTCAGTGCTTTGCGTGCTAACATCATGATGAACATTGTGATAATGTTGTCTGCTTGTGATCCAAAATTATTCTACCATGTTGCTGTCAGTCTGAAATTTGATATGCAGTCACTCCATTACTAACTTAAGTGCCATAGATTCCTCAGGTTCAGGGTGTATTTCTGGCTCTGAGGCCTTCCACAAAGGTACTCACCACCCCACCAGCTGCAGAGTGGAGAAGCAGTGACTGACCCTTGCGCAGGTTAGCCAGATCAAAAAGCAGGACATAAGCTGTGATATAATTCATCAGCAAGGCAGCACCATCATGGAAGCTCATGTTGTCAGGTATCTTGTACACTGTGTTGGCTGAGACAGATACAAGTTCAGCCCATGCCTTGAAGTCGGTCAGAGCAATGACACGATCACCAACCTGCCAAAAGAATTGAACACACATATATATAACTTGATCTGCACCGGCTGCTGTAGTATGTTTTGTATGTAAAAATGTCTGACTTTTGGATGCTGGTCCAGGTGCTATCTTGTGCACATGAACAGACATATATATAAATATCCATGTGAAAAGAAGTACATCTGCGTTGCTCTTTTGCTGAATATGCATTCTGTGCAAATCAAAAACTCTATTTAGGACAACGGGGATGAGTACAACTCATATGCGTGGTCAGACATGTTTCAGACATGTTTAATAGATAAGATTACTAAAAATTACTAATAAAAATAATTTTTAAGACAGGAAAAATGAGATGAGTACTACACTACATGAAGAAGCCAGCTAGATGAACGTCACACAGTAGATGATCGACCTCAGTAATGTGCGCTCACAATCCAAAACGATCCATATGCTGATCAAACTCTCATAAGTTGACAGGTTCACCACTAGTCTCCTGTCCCCAAAATAACAAGGCCCACAATACCAACTTTCAACCAATAGATCGATCATGTCTAACATATTTTTCTTTTCTTTAATGATTTCTTTTTAGCTACAGTAGGTACCCTCAAACTTTTTTATGTAGATGCTTGTCTGACTTGCGCAGTTTGGAGAAGGAAGTTGCTGGCATGCCATGGGAGTCACGGGGGTCAATGGGCGAGATGAGGAGGAAAGAAGATCGGGAAGAGGAAGAGTATTTCAAGAATATCCGCTAGCATGTGTGTCAAGTAGATAAGTGGCAAAGCGTCATGTGATAGGGAGAAGGAGGAGCAAATCCTTGAGTTTATACTCACGCTGAAGTCAGTGACGTTCTCCCCAACAGCCTCCACTTCGCCGGCACACTCAAAACCCAGGATCAGCGGGGTCTTCGGGGGATTGTCGATAACGCCCTGCCGCACCATCAGATCTGGAAAACTCATGCCACTGCACACAAACACACACATACGCACACATGCACAAGCGATTCATCATCGTGTTGTAATTCGCATTATTTTGTATATAATTTAAGGGTATTTGACAGCCTACAGCCATTACAGGTAAGGCATTAGATATGTCATCGATCGTCATTTTGTTTGTAGGTGGGAGGCTCTGTGGAAGGGGGGAAGCATTAAAAAAAGTGAGTATTCTTGCAGGTAACTTGAAATTATTAAAGTAATGCAGCTCACGGCACCACGTGCATCCAAATAAATCGTGTATAAAAAAATGAATTATTGCGTCGATGTGAAAGGAAGTTTCCTTTCAGCCCGTGGAGGACAGGACAAAGACAAATTGAAAATTAAAAATAAAAATAAATAAAACAAGCCCCGGTGCATCTTTCAATCTCCTGTCTGCACCCGCGCCGCCACAAAGCCGCGATGGCGTCAGCACCACGCAAGGGACAAGCCTGTGATGGCTACTTGCAGTCCTACAGCGCTACAGGCTCCCCCCGACCTATGCGTGGGACTGGGTTCTTAGATGATTTTTTTCTTTCTAACATATTGGTTGGATGGTCGTCGGTAATGAAATTTCTAATCTTAAACTCTTTTATTTATTTTGTGCGTTTGTTGTTTATTTTATCGTTAACATTTTTTTTCGCTGAATCAGGTAAAGACATGCGCACTGAATTGCTTACGGCTTGCCTTTTTTTTTTTTTAAACTTTACTACCTACACAATGTTAGCCTTTGAGAAACGAGCATGTGTTTACTTGCATGCAGTAACGTTTATTTGCGTCAGCCTTCAGCTACGGAAAGCATCAAGGCTGCATCCACAATGGCTGCATCACATGAGGCATCAATGGCTGCGTGTCCTAGCCCACCCTACCTCATCCCCCTTCCCTCCTGTATCCTCATTAGAAGACAAAGCGCAAGGGAGTTTGCTTTCAGCCTTGAACTTTGATGTAATCAGTGGTGCACCGAGCGTGCATTAGATTCTCGAGTTGCTTTTTTTTTTTTGATGCGTCCAACGCAGGCCTCAACATATGTGTGCCATGCTGCGCGTGTGAGTGGTTGTCTGGAAACAAATTCTCGTGACCCCCAGCAGTAGCTAAATTCCTCCGGGAGATTTTTTTTTTTAAAGTACATATTATGTGTGTAGGGACCGACAGGAGTTTTCTGCATCCTTAATGCGCATTATGCTTGCAAGGAGAATGAGTGAGGAAAGTACAAAATAAAGGTTCCAGCTGGGCAAATAAGAATTGTTAATAATTCACGTGGAACGACACGAGGAAGCCCTGCTCTTTTGAAATGCTACGTGTCCTTGGTGAAGTGCATGATGTGGGGAGGGGATGGTGCTTCGCATCCTGCCTGAGACTCATGAAATGGCAGCCTCGTTTCTCTATGAAAAGGTCTTTGCGCAATGTTCAGGCTGTGGGCGTTAGCACAATGCGTCTTGCCCGGGGAGTTTTGATATCCTGTTTTATATTCTCTGCTTTTACAGGAGGAGGCGATGTTAAAAGTTTGACCCAGAGGTGCAGTGTTGTTTGGGCCCCGTGGACACGGCTACACTTACTGTCCTACAATAAGGCCGGTTTACGCTTTGCCCATGGTACATAAATATGTTTGCTAATAGACCCCGGTCTGTGCAGCGGTTTTTACCTATGTTCTGTTAAGATTTTTTCTGAAGATTCCTGAAGCAGTGTTCATTCTATATGTGCCCCAAAGTCGGTGGGGATGGAGGTGGGTGGGGGTAATTGAGGTGCAATAGCTTAAAGTGCGATCACTCAGGTTCCCATGCATGCTCCGATCGTACACAAGCAAACCCGTACTTCACGTGCGCTTGCGCCCAGCTACTCCCCTTCCTTGGTACGCAGCCATCCCCCTCCCCCCAATACTCAACCCCACAAGCCAGGGCCAGAGTTTTATTCCCACTATAACATGCTGCGTCTTTCGCTCTCATTCAGACTGTTGTCACTCTGTGTGTATGTCTGTAGCAACACTCTTTTTAAAACGCCTTAGTGTCCAGACAAGTCGGGTAGGTTCAAATGAGACGCCAATTGATTGCTGCTAAAGTTCAAAAGTTAACAGAGTGCTGGAGGCGGCCGGGTTCTTATCAGGCTAGTCGAATTATGTCCACAGAAACATCTGGTGTACTTGCGATTCTTGTCAATATTTCTGACGCTGCTCGCCTCTTGCTTCTCCCTCCATCCCCATCAATGGACCACCACGACCACCACAACAGCAACAACAACCTCCAACCGGAGACGTCAACAGAAATGTTGGGTACGTAAATAATCTCATCAGATATGCTGCTCTCGACCTCGCGCGCCAGAAAAAAAAGTCAAGGTTGTCAGTGAATCTCGTCTGCTCCTTGCGCCGCTGCCTGTATCGCTGTTGATACACACTACTTAGATGCACACATACACATACATGAATTATCTGGCTTACACACATGAAATGCGCAGAATCAAAAGCACACACACACACACAAGCACGCATACATGTCTGCGCGCCCTCTCTCACAAACACACACACACCACGGGACGTGGGTCTTTTAATAAACAGCGTTATTAAAACGGATCACGGGGCACCGCCTGACAAATGACTAAGCCTTGTTATGGACCGCTAACTCGTGAAAAATAGGCTGAATGCAAGACGCTGACAACCGTTTTCTGTCTCGTGACAGTCACCCACCCCATCCTCAGACCCTCCTTCACCACTTATCGTTGTATTCACAAGCTTGCTGCTCAAGCCTAGCATCGCGGACATATACACACTCTCACAGGTCCGCGCTAAGACGAAATATTTGATGTTTGACGAAGCACAGCCGCACGAGCTATCGACACCCTGAGGACTGATAACTTTTGATACTCGCTCTGTGGTAATTAGAGGGTCATTATGAGACGGTCACTCTTCGGGTTAGGGTAAATAGGTAGTGATTTTTTTTCACGCTTTTGGGTCCTTGCATTACCTATGTGGAGTCCATGCGACACACTCGCCAACACATCTCCCAGCTCCATTTGACACGTTGCTTCTTACATCCACTTAGTGAAAAGGGGGAGGGAGGGGTTGGGGGAAAATTATTTAGTTTTAGAATAGACTGATTGACTATTCCGTTGGTGCACTCAAGTGGCTTAACTGACGATCATAAAATTTAAAAATAAATCCTTAGTCACACAACAGTTACATAACAGTCCTTTTGTGGGTTCTGTATTATCGACAGATGTTTTCGAAAGTTCACCTGCGTATTTTGAGGTGTGCATGCTGTGAATGCCAGCCTCGTGAACTGTGCAAAGACTTTCACTGCACAGTGACACCTATCCGGCGAGAATTCTAGACAAGCAAGAAATCAATCATTGCAATGACATCACCATCTTTAACCTATAACCTGGGCAGACGCGTGCTCTGAAGGTAGGGGCTGCGCTGGTCAATCATGCTCAGCCGTACGAGCTGCTGTGAACAAAGGCAAGTGGCTACGATGTTGCCAATTTCCCCCACCCCACCCACCAAAAAAGCACGAAACTCGCCGGGATGCTCCTCGAGGGGCTCCGAGCTTTAATCTCTGATAATTACCGTCACAAGCATTCAACTTCGAGTTATCGTTGTATTCCTCATGGGAACACGCATCAGTAACATATGAATGTATTTTGCTAAAAAAAAAAAAAAAAAAAATTTTGGAGTGTCACGCAAAGGTCTGCAAAAGCGCGAAATATTTTTTTCCCAAACCACTTGACGTGACGCCATCTAGACAATGCGGTCCTAGATGTCCCATTACATGTAGCCTTGACAACGCATGAGCGTATCCATGTCCATTCCTGACATCAGGAGTTCTGACATTCCTTTGCGTGGTGATGTTTATAGGCGTATGTTTATATTTACCTAGAGTTTGTGAAATAATGTCATGAAATAGCGTCATGAGCTCATGTCATTTGATAAAAATGTCGACTTTAGACTGTAAGTAAACTTTAAATGTGGAGACATCCAGGGGTCGTAATTATGAACTGCACGTAAAGCAGCTAGGGACCCGAGGGTTTCCCAGGAAGGGGACGGGGGTTGATTCTTCAAATTGCAAACAGGCAACGACTTCTAAAGTCAGCAGATGACTTGTAGGTCTACATGCAGGGTCTTATGTTCCTTACCGGAGCGCAGCAAGATTTCCATCTGATGAATACATCTCTGCTACAACTGAATCCCATTTAAAAACGTATAGCCTGTACTGTGCAGTTAGCTCTGAGTTATAACCTACGACAATACGACCTACACTCACCATCTTGCTGCCAGCAACAAGTCGCACTGTCCTGAGAACACCAGCCTGGGTCAGGTCATTGCACTTGTAATTCGCATTCGAGTAGAACAGTTTATCAAAAGGCTGTTCCTAGCCCCACAAAGTGCTAAAGCATCAAATGTCCGAAGTACTCTAGAAGTCCCATCGCATTGGAAAATGTATTGGGAACATTGCAAAATGACCGAAGTTTCAATGCTCCGAACACTTGTTCCCAAACCAGAGCTTTCATGTGACCTTCACACACACACACACAACCGTTCGACGACATTTGTCCGGTTAAGGAGGTCCTTTAATTGACACTATATCAAGTGAAGAGCAAAATGAAAAAAAAAACCGCTTTAAAGCTTGCGCATAATTTAATATATTCATACTAAAAAATGGTGATATTTGTTCTCTGCGAGCTGAGGTCATAACATACTGACGTAAATAATGCGAATAGAGTCTCTCCAGTAATATAGGAATATGGGTTTTTCACTCTAGCTGTAAAGACATTATTTCCCCAAGCTGAATCATCAAGTATAATCTCTGAGCGAGTAAGAAAACGAAGCGGCTTCCGTTTTTGCCAGCACGTGCTTGGAACAAACGTTTCTCTCTCCGCTCCGTTTAGGCTAAATAAACAGTCTTAGAATCAACAAATCTCGTGCGAATTTAATTTCTGGCTGCATTCTACAACGTCCCTTTTTCCACTACTGCACCTTTCTTCCTTTCAAACCTCCTTCCTGCATCCGACCACTATACGGATCCTAGCTTCCGGGAAGCGCGTTAGGCGTCAAAACCGATAGCCCTTACGAACTGGGGTTTCGTCTTCTTTGGTATAGAAACTGGACGACTGAGTGACCCTCGATATACCGTGCAGCGGTCACAAGTGAAGGTATGTCCCGCAAGGAAGAAAAACCCTAAAAGAATGCTCTTGTGCCTATACAGTCTGTGCTACTTATATCCAAATGTCATACTGCACTGCTTGCACCAGCACCTAGAATCTGCGTGTTTACTGGATGGGTCAGCAGCTGCAATCTGTTTACAATTTGGACCAGGCAGCTAGAGTCCCACCGTGTACTGATCAGCCAACAGCTACAGCCATAATATTTGTTCTCAGAGCTAACAACGTTTCGGTTTCCCGCATCTTTGAGAATACTCTCACTTGCAAGAACGAGGAACTGAGCAAATAGGTTTAATCTAATTGTTTACACATGAAAGATGGCATCTTAAATAGCAGGCTGTTTTCTGGTTCAGCAGCTTAAATTCCACCGTTTTTCCTCAGGCGCACGTAGAAAAAAAAGCTGTTAAAAACCGAGATAAAATCTGTCCGCCGTCACAGTTTAGACAGCAGATTTTTTTTAAAAATGCATATAATATTGAGCCGGCAAAAACCCAGAGAAATCTGTTTCATTGATTAGACAAAGTTGGACTGTGAAGGACAGAGCTCTGTTCATGAGGACTATTACAGGCTAGGAACTATTCATCAGGAAAATTGTTAATCTTCACAATTACTGGCCTATGATGGGGTACATCGTGGCAATATTAAACCTGAGCCATATATTAGAACAATTTTAGACATGCGACCTGTCTCTAGGGATAGCTACAGACCTACAAGTTCTTCGTAAAGGATAAGTGCAGGCTTCTATGTGAGACCTTGACGGCGTGCGTCACACATGCCCATGCCAGGTGAAGATGCCAGACTAACGGTCTAATCGATAGCTATGCAAGCCTGCCACTGTTTATAGATGGTCACGTGGGAAACGGTCCTCCACCTACACTTGCCTGACCCTGGCCATTTCTCCACAGGCTCCTAGAGTTATGTCTACACGCGCCGCTCTGCACTCGATTGAGTAGCGTTCCACACACACACACACACCTCCTGAACAGGCTGTTCTCTCTCAGGAACATCTGACCATGGCTATGACATTAGGCATTCATCGAGACACTGCTCTACTTATAAAGCAGACACAATCACAGCCGGTCAGCTCTGTTGCGCACCCGAAACACTCTTGTACTGCCACAAAGCTACATTTGTTTAGGAATCTCAGTTTCTATCACTCCTGGAAGTAGCTTGAGCAGACGACAAAATTTATTTTTACGCAGCTTCGCGGAGCATTAGGTAGTCGTACAGGCGATATTATGCGAGATTCACAGTGTCACGTGCTCACAAATCCCCCTTGTCTCAGACATCCGCCTCTATAATGCGCATGCGTCATGTATACTTTTTTTTAAATAGCGCGGAGTTGAATGTAACGAAATCTACCTTGCACATGATTAAAATCTCGCGTATTTATCTAGACTCTAACTTCCCCACAGAAACTGCACCTGAAAGCCCATAATATTGTGCACGTGCACGATTTCAAATATAAGCAGCATATCACTTTCGATATTGAGAAAGTGAAAGTATAGATCTAAATACGAGTGATTTTAATGTGTGCAAGGTAGATTTCGAGGCATGCACGTTATAGAGGCGGATTACTGAGGCAAGTGGTGGTGGGAGTTCTGAGCACATGACAGTGGCCTACAGCCCACTAACTTACCTTGAGACATACAACCCACGGCATACGCACAGATTCTTTCGTCATACACACAGGCTGTACACCTCTTTATCTGCGGGCTTCGAAGCAATGCAACAGTTTTAGTATGTGCAATAAGAACAACAGCAGGTAAAAAGAAATCGACGCGCGAAAGCGGCGCAGCCTTAATGTTTGTCCTCTAGTTATGGTAAACGGTCGTCATGGAAACGTCTGTACACTTTCCTTGCGCAGAAGCTTTTCTGTAGCAATCCGAACAGCACACCCTGCTGTCGCTTTCGAAATTACCGCTTGATGCACGCAGTTTGTCACAGAGGCTTTCTTATATTAATAGTATTCTAGAGCTTTGCCAATAGAAGTAGGAGTCTATAAAGAAAACATTTAAACTGCTGTTATCCACAGCGAGGCGACGCTGTGGGTATAAACACGAGCTTGTGGTATAAATAAACGTGGTATAAACGTTTACCCCCTCCAACCCCACAAACTACGTCCGGGAACAGTTACGTTTCCGTGCGGCGTGGTCACAAATCGGTTGTAAACAGACCGAATATTGTTGGGCGCAGGGTGTACAGGAGATAGTATGCAGGCTTGCCACAAGTGGAACGATAACGAGAGGCACTTTCCTGCGCAGTATGTCGGTCCACAGCCAGTCAACAACAACAAAAACAGGCTTTTGTTTTTCTGTAAGGGAGCCAGTGTAGTCATAACGTGTGGGGACGCGCTCAGAATCGATCGTGTGTGTGCGCGCACGCGCATGTGGCTTGTGTCGGTGTGTGTGTGTGTGTGCGCGCGCGTTTGAGAGGGGCGGGGAAGAGAGGGTATGAGAGGTACTCAGTAAGACCGCACATACAGGTTTGCATTCTCTGCGGTGCTAATATTCTGTGGGTGCCAACATAATGGGGTACATCGCCTGCGCGTCAGACGCGTTTGCGCACAGTGACCGCATCGATCAATCATACATAGCCTCTTGCGAAATTCAAGAAAGCAAAAGAATAAAATAACATAAAAGGTATTTAGTGCAGGTGTGGGGAAATCGGCTGAGATAATAAAGTACAAGAGGAGTGGTGCAAGCAAGCAAGCAACTTACCAGGCCTTGACCCTGATCAGCACCTCACCATCTGCGAGCTTGGGCTCGGGCTTCTGCTGCACCTTGATCATCTTCATGCTGCCAAACCCAGTCAGCACCAAGCTCTTCATCGTCTTCTGGGGAGGGGCAGCGGCTGCAGCCTCCTCTTTCACTTCGGGCTTAGTGGCACCTCCCTCGGCACCGGCTTCAGCAGCTGGAGTCTCGGAGGGAGCGGCATCCTTCTCAAGCATCTTTTTTGTTGCTTGTTTGTATTTTCTTTCGTCGCACAAAGATGTTTACAGCAACTCAAGGGACGCCCGGCCAAACGCTCTTCCCTTCCCGTCACCTTTTCGTGCCGCTGGCACCAGACACACAGCCCTCCGTCACGGCAGCAGTGAGATGCCCGATGGCGTCCGCACAGTGGGTCGCTTTGATCCCCCTCCGCCGGTTATGCAAATGAGCCGATCAATCGGAGCGCCAAACGTCGATCTCGGGAGGGGGAAGAGAGGACAAGCCGAGCACCGAGACGACGCAGAGGAGAGAGAGGGAGAGAAAAATGGACGTAAAAAATAATAATAATTGAAGATGTAAAGGAAAGAGCGGAGGTAGACGGAGGACGTATCGAAACCAGAAAAAAACCCGCAAGCGCTGCCACTGACACGGAGCGCGTCACCAGTGTCAGTCAAACCTGGGGCCTAAGGAGAGGAGCCGACGATCGGTGGGTCTGACATTCGCGCGATGTTTCTCGCCAGTGAAATGTGACTTGACTGGCAGTTTTCGTCCTTACTCCAGCCGGCAGGGGGGCTCGAGACCACCACACGCTCTGCAGGCTCAAGATGATCGTAGGAAGAAGTCGCTGGTGGCTGCCCGCGCTGCCGTGCACCAAGTGCGCGTCACTTTCTCCGCGGCAACTTCGCGCCGCAGTGGCGGTGGCAGCGCGTCGTCTGCTTTGGCACTCGAATTTGGGGAGGGGGAGTGGGAGGAGGAGAAGAGGAAATTGGTGGAGGAACAGTGGGTGGGGTGGACACGAAGTTCGCCGTATTCACTGGGCTATTGAAAGCTGTGTTCAGCTGACGATTGCATTTACTGAATCCTGGAGTAATGAAAACACGCGTCATTTTTTTAACCTGCAGCCAGTGGGAAAGAGAATAAGTAGGGTGGGGTGGGGTAAACAAAAGCATATATGTTTGCTCGTTTCAAAGCTGACAAGAGAAGTCGTGGTGTAGATGGATACCATCCTTAGTCACTAAAGACAAGAAATCTGCACAGGACTAACACAAATTATGTGTGTGACATTCGAGTTACTTTAAGTCTCCCATTACTGGCACCAAATATAAGCCCAGTAAAGTTTCTCTATATATAGATATAAATGTGCGTGTATGCACTAACCGTTGCCAATGCGTGCGAGATTATGTAGCTGCTTTTAATCTGCAACTGTAAACATAATTATATCAACTGATTCACATTGATTCAGCTCCATTTTACCATTTGCCTTTCATTTCTCGTTTTCTCCCCCTACTCCTGCGTCTCAGCCCGCCCACCCCTTTCTCTTTCCCTCCCTCCATTTTTCGGCAGTCCTCGACCATGACACGGCGGACACGCCAGCCTTTCTTCCATGGTCATCGTCCTGTGGTCCGTGCTTAACGTTCGCTTGATTATGCTAATTTGCACACAGTTACCAAATGCGTGGGTGTACCAGGCAGCTCTAGAAACCACGGTTTGAGAGACAAAATCACAACCCCCTCATGAAGGCCTTTGCTATGGGTAAATACACCGAATGGGCGAGGGTAAGCAAAGACGTGTAGCGACGTCTGTTAAATATTTGGTGGTTGCCACAAAAATAATGTTTGAGAGTTAGCTGCCTGTTGTAGTCTTAAGCAACAAAAACCCAAGAACATGCAGTGGTTTTTTTTCTCATGGCCTTTGCGCACGTTTGATACACAGATGTAATGAGGCCAGCCTGAGTGGGCGTGTCTCCACGCAGGTATGCTGTGTAGCTGTTGCATATGGGACAGAAAATCGGCAAGCATTTCAGTTCTAAATCAACTCAGTATTGACAGAAAGGGAGTATGGTATGTATTATCACAGAATTAATGAACAAAGTTGATTTTTGCTCGTGAAACAACCTCTAAACACGTTCACTTTGCAATCGGCTATCGATCCGTTTGCTCTCACGTGGTCGGAAAAAAACGTAAACAAGGTACTCTGCACCCCCATTGGTCGATTGTTTTCTTCCGGTTTGTGTGGCCTTCACCCTGCCACGCAAATGGTTGCTGCGGCTGACTTCTTTCACTTTAGCAAATGTGCTCCAGGTTTTGCAGATACGATATTTCAAATTTTGAAAAGTCGTGATTGGATTTTTTCGTTAGTAAGTTTCTGAATGTCCCTTAATGACCGTTACAACAGTAGAAAGATGAAAAGAAATAACAACAGCGACCATTTTTGTTTTCATATTTATTTCTCCTTGTGTAGTTGCACAAATGCTCATGCAGTTTCACACAACAAAAGTGCTGTTACTAATAAAGCTATGAAATTCTGTATTTATAAATTAATGCTTTTAAATATTTAGCACATGCGGTTAAGGCAAGCTTATTTTTTCAGTTGTACAATTTGAAGCTGACCTTTTTGGGGTACTTTCCTAATGTGCTACTTCATATACGTACATGTTATGGGCCATTTGAGCAGAACGTATAATTTCTTGCAAGGTGATGACTGGCTATACTGCTAAAAACTTAGTACGATACTGCTAGCAAGTTAACTTTCATTTAAGTACAAGTTAATTATTAATAAATAGAAACTTTCTGCTTGAACGTTTCGGGTTCTGTTGATTAATGAGTTGTCTCATGGTAAACAGTTTAGATGAAAGCTTTTGGAACCTTACAGATCAGGCATCAAATTAATCTTCAAAAAGCAGAATAAATTTGTTTTGTAATTTGTAGAGATACAATAAACTCAAAGCATGCAAAATGAAAAGATGTGGCTACAGTGAGCTACTCTCATAGCTGGATTGTTCCTGTTTTTTTTTAAATTAAAAACTTTGCTTTGAGGTATATTTCTGCACTGTGTATTAATTCTACCCTAAAACTGTTGGTTTTGCATTGTTTTATGGTTACTATAGTAAATAATTGACACATAATGTCTTGATATTTTTATGCTGTATTTAATCTTATGTTTTAAAATGTTAAGAAGTATTTCTAGAAAAATTTTTTGCTTTTGGCTTATTAACTGACATTTTAATTGTTACTCTACTCTGTTGCTTCTGTTTGCCACTTTTAAGTATAGTTAACACCCACAAATATGATAAAAAAATTGATAAAATATTATCATTCGTTGGAGCATATCACACTAGATTTCAGTGATTTTGTTGTAATAGCTATTTAAGTACATCACTCAAAATCTTTTCAGAGTAAAGAGACCTTTCTTTATTTACAGGACTACAGATGGGGTTCTGAGACTTAAGATGCCGTCATTACATCAGTTAACTCATGTGATGTCAGTGGTGGTGATATCATTCCTTCTCAAGAAGTACATTGAAGTCAGAGTGCAGCACCAAGAGCTGAGAGCCAAGTATGAAGGACTGGTTGCATCATGCAGAGCCGATCCTTATGCCAGGCATTTCAATGACAAGAAAGACAATGTTTGCAGCTGTCATGGATTTGATGCGAGGAGTTCTTCACATTCCCAAACTAATGATTTGCCTAAAAACACTCAAGTTCATAACATGCAACAGCAGTTTGGTACTAGAGGAAGTGAACTTTACACGTCAGACAATCAACAACCTCTTGACCTTCTGATTGATGAATTTGGTCGCACAGCAGGGTATATTGCAAAGGATAGGTCTAATGAGGTACCGTCCTCAGAAAGTTTGACCTCTGAGAGAGAGAGTAGTACTGTGTGGGGTCCACAGTTACTTCCCTTAGTTCATGATGTCCCAGGAAGGCAGACTGTTCAACCATCCTTTACTTCTGATGTTGAGGTTTTCTTTACAGAACTGCCCCAGAGCGACACCACAGTACACCATTTGAATGGTAAAACTGACTGGAATGATGAGATCACAATACAGATACAGAGCTCGGACAGCACAAGTGAGTCCGTAGGCAAGGTCAGGCTTTCTCCGTCCATGGATTCAGCAAACAGTCACTTGCCATCTCATTCATTTGGCAAGAACTTGGAGCACCCTGTGCTATCTGAGATGAAAAATGATTTTTACTTTGGATCTTCACCCCACAAAACAGCTAATGGAAGAGAGCAACAGGTGGTTGTTACAGAAGTTACAGAAGGGAACTCTGGGGGTTGGTCTGGTGTGATGGATGAATCTGTTTCAAAAAATGAGCATAGTGACATCATGGAGGACCTTGACCAAGAAATGCAAGAAGATGAAGAACGTAAGTTGCAGCCATTGCCTCCAGTCAGTTTGTTTAAAGTATCAGAAAGAGACATCAAGGAACTTTCTATGAAAGGCACATCAGTAGAATGTGTAGGAAACACAGTTTCAGAAAGAGCATGCAACTTTAAAAATCTCTGTTTCAATACCTATTCACAAGATTTTGTCATTCTCCACAGCAAGCAAAGCTCATTTGTGAATGTTCCTGCACATAATGAAAACCCAGTTCTTCTGGAGCTCAGTACTGTGGCAGGCCACAACGGCCATCACTTCTCATATGTTGATATTCCTGCTAAAGAATTAATAAAACAGCTTAATGTATATTTAGTACCAAACATCACTGTCATCTTTGCGAGATTTAAACCTGATAACATCATGCATGTCTTTCATGATGACATTATTCCACTCTTACACACTTTACACGGTTTAAAGCTGAAACCCACAACAGGATCAGGGAAATTTCCAGTGGCATTATTTCTTGCAGATAAAAGTAGTGGCAATGATTTTTTAGAGTTGTATGAAGCGTTAGTCAATAAGGATGTGTTCACGATGGAGAGTCTGCAGGCTGATACATCAGAGAGAGTAGTGTGCTTTGAGGAGGCACAAGTTGGGCTTTCAAAAGCTACAGTCTGGTATCAGTATGGATTTTTCAAGCCTCAAGGCCATTTAAATACTTCCCAAGTCCTGGCAGACCATATAAAAAGTGTGAGCTCACATTTTCTACACTATTTTTCAAAGGAGTGTGTCTTCTGTGGCATGGGCAAATATATGGTTCTCATTGTGCGAAAAGAAACACGACTAATTGTTAATGAAATGGAGCTGGTTACAGCCATTACCCAAGAGTTCCGCGTGAAGGTTATGACCGTGAGTTTAGAGACACACAGTCTAGCAGACATGATGCCAATTATTCACCATTCAATAGGAATTATTGGCATGCATGGATCTTTGCTATCAATGGCCATATTTCTCCAGCCTGGTAGCTTTGTAGTAGAGCTTTTCCCACTAAATATCAATCCATCCAGATATGTCCCCTATAAAACACTGTGTGAAATTCCTGGAATGAATATCATATACAAGGCATGGGTAAACGAAGAACCACGCAATTCCATTCCTCATCCAGAAAGGAGTCCAGAACTTGGTGGAATTCATCATTTGCCTGTGAAAAGCCAACAAGTTATCTTAGCCCAAACAGAGGTGCCAGACCATTTGTGTTGTGAAGACCCATCTTGGCTCTACCATATTTTCCAGGACACAGTTCTTAATATTCCTCAAGTGCTTGATGTGATTAGAAGTGCAGTGCAAGAAGCAAAGAAATACACGTTGGACAAGCAAGCAAGTAGCAGAGTGCTACAGCCGAATGCTGTAGAATCTCATGGAGAAGTTGGCAACATGGATGCACATAATGGAGAACGAGTGTTATCAGATCCAAAGTTAGTGCCTGGACCCACTCAACATCCCTCATGCAAGTTGGAACTCTTTGGAGACATGAATGCAGCCTTGACTGTCAGATGGCAGCCACCTTGGAACTTGGGACTTATTCTGGGAAAACAGATTAAATATAATATATTAGTGCAAGACAGCAGCTCTGAAGATCACTTTTTTGTTAGTGTTAGGAATACGAACAAGTACAGAATTTTAGAAGGGATTAAACCAAGGACTGCATACAGAGTATGGGTGCGTTGTATATTGGATGGTTTAGAAGGACCTTTCTCAAGTATGACAACATGTGATTAGACCCAGGCTTCCTAACTGTTCCTAATATCATATAGTTTTTGTTTGTGTCGTTTTTTGTAATGTTATTAGCTTTGTGTAAAATATCTCTGCACTTTGTAGGGATATTCTTTGAGTTTGTCAAATTTTAAATGGATGCTGACATATACAGGCTTAGAGTTGATACAGTCAAGTCTGAAATTGTTTTCTAATATTGACTTTTACTTTGTCTCATATGTTGTTAAGTATTGCCAGTGAGATGTCATTAATTGCTTACTTTCCAATAATCTTTGAGATAATCTCTTTCCTATGCTGGTTATTCTCAGGTTAGCGTGTACAAAACTAGCATGACAGAAAAAAAACCAGAAGAAGAGACTGGATGGGAGTCTGGTTGGGGGAACATGAGAGGGTGTTACAGATAAATGAGACCCACTGAGTTAACAACAAAATATGGCATCATTTGCATAACTATGCTATAAGAAATCCTGTCTACATATGGCTTTAACAGCACAGTAGCATATAAGAACTGCAGCTATGGTTGCAGGGCACTCTCTGGTTCAGATCTGCAGACCCTTTCCTATCAAAATGAAATATTTGGGTGTGATTAAGTGTACAAGTATTTTTCCAACACCCGCACTGATCTGACGTTCCTGCCATCTTTAAAAAGAAAACAAACTCTCCACATAGTCATATGTTTAAAGTTCATCAGCATAAAATCAAGTCTCTACCGCCAAGCATGGAACATGTTAGAAACATCGTTTCTTTTTTGAACTCACATAAAATATAATTACAGTATTGTGATTTTCATGAATTCTGTATCTATACACAGGGTATATAACTAGCATTTAGTATAATTCTTTTAAGAAAGGAGAGATTGTGTTATTTAAAATCATGAGCTGGAGGGGACAAGGGGATATTTAGGAGTAGAAGGTGGGGAGTGAAACCTGTTACATCAGCAGCTGCACTGGGTGCCCATGAGTTTGGTCTTCAGTCGCCATAAGCTAGCCTGGCCCCTCTAATCTCTTTATGTATATATGCTGGGTATGAATCATATACATTATAAATGATGGATTTTATAAATGTCGATGAGGGGTTTGTAGAAAAAAACCACATGTGACAGGCAGTCAAGTACTTTATTTCTTAATCTATGCTTGCATACTGCATGGAAATATAGATTAAATGTTGATTTAGTACTGAGAAGAAACTTTTGCTGTTAAGAATATATTTTGAAAGCCATAAATCTATTTTAAATTAACACACAAGGTTGAAAATATTGGCTCCACCTTCCCCGAAAAAAGAGGGACATAAAATAAGAAATTTAAAAAAAGAAAGAAAAGGGGGGAAAAAAGGAAAAATTGCATTATTAAAGAAGATATGCTTTAACCTTAAGGTCTTTAGGTATACTATCAGACTGCTATGCACATGTACAATCAGATATTTCAGAAGTAAGAGTTATCAAGAGAACAACAAAGATATTCTGATAGTAAAGAGGATGCAATTTTCTCTGGAGAGGTCACATAGGAGACACAATTTTATTTACGCTTATGCCCAAGGAGAGCGACGCTGGGTGCATTGTGGTGTCGCTGTGCGGTAAAGCGGATGTCTGTCATACCAGCACATACAGTACTGTGTCCTTGTCCTGGAGTTTGGTCTAAAGAAGCCACAAACATGGCGGTCCCTACCCCTCGCCTCCCCCACTACGGTTTCTCTACTTTTCTTTATCCACCAGTGTTATTCACTCCAGTAAAATATTTCGGCTGACATGAGAGAAGCGTAAACATGGATGAGTGATCGACCTAATCAGCGTGTGAAGGTGAGAGGGGGAGTGTGTGACAGCTGGGCGTTCATGAACGGGATGCCGTGACGCTAGTCCCTCTGGAACAGCGGCTCGTCGGGCTGTTCCTGCCACGGAGGTACGGCCAATTTGGGCCGTCCAGTCCTCTTCAGAGAGTGGACAGGAGGTACATCCATGGAGTAGAACGAGTCCAGCCACACGTGTATACTCTTTGCTGGAAAGACGTGCAGTCAGTTGCCCCCTTGACCGTCACCTGTCGGTTGGAGGAGCCCATAGACGCGGCAGCTGACAGGGTCCCCCCCCCACTCTTGCCTGTTATGGGCGATAGTGAGCAGGTCCTGTACAGGACGGCAAGTCCAGTCTTTGACGTTCGTACTTGAAGCTGCTTACCTCTTCGAGCTATATCCCTTTTTAAAGTCAATGAAGTTGTGGTATAAGTCCCGCTGATGCTGAAGATGCTTTTCTATAAGTATGCGACAGTTTAAGATCTCGACTGTGCTTCTATATGGTCTGAAGCCAGCCTTTTCTTCAGCTAGCAGTTCCTCTGCGGTGGTGCTGATACGGTTCTGTGTGACCTTTAGCATGACTTCGCTTGGGTGACTGATCAGGCTTATGGTTTGCGGCTACGGTTTGCAGTTTGCAGAAGATTTGCAGCTACCGATGCATATCGATGCATTCGGGAGAAGAGTGAGATGCATTCACTGCGAGGGTTCCAGCCACGATTTTCTGGTGGTATAGATACCCAACTGTGCAAATGTTCTTCAACCTGGGAAAGGAGAAAAAGAAAGTAATAAAGGGAAAAGATAAAACTGTGGTCCACGCTAACTTTTTCGACTAATCCCCACTCAAATTCAAAACTACTTGATCTCCCTCTCTCTCTTTCCGCTCTTTCTTTTATACATAAAAAGCCTAAAAATCCCATTCAAAACTATACTAAATCTGCATCGTCATTTGTCGTTTGAATAACCAGTCTAATTAACAACCGCATCTCCATGTATAGGCGCAAGGGAGACGATCGATGGGTGCATGCTGTTCGTACCGAGATGACCTTTCAAGTTCCAAGTGTCACAGCGGTACTGATTCTAAGAGAAAGACATTTAAAAAAATGGATTTTACTGGCTGACTCCAGGTTGGCTTCTGTAACTCTCTGTAACCTCACTGAGGCTAATTTAGCATCGATGTTCGTTTGACACCGCCTTCCTTGGGTGTCACGTGATAGTTGCGCCTGCCACAGCCATGCGTGTACATCTGTTGGAAAAGAATGATGACTGTGGATTACATCAGGATTTATTTATTTATGACCGTTGTGCTACTAGTACAAGTAAACAAGTCGTATTTTGTGGCACTGAATCAGAATAATTTATTTTTTAAAAAAAAGATGTATTAAAAAGGAATTTAAAAGTGAAAAAAGAAAAATGTGAAGGTACAAAAAAAATGAAAGTCGATAACATTAATTCCACCAACAATTGTCGAGAGATACGGATGACGCTAATGAGAATTGGTTTTTCAGCCTGAAGACGCTTGGCTCTGAAAGCCATGAGTTCGATTTTTGCTGTAGAATTAGCCAGGCCATGAAACTCCATGGCGGCGAGCGTGAGTCGATGCGTGAGACAAACAAACGATAGCTATATAACTACAAGTTCGAAGTCCTACACAAATATCTCTTTAGAAGCAGAACATTAACTCTTACAGAACAAACAAACAAACTTGTTTCATAATTTCTAGAAAGTTTACAGCACTTTCTTCCAACACAGAGCGTCTACATTGAGAAGAACGATACTGTTTTGAAGGTGATGGATGATAAACAGACTGATGGAATGATGATGATGATGATGATAACGATTTACCACGCAGTGTGTTTACGAAACTTAAGCGTCTTGCGTTTCTTTTAAACAAACTAAGGCCATTTAGATACGTATTATTGACGCAGGGGGGTTTTCAAATATTTTTTACTGAGGATTAACTCGGACACACACTAGGTTCGAACAACTGTCGGAATAACATGGTCTGCAGACGGCACAAGGATGTATTTTCAGCATAGCAAGATAAGAACCAGTCAAGAAGAAGCAAACACATGAGAAGGCAAGGGTATCCAAATCTTTTATCGAGCGCAAGGAAGGTGGGGTGAAGAGAGGGAGTATGAATGTCGTGCTCGTCATTTAAAAGTGTCTATGAAATTTATTGTTTTGCTTTCGTATGTTACTTTTAAAGAAGAAATTCGATCGTGTCGTTACTAAATTATGACTGGGATGAAGAAAAAATACGTGTGTTTGTACGCGTGTGTGTGTTCCAATGTTAGAAGCTCAAACCGTCTGGAAAGTGCTAGAAAACAAAAACAAAACATGTTCCATCTTTGAGGCCACAGTTGCTTTTCCCCTGATTTACAGATTGCTGTCCTCTTGATTTATGGACGGTCGTGTAAGGTTGTTTCCCACGCACAACGCCCACAGTGCCGCACACCGCCGCATCGCCATTTCGCCGTCCTCGAAGATGTGGAGGGGGATTGGGGGGAAGTAGCCAATGTTCCAACAACACCAATAACTGATTCAACTAATCTTGGAGTTATTACAAAAACAAACAAAAAACAAAATCGGTTTTGGTTTTTATTCTGTCTAGTTGGTCAAACGTGTTTTTTTCCCAACCGAGAAATGTGTGCTTTTACAACCAACAACGTGGCTATTTTTGGTGATGTAAAGTGAACACGGACGATGAATTGCAGGGACGAATAAAATTGCTGATTTACAACTCGAGGTACCGGCATGCCATGCTGGTAGCGCCGTCTGCTGACAGCGGAGGGTGGGTTGAGGCTCCTGTGACTTGGTGCGAGGCAGGGTCTCTGCAAGAGGGCGGCGGCTAGTGGCGACAACGACCTGTCAGCACGTACATCACGGACAGCACGTTCGAAGCACGCTGCCTTCACGGCGTTGTCAGAATCTATGTGGCGTCAGGCGGCAGGGTCGGGCGTCAGCGCTCGCGTTATCTCCTTGTCCGATTCCTTCGGTCTCCTGCTGACAACAGAACAGCCAGCAAATGTATCGACTTGAGAGCAGAGACGGCATCAGGCGGAGAGCAGGTGGTCTTCTTGTATCTACGGCGAAGAGGAGCGACAGTGCTACACGTGATGGTCAAGGCGCTAAGCAGCAGCAAAAATTGTCGAGACTAGCCGAGACTGACAAATCTTCAGTTTTGTCGCGACATGAGTCGAGAGTAGCTGTCGTCAGGTCAAGGGTTACGAAGGAAGGCCGGAGGGCACCGCTTGCGAGCGACCCCGGCACCGCCTTTGTTGGCTTCTGCGGCAGAGAGCGTCCAGTCCCGAGTGACGTCTTCCGTAAGACAAGCTTCCTCGCCAGACGTCCCGGTCACAGACCGGAAGAAGACCAGAAAATCGTCGCACATTGTTGATTTACATCAGCCTTGCATTCCAGGGACTCTGGACTCAAGCTGTCGGAGCAGCATGGCAGAGAACAGTCGACGGACGCTATCGCAAGCCAGCCTTGATCAACGAGCATTTAGCGTTCAAGAAGACAGTTCACAACGGTCAGTGTTTCCGTTGCCAGGGGATTTAACGTCGGAAAGGGGAAAATCATCTGCCACTCCGAACACGCCGTCGTTTGGAGATGTAACCAATCAAAAATCTTCTGGTAAATCGCGTCCCTTGTTGACAGTCGCAGCCAATCAGAGGCCCCTTGTTTTGAAACGTACGACGCCTGAAGTTGTAACCTGCGATGTGACCTTCCAGGTGACCAACGGCGTCGTCCTTAAGTCAGCTTCACCAGCGTGTAAGGACGGACATTTCCTAGAAGGACAAACGGGTGGCCTTCACTTGGATGCACAGCTACAACCCCTACAACATCTAGCCATCGTGCATCCCCATGGGTCGAAACAGCCCGTTAAGAATGACCTTGAACTCCGCGACCACGGGGAGACCGGCGATTTCAATTCAACACAAACAGGTTTCTTGACTTCAGAGGCGGATGTTCTCTGCAGTGAATTCACCCAGAAGCTTGCACAAGGGACCGTTCCCGTTTCCCACAAGATGGTAGTGGATGAGAGCGGTACAAAGGACAGATGCGAAGGTACAGAGCACAGAGGTACGAAAGAGGACGAGGCGCGTGAAGAAGGAAAAAGCTTCTCCAGAGATTGGGGCCCAGCTGCAGTCTGCATGACTTCAGAGAAAGCGACTGGCTACCCGTGGCTAACGTGGAGTTCTGTTATTCATGTGAGTACAAAGTCAGACATAGGATTCTGTGAGATTCTATGGTTTCTACCTCTACCTACCTAGTGTGTAAACACAAAGCGCAAAATTAACTTTGAGTGGTGGGAAATATAAAGCTGATAGGGAAGAAGTGAACTGGTCATGGTCTACCTATTTTCCTTTCATCATTCTTACCGCCCCGCCACCCCTTTTTATTACTGTTCCTCCATTTATTGTTTACACGTTTACACTCTATGCTGTTGTAAATGACAACGGGAAATAACAGCAGGAATCGCTAAATTACACCACACGTGATCTCGACGGTAACATATCAAGGTTTTCAGAACAACCTTCAGTACTAAGTAAGAAAGTAAGAAACAAACAAACAATAAATGGAAATTGATAATATTTTCTCTAAAGGCCGCATAACGGCAAGCTATCTGAACCCAGTCAACCAGAGAGAAATTAGATATACGAAGATTTGAATCGACCTGCGCTTTACAATGATGTCCGTCTATCTTGACCAAAGTTATATTGTATAACAGTGTCTAGAATTATGTGAGCCGTGATGATGATGATGATTTACCAGACCTATAATATAATAATAGTAAAACTGTAATCAATGCTGAAACTTTTTTTTATCAACATTACTGTTTTAGTTACAGCAGAGATCCCATAGGTGCGAATAATTTTGTTGTTGTTGTTGTTGTTGTTGTTGTTGTTGTTGTTGTTGCTACTCAAAAGGTATTTTGCGGAATGCCTCTTTGAAAAACGGAGAAATTAGGTGTACGAAAATTTGAGTCGAGCTGCGCTTTACCATGATGACCGTCTGTCATTTTGCGGAATGCCTCTTTGAAAAACCATAATGAGTTCACAAACCATAGGAAGGGCAGCAGTGCAAATTCACCAGTCTAATACTTTTTACACAAGTTTAACTTGTCATCAATCTTCATGCATTACAGATCCGTCTGCTTATTTAAATCGTTTTGGTCTGCTGCTTTATGAATTGTCGAAACACTGCTATAATATGTTGCAGAAATGAATATCTCAGATTATCTTGTCGCAGATTAAGATGTTTAGGAGTTTTACAGCTCATAGTTTAACTATTCATTCAGATATAAGTCATTATTCATCAGTGGTAAAGCACTTAAGACACAGAATACCTTGTCCATGGATTGCTACAGAACTCTGATGATAATGAAGCAGAGAATAGACCACAATGAATCGACTGTGACTGTGTGACCGATGAATTGCACAAAAAACCGACACGACAGTAGACAGAAGAGGCAGATAATACGGAGGTGGGGGGATTGGTGTTTTTTACGCCGAGCCAGCAACTAAGGCTATATCACGGCAAGGCAGCCAGCCCTGTAAACAGATGCCACATGAAGAGAAAAAAACCAGCGTGGCTGAGACGAGATCTGAACCCTTGACTGTGCTGGGGAATGGGACAATAGAAAGCTGTGAATGAAAACCAAAAGTCCAAAGACAAGCAAATAGCTTAGCACAACGACGATAAAGCGCGGGTAAAATAATATACACTTAACTTACAACAGGTTAGCGTCGACAAACACAGAGGTAGTATAAACATATAACGCACTGATGACTCTATAGTTTAGTATGAGCTGTGACACTTGACGAACTGTATAGATGTGTGTGTGTGTGTGTGTGTGTGTGTGTGTGTGTGTGTGTGTGTGTGTGTTATGCATAACTGTTGTATACGGGTTTAGGCGAAGCCATGAAGCAGTATAGATTAAGTAGCCATGAAGCAGTATAGATTAAGTTAGGCTAAGTCATGACTTCAGACATTTATTTTCATTTGCGTCAGCCTTCTGACATTTGCATGCGTCCTTACGTCTGTCCTGACAGCCAGACCAGCCAGACCTGCAGCCAACGGCCCAGCAAAGGTTAGCTGCGGCACAGGACCCCAGCTATATCCTCCATCTTGTACTTCACCTGGAGGATCTCATCGGACAAGGCCAATACGGCAAGGTGAGAGTGTTGCGATAGCCCGGGTATAGCCTGCCCCAGGACTAGTGTTTCACGTGCACAATAAAGCAAAAAGTGGGCGACAATTCAGGTGCGTGGTTAGAATTATTGACGAACGCGTAGAAGTGACCTGAGAATTTAAAACATAACAAAAGAAGAATTACAGCGTCAACTTGCTGTCTCACCAGATCCCGCCTCTCGCCACACGTTATGGCAGAACGGATTTGCCACCAATAGTTACCCCTTCCCTTTCCTTAATTATGAAGCTCACATGCAGTCTCTTTATGTCACCTCTCGCCCCAAAGTCTGTTGGGCGAATGGTTGCGAGATAACGAGTTGGGACTAGAAGAAGACTTGTGAGACGAGACCCTGACCAGTTGTCCGTCCAGTGTACAGTAAGCATACCCGAGGTCTCTGGGAAGACAGATGGCGCGAGTGCGTGGGAGACACATTCATGAACGTACGCCCAGATGCACGCACAACGTACAAGTGCCCATTATTTTTCACGTATCTGTACTCACAACACACACACACAAACAAAGGGGAGGACATGGGAAATTTGCGCTTCTGTGGCTCGACGGACTGATGTGTGTATGTGTGTGTGAGAGAGAGAGAGAGAGAGTGAGCCATCTTAGCTTCTTCATCAAAAATCTCAAGCACAGAAAATGCCAGCTGAAACATTTTGGAAAGAATCACTTTCAAAATGAAGCTGGGCTATTATTTACAACTTTCCTGAAGGTAAACAGAGGTAGAACTTCCCCGTGTGAGGCTTCTCAAACATGTGATGGTAAGAAGGAATGCTGTATACCCATACTAAGTCTCTCCAGTGACACACACTTGTATAAGAGCAAAATTCCTACTAGTAGAGTGCACTCCATCCATAATTGCCAGAATCCTTTCTCTGGTCTACCAGAAATATTGCCGCAGTCTCAATGACGAGGGTTTTCAATGACAGCCACCTTCCCCTTCCTTCCCTTACTTAGTTTTTCGATCACCATCTCGGATCCACTTCCAGGCTTCTGGCCGATGCTACATGCATTGTTGTGAGACGCGCGCTGCAATAACGTCGATCTCCATGAACGAAGGATCCCACTCGACTGTCGGGGCTTTGATGTATATTGAGCGTGCCAGCTGCGCACTGAGATTGTACCATGAAGCGGGACCGTTGTTCCAAAGTGTTCCACTACTTAAGGGGGGGGGATGCATATGCCATGATTAAAAGACAATCCACTGTGTCACAACAAAGTCAGTCGCCTAGCCACCAGAAGTCGCACGTCATGACGCCAGCCATCATATTTGCCTGCACGTGTGCTCTCTCTCACACTCCCCTCATACGCGGGCCCACACACTCACGGACACGCACTCACGCACGCGCGCGCGCACACACATACACACACACATTGTATAGCACCTCTCTATTTGTGTGTACGTGTGTTTATTTGAAGGTTTATGCTGCTGCTCTAAGAAACTCAAAATGCGAAAATGGACAACGACGATTCGCCTTAAAGAAAATAACAAAGGGCGGCGAGGAAACCGAAGTCCGTGCTCTGGCCGAGCAGCGGGCCTTGGCCACCGGCCTTTCGTGTCCCTTCATCATTCAACTTGTCTCATGCTTCCAGACCAAGGTACCAGACGTGTAGCTTGGTTACTGTGTTTGCTTGCTTGTGTACTTGTGCCTGTATGCATGTGTCTGCATGTGTGTCACAGCCACTCGCGTTCACCTAAACGCCTGGACATTTGCGCGTTCTTTTTCCCTTAAACAAAACAACTCTGCCTCTTTTGCAGGCCTGTATACATTTAATTGCATGAACAAAATCTGTTTAAAGACTTTTAAAAGTTATAAGATAATTACTATAGCAAAACTAATTTCTTAATCTAATCCCAAAAGTTACTAATTAACAAATATTCTATAATAAAGTACTTAAAAGTCAAAGTCCAGCATAGAGTCACTTTTATCACTGTTTACTCTTGATGATGTTCTTACTTTCCAGTCACTGGGAAACTGACGATTCCCTCCAGACACTAAACTCTAACAGTCACTGGGGACTAAAGATCCAGGAATTTAAAAAAAATATATCTTCCACACACACAAATAAACCAAACCATAAACGCTCCCACTCGGGGACAAACGATAAACACAAAACTCGGTCAGCGCTGTCTCTGGGAACGAACGATCCAACCTTGAAACACAATGGCTGCCTCTCGGGGCCAGATGTTTGACTCAAAATGGTGCTGTCTCTCGGAACGAGCCACCAACACATACTAAAGGACAAAACCACACAACTTCAACTAACTCACCAAAAAAAATCACAAAAAACTCTTCAAACATTCCATGGCATCTGCCAGACTCCGTAGACTTTAAGGCCATCACCAGGCCGATCGTAGTCCGTAGACTTTACGGCCCACCATCACCCGGCCTCAAAGACTGCGCCTATTGAAAATTACAACAAAAGAAATTAATAATACATATCTATATCTTTCTTTTAAAAAAACATAGAGGAAAAATTCACCATATGCAAGCAAATTCGAGATACTAAAAAAAAATATAACAACGCACCTTTCTAGGAAGACGCAGCCTTCACTCCCCTACACGCAATGTCTCTCCACTTGCCGTGTCTCTCTGGGAGATGAAGCGCGTGTCTGGCGACAGTTAATTACTCTTCTCCCTATCTAGAAAAAAAAACCTTTGTCATGCGCCAGGTGCGACTCGGCCACCCGCGCTGTACTGGCTATATTAGCCTCCATGTCACACCTCTGTGACAATGTGTGTATGTGTGCTTTATGTGTGTGTTGACAATGGATGTGAGCGGTACGGCTGTGTGAAGAGGGGAGATCAGTTTTGTATTTACACCATATAAAACCATCTAATGTGTTCTAGATGCATATTGTCGATTACCTTTGCTGCTTTCAGGAAACTCATTTTCTTAAACCTTAAGGAAACAAAGAAGCTCGTCTGCCTCTGTCTCTCTGACTGTCCATCTGGTCACACAGCTAAAACATTTCCTTCATCGGTGTAAACATTGTCGTCCATTTACTGCCAGTAAATGTCAAATGTGAGTGTTACTATTGACAAGCTAGATAATCTTCAGAGTTAAGTGTTCAGTTTTATTTTATTTCATGTTCTCATTTCCCTCGCTAGATTGCTTTCTTCCTACTGATGGAGCTGGCTGAAGGAGGACGACTGACAGATGTACTGAGCCGCTTTGGACGACTTCCGGAGATCAATGTTCAGTAAGTCATTATCTGTTTCACAATCAATGACACGAGTCTGGGAGCGAGTTGACTGAATTGCAAATAGATGGATGGATACGTGAATTTTAGAGCGCGACTACCCCCCTTCCTCCTCCAAGAAAGTAAACATTGTTCTTATGTCAAAGGCCAGCGAATGCATTCCGTAAAAACCATAATAAAAACCAAAATATTGAATGCACGACTGGTTGGCAACTTTGTCAAACATATTCTGTCTCAATAGTCATAAATTTCTGTCCTCAACAGTTTTTTTTTGTTTTGTTTTTGTGTTTGCTGTGAATTAAACATCAGGTCTTTTAACTATGCCAAGTGGCATTGCACGAGGGATATGTCTTAATGATGGCTACCATTTCTTGACAATCAACCAGTAACACACTTGCAGCTGCCATTGCATGCTCTGGTAAACATACACCTATGTACAATGTGCTATTCTTTTGTAATACATCATCTCAACATCAGAATTTGAGCCGTACGAGTTTGAAAGGCTAACCGTCCAGCTTATGTGCTACATGCAAAGCTTTCTCTGACTGGTCAATGCTAACAAGTACTCATTAAGGTCTCTTGATATCGGCTTTCCTATTTATAGCTCCACGTGTGAAAGTCGCTATTTAAATGGCGACAAAACACTATCTTAATCAGTAGCATAAACATAGCAGATGTTTACTCTAAATAAAGAATTGAGCAGTTTTGATCGTCTGAAACAGAAATTACAGGAAATAAAACCCCCACCTCCTACTCTCAACATTTATGCGTGCACGCACACGTGCGTAATGAGTGTCCATTTGTCTCACTAAGTCGTTAAATATTTATCTTGTTCCATTGTGACATTATGTGATATTTTCTTCTTCACAGGTTTTATGCTGCACAGATATTCATTGCGCTGTCTTTTCTTCACGAGCAAAACATACTGCACAGGTGAGGTTTATGTTTAGTCAGCACCACCACTGTAGGTCAGGCTTATGTTTAGAGCCAGCACGACAACTGCAGGTTAGGTTTATGTTTATAGAATGCACGACCACCAAAGGTTAGGTTTATTTTTATAGACAGCATGACCATTGCAAGTTAGGTTTATGTTTATAGACAGCACGTGCACCAAAGGTTAGGTTTAGAAAGATAGCAGTTTAGAATTGTAAAAATTTGTTTGCCATTGCGCAAGGGATATGTCTGAACGGTGGCCACCACTTTCTTGACAAATAACACACAATTGCAGCTGCATCTGCATGCCCTGTTAAACTTAATTAAACCTGTGCACGAAAAAAAAGCTACCACGACAGTCACAGCTATTTGGGATTAGAATCTTTACATTAAGTAGAGTTTGGTTGATATATTCATCAAATTTCCTACTCTTGAGTTTTTGTAAGAGAAGAAAGTTGTTTGAATGTATGTGTTGATGTGAAATTAGTCAGTTAAGCGTTTCGTAGTTACGACTGGCTTTATTGGTTTCAAAAAAGAAGAAGAAAGAGAAAACGATGACGATGATGACGATGATGATGATGATGTGAAGCAGTCAGTCGTTTCTACAGCTAAGCTTGTACTACAACGGCTTGTCTGTGGTATACTTCACCTATAGAGATCTGAAGCTGGACAATGTGCTGCTGGACGGGGCAGGATTCATCCGCCTCTGTGACTTCGGCCTTAGCGTGGACAGTTTCCAAGACGACGGCCTAGTCACTAGTCCCTGTGGCACTTTCGTCTATGTGGCCCCCGAGGTATGCTGTATGTTGCTCCGGAGGTACATTGTAGGTACTTTCTCCATCTGGCTCCGTTTCTTCTGTCGACAAAGAGGCCCACTTCTATGACAGATCAAGCACTGTGTTTGTCTAGCCCCGATCAACAGTACTTGAACATCCTTTGATCATTTCTTTGATGAGTAGGCTGGCTAGAAACTGTGATATCAAGGCAACGACGAAAGTTGACGCGCGTGCGCGCGTGTGTGTGTGGGCGCGTGCGTGCGTGAGAGAGAACTACCAGACCAAATTAATGCTGGAGCAGACTTCTTTCATTGCGAATGTTAGAAATACAGAGAAGCTGTGATTTGCTTTAAGTAATGCTTATTTATGAATTCCTACACTTTATTAGTGAATATTATAGCATGTTTCGCTTATATTGACATATCTTGGTCACATATCACTAGAGTCAAACAAGTCTTTAACGACTATTTTTGGGGGCTGAAAATGTTTGCATTCTTAACGGGGCCGATAAAATATGTAGTAAATGTGCTTTGATTTTTTTTTTTATTTTTCAGGTATTTCGTAATTCATACGGCAAGGCGGCCGACTGGTGGTCTTATGGTGTACTCCTGTACCTTATGGCTACCGGAAGAGTAAGTATCCTACGTATATCCTTTCATTTGTAGAAGAAGTGAAACTTTATATAAATACTCACAAATCCGTATATGTAAATAACTCAACTGTGCTTCTATATACCTACCCACCCTACCCCCACACACGCATGCACAAACTCTCTGCACGTTCCTTACCAGACCTAGAAAAGTGAAGGAATCTCCCAGCCTTCTTTCCACGCTCCATCTCTAGGGAGTTAAAAACGTTTGTTTGTTTTTTCCCTGCGAGAGGCCTTTTTTTTTCAACCATTGCCATTTTGTAGAACCCACACTTGTTGACGCCATACATTCAAACATGTCTTGAAGTCGTATCCTTACTCTTTTGTAGCTTCCGTTCGGTGGCAAGAACATAAAAGAACTATTTGTTGCCATCACTCGGAAGGAGCCGTTCTACGACAGTTTCCTCAGCTCAGCTATCGTGTCCCTTCTGAAAAAAGTAATTGTTGGCAACATCACCTGCTGCATCTGCTGCACTTTTTTATTGTTTTATTCCTTCCCTCTTTATTTGATTGATTGATTGATTGATTGATTGATTGATTGATTGAATTTCTCAAACTATTGCAGGAAAAAGAAGCAACTGTTTTTTTTTTCTTATTCACTCATGGATCTCAGTTTGTCTTTGCGCAGTAGCACTTATATTCTTCGAGTTTAACTGTGATATTTGAACATTAGCTGTTCATTATCTTCATTATCATCAACAACAACGTTGTCACAATTTTCATCATTTGCTTGTCTTTTTCCGTCACTCTCTTTATTTCTCTTCTCGACGCCTTCCAGTCCAGTCCTTTTTATTTTTCCTGCTTCTACCTAACATCACACACATCGATCCTGGTGACATTATTATCTCGCTCTGAGGACGTTTACAAAAAAGTGTGTTCCAGAAACTAACTAGGTAAAGGTCGTCTCATAACCTTTTTCGGTAGGTAATTGGGGAGTGAAGTATTCGAGACCACAGTTATCTCTGGACCAGTTTTTTTTTGTGGGGCGGTGTTTTCTTACCTTCCCAAACCTTCTGTAGGATAAGGTTCCTATTCCCGACAGGTGGGGTGGCTGAGGGAAGTTCGCTGCACCTCACGGGTATCGCACCGGCGCCCCTCCGCATCCATTTTCCCAGCATCTGTCTAAAGGCCCTTCTTAATTGATAAAAGTACCACTTGTCAAATCCCTGTAGTGTCTTAAGCCAATTTATTGCCACCTTAGCACGTTGGCGGATGTTCCAATATCTCAAACTTTTGTTAAAAAAACCATCGGTTTCCTGTGACCTTTATCTATAATTAACTTTGCCAAACTTGGTCGAACGTTCGACGACATTTGCCCCTTCTCGTGGGCATAACGAATTGTCCCGAAGCAGGGATCGAGTGACGACTGGGTGGAGTCCTGCTGTATGCGGAGTCTGTAGAACCGGGGATGTATATTTAATAGACCGTCCCTTTCTCAAACACTGTCTCAATTCAGACCGTGCACTTTGTGACATCCTGCGCCTGACGTCAGTTCCGGTATCAGCTAGACGCACCCATGCAGCTCGACAGCCGACAGCAGTTTGCTGTGGTTTTCTCTCCATCCGCGGAAGGGGCCAGAGAATAAAACATCGATAAAGCTTTCACCGTCGTTGTCATCATTGTGATTATGATATCTAATTATTGCTTATAGTCATCGTCGAGATCATGATTTGGATCATCGTCTTCTTTCTGTCTTTCCCCCCTTACTCGTGGATGTCAGCAATTGCCTTAAGTATCCAATGTTTTATTATTGTGAAAAAATAATAAATAATAAATGAAGATTTTTAAAGCGCATATTCACACTCATAGAGATCATGCCCTTAGCGCTTAAAACAGGGAAGAGACATGGACCAAATGGATAGAACACGAGGGACTTAAGAATAAACGACAGTACTCACGACAAACAGAAAACAAAGATGGAAAACACAAAAAGGCACCAAGTAACAGTAACATAGAAAATATAGCGATTCTGGAGAGAAAGATCGGTAGAAAAGTACCAAGAGCGGAAGGGGGGAGAGTAAGAAGGACTAGCATGGTATGGAATGTGTTAGGAGTAATGCTCAAGGAAGAGGTGCGTTTTCAGTGCAGATTTGAAGGATTCAGTTGTAGGAAGTTGTATTCGCCACGGATATGGAAAGGGGAAGAGTTCCATTGTTTTGCTGCACAGTAGCCAAAAATCCTGTGACCATATGTTGTTGTTCTGGTGACAGGAACAGTTAGGATACGGTCATCCAACGAAGAGCGTAGTTGTCTGGATGGAACGTAAGGGATAAGTTTAGAGAAATAGTCAGGACAGGAGCCTGCAAAGAAATTAAAACATAGCACAGACAGTTTGTACTGGATGCGAGAACGGATGGGTAGCCAGTGTAGAAATGGTGTTTGATTGTTGCTACTTTTTGTATATTGTTGCTGTTATCCTCGCTGGTAACGTATCAGTGTAACATCAAAATCAGAATCGAACGTACGTGTGTGTGTGTGTGTGTGTGAGAGAGAGAGAGAGAGCATTTTCAATATCCAGACTGCGCAGCTGAAGTACGTCATATGACTCATTCAATTCTCTCTTCAGCTTTTAAGCAAGTCTGCTCGCGACCGTCCCGGGCACACGTCTTCCGGTGACAGGCGTCTCCTCAAGGCCGATCCTTTCTTCGCTGGCGTTGACTGGTTCCGTCTGCAAGCTCACTCGATCACGCCTCCCCCGCTGCCCAAACGCCGTAAGTTTAATGAAATAATATTATCAGCTTCAAACATACTGCGTTTTACTTCTTTACATAATTCATGATACCAGTGGTCGTGGGTCCTGCAGGTTTCCTCCTAATTAATTTGAATTGTATATAATCCCTGTCCGTTTCTTTTTTTTTTTTTTTTTTTACTAAACAATTTTCGGTGAATGTTAATTATGTCGATTATGCGTTTCATATTAAGATTTTTTAATCGCCTATCCTCCCCAAAATGAACTTCTTGGAAGTCAATATTCGCTATCCACAAAAAAAAACAAAAACCATTTTAATACATTTTGGCAAAATTGTGCGCGGACTGAAAACAACATTCGTGGAATGAGTGCAACTTTTTTTTTTACTCCCTTTTATTTGCAGTTTGTTTAATATCCGTGTGCTTCTGGGCCTTTCAATATCATGGTTTGGGATGCTGTAGAGTGTAGAGCAGCTAAAACCTTGTGCGCGTATGCTAGTAAATGTGTGCACACGCACCACGCGTTCTTGTAAAGTTTTAAAACGTAGGGTGGGTTCTTGTGACGCAGAAAAAAAACATCTCTGGTAGGCTTATCTTATCGATTGTTGTATCGATTTTCCTCGGCCCTTTCACATCCCTACGGCCTACTTTAATGACTGCTTCATCCGATGCCACCTGATCTCATTCTTTGCTCACAGGCCTGCAGACAAGTCGACCATCTGAGAGCTTGTCGTCTGCTGCCTCCCACGCTTTCCTCTCTGCGTCCTTTCCCGCAGCTCAGAGCCTCTCCAAGCCTCTGGAACGTGATCGGCAGTCGAAGACGACCAGGTCAAGGTCACTCAGCATCACTGGACTTCCGGCTGTTTAACCCCCTTTGGAGCTTTCCCCTCCGTCGTTCAGTACTTCTTTGCAAGTTGTGTCTCGGTGACTGTGCTGGTCTGGCGTCGAGCTATAATTGTTTCCCACCCACACCCCGACCCGAACATGACTTACGAAGGTTCAAACCTTCGTCCTCAGAACAAGACGTCAGATGCTGAGACCTCCAGGCGTTATCAGTCCAACCGCTTGTACTGCGCACTCAAAGACTGGTGCTGCCAGAAAAGATTAAGCTCGGCTTTGACGTATGTGAACAAAAATGAATTCTCTTATCATAGCGGTTACACTTCACATTAAACACTGCGGTAACCTAATGTCGGCCATGCTGCTAATTCGTCAGTGCATGCGAGGCGTAGACGTGCTTTTGAGTTGGTGAGGAGTACGTGCTCTTCCACATGGACGCTTGTGTGTGTGTGTGTGTGCGCGCGCGCGCGCGTGTGCATGCATGGGCTGTAGTTGTTTTCTTTTCTTCCTGTTTTTCTCCGTAAATAGAAGAGTGTACATTAGTAACTCTACATACGTGTTTAATCCGTTCCACAACCGAGCTCGCATTAAAAAAACTCGTACATTAAAACTATTTTTCCCTTATAAAATGAAGGAAATAGGATTTATGCGTTCCAATCCTCCCACAACAACACAATTTATATGTAAATACGGTATAATATACAGTACTATATGGTAAATGTTAATTGCACAATAATATAAATAATATAGATAATAACATAATAAAGAATATGTTATATTTATCAATCTTACCTCGGAGGAGACGAAGACTGTCGATACGGAGGTAGGCAATCGGCGGGGTAGGAGGGAGGGGCCGGAGAGCTGAATGAATCAGCTGATGAGACAACACTATTTACACTGTTTTTAACTTCAAACATTTATAAATTTTCACTAAGACTACATTCTTGTTTATGTCTTTACGGTACGACATAATATGTCGTATTATAAATGACTCGAGCTCGTATATCGAATTTCTCCTCGTAAGTAAGAAAATATTTTTCCACGAATTTTTGGCACGTATCTCGTGTTACTTGTATATTGGTTCACTCGTATGTAGAGGTCTTACTGTACTTGTTTGTGTGCGTGTCGCGGGGAGTGGCTACAATAACAGAACTTGACACCGGATCGAGACGTCCACACCCGTTGGTTCGGCAGCCGTCTGGCACAGCTTTCCTCTTCCAGTTGACCCAGCTGCTTGAATGGGCTTGGGAAGGAAAGGCAGCGAAGGAGTGGAGGTGGGTACCGAAAAAAGTGCGGTCTCACCTCACTCGCCAACGACCGAAAGGACTTATATTAGCTTTGTTGTTGTGGTGGTGTTTTTTTTTTTTTGTTATTACGTGTCGCGTGGCTTGTCCACGTGCTCCAAGGCTGTTCCTGTTCGCGCGCTACATGGAATCCATCACGACCAGTGCCGGATTAACCTCAAGGCAAAGTAGGCAATGCCTATGGGCCCCGCGACTTAAGGGGCCCCGCGATAAAAAGATATATTTTTTGTAGAATTGAGTCTTATAACTATTGGCGTACACACATGCACACGTACATGCGGACAGGCCTGACGAGAAGGGGGGACAGGGGGGTCTGGTGTACCCGGGCCCACGGCTGTGAAGGGGGCCCAGCCTTGGTCAGTGGATTTTTTTTTTCTTCCTCTTCTTCTCCTTTTCTTTTTCTTTTAAAGAAATGTCTGAGGACAGAACACCGAAGCATTACACACGCAGACGTTGAGTTTCAAGTCTGTATAGACAGAAATGGGGTGAGAAGTGTAGTCAGAGGTATCATATTCTCGCTGGACAAGCCTGGAGGCGGAAGGCCGCTGGACACTGAAGATTTTATTGCGTGTGAACCGTCCAGAAGAAAGTTCGTGCGTTGAGATTACTGGGTTTATGTGTCACTACGGGAGGGAGGGGGTGGGCCCTGCAAGCAAATCGGACTTAACAGTGAAGAGGTAGGTAGGTTACTGATGTCTAGTGATGTGTGGCCACTCTGAGAACCGAGAGGATGGGGGCCCACCTCTAGCGCTGCAGCCGATAAGCGAGAGAGATTAAGGTGCTTTTTTCGTAGTTACTAAACAACACTGAGACTTTCTTTAACCGTTACAAAACAAATACATTAGTCTACAGTTTCTACACAGTAGATCCTTGATACAATGAGACTATATTATCCTGTAATACTATCGCAACCAGCAAAAAAGAACACATTATTGCAAAAACATTTTAAAAACTGCTGTCCCGCAAATAGTTAGGCTTATAAATTGATCACGGTGGTGTCACGGGAAGTTTGGAGCTGGGGGAGGATGATAAAGAGGAGGTTAGCATGAGAAAGATAATAGAAGTTTAGAGACGGTATGTCTGCACGGTATGTGGATAGCCAGGATGGGCAGGTAGGAGGTAGGGAGGAATGTTATGTCACCGGAAAGGGGAGGACTCGGACTTTTATAAAGGTGTCACCTTAGGAGCACTTTCCAACTAAATAAACAACAACAACAACAACAACAGGGACGATCGCACGACCTACGGCGATGTACCAGGCTCCCCCTGCAATAACACATGGGCCGGCTGGTCATTACCTTTCCTTCCAGTCTCCGACTTTCTTTTGCTCTTTGCCGACGAAGCGCCTGGTAAAAAGGAGATAATATCTACCCACCATCCGTCCCCCAAAGCCACCTCGGAATCTTTCTTAGCCTGTGCTAGTTGTCTCAGGAAGCTATCAATGCCAAACACTGCGACATTTGTTTTTCGAATAACCACATTCTTATATTTGAATGTGTTTTTAAGGAGCTTCGTGTAACGTATATTTGGTTCACGATGAAGAAGGGAGGTAAAGAAAAGCTTACTGAAGTGTTATGACATAATTGTTAGTTTGTGAACGTTTTCATTAAATTGTTCCTTGTCTTGACACCCACAATCAAGGTAGAGGCAAATTATGTTGGACTTGTTTTAGTTTGGAGGCCAGTGACTATAAGAGGACAAGAAGTTCCACCCATGCCGGCCATCGGCCATGGGCCAGAATGCATTGTTGCTGACAACACAAGAGGGAAAGGGAGGGGGTAGTCTCGATAGACTCGACGGGATGGACTTTCGTGGGAATTAAATGGTCGGTGTTTGGAGCAATTGGAGGTGTAGACTGACATTTTTATGAGCAGTAAGGTCGCAGTGTGTTTGACCATCCTTTTCAATCGGAGTCCTTGGACCAAAGAAAGCTTGGACAAGTGGACCTTTAGAAAGCTGTACACGCTTAGTTTAACATTTGTTCACACTGCACTCTCCTGTCTGTCGCACGATGTCTTCTAGACTAGAAAAGCCGAGATGTGCTGCACTTTGTTTGTTTGGTGAGTACAGTAATTTTTGTTATATTTATGCTTCTATGATTTTCTGTTTATTGGCAAATAGCATTTGACAAGGCAGGAACATCAGTGTCGATGAGAGTGACTAGCAAGCGTCTCAAATTGACTGAGGAGAATGAAGTTTGTCAGAAAAGCTCATAAATATAGTCTTACGAAGTTTTTAGTCAGCAGGTAAAATGACAATACATGTATTGGTACTGCAAAACTTTGTTCTATGAACTATTACAATTCAGCTAAAATATGCTCAACATCTCTATTTTATGCCACAAAACCGTCTCCCTTTGATCTACTTAAATCTTAAAATTAATAACAGTTACTGGCTAATTAGTTTTTAAAACATTTGCTTTGTCTTCCATAACTGAGCAAGTATTTTAACTGATACTTACTGATGGGGGTTGAAGTCGACCGAGCTAGTTTGGTTGATAAAAAGTTGGAGGAATTCAAAATTTCTGAGAGTCTGAGGGCCTTGGACCCTGGGAGCGGGTGGGGGAACAATTCCCGCGATGGTTCAAGGACAGGTCGAACCGTCGAAGCCGTGGGAGAGAAAGGGATGGTTGCTGGAAAGTTCGACCGGGAAGTGATAAATAGTGTAGTTTCTAGTTGTTGCTGTCTGTGTGCTTGGAGAAGTGAGAGGAGAGAGAAGCATCCGCCGAGTGAGCTAATAAAATCAACTGTGCGCAGCCAATTCCATCTTGGGTGTTCTTGTGGAGCAGCTAACCCACCCCATACGTAGCCATCAAAGTGGTGTTGGTTACACAGGTGTAGAGGGGGGATGTAGAGGGGCCGTCAAAATGTCGGAGAAGAAGAGGTACCAATCGAGCGTCAATGACCTAAGAGCGATTGAATTCTCTCGCCATTATGGCCATTGAAAACAGCATGTTGCAGAATATTGACTTTCAAGGTATTTTAAATGACTTCACTACTAGAAAACTAAACAAGAAGAATTTTTAATGTTTTATTACCGACCCCTAAGGTTTGACTGCCTAAGGGCCTAATTTAGTTGCTATTTTAATTCGTGTTTCTTTTCTTTCTGAATGAATTGTTAGTCTATAATTATACGTTTTCACAATGACAGGTTTATTAAATTCATAATCTAATAAGGTTGTATTACAACATACCAACATTGACGTTACTAGCGGCTCCACGGCTGACAATGAAATGGAAAATAGAAACTAAACAGAAAGAAACTAAGAAAAGAATTGACGGTGAACTGTGCAAATTGCAATATGTGTCGGGGATCGGGGGGGCCCCAAAACTTTGACTGCCTATGGGCCTCCACAGTGCTTAATCCGGCACTGATCACGACTGCAATGTGGTCATCACGTCAAGCAATAAAGTTAACGCAAATAAAAACCCAAACCAAAACGCAGCTATAATGTGAAGACGTGGTGGATACTATTTTCGTCGAGTTGTCACATGGCCCAGAAATATAAACGGGGCACGAAACAATCACACACTATTCACAGACACAAGAGATATGATCTAAATGGTTTGTCTGTTGGTTTATTTGTCAAGAAAGTTGCTTCCTCCACATTGCGATTTCACATGATGAGTGAAAGATGGTGGACGGGGAGGGGAGAAAACTCCCAATAGCCAGCCTTGTGAACGAGGACCTATTGGTTCCCACTTCAACGATGACAAATGAGCAGCTGCGCAGGGTAGATAAAGCAAAAACATATTCAACGGAAAATGTATCGCAGTGGACTCGTTTAATAGATTTACTTTTAATTAGTTGCTCGGGAGATCTATTTTGGGGTGCTATATTTGGTTTAAAGAAACTAAATGTGTTGTACGAAATCGATTACCAGCTGGTACGAGTTCGCTACCCTGCTGAGTAGGGCGGGAAGATTATTCATAATACACTGTAATAATAAAGGAAGAAATAAGAAAGCACTTTGAACATTGTTTCCTGGCTATTTACAGTGATTTCTCTATGCTTGCCAGTAGTATAATTAAAAACACATGATGCTAAATCATTGTTAAGACTGTGATTGATAGTCGCAGTATGGTTGATCCAGGAAAAAGTAGATCCATGATGTGAGGCCAGTGAAATCGAAATAGATCCACAGTTTCATAAAGTGCATTGTCAGCTGCTCCCTATCACAGTGAAGTAAAAAAAGGTTGGTGGGGATGGCAGTAGGTGGAGAAGATCAGTAGAAAGTTGAGAGACATAGATGAAAAAGGCTGGAGGCAATAAAACAGTACAACACAAAGATAAAGATACCAGCAAGAAGAGTAGGAAAACAAAGGGCACTAAAATAATATTTAAAAAAAACCCAGATGTCTGCAGAAGAAATGAAAAACTCAAGAGCTAGCAAGTTCCCTCCTCCCACTCAAGCTATTTGGGTGAATGGATATAACTCTATCATTATGCTTTACACTTTGTAAATATGAATAGGCTTTCAAAGAATTATGCCTATGTGGTGGCTGAATGATTCATACCTGAACTATTGCTGTAATACCAATCAGTGAGCATCAGTTAACACCCGGCCATTATCTTCGTGTTGATAAAGCATCTATTTCAAAATGAATTATAAACTCATCACCAGAGACTTGAACTGTCTGGTTGCAAACAATGAAGGTAGGCCTACTGTAACGGATGGTTTCCTGGGGCCGTTACCTCTCAGGAAGGGTGCAAAACAAAGGTGACTGTGTAAATAACCTTCAACACCAACCTCATCGATCTGCATCTGCCACACATTTGCCATAGTTCTGACATACACAGGTGCAGTGGCTTCTGTGGGTCATTTCTTAACAACTCTCACATCATCTTTCCGGACTACGTGAACACCCCATACGGCCCGGAAGTTTTAAGTGGAGCAAACCAATTTCCACGCGAGAAAGATGAAAAGGGGAATTAACTGTGTCAAACTAGCTTCGCCAACTTAACATATAGTCAACGATACTCTCCCTGAGCGGCTCCGCTCAATCGTGTAGAAAATTTATGGCCCATGTTATCTTACATCGAACCGTTAGCATGTATATCACTTCTTTCACACGTTACACTGAACAGATGTAGCGTATACTCTGTAGAGAATGTGTAGTTAAAAGTCTCTCTTTAAATATTACCTTCCTTTCCCTTTCCTTTTGAGGAAAAGTCGAATTAGTGTCTGTACAAAGTTGCTTCCCTTACAAAGAATCTCGCATGCAGAAAACATAGAAAGGTATTGTGCTTTGGCAGAGTCTTCATAAGTTTTGGGTAAAGTTTGAAGACGTTTATTTTATTTCGACAAAATTTTGTGTCTGCCAACTTAATTTAACGATTAACAGCAAAACTTAACAGAAAAGTAGCTTGTGGTTCATGAGAGACTGTATTCATACATTTAACCAACCGCTGACTCAATTACTAAATAACATTGTTTCTGCATATCAGCGTTTTGTGTGTAAAGTACTAGTGTACGCTGTAACGAAGGAAGTCAAGGGAGTGTGAAATTTCAAATGCACTTATCGAAAATCAAATGTATAAACACAGGGACAAACAAATGCACACTTAGAAAAAAGGACTGAAATAAAGGCGTTTGCCCCTCAACATTTCAGTTGTCGTTTAGTTCTCTAATCTTCTCTCTAAATAATATTTTCAGCAGTGCAGTTTAAAAGACAAGGTAGAGCAGAATGGCTTCTGAAAAGCAGGAAGTTGTAAGCAGTGATCTGACCACTTCAGGCATCCCGCCACCTACAGACCAACAAAAGGAGCTAGCCATTCAAGCCATGCAGGAATTCGAGAAAGGACAGTTTACTCCGTGTTTGAACACCATGACAAAGTTAGGGAATCAACGGGGCAATGATCCAAAAGTACTACATAATAAAGCTGTGGCATCTTTTTATCAAAGTGGTGCATGTGCTGTGGAGGATTTCAAGGCTGCTCTTCAGACTGTTTGTCAAATGGTATCATTAACTACATGTACCTATTATAATTAAAATAAACCATTTATATTTAAATTACAGTTGTATTATTTTTACCGTTGATTAGATTAAAATTGTATTATTTTTACTGTTGGTTAAATTACAATGGTATTATGTTTAATTACTTTCACACGTTTACTTTCACAATTTATTCTGTCAGGGTCTACATCGCTGATTTTGTGCATGTGTGTGTGTGTGTGTGTGTGCACATGCCTGCATGAGATGAGTGCAGTGCTGCTAATTTGAAGCCTTCAAGTCTAGCCTTAAAACTCACCACCTTAGGAAACATGCTTCATAATCCATCAAAATCTCCTTCGGGTTATGTTTGCCATGGTGTCTTCCATTTGTTGGTGCTTGTGCTTTGTCGAGACTTAATAATACCCCCCCCCCAAAAAAAAAAAGAAAGATGCAATACAATTATTTGGTGGTTTAAAAATTGTTTTAGACACGATCTCCAGATGATCCAAGTGATGGGGTAGAGGATGTTGATAATGCCGTACTGTACTACAACCAGGCTGTACTGAACTACCACCTGCGACAGTACAGAGCTGCTCTTCATATTCTTGAGAAGGGTTTTCATTACATAGAGCCACCAGGTAGATGTCATTTGTTGCTTATTTATGTTTGCTTTATGCCTGGGTTTCATTTCTTAAAAAAAAAATCATATTGGTGAGAAAAAGAGACATCATAGTAGGACCAGAAACACTGTATGCTGCTCAACGTAACTGGCTGGCTAATGCATAGCATTTCTGCCAAATGCTTATATTTTCTGAACGTGTTGTGAGCGTGTTTTTCAGGTTGCTATGTGCTAACCATCAACTTAGCACCAGAGGACTTACACATGTGGTCCCTGACTTTTTACATTTGAGGGAGTGGAGACTGTGTTTCTTGGATGATTCATGCCAGTTTTTTTTTCCTGATTTCCTTCCTTTCTTTCTTTTTTTCTGAAAGAAGTATATTCCAAAACAATCAGATTTAAACTTGATGCATCTAGTGATTCTTTGCAGGACTGATATTTAGTGTATTAATATGGGTAGATGTGTCGCCTGGGAGGTGATGAATACCAAGGAAAATATTAGGTCTTTAATGTTTACCTTGATATGTCTAGCAGTGTCAGGAAATAGAGCTTTACCATACATTTGTGTATAAAACATTTAAAACCAAAGTATTTATCTTTATAACGACGGGTGCAATTAGCTTTCAAGTTGACCCTTGAAGGAATGTTTACAGATGAAGTGCTGGCCCAAAATGTGTTGCTGCTGTGGGTGGAGCTGTATCTTTGCGTTTGTCAGGTGAGTTTAGCTTTCAAAACAAACAGCAAGGCTTTGAAAGGTAATAGTCGATGTATAAAAGAGATATACTGGTTATGTTTGTGGGGTTATATTTTATACTTCATTCATTGTATTTGAGTGTGACCAACCTTCTTTTGCTTATTTTTACAATGAACTATTTAGTAAGCTTTTCTAATAAGTTTTCAATTTGTATTTTTCTGAGTAGGATCTGTTAAATGTAACTGCCTTTCCCATTATGTGACTCTTTTCTTTGCATATGGGAATGAGAGAAGCAGTAAAGGAACGGGATGCTAGTGGGGAACACATTTATGACTGTACATATGCACTGTCATATATTCATAGAGGCAAACAGACACACACACATGCCCTATAATTATATATATATATACACACACACACACATTCATATAAATGTGAAAATAAAATCACACTTACTAGAAAGATGAGAACATGTAAAAGGAAGATTTTTTGTGTATGTGCATTGCAGCCTGAAAAAGCTTTAAATATGCTGGCCTACTTAGAAAAGTCTCTGAATAGTGGAAAAGGAGGCCAAAACATGCTAGAGAGAGGCGATAAAGGAGAACAGAACAAAGATGCAGGGAAGGAATCAACAAATGCTGAGAGCAGTGAAATGCTGAGAGCGAGGCTGTGTCTGGTAAACATCTTAGAGCTGTTAATTTAAACTCCTAATCTGGCTAGATTGTACTTATCACCTCATGCTGTGGGTGTTCTTCAGGGCAACATAGTTTATTGTGGACAGCAGCTTTCTGTTTCACCTGCTGATCATGTTATCATCATGAAATAATGGGTAAATTAGGGAAAAAACCTAAGTAACTTAGTGCCTAGCATCTATAGAAGACTAGATATTTCAAACCTTTGAATGACAAACCTGTGATATTTTTGTGGCCAGATTTTAACAAGGCTTGTTAACGTGCCAGAAATTTAAAAAGATTTCTGTGTGCTTTTATGTGGTGCTCTTGTTATTTCTTATTCTATACTTTATCATTATCAAAAGATGCATTGTTGTATCTCACAAGGCAAACTTTTGATGGTATACAATGTTGCGCATGTATTTCTTTATTTGCACACTTTGCAAAGCGTGTGTAAAATTAACAGACTTTTAAAATATAAAGCAATCAAGTGAGGAAATCTTGCTTTTTCTATTTTCACATAAATGTCATCAGCATGTTAATGGCTGAGCAAAATATGTTTTAAAATTTCATTTTAAAAATTTGAAGTTAGATGCTATTTTTCTGGGCTTTGGAAATCTTGTTCAAAAGATCATCATTGCTTACATCTGTATTGTTTATTCCAATTTATCCGAATTTTTATTGTGCTTTCATAGAACTTATTATCAACTGAACACTAGTCTTATACTGGTACAGTTTTAAAATGACAGACCACTACATAACTGCTATTGGAACAAAGCAGTGCTAAAAGGGACATTATAGAATCACTCCAAGGACATGATGTTATAATAATGTCCACATATTATCATTCTCACTGGTTCACTTGAAGAAATGGTTCTTTTCCTGAATACCTATCTAAGAAAATAATAGGTGTATGTGTTTCTCATACCATCATGTTTTAGTATAGTTATAAATCCTGTTCCTGCATTTATATGTCTGCATAAATCAAAACACTAACCCTTAAACCTAATTTGATGCATAACCTGGAATGTATTTACTGTGTCCGAAGGTAGCTAAGTGTCCAAAATTCAACATTTCCTCTGATCATGTGACTGTAAATCATTGTTACTGCTGCTGTTGTACTTTGTACTTTCCATATTTATATTGTAGTTATTTGTTTCTTATAGCACTGTAACATATTGTTTTTGTTAGATATTTAGGCTGTTTCTGCTAAATCAAGCATCTGTCAAATTTCTATCTTGAAGTTGATCATGCAAAAGGTGGCGGTGGGGGGATGAAGATGCACATTCCATTTTATGAGAAAGGTGGTTTTGTAATTTATAATTGCTTACCTTCTCACAATCAGAAAAAAAGATTTATGAACATCTGGAGGTGGATTCTGGGTCTAAGCATAGCTTTTTTCATCTATAGTATAAAACAAGATGTCTGGCAATGAAAAAGTCCATGAAGTCTTGCAAGAGAGAAATCAAAACATTGGTCAACACTCCAGGCTTAGCAGCAGTAAGTGTTAACCTTGTTTGTCATTGACTCTCTTGTAGTCTCCAGAACATCTGCATTGACCCTTCTCTCTCTCTAACATACATATATACATGTTGTTAAGCAGTTACACAGAACATACAAAAAAAGTTTGTGAACATCTATACACTCCCATATAGGGAAATTAAAATATTATTATTATTATTATTATAACAACTGTTTATAAAATATTTTGAAGTCCTATTAACAACTTTCCTGTTAGAAAACAGTTTGCTTTCATGGTTACTGATGAAGGTTGGTTGTGTAGGGTCCAACTGTTCAGTACCTGCGTGCTTATTTTGAGTACTTGAGAAGCAGCTTCCGCAAAGCACAGAAGATGCTGACCTCCTTGCCTAGCACAGCATCATGTTCCCCTGGAGAGAGCCTTCCTGTTATGTACTACAATAATCTTGGCTGCATTCACTATCACCTGCACAAACACCACACTGGAGCCCTTTATTTCCGGAGAGCCATGATGGAGAATGAAAAGATAGTGAAAGAAGTGAAGAGCTCCCAAAAGGGTGGGTTTTGTAGTCATCTAAGAGCAGTACAGTCAAACATCATCAGTTTTCATCGTGTAAGAAATGACGTTAAAAGATACCAATTAGAAACTAAATGTTCCATATAAAGTTATGCTTGAAAATTTTTTTTTTAACCTAAATTTATTATAAGTTAGCCAGAGGTCCCTTTAAATATAGAAATAAACACATGTTCTTGCAATTGTATGGCGCTAAGAGGCAAAACTTTTATGAAGCTTTATGCATATATGAAGTTGCAAGATGCATCTCTTCTCTCATTCAGGTAAGCCACTGCACACACTGGGAGTGAGTCGATATTATGAGCTTATGTACAACATGGGCCTGCAGCTGCTGCATTGTGGAAAGCCTTCCGCTGCCTTTGACTGTCTTATTCAGGCAGTACAGGTTTATCAGGTGAACCCTAGGCTTTGGCTGCGACTAGCAGAGTGTTGCATCATGCATAACAGAGAGGTTGGTTGTGGTTTATGCTATACTAAATAGAGATGCATGCCTTACAATGAATTGAAATTAAAAAGCATTTTTTAATTAATGTGATTACACACAATAGAAAAAAGGTTTGTGGTTTTTGCAATCTTATACATGAGCCAGGGTGTGTATATGTATTTCTTCTTCGTACTGTACCAGATGACATGACTATATGGAGATATCACCCTCTAGCTACCAAATTCAGCTGGCAAACTTGCAAAGCAAGAAACACAGGCACTAGAGCACTGCTCAGCCCCCACCCCCACTCTTGCCTGCCCCACTAGTGAGCACTCTTCTCCAGTTTTTGCCCAGCTGTGACCGAGGTTGGTCGCTGTGTTAGCTACCCTTCTTGTGAAGTTTTCCGAGTGCTGTGCCTTTGGTCATGGATAGACCGTGTTCTGCTTGTGGCTCGTCGAAGTCCCCCGCTAATTCTCATGGGAGGTGCATTGACTGCCTGCCATGTTCAGCTAACCGACCGTGTGATGTTTGCCGCTCGTAGTCGGAGGACCGTTGGGAAAAAAAGATAGCAGATGCACTGAGCAGGAAGGGTCAGGTTCTTCACTCAGAATGGTCTCTGCATCCGGCCACTTTTCATCAGATGTGTCAGGTGTTCTTTCGACCCCTGGTGGACCTGTTTGCTACCAGGTGGAACAACAAGCTGCCGACTTTTGTGTCTCCAGTTCCAGACCCTTGGGCCTGGGCGGTGGATGCCTTGTCTCTGGATTGGGACGGTCTTCTGGCTTATGCCTTTCCCCTGTCAGTACTTCTTCCCAAGGTGTTGGTGAAGATCTGGGGGGCCAATGTCAAGGTCCTTCTGGTGGCACCACTGAACTGGTGCAGGTCCTGGAGCTCGGAGTTGGCAGATCTGTCTACGGCCATACCAAGAAAACTTCTGGCTCTCCGGAAGTTACTGAAACAGCCTCTTTCCCAGATATTTCACACGGCACCAGTTGCTCTGAACCTTCACGCCTGGGTGTTATCAGGCACTCCGTCCGAGGCAGAGACTTCTCTAGTGAGGCAGTGGCGCGCATCACTGCCGCTCGAAGGCCCTCCACTATAAAGGTGTACGAAGGTAAGTGGAGAGTTTTTCAGAGGTGGAGGACAGACCAAAAACTCAAGCTGTCTGATATGTCTCCGGCGAGGGTCGCAGATTTCCTCCTTTGGCTGTTCCATTCCAGAGGTCTGACACCTATTACCATCAAGGGCTATAGAGCTATGCTGTCTGATACTTTCAGACATCTAGACCGGTGACCCGCTCTCTCTTTCCCACATGGAACCTGGGTTGGGTCCTGACGTTTCTGAACTCAGAGGTGTTTGAACCCTTGTCTAGGGCTTCCTTCAAGTTGCTAAGAGATACTTGGAAGACCTGTTTTTTGGTGGCCATGGCCACAGCAGCCAGTGTGTCAGAGATTCATGCCTTTTCGGTAGACCCCTCTTATTTACAGTTTAGAGGGGATGAATCTGTGTCCTTGCTTACCCACCCAGGATTCTTGGCTAAGAATAGACTACCTACCAGGGACCATGGGAGGCTAGACTACAGGACCCAGTCAGAGCACTAAGGATCTATATTAAGAGATCTGCACCTTTAGGCAAGGCCGGTCTAACGATTGCTTTTACCGTTGCGGCAGGGCAAATCAGTTATTTCGGCCCAGACATATCAGCATGGATTAAAAGGGGTTATTAAAGCAGCCTATGTAGCACTTCCCCTTCAGCAGCCTCCTTGGTGCCGGCCTGGGCTCATGAAGTTAGAGCATTAGCAGCTACAAGCCTAGCCTTTTCCAGTAACATAGCGTTATCAGATATTATCAAAGCGTTTGGATGGAAGTCCGAATCTACCTTTGGTAGATACTACCTTAGAGACTTAGCTCCGCATGCGGATTCCCTACATGCTATCGGTAACGCTTCGGTGGCTCAGGTGGCAGGTGGTTTGGCCTGCTCGGCCGCGGGTGAGTAGACATGAGATGACGCCAGTGGCGGCCTCCCAGCTTAGGGTCCTGCTGGTTTTGGGGTAGGTAATAATCTTGTTTTTCAGTTCTTAGGAACTCGTTGGAAGGGGGGGAACACTCCCTCCGCCTTTTATTTAGTCTCCATATAGTCATGTCATCTGGTACAGTACGAAGAAGAAATACCATTTTTGGTAGTAAAATTTCTTTCTTCGAGTACTTACCAGATGACATGACAGCTAGCTCCCTCCCTCCTCCCCGCAGTGGGGTCAGACTCAGTCCAGGCAAAAACTGGAGAAGAGTGCTCACAAGTGGGGCAGGCAAGAGTGGGGGTGGGGGCTGAGCAGTGCTCTAGTGCCTGTGAGGCATGTGTTTCTTGCTTTGCAAGTTTGCCAGCTGAATTTGGTAGCTAGAGGGTGATATCTCCATATAGTCATGTCATCTGGTAAGTACTCGAAGAAAGAAATTTTACTACCAAAAATGGTATTTTTTTTTGGTGGTGTATAAAATGCAAATCTACAGTTTGTCTGATCCTCACCAAGTTTTAAAGGAATATTGTTGTCTGTGTTAATGTCATTTGCTATGTTTGGTTGTATATTATTCTGGAGGGTGTTTATTTTCTGTTCTAAAATGTTATTGTTCCAAATGAAATAAAAATATACTATGTAAAAAGTGCATGTCAAAACACTTTGAGTTCCATTGTAGGGGTGAACTGCACTAGAGGAGTTACCTCTTTATCATTATTATGGAAAAAAATTGTGACATACCTTGGCTATGCAGCACAACTCAGACAAAGCTATAGAGAGGAAAGAGAAAAAGACAGGGAGGGAGGGTAGCATTCAAGTACAAGTGTTTCACACAGACGCCATGCATGAATCATCTAAAGCAGGAGATCTAAAGTGGACAATAAAAACACTGCTGAGAGGGTTAGTGGCAGAAATCAATTCAGGCTTGTCATGATCAAGGGTTACATATGTCTGTGATGTATATTATGTTCCACAGGGAGATGAAGTTTATGTGGTCTTATGAAGCCTTTCTTATAGATCATCATTGTTTGAAGCCTATGAGAGAGAATGTTTGAATCTTGATTTTAATTTTGAAGAAAGATTCCTACATGTTCAAAATTTGGTTTCTTTTGCACTGTGAACATGAGGTGCTGCCTGTACTCACCTACCTTCTGCTTTCAGAACAATGATGATGATGCTAAGCTTGAAAAGAGACTTCGAGTGATTGAAGGTTCTGTTGGTAGTGGCATTCATAGAAAAATAATCTTGGGGCCAGGTACAGGTCAAGACAAGGCTCTGTGAGTGATTAGTTTTAGTGTGCCTTTTTCTTCTGGCATGTCATATTCTTGCATTATTCATTTTTGACAGTAAACATGTAAGACAGTTTTATTTTATTTCATTTAAAGGATTATTTTATTTTGAAACAAAATCCTTCCTATATATAATATTCTGTGTGAGAAAGAATAATTCTTCATGGCGTTATACCCATGACTGATACAGTGATTATATCACATTTAAGATGATGTTTCTTAGCACAGAAATGTGGTTTTTTTCTAGTTATGTAAGTAATGCTCATGAAATTTGTGCTAACTTGTTCCTATGACTTTAAAAAAAAAAATTTGAACTGTGTGTCTTCCTAACAGGACCAGCACAAATCCACCAGCTTTGCCATCGCTTCAGCTCGAATTCGCTGCTCTTTGTCTTCGCAATGCAGTCCTCTTGCTTCCTGATGATCCGCTAGATTCAGAAGCCTCATCAACTGATGATAGCTCTGATGGAAAGTGAGTTAATATGTCACAATATGTTTGTAAGATTTGTGAAAACTACCTTTGCTGAATGGTCTTCAAAAGTTCATGAATTAAAAAGTCATTGAAAGTTTTATAGCTTTATTTTTTCACTGTTGAAACTATACTGCCAGATTTAAGTTGATAATCTAGTTTTGCTGTCTTGTCATCTCCTTACTGTCTGTGTAGTTGCTAGCAGACCACATTTGTACTCTCTTCTGTTTCACTTTTCAGTCTACAGAAGCTGTAGTCATGAAGCAAGAGCAAGTTGTTTTCCCAGGGCAAGGTCGGGAACTCAAGGAAAAGCATCTTGTTATCGTAGTTACAGTGCTGATGCCTAGATCCTCTGCAGACTACCTGTTTCTTTACCCCATGGAGTCTTTGCCGCACTTTAAAACTATGGCTCTGGGAGAAAACATCATGTTTTTGTTCTGGGCACTGCTTTATAACTTCAGAAACAAGACACTTTTCCTTTTCCCCACATTGCCCAAGAGCAATGACTTGTGTTTCATAGCTACATTCCCATACAGTGGAGATCATCCAGATGTTAAGGCTACATGCCTTGTTTTTATTATTTCTGCTGATAAAATGATTATTTCCATTCATCAGCAAACCAAACCCAGAACCTGTGTTAGTCCCAGCTCCCCCAGCAAACCCAATGAGAATGGTGGAAGTAGCCAACTTGAGGTAATCTATTTCTCCTCCATCCTGTCATTGTCATCATCCCTAGTATCCTTTCTGACAATGTGCTCATTTGGCTAAAGAACATAGAGAACAAAGTATTATTTTTCCAATTTAATTTCTGTATAAGAAGAAGAAGAGACTTAACCTTGATCCCAACAAAGGGGTAAAACTGAATACTTTGGGGCTTGTGATTTTCTTCCACGACTGTAGGTGATGAAGGGTGGGGATAGATTTGGCATAAATTTAATTTTCAAAAGCTACATTTAAAGAATTGTAAAAAAGACAAGCATTGCAAAAATGTACCAAGCTGTTTTTTTAAATGAAACATTTCTAGGAAGGCTTTATCATTGCCTAATAATGATCTACAAGAAAGAATTACACAGGGAAATTGTTCTGGCAGCAGTAAATTCCCTTTAGCATATTTACTTTTTATGTGCAATGATGGTTTTACTAAGTTAATATGTAATAACATTTTTTTGGAAGTCGTCTGATTTTCTGCACTGTAATATTTTCTAAAGTAAGCTAGTAAACATAAGTAGATACACTGATTTTCACTGCTTCCAATGATGATACTTGTAGGTGCTCAATACTTGCAGCAAGTGCATATGTTGCTCTTTGCCTCAATGACCCTTTACTGGCACTGCAGCATGCTGAAAATCTTCTTCGGCAGCCACGTCTCTCAGGTGCTCAGCGGTAAGAAATGTTGCACAGTGTCTGATTTGTTCTGTCTGTGGTTCCACCCTTCCTTTTCTCATGTTTACATTTGTGCTTTCTCAGATATGGCTTCTTTAAATGGAATAAAATATTTAATAGTTGTTTGTCAATACATTGTACTGAAATAGTATGAAATAGTAATAAGAGCAAAGACTCTAGATTAGAAAGATGCATCATAAGGCACATTCCCCTATATAAAAAGCAAGAACCAAGTTGCAGCAAGGGGTTTTGCAGAATAAATTTAAGTCCAATGATGATTGCAATTGATTGATAATACTTTTGGGTACTACTTTATCTCATCTTACATGTGTTTCAACGTTAATATGTCAAAACTAGAAGGATTAGGATTCTAATCAAAGACTAACTATATAGGTGCTTAAATCTGTCCACAAAAGCTAAACTTAGTGTTGTTACTTGCTCTATTTCATGTATTTATTTACCATGTTTATTCATTTACCTTTAATGTATTATCTGCATCTATCCACTAATATGTGTGTGTAATCATTATTACACCCTTCATTCACAGAAAAAAAGAAATTTTAATGTTATATTTACACACACATGCAAAAATTTATTAACAAACATATAATAATATTATAATAAAACATTAACAAATATCTTCCAGCTAAAGAGTGAAAGGAAAAGAATGAAGAGAAAGAAACGAAAATCCACTGACATCCATACAGTATAACAATTTATATTGACAGCAAAGTATATGCTCAAAAATGTACACAGGCACAAAGTTTATGATAAAGCATCAAGACCCAGCATATTGGGAGGAAGAGGAAAACCTAGAGAAAAAAATATAGGCTTTGCAACCCAGAAACTGACCTGAATTTTGAAGCCATTTTCTGGGGCATATGAAAGTAACAAATACAGTGAAGAACACTTACATAAATCCTTGTAGTTCAAATGCACACTTAGCACAAAGAATTTGTTATCCCAGCCAAACAATTTCTTGTGGACTCTTTCACAAAACACTTGCTTGGAAAAGCAGACTTTCTCTGTTCTATTGATTTTAGCATTTGGTCACAGCAGCCATGTGGTCAGTAAAAATCCAGACAGACTTAGCAATGCATGTTTAATCTCTGTCAGTAACAAATGGTTTTAAGTCAAGATAATTCATAGATGGTTCAGCTTCATCAATTTCCTATTCTTACATGCTGGCTGATTTGTAAAAGATATTGTTTTCTTTCAACATGAAGTTCACATAAATTGAAGAAAAGATGTCTCGCCATTTTGTTCAAAGACTAAGGTCTGTCATATAAGCAGATAAATGACGGTTTCATCTTGCCTTCAAACTGCATCATTAATTTTCCCACCACTTTATCAATGTACAGAATATGTTTCATGTTGTCTGTGAATGTTTTCTCTAATTCTTTAATCCTATGAAACGGCTGTGTGCTTAGCACTGTGAGACTGCTTTCCAGTGAAGCATACTGCTTCAAGGTCAGGAACTACTCGTCACATGCACTAGAAAGTTTCCCGATGAACTTGCCTTGACAATCACTGCAAACCTTCACCCACAGTTTGTAGGCTACACAACATGCAGTGTTAAAGAGGACATTCAATTCTGCCAGCTGCACATGAAAGCCTGGTGCAGAAGAAATGGGTGTGATGTCAGCCCCACTGAAGTCACTGCACAGGAAGTAGCCTGAGCTATAGAACATTTTAAAAACTTATTCTAAAGTCTATGTGATTGCTTTACGCATTAAAACAGAGGTCAAGCAGAGGGATAGTTGATAATGGGACACTAGATACATGACAGAAAACTAGCAGTGAAGTATTTATGGACATTTCTCAGTCATCATTGACATCAGATTGTGTGAATCGTGCATGAGAAAAATTGTCACTGTTTCTAGTCCAATATCTTAAGCACAGTGATGTTGCATAATTAATCATATTACTGAGAACTCTGTGTTTGTGTGCATGTTCTGCATATCTGTGTGTTGTCATGGTTTGTGCAGTTATGTAGGCAACATGTACATGGCTGAGGCTCTGGTAGCTCTGGATCGTGTGGCTGATGCCATCAGTCACCTCAGCCCAGACACTCTCACACAGGCTGACATCATTACCATGCCACCAGAAGTGAAGGCTGACCCAGGTATGCTCTCCTATCTTTGCATGCCTAACTGTGCTATCCATAGATCATATGAGAATGCTAAAGAAAAGATTAATATAAAAAAAGAAGAAATACAAATTTCTCCCATTAGCTGAATCATAAGTCATCAAATCCAGTGTTTTCTCATTACTTAATTTTTTATTAAAATATGTTTTGTATTTAGTTTTACTAAATGGTCCTGTTTGAGCTACTTATGCCTTTAAGTTGATCTCATCCAATTTGTTTTTGTTGCCTTCCTGTCTGTGCCATGCATCAGACAGGAAAAATTCGGCAGACTCTTTTTCTCATTTTCAGTTTTGAAATTCTTTGCAAACTGTGTTCAAAGCTTTCAAATGTAGTGTCAAAACTGATCTCTTAAATAAATTTCTTGCATAATCATACATACTATTCCTTTCACTCTTCATTTCTTCATCGCCATATATACACTTAGTTCATTTTTGCGATGGTGTGGTTTATTTGCTGATGCTGGTGTTTCTTGTGTGATTGATTGTTGGTTTGTAGTCTTTCAGTCTTTCATATCCAGTGGACTGAGCTTGGATCCATTATAAATTTAAATTTGCAGAAAAAATAGACAAGAATGATAAGGGAGAGAAAGAGGTGATAGAAAACTTAGAGGACAAAGGTAAGATGAACAAATTTTATAGAATTGTTTGTTTTCAGTCTTTAGTTTCATTCCAGGTTTTTTATTTTGGCTGTATTTTCATTTTAGATCCTGTTTTCTGATGGTTTTCGTTTGCTGGCATAACTTTAACAAGAATTACTACTTTGGAGGGGGAAGATACTGTTAGGTGTACTATATATGATATCTGAAATGTGTAGGGGTTATCTTGATAATCATTTTACAAGCTGCAGCTCATTCTTGCTACAACTGTATGATTTGTAGTCAGCATGTTTCATACAGCAGCCCCGTATCCTTGGATCCCACGGGACCTGCAAAAAGCAAAGGCTTTGATGCAACATAACCTGGCTGTGGCACATGCTGTCCGTGGAGAATATGACAAAGCAAACAAATATCTTTCTGAAGTGAGGCGTCACTCTTTCTTTACATTATTTTAGACGATAAATAGTATTTTTGCTTTGTATTATTTTGGTGCAGCGAGTTGGAGCACTTTGTCATCTTTGTATTTTTGTAAGACAAAACAGTTGCTTACTACAGTATTTTGCTGAGATAAAATATGCCTTTGAAGTATCTCTCTGATTTGCCAGGACAGATGTCTTTCAGATAGTTTTGTGGTGTTTTCTGGGATTTGATAGCTCATAGAAAGAAGCTGTGCATTTTTGTAAGGATGTGTGTCCATTTCAGGTTTAGTACTGTTCACTCAGAACTTGCTAAACAGCATTTACCTAGATACCCTACTCAACAAAAATTAAAGGGAAGGTTCAATATTTTAGTAAGAATTGTGGGGGTGACTGTTAATGGTTCACCATGCAAAAGGTATAGCATATAGAAGGCAGAAAGAACTTTTCATTTCTGTTTTCTATAACCATCCCTTGAAAATTAAGTCCTTTTATGGACAGATGTAATTTTCAAGTCTAATCATTTACTTAAAGACCAATACGAGTGTTCAGCAAAAATAGCTGGAAATAGAGCAAAGAATCACAAAAACATATTCCGGTGGTATTTCATGATGAAAAGGCACAAGAAATATTGGTGTTTTTCTCTTAATCATACCTGGATTTGTCAAGAAAACAAGTGACGAAAGGGTAGTATTTCTACAAATGTGGTCTGCATGAGCTGAATTCAAGGAGGAAGGATGCAATCCTCAGTAAAAGAAAACAGACCAGGACATGGTGTGCTGTTGCTGAATGTACTCTTTGACACTCAGATGGATTTACTTTTTCCTCATTGTCATTTTGCAGTTGCAGTGGCAGTAGCATAATAAAGATGATAGCTACATTTCCTAAAGATGATAGCTATAAATGATAGTGGATTAACTTTGTTTAGAGAACTCTGTATATACAAATCTCTGCTTTGTTCAAACATGCCGTGCAAACTTCGTCCCCACACCATACTTAAGAATTTGCTCAAAACATTCCAATTGTTATCCAGTCACTTATACTGTACAGGCAAGTCTTGAACTTTAAATAAGAGTTCTTACATCAATGTCAACTATACAAAAGCATAAGCTCTTAAAACCAACTAAGATTGCTGGTAAAAAGCTTAAACAAAGATCAAGCAGGCCGTGTGGGAATCTGGATGTGCAACATCGACGCTTTCTACACTGTTCTGGTCTATAAAATATTGTGACGCAGTCACAATCACATTATCATCAGTCCTATCCTTATCCAGCACAAGGCTAAAAACATGTGACAGTGTGAGGGTACCATTGATATGCAAGCTCGAAACAGGTGAAAATTAATTGAGGGTTACAAACACATAAGGAGCTTAAATGGGAACAATTGCGAGTAAGTAAACAATAAAGTTTGCATGCAGCTGAATAAGGGAGAATAAAGTTTTTACATCAATTAATATGTATCAGTTTTATAATGTAATATTATTATATATACATTATTATTATATTGGTAAAAGAGTAATTATCAGCAGTCACTATAAATATATTGTATAACTATACAATAAAATGCAATGCTGGAAATTAACCATCAAACAAATTAAAAAAATTACAGGAGCTTATCTTAGACAAATACACGTTTGAAATGCGTTTATATTTTATTAACAATAATACACATGGAAAAACTAATGCAGCCACTTAGTAACACAGAATGATAATACAACGTAGACTGCAATGATCCTGATTGTTGCCCATTAAAGTTTTATCTGGAGAAGATTTACTTACCAGTCTATCAAGTTAATTCAGTTTGGACCTTTTTATTTTGTTAACTTCAGTCAAAGCTTCTAAATAAAGTTTAAATCTGTGGGGTTGTATTCTAAAATCACATGTTTCGTTTCATGGGCAAAAAATTGCTTCTTGAACACAACAATCTGAGCAATGTTTTTTCATCCGACTCAAAGACATGCATAGATTTGTTCAACTTACTCGCTGTTACAAATACTACTTAAATGCAACAGTACTCTCCTGCATGGTGGATATTTTTCTTCTGCTTTCGTAGTGGCGGATGAAAATGCCAATGTTTCAAGACATAGCTTGAAAATTAAGCATAATTATTTACTCGTATTTTGGGAATTATTTTTTAAAAATGAACTTAATCCAATCATAAAGAAAAAATGTTGCACTCGTGTTGGCCTTTAAGCAAGGCTCAAACCCATGGCACTCTTCTTTGAATTCCAGGGCACTAACCATGCGAAGACCTTTTGCATTAGTAAAGAAATGCATAAATTGTTATAAGCCGTTTCCTTTCTTGCCTAGTTTATTCTTCATTATCATCCACTGGTACCCTTGGGTGTTGTAGGTAGATGGATAACTCTTGTTGGGTCATAAAACCTGTCTCTTAGTCTCATTGCCTTGAAATGCTTGTAAAATTCTCTTGGGGAACCTTCTGCATAGTTCATCTTGTTGCAGCTGTAGGAATCTTTGTAATCTACTGTCTTCCTACAATTAATTACTCTCATAAATCATTTTGATTTGGAAGATTTTTAAAAAGTAAATGTTGATTTGGTGGGGATGAGTCGAATGATTTGAACATGTCATTTAACACATGGCAAGCTTTAGAGTGTACAGTTTCTAGGATGTTGAATCTATTCATAGTGTAGCTTGTTTAAGTAGGTTTTTTCACTCTTGACTGGTTTCAGGGGTCAAACAATAATGGTGCACCATTGCCAGCTCAGATGTACTACCTGAAGCTCTACCTTGACCTCATGGAGGGTGAGTATTGATCATGACCTTAGGTACATGGGAACAAAATCATTTGATAATCACTTTAGTCTCAGGCATTTATTCCTGGCTAAACTGATGTTAAACTGAAGGAAATGAAGAATTGTAAACATCTGTATAATTTCTTCTTAATTTCTGCTATCACTTTTAGGACTAGAGTGGCTAAGAAGTTTTACATGTCTTACATATTAGAATTGTTGCTGAGTAAATGAATTTTCTGCTACAACAGCTGCATTAACAGTTCTTTTGTGTTGGTTATTTGCATTTATACATCAAAAATTATGAGCAATGCCAGGAAAGCATGTTCAGTTTATACATGAAGTTCTACGTTGTCTTGTGTTGGAATGTATTGTCAATGTGAAAATAAGTTATAATTTTTTTCTCCAGGAAGGAGACAGATGGCCCAGTCGGTTATCAAAGAGCACTTTGGACATGTGACACCTAACCGCTTTTAGCCATAGGTTATAAGCAGGATGCATAAGTCAATAAGTTAACAAAATCTGGATGGCCTGGTGCTATACTCGACAGAATTTTGGGCCCATTTCTGAGCATTCCTGGAAATGAAACAATGGTCCTTAGGTGATGAAGGAAGCAGTTTCTAATGCCGAAATCTTTTGTTTTAAAAAAAAGAAGCCACCAAAATCGTCAGGAGCAAATTGATTACATATGGAAGAGATTTTTTTGTGTAAGTGATATGTGTGCAGAAAATACATCATCATATTACGTGCTATGTTTTGTGTCATGTTTTTGTTCATTAGCAAAGAGAATTTTATGTCGAAACAGCATTGAGGTTAAATGGACTGGAAATAATCAGAGCTGCTTGACTATGTAAAACGTTATTAAATGTTGTACTCATTCTCATGTTCACAAGGTTCATAGTAGCTGCATGGACGTTTAACAGTGTGATGCAGAACATACCAGCAGCTTCGCACCTGATACTGCATTTGAATGTCAGGTGGATTTAAGCAAATTAGTTGCTAAGCTGCATTTAACTGTATTTAGATGGCATTAGACATTCTTTTTGTCCATTTCACTTCCTTGGTTAGGATGAGTTGCATAAAAGTTTGCATCTTCTTGCATATCGTTATCAACAAAGTTCCCGATTACCAGGCCAGAAAGCAATAGGAAAGATAATATATGACCCATGCTACTATTGCAGACACAAATTCCTGACTTTCTCCAGCAAAAATTTGACTATTCCAATCCACATGGTTGTCCATGATTTCTGTGAAACAAGGAATCTGGTACTTTTTCAAAGATTATTCAAAACAAAACCAATTTTGTCAATTTCACTGTTTTTGTCTCTATATATTTGAGATAAAGCAAAATAGGGTAAAAACAATAATGTTATTGAAATTGATGAAATCAGATGCACAGATCTCTTTCTTCTTATTAACTGATGTGCCATCATCTTTCATGACTAACCACTACCAACAGTCAAAACTGGCAAACGAAACGGACATTTTTTAATATTTGGGTCATTCTCATTCCAAACTTCTATATGACAAGCCAAACCCGTTCCAGAACTCAATGCTTTTACTTTCATGGAGCTCTGATGGGCAGGTGATAGTTTACTCTGCTGTGTTTCCTAATTTTTGACATTGTAGAGATTGCCTGTTGTGCTCTATTACCTATCAAAAAATTGGTTATTAGTCTCACTAAAACACCAAACTATAGCAACACAGATTCCGCATTATGATCACATTGTCGATATCTGTCATACACAGTTCTTTCTTTAGCAAGACCTGCCTCGCTTTGATACATGATGACTGTCCTTAAGTATCCACCCCTCAGCCTTCTGTCTTCCTCCACCAAAAACTCCTTTCTAGCTGTCAACTCAATTCATCAGTCTTTGATCTCGCTTTGATGAGAGCTCACCAACAAACTTTTTTTTTTTTTTTTCATCCTTCAAGGAAGATGACAAGCGACAGTGGCAAGTTCTAGTGCTTCGAATTCCGATCGCAAATTTAGAACTGGTAAGTGGAGAACAACTGATGATGTGAAATCCTGAGGGTCTTTCGTATGAAATCGGTGTCTTACAGCAACATCCAATCAGCATTTGGCAGTTTTCTTAGTGCCGTGCGCAAACTGAAATGGCGGGGAGCGGGGCCGACCGTATGTGTGTGACTTAGGTACACGATTTCAGCTTCAGTGATATGGATAAAGAGCGATTTGAATCAAAGAGAAGTTCTTAGTCTGACAAAGTCGCTTACACAGTTGCCTGTTCTTGCCGAAGTAATAATTTTAGTGGGTAGCAGAAACAAAGCAAAACGATGTCTGACTTAGAATGCTTAACAAACAGTCCTGCACCGTCCGCGTTTTTAGAGCGCTTGCTGTCGTAATTGTAATAAACTTATTATTTCGTATTTGATGATGATGATGATGATGCCCATTTGTAATGCTCAGGTATCCATTCAGAAGAATGCTCATTGCGCAGCAAAAACAAAATAAAAAATAAAGTAAATAGATAAAACACCAGGAAAGTAAAATTAAAGACAGAAGTGTTGCTTGGTTGTTTAAGTTTAAGTCCATCTTAAATAAACAGATGGGTCTTCAGTCTTTTTCGAAACATGGTTGGTGAGGTGATGGTGGACAGTGACGATGGCAGAGCATTCCACAGCTTAGGTGCGGCGTTTGTGAAGACCCTGGCTCCAGTGCGCTTCTTGTTTGTGTCTTCCACTGTAGGGAGACAGAAGCGTGACTGGGAGCCAGAGCGCAGGCTATGTGACGGCTGGTAAGGAGGAACTACATTTTAAACATGCAGGACTGAGCAATTGAAAGCACTTTGTGGTCAGTGCGCTTGTTCACTGGAAGCCAGTGAAAGCTCTGTAGGATAGGGGTGATGTGCTCAGTGGACGACTTTGCACGGGTGACAATACTGGCGGCAGTGTTTTGAACTATTTTTACTTTTTATGCATTTTTGGGGATTCTTCAAGCACATTACGGCGAATTTAAAGGCCGATGGAAAAACTGCGCATTTTTAGTTCTGAAAGGATTCCTTCCTGTTCTAAAAACAATTTGTGCAACAGTTTTATGGACAATTATTAATGTTTATCTTGCAACAACGCTAATTTTCCTATATACAGTTATTTTGGAATCAATGCCTGATGCTTCAACACGCATCATTCACGCTCCATTTCTCTCCAAGCCTAGCACGCCGTGATATAGCCATAGTTGCTGGCACGGCGTTAAACACAACCAACCAACTCTAAGCCTAGCAAAGAAGTTCGAGCTTAGCTCGTCGCGGTATGTAACGCTTGTATGTTTTCACTGACTTTCACATCCACGATGTAGTGTTGGCACCTAGCTGATTGAGCATGGGTCATTTATCTGAAAAACGGATACGAAAAGTCGGCCGCATGCTGTTGAGTTTGCTGACAGCACGAAGTTTGCAATTGCGATTTTCGTCTGTCCATTTAAGCAGATAACATTTTCTCCTACTTTTTTTTTTTTTTAACTTAACCGTTGCGACAGTTTGTAACACAGCAGTGGTCTTTTCCACCCACCTCTTTACATTCTGGCGTATCGGTAAAGACTGACAAACTGAACCAACCCCGCCCCCTCTCCTCTTTTTTTTTTGCGACGAGCGTGTACTGCGCATGCAATGAATAATTGGTGAAATACTATTGATCATCGATTCAATATGGTCGTTTCAGTCATTAGTGCCGCACCGCCTGTCTAAATGTGCGCTCACTCGTGAACTTTGAGCCCTTCTGTTTTGCAACAATCCTGACGGATCCTAGCATAACCCTCTGTATTTTTTTATGTTCAGCTTGACTTCGCACTGAATCAATACCTGCGATTAATAGTTTCCTTCTTTGCCGCAGAGACACGTAAAGAATGTTTTGTCATTTTGCACTCCTTGTAGCCATGACAAACATGAGTTTTAAATCTCCGAGCCACAGTTGATTAGCGCTTTAACGGCATCGCCAATATTAAAAACAAAGGACAACCTAACTAGCGCAAATAGCGGTTTTCAAATACGGAGATTATGTCGCATCCAGTTGATTTTGGCTTCTTAAGAACAATGAAAACGCATATTGACTTTTCAGTTTATATTTCAATGCTTAAAAAAAAATTTTGAAGCAAATTAACCATTTTTTTTCTAATTTCAAGTTTTTACTAGCCACACAACTCTGATAATGATGAATAATATTTTTATGGCTTATTTCACACATTAAATTAGGCTGTTTGCTGTACTGAAATAAACATGAAACAAATCTATAGAAACACATTAAGACAGCATAACAAGGAGCAAGATCTTGCATCTCTATTTGCAGCAAGCTCTTAAAATATGCATGGTTAAGGCTCTAATTAGAGGGAATTTGCATACATAAGTCCTTATTTCACACAGCACAAAGCTTTCAAAGGTTTCAATACTTTATTTTTAAAAAGGAGGTAGTAAAAGGTCGAAACCAACAAAGCGCACACAACAATTATTCCCCAAAATTAAGAAGGAAAAAAAAACCCACTTTGCTTGGTGTTATTAATCAACGTCAAGCTTTGAGGTAACCTTGAAACAATGTAAAGACTGTTTATGTATGAGGATTTTTGTTAGATAACACCAGCAACAGCCAGCGATTAAGAACAAACTGTATGCGTTTCTTGACACCTGAGATTTTGTTGCATTTTCCATTCATTCGCAGCATTCCATATACCAAATATATTTCAGTTCCAATAGATGACCATCTTCACATCTGAGCCATCAAGAGCATGTACAAGAACAATTATCTGGTGACCAATTTGAGGAATTTTACAGAACACATTTCACCTTCATCACACGGACTTACTATGTCCGACTGGAAGTTCTTGGGAAAGGGTTTTTGATAATATGATGGTAGTTGATAAAATATTCTCCTTGTAAATATTTATCCTAAAAGAAAAGTATTCACAATAACAGTGCATAAATGCTTTTCAATTTAACATTTAAAAATTCTTATGTACTGATCATTTGCATTACTTTACATAAAAAAAATTATCAATTTTTTATTGGATGATGTAAATGATAATGATAATCGTTAGATGTTCTGTGAACATGTTCAGGACTAGAAAACAGTTGACATTTAAGACAAAGAATGGCACCCACTTTGTTCTAAGAACACTTTACCGATCATATTGCTGAGGATATATGGATCGGAAATCTCTCCAAGACGTGTAGAACTCTTTTCATGGCAGTTCTAATGCGAAGTTGGCAGGAATGAAAACTGCTCTAAGAACAGTATGTTGGTTGTGTTTGCTTCCCTTCTGAACTGTAAAGCTGGACTTCTAAAACATACTCTTAATCTGTAGCTAACTTGGTCCTGCACACTTCTCATAATTACCCTTTCATATTATGTCAGAAACCAAAGTTGGTCCAAATTTTACTGAGCAAAGCTTGAAAAATGTTTGCAATGGCTCAAGTTTAGTGCGGTCAACTAAGCACATGCTGTAGATGAGAAAATATCTAGTGATCCTATCATGCAGTATGGAATCCATGAAAAAATGCAAAAAACCTCCTTGATGGAACTATTTTCTCTTCAACTATTTGCACAAACCACTATCGCCCCCCTCCCCCCCAAAAAAACCCAAACAAAATACTGACATTCTCTTACCTGAAGCATACACACACATAATTAAGAACACAACATCTATGAGGAAAACCTTGCTCATTTTCTTACATAAATTACCTTGACATCCAATGATGCACGTTTAGCCTATGCTGGGTAGTCTCAGCCCTGCTTTCCAAATTCAGATCTTACAATCCTGTAAGGATTTCCTGCATAGTAATGAATGTATTTATCTTTATTATAAAATGTCACAGGTTTATTCTTTTGCTTTTAAGGTTATAAAATCACTACAAACAACCTACAGAAGATGAAGGCTTTTTAGAGATAGGTTTTAACTCATTCAATATGGGTGTATCAATGCAATTGTGCTACAGCTATGAAGATGTTTGCATTCGTGGGTGAACTGCAAGGGAAGAGTTAAAATGATTTTATACCTTTTATAAATAAATCATAAAAGACAAAAACCCCTAATCTTGCTCAATTCTCAAAAGAAATTAAAACCTTGCCTTGACAAACAAAACTGCAACACTTTCAGCCTAAAGGCAATCTCAGCTGCTTTCCATTCTAGAATTTTTTTTTCCAGTCTAGAATTTGTATTCCAGTGATCCACTCCTGATCAATATTCTTTGCTATTTATCTATTATAAAATAGACTAGTTCCTATTTTATCTTACTTATAAGCCATGAGCAAATGATACAAGTAGATGAGATTGGCAAAATAATTTTCTTCTTTACTTGATTAACAATGCATAAACACAAAAATGGTACTTAGATAAGGGAAGTACTTGGAGGTACTTTGTGGGCAGTCCATCCCCTCTGAAAAAGGCATTTAGGCAGCACTAAATGCTGTATAGATCCAATACATGAATGACATCCAAGTATTTTTTTAGGTTCTGTTTCCTAGCACCACAACTAATGTGTTTAGAATCGGTAGCCAATCTCAGCACACTAACAGGTCTAAAGTATCCTAATGATACATATGTTTCTTGTGCTGTCAACTTTGCAATAAACAGATTGAAATAAACTGCATTTACCTAAACATGTTTCTCAGAAAAAGTACAAAAGTATGTTTACCATGGTGTCACATATGGCAGGTCATCAACATTAGTTCAGCTGCCAATCTTCACTGTTGCATGACAAATATATTGGAGAGATTTCCCCAAGGTCAACTGCCACAATCACCACTGAGCATAACCGAGCTCTCCATTTCAGTGTAAACCACATCAAGCTATATGACCTACATAAACTCCTGATCTGCTCTCAATGCCAATAATTGTACTTTTATGATATAAAGTGCTCCTGTTCCACAGCTTGCAATATGAGTACTGCAGTACATGATTATCTAAGTAAAATCATAAAAGGTAAAACAATATCAAGCCTGTGAAGTTCTCTAGTTAATTAACAGGGAACTTACTATATACCTGAACAATCAACAAAAATACACAGTAGTCATTAATAATCCCCTTTCACATTTAAGAAAAAAAGTTATAAAACATGTTTGATATTAAAACATACAAAGACAAACTTCATATCCCAGTAAAAAAAAAAAAAAAAAGCTTGGACCAGTGACATGCTAAATTGGTTTGACACTGTCAAACACAACCGACAAAATTATCAAGCTCAAGCAGTACGTATTTCAGTCCTAAAAGCAAAGCCCTGAGAGAAAAAGCATTGACAATTCCACAATAAAAGCACTCAAAAGCTGGACAGCTGCTGAATGTACTTTTGCATTATCTTTTAGCTTAATTTTTGTTGCAAAGTACAAGTGAGCAATGGCAGTGACACAAGATGTACATTTCCAAGATAATTATAAATACGGGAGTTGGGGTCTTTGCTACGTCTGTGCATTGTGCACTTTTATTTACACTGTCGCACTCTTTTGACATTTTAATTTCCAAATTTAAGCATGATCAACATCAGAGCTATCTACATGCACCCCAAAAAATGTAGCTCTGGCTGCTGACCATCTCAATCATACCACCAGCATTTGATTACAAGTGAAGCAATGCCAGGCAGCAATCATGATTTTTTTGCGTATATAATAGTTCTAGCAGTGCTTCTTTGGGAACATGCCATCTTTAAATTAATTTGAGAGCAGGAGGCTAGTATGGAGTAAGACAGCAGTCATAACCTCACTTTCAATTTTGATCATAAATGTCTGCTCTAGCTTCTGATCGACAAGCTCATACATGTATATGTGCTTTCTCTTTGTGCACATCAAACACACCTCTGTGCTGTTTCTCAGACAGCCACTTCTGCATGAAGCCTCTTAGGCTCTGTCATCATGACAAACACTCACAGTGTTGCAGCAATGATAGATGAAAACAATTAAAACAATCACCGGTCACCTGAACAAACAACAAATTAATAATAAAACACTTTACCGATCACTTGAGGATCCTTGAGCCACAGTCCCAAAAAACACAAAAGTACGCCATCCTGGTCTCACAAGACACTATCACATCATATTGTTATCTGAAAACAGTAATCGTTCATCTGGGATTTGTCACATAATTTATGCAAAACACCTGCAAGCTGCCCAAGTCAAAAAACTGGCTCTGATGCTTGAACCCAGACAACACATTAAAACTACATGGAAAAGTGTGGTCTGAAAATACAAGCCCAGTTGGTGGGACTGGGAAGCGGAGAGGGTGGGTGGGGGAATGGGTGAGAGGTTACAGGTGAGGAAAAAATAACTGCACATTAGTCTGAACTGGAAACCTTTTAACAATCAAATCTGTATACAATGGTCACATGAGCGTGTTGGTTCATTGTTTGGTAAAGAGGAAATGGTGCAGAGCTCTATAGTCAATACATCTGCAAATTACAGGCCTCTTATCCATAAAAATGCCAGTCTGACTTTACAGAAACCCTCCATTTCCCACATATGAAGCAGACACGCTGCAGCTAGTACCTGAGCTTGTAGTTTTCTTAGTTCATGCATCAGACCTGCTCTCCATTGAGTGCAAACCCTACAACATGAGACCTCTACAAAATTACGAAAAAAAAAAGAGAAGAAAAATGTTAGTCATGCCTAAAATATTTAGAAAAGGCTAAAAAATAAATGTTTACCAAGAATAACAATCAACGATAGAGCAGCGATTGTTAGACTGCAAATCTACAAATGGACAATGCAAAAGTGATGAGATTAAGTCCATATAATATGTGGTAACACATCAAAAGGCTGCATCAAAACTAGAGTCCTAAAATACATGTAAAATCCCTGAGGCATCAACAGACAAAGCACAGGTAACAAAGCTAGAATGCCCCTTTCTAGAACATGAAGCTTCAAGCATTTTGGAGCTAAAAATGTTTAGGATTGCAGGATGCATCCTGCAAAAAAAGCCACACTGCATTTTTCACACCATGAATGCTGTTGGAAGTTTTGCTTCCAGCTCTTGATGACCCAGCATCATTTTTCAGGGTATCCTTACCATTATTCATCAAAGATCCAGCTCTTCTTCTCAATGGAAATGGCAATGTGTGGTTTCTACTCTCACAGTTCCCCATCACGGCTCTTCTTGTTCCACCATTCTCCAGAGATTCATCGGAATTGGACAACGATGACGTGCGCTCCTCAGACTGATACATACACAGCAGTGAACCGTCAGGCGCTGAAGCGATGGTAAGGAGTCGTTGCGTGTTGCCTTCACGATTTTGTGTTGTATATATGGCAGTTGGATGAAGAAGGACTTCACGCGACATGCCAACATAATGCCGTTCATTGCTTGAAGTAGGATCAGCTAGAAAACTGCCAAAAAGCTCCTTAGAAAATACCAATATTCTCATATTCTTTGAATCGGCTAAGAGAACATTGTCCAACCTGTCCACACAAATCCCCTGTGGACGATTCAGCCCAGTCAGGCCATCTGCCTTTGCCACCCGATAAACTGCAAATGCTGCAAACCCAGTTGATGCTGCAAAAACCACCAGCCTGTGAAAATTAAAATCTGTAGCATAAAGATTTCCTTGGCTGTCAAAGGTAATACCTCGAACACTGTCCAGCAGGAATGATTCACCTATAGTCTTGAGGAAGTTTCCATCCTTATCCAAAAGTTGTATTCGATTATTCTTGGAATCAGAGACTGCCATATTTCCATCAGGACTGTATGCAATATCCCATGGAAAGTTGAAGGCCAGTGGTGGGGGCTTCTTGACTTGATGTGATGCAGTCAGCGCGCCAGCTTCAAAAAGAAAGCGCCCTTTTTCTGTAAAGACCTGTATTCTATGGTTGTCCTTGTCCACAACTGCAACCCTGCCATCAAATGTGCTATATGCAATGCTTACTGGCTTCTTGAACTGTCCTGGTCCTTCTCCCTCTTCACCGAATGTGAACTCGATAGGGCCAATATGATGACCCTCTTTAATGGAGCAAACAACAATTCTGTGATTTCCACGATCTGCTATGTACAATCTGGGTGAAGATCTGTTGACAGCCATTCCCCATGCTCTGTTTAGCTCACCACGGTCAAGGAAGACTGCATCTGGCCCCTTTGATAAGCTAACATAGGTATATCCATCTTGGCAATTGATTGTGTATGGGCTTGCAGCAACCCGGTGACCCCGAACCTTGATCATCAGCGTATGTTTGCCTTTGTCTGAAAATGTGAAATTGAAAATATAGTTTTCATCTATTTTATCTACAATTAATGCCTGCTCCTTTTTGTCTGGAGTTGTTATGTAGGCTGAAAATCCTTGATCACACACTGACTGGTTTGCAGCATTTTGTGGAATAACAACAAATTTTCCTTTGGCTCCACAAACTGTGTAGTGAAGATCTTCACTCCTAACAATACATGACTTTGGTTCAGATTCTGAGGTGACCGATCCAATAGCAGAAATATATTGTAAGACTTTCTCATCTGGTGGCAAAAACTTGTAATCCATCACATTGAATGGGCCGAGGGTTTCTTCTTGCAGCCGCTGCAAGAAAGCAACAATATCTGCACTCTGAGGGCAAGTTGCAAAGCCTTGCTCAGATTCCAGTGTACGCCTGATGCTAGACATTAACTGGCGTATCTCAACCAGGTCTGCTTCAGTTTTAAGCAAGTATTCTTTCAATGTTGCACGTTTGCCTTCAGCAATCTTGTGACTTTCAACCAACTTATTTTGCTCTGTTTCAGACAGCTTCTCTTGGATCATCCTGAAGTGATCTTTTATTTCAGCACACACTGTGTCTTCCCTGTTATCAATCAGTATTGGCTGTTCAAACAAGTAATCTTTATAGGATTCCCTGTCCCTTTCTACTAAATGAAGCTTATCCCACAACTCTGCTATCTGGTCCCACTGGGTTAAATCCTCACTGGAGCTGTTTTGAATGCCTGACCGGCATTCCGATTCTTCTGTACATTTGTTAGACACTTCACTGCACCTGCACACATGCAGGTGACTGGTTGAAGGGCCATTTACTCGAAAAGACAATTTATCATTTGAAGTGAGTATTGGAGTCTTCTTTGAATGAACTGAACCTACAGGCAGTGAAGATGCTTTTTCTACTAGCGATGAAATTGGTGACTTTGGATGTGGCCACTGGCCTGGCTGGTTTTGAAAACCAAATGGAGAAAACCTCTCCATGTTACAAGAATCACCATATGGTGCTAAAACAGACCTGCCACTTTGCTCCCACATGGACTGTTGACTTTCAAACTGGTTTTCCTGAAATAGTTGCTTTGTAAACTGACTAGGTAATTCATTTCTCAGATCTTTACAATCAAGTGCTGGAGAATTTCTTTGGCTGAGGGCACGAGAATCTTTTTCCACAGCAGACCCTGAAGATGGCTTCAAAAGCTGATTAGAAACCAATGTTGAATTGGTGCTGCAAGACCTGAGAGATGTACTAAAAATCTGATTGGTCATTAAGTCACTGGGATGGTTGGTTATAGCCCTTGCTGTTGAAACAGGTGCAGATGAATGATGGGAACGAACTTTGGAAGCACTGCTCTCATGAGACTGAAATGGATCGCTAGAAAATGGGGTCTGATGATTGGGCAAAATATGGTTTTGAGGACCTGGTGGGGCCTGTACAGAAAGTAGGTGGTAACATTGGGTTCCCTGAGGTTGAGACTGGCGTACCTGAGAGGATTGGAACTGCCGAGGCAGCTGGTGCTGCTGGAAATTTTGCTGCATTGTCTGCTGTACGTGCGAGGCCGGTTTTACATGATAGGAGTCGTCCGGTGGCAAAGCCGCAGGAAATGGTGCTACTGAACATGGCTGCTCTTGCTTAAAAAATGTGAATGTGATGGGTGTCGGACTTGAGGTAGACTTCTGTTGAACTGGGTGCTCCTCAAAGTAAAAGACATGTGGATGGGTGTATTGAGGTTCTGCCACCGCGTTTTGATATATCTGTGCACACTGCTTGCACAGATGCTTGTCATTAAACTCAGAGATGTGGTTTGCTGTGCTGTTGCACACCATACAGACACCACCAGATATCTCCTGGCTCTGTGGGATAAGAAGCATCTCCATCCCCAAGCTATGCCTATGTTGCTGAGACATCTGCTGAAGAAAATAAAAGAAAAACATTTATTAGCAACAACAACAAATCAGAAAATGAGTCTATAAGAACCCAGTATAATTTGGAATGAGAGGTTTCTTTGGTCAAGCTTTCTGAATGTCAATAACACATGGTCAGGTCTTTTTCTTCCCTTCTGCTCACATGAGAAATACTGGGTGCTTATAATTCCAAACTTCTGTAAAGATGCAACTGCACAATGACAAAAACAGCATGAACAGGTCTTGGTGCATAATAATCTAACTGTAATAATAGTACCACTTGATTAACAAGCTGTTTTACAAAGAAACTTCAAATTGCTCACTCATTTTACAAAGTACAACTATGAGCAATTCATGTATAGGAAAAGATGTACATTCATGCAACCCAAGCCTTACATATATACTTCTTTTTCGTCCTCAAAGACAGATGTACATTAGCATTACCATCACCATCACCAGTGAGCATAAAAGCCAAAAAGAAGTCTTTTATAATGACAGCAAGCCAAGCACAGAATTAAGCATGCTCTAGTTACAATCATCAATGGGAAGTCTGACAAATAGTGTGTGAGTATTTGTACCAGCTATGGTGGAATCGGGGAAACAGGTCAGTAGAATTTGAAGGTGAGTGTAGTGAAGTGGTGGGATTGAAAAATTAGAGAGGAGTTGGATTTTGATGGTAATCATCAAGCACGATTCTGCATATTTCTCTAGCTTTATTACTTTACTTGATATTGTCCACAAATTGTGGCATTTGACAGAAAAATTGCTTGATTAACAGAGAAATTAACTAGTGACCAAACTTTATGCAGAAAAACAAATTTGCTCAATGACTAATTACAACCGCCAAAAGAAACTGAATAATGAAAAGGAAAGTAACAGAAAAAATGTTTTATACATTATCTGCCTTTGAGAACTCTCCTGCTCATCTATTTCTCTTTCAAGCCTATAATCATTCTTCACCTTCTTCATGAGACATAGAGAATGTGATATTACAGTCAAAACCAAAATGAAATAAATGCAGAGATTATTATGACCATCAGTGCATGGTACAATGTAAGGCTTCTCAAGCAGAAAATGGTGGCACTGAAAGACAGCAGAACTTCAGGAGCTTCATCTAGGTGTATCCAAATCTGCTGTGAGTCAGTTTTGTAATAGGCAGATGTGAAGTTTAATGCAGTCTTAAAAAGTCAATCATACTTAGCACATGATGTTTTATGTCAGCTTTTCAATTTTAACATGGCATTTTAATTGTACTTTAACTTTCCAATCTACTAGAAAATGATGCCACATAATTAAACTATTGCACACATATACATGTTTTAGGCATTTTCAACCGGTACTACCAACGTATTGGATATACTTAGCTAGGAAGTACAATAACCTTTTTTGATGATTATTCCAGCTGTCAGCAAAACGGAATGGGAAGTTGTATTCATTAATCTCTAATACATGTAGTCTCTCTACTTGCAAACATTTTTTTTTCACAAACAACAAAAAAGAAAGCAGCTCCCAAATTTTGCTAATTAAATGAATACCAGTCTAAAGAACTGTTGAAATAAAATGTAAACATTCTTGTTTGCAAAGCCCCCTTTTTTTCAAGCACTAAGTGACCTCAGAGCGAATAAGGCAGAGACACATTAAGGCATGCAGAGACTGACACACAGTATGTCAGCCTTGAAACTACAAAAATAAATAAACAAAATAAAATTTAAAAAATAAAAAAGAGTAAGAAAGTTCCAAGCTCAAGCTTTATTGTCAATAGCAGGCACTTTCACCTCATAATTAAAACCATGTCACATCAGCGCTGGACATAAGCAGGACACAAAAAGAACTCAAGCACTCCACTCATTTTGTTTCCACACCAGTAATGTGAGCTAAAGCAGTATGTGGTGCTTATGCTTCAACAAAGTAAAATCAATACTACTGCTAGTGCTATAGTTGTGAGAAGAAGCTCTTTTAAAAACTGCCACTGACTTCCTAATAAGATGCATGTTATAATCAAAATTGAACTGCTTACATGGTACGATTTTTATACTTATTCTTTGAAGCACAATAAGAACAAAAATAAAACCATTTTTTAAAGTCTTGCTCATGTTTTCTAGGATTTTGCTATTATTTAATGTTGTACACATAGTCGATATAAAAACTTAGGACTAAAGTGTATCCTAGTGTCAAAATGAAAGCTTGCAAGATTATCCATAGCTTTGTTTACAATTTTAAACTACAAAAATTAACAATTAAAATTATGGAACAAATAATTAATAATGTTTTATATAATCCGAGGATTTACTCTTGCAGGCTCTCACCTGATTGATTTTATTTGTATGCCTTTTTTCTACATAAATAAACTGGTACATATTCTTTCATAATAAAAATTTTTATGCTCACTTATCTCCTAGCAAATGGTAAGATGATATTAAAATTTTTTAAGAAATCTGTTGAAAATAGCATACAGCAGTATAACAGTTATGGTGTGAAAGGACGAAAAAAGTGGGATGAAACTAACAGAAGCAGCGTTTTAAAACTGTAAAAGATACCTGCTGCGACAATTCCTGCTGATCCTCTTGGACGGAAAACAAATCTGACGCTTGTTGCACATTAAACTGCAGCAAAACATCTGGCCCTAACATATCGGCTATGCAGCCCTCGTCGTGATTTGCATCTGAATTGCTTTCCTGAGCACTGTTCACGAACGATTCGCTTCGCTTACGTCGATCAGCGCAAATGGGGCAGAGGATCGAGGAATAGTGAGTCGGAAACTTGTATTTGTACCAGCAATGTTCACAAATGTGGTGACCACAACCTGAAAAAGCCAGGGCTCGATATTCAATGCTTCTCTCGCAGACACAACACTCGCCGAAAATATCTCCGGGAAACTTAGCAGCCATGGTCAGCAGATCAGTGGTGAGGTAGATTTAGACCCGTAAAAACGAATTTTGAAAATTATTTACTGCTATCACATCATGGTTTGTTGATCAGCAGACTCAATGCCACTTACTATTTTGGTTGCAAGAGGGAACGCAACCTTCTTGAGCGTGCAGCTGAAAGTCTTAGGTGGCTCCGTTTGAGGCCTTGTCCAGCGCATCTTGTGTCAGGTACTCCACACGAATTTAATAAATAAGGTGCACAGGTAGTATCTTCTAGGGTGGAGTGTGAATCCGAACTACCATTGTAGGCGGTGTGTAACCCATTTTATTGTGATGCGCCATCTTTTCCACACACAAACTGGGTTGGATACCTAACCTTATTCCATAACGACATTGCAGCCAATCGGAACAGGGCTCTCAACGCCGTGTCGGCCGCCAACCTGAGCAAACCTCGAATGTAGGTCACAGGGGAGAAGCAATGGCAGCCGCCATTCGTAACAGGCGACGCGAGGCGGAAGTTTTGCGGCACACGCTGTCGGAATTAATTTGTGAAGACGTTGTTTTTACGAAATCCAGAAGGAAAAGAACTGAACGGTCTTACAACGTGTGACGCTGGTTATTTTTCGAGACAGTTAAAAAAAAACAACAACAACAACCAAACCTTTTGATGTAGACATATTTATGATATTTGTTGAGTTTGGATCAACGTGTGTCATTGGTAAGATACATAGGTCTATATATTAGATAAACTATGTGGTGACTAAAAACACCTATTATCCTCGCTTTCTTGATTATATTTTGTGTGTTTGTGAATGCGTCGAACTGACGTTCACCAATGAAATGCATGTATTATTCACAAAAAAATTCTGTCTTGCACATTTACCTGATTTCACAAAGGGTTGGGGAATGAAATTCAAGGAAGGAGATATATGGACTCCACACTGGGGGCGGGGGTGGCCAACTCCATGCTGACGGTGAACGAAGCTCACATTCTTTGCTCCTGGCCGCATCTTTATTTGAGGGGGGCGGCTGCCCCCTTGGTTCCTACGCCACTGCCTTCACGTTACATAAAGCTGACTTCGAGAAAAGTGAGCCCGAGGTATCTAATACCTCACATCATGAACGTTGATCTACGTTCATGCTCACATTCTAACGGAGCGAAAAGGGTTAGGGGACGATCGACCTTAACCTAAAGAGTTACCGAAGTGGATAAAATAAGGTTTATATCGCTCCCACCTCTTCCCCCCCCCCTTACCTCTACATTCTTGCCTCCTCAACCGTGGTTGTTGCTACATTTGACAGAAACAGTTGTTCTCCACCGCTGCTATTCTTTTCCCAGGTAAACACACACACACACACACACACAGAGAGAGAGAGTTAAGATGCTAAGTATGTGATTGCCCAGTGACCTTACCCACAGTTCTGTGCCTCGCTGAATTCCCAAGAGGACCCAACTGCATATGGTATCTAAGAAGAAACAAATTAGTATCGCTGTTTGTTTTAGCTGGGGTTTTCAAGGGCAAATTTTCTAGTCTGAGTTATTACTAATAGTTCTTATATTGTTCCTGGTTCTAACTATAGAAGCTACTCACCACATCATGGTGACATCATGACCCTTTCAAACTACTTCACACTGAAACCTTTCTATCCCTGCCCAATGTTGGAATGCTAAGTACAGAACTGTGAATGGGGCTAAAGGGGACTGATGGTGGCCGGAAGGTTGTTTGGCTGCCGCCAGGATCCGTTACAGAGGTGAGAAAAGAATTGGGACAGAACTGTACATAGTGTTATCGATCCCTATATCCGTCGTCTTTACAGACTCACACCCCGCCTCACTTTCTCCAATCTTCCAACTCACTCTGACATAAACGACATGGTTTTTAAGGTTACACATGCGCTAACATATATTACTGTCAGAAATTACAGAATTTTAAGAGTACGTTTTTCATGCGCCAGTACCGTAAATTTCGGACGATAAGCCGCGACTTTTGTCCCCAGCTTTAAATCCGGCGGCTTAAGCAGCGATGCGGCTTGTTTGCGGATTTTTCAGATTCCGATTAAGTTTTCGATGAGCTCCACGTTAAAGTGTTAACTGTTATCGTTGTTACAGTGTTAACTGTTCACATTTTAAAATCAAAGCCGCATACAATTGAACCATTCAGATCAGTTGCTGAAGCACACATCCTCATCATGCCGACGAAATGCCTACGATGCAACTTTCAAGTGATAAATATTTGCGGTTTGTAAACCAGTGCGGCTTATTTGTGAACAAAGAGGACATTTAAAAAACATTTTAGTGGGTGCGGCTTATATACAGGTGCACTCAATAGACCGAAATTTACGGTAATGTAATTTTGTATAATTTTCTGTGACGTTAAGACATTATGTTGCTTTGGGCTGTATGTTACTTGATCTCGAAATGACCCGTGTAGATAGCATTTTCTATGCCTATGTACATAACTTGCAAGGAATCTGTGATACATGCTGTTTGTAAGGAACGTGTGTTAAGATTTATTTTTGTTTGATGCCTTACATTTTTGGCAGTTTAATATTGGAATTAATAATTGCTTTATTTCAGAATGCATGTACTAAATACTAAATTTTCTGGAACACTTTATTTAACATAAAATGTGACGTTGATGCACACACAGGAAGGCTCAGTTTAAATTAAACTAGCAGTTGCTTCGGATAGCACACCAATCTGGCCTTCAGAAAGGCAAAAAACAAAAACAAACAAAACCCCCCAAACCTCCCCCCCCCCAAAAAAAAACACACACACAAAGGGTTAGAACTGTGACTGAAGAAATTTGACTGTACCCATGGTTAGTCCCCACCCCCCATATGTATGATTAAATATATAATATCAAGAAGCACCAAAATAATGCCAGGAGCAGTTTAATGGGACACCATTAAAGTTTATTTTTGAGAACAGCACATATTTTAGTGCTGCTTTTTAGCAAGCTTAAATTGAAATGTGGTGAATTAAAGAATGGCTTACGATCATATGAAGTTATCTCGATTAATATAGGTGTTTAAAATTCAGCTTCTAAAGCCACAGTTGAGAGTATAACAAGTATAACTGTGATCGGCGGCACACTATGTTGTTAGCCGAATGGACAAGATGGGAGTGACAGACGTCAACAATCTACCCCATCTTCTACCCTCCAGACACCTTTAACTGGCGACACTGACATCAACTGTGAGACCCATGGAGAAACCAATTCTGCAGTGACCAGTGGCCATATACCCACAAGCGAAAATGTCCCAGCTATGAACAGAACAAAGTCAAGTGCAGTAAACAAAACTAAGAGCAATTAAGAACGATAATCCTGACTGCAACGACCGATCGCCGAACAGTGGCAGGGGACCTAATCGACCTGCAACCCGACTACGACAACTTCAACTTCAATAACGTGCCACGTTGGTTAATTCCACACAACAGCAACTGCCAGCAACCTGGACCAAAGAATCGCTACAATCATCCAGTGTTAGTGTGAAAAGCAAACCTAAGCCCGATAGACGGAACTGGGAACGAACGAGAACAGGAACCCCTATACCACGAGGTGAAGACTCGGCCGTGGTTTTAACAGTTTAAATACACCAGACATCTTGGTTAGTACCAATAATCCTACACAAGCGCATAAGCCGCCGATTTTATTTCTCTCATGGAATGTTGACGGGCTTCTTTCTAAAATGACTGACAGCGACTTTATTTTATGTGTAACTAAATTTGATTTCATGTACCTCGTTGAAACTTGGATCCTTGAGTGCTTTGAAAGTGATCTGTTTGCGCGCTATGACTCCTTTGAACTACCCGTTAAAAAATTATCTACCCAGAATCAAGGATCAGGAGGAATAATGATTTTAGTAAACAAAAACCGCAGCAGATTTATCAAACAAATTGAAGTGAACTTTGATTATATCGTAGTTATTAAAATCTCTTGTCAGTACTATTACAGACGTGTACCTCGTATGCACATACCTACCGCCTGCTGACTCTCCGTTATATGAGACATCAGACTTTGATAATGGGGTGTTTATCATAGAACAATGTTTACAGGAACTTGCGGAACTAACTTTCATTTATCATTTGTCATTTATCATTTATCAATGCTAGAACATCAAACAAAACCCCTGTATCTGAGGACCTTTCAGCAGAGCTAAGTAAGGATGATGCTAGCAACACTAACATTAGACAGTCCCAATACTATGTCAGATGTTGGTGAGTTATTATTAGAGCTGTGCTCAGCCTTTGACCTTTCTATTTTAAATGGAACATGTGATGGCGATGAAAATGTCCACTTTACTTATAAATACCAAACAGGCTGCAGTGTTGTAGACTATTTTATCTTTTCTAATTCTATTGTCCACCTACCAAAAAAATGAACTGTCGATAAACGTTTAGAATTGTAACACAAGCTGTTAATATGCAGCATAAGCTCTAAATCACAACTGCCATTAGACTCCGTTCCTATTCCCAACCTCCTTTCAAGAAACTACAATGGAATCCACATTTAAAACCAATATTTATGTCCAGCCTACGCTCACCAGACTTTTTAGACTTGCTAGACAGATTAATAGTGATGTGAATGCAGCTGTGAACTTATTCACAAATGGCCTTAAATCTGCGGCAAGTGCCATGACAAAACACATAAGATTCCCTAGGCGCAAGGTGAGGAACGAATGGTTTGATATTGAATGTCTCACTGCAAACAAAGCGGCTAGACGGGCGTTAGCACAGTTTAGACTAACACGGGCACCAGATGATCTTAAATTGTAGATCGACAAGAGAAAAGTGGACAGAAAGCTTATTGCTCAAAAGAAAAATCAGCTTCGAGCAGAAGCCCGTAACCAGATTAAAAGCTGTATGCATGATTAAAAAGCCTTCTGGAAAATGTTCAAAAGATTTAAACCGTATAGCTACATGCAAAATAACATATCTATAGAAAAAATGGTATGAACGGTACACAGAGAAGAAGTCATCGGTGAAGACTCTCTTGATAGGGATATTACACCTGAGGAAGTCTTATGTAGAATTAAACACCTCAAATAATAAAGCAGCTGGCCCCGACGGATTAATACCAGAACTAGTGAAACATAGTACTGACACTATTCTACCCTTCCTAGTTGAGATGTTTAACCATATATTTTCTTCAGGTCTGTTTCCTGAATCATGGTCAGAAGCTACTATCCACCCACTGCACGTAAAAGAAAATAGCGATGACCTTAATAATTATAGAGGTATCTCCATCCTTGATGCGTGCAGCAAACTCTACACGTTCATATTAAATAAACGCATGTCTGATTGGGTTGAAGAAACTAATGCCTTTGATGAACTACAAGCGGGATTCCGAAAAGACCACTCCACAAATGACCATATCTTTACACTATACGGCTCTACGGTGACACAAGCAGATTTCCCTCAATGTGCGTTCCAAAACCTCATGCATCCGATACTGGTTACGACTGACAAGGCTTGACTCAAGCAGACTTCCACGCAAAGCATATAGTATGTTGGCCGAGCTTCACAATAGAGGGAAAGTATGCTGGGTGTCTGAAGTGCGCGCGACTCTGTACGTGTATGGTTTTGGCTATGGCTGGGAGAATCAAGGTGTGCAAAATGTTGGCAAATTTCTCTCCGTGTTTAAGCAACGACTTGTTGACTACCATAAACAAGACTGGCATTGTCATGTTACAGAGAGCACTAGGTTTAATGTGTATGCGAAGTTCAAATCGGAATTGCAGGTAGTAACGTGCACACGGTCAGTAATAAGGAATCAACAGCGTTCCAGAAAATATATTTCTGTTTTTCTAATTTTTTTAATTTGTGTAGACGAAAGTCTCTCTTTTTCGTACTGTTATTTACACCAACAACCGTATGAAAATCTATATCCTATATAAACGTGCAAATCGGTCCCAACGGTAAATTTTGAAACTTGTGGCTTTGGTGACATTACGTAAGTAAACTGATAAACATAAATTGTAATGGTCATCAGCAGCTTTCACAATTTGACGAACATCACCGATGCTTACGATCGATGTAGTATCGTGAAGTCGTTCTTCGTCATTTGCAGCCTGAGCATATTGTGTTTTGAATCTTCACAATCCTCAGGCTCAGACATGTAAGGTTTAATACCTCTAAGGCTAGACAACAGTGCTGCACACTCGTCTTCGCTGCTAGAGGACGATAGATGAAGATCGTCTAATACACTCGATGTATTACTCCACCTTCTGGCCATTGTAAAGTATGTTTGCCGAGACAGCATGGACCTCACCACCTGTGACTTAGAACATTATTCGCGCTCGGGAGTCAGATTTCTCAGGACTTGCGGACTGTAGTTGGAAATAGTCAACTTTGACATTAAATATTAAATAAACCGCTGTGTTTCAGGTGCTGAAACTTACAGAATATATTTATAATATCTCTACCTAGCAGGATCTCTTTATAACTCGAATCGATCGGTCTTTAATCAATCCATAGAAACGAATTTTGCACCCATTGGTCCTTTAAAGAAAAGCTTACATGGACTGACCTAAATGTTAGCTTCTAGTGTCATTGAAGACAGCAGCCTAAGCTCGAATGCCAGACCTTTGAGCGTGTGCTAACAAGACCTTGGGTATTCAGCAACACTAGTTTTGTGAAGTTACGGGAAATAAAGGCCATGACCTATACTTTCAAGATCCATAATCTTCATGATTTATTTTTTTAATACAGTGTACATTCTAGATAGTTAATGAGGATACTGTTCAAAAGAAAGGTCACCACTTCAAAAAAAAAAAAAGTAAGTCTGGCCTCTGTTGAAACATTTTAACCACTGCGTGTTCAGCTGAGACCCGTATGTTGAGATTCGGCGCCATTTTGATATACGCCGTGGAGCAAGAGCAAGTTAACAGCTACAGGCGTTCCAACTTCTATCGTGAGTTCTGGAAGACTAATAACTTGGAGCAATACCAGAAAAAATAAACTAGTGGATATGCTAGCTGCTTAAATGGAGCAGTAAAGAGTCGATGTCTAGAGAAAATCACGCTAATAGGTGGCATTGATCCTTACGAAGCTGACTCAAACGCGTGGTACAGCGATCAGCATAAAATTCCACCGATTGGGTCTGAAAATATAGTTGATTATCTGTCGGTGCAGAAAAGTGCCTACTCTTCCAAAGAGTTCAAAGCCATCAAAAGTTTGGATGGCTCAAAATCATGTGATATATGGCCATTATGGGGGATGGGGGTGGGGGACGTTAATTGTAACCTTAGTTAAGTTAATGGCGATCCATTGACTCCGTCAAAAAGCGACTATACTTTGAAAAACAATTTCTATATAGGTTTCAGTAGATAAGAGTTTTAAATAGTTTTGAATATTTTAACATCTACTGAATTTACTAACGTCAGTGATTTCTTTGTGTGTCAAAATTTGTTTACAAAACATTAAAGTGATAACATCTTATCAAAATTAGTTAAGATGAGCCATTAATGGTTTTAGCATTCTACTTCAGTTCTTCTGTGGTTTTTCTTCTAATGTCAGTAACGTGGCAACGTTACAGGTTTACCGTTCACAAAGGCGCAGCGACCCTCCCGTGCAACCATGGGTCATCATAGATACCACTGGCAGTGTTCTTGCTGCAAACTGTTTGTGTGTAGCAGGATTAGGTGAGACATGCAGCCATGTAGCTGCACTGCTATTCCCTCTTGATTCCATGATTAAGATTCGTCTTACAACAACAGTCACACAGAAACTAGCTTATTGCTTATCGGCATTTTTAAGGATGTGGCATATTTAACAGCTAGCAGGATGCCACCTTCCTACAATTCAATCTTTCAAATCTGCACTGAACACGCACCTCTTCCTTGAGCATTACTCCTAACACAGTCCACAATGCTCGTCCTTTTTACCCCCCCCCTTCCCTCTTGCTACTTTACCCATCTTTCTCGGCAGAATCACTATATTTCTCTGTTCCTGTTACTTGATGCCTTTTGATTTCTGTTTCGTCGTCAGTACTGTCGTTTTCTTTCGTCCCCTTTGTTCTGTATCTACTTAGTCCACGTCTCTTCCCCGTTTTAAGCGCTAAGAGCATGCTCTCTATGAGTGTGAATATGCGCTATAAAAATCTTCACTATTATTATTATTTCACATCTGCAAAAAGGCGAAAAACATTTAGATGAGAGCATATCATGTATATATACCCTTTCATTAAAATTTAAACTTGTTGTGCCACAAACAAGTAATGAGGAATTTAAGAATTTTTGCGGAGAAATTACGTTCAGCTGTATCCCGATACTATCATTTTTACTATTTACTATCATTACTATTTATTATAATAAATATGCCAGAATTCGCTGATGACAATAAGTGTGAAAAGTCGTCTGCAAATTTGCCTCTCATTTTAGTGGGTATGGCACGGGAAGAACTAATGGAATTAGAAATAAAAGACGAAAAGGCTGAGAATGCAAAGAGGCAAACCAGAAAACAAATTAGTTCAAAACTGTGGCATAGATTGAGGATGGGTCATCATCGTTACAGTCAGTGACAAAGACAAATTTCAAGAGTCCCTACCAATCAGTTTTGGAAAAAATTGCAATCCCTCGAAAGTAGACTTTCCCGGCTGTAGCGTTCTCCTTCAATCTATGATACCTATAGAGAAATCGATGAATGGATGTCAAAATAAAGGTTACAATGATTCTCGATGCTGTTTGGTCGAGATACTTCTTGTCGCACGATAAGTCCATGCTGTAGGGTGCGTAGGGATTAGCAAGTTATCGCGCGTTATGATCCGGGCTTTGTGTTTTTGTTTTCTGCTGGCGCGCACTTCCGTCAGCCATGCCTGTTTTCTGTTCGTTTGCTTAACATTACGTATTTGGAGTATTACAAAAAAGTATTTGACAGCTGAATGCAGCACGTTACAAGGTACACACGCACGAATAACGCGCGCGCGCGCGCACACACACACACACACACACACACACACACACACACACACACACACACAAAGCTTTTCGTGACACCTAACGACAAAAAGAAAACAAGACCTCTGGAGTAGTCACAAGTGGCCAAAAATAAAAGAAGAAAACAAAAGCCCCCTCCCACCCCATGGGGGAACAGCCAAATAACCACAAACCTCAATCACTTTAAATCCTTAAGACTGGGCTTCCTCTGCTTCTGTTGTACAATTAAAAGAAAGGAATCGGTGTTTTACGCCGAGACAGCAACTAAAGCTATATCACGGAAAGGCAGCCAGCCCTGTAAACAGATTTAAAAGAAAGGAAGGCGAAAAGAAAGTCCGACGTCCGTACAGCTTCGCTTTTGTCATAAAAGCAAGCTCTATTCAATTTTTAAATACCAAGGACAAACCAGAGTTCAGGTTTTCAGTTTAATTAACATAAAAAACATTTTGTGTTTTAGCGATCAAATTACCACATTTAATCTCGCTTAAAACATTTTAGTTTCCCCCTCTCCACCCTGCCAGACCCGAAACTCACATAGAGCATGCGCAACTGGAATGGGTTTGACATAGGCTGCAATCAAACAGCGTCGCACAACACCACGGCGCAGTACATCAACCAGCTGGGTTTTTCTTGACAGCTATGTAAGAACTTGACTGTACAAAGGTTTCTATGAGTAGCACAGGTTTGCGCAGGGGACTCACGACGAGGGCGGTAGGGATTTTCTAGTGAGCTGCATACAGGGAGACGACGCGCTCGTCACCGCAGCGTGAAAACCGTATGGAGGCCCGATCGTACCTCGAGGGCGTAATTAGACTGACGTAAGGGAGCTCTTTTGTCCGAGTCCCATCAGGTTTATGAGAGTTTTTAGCACTTCACTATGATAACAATTACTTCTCAGGCTGTCTTTTTGTCTGTCTCGCTCGCCTTTCTGTTCTGTGTGAGTATAAGTACGGTTGGGAATTTTCTTGAGTAGGTCCTGTGTTTGCTCTTGGAAGCGAATTCCTCACTGAGGAGGATGTGATGTGGATGGATGACACTGGAAAGATGGGGAGCTGGAGGGGGTACGCACCACTCAGTGATCAGTCACCAATTATCGCCAGCTGCCTCTATTTCTCACATCTGAGCACAAAAAAATGCTTCAAACTTGTATTTATGGTTATATAGTATTTCTGTATGTGGAAATTGCATCCAGCAATTTTTGTATATAAAATTGCATCCAAACACTGCAGCCGACATGCCGATCGTAAACCTGTTCCTGAGATTCGATACTTTTTATCCGAACCGCTGCTGGTATTGATCGGTTGAACAGCGAAGGCCGTAGGGGGAAGCACGGCCTGATCCATCTTTGAAGACGTCAGTGCATGTATGTACATCGGGGGAAGTCACTGGTACAAACATTCCGCCGTGTGATGAGCCGCAGTCAACCCAGACAGGTGCGGGTGGGGATAGTGGTAACCCAGTGGTAAGGCGGTCGCATAATTGTCAATAACAGCAGTAAGAATCGATGTGTTGGTTCAGATCTCGTCTCGGAGACACACGTTCGTGTCCGCGGATGTGACCTACTTCTAGAGGGCTGGAGATCGGATTTTTTGTCTCTCCCGGGGTCGCACTTATAAAGCAAGGTGAAACGCTGCCCCTGAGTATAGTGGGTGGGTGGGGAGAACAAGTATCTTGTTTCCGGAGTTGCGCGTGCAGACCCCTCCAACAGTGCTGTATGCCATTTTACCTCGGACATTTTTGCCATTGCTTATCCAGGAGCTCCCCCATCTTGCCCCATGTGACGCATGCGACGACTTTCATAACGACAACTTCTCTATAATCCGATGTAAATCCCTTCCCCATTATTATAATTTCCACCTTTCTTCATCTTCAAAAATTATCATTATGTTAAATCGCTTTTAACAAACATAAAGATTTAAAAAACAGACAGCTATTTAACATGAATTGAAAGTCAGTATTGTTATTTGGGTCGATATGAACCCACGATAGTTAGGGGCTCGTCGGTGGACTGGGGGTGGGGGTTGGGGGGGTAAAGGGTGAAGGTAAATTTCTTGGTAAATATTTTTGCAGTACTGGTCCATCAGCACGTCTCACAGTTCAGGCGTCCGGCCAGGTGTTCAAACAGGACGCCCTCAGACCACGTCATCACAGTGGTAGGCGCCATCTGACGCAAGTGTCCAGTTACCACCGTTTCTCATGTAGTCATAAGAACAGGCGACCGCCGCCAAGATGCATGCATATTAACGAAAACGGTGTATATAGTGATTAGATAGTTGTATTTCGCGAAAAAAAGATCCCGGGCTTTTATATTTTTGATTTTCCGGCTGGGAGTCACTTTTGTCATCATTTATTGTTTTCTGCTCTTTTCCTAATTCAACTTCCATTTGACGGCTGAATGTACGGCATGTGACATGGCGGATCTTGTATTCTGACTAGCTAAGAATTTATAAAGCTTCAAGATGGGCAAGCTCCATCTCAACCGTTTGACTTTACTCAGCCAAGTTTATGGCCAGAGTGAAAGCATCAAATGTGCATCAAAATTAGACAAAGTCGACGAAGGTCATAGGTTTTTTTTAATAGAATAACAGTCGATGGCCGTTACAAAAATGGCGTACTAGCAGGGGGAACTGTGCGGATATTGCGACGTCACTCTTTCTGTCGTTTGTTTACCGCAGTCGGACTCATTTTAAAAAAAGTAAATAAAAGAAAACCCCCTAATTAAAATATTCATATCACCCAGTTCATTAAAGGCAGTTCATTAATGGCACATAACTTCACACCCGCCCCTAATATAAACCGAGGCCAAACCCCCCTAAAATATCCCTGTCACTCTACACCCAGTCCGCACTCTCCTGTGAACAATGGATTGTATCCGAGCCTCGCTGCCCTCTGTTCAATACCACTACGTAAACAGTTCTGCTCGACGAAGCAGTTGAGGTCAGTGATTTTATTTGCTAGACATCGAAAGCATTCGTGGAAAGAAGTTCAACAAGAGTGGTAGTCTTGGACAGTTTGCTACACAGTTGAAAAACACAGAGAGAAATATTTGGCTGGGACCTTACGCAGTGACAGCAAAGAACCACCATGACCAGCTGTACTCCAGTTTGGCGTTTGTTATGTCAAGTTCAACATTGATACATGGGCGGACGTTACTGTTATTTCGTCAATACAATTCAAGAAGTTTTCACCACATCTCAAGGTATTGAAGACTCACACAGTTCTTAAGAGTATAGGAGAAATCCTCAAGTGCGATGGACAGGTCATTACTGGAACAAGAGTTCATGAGCAGCTTCATCCAGTCTTCGTAGTCCAATCAATCACTGAAAATCTGTTAGCAATAAGGATGGGTTCAGTAAAGAAGATAGAAGTTGTCATGATCTATTCGGCAAGCTTGATAAGACACGTGGAGAGTTTTAGCAGTCAAGATCGTCCTGAAGAAAAAGATAAAATGATCACTCGGCAAGGAGAATACCGATACCATTGCAGGACAAGGTCAAGGAAGAATTGAAAAAGTCCAAAATGAAAAAGGTAATTTTCGTATTTGCGTTGACTACAAGTGATTCAGTACCACAGTAAAGTGAAAGCGGTAAACCTTGATATAGCTCAGGAAGCATGAGCTTGAATTTCTGTGCCATCGAATAAGCAAGAATGTAATTTCACCAGACTTTCACATCTGACTAACGCACCCGAGTTGAGAAGGATGCTGGGCATTATTAGCCTCTTGGGGTGGAATTAGCTAAATCTGTCAACGCTACTTCCTCCCCTGACGTAACTGATGGAGAATTATCGAGAGTGAAGGGTGGTGGGGGGGGGCTACTGCAGGTCAGAGCAATGCAGACGTCAAATAAAAAATGTTTACCGTAAATTTCGGTCTGTTGAGCGCACAAATAAGCCGCACTGGTTTATAAGCCGCAAAAATTTACAACTTGAAAGCTGCATCCTAGGCACTTCGTCTCGTTTTCGGCATGATGAGGGTGTGTGCTTTAGCAACTGATCTGAATGCTTCAATTGTATGTGACTTTGATTTATAAATGTGAACAGTTAGCACTGTAACAACGTTAACAGTTAACACTTCAACATGGAGCTCATAGAAAAATTAATAGGAATCTGAAAAATCCGCAAACACGCAGCATCTCTTTTTAATTAAGCCGCCAGGTTTAAAGCTGGGGAAAAACGTCTCGGCGTATAGTCCGAAATTTACGGTACTTCAACGCCAACGTCATTCTACGTTCCGGCAATCCTACGATTGTCAGCTCAGATGCTAGCAGTTATGGCATTGGTGATGTTATTACGGGGTAGGGTTTAGCCACAGAGGGCTGAGCATATGACCACGCGTTGACTGGTCGGTTAGCGGAAGGAAGGGCACACATTTCTTAATGCACTGGGGAAGTTCGGCAGTCGTTCTGCAGCAGCGTTCATACATTGTCAAACCGCCAAGAGGCAAGTTTCGACGTAACAAACGTCATCTCAGACGGTCAAGAAACTTCAAGCCTGAGTAATACACCCTACCCCACACCCGTTAAAATGACTTTTCATTTTCAGTACCCAAGTCCTTGTGACAATCAAACAACAGTATGATCTCAGTCTTAGAAAACCAGTTGTTCCAATATCTGAGTCGGGATCGAGGGCAACGCTCAATGTCCATGTTCTTAGTCGATAACCAGAGTGGAAGCCTGGTGATGGCGGTCCCACTGCTGATGTAAGAGGCAGCGCTAGTCCAGTTCAGCTTACAGAAGACACGTATGTCAGTAACGGTAAAGCGCCGAGAACGACTCGCAGCGACCGAATTATCACTATGTCCACATGATATAACGACTGATATCTATGTTTTTTGTGGAATCAAACTTCGATTATGAAAGTAAGGTTTCTTTTCCCCCTCCCACACCTGCTGGAGAGTGTCAAAGGAGGGGAGATGTAGTGATTAGCGGGTTATCACGTGTTGTGTTTTACGGAAAAAGATCCGGGTGTTTTGTGTTTTTGGTTTTCCGGCTGGAAGTGGCTTCTGTTTGCCTTGATTTTTTCTGTTCTTTTGCCTAATACAACTTTTTTGGAACATTATAAGGTAACAGAGTGTTTGATGGCGGAATGCAGCACGTTACAAATGCCAGGGACGCGAAATATTTCGTTCCGGCTCGACGGGACACCAGGGTTTGCCTTTCCCCAGAGACTTGGCGTCCGACCCCGCATTTTCCGTGCTAGACAAAGCGATCTAGGTCAAATCTTGACCTTTTAATGTGCAACAGCGGCAATAGCTAGACTGGACAGGTTCTGGTGCAGCCATAACATCAGGTTTAGTACGAAGTTCAGTCTACGAAGTACGAAGTCCCTCGTGGTACCTATCTTGCTTAACGGATGTGAAACGTGGACTCTGCTCGCCAACGTGGAGAGGAACATCCAGGCATTCGACAGCCTGAGGATGCTGTTAAGGATATCGTTCAAAGAAAATAAGACCGATGACTTTGTACGAAACATGGTTGCCACATTCGTGGAACACCAGGAACCCCTACTTGCAACAATCAAGCGGCGTACGCTGGTCTGGTTAGGCCATGTGACCCGGCACGACACTTTGTCAAAGAGTGTACTTCAAGGTACTTTAGATGGTGGTCGACGCCGCGGTGGCCAGAGAAAGATCTGGCTTACGAACGTGAAGGAGTGGACTGGTTGTCCTGTGCAGGACCTGCGCATCTTCGCCCGAGACAGGCGTGAGTGATGGTCCTTGGTAGCTGCCGCGTCTGTCCATGTGATCCCCTCAGCGACTAATCCCAGTCAAGGGACAAATGACTGAATGAATGATTGATTGCATGCACACTCCTATGTTTTACATCTGGAAAGAAAAATGAGAAAATAAAAACGTGCTGGAAAATTCTGTGCTGATGTTTTTCTTAACTGTTTAAACCGTAGACTGCGTGGTACCCCGAGAAAAGTGAGATCTCACTCCCCAACGACTTAGAACGTTTAGGGGACGACCTTTACATCACCTTAATAATCATAGCAATAAAAAAACAGCCAAAAACTAGTGCACTTTTCTTCACAATGTCAAATACAGCGAAACCGGTTAAACGGTTAAACGTCTGTACTGTCAACTGCTTGATGTAAAGACTTTAAACCAGGTTCTTTCCATTGATTTTTAAAGAAGGAAAGTACAGTCTAACGCGAACCTATTTTTCTACGTCGACTACATAGCGCTGTACCCTACTGTCCCCTAGCCAAAGTCAGGATCATAGCGTTCCCCCCCCCCCAAAAAAAAAACCCAAAACAAACAAAAACCTCTTGCGGAGCAATCTTAAAAGGCAGACTTACATACACATAAGTATATTGCCACGCAAACACACTGACACAAAAAACAGACACTTCACATATATACAGACAAATTTTTCTCTTTTTCTATATGTAGAATTCTTTATCGCTCAAACTCGCTTACTTTGTATTAATGATGAGTAGGAGGGGGAGAATGAGGGCAATTTTGTGTTGGTATTCATGTCGGGTTAGCGTCTAATGCTGTGTCACAGTCGCCATTATACACTTGTGCCAAACGCGGAAAAAGAACAGATTGCTCAAGGCGAGATCTGAACCAAAGAGCCGATCTCAGCTGGCTTAAAGAGCTTTACTGGCAGGAAAAAAGGACAAGAACAACAAGAAAAATAACAAGAAGAAAAATAGTGGGAGGGGAGATGGAGAAAATAAAAAAATGAAACAATGAGTTTTTAAAAAAGTCCAAAATATGGGGAAACGGTCACAGTTGGATTCCATAAATAGCTGTCTTGAGCGTTGATCGAATATCTGTACTGACTGTTTCCTTTGCTGTTGGATCAAACATTTTCCAACATCGGTTCCTTTAAAAAAGAAAAAGAAAAAAAGACAAATTTGTCGACAAGCCCCCATGATTCCCGGAAGAAAGCCGACAGTCTCGGATGCGACACCCAGTCGTCACCGCGGCAACAGGCATGCCAGACACCCTGCCATTGCGTGCTTCAGCACCAACCCCTCACTTGGTCGAAAATCGCTGCTGCCTGTCCAGCACCTCTCTCTCTCTCTCTCTTTCTCTGCCTTCCAGACAGACGCCCACTGGCATCGATCGAGCGTGGTCTCCCCTGAATCAACAGACGAGCACCGGCCGGCACTGTAATAGGCTACCGCTGGTGCTGCTGTTGCATCTCCATTTTTAGGGTGCCTCTTTCTCCCCTCCCGTCTCCCCCATCGCATGCTCCCACGAGTCAGCGTCTGTCTGGAGATGTGGGACAGGTCGACTCCAGCTAGGGCAAGGTCAGTCTCTACGTGCGTCATAAGGGTCGCTGCTGCCGTCCTTGACATCCTACGCGCAATGGGGATGAGGCTGCGAGGCCACACGATCACCTCGATATTAATCGTGTGGTCAACATCGTCACACAACAAATTGTATAATTATGATTGGCACGCAGGGCACAAAGATTTCGAAATAAACGTAGAGCGTAACATGCAGAAACCATGTGCACAAAATCATCACAGATATATATATATATATATATATATATATGACTGTGATAAGAACATAATAGACGAGTATTATAATCAGAACACAGTACACTCATGAAGACGGCGTAAAGAACACATGTTGACGATAAACATATAATCTGTAGTCACGTGAATGCTTCAACATACAACATTTGAAATCAACACGACAGATAACTGTTACATATAACTGCTGTGGATGACATTTCTTTAGATCTTCAAAACGAAATAATAATAATAATAATAATAATTTGTAACGGGAATTTCTCCGTGAGGAGGTGAACTCATGAAAGACTACAAACGAGCCAACAGTCAACTATACAAGAAACACCAGCATCCACAAACGGATGGCACCATAGCAAACATGAAAGAAGTGCATGGATGAAGACGAAGAACTGCGCAGTGAGCAGAATAGTGCGCTTGATTTTTTTATGTTTCTTAAAGAGTTTGGTTTTGATGCCAGACTTGAAGATTACGTAGATACATTTCGAAGAAAAAGGGGCAGAGAATATGAAACAGTGGGGCGTGAGAAGGAGAAGGAGCGTCCAATTTCTCTTGTCTGACGGGTGGCACAGACAGGAGGGCAACACCAGCAGACCGAAGAGACCGAATCGGGTGGTAAGAACCGTAAGGCGTCAGTAGTTCAGACAGGTGTGCTGGTACAAGGCCATGAAGACACGGGTAGTGCAGTGTGGCCATCTTGTAATCAGTGGAAGCTCGGACTGGCAGCCAGTGAAGCTGGCGGAGGAGGGATGTAGTGTGATCTGCTTGTCGCCTCCGGAAGACAGTACGAGCGGCATTATTCTGAGCCTTTTGAAGTTTGCCCAGTAGGCGATCAAGGAGATGGACGAGTAGAGAGTTGCACTAATCCAGCCAGGACAACACTAAAGCAGACATGAGCTTTTTGGTGCCAGAAACTGACAGGAAGGGTCCGATGTGACTGATCCTGCGAAGCTCGAGGAAGATACAGACAGCATTGATGTACAATTCAAGAGATGACGATGCGTCGATAATAACACCAAAATTCCGGACGGTCTGGGAATGAAAGATGTTCACTCTAGACAAAGAAAAAGTAGCAGAGGAAGAATCACTAGAAATAAAATAAAAGTGTCAATAACCCATTTCTGAATTTACGGGGGTGTGCACGGATGCTTGAGTTTAACGCTTGTCCTGATCTTGACACAGGCTACACCTTGAGCGAGTGACACTTGTGAGGTCTGTGCACATTAAAATGCTGAGCAAAGAGCAATTGTGAATTACACAGAGAAGATGGAGAAACCATCCGATCGGCAGCTGAACAACGCATCGAAGAAAACATAATTAGGAGATAAACCAGTTTTTTTGTGGAGTCCTGGGCTGGTTAAGTGCAGGTGGGTGTGTAGGAGACCAAAAAAAAATACAAGGCATTAAATTAGACAGCGCACTTGAATTTCAGTTAAAAATTATCCTTGGGAACTTCTGTCCTCTAGTCTGCAACAACAAAGAGCAATGGGCTACTTGGCGCTTGGAACCAAGAAGTTACCAATAGTCCGGTTACAGAGTTTAGCGATGTTAAGCGGATCAGTCTGGTAATAACAACAATAAGGGAATTTTGATAACTGAATTTGGTTTCAAAGCGCTCAGACTAAAACAGGGTAAAGTTTGGTCTCCTAAATACTATACATGCCTCTTTAAAAGGCAGTCATTTTTTCTTCTGAGCAATCCAAGGGTCAATTGTGCAACAAAGTCTATTTCAGTTGGTCAAATACACTGTTAATCTCTACAAGAATGTTGCTGCTCTCATTGGGTTAATAATTTCTATGTAAATGCTTTTCCCCCTTATATAGGACCATGGCAGCTTGTTTGTATTATTATTGATGAAACTGTTAGATTTATTATGAAGTATTTAGAACATTAACTTATAAAGTGTAGAATGCTAAAGATTAATCCAAAAGATTAAATACAATGGGGTAGGTGACAGTTTACTTCATGTAATGTAATTTTATTTGTGCATTGTATGCAAGCATAAAGGTAGAGGAAATGAGGGAAGATGATGCAAAAGGATGCTACATCAATGTGCATGTGTGTGTGTGTGTGTGTGTGTGAGGGGGGTGTATCTGCTCTGTTTCTTTTTGTTGTCTATGTGCTTTTTTCGCTTTTTCTGTTTCTTATCTATGCGAGAGCTTTGTTATTGCTATTGTATTGCTGATATATATTGTGATATGAAATAAAACTTAAAAAAAACAATAAGGGAAATTGTAGAGCGCATGTCCTTAATTGACAGGTCTAGTGCGCTTGACAAAAGAAATATACGCAGACAAAGACAAAATGCGCACAACACATATACAGACACAGGCGGAAACACGTCAGCACACAAAAGGATTAACAAACATAAGCACAAGACAGAAAAACCTTAACACGATGCGTGCTGGGGTAGCTCAGCACAAAAAAAGACTGGCAGACAGCAACTGCGGAAAAGGTGAGTTTCAGGTAGCACATGGAACCAGCAAGTGATTTAGTGCGCACAAACACAACACTCTAACGCCTATTTCAACGGCGACAGAGACTTGAGACTGCTGGGCAGTTCACTGTCATTTCCGCCTCGCACAAAAATTAGTGGGACAGTCGACAGTCGAGCAAATTTATGGAGCAATTGCAGAAAAGAGATCAGAGTTCTAAATCCATGTTGCTGACACTCCCATCCAAAAGCAAGACGGCGGCAATGTAATGTTGACATGTTAGTAGATATGGCTAGTTAACGAAGTGGTCCATAAACGGGTCCAGGAGGGGCAGGCTCAGAAAATCCAGAGTAAACAAGTGACGTAACAGAAGTACAGATCAACAGTAGATACAAAGCGTGACGCAGATCTACAGACCAAGACGACAAGAAATGGAAAAACAGTCACCCTCTAGCCAGTTAGCCGAAATGAGATCATTCCAATGAAAATGATAAAGAACGCACGATGATTTTATTCATCATTCATTCATCCCTCACCTGTACCAGCTGACAAACGATTATGCTAGTCTCTCGGTACTGGTCGTCGGGCAGAACAGCAGGACAGAAGCAGGGGTTGACAAGACTCGCCAGTCAGGTTTGTCATGGGGCAGTGGTGGTGAGCTGGTCCTGCATGGAACGACCAATTCGCTCCTTTGCGTTTGCGTCAGTTCTTTCTCTACCTCGGTGTCGACCCTTTCTCTCTAAGGTAGTCTGAAGGACGGTTGTAGAATGTCGTGTTGCGTCACATGACAGAACCATACCTAGACTGTTGCAAGAATGGGTTCCTGGTGTCCTACGAGGGTGGCAATTATGCTCTGAACAAAGTCCTTGGTTTTATGTTCCCTGTACAAGATCCGAAGCAGCCGTCTACAGCATTTCTTCTCGAGTACCTGGATTCTGCTCTCGGTATGGGCAAGAAGAGTTCACTTTTCACGTACAGAAGGGCTGAAATTACTAGGGACTTGTAAGTCTGTACTTGGTACAATCTTATGGTGTTGCCGTACCAGATCCTAACCAGCCTGGCCATTACCGGTGTCCCTGCTGCGTTCCTGATGCTGATGTCTGCCATAAAGCTGCCATCTTTGGAAAGGATAGTTCCACAGTACTTAAAACTGCTTATTTCTTCGAGATGCACTCCTTTCATATAGATCTCTGTTGTGGCGTTTACTTTCACTATGATTTCGCTCATGTCGGTGCTGGTCTTCATTCCATATGCCTTTGAACTGTCTGTCAGTCTGTAGATAAGGTTTTGAAGTTCGTTGTTGGTTCCTGCCATGAAATCGATTTTCAAAACTTAGGTTGTATGTGTGCCTTCCATCAAGGAAAATGGAAGTGTGGTGGTCGTTTAGGGTTTCTTGGACCCTGAAGATCCCCCCTCCAACTTTTGGGTCTTAGGGCTTCTGCTTGTTGAAGCGGCGTTTTACCTTCAGCTTCAACTTCAGGCTCGTTAGGAGAAGGTTATAGTCTTTTATTATGACTGTTTTAGCCTTGTTAATACTGGATTTGAAATGCCTTGGCAGCAAGATGACGCTGATTTGGTTTTTGATCAAATCATTAAGAAATCTTGAATTCCTTGTGTGGGACGAATGGTATTGGCTAAGGTGAGTCGGTGGTTTTGTACAAACTCTAGGAATCTCAGACCCCTATCACTGGTTTCACCTAGGCCAGATTTACCTCATGTTTCTGCCCATTGCTGGTATGCGTCTGCCATTCCACTCATCAAATGCGACAAGATCGGGTGTCGACGAAGCGATGAACAAACAAGAAAAAAAAATACCCCAACTTAACCTGTCCAACGGCCACTAGTTCTGCTTGCTGTTTGATTGGGCGTCATTACACATACCTGTATGTATTGTCTTTAAACTCAAACAACAGGAAGAGCAAAGTCAAATACAGTTAGGGGAACATTTATTTTAAAAAACTGTTTGCTTCTAAAGGACCGTGCACAGCCATAACAGTTTGGATTCTTGTTGCGGGCTCCTAAACAAACGTGATGACCTATAAAGACTGACTTGAATTGAGACCACAGAAGATGAAAGACCCGGATGTTTGAGGGAGGGGGAGGAACTAGGCTTACAAGGGTTTCCACAGCAGCATAGTGACTAGAACCTTTGATCAACACTTTTCGCAAGCTAATGACACGACATCTGCGCAGTTTCTTGTCCTTCTCGTGGACTTGACAGCGAAGAGACGACAGCAAGCTGAGGGTAGCTGTCTGTCAGTGCACCACAGCTCGCTGTAGAAAACGCACCCAAGACAGCGGAGATTTCCTTGCTCAATACTTTGTCCCCTCCCCCTCTCCCAGAAGCTTTTAAAACCCTACCCCAACCTTTGCTTAAGCGAAAAGATATAGAACCAGTTTGATTCCTTCAGTCATCTGACTAATAAATACTAAAACGTTATGTAGCTACGTGTTGACTTTCGTACGTACGTGCGCGCGCGTGCGTGCGTGCGTGAGTGAGTGCGTGTGTGTGTGTGTGTGTGTGTGTGTGAGAGAGATATGTGTGTAAGTGTTACATATGTGTATGGGAGTGTAAGCGCGCGTGTGAAGAAGTAACCAGCTTGTATGTATCTATGACTGAGTGATGATAATAAGTTTTTTGTAAGCTCTTTTCTTTTAGAGCACGAAGTTCTACTCCAAACAAACATTTGTCAGTGTACATGCTGACATCATCATAGTCTTGTCTTGAATCCAGTGAAACCAGCCTCCGTTACTGCTGCTGTTTTGGATGGCTCTTCGATCTGGGCTTGACTGAGAACTCCCGCCGTCGTCTTTGATATGTCGCATCTCTGGCGATGAGGTAGGCGGCTGGTTATTTCCGGCACCGAACCTGGTACACGGACTATACCAGACCAGAGCTATCGTTCCTTCCTTTCCCTGGATGACGTTACTGGATCCCGACAGCAAGAGAGCGCGGGTCTAAGAAAAAATAAGTTCCTTCTTTTCTTCTCCCCTTTGTTTATTTCTGTTTCTTTCCATCAGAAGAACTTCTATACACATCAGGCATAAAAAATGGACAGATCATCAGCTACATTTGAAAACAAAATACTTTAAAAATTTACGAGTGCGTTATTGTGATTTTATAAAGTAGGAATATGATGTTAATGGCAAAATGAAAGTATAGAGAAAAATCTGAAGCTCTTTTTAAACTTCTTTAGTTTTTGATGATATTTTTTACAACTTTTTCACTAGCTCTGATTTCGAAGTAAACCTCCATTTTTTTTCTCCTACTACAGCAGTTTCATAGCCAAAGCGAACGATCTCACGTCATCTTCATAGTTAGGAAACGCACCCCTGGCAGCAAGGCACGCGGTGGGAGTGTGTCGCGGCCGCTTGTCATGTGCTGTGCGTGAGGCTAACACGGAGGAGGTGGAACTTGCTGCTGGACACAGCCTCCCTGGCAGTCGCAATCGATAAGAGGTCGGGAGAGCATCTCTGCAACTTACGCACGCGCGCGTGTGTTCTCACGTGTGTGCCAATGTGTCTGCATGTGTGCGCGTGCGTCTGTGATTGCGATTGTGCTCAGATCTGCCTGGCTGTTTGGGTGTTCTTTGAAAAAGAACTAATAAAACGCAGAGATTTTTAAATGTTTTGTGGCCAGACGTTAAAAAAATGTTTAATTTCAATGGAATCAGGGAGCTCTCAAAATAATATTTGGCTCTAATTTGTCGGAAATTGCATTGACAGTAATAATAGTTTCGTTTATCTTATATAGTAAATATAACGCCGAATAATAATAATTGGTTAGGACCTTCCCCCCTTTTAAAGTAGAACTAATGCGCCTACTAAAGTTAAACATACAAAAATATACAACTACAACTTAAACATGAACATAGTACGAATAGAGAGAACAAAAAATAACAACAATATACAGAGACAACAATGCAACATTATAGTAAAGGAACGAGATCTTTTAGGTCAAGCTGTCGTGGAGACAGGTTAGTTTAGGTAAATGGCGCAACAAAAAACGCAGGTCGTTAGGAGACCGCGTAGATCAACGGACAAGACAAAATGACAATGCAGTCCCCTCAAGCCAATTAAAGGAACATCACTGTCATTCCAATTATGTCATATTTACAAATTATAACAGTTTTATGCCAACGGATGAAGCTTTTTAACCATTCCCAAACCGGTTTATTAAAGCACAAGCAGGTTAAAACGTAGAATGCTACACTCTGAAGGACAGAAGGAATAGGGATGAGACCTGTCAGCTGTGCGCTTGTAATTTCAGCGTGAAATTAAGTAAAATATTTTATGCATGTCTCCAACCGAAGGACCTGTCGTTTCCCTCTATCTGAAAAAATATTTGTCTTCCGTTCCCCATGTCTTGATTTTCTTTCATCGACAGACTGGTCGTCATGGCGACATGCCTTGTGTAGTGCTTCTTCGCCTTGACGTCGCAAGGAAGAAGCAGCCTCACCCAAGACTCACAAACTCACCGGGGACATGATGCCGTCTGATGTGTCTCAAGAGGTTCTTAGGATCTTACACCAGCTGACAGTTCCTGTCAGGAACCCAAGAATTTCCTCAGAACCTACACAGAGTGAATGGAAAGCTGTGAAGAAGCATATCTTGGCGGTATTGTTCGTAAGTATACTTAATGAATATATTCTCTAATATCTGGGTCAAAGATGTTCTTCCTCCGCTCCCTTTCACAAAAAAATTAAGGCATTGGGGCTCCAATCTCTCTCTTTCTCTCTCTCTCTCTCTCTCTCTCTCACACACACATTAATTTCAACACGACTTAGGCAATTAAACCCATGACCCGCTTGGCACAATTCCATTCTGGTTGATCTACCAGCAGTCGTAGCTGGCTTTCACAGATCGTGCTTTTATATAGTAAGCACTGCTGTAGGAATAAGATTTCTTCGTTTCACGGAAAGTCCAAATCTTGCCTGTACTGTATAAGTGACTGGATAACAATCACCTTTGAAATATTTTAAGCAAATTCTTGAGTGCGGTGTGGGGACGAAGTTCACACGGCACATTTGAATAAAGCAGGGATCTGTATATACACATCTCTGAACAAAGTTAATCCACTGGCGTTTGCTGCGATTATCTTTAGGATTTCCTTAATGAGTACAAACTAACTCCGAGTGTCGAAGCAACAGCATGCTGTGTCCTCGTCAGTTTTCTTTAACCGAGGATTGCATTTTTTCTCTTCGAATTCAGCTCATGGAGATGACGCTATTTTTTAGAAATACTTCCCATTCGCCACTTTTTTTCTTCAAATCCAGGTATGCTTAAAAGAAAAATATTAATATAAAATCTCTCATGCCTCTTTGTCATAAAATACCACTGGAATATGTTTTTGTGATACTTTATACTCTGTTACAACGTTTTCTTGCGGAGCAATCAGGTTAGCCTTTAAGGTTTGCAAGTCAATGTACCCATAAAACTCTCTACCTTTTTTATTAATGCCTAGTAAAGTAGTGTTTCTTTTTAGTTTCTTTAGATCAAAGGCTAGAGATTAAAAAAGAATAACGTTTGCTAATTCTGTTTCCCTCGTAAATAAAGATTGTTTCTCTCTCTCTCTCTACCTTTTTTGTACTTTATGAAGAATCACATTTCAAGCATTGCGCCGGTGGTTTGGGCAAACAGATATTCGTGCCCCCTCAGAATCTTTTTTTGAGGGTGCGGCTGCCTCCCTTGCGCCCCCCCCCAAAATGTTCTTACACCACTGATGTTAGCTTGCACGTGTAAAAATGTTGTCAAGATGGCTTGGCGAAAGCCGCGTAGAGCTCACGATTGCGCAAGATGATGGCGGTGTGGTCTGCGTCATCTTGAGAGAAAGGTTTGAGACACGGAGCCTTATCTGCAAGTATGGGTGACAGTTTAGGTATACTGTTTTGGCAGAATTATTGAGCAGAGGAAACCCCTGTTGAGGCCGAGGTTTGGTAGTCGGCAATCATGTTCATTTTTTGCGCATGCGCAGCAAAGGCCTGTGGCAAAATTTCTTGGAAAACATTTAGTCGGGGACCGCAAACCTAATTGCTTATCGTCACGGCAGTGAAACTCATAAGCATGTGGCCTTCGGATCAAATCTCGCCTGGGGAGGCGATGAGGGGTGGGGGGGGGTGGGGAACAGTGTTTGGTTGTCACGTAAGTTCACAGCCATCAAAGAATGTGCCGGTGTTTTGCTCCCAAGTACAAAATCACCACACACACACACACACACACACACACACACACACACACACACACACACACACACACACACACACACACACAAGAGCGAAGGAGTTAATAATCAACTTACGCAAGCAATCAACCTAATACATGTAACCTAAGCATTTTGTGAACACGTCTACCAAATTTACTCTCAGCCTGCTCCCTATTTGTAGACCACTCCTTCCAAAAATATTGATCTGATTGGAGGAAGTGCAAAGGGCGAGACCTGTGGTGCGAGGCAAGATGATTCGGTGTCAGAACTACTCGACCACACGACTAACTGGTTGCCACCTGCCTCTTTCCCCCTCTTTTTCGTCCAGGTCAGGATTGAGCTGCCGTCATGGGCTTCTAGTGCTAACCTAAAAGAAATGAAATGGTCACATGATAGTCTTCTTAGTTTAGTTCCTTGACATAGGGAAGGATGAAAATGCTGACGACGACGTCGCTGAGAGGGTTATCAATCTTTTCCTTCTCTTTGCTAGACACAGCAGCGCTGGGGTTTCATAATCCTTCCCCAGTGCGAAATCAATCCTAGAGGATAGAGATATTTTTCTAGCCAACTAAACAAACAAACGACTGACCGACCGAATGAACGAACAAACAAATAAACGAAAGGCCTTCAAAGACTTATCCAGTAGAAAATGGAAGAGTGGCACGTGGGTTTAGCACGCGGCAGCGGAATTACTTTTCAAATGAGCATTCTTTCCATTTCTGATCAAATTATAATCATAATTATCTTTTAACGTACATTGTTTTCTGTACATTTTTCGTTGCTGAGATTGGGTAGGATGAGTGCTTCCAGCGATTTCGCACTGTTTAGGGAAAAGGGATGAAAGGGCTGTGGCGGGAAGGGGTTATGGCTGGTGGGGGAAAAAAGGGTCACTCCTCCGTTTTTGCCGCAGCTGTTGGTTACTGTAGGTGTTGCCCTCTTCCATTGATTGTCTTTGCTGTGAGGTCCAGGAGACTGGCAAGTTAGGTGTAGTGATGTGCGAGTTTGACTCACATTTGAGATTTTGTTACTAGTCACTATCCTGATTTCAAATATGAAAAAGATTTTGCTCTGTGATAAGAATAACGCCTCCCTATTTCCACAAGAAATGTCCTTCAGTCAGAATTTTGATCTGCTGTGTTTACCTATAATGTTTTGTATTTAAAATCATTATTTTCTGCGTGACCTATAGTTTTCTTTATTTCCTGAATGGATATTTCTTTGTTGTAGATGTTTATTGATGACATGATATTATACTATTACCATTCAGCTCAGCATATTAGCGACGAAATTAATAATAAGCGGCGTCACACACAGGGGCGTAATTAGGGGCAGGCAGACGAGGAATCTGCCTAAAGCCCCGCGCTTTTGATAATTGTCAGGGGTCCCGTGCTTTTGGGGTGCAAACCCGTCGTCAACTCAACCTTAACCATGACTGCAGACCCGAGGGTTCCCTTCGTTGTAGTCTATTGACGAATGAATCGTAGGTTTATGTAGTAATGTGTATGCAGCGTGTTGATAAAAGACGAAATGTGCCTGTGGAAAAAAGTGTCCTTAGATCCCAACTAAAACCGTGGCGATCGTGGCGTCGAGGGCCCCGCACATGCCCTATGCCACGGGCCCCGCGGGGGCTAAGAACGGGCCTGGTCACATATAGCAACAACGAACGAGCGTCCTGAGCTGTCGGTGTGAAGACGTTGATATGTAAACAAGATTAGAAAATATTACTTATCTGTGCGTGTAGTATGTAAGCACGTCTTCTATGGAGGGCCGCCGAGAGCCCGCACGAGCCCTGGGGCAGACGACCTCTACGGGCCCCTTGTAATTGTAATCGTAAATTATTTTCCCACTATATAATAATATGTTTACAATTCGATTGTCAATATCTACGTTTCATTAAGTAACGTAATAAAGACTGCAAACATTTTAGGACAAGTGCACTAGAATCTACATCACTACTTGAACATAGAGTTGTTTACACGTGAGTTGTTAGTAAACGAGGAAAGATGACGATAAAGAATCAAACTTTTAGTAATCCGCTCCGTAGACAAAATCCCCAGAGTGAGAAATGTTACGTCAACCTTTCTTTAAAAAGAAAACGAAAAGAAGAAGAAAAATAATCCACTGACCAAGGGCGGGCCTCCTTCACAACCATGGGCCCGGGTACACAAGACCCGCCTAATCCCCCCTCGCGTCAGGCCTGGATACAGTCGTACTAGTGAATAGTGGTACAGTCGTACTATAGTGACTGGTGATACAGTCGTACTGTAGTGACTGGTGATACAGTCGTACTATAGTGACTGGTGATACAGTCGTACTGTAGTGACTGGTGATACAGTCGTACTAGTGAATAGTGGTACAGTCGTACTAGTGACTGGTGATGCAGTCGTACTAGTGACTGGTGATACAGTCGTACTATAGTGACTGGTGATACAGTCGTACTGTAGTGACTGGTGATACAGTCGTACTAGTGAATAGTGGTACAGTCGTACTAGTGACTGGTGATACAGTCGTACTAGTGACTGGTGATACAGTCGTACTATAGTGACTGGTGATACAGTCGTACTAGTGAATAGTGGTACAGTCGTACTAGTGACTGATGATACAGTCGTACTAATAAATAGTGGTACAGTGAGATATAAAGTAACTGTATAGGACAGTGAGATACACCTATGGTGGACGAATAGAACGATAGCACGCCGTGAACACTGGGCACCGCGGTGGGGCAATACATCTGTTAGAGCTTCACACTGCTCGCCCTTCACAGTGGTTCATTTGCTCTTTACACTTGAACGAGCTTCCATTCCACCAGCTTCTGCAAAACACTCATTGAGCGAACTGCAGAACCCACACTGTTGAAAGGAGCAGTTGGAAATGCCGTGGCTAATTGTGCATCATTGCCATTTTCTCCCGAAGGATTTCGACTCATTACCGACGGTGATCCTCTTCCAGAAATCAACGTCAGCGAACTTAGTAACGACCAAGCCAACGTGTACAAAATGATCACAGCTATACAGCTGTTAGAAGTGGAAGAATCGGGGACGATTTACTGAAGGAAAAGCGTGGGCCCATGTCGATGGCAAGATGGCTGACAACTGCTAGCAGGATATATCGGCTGTAGGTGGCAACAGTGCAACCAAGTAACGAACTGTATTCGCTGACACACTTCATTATCTGCTGCTATGGACCGACATGTCTTAGCATCAGGTGTCACCCAAGATGCTCTGACGGACCAAAGCACTTGCTTCAGCAGATTAAGCAACAGAGTTTGTTATCATCGGCCTGCAGGAATATAACATGGCGCGTAGTGCAACGAAACGCATACTGGTTCCATCAGAAAAAACGTTTTTCTGTCGATGCTTGGAGATGATGATGAAGTCAATAGGAAGGCACCAATTGGACATAATAACCACCATTCGCCAAGCAAGCTGGTGGGTCTCAACAGCAAGTCAGAAAATGTCGACCTCCCAAACTAAAGGAGACTGCTCAAACGTTGCAAGACTTACTGCCATCAATGGAGGAACTCACACTGGAACCACCTCTCACAAAGCACCTCTCAGATGAACTCCAACAGCTTGTCACTCAGCCCTTCATCAGTCAGATACTTTGCCACTCTCAGGGAGTCGAACGCTGTGTCAGGACTGTGAGTGAAGCATCAAAATCAGTCTATGGGATGGATGCAAGGGATGGTTATATTCGAGCTGTCATCAAGTCAAGAGCCTTTATACCATCATTTCAGACTAAGCAAGATTTTCATTTACTGCGTGACTAGAAACAAAAAAACCGGTGCCTGTACTGTTTATATTGTTTAACAGGGTAACAGTGCATATACTATCATATGCTGATCTTTTCTTGCAGTTATTAAATATAGAATTTTTGATAAAAAAAATGCAACATTTAGTTTAAAAAACAGTATTTTTGCATGTTCTGGGGCAGAAAAAGGAGGTGTTCTGCTCATTGCAGATTTCTTTGCTGTACATTTTTCAACTCAGCAAAGCTGGTTGTCCAAACCCCAAATGTGTCTGTTGATCCGTTACACTTCATTGGATGACGCTACACCCTACTGCCAAGTCCCCAGTGGCAGCCATCTCTTCAGGTTACCAGATCTCTGTTACACTATTCCTATTTTCAAGCCGATTAATTTGTCTTTGTTAATGTATCTGTTGGTTGGTTAATTGATTATGATGGCAATTTGTATGTATAATTTTTAGGTTAACCTTTTACTTCATTTAGTTAACTATCCTACCTTAGGCTTGGTTATATTTCTAGTTATTTACTTTAAAATATTTTAAATTTATTTAGTTTAATTTACTTATCTTTCCTGTATGCGAAGAAGAATTTAATTAATTCAGCTATTTATTTGGAGTGTCCATGCAGTAGAGTTTCTGGAGCAGACCATCATGTCTGAGGCCTTCTCAATGTCCAAGATTACTTCACACAGGATGTTGTTAGCTTCAGAAAAATAATTTCATTTGCTTTTAATAATTGTTTATAAAATCTTGCCTGGTTCTGAAGTAAGCGCTGTTGGTCTGTAACTAGAGTGGTCTGTTAATTTTCGCTTTACCTGGTTTGGTGTTGGGAAGGAACAGTTATCAAGGATTTCATTTAAAAACTCTAAGATGTTTAGTTTTATAGTGACATTTTTAAAGCATTTGGTAAATGATGAGATTTGGACCTAGGGCAGATCATTGCCTTTTAGTTGTTAGGGGCTGCTCAAGTTCTTCCATGTATGTTCTTAGTTTGAAAAGATCTCCTTGATTAAGAGGGGGTAAAAAAAGTTTCTTTCGGCCTGTTCTCAGGTCTAGGTTAGAATCTGAGCTCGTTTCTTGTAGTTCTTCAGCCAAGTGGTTTGTTTTTTCCAGGTTTGTCTCGTATGTTAAACCATCTTTTAGTAATGTTGGCATGGTGCACCTGAGGCCTTAATTTCTCTTAATTTTTTTCCCATTTAGATTTGCATTTAAATCTAGTGATTCCGTACACCTGTGTCATTCGTCGTTTTGGCTTTTGATAAAGACTTTTTGAAAATTCTAATCTCATTTCAATTGTTCTGTTACTTTTCTATACCTTTTGTTTGTGTTTTCGGTTTCTAATCGCCTTTTCACATTCTTTGGTCTACCACGCTTTACCAGGGGCTTGTACTCCTTTACATTTCTTTTTGGTGATGTCAGTTTGATGACTTTGATGATACTGTTTGTCAGCTTGTCCGTCTTGGTGTCTATGTCATCTTCAGGGAGCCTTACATCCCTCATTTCTGTTAGTGACTGATATAGTTTCCAGTGAAGTCTTTTTAAAATGTTAATTCTGAAACTTTGGGATTTGGGGTGATTTGATTTAAGTTTCTGGCATGGAGATATAATTTGATGGTGGTCTTCTCCGCAAAATTCACATTTTAAGATATTTGTAATTTTATGGGTACAAGCAGCAAGTTCTATGGCTGAAGTTGAGCCTGTAGTGTCCCGACAGTAAACTTTGGTACCAAAGTCGACCATTATTTCACAAACACACATTAGAAATATCCACTGTTTCTTCTAACATTTTACCTCCTTTATCTTTTGGTTTGCCCCTGTCCCAAAACAGATTTTTAGCATTGAAGTCTCCCGCGATTCCACTGCATAAACTTCACCTGTTTGCTGTCCATTTTCAATCTAAGGGTAGTCTCCACAATCCTGATAGAATCTGAACATGGTTAGTCGAACTGGCATTTTGTTTATCGTGTCCATTCTTATTTTGCGTGATCTTATTGATACATGTCATTATTTTTCTCATCTTGACCAGTGATCGTCGTGGTCGTGTGTCTCTGAGTCTTCTGTCAGTGTCTGAATTTCTTTGTTAGCTTTGCTAATCTTTGTCGTTAACTTGTTTTGTTTCAGCGTTGTGGGCTGCGAATCTGGTTCGTGTTGCTTCCCTGCTTGATTAATGGCTGCAGGAAGGTTTTCTCTCTTACCTTCTTTTGTCTGCTTTAGGGGGAAAAGTTAGCTGCTGACTGCTACATGGAAGTCACCCTCGTTTGAGTCTGGGTCTGAGTCTTTGGTTCCCTCGACCATCAGGAGGCTTTTGTCGTCACTGCTGTGGCTTATGTCAGCAAATATCTTCACTGGTTGTTTCCCCATTGATATCAAAGCTCGCTTAAGTTAGACGTTTTTGGTTAACGTCGACGGTTATGACGTTTCCTCATTCACCCCCTCCCCAACAAAAGGTCATCGTGCTGTTTCAGTACGAAAACAAGAGATCAGAAGCGGTTGGACATAGCGCTAATAGCTCGTTTCGTTTACTGAGAGAAGATTTTATTTCTTCCCCGCCCACTGCTTCCCGTCCTTCTTTCGTGAAGGGAACATAATCATAAGCTTATTGAAGGCAAGATAAATATAAGCTTATCGAAGGAAGCGCTGGCAACACATTCAGCTGACGACACATTGCTCGGCGGAATGACCTGCCTACTGAGCTTATCTTCCACGTGGGAGAGCGCCGGCGGCAGCACTTCCTGGAGTTAAGTAAGAACCGACAGAAGAATTCCCCGAGATCGCCGGCAAAGCGCTACGAACTTCCGTTGCAGGCAGACAGAGCACGGTGCGTAGGCGTGCTTGCATAGCCAGCACCCGAACATGCACATATATGTGTTTATATTTTCACATTACCGTCAGCTCCATCACTTTATGACTAAGAGCTACAAAATATACCGGTCATGGAAATCATCGAAGCGTGAAGTCATTTGCTCTGCTCATTTCCAACTTGAAGACTGGATTGCCATGTGTTTTTTTTTTCATGGAAGATGCCATTAAAGGTAACAGGGTGCCATTTACTGATTATATTTAAAGATCGTGGAAGTTGCTTTGTTTTATGTTCGGCAATATTGTGCAGACTTTAGTTTGGCAGACGTTGTGCAGTTGTAAAATTATTTAAAGTAAGTTTGTGTAGGGATTATGAATGATTGCCACAAATGTGAACACATCAGTATACGGCTGACATCCATGCTTTGTAACAAACTGCAAATGTTAATTCAGAGTCTAACAGTTAAGGTTGTGCTTTTTGCTAAAAGCTTTAGTTTATACTACATAAATATTATTTGCTTTTCTTTTACAGAAAGCTACCTGAACTACGAATAAAAGTAGCAGAGCGGAGGAATAATAATAATAATAAAAATAAAACAAATTAAAAAAGAAAAAGACATAGAACACCATTGCTATGAATAAAAATCATACTTATGCGATTGAACTCCATATGTTGAAAAAAATATGAAATATGACCGAACCGAGAGACGCGCTGGTTCGATACCAGTAGCGCAGTAAACTTCCCCCCTGGTCGACTCAGCTGTCGAGGTTTGGTACCTGACTTCATAGTGTTGGGGGAGCTGGGCATTGCCCTCACAAACAGCTGACCCCGAGAAAAAAATGGTCTTTACTTTAACACCTCACTCCTAACGAAATTGAAAAAAAAATTTTTTTTTTTTAAAGAGCTGTCCTTTATGTTTTGTTGTGTAGGATTGTTATCCAGTGCGGCTGTGTACTTCTTGACGTTATGTTTTGCACTTCCTTGTAATTAAATTGCAAGCGCAATGTTACCTGTGTCGCGCAACAATCACCTCTCCCCTTTAGTCAACCCAACCCTCCGGAACGGGTATCTGACTCTACAGAGGGATGGATAAGCTGGGGCAGGAATGGAGAGGAGATGGGCACAACTCTCACATAAAGCTAGCTCCGAGAAAAGGGAAGTCTCTAACACCTCCCTCCCCAACAACCTGAAAAAGGTTATAGGATGGTCTTTATCCTTACCTTACAATTACAGTGGAAGCTCGACTATCTGGTCTTCAATTACCAGTGCATTCAGTTATCTGGGATCGCCTAAAACAAAACAAAACAGAAACTGCTAGCCATCAAAAGACCGCCAAAAATTCCGACTACAGGAATGTACACTACGTGTGTTGCAGCTTAAGTTTTCTTTGTCGATGGTTTCCTGAGAATTATTCTAAAAGGATTGAAAGTATAGCAGCCTTGCACCAGCCATACATCCCCTGCTGTGAAAAAGCATTCAGTCAGCCGGCATCTGTCGTTGGGGGAAGCACATGGATAGACGCGGCAGCTGACAGGGCCGCCACTCTTGCCTATTGTGGGCGATAGTCAGCAGGTCCTGTACAGGACGACCAGTCCAGTCTTTGATGTTCGTAAGCCAGTTCTTTCTCTGGCCACTGCGGCGTCGGCCACCCTCCAAGGTGCCTTAAAGGATAGTCTTCGACAAGGTGTCGTGCCGGGTCCCATAGCCAATGAAGACCAGCTTACGTCGCTTGACTGTTGATAGTAGAGGTTCTTGGTATCCTACGAGTGTGGCAATCTTGTTTCGCATAAAGTCATTGGTTTTATGTTCTATGTTCTTTGTATGAGATCCAGAGCAGCCTCCTCAGGCACTTGTTCTCGAATTCCTGGATTCTCCTTTCCGTGTCCACGTCCACGTGTCGCATCCGTAGAGCAAGATCGGCACTACCACTACAGCTTGTACTTGGTAGTAAATCTTATCTTATGTGTATGCCAAATCCTATTTAGCTTAGTCATTGCCACTGTTGCTGTTACGAGCCTGATGCGGATATTTGGCGTGGAGCTGCCATCCTTGGAGAGGGTGGCTCCCAAGTATTTGAAGCTGCTTAGCTCTTCTAGCTGTACCCCGTTCATGCTGCTTTGCCGTTGCCATTTATCATAACTTTGCTCTTTTCAATGCTGGTCTCCATTTCATATTCGTTTGAGCTGTTTGTCAGTCTGTTGTTGAGGTCTTACAGTTCTTTGTTAGTACCTGCTAACAGATCTATGTCATTTGCAAAGCGTAGGTTGCAGATTGGCGTCTTCCACCAATTCAAACAGAAGTATGATGGTCGTGAAGAGCTTCGAGCATGATGGTAAACAGCACTGGTGATAGGGGACATCTACTGTGGTGAAAGCTCGAAAAACCATTAGACTTAATCCGATGCAGAGGACTAGTTCCAGACACTCACCCTCCCCTTTTTCTAAATTCAGACGACTGCCATTCGTCAATAAGTTTTGACATTTGTCTTCTGCTTCAACGCTTTTCTTGGAAAAGATTGTGTATGGGTCGCATCGTCTGTGTAAGCGACACCTTGTTCCGAGTTAATTCAGTTGGCGTCCGCATCTCGAGGTTAGAAAGCGGCTTCGGGTACGTTGGTGCCGAAATGTCGGGGTCCGATGCGGGAATGAAAAGAAAACGAGTTCTTTTGTCAGTTGCTACGAAACTACAAATTATTGAACGAAATCAATTACTAAGCTTTCATCGGAATTTAACCTCGGAAATCAAACAGGGCGTGATATCGTTCGGAAGAAAAAGAACTCTACAAGTTCGTAACTTCGTCTGATACATTTAACGGGACGTGTGCGCGCAGAACAACAAAGGGTTTAAAATTTACGATCTGGATAGAGCTGTACGTGTTCGAATGGTTCAAATGGTTTCACAGTGAGAAGAAGATTCCTGAACCATTACTCAAGGATGGCTGCTGTGGAGTAATCGTTATTAGTTCTTATTCCTAAAATGTTGGATTTACATTTGGCTTAAGTTAGTTTTAAATATAGCGAAGGTTACGAGTTGATATTGTGTGATATTCGGTCGTGTGTATGTTGGTGTTCATATCTACAATCAGACGAACTACACAGCTGCAATGTTTCAAATCTCGCCACGGAATTAGCCGTACACGTTCAAACAAGTATAAACCTCAGCACAGATACGTACATTTATAAGTAATCCATCAATGCATACTACCAATACAATTCCGTGATACTACAGTATCGAGTTGATCATATGAAAAAACAATATGGAAATAAATATCGAAGAGTATCAAAGAGATTACAGGAACGTCAAGAAAATCCAAACAACATTGCAGACATGGAATAAAACGCTTAAGTCGGACGTATAAATAATATCCATCAAAAGTTAAAGCGTGAGTTAAAATATGCTTTATGTGCGCGGATTGACTCTTTTATTAACGTAAGCAGTTTGATAGGCAAAGGGGCCCCAGCGCTTAGACGCATACAACATGAAGGGGATTATTGGCAGAACATTATCGTTTTATGAACAAATGTTTGTTGGTATCATAAACTTTATTTCTTTCCTTTCTGTTTAATGAATTGTTTATTTTAAAAATATTTTGGATACTTTTGTATTACACAGAGAAGTCAAACTAAGACGCTTATTTTGCGCACCTCGCCTTCAAAGGGATGTAACTACAAAACTAAAAAAATACCTAGTAAAAACGCGTGATCTCCCTTGACAACACATGCTAACGATAATCATAATAAGCATATTTATAGAGCACCTTTCCCCGCCGTAGAGCAGATTCAACGCGCTTATACAAATAAGAACAAATGACAATTTAATGTATAGTCAAAGCACACACAGATTGTATGTGCGCAACTCGCAGTCGAGAGAAATAATAAAAAATAATAAAGTTCACAGACAGAATATAATAAGAACACGGACACACGCAAGATAACAGGAAAACGTTATGTCTATAGAATGGCAAATGAGATGACGAAACATACAAAGCTAGTAGTTGCTCCCAGCTTGCTCAATCCAGTGCAAAAACTGCAAGCGAGGCCTATCCTCCTATTTACACCACAGTTCGGTTGTAGGACGGACCAAATAGATACGAGTCGTTATTGTTTTTCATGCTCGTAGAGTATCTTGAAAATTCTTCTCGGAAAACTGTAATATCTAATGAGCTCACAAGCCAGGGAAGCAGTGGAAATCCACTGATGTAATATTTACAAAATACGATTAAAATTTTGTCATCATTCAAAATGAGTCACAAATCTAGAGGTGATTCATATTTTCTTTTGTTATCGTTAAAGGTTATATAAAATAGTACATTTCAAGCTAGTTTTCTGTGTGTGTGCAAGGAAACTGCGATCTACACAAGGGAAGTAATTATGATGGCTTATTAGGGCATATTAGATTACCCTCCCTTTACCTTCATCGTCAGCTTCGCGATCACAGACATGAAGATACATACCTTCCAACCACCGCTTTCCCCAACACGCAAGCTCCCCACACCCCCACACACCCCAAAAAAGAAAATTGTGCGTCATCTCTTCACTAAGCCCTACAGCTCCCACCTTAATCATCCCCTACCCACCCAACAGTGCAAAACCACGTGAGCTGAAACACAAACCGAGATACAGTTCACACGTTCATGTTGATAACTGCAATTATTGTTTTGCTGAATACACCTTCTGTGTAAACTATTAAATTCTTCGTACTGTCCGTATATTTCTATCTTCGTCATATTGCATACAGGTGGAGCTGAGGGTGCGGTCGTAATATAAAAGTTAATATAATAATAATGACAACAACGAGCACTTTTATAGCGCTTTTCCACTGATTTGCTCAGAACGCTTTATAGCAGTGATAGACAAACCTCTCCACATGAACGGAATCAGTATGCACTCATATTCGCATGTAACAGACACGCTCGCTTTTACAACAGAACACCTGCTCATACACAAAGTAAATTACAGACGCACGATATGCACGCTCATGGTCAGGACAGGGTCGCAGTGAAGTCTCTCTTCTGAAAAAAATGCGTTTTAAGTTTGGACGAGTAAGAGAACTAGAGTGACGAAGGCTGACAGGTAATCTGTTCCAGGTCTATGAGGCTTGGTAGGAGAAAAGCCTCTGTCCATACGTCTTTGTTTTAGTTAGTGTGACTCGAAGAAGCTTGGTGTCAGAAGATCGATGAGTGAAGAAGTCGTGCGGACGTAAAGATGGGAGTGAGGTCGGAGAGGTACCGAGAACCCCTGCCAGAAACGGCCGAGTAGGTCAGAGGAGAAAGTTTATAGACTATATGATCCGTGACTGCCAGCTAGTGGAGCGAGCGAATGAGGGATATGTTCACCGAGATGGTCTGCAGATGAGGCGAGCAGCATTATTCTGGATCCTTTGAAGTATGTCAAGAAGATACTTGGCAATGCCAACCAAAAGAGAATTACAATAGTCAATCCTCAAGAGCACAAAGGCACAGTTTTACTTGCATCAGTGGTGAGATAGCGACAAATAGTACTAATCCTACGAAGTTCAAGGTAAGCAATTCTGCAGACATGAGAAATTTGATGATGAAAATTCCAACTCTGATCGAGAATGACACCCAAACTGCGGACAGAGGTGAAAAAAGTAACAGTTGCTAATTGACTAAGGGAGAGAAGAATGAATCAGAACTTTCTTCGGACAAGTAAGTAGCAGTTCATTCAGTTGCAGCTTATTATGAAACATCCAGGACTTCATGTCAGCTATCCATTCCTGTGTCCGTGTCAGTAGTCCAGCAAATTCAGTAAGCGAAGCTGACCGTTAGAGCTGTGTATCATCAGCAAAACTGGCATGGCGTGAAATAACATCGGACAGAGGGGACGTATACAACACAAAAATTATTGGGCCCAAGAAACCCCATATCAAGACGGAAGCATCTGAGTATGTACCGTTCACACACAGCCTAGGTTCGGTCCATGAGATAGGACCGAAACCAAGACAAACCAACATCATGACTGCCAAAAGAGTACTATAGTCTGTGTAGAATGGTCAACAATATCACATGCAGATGACAAGTCTAACAACGCAAGAAATGATACTTTGTCATCGTCGGCTCTAAGGAGTAGATCGTTTACGACTTTAAGAAGTGAAGATTCAGTACTGTGGCCTTTTCGATGACCCGACTAGAATGGATAAAGAAGATGATTTTGCTCCACATGTTCAATAAGCTGGGAAAGAACAATCTTTTCCAGAACTTTGGACAGAAAGGACATGTTTTGAAATTGTCTGTAATTTATGTATTATTACTCGCTTAAAGCTATGAAACATTCACGGTCCAATAGTTTAATCTTCTGAAGACCTTGATCTTGATCTTGGAGTTTATATTCCCCCACCCTACCCTGTCATCAACTACTGACAAACTTTTTAAAAAAAAACATGTGGTGAACACCAGCTACCTGCTGACTGGTGGGTCCGGAAGCTCATGGATTTCACCCACAGAGATAATAGATTTCACCCTACGCAAATTCACCGTAAGGTGGAAGTACTCTCCCTTCAAACCTGCGACGACTTCTGTGTCTTTTCCTCCTTCCCGACAAGGCCGCGGTGCGGCTTCAGTTATATTTGCTTCAAGTGAAAAGCAAATTTACTTCCACCGGCATCGCAAGAGACATGCAGTCAACTACTGTGCGCGTTCCATCCATTCCGCCAAAATAGTTGAAGGCCACAGGTTGTCACGTATCCAATATGTTCGACTGAAAGATTTTTTCCTCTTTTCCCTATTTTTTTTAATGTGCCATCTCGTTTAGAAGCTACCAGAACTGTCGACTGTTTATCATCGCAGTATGTTCAGGTGAGGGCTGGGGTGGGGAATATAATAATTAGTGAGAGAAAAGACTGAAAGCGAGAGTAAATAAGACTTGCAGAATGTGGGTGGTGGCGCGCGCACGAGCAGATCCCGCGCTTTGTTGATACGCGTCTTGCATTCCCATCATTTTCACACCAAATGTCAAAATTGTGTTCTGGATGCTTCCTCTGTATTTTTTAATTATTATTATTATTTTTTGTCACCAAAGGGGCATTCGCACACCTCATCGATGTTGCAAGAAGAACTCTGGCGCTGTTCTGCTAGTCGCCCATTAGGGTTATGGCGGCCGACGAAAGAAGTAGGGTAGCTGAAACTTCCTTCACTGCGGTTAAAAGTGCGACGGGTGAAGAGCTTCGCCCTGACAAAAGCGAGGTTGCCTCTGCCAACCTGGGTAAAAAGCCCACCACGACGCATCTGCAAGGGCCCGTTGTAGCAGCCATAACATGCATCAACAGACAGAACACGACACATCTTCAAGTTCCCTTCTTAAATGACGCAACCCAGCTTGACACACAGAACGCGAAGGTATGTTCATCTGTGTGCATGCTGTGTGCGTGTGTGTGTGTGTGTGTGTGTGTGTGTGTGTGTGTGTGTGTGTGTGTAAGAGAGAGAGAATATGTGTGTATGAGAGAGAGAAATTTGCAAGGTTTGTCTCCTCTTAAATGTTGCATGCTTGTATAGACCAGATGTTCTGTGTTGCATACAATGTGGCTTTGCGCGATGTTTGGTCAAGGTTATTTCTGGAGATTCAGGTCAGTGCTCATGGCACCAGTCACTTACTTGCTGGCAGATCCAGCAGGAACACAGCTGTAACAGGTACCCATTCCTCCCTCCTCCACCCCCACCTTGTTGACTAACAATGGCGCTCTCATGAATGAAAAGTAACCTCTACTTGGCTGCAATGTATGTTTACCCACCCACACCCGACCCAAAAGCTGTCTGGGGGTCTTTGGGTGCTTTGAACGCAAAATCTCCTTATCAAATTCGGGGCCTATGCTGACAGACTTCATGGTGAGTAGATGAGAGAACAAGTTGCCATTTATACAATGGAGGCACGGGACCGAGTCTGGAGTAGTACCAAAACTACACATGTTCGCCGTCCAAAACCTACACAAGAGACAAAGCTTGACTTGCAGCGTCGAGCTCTCCAATAGGAGGAGTAATAGTCCCTTCGGGCAACCCTTTATACCACTGCTAGAGAACGAACGAACCAAACTCCTGCCAAAGAAAAAAATTACACAGCAGGATAGATAAATGAAACGTCAGTCAGCGGAAATGAACTGGAGGGGAGTAAAGAGAGCAAGTCTAAACTGCGTATAAATGAAAATCACTCAACGGCCAAAACACATAATCAGTCTGTCCATCGGAAGATCCAGCATCATGCGTGTGCAACCCCCCGCCCCCGCCCTCGCCCCCCCTTCCTCTACCCAGGTCTCCGATGGGATGGGAGTTTCTATGAAAACATGGACTGGAGGCCACCGGCCGTTGTAAAATGCAGGCGAGCTTGGCACGTCTCTGACGTATGCAGCTTATTAGCTTAATGAATGACAGACTGCATGCAGCATGTGCAACCAGGAGCTGCTCGTGCACATTGAGGTGAATTACGGGAAAGAACCGAGTGTCAGCACAAGAGCTAACATGCACAGATGAAAGTATGCCAGCGCGCGACCACGCTCATACATATGCCTGTAAGGGGGCTCAGATAGGGATTCTTTTCAGATGACGAGGGATCCGCCGTTTTCAAGAGAGACGGTTGTTGTTGTTCCTTTCTGAATTATTAACTTCCAGTCATTTTCGTTTCCAGTGATGTAAAAGTGGGACAATAAAAAAAGGAGAATGGGTTGGTGATTGATTAAACGTCCATTCATTCACTGGCTCACTCAGGCACTCACTCACCACTCACTCCTTTCGTCATCTATCACTCACTTATGTACTCATTCATCCACTCGCGCGCGCACACACACACACACACACACACACACACACACACACACACACACACACACACACACACACACACACACACACACACACAAGTATTAAGGTATGCTCACACATCAGGGACGGTGGTGGATGTAGCAGGGGGAACGTTACGTCGAGGCTGCCATGATGACTCACTGAACTGGTCATCGCGACAGACCTTAAAGATCGATAACCGGTGTCAAAAGGGAGGCGATACAAAACACAATGACACCGATTGTTACGAGGGGCGATAGTTACGAACCAAGAGACAAATATTTGCACTTTGTTTCATTGTTCTTTAGAAGAGCGCTTTCAGACAGGAATCGGACAAGTTCTCTGCTCTGTCAGCATTTTCACAAGCTACCAGCGAAACAAGGAATTGGTTTTCATTGAGAGGCGACATTCAGGATACCTTCATCGGAACACGTCGTTCCACTTAGGGAATAAAAGAGGCTTTTCATCGTCGCTGCAATCCAAACAAAACGGTTTCATTAAAAGTCGGACGCTATTTGGAACTAATAAGTTTACGGAGGACATATATGAACCAAAAAACCTCAGGCAATATCTGTAAAAAAAAAGTTGCGATATTACTCATGACAAGTCTCGGGTTAGTGTGGTGCCATTTGCGTAAATAAGATCGTGAACTTCTTGTTCTTATTCTTCCACTTTTTCTTGCGGCATTATTGGCTAGTCATGCAATTAAAACTATTTCTAATTATCTCCAAGAGTCTAATTATCTCCATTATCATCATCACTCATCATTAGTCCCTTAACTCTTTTGGCCGTAGGGACAGTACCTAACGATATTGCAACCAAGGACACCTGACGATGGTGATACTAATTCTTGCCAACTTTCTCGGTTCTCCGCCTTCCTCTGGGATGCGCCGAACGAGAAACCAGCCCAGTCTTGAATATTGTCCGCTCTAATCTTCTTTCGTCTGCCTTTTCTTCTACCCTGTACTGTTCCCTGCAGGATCGCCATTGCAGCTCCCAATGATCTTGAGATTTGCCTTTTCACTTATTAGTTGTTATTGTATTACAGTAACAAGTTTGCAAAGACTCTGAACACACTGGTCTGCACTTGGAAACAAATTGTTAAATTCATTTAAAATCAGAATTTAAGAATTTAGTCTGAAAAATTAAACGTGATGGCTACTGTTGACTTCAGCAAATTGAAACTTAAATTTAGTAAACAGCCTCTACAACCGATCGGTCTTTATTTTGACCCCAGTGTTCCTGCTGTGAACACATTTTTTTTTTGAAAGTTTCTCCGTTCGACGTTATTAGTTTTTTCGTGTGATTTTTTATTCTTGTTATGATTTTCTGTTTCCTTGTTATGGCCTTTATGTTGTGGTTGTTGTTGTGACTTGTCATAGCTATAACTTCGTTCTTCTCTCTACGTCGTTGTGGCTGCGGCTTTATACTCGTAACGATCTCGTTATACTTACCCTGACCTAGTGATGCTTGTAGCTATTTACTGTGACACCTTTGTTGTTGCTACATTCATTGTTCTTGGGTGATTTTTGTGTTCTTGTTGCTACGTCTGTGTTTTTGCTGTGATCCTCCTTTTGTTCTTATTGTGACATCTTTCTTCTTTTTACATCTTTAGTGGGAATGTTTGTTGTACTCATTTTCGTCCTAAAGGTAAGTGTGGTGACCACTTTTGCCTTTCTGTGTCCTTTACAGTCGCTTTGCCCTCTCTTGAGCCGCCTGGTTGCGACCTTTATGTATTTATGATGACCAACTTGATCTTGCTGTGTCATTTTCATAACTGCTTTTCTCTCTCTCTCTCTCTCCAGCCTTTTGTGACCTCAGTGTACGTGAAGTGATTTCTTTGTACTTACTGGGCTCTTTGATTTTCCTGTCAGGTTGTGTTCTTGTTGTGATCTCTTTGTTTTTTTTTTTATCGTCCTCTAGAATTAAAACTGTATTACACGATGCTCCGTCGCCTTCTGTTTCCGAGCAACATAATAATTTTTTTTATTAGATTTTAATCTTCCAGTCAGTAACAGAAAGTTCTTTTTTTCGTCAGGACATGAACATCTTTGGAAATATAGTGGGAAATAGCATTCATTGTCGAAACTTATAGTTCTTGAATTCCGTGACCTTGCAGGAAAGATGCAGAATATTTTCATGAAACATTTTAAAGAAGACAGCATGTTATATTACCTCGGAGTAATGTTCTCAAGGACATTTTAACCGGAGACACAATCGATGAGGTGACATTCTTTGGCTATTTGTTTTTTGTTTTTTTTTTTGGTTTAAAAGATGAACACTGACACTTCTACGGAATGAAGCGGCTAAGAAAATCATCATCGGGTGGGGAGATGGGGGATAGAGCTTTTCTAACTCTGCAACGATGTTTTACATTTGTATTCTACCTTATTATGTAACACAACATTATGTTCATAATTCGGGGTGGGGGTGGTTGAGGGCAACAGGAGAGATAGGGGCACAGATAGAAATAAATGAGTAGATAAACAGAGGAGACAGATGGGAGGAAAGGGGATGAGGAAGAAAAAAAAGAAGAGAAATGTGATGACATAAAGTAGCACGTAAGAGAAATACATTTTTTTTACCTTCACGCATCTTCAGTTTCAGAAACTTTTTTTAATTGAAAAAGATGAAGAAAAACCCGCAGAGAAGTGTCACTGCAATTCAAATTACAGAAGCAGCAGACAGTTTTTGTAACAAGGTTCGTGCTTGTTGACGAAATTTTCAGGCTAGGACCCTGATTTAAATCTCGAAATGGCTGCAAACTGAGTCAGGACCAGAGCTTTTCCTAGGCCAGAGCTGCTGGCTGTTGTATCGAACACATCACGGATTCCTCGTGCACTGGCCGGCTGGCGATTATATTTTTCCCACCACGTTTTGGCGGTGACCTGTTCTACGCGTGCGCGAACATCCCGCCGCGATTTCCAACAATCAAACCTTGACCTCAACCGAGTGTTTTCTACTCAATCATTCTGCCAACAACAACTACAACAAAAGTAAAAAATTAAAACGAAAATAACAAAGATAACGTATCCGAAAGAAAAATCAATGTTGCGTTCATACACCAACATATCCGGGGTCTGGACACAACTAAGTAACTAAGGAGATAAGAGACTTGATCTTGAGTTCCTCATGTTGCCCCGAGGCAAATCTTACCCTCCATGACGGCGGCTTTTGGAAGCGGTGCTCTGCTTTCGTTGAAGCCCTTTTAAACTTGACACATATGGGCTAAACGTTTGACTAAAATTGGTAAAGTTATTAATATAATCGTCGAACGTTCACCAATATTTGGCCTGTTTACTGGCACGGTTAAATGCATGTTACTCTGACGACGAACACATAGCAGCTCAGTGGCAGAACTTGTCTCGCTTGTTATGAAGGTGACCAGGTCCCTGAAATTCAGATCCACTCATGTATACTTTTCTCTGCATGTTCATGGGGCTGGCCGACTGGGGTTCTCGTTGAGCAATCCGGTCCTTACCCCATATCATAATCCTCAGCATGAAATCCCCAGATGTAAGGGTTTTCTGGTCAGACCAAGCAGCCAACTGACGCTGTCTTTCAAGTTCACTAGCTTCGCCTCAAGGAATCCTCTCGGGTAAATCGCTTGTCATGAAAATATTGGCAATTTGGTATGTTTTTCTACTGTCAGTGGTGCCTTTCTTGTATTTATGTTCGTACTGTTATTGTGATGAAAATCTTATGTCAATAAACTGGCGGTATTTAAAAACAAACTCTCCATCAAGGAATTTCATTTAATCACGTCTCCGTACGTGTTTTTCGGTTACTGCTTGTACAACTTTTGATCTGTGTTTCCTCTCTTTCGTTCCCTCAAGCTCCTCTTTTTCTCGGTCATCTCTTACTCTCTCTCTCTTTGGCACTCCACAAGGCTCAGTCTTAGGTCTTCTTCTGTTATCTGTCTACATCAATAATGTTCCCTTTCATATCTCATAATCATAACCAACCAAAAAAGTTCAAAGCCGTAAAATGCTCGGTGTGACTACTGATAACAATGTATCTTGGTCGCAACATATCCCAGCCATAAACAAAACTGTAGCACAGAAAACCTATCTCCTACCGAGAATTAAACATTTTTTAAATTCTCATTCTGGGAGACTGTTCTACACACCCTGTATTCAGTCGACCATTGATTACACTTTCGCTCTGTTAGGCTAGCGATGCTTCTATCAGGCCTCTTATATGCGTTCAATGGAGAGCCATCAAATCGGTGCTACTCAAAACAAAACCACACCCTCATGATTTCTCGTCTCTAGGGGTCCTGCCATTAATCAACAAACTAAAATTAAACAAAACTATGCCCACCTATAAAATACTAACATGTTAAATGTCCCCTAGAGTTTCTACACTTTTATTTCTACCAAAATAATAAGAGGGTCCCTCAAACTCAATATTCCCACATCGAGAATCTATTTATTCAAGACGAGCCTGGAATAATCAGGTATTGTTCTTTGGAACAGGACTGCTATCCCATAGGCACCAAGACCTTCAAGATAAGACCGAAAACCTTAGTAAGACTGCCAGCATGATAGGTCTCAGAGTTAACACTAAAAAAACACGTCCTAAGGAACAACAGAACAAACAGTAACCCTATCACAATCAGCGGAAGTCCACTAGTGGACGTAAAAGAATTTGTGTACCTAGGCAGCAAGGTGACAGCAGATGGTGACTGTGAACAGGAGGTCAACACCAGGATCAGTAAAGCCAACCACGCTTTTGCAATGCTTAAGCCCATCTGGAGATCCACTGGCCTCAGCAGCCATTAAAAGATCAGGATCTTCAAGAGCAACGTCTTCAGTGTCCTCCTATATGGTTCAGAGTGCTGGAAGACCACAGCCTCCATCGAGAAAAAGCTAGAAGTGTTTCAAACTAAGACTGCGGTGCATACAAAAGATCTTCTGGCAAAACACCATCTCAAATGAATAACTGCGCGAGAGGGTGGGGATGTCCACCCTCACAGAAGCGATCCAACTGCGGCGCTGGCGATGGTGAGGTCACGTGTGCCGCATGCCTCCAGACTCAATCCCCAGAACAGCCCTGCGATGGACACCACAGGGAAAGAGGAACAGAGGGAGGCCCAAAGAGACGTGGAGGCGATCCATCGAAAAGAACCTCAAGAACAAAGGCCTATCACTCGAGACAGCCCCCAGAACAGCAGCAGACAGAACCAGATGGAGGTCCCTAGCTGTCGCCTCACGTGCCAGACGGCACAAGGAGGACTGATTGATTGATTGATCTTGGAACAGCCTTTCTTCTCATTTCCAACAAACGGAATCCAGTCTATATAAGTTCAAAGCAGGACCCCAACAGCATCAATATCAAAACCTTTGATCGCTTACAAAGGCCTCTCACCCCACTTAAACACCCATCCCTAACACCTATTACTACCATTGACAAAATGAACATGTACCACCTGTTATTCATTAGGCCAAAAAATTTAGTCACTGTCAATTCAGATATCAGCCCCCATCTTTGTACACGTAATTTTTCTCTCTTGTGATTTGAATGTCTTTATTTTGTAATAATATAGTGTTTCAGTTTCTTAATCTTAGATCGAGGACTAGATGTTAAAAAAAGATAACTTGTGCTTATTCTATTACCCTCATAAATAAAGATTTATCATGTGTGTGTGTGTGTGTGTGTGTGTGTGTGTGTGTGTGTGTGTGAGAGAGAGAGAGAGAGAGCTTAAGTGGATGAAGAATGAATAGGGGCAGGCGGAGGAGAGAGGGGGCGAGGAGCATGACCGATAGTATGCACGCCATAGGTCGATACTCTTTCGCTTGTAAATGGATATTTAATGATCTCTCCTTCTCTTGGCAAACCCTAGGCAGCATGGCAGGAGACGAGTGACTAGTCGCATGTAGAGCGCGGTGAATAATTCTATTCTTCCCTTTCCCACCTCTCTTCTCTCTCTTTCCCTCATAGGGTTTTATTTTTTCATCGGATGAGCGTGGGAGGGTCGAGCCGCTTGTATTTCAGGAGGGTGGTATCCTTGGTTACCTTCTGGTTGAAGACACCCTTTACTGCATATAAGTTATGATACAAATATAATTTTACATGAAATATTAGTCCTCAGCAGTAAGTTGATTTAGTCTGGAAATGTTTGATCTCAGCGAGCAGAAACGAATTTTCTAGTAAAAGTGATATAAGTGATAAGAAAAAGAGAGACGCTTGCAGGTGGTTTTAATTGAAACGTGGAACTGTTACGAAATTACTTAGTGTAAGCCTGTGATAACTGAGGTAAAAATTGAGCCGAGAATGATGCGACCGATATGAGCGAGATAAAGCTGAGTTAGGTTGGATTAGGAAAATTTTGGGTAAATGGAACCAAAATGCAGTGGTGGGGTTTTGGCTTGTTTAGTAAACCGTCTTTCGTCGTGTAAATAGTTTGTGGCAAACTGGGGTTCTTTCTTCTACGAGGCATTATGTTATCGCACTTGCTTCACACACGCGCGCGCGCACTCATACACGCACAGAGAACACACATGAAAAGCACATACACATACAGCACACGCAGACACATCACATACACACAGAGAGAATACACACCCACAGAAAACACACACCCAACCCACCCCCACACACTTGTACACCCCTTACACATACATATACACAAATGTATACCACACGGACACATGCACAACAAGAGGACACACACCATACACACAGGAAACGCACATATACAGATCGCACACAAGCACACACACACACACACACACACACACACACACACTCACTCACTCATAGTATGGATGATACAAGACTTGAAACGAGCTTACCTGCTCTCTGATACATAAAAGAACCTTTCTAATATCGCGATCTGTTTGTGTATTAAACTGTACGTAAAGAAGCCCGAAAACTGTCGACACAAGACTATAGCATTTAAACATTCTGCATAATCGTGACATCATCTCGATTATCCTTTCCCCTTTCAGCGAAAATTTATTGACCTTCGATTTTGTGTTCTTTTACATGGAGCTGAACTGCTCATAAAGAGCAAACACATCGTTTTGACTTGGAAACCGGATACGAAGTTCAATTGATAGAAACCCACCTCATGTATACGGACTGTCCACGAGCCTTCATTGATGTCGATCGAACGTTCCAGTTGCTTAGCAAATTTTATTGGCACCTGCACCCTCGTCCCTGCAGGAAAGATACACACGTTCTCAGAGTGAAGGGTGGACGGAAGTGACGTTATCGACGTTTGGCAAAAGAGAGTTGGAAGGGGAGCGTTGGTGAGGAGGGGCGCAGAGAGAGAGAGATCAGTCCAAAAGCTAGAAAAAAAATCCCATGCTGTGTGACTGGTTTCGGATAAAAGTCATTGGCCGGCGGAATAAAACTCTGAGGCCGCACGCTTGTCCACAGGCAGACACAATCCCAGAGTCACGTGATTTATTGCTGTCTCTGTCTCCCTTGAAGCCACGGCAGCCAACGTCCCGCTGTGTTGTTCCTCCGAATCATGAATGGACAATGAAAATACCTCAGCGTGCGCAGGGAACTTTCAGGAACATCCACCATGCTAGGGTTTGAAAATTGTTACACAGAAGAGAAGAAAGGGAGAGGAGAAAATGTGTGACGGATCACAATTTGTGTAACTTGACAATAAAACTTTCACTTGCGATTTCACAGGTTTTTGAAACGATTCAACAAATTTAAAAAATGTGTGAAAACGGAAAGGCGCTGAAAAAAGCCTGTCACCACCCGCACTTGTCGAGGGAGGCTCGGCAGGATACAACTTTGGAAAAACAGATTTCCTGCGAATTATTGACGGATGCATTCAGCTAATCGTAAGCCTCACAACAGCTTCAACTGCCGAGGTTCAGCGAGGATTTGCTTTTTGTCAAGGAATGGTTCAAACGTGGACAAGGCTACTTTAGATGTTTCGAGAAGACTTGCACCACTTGGAAGCTTTTTGGTCCATTCACAAGAGCGCAAAGGATGAAATGTGGTTTGATTTTCGACTTTAAAGCAAAGTTCGTTTCCTCCCAAACCCGCGAGTGTCCGGCGCTCAGTACATAGCGTCGACGGTGGAAAGCTCGCAGATGTTTGTCATCGCACCTTTCATCAAGCCTTCAGCGGGATTCCGGGGTTCTGAACAAAAGATGAACACGAAGGTGACTTTTGAGATGAAACCAATGAAGAAGAATTCTCAGGTAAGAGCCTTCGTTTTTGTGAGTTATGACCCCTCGGTAGCTTTGTGTGGTAACTGTGACAGAATAATTAGCAAAAGGTTATTAGTCAAATGTTTCAAACTTACCGATCTTTGTATAATTCCGGTTTACCCCAAACGGAATTGTTGTATCTGTTACTTGTAGATTTAGCTTTTGTTGCTTTGCTTTTAAACTCACAAAAGGTGAGTCTGATGTGCTTCTCTTTTCCTGTTTTATTCATCAGTCCATGCAACCAACAGTGAATCGTTACGATTTGCAATTCTGATGCAAACAAAATCAGGCAGGATTTATAGTTGATTCTGTAAGACAAAAATTTCAGCCTTTGCGGATATGAAATTTGTGTTACCCCTTCAGCGAATGACAGCGATATAAACAAATCTGCGTCTCAAAAAAGGACATGAGCATTTCCCCCTCTCGTTCGCTCTCTCGCCACCAGTACAGTCCTCTCGATGTTGAGGGGCCTGTGAAGCCCTTAAGCAGGATGTACGCATTTGCTTGCTTGGTAAACTTGTCTCGTTTGAATCATAAAGCTGAATAGGAGTATACATGACCGTAATCTTTTTGATGATGATGATGATGATGGCTGTGGTGTGCATTTACCTGTGTGGCAACGATCTAAACAAATGAACTAAACAAACCAACAAAGAGGAGCACAAGAAAAAGTGACAAACATGAATATAGTGCATGGACGAGAAGCGGTGGGGTAGGCAAGGGGTGAGTGGAAGACTTCACTGGATTACGAGAGATACTTCCGCAAAAGATGGATTTTGGGGACAAACTTTAAAGCTTTGAACGTGGATACATTTCAAATGGATTTGGGGTAAAGAATTCCAACCGGCAGGGCCAGAGACATAGAAGCTCGTCTGGTACGTGGAGCAGTGAGACCAGCATTAGCAGATCGAAGAGATCGGGTAGGGCGTCAGCAGCTAAGACTACTGACAGTTGGGTATAATATACCCATATATAAAATAACATACTAGGGGTGGAGATGGGATTATTCCTCCCTTTCCCCACCCACAATGCGTTAGTTTACATCAAGTCATTTAAAATGCGTTGTCGTTCTTAGTGATGTTTAATGTAAAATAACACACTAGGGTTGGGGAAGAGGAGGAAATTAATATCTGTTGTCTTCCTTGGTGATGCTTTAGTCGATAATTCATGTGTAGAAAACTCGTCAGTGCTAACAATCTGATTTTTTTTCAGTTCGGTGTACTTTGTTTTTTGTATAAAAGTTGTTTGTTTTACTTTGTGGTCATTCCTCTAGCTAATCGTGATGCTGCCTCTCACCTAAAAGGCTTTTCTATGCTTCCAAAGACCCGAGCGCTTCCAACTGCTCTCAGGCCTCGCCATGGTCGTATTTGCGGTTCGACGCTTCAACCAGTTCTAGGTTCTGAAGCTGGAGGGGACTGAGGGGAGAGGGGAGAGATGGGGATGATGACGTATTTACTATCTCACATGTTTATGTGTCCAAGCTACGGGCGGCCGACTTCTCTAGAAGCTCCACATAGCGGGTGAGTGTCGTGAACCTTCTCATAACTTCGTCGACAAGAAAAGCGAGGCGCAGCACCTGAATTGCGAAGCACAAGCAATAGGCCAGTGTTGAGTTTCCAATCGCTCATCTTTCGCATGCGCAATGAATCATTCAGTTGAAAGAATTCGCGCGCGAAGAATGTTTATCTCTGAGCCCACTGACAGAAATGAAGCAGAAGATAATATTGTTTGTTTTTACTTCTGTTAGGTCGGCTGCTCTATGTTCTTTGTTCAGCGACTTTGCGATTTTTGATGGAACATACAGAGAGAGAAAGGGAGAGAGAAAGAATAAAGAAAGCTACAGAAAGAAGGAGAGAAAAGAGAAAGAGGAGAGAGAAAGAAAAGGAAAGCAACAGAGAGAAATGGAAAGAGATTTAAGGAGAGAGAATGTGTGTGTGTGTGTGTGTGTGTGAGAGAGAGAGAGAGAGAGAGAGAGAGAAAGAAAGAGCGTCTTTACAAAGTTCGACACAAAATAATTAACCTCACCCAATCATCTATACATATGCAAGCCGCCATCTTCAAAAGACCAGTTTGAAGCGCTGCTCCACCTTCCCAATGCAGATGCAGGAGTGAAGCTATAAACACGAAATTTTTATTTTCTTTAATTATTCATTGCGCAAAAATGAAGTAAAAAGTACACCGAACTGTTGACTGCATGACACGTCTGCAAGTTCTTATCTCAGCGGTGCCATTCTGTTTGGATGCCGACATGTCAGCCATGCGTGTGCAGCTGAGGCGCCGGCAATGATGAGGTCAAGTGGTTCAGGAAGAAGACGTGTGGGGATTATATATATATATACACTGCATCATGCAAACACCCTCACACGCACACACTGTATCAGACAAACACGCTCACACACACTGTATTACACACACTCTCACACGTACTGTATCACGCAAACACCCTCACACGCACACAGTGTCACACAAACCCGCTCACACACACTGTATCACGCAAACACGCTCACACACTCTGAATTACGCAAGCGCTCTCTCTCTCTCTCACACACACACACACACACACACACAACTTGTATCACGCAAAGACGCTCTCTCACACACACACACACACACACACACTGTATCACGCAAATGCGCGCTCTCTCTCTCTCTCTCTCACACACACACACACACACACCCCTTGTATCACGCAAACACGCTCACACACTGTATCAGGCAAACGCGCGTGCTCTCTCTCTCACACACCTTATATCACGCAAAGACCCTCTCACACACACTGTATCACTCAAACACGCTCTCTCTCTCTCTCTCTCTCTCACACACACACACACACACTGTATCACGCAAAGGCGCTCTCTCACACACACACTGTATCACGCAAATGCGCGCGCGCTCTCTCTCACACACACACCCCTTGTATCACGCAAAAACGCTCACACACTGTATCAGGCAAACGCGCGTGCTCTCTCTCTCTCTCACACACACACCTTATATCACGCAAAGACGCTCACACACACACACACACACACACAACTTGTATCACGCAAAGACGCTCTCACACACACACACACACACACACACACAACACACACATGCGCGCTCTCTCTCTCTCTCTCTCTCACACACACACACACACACACCCCTTGTATCACGCAAACACGCTCACACACTGTATCAGGCAAACGCGCGTGCTCTCTCTCTCACACACCTTATATCACGCAAAGACCCTCTCACACACACTGTATCACGCAAACACGCTCTCTCTCTCTCTCTCTCTCTCACACACACACACACACACACACTGTATCACGCAAAGGCGCTCTCTCACACACACACTGTATCACGCAAATGCGCGCGCGCTCTCTCTCACACACACACCCCTTGTATCACGCAAAAACGCTCACACACTGTATCAGGCAAACGCGCGTGCTCTCTCTCTCTCTCACACACACACCTTATATCACGCAAAGACGCTCACACACACACACACACACACACACACACACACACACACACACACACTGTATCACGCAAACGCGCGTGCTCTCTCTCTCTCTCACACACACACACACACACACACACACACACACGTATCGATGAGAACCAGTCATCTCTGCGGCCTGTTCGCCCAGATTATTACGCGGGCATCAAGTTCCACCTTGATTTAACGCAGATCGTTGGGAAAGTAAATATGTTCCATGTACTGGCATTCAACTCTTTGTTTTTACAATCTGAAGAACAAGATAACTGTTGGGTGGGTTGAAGCAGACGATTGAAACGAAACAGCAAATCGTTGTAGAAAGTGAGTCAGAAGTAACATTAAGAACAGAAAATTAAATGCTGTAAGCATTTTCTTTGAGCGGAGGAGACATTTATTGTACACGGCAGATAAACAAAATTACAGTTAACTGCCTCGAAACAAGAGTGCTTTAATTTACGGGGTGTGTGGTGGAATGGATTGGTGAGGTACAATCTATGTAAGGTCTTGTGCGTGCTGTTCATCAGCAAAAGGGCACTCTCGTCACAATTATGCCATCGATCATCATCATCATCATCATCATCATCAACCTAATCATGTAGTGTAGATAAACCGGTTAAAGAGGACTACTCTTGCATACCTTCGTTAAAATATCCGTGCGCAAGATAGTCGATCAGAAGTAGCCTACATACTTTTGGAAATATATTAAAATAACGACGAGGTTCTCTGCCTGACAACTTTTTCTCCAAATTTATCTTGGCTATCCTCTGTGGTAGCCACGGTGGTAATGTCTGTCTCTGCTGAAACTTTGATAAACACTCAAGCTTTGACTGCATGGCATGTCATCTGCGAGTTCTCATCTCAATGTTTGTCGACTCTGGTTAATCACAAAAGGTATCATCCCCCCGCGTGATGAGCTGGGGGTGCAGCGCTCGCTGTCAGCAGCCCACATGCTATCACTATAGGGCCAGGGTGTAAATCTGTATCACAAATCCCGAATGGTAGCCCTGTACCAGGTCAGAAACAGGGACCGTCTGTAAAGTTCACCCTTTGATCGTTTTGAAACGCGCAGAATCATTACGAGGATGGTTCACATTTTAATTACAAATCTTTGTGTTTAAAGTATTAATCTTTTCACGTTTAATCATTACAGTCAATTATTATTATCATTATTATTATTGTTGTTGTTGCGAATTATTTTTTGGGGGGAGTAAAATTGTATTTCCATGATGTAGTTATTGTGGTTCTTCACATATCGTGTGTCCATCGGAAGGGCTGGGTTGCTATTTCCAGCCCCTTAAGCAGGAAGATGAAGTTTTGCTCTGCATCATCCCACTTCAACCTGGCTCAATCTTCCCTGACACTGCTTCCCAACTTTAATTTTCGCAACCAGTTGGGTTACTTACTAGAAACTATACAATTCTCTAGTTCAGCTGTTGTGATAAATGTGTTAAGCCACTATATTGTAGTAATACTACTACTTTTTTGTCTAGCTAAAGTCACGGGTTTTCAAGACAGTTGCATTTTACAAAATGTCTAAATTCTGGGTTTTTTAAATGTCTTTGGTGGGTTAAGCGTATTGATTTCTTTGCTTGTTATATCGAGAAGTGTATCTCCAGTATAATATGGTTTCTGCATAAGATAGTGTTGGGTTCTAGGTTAGCGTTCGTTGTCCCCTAAGACTCGTGTCCAGCAAGCAGCTATGCATCTCGTCGGCAGGTCGCGACCACATGACCCTGGAAGGTCACCTGCTCAGTATCATGCAACATTGCTGACCCAGTATTTTGCATACCAGTCATGGAAGCCATCAGTGGAGAAATGTCGGCTTTAAAATTTTAGGAGAGGGGGCGAAAAAACAACAGAAGGTCGCAGGCAGTTGCTAGGCACGAGAGAAATGTGCTCATCTGTTGTCGCCGTAGCTTCGCAGCCATGAGAGGCGGGGGGGAGGGGGAGGAATGACCTGTTCAAGTTGACAGTCGAGGGAGCATCCCAGGCGCAAAAGGACCGGGCGGGATGTCGCTTCTTGTGACGTCACAGCGACCGCAGCTCACGTGCGTCATGGCTGGAGATCGTGGCAAGGAGAAAAAGCATGCTGGGAAAAGCGTGTCTCTACTTGTTTCTGGGTTACTAACATACATCCCGGGCTGCAGGTGAAGGACTGACGTTAAACCCAATTCTTTTTCGGCTCAGCTTCCCAAAAATTACTGTTGACTGGTGTGGGTCTGAGGACTCGAAAATGAGCCTTAATTTACCGGTCTCAAGTAGTCATTCGACTGTTCAGACTGTTTAGCGAATCGATTGGTACTTGAGATCGGCGATTTCAAACTTATTAAGAAAAGGGATAAGATCTCTTGAGTTGGTATGTCAAAAAACATAACAAAGTTAATCAAAAATTTAAAAGTATTTGAAACGAAATAAAGTCGCAGAGATGTCTTGGGACCTCTCGTATACTGACTCTAAGAGTATGAGTAATGGGCAAAACGCCATTGTGGAAGCAGTCAGAGCTGCCAACGCCATTGTGGAAGCAGCCAGAGTTGCCCCTACCCCCTAATCCACCCTCTTGTCCAAAGTTACGGTAACATTCATGACAATGATGATGACGACGATGATAATAAAACTGTTGTATTGTGGTTAAAAGTCAGAAGCTGATGGCTTAATGAAAACTTATATGCTCTTAATCTTAGGTTTATGTAATGTCTTGCGTTCTAATTTAAGTGTAATGTTAGTAGAGAGCAACAGAATGCGAGCGTAAGGGATGACTTTATTTTCTCTTTCATTCATTCGTTCAATAAATCATTAATTTTTTTTCTTTCCTCTTTTCTATCTTTGTCGCTGAAAGAAAAAAAACATTACTCGCCCAAACATGGTTTCACAGAACTCTATTGTCCTTCCACTCAAAAACAAAACGAAGGCATATGAGCTTTTTGGGGGCATTCGAAATAATCTTTCCAAGCTGCTTCTTTACCTCTTCCGAAAAAAATAAAAACCTGACATACCTGTCATTTACATATATACCTTGTGATGTCCCCATTCAGACCTCCTCCATGGCGAACGATAATAAGAAGCTCCTGGTAGTTCCTTTGTCACTAAGGAACAATCGTTACCGCAAGACTGAGTTACTGACGATGCTCAAGGACGGATTTTGAAGGAGAAATTTTTTTCAGATTAACTGAGGAGTGTTTAATAAGTTGCCTTTTGTAAATAGTAGATAAGACACCTGATGTTGATTTGTACATCCAGCAACGAGGGTGAGGGGTTCGCTATCCCTTCATTGCTGAAGCAGCCACCCGAGGGTCATCATCTCTGGAAGCTTAGGTCTGGTCTCCGTTTGCCCCATAGTTTGCGAGTCTACATTACGAGATGGCTGAACCGTCTGTTAAAAAAGACGGCTCGGAGTCAGAAAAACTATCAACGAATGCTTTGGGGGATTCGAAGACTGTTCTGGAAAATTCCGAAGCACCCGTTCCGGTGAGGCTAATCAGAGAAATTCAGTTTTCAGCGTTAATAACCGACTTTAGGAATCTAACTGGGAGACAGTTAAAAACATTTTTCTCTCTATAAAGCTGTCGCTTTACATGATTTTCGCTGTGCCTGTGTGGAAGTTTATTATGGGTGAAAGGAGAACTTTCTGTTACTTGTGGTTGTGTTAGTTTGAAAATAAGTGGTACAGTTTCTACAAGTTTCCAGCCACTTGTATTCCTTAAGAAAAATTGACACAGTGAAGAGGTTATTTCGTCTTAGGCTTTTCCTTTGATTTTTCCTCCCGAATCCAATTGCGATCTCTATCAATGTTCAAATGATCCGCTAATTGCGAACGTTGCGAGTGGAATCTGGACATGTACTGCGCTTGTTAATTAAACGTTAAGCTCTCATGTTTAATAAACAGTATTCAAACTAGAAATTTTTGACATATGTATTTCGATCCAAATGTTGAAAAATGCTAACAAGCAAAGGCTTGAATGTATACAATTTTCTTAACTGTTGACGAGAGGGTTGTTTTCCACTTAGTCAATGCGGGCTTTCTCTTGTTTACGCTGAGACACGAAACTATAACTGTCGAAAAACTGAATCAGAATATACAAAAGGAATCTAGGCGTTGTGTTACCTCCCTCTTCTAATATTTTCATCAAATTGTTTGATAAGAGAGAAAGAGAGAAAAAAAAATATTTCTGATCTACTACCTTTGACTTACGCAATAAAATAACTGTTGTTAAATAAATTTAGTTTCCAATATCCAAGCATAATTTCGGCACCGAGCAGATTTCATCGTGGACATGGATGATGGGGTATGTCGTGGAAATTGAAGATGTGAACAAGAGTCAACTCAAGGTTGAACGCTCGCTACTCGTAAAGGTTAAAGGTTGCAGGAAGTCAAGGATGACAGGCAGGGATAACAAAAAAAAGACTACGCCGCTCGTGCATTCTTGAATGATTTATCAGCAGCAGCAGCAGGCACCGTATCCCTACTTGCTCTCTATCTCGCCTCGATTCTGGGATCTATTATTTATCATCTGTTGCAGTTCACGGTGACCCCTGTGCGGCAAAACAGCAGCAGCAACATCGCCGGCGACAAGTACAGCCCCAACCGGAACAGCTTCCGAAAAAATTTCGCCCATTTCGAGCTCGGCGAGGATGGCGAGGCAGGGGACACCCAGAACAGCATCACGTCGCTTCTTTCTTCCAAGTTCCGAGTAGGTTTGTCAGCATCACGTCCTCTGTCGCAGGCGCTCCCCACGCGAAATCACTATCTTTCCGCGAATTTTTGTTGCCTCATCTATAATTTAGCTGCACTGACTCACTTTATCTCGCCTCCTTTTTCCATCATCCCTCGCGCACGCACGGACGCAAATGCTCATTAAGTGCGGAACACGCGGCCACTCAGAATACGAGTTTTTGGTGAAAACCTTACTTCTTTTTCTCCTTCTATCTCTTTCGTTTTTTTTTAAGCGCATTGTTATTTGTTGCTTGTTGACATTGTTTACTTATCTGGGTGATCAATGTTCTCTTGCTTTGCGAGTGATTTCAATTCATACAGTGTTTGTTTGTTGAGACTAAAGAGTTAGCTGTGGCCGAGACAGAAGGCGCCAGTTTTGGTAGTTGACAAATAAAGTCGCCGTCCTGATATTTTTACCGGGATTTCTAATGAATTTAGGTAGAGGCTATAGAACTTTGCACACAGAAAAGAGAAACACGTTGGATAAGCATGCTCATCATGAATGGTGGATGGCAAAATATGCTATAGCATATAATTATGTTTTAATGATCATTCATTTATTCGTACCTTGACTGGTACCGATCGTTCGGGGGAGAAGGGGGAGCACATGGATAGACCCGGCAGCTGACAAGACCGCCGCTTACGCCGATCTTGGACGATAGCGATCAGGTCCCGCACAGAACGACCAGTCCAGTCTTTCACGTTTGTAAGCCAGTTCTTCCTCTGATCGCCGCGGCGTTGACCCCCCCCCCCACCACCCTTCAAGGTGCCTTACAGGTCAGTCTTCGACAAAGTGTCGTTTCAGGTCACATGGCCGAACTAGACTAGCTTACACCGCTTGACTGTCGCAAGTAGGGCTTCCTGGTGTCCTATGAGTGTGGCAACATGCTTTGTACTTGTATCGTACTGCGTGCTATCAGCCGACAAACACAAGACATTGTGGATTTTGATGATTACTGTATTTAGTTGTAACAAAAGCAATGTGGCTAACCGGCCATCTTTGACATCACTCAAATGTACATTAAGCCCCGGATGTCCCTACCGGGATAACTCTTATCACTACTGGGATAACTCTTATCATTACAGTACTAAAGTTATTTTGTTCTCTGTACAAGATCCAGAGTAACCTTTACAGGCACTTGCTCTCTGGATTCTCATCTCCGTGTCGGCAAGCATGGTCCACGCTGTCAGGCAGGATCGGTACTACCACGGACCTTCATCTACTGGATGAGTGTCTCCCATTCTTTGCCTCTGTGCGCTATCATAGGAGTGACCAGTTGTAACAAACCCTACAATGTTAGGTTTTCACTTCCGTTTCCGATTTTAAAATGGCGGGTTTTCCTAACGTCGAAGAAATTTTAGAAGTAATTAAGCTTTTCTGTCATAAGAACCTTGTTAAAGAAGACTGATTGCAAAAGCAACAGTAGTATTTTCTGTAAAATGTATTTTGGTTGTTTATAGAAAACGCATGTGGGTTTATCGTCAATTTTATCATATAAAAACATCGTCACAACAGATGCCATTGACTTGCTCTACCACTAACAATTTTTTTAAAAAGCATTGTTTTTGATTTTTTTTAGAAACAATTATATAGATTATTCTGTTACAAAAAGCCTATACTTGAAGAATTAATTTAATAAATGCCACAGATGAAGGTCCGTGGTAGCACTGAGTTCCCGACAACATCAATTACTAGCAGACGACAATAGGGAAGTCCCCCGTTGCTAAGGTCGGTTGCTATTGTAAGCTATGATGGCGACGAGGATAGATGTTTACTTTTTGTTGAGGATAACCACCTCTCGCTTTATTGGTATGACATCCAACAATGCAACAATTTGCACCTGTCCATTTTTTCGAATTCATTTATGTCTGCAAACCACTGACCTTTATTAAAATTAAATGAAGGTCCGTGTCTCTTGGCAACAGCAAACCGGAACCGGAAACACAGGGCTCGCTGATAAGGAAAGCCGAGACTTACACCGGATATAAACCTGAGACACTTATCCAGTAGATGAAGGTCCGTGGTACTACGACTTGTCCAGGTTGTACTTAGTAGTACACCTAATGCCGCGGTTCTCAACCTGGGGGGCGCGCCCCCCAAGGGGGGCGCAAGCTGCTGAAAAGGGGGCCGCAAAGGCGGTCATTTTCTCATATCTCATATAGGTATTAGTGGCTAAGGGGGGCGCGCGGACGTACCTTTATTCGTCTGGGGGGGCGTCACAAGTAAAAGGTTGAGAAACGCTGACCTAATGTTATGGATGCATCAGACCCTGTCCAGTCTAGCCATTGCCGCTCTTGGTGTTGAGATTCTGATGCGGATACCTGCCGTCTTTGGAGAATGGGGTTCCCAAATACTTAAATCTGCTTATCTCTTCGAGCCGTACTCCGTTCATGTAAATATATGCTTTTCCGTCGCCAGTTGCCATGACTTTACTCTTGTCAGTGCTGGTCTTCATTCCATATGCGTTGGAATTGTTTGTCAGGCGACTGGTAAAGTCTTGCAGTTCTCTGTTAGTGTCTGCTATCAGATCGATGTCGTCTTCAAAACGTAGGTAGCATGTGTGTGTGTGTGTGTGTTGATCGTGGAGGGTTTCACATATAATTTTCTCCCGAAATAATATTTAACAGCACAGACAACATCTACAGAACATGTACAGGAATGTCAAGATTCTTTATTCTTTTACCCTTTGAGCGGTATTAAAATATCCAGTGCATATGTATTTGTATATTCATGCACATTCCTATCTATCTGTATATGCAATCTCTCTCTCTCTCTCTCTCTCTCACACACACACATTCACTGATTGGTTTGTAACAGCTAATACATTAAAAACCAATTTTCTGTCTCATTCACTTGTTCTTTCCTTCTTCTAGCCCTTTAAAGCTTATCTGTATACGTAATCAAATAAGTATATAAACACATGTAATCAGGCAATAAACTTTTGAGTCGGTGTTTCCTCACCCCTCTCTCTCACCTAAATCACAGGTGCATACACATATGGCTAGCCGCATGTGTAACTACAGTTGTTATGGTTTCGTGAAATGATGATGATTTTGATTTTGATTTTGATTTGTAATACGCGGGTATCCATTCAGAAGAATGCTCATTGCGCAGCAAAAAAACAGAAAAAATTAAATAAATAAAATAAATAAATAAAACAATAGGAAAGTAAAAAAATTAAGACGTGTTGCTTGGTTGTTAAAGTCCGTATAGTGTATAGTGAAATTGGGTAGAATGAAATCTTTCAAGCACAGATAATCGACAGAGCGGTATTAGGGTATAAAAATTAAGCTTTTTTTGTACCTCGCTTATGTCTGTTAGCCAGATTAAAGTTAGAAGACAATAAGCGCTCCGTTGTCAGTCACATAAAGGTGAAACCGGACATTCCCCGCCTGCCTCTGTTTACAACCGTCGTATTTTACTTTGACATGTCTGTTTACGTCCTGAGTAGGCAAGTAGTTTTGTTGCCATGGCCTTTTGCCTGCTCAGATACGTAGAACAAATGCGCGGGGATCGATGCAAGGAGATTATCAGGCCTCGCAGCGGTTACACGCACATCAAATGTTAGGCACCTGTAATGTCGTTTTCGAAAATAGCACAGCTTCAGAACAGAACGAGTCTCCTTTCATCATCCTTCCCCAACGTCCCCGGGGCTCCATGTAAGAAAGTGAAAGAAGAACTTGTGTCGTCGAAATAGAAAAGCGTTGTTGTAGTAAGTCTGGTGACAATTCGCGGCGTCTCAGCGTTTGGCGCTGGCTACGTTTCCAGTTTCCGTAATGTTGGATGGTAGAGAAAGTCAGAAAGAGAATCCGATGGCACAGGGTACACACAAATCATCAGCACGTAACAAGCACTGCGTGGACAACTTCACCTGTCGCTACGAAGGACAGGCGCTCGTCACAATGGGCAGGTAGCTCTATGATCTACCATACATGTTAAAACCAGTCATCCCGTGGACACTTTGGCATCCAGTTCATGAATGTACAAGCTTAACTTCAAACATATTCAGATTCAGGAGTGTAATCATTTATACTTGTTCAAATATGCAGGCCCTTATGCAGTAAACAATCACATACATTTTCAAATATCTATTCTCTTGTATGAAGTGGAAGGGCTACCCAGGTATTGGGAACCAGTTCTTATTACGCCTGTTCTTCAGTCCTCCAAGAGAACTTTCACAATATTCAGCTATCGGTATATAAAAAGATTCATTATCAGTGCATTCTAAATGATCATCGTAATTAAAAGGTAATCGTGAAAAAAGATTAGAAAAGACAGTAGATTTGATAAACTTTGCAGGGGAGTCGGCATCGTGTAGGCAACTAAAGGTAAGGGGTAGGCAGTTCATGCTGGTAAGGATCTCACCATCGTTAGCAGTCAGTGTGTAGAAACTGTAATTTTTTCAGTTACATTAATTATTTTTTTCAGATTGCTACTTGTACAGCGTTACATGCGTTGAATATATTTCGGTCTTCTATACTTTTTTAAAATGTAACTTATCATTCCATATCATACGTTTCACAGCTGCTATTATTATTATACTTTGCATGTCTTTCACGATCGTGCGGTTATTCTTCCTTATCTAGAAAGATAAGAAAATACGTTTTTGCTTTTTATGCGAGCACTCTGTAACCTCCGCAAGATGCTTGTCTCAAGCAAAGGACACATATATTAAATTACTTCTGACTAGCAGGTTTATATGAGGGAGATCCTCCAGATAAAAAAGGCAACCCAGTTGTCTCATATATAAAACAGATACATACATTCTGTTTTTGAAAGGGAAGAGCCACCAAGATAATGATCCTTGATATACCTAATATTTGCTACACTTCTTTTCTGCCCAAATTTCATATTAAAAATCGAGATAATTTATGATGCAATATTTAGCCAGCTTCATGGGGGTCACGTATAATGAAACTCGTATATCAAAGTGTTAAAGGGATAATTTATTTTCAAAGGAGGGCACCTTGACCAACGGTGCATGTGTAAAGATCCAATTAAGAGACATGGCGCCGGTTTCGGGTGTTCAGTTCACCACTAAGAAGCGATAATCCGCGCTACCGATCATCAAAAAATACGGTCAAATGACTGGCAGCTTCGGCTTTTGAGGTAGATTTTAGTGCGACTTGCACCATGGAGCAGGACATATATGTTGCCATGTCTCTGTCTTTGGTTTGACACTGGATGGTGACTTCATTGCGATGTTATTTAAAGGACACGGAGGTCTTCTCTGTGGACAAAGAATAATGAAGTTTGCCGTCAAAGTGAAGTAGTAAACGTGGGCTATAATTAGAAATGCATAAAAAATTATATATATATATATTTTTTTTGCTGCAGTGTTTGCTTCTCATCTCGATACTGACAATGTCAGATTGGATCGCAACCTTCAATAAAATAGGTCTATGAACTTATTCTGCTGAACAGACCTTGTCCCGTCTCACCTAGAGTGTGTGTATGAGTGTGTGTGTGGAACTGGTTTTACGCCGTGAGAGAGAGAGAGAACATGTCCTCTATATTTCTCCAGATCCCATGGGCGACTGTGGTTTATTACAAACATGAAAATGTTAGCTTTTCGATCTGAATTAAACTGCCGACAGTGCATCACTTAACACGAATTCCACTGGATATTTCCATCTGGCGTCTGTCTCGTAGGACTGTAGCCTTTTTACATACAAGACACAACACGATCCGTCTGTGTGTATGAAAAATATTTTGATCAAACCGTTAGAAAGACGACAGACAGACGATGACACTATTAGCCACGCGCAGAAGTCAGAGCAAACAGACATCTTGCAGCTCGCGAGGAAAGAACACGGCCGCGGAAAGGACGACACTTGGATGATTATACAGTAACTGTTTCTGGTCTCCTCACGCTACAAATTCGGTGATAACGATTTCATTTATTGTTCATGTTTAATATCTTCGGACTTTGAGATAGCCGCCTGCACTGATTTCATTGTCATCCAGATCAGCGATGACTGCATGGGAGGAGGGAAACCGGGCAGACAAAGGCTGATTGATCAAAAGGAAAACCTTCCAGAAGCAAACGACAGTTTGACAGTTTACAGTTGTTTCCCTATGAAATCTGCTGGTGGCAGTTTTTCTTCAGGTCTCTGAGAAGGGATCGACGCTTGTTGTTCGTGTTGCTTTCTATCGTCGTTTGTTACAAAAGCAGGATCTTGAGAAACTGGCTCAGTCGCATAAATTAAAAACCAGCAGGTCAACATCCGAGATAACGTCTACGACCTTTTACTAATGGACTCATCTGGTGTCCACTAATCAAGTGAGAAAGGGAGAAATACAGTTTAGTAAGGCAAGAAGGATGGCTACTTGGTCGCATGAGCACTTTCACCACAAACACCTGTTCTGGAAGAATGTAAGTCTATATGCATATAGTGCTTGGTCTAAGGATCCGTCTGACATTACTCGAACCATGTGGAGTAAAAAAAAGTTACCGGCTTTTATGATTAAAAATGTATTTGTTTTTCAGTTTTATATACTAAGAACATGCCTTTGTTATTGATATTCAGTAACATTTAATAATATCCCTTGATGATCTAATCAATGCCCCAATATCAATATGTATAATGTTATATTATTTGTAGCTATAAATCTAGTAGACCGTAAATTGAATTTGTCGTCCCTTGGGATTTAGGCATTTAACACCAGGTTATAACAAAAGTACAGGAATTGTGAGATGATAGGGCATTTCTCCTTTTGGGTGCAATATGTATGCAAATCTAATCTGATGATAGTAACCTGTTCCAATAAACGTCTGTCTCTCACTTTCTCTCACACATCAGATGAACTGTTGCACGGTCACATTCAGATTCACAAGCTGTTTCAGTTCATGGCATACATACCCACTTATTCCTTATACCCTGTTTACTACTGGAGGTATTGCTGGTTAGGTCACAAGTCTGATGGTATGCAAAACCTTGTGATGACAACAGAGAACTAAATCCCTGCAGTTACTGTTTGTCACTAAGTGATGGGGGAATGGCAGTTTAATATTTTTTTCTGTACCAGTCTGCATGCTCAGATGGCCAAGACAGGTGAAAAAGTAACTGTGTCAAGTGTATTATACAAAACACAAGGTAGATACAGTAAAGGCCACTTTCTGTTTTGTCTTCCTGCCGGTAAGGCATTAACTTTTGTGAACAAGATTTTAACCATCTTCATCGCTGGTGTGGGAAAACACTAAATTAAAGAGGTCATGAGGAGCAATGAATGGATTGTTTATTGCAAAAATGATTTGTGAATAAAAATGACGTTATTAGCAGTATTTTTACATTTTTTGTATCAAACATTCATGTGTGCTCATATCCTGGTGTTCTTTTTTCATACATTGACACTTAAACATACTTATTCTCTTTCTCTCTCTCTCTCTCTCTCACACACACACACACGAGTGAGGATACTTGCAAACATACATGAACTGATATATTTATTAATATTGACTTGTATTTCTCATTCTTTTTCTCCATATCTACATATCTGTCAGTCTGTGGTAAGTTATGATACAAATCTGGACCGATAGAAAATCATCATCTCTAGCCAAAATAAATAGTGCTGAAACATCCCCCAACACATGATCTGGCATCCTGTATTTTGTGCAGCCTGATTTTACTCAGTTTACCTTAGCCATTCACATTCAAAACAAAAGTACTTTGCTTGTTTCCTGTTTCCCTCTGCATGGAGCCATGTTTGTTCTTCAGCATCTAGCTAGGCACTTAAAATGTGTGCAGATAAGAATGATAAACAGCTAGTTATTTTGTACTGGGAAGCGACCATGTAGGTGGGAAAAAAAACCCTAAATGATAAGCAGGATGTGCAATATTTGTTCACATTGTTTATCTAGTGACATAGATTCAAACATAAAGCCAACAGTGTCTATTACCTGTCAACTTTTATGCACAGTCCATTTTTTGAGAAAATAGATTTGTCAATAATGATAAACACCTCCATCTTTCCTTTTATGAGTCCTGTACATGCTCTGTGACTGTGATCTTCCAGGTATATCGTACCTCTCCTGTTCTTAAGGTCAACTGTTTTGGAACTGTACTAGTTTCCGCTTGTCCAGCATTTCATGTATAAAGCTTCATTTGACTATTTTTCAAAGCTACATAAACATATGATTTCCCTCACCACTTATATCGATACAGGATAAGTAATCAAGTCCTTTTCAGTGCCACCCAAGATTGCCAAGGACAGCTGACAGTTATCCTTTTGATTGCTTGTCTTAACAGGACCTGAGCAAAAGATGGAAGCAGTATGGTGAGGAATCTCCACGCTTCAGGAAGAGGCTAGTATCAAAATGGGAGGTGAGACAAACTGCTTGCCTCCTCTCATTCATTGTAACCACACTTACATGTTTTATGAATGCATGGGTCTCATGGAGAAAAACATTGATAAGAGTGGACCTGAAAGTTAGTCAGTGTAAAGTAATTAGTGCCGATAACTCAAAATTATTCCATACATGCCATTAATAGTCGTTATTTATCTTTGCATCCTCTCATTGTACGTTCATTGTCTCAATGTGTGCAAATCCATTTGCATTTTTTTGTGTGTGCATGGGTTTTTGTATGTTCTTTAAAAGGTTCAAATTGTCTAAAAATCTACTGGCCCAAAAGGAAGTAAAAATTGCACAAAGTAGGGTTAAGTATTAGAGGGTTTCATAATGAATTTTAAACCATAATTGATTAGTGATTCCTGTCATCAAAAGAGCAATCTGCATTTTCTCAAAATGCTGTTTATTACATTGTACCTTTGGATTTGAACAAAATGCTGTGTATTATGCTGTTCTTCTGTATTTGAATCTTATGGTATTTGTTATCTGATTCCATAAGATTGTGGTTTGCAGAGCCTCAATTATGACAAGATTGACAGTACTTTGCACCAGCAGGACAATGAATTGCAGAAAAAGAAATCAAAGGTAGGAAAATGAATGATAATTTTTGTCATTAATTTAGATTCATAATGCATTGCATTGCTATTTCTTACATTACAAGCTTGTCAACATTTAGGAACAAATAATACATTGTGGTAACCATTATGCTTTTTTGTCTGTTTAGCTTTCTTTTGTCTTCCTTTACTGTCAGCTTTACAAGATGCTTGCAGATATTTGTATGAAGGAATATGTATAGACAACTCAATGAAACTAAAAATAAAACTGATGATTTTTTTTCACATAAATGCCCAAAAAATATTTCTGAGCACCAGCAATATCTAATATCTAATGACAAATCTCATAAAACATCTTTCTGTCAAATTTTGCAGAAGCGCCTAACTTTTGAATGGATCATCCGTTGGTTCATGATGTTTCTTGTTGGCATTGGAACTTCTCTTCTGGCTGCTGGAGTTCACATTTCTGTGGAGCTTGTTTCCCATCAAAAATTCCATCTTATTGCCAAATGTATCTTTTTACCCACAAAACCTGCTATTGTTAATGGTCTCTGTGCACTCAGCTACATGATGGATGCCACCTGATGCCTAAATTGGAATTAAGCATCACTATTGTTTTCGACTCTTTCATCGATGTACTGTATTGTGCAGCAGGGTATCTGATTCCAGAGAGAACATCCTGATTGCTTTCTCATTCAGCAGATGGTGAATCTACATGAGAAGCACTGAAATTGTTGTTCAGCAAGAGGGATTGAGTAGGCTGATTACTTCCATTAAGAGGAGCTGTGAATAAGAGTATATGCACTGGGTGACATCTCCCACAAAAAGTTTAGTCTTGGCAAAGAGTGTAGTAATTTTTTATCAGCAGAGTTCTCTGATGAATAATACAAATTAGTTGGCCATGTAAGATGGGGAGAAAAAATGATGTAAGGATAAGGTTAGTTCAGAGCATTATTGATCTAGGGTATTGATCCTTACATAAGGATGATGTTTATTGCATGTGTGTGGACTGGAATCAGATAAAAGCCTGGTGTTTTAAAATGATGGCTAAAACTGAATGAGAGAGCAAACTTGTTCTAAACGCTGAAGGAAAAAAGGAAGAACAGAGTAAGAGAAGGCTATTCTGAATGAGTGGAAATAAAAATGAATTTACTTTGACCAAAAATACTACTGTATAAAAGTATTTTTCTTCTTTCCACAGCATGCACTATAAATCACTTACACATTTTGCAGATGTTTTGATACCTAAAATCAGTCCTTAGCAGGTGACTCAGATCTGGATGAATGCTCAGAAAACAACTGTCTTATCAAACCAGTTGCTATCTGGTGTGCTATCAACTTAGGGATCACTTTACTTGGTTCTTCCTTAGTCACATATGTTCAGGTGAGAACAGCGCAGGTGAAAGAACTTGATTTTGAGAAGTATTGTTTTTACATCTTTTATTTCTATTTCAAAGAAACAATAATAGAAGGTTACTACACAGGTCATGAACTTTTTTTTTTACATTTTTGTGCCTAAATGTGATAGTCTGAGTTAGAATTTAAAACAAGCATGATAAAAGTTTAAAAGCTCTGTGCTATTTTGATATAGGCCAATGAAAAGTTAACTTATCATAGACATGTATAGTTATTGATCTGTGTAAGAAATTGCTTTAGACCAATGTAGTCATTTTTAGTAGCCCTTGCGTAGAAAATGTGTCAGTGTACTTTTGCAAAAAGTACGCATATAGCCATAGCAATAAATTACTTTGTTTATAATGTCCTTGATATCTTTGCACCAGACTTTGATAAATGGGTGATAAATGCTAGGAAATGGCCTTTGTTTAAGTCTAAAAATGGATATTTTATTTCAGCCCAGGGCAGCAGGGAGTGGCATTCCACTCATCAAATCTTACCTCAATGGTGTTCGTGTTCCTGGGCTTCTCTCACTTCGTGCTTTCATTGCTAAAACTGTTGGAGTTGTTCTTTCCATACTTGGTGGGCTAGCATGTGGCAAGGTATCCACTTGCACAAATAAAATTTAAAATCAAAATTACAGTTGTTAAATATATACATTGAAATGATATTGGTGGGACAAAATCGACATGCTTTTGTTAAAAGGTAGAAATAACAAATAATTTTGGAAGTGGATTTGAGTCTCGTATTATGGTAAAAGGTTGTCAGCTTCTCAGTTTAAGTTCCCAAAGGAGGTAAAGTCATATCTCTTGCCATAGAAATGCATGTTTGATAATCATACACTTATTAGCTTTGTTTTTATTGGAGCACTGTACTCTTTTTAATTCTTTTTTTACAAAAGTACTTTTTTCAAGTAATTATACACATCCCTTTTTGACATAATTTCATTTGAGAGTACTGCATTAAACTGTTTAATGCTAAAATCTTTCCTAAGCAGTAAGTGGAAAATGAGTAAAACAGTTCATTAAAGGTCGCATTTGAAGTACATTATATTTGATATAGTGGCTGATAGATATTAAAGATTAACATTCATAATGATACTTTTGTAGGAAGGACCAATGGCGCACTCTGGTGGTATTATTGCTGCTGGGCTTGGCAAGGGCAGAATACCATGGTTCTCAAGAGATATCAAAGTAAGACATTTTTCTGTTCCTTGTTTAATTTTTTCTTTTTTTGGTTTGCTTATTTATTTGCTTTTTGCTAATTTTCCAGTGGCCATGGAGATGTAGAAATGTAAGAGATGATAATGAAAGACAAAATACTTTGATTTTTACAGTCATTCATGGGCAGTTCAGCTCAGGCAACAACTAAAAGCTCATTTTTGTTCATGTAAATGGTTTTTAAAGTTTTTTTTTTATCTCTTGCTTAGCTTCTAATTATGCAGACTAACATTATATGGATATGACCTATATATTAGCTATGCAAATCATGTCTGCATAGGACACACAAACATTTTATATATTTATAATGCTTTTGATAGTGATCTTGGTGTTTTTATGTGCAGGTGTACAGCATGTTCCGTACAGATCATGATATTCGTGATTTTGTAGCAGCAGGAGCGGCTTCCGGTGTGTCTGCTGCCTTTGGTGCACCTGTTGGTGGCACTCTATTTAGTGTCGAGGAGGCAGCTAGTTTCTGGAACACAGATCTCGTGTGGCATGTGGTTAGTTCACTCAGACACACACATATATATATATATATACACATATTGTTTAATGTGCATAAATTCACTGTTTGCTTCTCCTGCACTTCCTCTTTTTTCTCTCTCTCCATGATTAACACTACTTAGGTACATAAGCGGATAACAATTTTATCTAATATACTCTTTTTGCTCTGTTAATAGGTAACTATTAAGTACACTCTTTTGCTCTGTTGACAGGTAATTATTATCCTTGGTCATAAATACTGTATGTGATCTCTTACATTTGCCTGTTTCAGTTTTTCTCAGCTATGATTGCATGCTTTTCAACAAATTTCCTTCTTAGTGCCTTTGAAGGACATCCAACAGAACTATCTCATCCAGGACTTGTGCGGTTCAACACATTCCCAGTACGTCAGGTTATACTTTTTCAAGTTTACTGCACTTTTAAATGTCATGATACATTGAGATACATTAAGGTTAGTGCTTGGATTGTAGTTTGGATTTAGAAGTTTGTTTTGCTTTTGACAGCAGGCAAGCTAGATTTGTTTCTTAGCCTGACAAATCTTCTCAATTTAAATGTTTCAGAATCTTACATTTGACCTCATCGAAATTCCTGTGTTCATTATTATGGCAGTTGTTGGTAAGTTGCTTCTGTGAGATAAAATTGAAACTTTGACATGCATTAGAATGCACTTGAGTTTTACAAGATATTGATAAACATTCCATTATAGCCTGCCCAATATAATGTCTTCAGCATTTGGAGTAGTTGTTTTTACATGAAATATATATATAAATATATAGAACAGCACACACACACACACACACACTGGTGCTTTAGGTGGTTTCTTCAGTGCTGAGAGTTTTTTTCTACTTTTCTGTCTAAGGTGGACTGATTGGTGCTTTGTTTGTTGTAATGAACTACAAACTCACTATATTTAGACAGAAGTAAGTCTTCCATGATTTTTCTTGTCTGCATAGTTCCACATTTGTTTTTACAATGCAGTTGCAAGGGATCGATTAGCTGGCCATTTGTAAGATCAGCAGAAACTGAAAAAAGAGCAGATAAGCTAAAGGCAGATATAACAACATTTTAATAATGATCACTCAGTGTTAAAAGTTAATAATAATGTGTATGACAGAGAAACATCTCAATGAAAGTAGGGTGAAATTAATGCTAGAAATCTATTTTAGTTTCAATGCTCAAAAGGGGCATAAATATCCTAAAAAAAATTGTGCAAAGACATTTTAAGTATTTAATAAGAGGTTTCTTTTTCAAAGAAAACATGCAAAAAACTCACACTTTAAGGGAAACGCCAGCCTCAGAAAAAAAATTACAAAACTTCCATTTGCATCTGATGAAGGTACAGAAATTCATTTTTGTCCATTTGATGTTACTGTTATGTTTCTGCGTGGTCTTTTTAGTTCTGATGTGATTTTCAGGTATTTGCACAGGCACAACTGGATAAAAGTTGCAGAAGCAGGTCTGGTGTCTGTAGTCTGTGCCATCATTGGTTTTCTGCTCATGTTTGGGGTTAATGAATGCACATCTGCAGAACCCAGCAGGCGTCATGCAACCACTTCACAGGTGATCTTTCTGTATTCTTTTGATTTTTTTTTCTTTTTATACTGTGAATTGTCATTTCTAAGTGATGTTAAGCTGATGTCTTAATCACTTAATCACTCATTCTCAATAGGTCATGACTTTTGAGCTGAAGATTGCCTGTTTGAGGGTTGCCTGGGTTGAATATTGCAAAATGCCTCTTTCCCACCTGGCAGAAAATGGGATTTATTAGGGCAGATAAGAGGTGGTGAGAGGAAAGAGCTGCACCTTGTCTCCTACATTCTGTTTCCTGAGCATGGAGAGCCATGCACTTACAGTTCACTGCCTTTATTGCCATGAGGGTAGGACAGATGTTACAACAAGATATTTGCCTTTTTGGTTGTTCTGGTCATGATATATTAGTTTCTGGGACAAAGTACTTTGTACAACATGAAACACACTCTTCTAACAATATTCAACTCCTGTCTATATTCTAAACACATTCTGAAATGTACACCAAACACACAGTGTGGAAACTCTAGCAGGAAAGATGAACACAGTCTGGGGTATGAAACACAAATGACATAAAAATACACTCCCAGTGAAGACCGAATTGTGACCATCTGCAGAAGGGTGAATCAACAACAAAAATTTTAAACACCCTTGGTTTCACTGGCATCATCTTCAATCAAACAGTCCAGTAAATTCAATAACAATTATATCCAAACAATATTCAGACACACTTCTTTCACTTCATTAATCTATGATCACTGCAATATTATGGGAACAGGAGTCAGATCCCTGACCTGAAGTCCTTCCTTCCAACTGTAGTTGATATGCCATCATGTACAGCAAGAGCTCAGGGCTGTGCCTGAGCACCCTTTGAATCTAGATTTTTCAAAAGTTAATTCTACTTGCACTAGGGCATGGTAACTAGGACATAGGCTTGAACTTCCTTTTCCAAGGCAGTCAATGGTGTGTGAAGTATGGTTGGGAAATGTTGATAAAACATGATGAAATACAACCCTGCACACTGAAGAACGATCTCCCAGTGGTATCTACAGAAAGTAAAGTGAAGGTCTTGGAGTGATATCATGCAGGAAAGCAAGGTTTCCATTAGGCTGACAGGGTCTTTAAGGACTCTGGGGTCACTGAAAATGATATCACCTGACAAAAACGGAAGCCCAATACAGGACTTTTAAATTCAAAGAATAAGTAGCATTCACTAGAACTTTTGACATTTGCCCTCACACCTTCTTGTAACTGATGTGTTCAGTGCACACCTCCTTGAGTTCTTCCCTTCTTGTTTAGAACAGCATTTAACATGTCAAGATTTGGTGAGACACATACTGGTCCACAACACTGCCATCATCTTGTTTGTGAGCTATCACTGGTATCATGTCAGTGTCACTACTATCTAGTTTATAATCTTACTTGACAAGTTCATTGTGGTGATGCATTTTATTCATGGTGTTTGTGGTTTTAGATGTTCTGCAGTGGTGACTCTCACAACTCCATGTCTACTCTGTTTCTCACCACACCAGAAGGCTGCCTCAAGTCCCTATTGCATGACCCTTTAGGTAAGGTAGAATCAAGTTATTTGTTGGCTTTTGTCCTCCTGGAATATCAAAGTCATTGTGCATAGTGTCTCTTTAATTAACATCCTTTAGTGTCTCTTTAATAGACATCCATTTTGCTGATCTTTTTTGTGAAAAATAATCGTTTTACAACATTAGACCTCCTTTGCATTTTAAGTTAGTGGTAGACCTAAAATTCTTTAAAGAAAATGTCACAAATACCATGATAGCATGGTATCTGCATGTATGCATGTAAACAAACATATCATTAACTTCCGAACATGCAACAGCAGAACATAGCCATAACAGTTAAAATAGGAAAATGGCACAATAAGAATTATTATTGGCTTGAACTACAGTTACTGAGACACTACAGTTACAGACAACAGAATGTCATTTGTTATCAGAAAATAAAACTTTAAATAAGCAGCTGTTTCCTGCTTGGTAATTTTTAACCTTTTCATTTTTTTAACCATTAAGACATGTTTTTATTAGCCTTTACCATAATAAGAGGAATACAAAGTATGACTCTCAGAACCTGACCTGTTTGCAGATTCTTACAGTGCTGTTGCCTTGACTGCCTTTATCATCCTCTTCTTCTTGCTGTCGGTGTGGACATATGGACTGAGTGTGTCTAGTGGGGTCTTCATTCCATCGCTGGCTCTAGGTGCTGCCTGGGGTCGTCTCATGGGCATGGGTGTTGTACAACTTTTTCCTGAGCAGGTGTGTGGCTGGTTTAGAAATGTTGACTGGCAAAATGTATGTATTACTAAGGCTTATTGTTCCCTATCTGTCCCTTCATGTACATACTTCATTACAGTTCTCTACACTGTTAAAGAACAAGGTTTGCTTAAGCCACATAGCTAAGTAGAATAGTATGTAAAGGTGAAATATTTCATCTCACAAAATAAATATAAAGTTCACAAAAAATACCAGAAAAACCTAAGTTTTGCTAATGCTGCTAAGTATGTTAACAAGAAAACCCACATTCATTTACGTCCAATTTTAAACAGGTATGATTTCACAAATCCAAAAGGTCTGCATCTGTGCATTTGGTTTTTGGAGTTTTTTTTCAATAACATTAGTTTGGGGAGGGAGATAGAGAGAGAGAGTGTGTGTGTGTGTGTGTGTGTGTGTGTGTGTGTGTGTGTGTGTGAGAGAGAGAGAGAGAGTGTGTGTGTTTGCGTATGCATGCATGTTGACAGTTTGTGTTGTTACTTTTACAATAGTTATTATCAGACATCTAGATTCAAATCTAAGCCTCTACTGGAATCATTCTGATCCTTTTATCACCAAAGTGGTGTTCTTCTTTTCAGTGAAATTACCTTTTTCTCTATTTTAACCATCAGGTAATACAATGGCTGCTGTGTTGTCTGATTGTCTTGTACCATGGGCATTGTCTCTCAATTGTTATCTACTGAACATTTTCTGTTCTTGTGGTTGACAGCTGTGTGTTTTACTCTTGGAATTTTTTAAAGCCACAGATATGAAATGCAGCTGCTTCTGTAGTCAATTTTGTTCTGTTGGAGAAGCTGATTTCTCCCATAGGCATATGTTAGCACCATCTTTTGCTGTTGTGACAGTACTAACTGTTTTGAAAACAAACTTAACATGAGTCATCCATCTGTCTCAAAGATGATCTTATAGAATTGAAACAGAACCAATACATGATGTATGATTCATGGGAAAAAATGTCTTGCAGGTAATGTAAAACTTAAGATGTGGACATTGCCCTTACAATCCTTTTTGAAGACACATCTTGTTGAATACATAACTAAGGCAAATTTTTTCACGGCTGTTCTGTAAAAAATTGTCGTAATCACGTTTGATTATATCCAGTTATGATGTCCTTTTAAATTTAGCTGTTGGTAAAAGGGATTGTCATAATGACCTTATGGATTATTCAGCTATTCAAAAGTTCTGTGCATTCTTTGATTGTGTGTGTGTGCATTTACATAGGGAGAGGAATGAATATGGAAGATAGGTGGTGTTTGAGAATTACTGATTGTGGGGAATTACAGGATATTTAAAGTCATCGTCAGTCTGGTATTCTTTTCCAACTTCCCTATCACTGAGTTCAGAAAATCTCTGACAAAATCATAATATAATTGCAGCTTTACTTGGATGGAAAGGTATAGAACTCAAGCAGAATTCGAACGTGAACACAACTTATTATGTGTTTTGATATTTTGTTCACATAGATGTTGCTTTATCTTGCATCCATTGTTGTTTGGCACATATCTTCAGCAGAACTTTATTTTTTGTGCACACATAAATCTATCAGAAGGCGAAAATGAAATTAATGCATTTGGATTAAGTGCTATCTATTCTTTTGTTTACCTTTTAAGCAAACTATTGATGACGGGGGTCTAAGTAGTCTAATGTTGTTCTAGAGCCTTAAATTTTAAAGAGCCACTACCCTGCTGTTGGTAAAGGTCTGCTGAATTCTCTTCTGCTTATAGCTGATGATTTTTAAATGGAGTATCTTAGTGTTTTTTGGTGCTTTATATATAATTCTTATTGTGACATTTCAGTTCTTGCATTAATACTCATGTCTGTTGATTAAGTAATCTGCATATATGCTCAAAATATTCTTGAACATCACTCAGTCACTGAGGACTATATTGAAATATGCAACACTTGCAGACTATTTGAATCTTATCAGATCTTGATTTCTGTAACTGCATTGATCTCAGTGACTATGGTATCAGCATATAAAACCAAAGTGTGCTTTGTGCTAGGAGACAATGTAAAAGAATTGCTCTGAATATAGTGTTTGTTGAATATATTTAACTCAACAAAAAACTGCAGCTAATTACCAAAAATCTCTTAACTATGCCAGATGATACCCTTACCTTCAAAGGAGCAGGGTCATACCAAAATATGGACCATCCACAGGCAAACAAAAACTGAGGGAAAAACAGTGAAACCTATGAAACGTTGAGAATGCAGTATTAGAATATAACTATTATTTGATGTTTGGGTGAGACCAATAAGCTTTAGCATTCACATTATAATTTCCTGTTTGCTTATTTACCTAGAAAAACCCTGCCAATATTAGCAAAGCTCTGCTCATGAGAGGTTTGTCCATATCTGGGGAATATGGGGTGAGTATAGTTATATGAAGCTTGTCCAGATTTTGCTTTTGAAGAATGGAGACCACTTAACAATAGGTGATATTTTGTTTTTGCATGTTGTGTAGACACTAACAGAGAAAAAGAAAGCACAGAATTATCCACTCAACATTCCTGTAAATCCTGCATTTCATCCACCTACATTCCCTGTCACTATTCACCTCAATCGTGTACAATATCCTTTTTGTGCAATTGTGGGATGGCTCATCCTGTCAGAAGATCCAAAAATATCTTTCAAGGGACAGCCTAAACACACAGATTGCTTAAAAAAAAAAAAAAAACGTGGGCAAACAATGACAGGAGACAATTGTGCCCAATCAGCCATCCCAGTTCTATTTACCTTCAGGAATGAGTTTCATGAATAGCATGAAGATGATTAATCCTTTGAGGCAGAAATTAAGTATGCCCAAACGTGTGAAACTAACAGCTTTTTTCTGTATGTTCATCTCCCTTGGCTCTTACATTTTCATTCATGTTTGATGACTTTGTTACATGTACTAACATCACACAGTTTGGTTTTTCAGTTTATATGGTGATATTTTGCTGATGTTGTGCCTTTAATTTTTATGTACACTGTACTAGAGTGTTGTTCCATGGTTTGCATGTCTTTCTTCATTTCTAACACAGCACAACAGCAGTAACAGATTTTGTTTGCAGTTTTGTCACAAAATTCAATGCATTTTAAGTCTAGGGTACATTTAAATAATATTAAAAATTATATTTTTTGGACTGTTTTACTTTTGCCTTTCATACATTATGAAATTTGTGTTATGGTCTTCATAGTGCTGTCAGAGTTATGAGAAGAGAATGCACGAATCACTAACGCCAACTTGCTGCTAGTGTTCTGTGCACAAAGAGTATATGCTTGTGCATGTGAAACAATGTCTGGTGTTTGTATTATTATCTATATAGTTTAAAGATATAGTTTAATTTTTTTTCTATTGAGTACATTATTGTTTATTCAGTAATTTAAAATGGCAATTAATACTTTTTTAAAGAGCTAATTATTGTTTGGTAAAGTTAATGCACGATCAGAAGTTGTTGGAAGGACAATTTTTGCTTTCGTTTTTAGAGTGGGGGTTCTGTTTATTTGTTTTTAAGAGAATGGGTGAGAATCTGTTGATTCTTATTACAGACTCAAAATAAGTTTTTTTTATTTTGAGTGTAAGATGATTGTCTGTTTACCAAAAGGCAGCACACATTCTCTGTACTCTTTATGTGCGTGTGTGGATAAATATATGCTCACTGTACAAATGCAGACAAGTGTAATAATATTATCATTATTAATTATGTGTGTTTTCTGACTTCAAAAATTTATGGTGAAAAATTGCATTTTCCAACCACCCTCTGCAATTATTACTCTTTCCAGCAAAACACTATAGTAAAACTGTAAACTGGATTTTCAGATTAACAGCTTATTTTCTGTAAGTCTTTAGTGAAGCAGTTTTTTAATAGGCTACTATAAGTTGATTCTTCACTGTGACGAAAAAGGTTTGAAAAAACTATGACTGATAATCAAATGTACCTTTTTTCATAAAGGTAATGGACATCTTTGTTTATACTTTTAAGCTGTTCTTGGGTTTCCAGGCTAAAGATGTAGGAAAGTATGCACTGATTGGAGCAGCATCTCAGTTGGGAGGTATTTTACGCACAACCATCTCTTTGACTGTCATTATTGTGGAATGTACAGGAGATATTTCATTTGGCCTTTGCATCATGATCACCTTGATGATCTCTAAATGGGTTGGCGACTTCTTCACAACTGTAAGTTTCTCTCAGAATATCAAAATTCGAAGTTAATTTCTTCTGTTGCTAAACCAGATACAAAAGAAAACAAAGAGTCAAGGGAGGGAGGATTAGGCAGATGCTTTACTAAAGCATTGTTATTAGTTTTAAATTACTGGACAGATTATAATTATTTTTCAAACATTTTAATGAAAGTGACTGAAGCCTGCTTCATTATTATTTTTAACTCTAACTTCTAAGATCTGAGCATTTTTTCCTCTCAGGTTAAATGAAGTACCCATTTAGAAAATTAAGATTATAGAATGATTCACAAAGCATCATTTGAAAAGTGCACCCCTTTTTGGCAGGGTTTGTATGACATGAATATAGAAGTCAGCGGCATACCCCTCTTGTCGTGGGAACCACCACCACTGTGTGAAAATGTTAAGGCCAGGTGAGTAAGCAGCATATATTCCCTTGAAGGTGTTCTTATTTCTTATGCTTATACTTTGCCATCATATGTGGGAAGAAGCTACTGTTCCGACTGTCACTCAGTAAAGTCGGTTGCCCTTAACCAGCACCTGTCGTTGGGGGGAGCATATGGATAGATGTGGCAGCTGACAGCGCCTGCGCTACTTAGCCTACTATCTTGCCTATTTTGAGCAAGTCCTGTACAGCCAGCCCAGTCTTTGTCGTTCATAAGCCAGTTCTTTTTCTTGCCACTACAACGTCAACTATCCTCCAAGGTGCCTTGAAGGATATAGTCTTTGACAAGGTGTCGTTCCAGGTCATATGACCAGAAAAGACCATAGCTTACTGTTGAAAGTAGAGGTTCCTGGTGTCGTGTGAGTGTGGCAATTTGTTTTGTACAAAGTCGTTGGTTCTGTGTTCTTTGTGAGATCCGGATCAGGAGCCTCCTCAGGCACTTGTTCTCAAATTTCCATTTCAGCGAGCAGAGTCCACGTGTCACATCCGTAGAGCAGGATCGGTACTACCAGGGATTTGTACAGGTTGTACCTGCATGGTTGTGAACCTGATCTTATGACTATGCCAGATGTGATCTAGCTCAGAGGTTTTCAAACTGAAGGTATGACGGGTGGTACGCGAGCACCATATGTGCCAATATAAAAGAACGCGTATCTATATTTTATTAGGGCTGTATCACGCCTGTATGTTCGCTGTCATTGCTGCGGGGGGAGCAAAGGCAGGAATGTCTTAGTGTCATGAAACTAAGCCATTAAGAGGGCGTCAAGAATATTGGAAACCAGATCCTTGTAATCCTAATTGACAACACTCTGCATATTTACTCCGTTTACCCGTGGATAGGTGCGTGGGGTCTGTGGGCGTTGTGTCCGCCGGGTTACCAACAGTTAAGTTTGTCAGACGCGTAGACAAGTCTACATATTTATACACATAACAAGATAGATAATATACATGTTTGATGAAAGATATTTATATCATGATATATTAACAATTACCTAACTACTGACTAAATCATATGCTAAATACCTGCGAACCTAAGACATGAATCCTAGACTAGTATATATATTTTTTTTCGCAGGGGGGTAGGGTTGGGAGGTCACTGATGGTACTCGGTCAATTCGAATTTTCGAAAGTGGTACTCATCTGGGAAAGTTTGAAAACCTCTGATCTAGCTTAATAGCCATCAGCGCTGTTGCTGCAATCCTGATGTGGATATCTGGCATGGAGCTGCTGTTCTTGGGGAGGGTGGATCCCAAGTACTCAGTCAGTCAGTCAGTCAGTCAGTCAGTCAGTCAGTCAGTCAGTCAGTCAGTCGTCACTTGCCTGGCACCTGGCGTTGGGGGGAGCACATGGATAGACGCGGCAGTTGACAGGGCCCTCCACTCTTGCCTATTGTGGGCGATAGTCAGCAGGCTCTGTACAGGACGACCAGTCCAGTCCTTGACGTTCGTAAGCCAGTTCTTTCTCTGGCCACCTCGGCGTCGGCCGCCCTCCAAGGTGCCTTAAAGAATAGTCTTCGACAGAGTGTCGTGCCGGGTTACATGGCCAATGAAGACCAGCTTACGTCGCTGTACTGTTGATAGTAGAGGTTCCTGGTGTCCTACGAGTGTGGCAATCTTGTTTCTTACAAAGTCGTTGGCTTTATGTTCTTTGTATGAGATCCGGAGCAGCCTCCTCAGGCACTTGTTCTCAAATGCCTGGATTCTCCTTTCCGTTTCGGCGAACAGAGTCCACGTGTCGCATCCGTAGAGCAGGATCGGCACTACCAGGGATTTGTCCAGTGCCATATCCTATATAGCCTAGCCATTGCTGCTGTTGCTGTTGCGATCCTGATGCGGATATCTAGCGTGGAGCTGCCGTCCTTGGAGAGGGTGGCTCCCAAGTACTTGAAGCTGCTTACCTCTTCGAGCTGTACCCCGTTCATAAAGATCTCTGCTTTGCCGTTGCCATTGCTCATAACTTTGCTCTTTTCAGTGCTGGTCTCCATTCCATATGCGTTTGAGCTGTCTGTCAGTCTGTTGGTGAGGTCTTGCAGTTCCTTGTTCGTACCTGCTAACAGATCTATGTCATTTGCGAAGTGTAGGTTACGGATCGGTCTTCCACCGATTAAAATGGAAGTATGATGGTCATGAAGAGCTTCGAGCATGATGTTTTCCAAAAATATATTGAACTGCACGGGTGATTGGGGGCATCCTTGACGTACCCCTACTGTGGTGCGAAAGAAGTAAAGCTCCTATTTGATTGTTCAGCAGTACTGTACTCGTTGAGCTGTTATACAGCGATTCAACGACTTGGACGAGGCCTTCTTCGATATTGAATTTCCGCATCACATGCCATAGCCCCTCGTGCCAGACTCTGTCAAATGCCTTTTTAAAGTCAATGAAGTTGTGGTAAAGGTCCCGCTGATGCTGAAGATGCTTTTCTATAAGAAGACGACAGTTGAAGATCTGCTCAACTATCCTTCTACGTGGTCTGAAGCCAGCCTGTTCTTCTGCTAGCAGCTCTTCTGCGGTGGTTCTGATGCGGTTCTGTATGACCTTCAGCATGACTTTGCTTGGGTGACTGATAAGGCTTATGGTTCTGTAGTTCTGGCACTGTTTGCTGTTTCCTTTCTTTGGGAGGGGTATGATTAGTGACTGCGTCCATTCTCTGGGCGATTCCTGGCGTTCCCAGACTCTTTGGCACAGGACAGTTTGGGCCTTTGTAGTTTCTTCCCACCCTGCTTGAGCAGCTCAGCTGGTACATTATCAACGCCTGGTGACTTTCCTCCATTCAAACTATGTACAGCTCTTTCGACCTCTTCCCGTAGGACTGGTAGGTCTGCAGGTTCGCTGTCTAGCCTGGTTGTTTTGGAGCATGTTGGCGTCGGTCTTCAGCTGGTAGTTGTACAGGTCCTTGTAGTACTCTGTCCATCGGTTTAGACAGCATTGCCTTCTGTGAAAAGGTGACCATTGCTATCTTCGATGACTGAGATCTTCTGCTGGTCTGTCTTAGTGAGAGAATTTAGAAGTCGGTAGGCCTTTTTGCTGTCACCTCGTGCCATTCCATCGTCTATGTCCTGGCACTGATTCTCGATCCAGGTCTCCCTAGCTGCCTTCATCCCTTTCTTGATGGCACAGTTCACTTCTTTGTATTTGGTGGCTGCTTCTGGTTTGCTTTTCTTTTCTCTCTTCAAGGCCCTTCTTTGTTCACAGAGGTCTAGGATGTCGTTCGTGACCCATGGCTGTTTCTTATTCCTATGTCGCCCTAGAACCTCCTGGGCTGTCGACAGTAGCACCTCTTTGATGTTTCCAGCGAGGGTATCTACATCACAGTCCACCAGGTTCAGCGCGCCAAATTTTCCGACAACCGTGACCTTGAAGACTTCTGCAACCTTTTGGGTCTTGCAGCTTCTCCAAATCAAAGCGAATTCGGGGAGTGTTTGAGAGTCGCTTCGCTTTCAGCCTCAGCTTCAGGTTCGTTAGAACAAGGTCATGGTCGCTGCCTATGTCAGCGCCTGGGTACGTCCTTGTCTTGGCCCTGTTGATGCTGGATTTGAAGCGTCTCGGCTGTAGGATATAGTCGATCTGATTATGGACCAATCCGTCTGGTGAGTGCTCGAGTACTCGCAGCTGCTTAACCTCTTCGAGCTGTACCTCGTTCATCTACATCTCTGTTTTGCCATTGCCACTGATCATAACTTTGCTCATTTCAGTGCTGGTTTCCATTCTATATCCATTCAAACTGTCAGTCTGCTGGTAAGGTCTTGCAGTTCTTTGTTAGTGCCTGCTAACAGATCTATGTCGTCTGCAAAGCGTAGGTTGTAGACTGTCCTTATCCGCCAACTGAAATGAAAGTATAATGGTCGTGAAGGATTTCTAGCATGATGTTCTCCAAGAACATCTGACTGTGGACCTAAATAATTCTGAGAAATGTATTCAGCATCTAATAATAATAATGAAGATTTTTTAGCGCATTTTCACACTCATAGAGAGCATGCTCTTAGCGCTTTAAACGAGGAAGAACATGAACTAAATGGATAGGACGCGAGGGACTGAAGAATAAACGGCAGTACTGACGACAAACAGAAAACAAAGATAGAAAACACAGGAAGGCACCAAGTAACAGGAGCGAAGAAAATAGTGATTCTGCAGAGAAAGATGGATAGAAAATTTCCAAGAGCAGGAGAGGGGAGGGTAAAAAGAACTAGCATTGTGTGGACTGTGTTAGGAGTAATGCTCAAGGAAGAGGTGCGTTTTCAGTGCAGATTTGAAAGATTCAGTTGTAGGAAGGTCGCGGATATGGAAAGGGAGAGAGTTCCATTGTTTTGATGCACAGTAGCCAAAAAACCATGTGATCATATGTTGTTGATTTGGTGACAGGAACAGTTAGGATACGGTCATCAGAGGAAGAACGTAGTTGTGTGGCCGGGAGGTAAGGGATGAGAAGTTCAGAGAAATAGGGCAGGAGCCTGCAAAGATCGAATTAAAACACAGCACAGACAGTTTGTACTGAATGCGAGGACGGATGGGTAGCCAGTGTAGAGAACGAAGGAGAGGAGTGACATGGTCCTGTTTCGTGGCTCTAAGCACCAGACGTGCAGCGGAGTTCTGTACTTTCTGGAGTCTCTAATGAGGTCTGAGGGGCAGCCAGCTAGAAAGGATCGAGTTGCAGTAGTCAAGCCGAGAAAGAACAAGCGCACAGACAAGAGTGTTGGTAGCACGTGTAGAGAGAAAATGACGGATGGCACTGATCTTACGGAGCTCATAATAGGCAGACTGGCAGACAGCTGTAACATGTTTATCAAGGGTCATGTCATCAGTGACAATAAATCCCAGATTCCTAGCGGATGATGTGAAGGTGATGTTGGTTTCGCCCACCTTGATGTGACTGGGCAGACTGACGAGCGAAGGTTGATGTCTTCTTCTATGGCACAAGAGGGCTTCCGTTTTATCGTCGTTTAGTTTAAGCTTCTTTTTTTTTACCATCCTGCCCTTGACATCGCTAATACAATTCTAGAGAGCTAATAGCAGAGTAAGACTCAGCTGGTGGAGTGGAACAGTAAATTAAAGCTGCGTGTCGTCAGCATAGGACTGATGAGAAACCAGGTGAGACTGGATGCACGATGAAAGTGGTTTAGTATACAGGATGAACAGAACTGGGGCTAGTACTGAGCCTTGGGAAACACCACAGAAAAGTGGAGCAGGGCGAGATGTTTGACCGTCAGCTACCACAGTCTGCGTCCTGTCAGTGAGATATGAGTTGAACCATGAGAGGGCAGGTCCAGAAATTCCATATAGGGTGTGGAGTCTACGAAGGAGCAGAGAATGGTCTATAGGGTTGAATGCATCAGACAGGTCCAATAGAGTTAAGGGAGAAACATCACCGCTGTCAAGGGCAGATAATACGTCTGTCGTTACCTTAATAAGAGTAGTCTCAGTGCTGTGAAAGGGTCTACATGCCGACTGAGCTTTTGGGATAAGATGGTGCTCTTGTAAGTAGGCCCAGAGCTGTGTCAAAACTATTTTCTCTATGATCTTAGAGAGAGAAGACAAGTTGGAAACTGGACGGTATAGTTGTTTAGCACGTTGACATCAAGCGTGGATTTCTTAAGAAGTGGCCTCACCAGCGCATTTTTGAACAAAGATGGGAAAAAACCTGACACAAGCTGGCATTTACAATATGTGTGATGGAAGGAAGTAAACTATCACATCTGCTGCCTCACATGAGTGCCTTTGTGTATTTGTTGTAGAGTTTGATATATAATTATGGCATTTGATACACTCTTTTGTGTAGCTGGCAATTCAGATCATTATAGTGCTTCCCTGTGCTTTAATTGCTGTTTTGTGATCAGTTGAAACTATGATGTCATTATGTGTCCAAATTTCAGTCCTATATATCAAATGAAAATACATGAGATTGTACCCAGTAAAGACCCATTGTGTATTGTGACTGTATCATACATAGCTTTATTCTATGTTTGTGATTCTGTAGCTTAATGTTATGCTTATTAAACATTTCTGAAAATTCTACCAGTGAACTGATGAGTCACCCAGTGCTGTCAATCTATCCAGTGGAGAAGGTGGGACACATCATGGACATTTTGGAGAACGAGACTTTTCATGGCTTTCCCATCATTGACCAGGACCCATCTGTGAGCTGCCACCCATTAGTCATAATTATTTTAGTCTCTGTCACTTTAAATGTGATGAAGTAGTCAATAAACTGATTATTATGAAAAGTATCCTAAATATGTGGTTCAGCATAAACATTTATGTTGAAAATGATTGTCCTATTATACTCAGAGCCAATCTTCATGCTTAAGTATATTGCAATATCCAGCTATGAACGTTTTCTAGAAATCTACTGAGATGTTTTTACACATGGTTTATAATTTTTATATTGTTAATTTGGGAATGACCAATACAAAGCAAGAAATAGTCCCATTCAATGATACTATTTTAAGGAAAAATAATTCAATATTTACAAAAACAGCTATTTCAGAAAATTAGATCATTTTATTTTCAGAATATTTGGACATTCACTTTGTACCCTTTGATTGTCTTCAGAGCTTTCTGCATGCAAAGGGAAAACTCCATGGCCTTATCCTGAGGTCTCAGCTTCTCATCATGCTGCAAAAGAAGGTAAGATGTAAATTCACCAGGACCACTGGTACAGCTCTTAACATCAGGAATATATGCTTTTTTATTTTGTCACATATTAAAAGAAAAAGAATATTTTTAAAGCTTGTTAGTTTCATAAAATCGCAAACAGTGACATAAAAAGTTAAAAAGTGAACAAGTCAGTTTTTCCCCAAATATAAAGCTTGCTGTACTTTGTTTCAGCATGTGATATCTATAATGTTCACAAAATTGTGTATTGCCTATGCTTGCTGATATTATTTTCAGGTATTTGCTCCTGAAGGCCAAAAAATAAAGAAAAACCTCACTCTTAAAGATTTCAATGACCCATATTCAGTACCAGTCCACCTGACCATCAAGGTAGTGTAACCACTTCAACCATATATGTTGCTTTTTCCCAACTGTTCTGAAAAGATTATTTTGCTTTTTTCCTCAAATGGTTGCCATTGTTGAAATTTTAATGGTTTGATAATTGCAGTTTTAAGTGTTAACATTTTTATAATGTATTTATCAAAAATTACGATAATAATAAATTAACTGAAGATAAATTAGAAATAAATTAAACGAACAGGGACATATTTTTAAGCAAGGATATGATGTACATATAAATTATCCCCCACAGAATACACATGAAGATTTATATAGAATCACTTAATGCTATCACAAACCCTGTACATGTCCTTGATGCTAGCTATAGTTTTTATGCACAAGGAAATGTCTGATTTTCAACGAAAGCGTTACATTTTTCAAAGATTTTCTGATATTTGTGAATGTGTATAAGCTGTATGTGATTCTGTTGTGTCAGGATACCTACTGCAGCTTCAAAAACTTTTTATAAATTTGTATGTACAAATGGCCTCAAGAAAGAATGCTCTGAGATTTATTTTCACCTGGTAGATTTCTTATATGCAGGATATAGATATTACAGAGGAAGAGAAGCATCATGTCATTGATGTTCGCCCATATATGAACAGGACACCATACACTGTCACACCAGTAAGTGGTTTTTACAAGACAAATGAGCTCTTCAATAAATTATATCCAGTTCTGAAGCAACTTTCTGGACACAAAAAAATCAGTTTTATAAAGATGAGGCAATGGTTTATTTAGCATACTCAGGGTAAGCGTAATTTTCATCTCATAAAATCCTTTTCAGTGCATTTAGATTTCTAATATTTGCAAGATTTTTTATAGTAAAAGCAGTGCAATGAAGAGAATTTTGCTATCTTATTCTTGGATGTTTCAGGATTTCTCTATGGCTCGAGTTTTCCGGTTATTTCGGGGTCTCGGATTACGCCATTTGGTAGTAGTTGATGAAGAATTTCAGGTAAAATAATCTAATGCTATCAATTTCGTGAAATTTTCATTCAGCTTTTTTGAAAATCAAAAATGTGTGCAGACAGATGCCAAAATGTGACAAGTGAAAAATGTCAATGCCGTCTATGATGGTACACAGTTGATGACATTGAAGGCTAAATATATGTACCTATTAAATTATAACTGAAAGAAAGTGCCACACATAAGAAAAAGTAGGTTTACTAATTACACTTTATAGTTATGGAACAAAAAGCACTTTTTCAAGTCTGAAATGCATTTGTCAAAAATGTTAATGACTGAGTTAGTGGCCCAGGGCAGAAGATACATTCTTCCTCTGAATGGACAGAAAACTTACATACAGAACAGTGGCATTCCAAAAATAGCCATGGCGCTCATGGAGAGCAAATTAAAGTGCATCCCGATTACTATCAGTTAAAATAATTGTTCATTTTATCTAAAGCAAATCAAAAGAGACTTCTTGAAAGGATTGAGCTAAAGACTGCTGCTAAATCTGAAATGTGTGAGATCAAATGCAGGGCAATATTGTGAAAAGGTAGTTCTTGAGAGTACTCAGATATGATTGAATGGCTAGGTTTTAACAAACATCTTATTTATCTCAGACAAGTTATAAAAGAAACGCAAAAGATCTTTTAGAAGTCTCTCTCTCTTTCAGTTCTTGGGGAAACCCTTTTCCCTTCAGTACATCACTGATGCAAAGTTACAGGCAACAGAATATACATTATATTCAAGGGTGGATAGTTAAAGGGCATTAACTGATGCTCAGAATGCAGGCGAAGAAGTCAAAGACAAGGTTTTATATGTCCTGGCTTACTAGCATAAACACAGCCCTTGATGTAATTACAGCCATCAAAACTGTAATGGTCTGAATAACAGAATGTTGCAGACTGATTCATTTAATCTGTTTTGTTTCAGCCCCTTGGCATGGTGACAAGAAAGGATCTGGCTAAGTACCGTGCTGGCACTAAGCGTGGCATGTTGCATATGGAACAACTGACCATTGAAAATGTCTAGCATGTCTTTACATTCAGTTTTTACTTCAAAGTGAGCTATGAAATTCAAAAATCCAGAACTCATATTTAAGCAAAGACTGCTTCTGGTGCAGCATGTCTGGTAATGTTAACAAGTTAAAAAAAAAACAAAAAAACACCACTCCTGTTAACAGTGTTTCTCACTTCAACACCTGTAATATAACTACTGAATCCCAAGACCACAGATCAAAATCTGTGTTCACTGTTTGTTATCCAGCCTCTTCTTCATGATTGTTGCGGTGGTACCAGCAGTCAAACAACACCAGTTCTTTACCTGGCACAAAGCCACATTTACTTTGATCTCCTGGATCAGGCAGCCTGATATGAATAGCCTGTGTCAGTAGCAACAAAAGCCTCCCGTGCACAGGTGTTGAATCCATAGACATTTAATTATGAAGTTTTCAGGGCACAAGAACCAAGACAATCAAGAAGGAACACATACAGTACAGTGAAAACTGATGAATGCATTTGGTGAGACGTGTGTAAGGAACAGTGTCTCTTGTGAGATAGCAATGTGCAGAACTTCACTTACAGAAACTGTCTTTGACAGAGACTTCAAACCAAAAGCCATTTGATAAACTGAAAATGCTATGCTTTTTCACATAAAGAATTGGTTTGGTCATTGTATAGGAAGACGCCACACCAAATAATGCAGATGACATTAAAATTGGAAAAGATAGGTCAAAGTCACCATTGATTAAATTATTGACAATTTCTTCAAGTGTTCAATTCCTTATACATGTGTTTCAGTATTTATGCCACTGTTGATTTACAAAATATAATAAGCAGGCAGATGATAAATTCTACCCTTATTTTACCTATTTTATATTTGTCATTTATGCTGTTTTATAATTTCTCATTTCTCAATTTTGTTTTCTGACATCCAAGAAAGAAGCTTGTTCAGCAGAACCTTCTAATCACTTTGAACAAAAGGACATTCTTCACTGACCCATACAAATGTGGCTTTCTCGTGTTGTATACTTTAGATAGATTTAGACTACAAAACACTGATCACATTCACACATTGCACTTGAAATATTTCCTGTTCCATTATGCAAATTGCTTTCTTGATTTCTTGTTTTATTATTTACAGGCAAAGACCAGTTTGTGGAAAACTGCCATTCATAAAAAATCCTCTCTGAATGGGAGTCACTGAAAAAATTCTGAAACGCTTTGTACAGTTTGATGGATAAGTAAAAGGTGAACAAAATTGTGGTTTTAAAAACAAACTGCCTTGATTTAATTTCTTGTAATTCACAATAACAAAAAGGTATTATTGTTGTAGCACTCAGATGTTTTATCCGGAGGTGTGTCTAGTTTATAATGAAATGCATTATCAACACAATTCTGAATTCACCGATTATTTAGCATTGTATTCAAAGATATCTTGTTATTCTTCACAGGGCAATTATTTTGTGTTACTTCATGGATGCAGCCGCCCAAGAAGCCTTATATTTGGTAGTTTTGAATAAAGCGCTAGTCTGCACACTTCCACGTAGATACTCCTTGACCTCCCATAAATTGTAAATCCAGCCCTTGGGGTCACGGGTGAATGCTTCAATGATTTTTTTTTTTTTTTGGTGAGGTAATGGTGTGATGTCTTGACCCTATAGAAAAGGTCAATAATCTGACGTCATGATCTGATTCATTTCCTTAATACAACTCGTTTCTGGTTCTGTTGGGTCTTTCAGGTTTCTTACCTTCCGTTCATACCTATAGCTGTGTGTGTGTGTGTGTGTACGTGAAGGTGTTTCATTGCCATGACTGGAACTAGAAAAATACCCCCCCCCAGAATGCTTCATAACGGCAAGATTAAAATGTTCTCGTCGAACTTTCATTCAGAATAAATTCTTCAGGGGATATACGAAGTAACACCAAGCAGCGAATTCACTTTCTTCTGGTATTACAGCAGTTTCCATCCACTTCATCTTCCCAGACGACCGTGTGTTATCCGCCACCCCATCTCTCCCCACCCACACTTCCAAATAAAAGCTGCCATAATAAAACACCACCACTGGTCACGAAAGATCACAAAGTGCACATGGTGTCACGAAGGTATTTTAACGCTTCTTGGTTTCTCGAGACAAATCAGTCAAGAGCATTGGAGAGTACACAATATTTACAGTTACAGTTTCTCCTCACTCTTTCGTTAATTCCAGCGCCCTCGCTGAATGCCAAGCCCACGTTAGCCGCTACAAAATAAAAACATCGGTTCAAAATAATTCTTCTGCCTAACCCTCCAATAAGATTATTTAAGAATATCACTAGCTAGTTTTATCTATTATAACACTACCTATACTCTTTAACCACTAATACTATATATACTAAAAGATAATTTAAAAGAATAACTTACCCTAGAGTCCTAGACCAACTAGCGCCCGTTGTCTTCCGCTAAGCCAGGTGACCAGACGTTGCGGGACGCGTGCCGATGATGGTGTCATCACCGACAAAGAGGGGCGAAAAAGAGGGGGAGAACCTTGTGAATCGAGAGGATGGGGGCCCGCCGCTGGCACTGCAACCTCTAGGCCCTAAGCGAGAGGTGTCAAAGGTGCTTGTTTTCGTAGTTACTTTACGACACAGTGAATTTTTCTCTTCCCGTTTCTCCATCACGAAACAGTCTACATGAGTCTACGTATACAACTCTACGCCAGGGGTGGTCAAAGTACGGCCCGTGGATGTCTATGGATTGGCCCGTCTGCCAAAATGTGAAATGCACTTGTTTTCATTTTTTGCAAATTCAGCCTAGGTTAATTTGCTTAAAATTTATTTTATCAAGTACAACAGAGTTAGAAATCGGCATTCCCCAACATTCTAACACAAAGTACAAAGATAACAAATAACACTACAGCTGACATGTCTGATGAAGTCGTTGAGTGGCGTAGGAACCGGAGGGTGGGACAAGGAGGGCAGCCGCACCCCCCCCCCCCAAAAAAAAAGATGCTGGGAAGGCAAGAATGTGAACGTCATTCGTTGTCAGCGTGGAGCTGCTCCCCCCAAAAAAAAATTTGAGCATCTTCCTACGCCAGCATCGGGGGCTATCAAAGGAAAAGCTGGCTTTAGTTTTATTGGGAGCGAATTCAAACAGCTTCACTTTACACAATAAATTCGGTCAGTGAACGGCATTATGTACTCGACATTTGTTGTCCATTCCATTATCACTATAGGTTTGTTGTGTAATCACCTGGTCTGGAGATTTTGGTATTTTACCGGCCCGCGGCATTGCTAAGAATTTTGAGACCAGTGGGCGGGGAAAAGGTATATAAACACTGCCGACTGCCCCAGCAATAAAACGTCTTTCGCATTGCTTTCGTCTCTTTATCTTTCTCTACATCTCTAAATCTTTCTTTACTCATAAGCGGGGATAACATATTTAACATTTCAGTGTTCGTACTTTTACAAATAGGCAGCTGACCGCTATAGTCGTCAGCACCACATGTACTCTTACCTACCTTCCCGCCCACGGGCGAAACCATTTTAAAAACCGCCCACTAGAACCTCGGCCTTGAAGAGAGCGTTACGCGCACAGCGCGGGGTGTGTGTGTGTGTGGTGGGGGGAGGGGGAGAAGGGCGAAGGCCGTCAGGCACTGACTCGTACATTCCAATCTCCTCACGGTCCACGTGCAGCAGCGTAATGCTCCCTTCCGCTACCGTACATACGGGACGGGGAGCAAAAGGTGCGAGTGCAAACACTCAGTCTTTTCCCGATCGATCCCTCCAATTGCTCGTCTCCATTTTGTTCCCTCCTGAACTTGACGCCGTAAAACAACACGTGCGCACGTTAATCCCGGAAAAAGGGAGACGACAAAATACACTCACGTTGGCTGAGGTAGGACGCATGTAGGGAACTCACTGGACAAGACGCAACCGCTCTCCGTGTGCGACTTCAGGTCATGGCTTCCGAGGACAGCGAATTGCTGGAAGCTGCATCAACTGCTGCGGACAAGGTACAAGAACAAGACGAGACGTCACCTTGGACGAGAAATGGTCTGCCGACAGAAGTGACCAACGGCACTGTCCATTACGTGCAAATGCACGAGGAGGGGAGCAAACTGAACGTCAACAACCACCGGGTGAAGGTATGTTCCTGATATTTACTTCGCTGCAGTGATCGCGGGTGCTGTTTGTAGTATGTTTCAGTGAGTGCCAGGGTGTGTATTATACATGCTACGTGATATCAGGTACAGGGCGCCTCTGTGTGTGTGTGTGTGTGTGTGTGTGTGTGTGTGTGTGTGTGTGTGTGTTGAACGTTGTATGACCCTATGTCTATGAAAGGTACGTGAGGTGGTATGAAGTGCTGAAAAACAAACAGCGTGTAACAGACAATCTGCGTTTTCGTGTCTTCCAAAAACATGAATCAGTACAGAATCGGACTTGGCGTGCGCTTAGAGTTCACGTGCTTTTTGTCTGAGGATAGTTTTTTTTTTTTTTTTGGCAATTGATCTAACATCTACATTTTAATAATAATAGTGAAGATTTTTATAGCGCATATTCACACTCGTAGAGAGTATGCTCTTAGCGCTTTTGTCGTTGAGATCTTATTTCTGTTTTAAATATTTGTAGCTAACGTAGAAATTGTTTAAACCAGACATTTCAAACAGGGGGTCGCATGCGGCCCTTTAAAAGCACACCTGCGACCCGCACATAGGACACTGTACACGTGTGCGGCCCTCACGACAACACGATTACATGTGACCCATGCGGCCCTCGGGGGACCCTCAGTTTGACATGCCTGGTTGAAACTATATGGAATTAGACAAACATTAGGTGCCATTAATTATTAACTGCATCCATCTACAAGGCCCTAAAATAGTTCTGGCAGGGATGGCCTCTCTCTCACTCACACACACACACACGCTCGCACAGATACCGCCTGGAAGTGTCTGCTGTAAACTGACTGACCTGGTTTTCTCGCTTGTAGTGTGATCTTTTATAGCGAGTATTGTCAGCTAGCAGCAGAATGTACACAATATTTTTCCTACATGTCTGGAAGCAGTCTGAAATATGATACCTAGAGAAGTAAACCTCCAGCGAGCGATGGCAGTTAAAAAAAAAAAAAAGACCAGCTTGATTCCTGCTCATATTACAAAATGCCGGCAGTGGGAATCCAAAAAACGTTTGCAGTATATTTACATTCTTTTCTGGTTATTCACGTGGCGTCACAAAAGCAAATCCAACAATACTACATAGTATTGTATTACTTGAATAGAAGTCTACCCCCATAGCCGGTAGACGCCATTCAGGGTCGAACACTCGCTTGCAGGCTACAAATTCTGATAAGCAGTAGAGCTAATTAAGATTGCTGTAAGATACACATTCCATGAGTTTGAATCGAGCAAATATGCCAGACTGACATGCGTAAAAGTCTTCTAGTAGTGCAGTCGAGATAGAGATTTTGCGCATTTAGTGTGATTCCCACAGAATTCACGAGAATTGTAGAATGGACGCCTACAATTCAGACATGGTGCTCAGCGAAGCTGCCTAAAAATAGATTATGTTGCATGCATTCGTACCGAATTGGCAAATAACGTGGCAGCAGTGTAGCAAACTTTTTAATAGATTTTCCAGTTATAATAACAAAGGCTACGTTTTTTAAACAAAAAAATCACTATGGAATCTCTCGTCATCAAGAACAGAAGTAAAAAATGACATTTATTGACTTAGGTAATCAGTCGGCGAGACCACTTGCCAACTCGTCCATTGTCAAGAGTCGACTTGACCACTGACGACTAAGACCAGATAAGCGGGGGAAAATACATTTGCTTGCTAGTTCATTTCTCAAAACACACACACACACACACACGCTCGAAGACGGTCGATAGAGGAAATTATATGTGCCTTTATCTTTTACTCTTTTTGCTTATTTCTATGAGGCTTATCATCAGTGATCGATTATATGTGATCAAGTCGACTTGGTCATCATAATTACTTGCTACTACTCGAGGAGCATAGGGCCGCAACAACACCTCGCCAGCAGACCCGGTTTTGGGCAGCCCCCTTCAGTTGGGCCCATGTGGTTCCGGCAACCTTTGCCTCGCTCTCTACTGATTTTCTCCAAGTCTGTTTTGGCCTCCCGACTCTCCTCTTCCCTTGAGAGTTCCAGTCAAGTGCCTGCCTGGCAATGGTGTCAGCTGGTTTGCGCAGGGTGTGTCCTAACCAGCCCCACTTGCGCTTTTTGATGTCTTGACTAGGGGCATTCTGGTTAGTTCTTTTCCACAGGCTGCTATTGGAGATCTTTTCAGGCCATCTTTTTCCCAAAATATGGCGAAGGCATCGGTTGGTAGAGGTCTGGAGCTTTTTGTTGATGATGTTTGTCACTCTCCAGGTTTCAGAGCCATACAGTAGAACTGCCTTCACATTGGTGTTGAAGATGCGGATCTTACTGCGGACGGATAATGCTCGGGAGTTCCAGATGGGGCGTAGGGTGTTAAAAGCATGCCTGGCCTTGTTTATGCGGCTTCTGATGTCATCGTCCGCTCCACCGTCCTTGCTAACGATGCTTCCCAGATATGTGAAGCGGTCTGTTTCTAGGATGTTCTCTCCTTGAAGATGGATTGGAAGTTTCTGCTTGTTGATTTTCGTCACTTCGGTCTTCTTTCTGTTGATATTTAGGCCGGTCTTTTCTGCTTCCTCCTCTAGCTTGCTCAGTTTGGTTTGTGCATGCTGCTGCCGATGAGATAGGAGGCTCGACTTGGTGGAGTTAGTAAACGATTTGCTGACCGTCCCCCTTGAGTTGTTTTTGACGAAAAAATAAACATGGGTTACCAAGCAAATTTTCTTTATTATTCGGTTTGTCTTCTCCTGGATTTTCGTCAGCTTGTATGTTTTCCCACTTACGCTGTGTGTGTGTGTGTGTGTGTGTGTGTGTGTGTGTGTGTGTGTGTGTGTTTCTTCAAAGTTTTCGCTAGTGTTGAACAATGACTTTCCCCCAAGTGGATTCAGCATGCAAAATGTTAATAGATTTATGTAGAAATAAGGCCGTCTTACTGAAGTAACAAAAAAAACAAAAACAAACTCGCGATTGCAAACGTTTGTAATAAACAAGATTCGCTTTACTCGAGCTTATCTTATAACGGGTTCCACTCTGACTGTACACACTCCATTTCTCTTCAGTTCATATATACTCGGTGTAAAAACAGGAAACAACCACGAAGCTACATATAACTCCGTGGAAACAACAGAAGACGAAATGTCCCATCAGGCAGCAGTTTTCTCCGCAAATTTTTTTTTTAAGTTCTGCTGACGTCATTCTCGTAACGACAATGGCAAGAAAGCTTTGTCAACTCGTATATCATATATATATATATATATATCTGAGTTGAGCTCAGGTCAGCCTGACTGGGGACGAAGAATATCTGTTATATAGTTTTGTTGTGCCAAGTCTGAAGTGTCGTTTGGTCGAAGCAAGGCCACCTAGAGCCAAACTTTAGACCAGTTAGCTGGACTCACGCATCGTCAGTTTGGTCAGGACATTAAGCTGTAGACACTGATGTATTTAGCATGCACTGTGTTGTTGAATTAAGGAGTACAGAGTTTCTCCGTACATCATAGCTGGTTTGCTGTCGGAAAAATAACGATGAATGGTTTCAGCCCTGCCATTTTCCATCCCCTCGAGGAATGCAGAAGCGTAGGAAAGAACTATCGCGTCGATCAACTGTTCCCAAAGGCATAGTAATACATTACAAATATTGAAGTACATATAGTTCTCAAAAGCTGAAATGGGCAGCTATTTCTACGTTCCGTCACCCTGCTCCTCCATTTCTTCGAAAATTATTGAGTAGGAGTAAACATTGTGAATGTGACACATCTAATAGTTTACTGTCTACACCTTCACTGAACCAAGAATATCGTCCTTTGCTTTAAGTCTTCTGCTGCTTTTGTCAATAGCTGTCGGCCTTACCTAATGGTAGTTTTTTAAAAAATTGTTTTTAGTTCTAAAACTATAGTCTTGAAATTAAAATGGAATGGAATAAATGTCCTCTGCAAATAAAGGCTATATTTTCCAAATATGTTGAAAATATTTTTATTTGTGTGATAATATCTTTATAATGTTATCTCTGTTTTTTTTATTTTCTGGAATTTCGGGATCAAACACTGTTATGCTTGGTTCTACAACGTATCTAGGTTACAGGTTTTGTTGATTACCGACGATTAAAGCTGAAGATGCCTTCTTATAGAACTAGAGCGTGTATCTCACAAAATGCTGTGAAATAAAGTAAATAAGTCTTTAGATAAGTAGATTATTAACTGCCTACAGCAAGCTGAACACACACACACACACACAAAGGGGGAGAGAACAGTTTATTTTAAAATCATTATCAGATAAAACAAATGTCTTACTTTGAGATTAAACATTATTGTCCATGGTTCGAACCTCTATATAAAAGTGGTCGATGCTATTAATAACATCACACGAAGGTGTCCGAAATGCAGGTCAGTTGTATGTCTTGTCAAACCAGTCGTCTGGTCTACTTTTTGTATTCCGGTCATCGCCCTGGAGCTCTTTCACCCTCACCGCGTGTCTTTTCCGTCATTTTAGACATGGCGCACTTTGCGTCTGCTGCTTGTGGGCCGCTAGATATTCGTTGTTTCCTTTTGGTGAGAGTTCTCATCTGCATCAGCCATAGACATCGTACACGTGCATGCGAGAGTTTGTTTTAATGAGCAATGGTGCATCTAAATGTTTTTTGTGTAAATGTATCTAAGAATTTAGAACTTGACTACTTTGATTGTTAGTGGCTTTTGTTTTTTTACAACGCCGGTAGGTGAGAAACCATTGGGAGAACTGTTGCTGAGTGCTGGTATGGGAATGATTACGAATATACTTGTAATGACCACGAACTGTGAAGTTTTAATAGTAAGTCAAGGAGCAAGTTTGGCTTAAATAATGGATACGGACGCATTGTGTCAAGATTTCAAATTCCAAAGGAATCTCTTATTTACAATTGCGTTTTAAAACATTCTTGCACTTGTTGCCGGAGAGTCCTTGTACATGTCCTACCAAAAACATAAAACAAACCTTCACCTTTATTTTGTTAAATTCAAGGGAACCAGGGGGGAGGGCGCGAGAGGAGGTAGGATTTGTACACATTCTTGCAGGCAAACAAAGCGGGTAACATTCTACCCACTGTAGTAATGCATTCTCGCATACAAACGAAGCTACTGCCTCGCACAAAATGTGGACTGGCTGAATTGTTTGTTAGATTCTGGCGATCCCTGGATCTGAGAACGTAAACAACTCTTTTAACTACTGCTGTTTCGAGACTTGTTTTTGCTCATCACGGCAACACGGTTGTGTCCCACGAACCATTTCTTGTCAAACTGTATAAAGAACTTCGTGAAATATGGTTTGTGTTATTTCACGAAAGTGTGGGAAAATGGCGGGCACCGTGACACGACCCGGAGTCTTGTTTTTGGCGCGAAGTTAAGTAAACGATTTGTTTGCAACCCGAACAATGAGATGGAATCATTTATAATGTCACTATGTATTATTTAATCAGTTGGATAACTAGTGATATAAAGGGGGTTGAATTTTTCTAAGAGGCTACGTCTGTAGCACCACCTTCCCTCGTTTATTAAACAAAAGTCCCACGGAAGTCCCACGTTGCCTTAGGACGAATAGCGAAGTAATCTTCGAACGCAATCACAGCAAATCGCATGTAACCTGGGGATATCTCGACGTGTAGACTAACACATTTATTAGCGTGTTCAGAAAATAGCTACGATTCAGAGGCCCGCGCAACTGACTGTTTCTGGAATGTTGCGGATGACAGGCCACTCTAGCCTGCACTTGTTGCAAAGTGCACGTTTTAACTGGTTGTTGCAGAGCCGTTCTTACGTGAGCACGCACCATCCTGCATAACACACAGAACCACTCTAAATGGTCCTCTAAAGGACTTTTCTTAAAAGGACACTGTAAGATCTTCATATAGCTCCCTCTCGCAGCTGGATCATAGGTTTCTTTTTTTTTACTTTATTAATTATCCAGCAGCACCGTCGCTTTTGTCTCCCTTAGCAACTATGGTCACCGGGCCACGATAATTGTGACAAAAGTGACGGTGCTGGTGGATAAGAAATATAGTAACAAAATCCTAGATCCAGCTGCGAAAGGGAGCAAAGTGTGCTCATTCGATATGATATGGACTGTAGTGTCAAATGTCTAACCCTGACCTTTCCCCTATGCACTCATTAATATACTGGATCTAATGGAATCGGATACGACAGACATGTGACTGTTTGGCATATTTCAACATGGCGGTTACATAAAACATTTGCCACACAATGTCACACATTCGACAATACGTGTTCAGTAAAGAAGGCTTTTCATTGCTTCCAGTGATGTTCTTTCTAGGGGCTACATTACTTCCTTTTATTCGTCTGTCTAGGTTGACGGATGTATGGACTATACTCTGGGTCCTAGGAAATTAAAGTTCCTGCTTCCTTTCAACGCTAAAAAGTGTCTTTTTCCCACCCATCGCGCCCCAACCCCACCAGAGCCCCGCCACTCTCGTTGCTGAGTCTTAATCCTGCAATCCTGACAAAATCGTTCCGTTGAGCACTCGCTGACAGTGCCTCACTTGTAACTTGCGGTGAATGATTTAATGTACAGCTGAGCTCTTACGCTAGCCTCGTTAATTAAGCTGACCTCCCAGCACTGTTGGGGGATGGGGCTAACGCACGCACATGTGGTGTGGAGGGTCGAGAGCTCACTAACGTCTTCGATGCCCTCGCTTTCCCAAGTTGTCTCCCCAGCTTGCATTTCATGAACATTTGTGGTATATTGCTATTGCCAGCCTTGCTGCGAACCAAATTTACTTGAGACAAGCTGTCCTTGTCACGTGCTGCTCTAAAATTGTACTGCTCAAAACAATTTTAAAGACCGCCTGACCACCTGGGTCAGTTCATTAGAATCTACCTTCCCAAAAGAACGTAGAATGTTACCGAAAACACCCGTTGGCACTTTGGTGCATGCTTTAACAATGTGAATATGCTTAAAAATCAGATCCGTCTCCTATCGTGTAAAGCCAGAAAGGGTCAAGAAGTGCTCAAAAAATGTGCGCAAATCAAACGCTTCCCAATGACACTTGTTTCTTTTAAGAAGTGTGGGTGTCTTCTTGCACAAACGATTTAACGCTATCTCATACCACAAATACTATTTACTTAGTCCTCTTCGTACCTAGGTGGTACATAAGGCATCCACTAGAGACCTCCACTTTTGTCTGTCAGTAGCAAGTTTGGTTATGTCGTTCCAGGTTAGTTTCTGGTCACCACAAATAGGTTCATAAGAAATTGATGGTTGACCTAAATGCATCACGGGATAAATTCGTCTTCAAAAATTTTGTCTTGTTTATATGCAGTACTCGGACAACCAATGTACCATTTGATATTGATGAACTTGATTAGCTACTTCTGTCGAAGGCGGTCGAGTAGCCTTGGTCAAATCGACTGGCACCAGGTTAACTCCTAAATGATTCTGAAGACACGTGTTTAATCCTTGAGACAACTGTACCTCGAATGCATTCAGGATAATTGTGAACGCTCGCAACACGCTTCTGAATTTGTTCCATGTGTGCTGCAACATTACTACTACTAATGGATTTACGTAGCGCTTTACCCAACCATCAAAGGCAGGTTCACCTGCGATGCCCCGCCTGTTTGTGAGGTCTTGCAGCCTGCCATTAGGTCACGGACGACTGCATTTTGCGTAGGGGCCACGTCGGTGTGGTGGAAAAACTCTACACGACAACCACACCTCCAAATGACTAATATTTAAATTCTTTTGAGCAGTACAGTCAGTTTTAGCTTGGTCGCTTCACTTGTATTCTTTAGAAAATAGCTGTCTGCCACATCACATCAGTTTTAATATAACCGTCGTGTCGATACGTCGCCCAGTATAGCGACATATTTGACGACATGTGGCCTTTAGCCCTATTCCAAAGTTTCTAACAGGCCAACTGCTTGGCACGTGGAAAAGTCACATCCGTTTATGGTGTCCACACTCGTAAAATGATTCAGCCCAATATAAGTAGAAATAACTGGATGAATAAACATTTTGTTTTTAAAAGAAACTTATAGAAGATATTTAAATGACACTAAAACGTATGTATTTATAACTTACATTCGATCAACGTTGGGCCGAACACCTACAGCGCATGCGCAAACAGAAACGGAAGTGCTTGGTCTCACGCGACCCGTGCTTAAACTTGCTGTATCACGTGACCCGAGTCAGCACTCCATTGGAAATGCAAGTTCCTGGTGGGTTCAAAACGTGCGTGTCTCATCGCCGAGGAGCAAGCAGCCTTGCTGCTGACAAGGGGCTGTACTTCGGAGACACTCCGGTTGCTGCAGGTTGGTGATGGATGTTGCCTGGGCCAACAGTCAAGCGACGACATCTCTATATCCGCCTGAGTGTATAATGGAAACCGCAGCTTCCAGGACCGTGCACTTGCATTTGTTATTGCTAATCGGCACCGTGCTCATCGGACATGCAGCACAACGACTATTTCTCTTTGCGGTTTTTTAATGTGTGTGTTTGTGTGTGAACGCGCGCCCCCGCTGAGAATAGGAAAGGGGTCTTTCACTCACTTTGAAACAGCGGAACTCCGAAACTCAACCTTAAAGACTCACCCGACTGGTGAAACATGTCAGGGTCAAAAGACTCCTTTCATATTACTTATTAATGCCTCAAACATGAAATCGCAAGGAGAAACACTAATATCGAGAAATTAAATAAAAAACGATTTCCTTGCCTGTTCAAATTTCCATTCTGTCGCGAAGGCGTGTGTGACGTCAAAGAGAGAGAGAGAAAGGAAAATTATTTACAAGGGTGACAGGATAAGCAAAAGTTATGCTTTATCACATCTAGCCGTCGATTTAAAGAAAAGAAACTACTACTACAAAACAAAGGCATTTATCAAAAGAGATGCAGGTTTCTTTGGGGGAAACACTGACTTGCTAACCTCGAATGTGATTGATATGATTATAAAGTTTATTCTTTTCTGAAAATGACATAATTTCTTGTGATTGCGATAACCGAGTCATTTTTCAACACTAAAAGCAGCATATGTTATGAGGTTAGCACCGTGTACGCGCGCGCGCGCGTGCGTGCGTGCGTGTGTGGGGGGGCTGCATTCACGCATCCCTCCATGGAGCTTCTCCTCCATCCCCAGAAGCAGAGCATCTTCCTGCGCCACTGACTGTACAGAAGACTGATTTTTTTTCTCGTCCAACAATACAGAGTAGCTACACGAACATCTGAAGTTATCTCAATAAATGTACTTTAAATTCAACTTTAAAGCCGCAGTATTATAGCTATGACCGGCGACACAATATAACATGCACACAGTAAAAATCATGGTAAGGAATATCTGCAAAAGCGTTCCCTTAAATATACCTCTGCTTTTCCAATTTTTTTCTTTTACTGTTACTTACACCAGCAATCGTATTAGCAACTCTGTTCATGTAAACATGCAAATCAGTTCCATTGGTAAATTTTCGCAGTGAGGCTTTTGCGACAGTTCGTAAATAAACGGACAAACATAAATTGTAATTGTCACCAGCAGCTTGTAAAATTTGACGAACATCGATACATTACTCTTACCATGTGGTATTGTGAAGTCGTTCTTCCTCGTCTGCTGCCTGAGCATAATATTGTGTTTTGGGTTTTCACACTCTTCAAGTTTAAACATGTAAGGTTTAATACCTTCAAGGCTAGAGAACAGCATTAAACACTCGTCTTCGGTACTAAAGCACGACAAATGTAGATCTCTAGTGAACCCGATGTATTGGTCCACCTTCTGGACATTATATTGCATTCACAAGACACAGGGTGGACACCACCGGCTGTAACGTTGTATGTCGTTCGCGCGCGGGAGCGAGATTTTGCCGGACTTGCAGACTATAGGTGCAAATCGACAGCTTTTAAATTAGATACTGTAATAAAAAATTTGCTATGTTTCAGGCGTTGAAATTTATAGGAAATATTTATAATATAATATCTATACCTACCAGAATCTGACTATAACTCAGACTAATCGGGTAGGTCTTTAATGTGAACCGCGGAGAACCTGCCCACGTGCTGGAATTTCGCGCTATTATTATTATTATTATTCTCAAATGCATAATACTAATTTTCCAAACATGGGTGAATAGCCACCATCTGTTCAGGATGATTCATGGATACGTTTATGTTGTGATGCTTCAGCCGATGAGAGAACTGCGATCATAATTTTAGGTACGTTAGGCGCATCTGTATTCAAACAGGACGTCACGACATGTATCTCGAGAACAGAAGCATTTACCAAGCTGTGTGGTAACGGTATATTGCACTGAGCTTTACCCGGTCGTTAGAAAAGAAACTGCGTCCCAGAAAGCGTTTAAAAGCTTACTGGAGTCAAACGAGAAATTGGGCCAAATTACACATTGATGGCTGAAACATTAATACAACATAGAGCTGTCATCGTTTTTTTTAACAAGAAATGTTTTTATTTTCTATTTATAAAAAAATATCGTGGATTGGCCTAAATTTTAGCTTCTGACCTCATCAAAGACAGAAGCTGGTACAAAAGCTACTAATTAATTTATATAAAGGAGAAACTGTTTTTGTGGCGTTGCAGGAGATGAAGTCTTTACGTCTTTCCAAAACGCGTGAGCACTCTTTCAAGTCTAGTATGTCGTGAACAATTATTAGCTGAAATTAAAAGAATAATAATGTGTACCCGGGTTAGCCTTAAAAACTTAAAGCATAATGGCGCCTAATGGTTGGTTATTTTATGGACAGTGCACTGCAGTAGACATCACTTAGAGGGACCTTAGATGGTCATTTCTATCCGTTCATCGTGAAAATTCCGCCAGCCAGGTTAACAAACTTAGCGAATTTCTAATTCAGGCAGTTTCACTCTGTCTTTTAATCTCTTAGGTGTGAAGCATAAAAATCTGGGCGTCTATTGTTTTCTTTTTAAGGCTACAGTGCCTCAGAACTTGTTTGCAAGGTCTTAACATTGCAAGTATTAAAATTTCAACAAGTGTATTACATAAATAACTTTTATCAAATACGGATTCGTTCCTTGACACCCTCCTTCCTCCTCTCTCATCTCTCTCTCTCATTGGTACCGTCCATGTCAAATTACGACGTTGTCCGTAGTAGATATTCATTGCACATTTTTTTCTGCGAAGTTCTTTCACATCTGCAAGGGCCGGAACTGAAGAACGGCAAAATAAACACAAATAAACATTCAACGTACATACCTGAAACTGATCTTTAACGTTAAAGACCGTTAAAGACACCATGCCAGAAGAGTATTTGTTATAATCCATCTCTGTTAGAAACGTCCGAAGCGTCAAATTATCAATGATTTACAACTCGGTGCCACTGGCTTCCACCTTGTTCAGCTCAATTTGCGCGTAGCAACATTTTGTAACAAATCGCTTTTACTCTCAAGTCCTTCGGCGTCATCCATAACGAGCGCGCGATGACGTGTACACGGCGCGGGGGGGGGGGGACGGGTGAGAAGAAGAACAAACGGGGTGGACCTGATTTCTCTCTAAAGGTGCAGAATATTGTTTAATTACTGCACAAAGAGACTGAGGGAAAACAAACTCTTGGGTTACATCGAGACCACAATCGAAAACGGCAGTGACGTATGACGAGAGAGAGGGGGGGGGGGGGAGCGAGAAAGGGGGAGGATATGGCACTTACATGGCGGAGCTTTCGTTGGAACGGACGGCTGAATGAGTGTAGGGGAGGATAGAGAGAGGGGTTTGTGCGTTCACACAAAGAAGCACATGCAGCACTGGTGTAGCTCGCTGATGTCATATCTTTAAAAAAAAAAAAAACCTCACCTTCAAACGCAAATCATCGAATGGTGTACGTCCACCGACCTGCATTAAAACCAATTTTATGCGGGAATCTGGAGGCGCAGTGTGGCTTGCCAGGAAATGCATGCGCGTGCTTTCTAGCTTTGCTGATTTCTGTGGAGAGAAAAAGAAACTTGATGAGGGTGGGTCTTGCTAGGGTGGTGAGAGTCGGAAGCTGGGTATGCTGGGGAAAGAGTCAGAGGGCGTGACCGCTGGGTGCATGGGAAGGCGCCTGATAGAGAAAAGAGATGTGGATAATCAGGTGCATGAATGAACCAAGGGTTCATTCAGAGGCAGCCTTAACAGTACGCGGGGCCGTGGGCGAGTGTCATATGCGGGGTCGAGTGCCGTAAGTGTAGGCTACATACCCTGCCTGCTGACAAAAAGAATTTCCTAGCGCGGGGCCTGGGGCTGGTGCCCTAGTCGCCACCCCCATAGCCCGCCTCTGGTTCATTGAAAGTCGTTTCCACGTCATCTGAAGACTACATTTTTTTAATTTGGTTCGTATCCCGACGAAAAAAAATGTTCCTAGAGAAACTGCTAACTCCATACAGTGGTAAAGTCCCTAGTTCATCAGGCAGTCATTGGGGGGACATTGCGCGGCCCTAGAAATGTTCACCTTTCAGGTGCTCTGGTAGATGTCGGAGATGGCAAATAGCTTTACAATATTTTTTTAAAACTTTTTAAAAACACTTTACTAAAGTAGATTTCTAATCCTTATTAGTCCTGTCTCGCCTAAATGTTATTTTCACATTTACATTCCTCTATTCTGATGAGAAGAAGACTTCCCCTAAAAGACCTTCTTAACCGAACACATGTAATCGAACTTGGTTATCTCTGGCAAAGTTTTTATATAACTATCACGCAAAAAACCTCGCCAAATATGGCCTCGCATGTGATCACGTCTGTCTGGTTAATAACGGCTTTTAAAGGAAAGACAGAAAATTTTCCAAAGACCGTTTGAGACAAAAGAGGAAGGTCAAAGCTCGACAGGGAACTACGATAATAATGACAGGAATTATATTGAAGATGACGTAATGGCTGTGTTACAGTCAACAACGTATTGACTCTTTGCGCGCCGTGGGTTCAGGCGGGCGGGCAGGCGCGCGCGCGCGCACATACACGCGCACACGCACGCACGCACTCACATACACAAACACACGCGCGCACACACGCATGCACACATATATGCATGCACGAGGCGCGCTGCAGGTTTCGGCGAAACCTAGTCATCGCTATCAATCTGGAGCCGGCCAGTCATATTGTCAAAGAGGTCGGTCGCACCCTTGGGCGTTCGCTTCTTCCACCAGAGGAACACATACATAGTCTGGACGGAGAGAGCATGCACGTGCCTCCCCAGCCCGAGCGCATGCGAGCGTGTTGGTGTGCACCTGTAGAATCTGGCAGCGTCACCATTCCGACTGGCGGAAAGGAGCGGTTTGCAAAAGTTTCTTCCGAGCAGGTTTGTGATTTGGGTTTGTGTGATGACGAAAGGTGTAGTCGAGAAACCAGAACTGTAGACGATATTGAGAGAGAGTGTGTGTGTGTGTGTGTGTGTGTGTGTGTGTGTGTGTGTGTGTGTGTGTGTGTGTGTGTGTGTGTGTGTGTGTGTGTGTGTGTGTGTGTGTGTGTGTGTGTGTGTGTGTGTGTGTGTGTGTGTGTGTGTGTGTGATGGGAAACCGCCCAGACATCAGGCCAACCCGATATACCATTCTTCGACACCTTCTTAGATCAGGAAATCTTGTTATTTGTCTTGTTATTGGCTTGTCAAATCGCTAGAATAAAAAAAATTAACACTCAGATCCCAGTAGTTTACAGTACTGTTATTGTCTGTAATCGACTGTTTCTGTTTTTCTGTTGTTTTCGCAGTTCACGGTGTCTCCAGTGCGGCAGACCAGTAACAACAAAGGTGGGGAATATCTCGCCAACATTGGCGACTACCAGGAAGACCTGGCGGCCTTTGAACTGGGCGAGGACATTGAGGCCACAGACACGCTCACCCAGAACAGCATAACGTCCATTTTGTCGGCAAAATTTCGTGTAAGTCTTTGAAGGAGTAATCATTAGTTTTCTGACACAACTTTGAGGAAGTAATCATTATTTTTCTAGAGTCGTACACAACACTGATTTAACACTTGTATAACTGTCTTTTTATTTTGTTTTTAATTTTCTGTCTTCATTTCTGCTTTTCCCCCCACTTGGTTAGCGATGAGGGAGTTCCATCCTTCGTTCAGGTGTCGGTTGTTTACACCTGTCTCAGGTGTCATGGTGACCTGCCTGCATGTAAATCGACCCCAATGATCTTTCCGTGAACTTTCTGCCTGCGCAACTTTATGGTCGTGCAGGTGGCAGTCATTACAACAAATGATCATGCACTTGTGAGATGGGGTCTTGGCAATGTACCAGCTATATATAAGGGTTATCGTGTTTTCTTCTCATTTTTCACTTCATTCGGTTCTCCCATGTAAGATTCATGGCATCCTGGTCATTGATTCCACTGTGTATGCCTCATATTGAAGGTATACAAATAAGAATGTTGGCTTTGAATTTTTTTAAAATCCAAGTTATATGTGATGAGAAAGAGCAAACATGTTGCTGTGTCACTATCATGAATTGACACCCACACCATTCCAATCTTTTTATCATTGGTAGATATTTTGCCTTTTCCCCCGTCATTACCGCCGGCAGATGGATTTTTTAATAACTTTTGTCCTAGTTTTCTATCTACATGGTCAGTGTCTTTCCAGGTGGTTTGTTTCTACACAACGATGCATATTTCAGTTAAAACCTTTTTTGTGAGTGCACAACTTAAACCTTATTACATTTTTTATGGAAGACTTTTTTTTGCTTGAATACCATCACGCGCCACACAAAAAAGAGCGAGTAAGTGGTACAGCACTTTTTTCATGCAGCTTGTCTTGACAAAGGAATGAGTCATGAATCGGAGTCAGGTTACAGTAGATCAAGAGAGAAAGCATTAATCACCAGCACTGCGATCATACACACACTACAGAGCAGGATGTTTGACACTGTGGACAGAGAAATAATGAATGTATCAAAGCTTATGACTCCCAAAGGGGTAATGCTAGACATCCAGAGAGATCACGTGCTCGGCCAAACCTTGCATCCAATTTTTGCACCATCCTGCACCGGGACAAATGGAACATATACATGACTGGATATTTATTTGAAGTTGTTGATTTGCTTGCGATTCCCATTTCCTCGCGCTGGGATTCTTTCATGGGAATGAGGCAGGGGGAAAAAAAAGTGAAAGTGTGCGTCTGCAAGAAGTGTTCTGTTTGGCTTGCAGGACCTGAACAAACGATGGAAGCAATACGGCAAAGATTCTCCTCGATTCAGGAAAAGATTGATGTCAAAGTGGGAGGTGAGATACTGCGTGTGGCCGCCGAGCGCGCGCGCGCGCGCTTGTGTGTGTGTGTTTGAATGTGTGTGTGCGAGAGAGTGTGTGAGTGAGTGAGTGAGTGAGAAATACGGGGCGGCACAATGGAAGGAGGAAATGAAATGATTATTTCTGAAATAAAATGCACGAGTTATTTTTTTGTTGTTTTTTTCAGACTTTTCTTTATATCTAATATGCACAAAATTATTTATAATGACCACCAGTTAGTTTTAGTACATTGACAGAATATTTCCTGTGTACACATATTACACAATAATTATATGTAGAGATGAACATAACTGGTTTTCTTTAAGCCAATTAATACTTAAAGTAATCAAATGGACTTTTTATGAGTTTAATTGATCTTATCAAACTCTTGTAGAGTCTGAACTACGACCAGATTGACAGTTTTGTACATCAAGAGGAAAATGAAACGGAAAAAAACAAGTCTAAGGTAAGAACTCCATTTATTAATTAACCTTGTGTTTCAAAGAATGCTGAATTTTATGCACCAAAAAAATTCAGTTGATTAGCTGTGCTTGACAGTTCGTTTGCAGATGTGAACAGAGATGTCCAGATGACATCGGCTAGCAAGTAATCGTTATGTGATGACTTAGAAAAACTTTTTTTTTATTTAACTTGCTGATGAAAAGCCAACATTTCCAATTCAGTCAATTCGCAAAGTAGTGAATTCTTAGAGTTTTTCTCTGATTGCCAAACCTGTGTTCTTCCACGTATTAACAGAACTGAACTCTCATGCACATTGGTGTGCGTGCGTGCGCGCGCGCGCATTATTAAATGTAGATATACTATCTCCAAAGTGAGATTAGTGCTGTCTGTTACTATGTTTTTGATATGGGGTATAGCCATTTTTAGTCTGATATGGACTATAGCCAGATATGGTGATGGTCCAGTCTCCTGCAGTTCAAGAACTAGTGTCGTGCGATTGTTTTTCTTAATGAATTCGTAAAGCTCAGTGCAAAATGTTATTTCTTGACGTCACAATTATGTAAACAAATACGCCTTAATTAGCATGTAGCCTAACCTCTCCCATTCGCTGTTGCCTTGACAACGTAAACGTATCCATGTACAATCCTGACGTCTGTGGTGTTGGCCTTGACCCGTGCATGGTCAGTTGGAAATGTTTGTGGTTGTGTGTCTTGGAAAACGGAAGAGATTTGAGAAATTGTATTTGCCACGGAGCTTTACCCTGTTTTTATGAAAAATTGTATCCCACTTGTCCCTGAAGTAACTTTACATTTTTAATCAGTTTTTTAATTTGCCCTAAAAGAAATTGAAATTCAGTAAAATGCGTTAATTGGTGATGGCCGGGTTTTCTGGGGTTAATGCTTTTCCTTTAATACAACACGACTAACAAAGAGCATTGAGAATAATTACACTCTAACACGAAAATGGAAAGGAATCATTACTTTTAACTGAATGGTGCAGACTTCCTGCCAGATAAGATAAATGTCCATTAATGTCTGGCAGAGCCACTGACTTACACGTAAAGCCACTTTCTTGTGGGGAAGCAGCCTGAAATATATTCAAGTAGTAACATGGATGGTATTCATTTTTCTCTCTCTCTCTCTCTCTCTGCAGTCCAACTTTGTCTGGTCGGATTCTCTGAGAAGGTTCCGACAGTGGCGTTGCGTTGTCCTAATGAGCGACTTAAGTGGGGATTTTATTTTTACAGAGATGCCACATCACTTCGAGAAGCTTGCACGAAATGGATCAGATAATTCTTATCTATAAAGAGAACAGTCTGGCGATATAGATACATGCGTGCGTGCAGCGGTGGTTCTGGTTGATAATGATGTTTTTTCTGATCCTCAAAAAATTTGACACCATTTTCTTCTTACGGGAAGGTGGATGGTAAACTGTTTGTGGACGTTGCCCCGGATCATGCTCATTTTAAATGTTTATTTTCTCCGTTACCGGCGACTCCAATTGAAAGACCACATAGGCAAATAATGCCACACAACAGTACAGATTTCTTTATATCTCAAAGACAGAAGTGGGGCGAAATGTGTCAAATAAGGTCTTCGGTCAATTTCATCGTTTTGAAGGCTTTTTTTTTTTGCTTGTTTTTGCAGCCACATTTTTAAATATATGCACTGACCTATATAGATGTGATATATAGGATAGGATGAGCTAGAATGATGAAGCAGTTAGACATGGCAGGTCTAAGTATTTTTGTGGAGTTTCGCCAGAAAATATTTATTAATTTTTCCAAAACTTTTGAACCCTAAACTGTTGCAAGCACATAATATTATACAAAATGTTGATTAAAATTGTCATAACCAAGGGAATCAGCATATTGGATTACACAACGCGTAATGTTTAAACTCAATATTACATTACTTTGTCACATTATTACATTGTGATCAGTGCAAAGACAAGCTTCTTTATTATATTATTTTATGATATATTTTATATTTTTTTATTTCTCATAGAAACGTTTTGCCTTTGAATGGGTAAGCCGCTGGTTGATGATGTTTCTCATTGGCATTGGAACATCTCTGCTGGCAGCGGGAGTTCATATCTCAGTGGAGCTGGTGGCGCATCACAAGTTCCTGCTGATAGGCAAATGTATCCTTTGCTATTACCTGCTTTTGTCTTTCTGTTGTCATGTCGACTGTTTCATGATGAGGCACAGACAAGAAATCAGCGTTTCCTGCTGGTCCCACAGTGTTAAGTCCCCGCTACATGATATTGATTAGGCACAGGGGAAATCTGCACTTGCTGTTTTCTTATTCAGCAGGTGCTCCATTTTGCATGTGAAGTAAGGAAGCCATTTCTCTGCAGACTTCATCAATTAGCCTGAGTGCTTCTGTCAAGGGTAGGAAAGTCAGTGGCACAGAACTTAAGCCTTACAGCCCCCTTAAGCTGCTTCTAGAGAACAAACGTTAAAGAGGAAAAGAATTGTGTGAGGAGGAGACGAGGGATGTTCAAATCCTTTAAACAAAAAGAAAAAAGAAAAAAAGAAGAAAAAAGAAAACCAACAACAAAAATTAGCAAAAATCTACAAATTTGGCATTCTTTTCTGCTCCTTTTCTAATTGATGCTTGCTTTATCAATCAAAATGTTGATTATCAGTATTACCTGTATGTCTACGATGTAAAAATTTCTTAATAAGAGTAGATGTCTATAAAAATGCAACAATAAGTTTTAAATATAAGATGTATAATACGTTTCTAAATATAAGAAATGCGATATCTAAATATAAAATATAATAGTGTCTAAATATAAGAATTGTAATAATTCTAAATAGATCAAAATATATAAATATAATGAATAAATATTAGAAATAAAAATTTGAGCTTACGCACGCGAGCACACACATATATATATATATGCATGCAAATGGGCAGATGGTTAATTGTTCACATTATTAACATACTGGGCCCTGCGTTTGACTGCAGATGTCATGAGCACTTTGGTCACTCCACGTTAACGCATTAGCGGTCAAAATTACACAGAGAATTGCCAGTGTCCGGTGAGTTAACTCATCTGCACATTTATGTACATTCAGCCACAAACCACTCTGTCTCCTTAACCGACGACACAGATCTGGATGAATGTTCTCAGAACTCTTGCCTTATGAAGCCTGTGGCCATTTGGTGCAGCTTTAACCTGGGACTCACTCTTCTTGCCGCAGCACTCGTCACTTATCTGCAGGTGATAACTTACTGTCAATAAACAACGAGCTGGGAGGTGTGACGGCCCGCAAAGAACCCCCCAAAACAGTTGATATCTCACGTGTTTCAAATAAGCCTTACAATAAAACAGAAATTTATGTTTAGGGATTAAGTTTAGGAGAGTTGTAGAACGTACTGATCAATTATCCCGAGTGGTTCTTTGAAGGGGAGAGATGTTAGGGACGCAGAACTTGACTCATCCAGGCCCTTAAGTTGATTCTTAAACAGTTCAAGGCGCTGGAGAGTGTTTGAAGACTACCCGAAGGAAGTGAGTCTTAAGTTGCCGATTAAAACCACTTAAAGGCAGCCTGGCGGTGCGACAAGGGAAAATACTTCAAGCAAAGGGGCCGGCGTAGGCAGAGTGTAGTGCAGGGAATGTGGAGTCGAGGTTTACCAGCTGGTGAACGAAGTGTGCAGGATGAAGTCTGGATGGCGAGGCAAGAAGAAAGGTAATCAGGAGCACGGTGATGGGAGATATTTATAACAAAGACAGTTTGAGGCAAGACGGTCGGTGAAAGACAGTCCAATGAAATAATTAAAGCAGTCGGGTGACGTGATCAGTCATGCGCCAGGAGCACCAGACGGGCAGCGCCGTTATAAAAGTGTTGAATGGCGTAGGGTTTGACAACAGAGAGGCCAACAAAAAAGGGGGCTACAGTATTCCAGGTGTGAGAAAAGGGAGACACCCAGAACGACACTAAGGGTACCGCGGTGCCACCCAATCGGAGACTAGCAGAGGAGAGAGTGGAAAGGCTGTCCGGTGCCAATGATCAATACTTCAGTCTTGTTCAGTTTCAGCTTGTTTTCCGTCATCTACTTCTGGATGTCGGAATAGCATTGACTGATGGAGGAGAGAGGACCATCACTTACTGTGGGCGTAGAGCGGGAGTAAAGTTTGCGTGTCATCATCAAAGGCGAGGTATTGGAGGTTATGGGGCTTGATGTCCAGTGGAGGATTAATAAATTTGTCTTGTTTTGTCTTTATAGGGAGTGTACCCTGGGTAATGCCATAGAAAAGCTGTAAGGAATGTGAATCAAGGACGACATTATAGAATCGGTCACGGAGGTAGCGCTGGAACCAGGAAAGGACCGAGTCTTGAATGTCGAAAACAGAAGAGGTCTATTGTCCAGAAGGTCATGGCCAGGGGTATTAAACATGGCAGAGAGACACCCAGCAAGAAGAATCGTGGTCAGTAGATCTAGCTCACATGTTTTATGGCTATCATAGTGATGAGTCTGCATGTAATCGACACTGGCTGGTTGACAGCATGGCAAGGGTGATCCGGAGAGGGGAGAGGATATAAGAAGCAGAGTCTGGCTGGGACCGCATGCTGCTGATTCTGTCAGAGAAAAATCGAGAAAAAATCTCAGGGAGGACTTTGGGGTCAACAAGAATGGAAGAACAAGTGAAGCCACAAAAATCGTTAATAAAGATGAGAATCGTTCCTTAGCAGAGGAGGCCTGCAGAACTTGTTCCTGAAAATATTTAGACGCCACTAGCGATGGCACTCGTGACTAGCTGTTTGCTCTCTCTAAAGATTTGGCGACGAATCCCAAGACCAGACTTCCTCCAAGCTCGCTCTGCTTGATGCCGCTTTCCTTTGGCTGCTATGATCTCAGAGAACCAGGGAACCGGTAGTCTATCCGGAACAGAGAAGAAAACAGGCAGAGCAAAATTATCAATAAAACCGCGCACAGAATGAGGAACAGAGTCTGATGAATGGTCCTTTTGAGATCACCAAACAGAACGTCGACAGCCTTAAATTTGCGGCACCTAACCATTAATTCTACATCCATAAGATGGCCAACGGGGGGAACTGTAAAGGTCAAGTTACCAGATGGTCGGGTTTTAATCCAGTCCAGCATGTGTCCATTGGAATGCGTGGAAAAGAGGACTACTTGAGCGAGACAGTATAGCTGTTCAGGAGACAAATGCTATTCACCAGCACAGTTGTTTCCAAAAACCTGTTGGCTTCCTATAAAAGAGCCTTGCATGCATATGTTACAGAGTTAAGACAATTGCTTTTTTGCATATCTTTCAACATTAGATCAAAAGCAAAACAATAGCATGAAGCAAAGTTTTATTGCCTCCATTTAAGTTAGTTTCTAACTTGGTTGACCACGATGTTATAACCTGCATTCCCCTCTGTCCAGCCTGGAGCAGCAGGCAGTGGTATTCCACTCATCAAATCTTACCTCAATGGCGTCCGCATACCTGGTCTTCTCTCACTTCGTGCTTTCATTGCTAAAACTGTTGGTGTTGTTCTTTCCATTCTCGGTGGACTGACCTGTGATAAGGTAAGTCTGGGCCAAGATATATCAACAGTTCATTTTCCCAAGTAAATTTACCAATCTGAAGGGACGTATTGCGATTCGGTTAGTGGATTAGAAGAGTTAGAATAATGCTGGAGATAGGGGAGGAAGGAAAACCAGTAGATCATTTGAACTAGTGAACGGAGGCTTGGTAACCATGCAAATATCGCTTTTAACTTTTGAATAAGTCATAGGTTTGAGGTTTTCCTCAAGCTAGTGAATCAAACTTTTCTGTCCACTTTCCAGAAAAGGGACACCTGAATTATCCAGAAATAAAAAATTGTGGAAAGATAGGGTTGTGTCCCCACATGCCATTTTGTAAAACATAATATTTATGAAGATCTTCTGATACACCCGAGGGACCAAACTACTTGACTTCAATCATTTTAAAAATATTTCAACATTATTTTTAAGACATTTACTTTGCTTAAAAAGAAGTATACTCCTACTCTTTTCAAATGAAGCAATATTTATTCAATACCATGTGAATATGGTGCTTTGTCATCACTCTTCTTATGCCTCAAGGAAGGACCAATGGCTCACTCTGCTGGTATTATTGCTGCTGCACTAGGCAAAGGTAGAATACCATGGTTTTCAGGCGATATAAAGGTGAGACATTTATGATGAGGTGATCTTTATGGGAGGGAGAAGAGTGAGAATGTGTGCATGAGAGAGAGAGAGAGCATGATGTGTGAGTGTGCATGAGTACAGGGAATTAAAAGAGAATATCATGCTAATTCTAACTGAATTCCCTTTAAGTTAAAACTTAAACCATTAACAAATTTGAAATCTTCATATTATTTCTAATGGATGTTCCATGGTAGAGGACATGTTCTGCATATTAATACTAAAATTTGATGCTGCTGATGAATTTTCCATGGCATTAGCTGCTGCTGATAAAGAAAAGCATTTTGGCTAAAAAAAAAAACACCCTGAAGAATTCACACCACTTTTAACTCTTTCCAGGTGTACAGCATGTTCCGTACAGACCATGAAATTCGTGATTTTGTCGCAGCAGGAGCAGCCTCTGGTGTGTCTGCCGCCTTTGGTGCTCCTGTTGGTGGAACTCTTTTTAGTGTGGAGGAGGCTGCTAGCTTCTGGAACTCAGAACTTGTGTGGCGTGTGGTGAGTTCTGTTTATATTTTTTGAAATAAGTTTAGAATTGTAAACATGTTTTTGTATACATTGTAAGGGGTTTTAGATCTTTGCTACGGGCACCTGTACTTTTGCCTGGACATGGCACCTTTTCACAAGTCTGTCTGTCAGGGGTGTCATCTGGGTAGTCCTTTTGCCTCCATCATCTCTGTCTGCCTCGCCATAGTGCAAAATACTTTTCTACCAATCTTGATTGCAAGAATGCTGGTGTGATGTATGTTTCCTGACAGGATGGCTGTTATAAATCTTGCTGCCATTTGTTCCTGCCTGTTTCAGTTCTTCTCTGCAATGATTGCATGTTTTTCTACCAACTTCCTTCTCAGTGCCTTTGAAGGAAATCCAACAGAAATGTCCAACCCTGGGCTTATGCGTTTCACCACATTACCAGTAGGTTTCATAAATCATGATGGATACTTTTCATTTGAATTAGAAGATCACATTTCCTACATCCTTCATTAGACTTGTAATACACCTTTCATCAACTCAGCCTTGGACTGATTAAGATTTGTAGTTCATTATGAGAAAAGGAGAACTTAGAATGTACTACATATGTAGAGAGAATATATGTTAGTACTTGTATTGGTTGTTCTAAAATTCTGAAAGGCTAAGTTAAGATGTAATTTCTGATCATGTATGTCTTGTGCCATTGTGCTCCATTAGCTTTCTAGACTATCCTGTTTGCTATTGCTTCCATCCTCACTACCTAGGCAACCATATGTGTCCCAGGAAGTTTCTTCAAAACTTCACTCCTTGACTGTGAGATCTTGTTCCTTTAGTTTGATAATGTGTCTATATACTTTTTTTTTGTTTTGGTCTCTGTGTTCATTGCTATGTTGATATTTGAATCTATTTGTATATTTGTGTATGTTTTGCTTTTGTAGCAGTCTACTTTAGATTGGGAAAATGGCTGTAAATCTACTTATTATTTTGGGTTAATTTTTTAAAAGTGTAAAGTGTTTTAGCTACCTTTATTTCTGTGTTCATTTCAAAATTCACACCAGCATTCTGATGTCTACAAATCACGATGGGTAGGTTTAGTTGCTTGGTGAAAAGTGTTCAGTTCTAGGCAAAATATAAGCATCTTTGATGGTTTGACAATCTTGAGAAAAAGACTGCAGTAACTGGCATAACAGCTTGGTGTTTCTCTGTGTTTGGTTTGTGATGCATTAACTCCTGCATTTGTGCTAGTGTATCATTGATAATGAACTTTAATTTTGTACTGTTTTTTTGCATCCTGCCACTGGAATCATGCATTCCTGCTTTTTCTTCTCACCTTTCTCAACCTTTTTCTTGACTTTTTCAGCTTGAGGAACACATGCACTATATATGTACAATCAATAAATTGATTGTCAGCCTGCAATAATAATAAGTGTGAAGTTATTTCAGTAGATTTAAAAGTATAACTGACTTAACTAAATTTTCATGGTTGAGTTGTATCTGTTGATTGGATGCTGTGTTCGTTTACTACCATTGTTCTTGGTCTCAGATCGCATGTTTGATTAACACTAGTAATTTGAATCTGCCAGTTGCTGCTGTTTCTATGTAGTAATATGTGCAGGAAACTTTCCAAGTAAAAACTGAACATTCTGAAGGTGTAAAGACGCATGCAAAATGATTTCACTGTTGTACAAGATCTCTCCATAAGTTAAATTGTTTGACACAAATTCAGCCAATTCTTTTATATGGTTTTGAGGTATACAGGGTCTGTGCACAAATAGTACAGTTATAGAGTGAGTCAATTTGTTTGCTACAAAAGGTTTTTTGAATGTGTCAGCCAGAACTCCTAATGGAATGATTTATGGGGAATGTGGTTGATAACCATTGTTCATGTGAGATGTATTGCATATTGGTTGAAAATTATTAATTTGCCCCCCACTTGACTGCCAGGAAAAGTTCTAAATAGGAATGACAAGGTCACATGGGTTAATAATATCTTAGTACTTGACTGCTATGGTTTTGGATTTGTCTGGGAAATGTCAAGAGGTGGGCAATGTTAAGCAATACATCAGTTGTACAGTCCTGAAAAATGTTATAAGAATCCCTTAAGTTTCGTTTATTCATTTGCCAGTAACTCTAGAAAATTAATCCAAAATGTTGCCTTTTTTCTTTCTAAATCACTGCAGGTTAGAGTTCATAATTTGCAAAAGTTTGTGCTTACTCTGTTAATAACAAAATTTACTTTTAATCCACATTGTAATTTAAATTAAGTTGTGGTATTTGGCTATTTTTTTTCCATTGTATTTTGAACGAATAATTATGGGCACAAGCCTACTGAAATAAAGCCATTGTTATTGTCCATAAGTCAGCACCTGCAGTTCTGTTGGCCTCGTCAACTGTAGTCTTTGTTTCACAGACTTGTGGTATTTGTGAATTACATATAGCTTTTTGCAAATCCAATTTCATAATGTGTACCTTGAATTTTGTACTGTGTACTGAGAAGTGCCATCACATTCAGACGTGTGATGCTGTGTTCAAAAAAGCGTCTGTACATGCACTGGAAGAGACAGAAGAGCCTTCTTTGTGGGTTCATTTATTTTTGTACAGTGCATAGAGACTGATATAAAAAAACTTTATAAATAAAATATATTTTGCTATTACTCATTGAAAAACTTTGGCACACCAAGCAACAGCCATTACATTTCCACATTACTGTTTCAGAATCTTTCATTTGACTTCATCAAGATTCCAGTTGTCATCATTATGGCTGTTATAGGTGAGTTGCAAATCTTTTAGTGTCTATATAGTGATGTCAAAATGCACCAAAAGACACTTATTCCTTAAGCTCTTTTAAATTTTTTTCTCCTATTCACATGCTTTTTTTTTTTCAAAACTCCAGGTGGTCTGATGGGTGCCTTGTTTGTAGTTATGAACTATAAACTCACCGTGTTCAGGCAAAAGTAAGTGTACTTTTAGCCTTATGTAATTTGTCAAAGCTGCTTAACATTATTTTACACTTTTTCAACATATAATCCATTAATCTTTAAAATCACATAAATATGACGTATTTACGCTGAGTGCAGAAAAACAATTGAAGAGTGCTAATGTCTGTTTTGTTGAGTCACTTTTTATCAAGTCCTAAAAAGAACATACACTGCACTTACAGACAACAACTGCCTTGAAAATGAAACAAACTTAATTTTAATTTTTCTGTCTTGTTTTTTTTTTTCATTTTATTGTCAAATAAGACAAAAGAAGGATTACTGAACACATTTCTTAATGATACATATCTTGTGTATTTCCTTGACAATTTAGATCTGATCTTTATTGGTTGATTTTGGTCAGTTAAAATCATTTGACAGAGTAGGCATAAGGATGGATTTTAAGATATTTATCACTTGTAATTTGTTTCACCGGGGTCTTCAGGTATTTGCACAGATACAACTGGATCAAGGTAGCAGAAGCATGCCTGGTATCAGTAGTCAGTGCTGTTGTAAGTTTTCTGCTCATGTTTGGGGTCAATCAGTGCTCAGCTGCAAAGCCTTATAACCACCAAGCTATTACTTCAAAGGCGAGTTAATGCTTTAGTTTTCATTGTGCTTTATCTCTTGTCACTTACACATAGTTAAGGAAGATTTTGTTAAAAGCTCTCAGCATCCATCTGGATTCTCTCTAAAGTGCCTTTCTAAAGGGAAAAGCCCTTTGAGTTTTTATTTAGATATTGCTTTCTTTTGGTCCAACTAACAAGAAAAATTAGCTTGCTATGAACATTTTACTATTCTTGTATGGATTCTCTCTCACAATAATATTGATAGGATCATCTCAAAAGTGCATCTCAACACTGACACTGGGGGTTTTGAATGAAAGATTTTGTGGCTCACTCTAAACTAGGAAGACTGTTGTGGTTTCAGATGTTCTGCAGTGGTGACTCTCATAATGCCATGTCCACCATGTTTCTCACAACACCAGAAGGCTGTCTCAAGTCATTTCTGCATGACCCACAAGGTGAGAGAAAGATGATTTAGCTTTGTTGATGCACACGATGGGCATGCACAAAGGCATGGTGAAGAGTTTTTCTAATTCGTGAAAGAAACAATTTTCACTCAGCTTTTTTAATTATCTCTGAATGAATTTAACTCATTTGATAGAAAATAATTTTACGTTTGGTTTAGCTTTTAATAATGATGTCTCATCAAATGCTGTTTTTATCTATACAACAGAATCATACAGTCCCATCACCTTGATAGCCTTCGCAATTGCATGTTTCCTGCTTTCTGTGTGGACATATGGCTTGAGTGTGTCCAGCGGCGTTTTCATTCCATCCCTGGCAATTGGTGCTGCCTGGGGTCGCCTTATTGGCATGGGTGTCATAGAAATCTTTCCTGATCAGGTATGCAATCTAAAAATAGTAGTCTCTTTTATCAGGCAACAAAATCTTTCTTTGACCGTTTTGTACAAAGCCATAAAAGTCTAAGATATTGCATAATAGAAATTTGCTGTAGGACAATTGGTTGGAGGTGTCATATTTTCTTCAAGGACATATGTACATATACAGAAGCCAATATTGATCCCAGTTTATTTTGAGGAATGCTCCAAACTTTTGTGTTATCACACCCTGTGCCTTGAAACTCAGTGTATAGGCAATTTTGCATTCGCATAATTCTGTTTCCAAAGATAAAATTCTCCCAAGGTACTGTGCTATAAATTGCTCAATTAAGACCACATGCAGTATTTTTCCTTGGAATTAGTCTTGATTGCAGACAGTTCAAACAAAAACTACATTTCTGCTTAGGCCAATGACATTGGAAGATATGCACTGATTGGGGCAGCATCTCAGATGGGCGGTATTCTCCGCACGACCATTTCTCTAACGGTTGTCATCCTCGAGTGTAATGGTGATATCTCCTTTGGCCTCTGCATCCTGACTGCTCTGATGATCTCCAAGTGGGTTGGCGACTTCTTCACCACTGTGAGTGCATTTAAGCTAATTAAATATCTAGTAAATTTCCAGTCTCCTGAGAAATCCATTTACACACTGACAGTTCTAGTAGCTTTTGTGCACATTTATCAATTTACTGTTGCTGTGGCTACTGCACTTAATTGTTGGTATACTGGAGCATTTTGCAAAAACCAAGAGAAATAAATATGGTCACGAAAAAAGTCTGCAATCCTGATATACAATCGACTCTAGGTTAGACACACATGAATGCTGATATCCATACTGCTTGCCGCCTTTCCTAGGTGTCCACACATTTTTTTAACTGTTAGTTTTCCTATTTTGAGTAGTAATATGGATGTGGATGTGTTATAATTGCAAGAGAGGCTGTGGGGTACCATGTAATAAATTGGAATTAGTTTCTGTTTTATAAATTGGGTTAGTTTTATGTACAGTCATTTTTAAAAAAAGTTCCCTTGTAACTTGGAGAAATTATTTCATTTACAACTGAGAAGTACCATTTTGATTCATGCCAGGGTTTGTATGACATGAATGTGGAAGTTTGTGGAATCCCTCTACTATCCTGGGAACCGCCACCATTGTCTGAGAATGTGAGAGGCAGGTGAGAAGTTTTTGCCTCCAGTTCTTTGAACAGATTGTTAAATAGCAACTTCTTTAACCAAGATGTTAACCAATTCCTGTCATATTTATGTGTACACATCCTTGAGTGAAAGTGTGCCCACATTGTAACCATACTTTATAAGTCCATTTTATAGCATGATGATGAAGGTTCATGTTTACATTTCAGAGCCAGAAAGGAAAATAAAAACCATGTTTTGAAAGCAGCTGGGTTGTTTTTAAATATTCTTTTTTGCAACAGTGAACTGATGAGTCAGCCAGTCTTGTCAATCTACCCAGTGGTGAAGGTGGGACACATCATGGACATTCTGGAGAATGAAACTTTTCATGGCTTCCCAGTCATTGAGCAGGATCCATCAGTGGGTAGCCCTGCATTTCCACCAACCACTCAAAAACAAAGACATCATCCAGTTGTTTAAATTTACCTCTTCTAAATAAGTCCTTTTTACTGCCTTTGGTGGACTTTTGAATACTTAACACAAAGAAGCCACTCAAGCATGCAAGACTCATGTGTGAAGGGAATAAGTGCAAAAAAAAATGAAATTTATGAAGATAGCAGGGCTATCAAAACTGATGATTATAAGCATCATTACATCGCTGTTGTCTTCTGATGCAGCACTAAACACTATTCTAGTGATTAGTGCTAACCCTTATCATTTCTATAAAAAGCACTTGGTCTCATGTTTTTCCCCCCTGGTTTTTCTGTCAATCTTTTTGAAAATGGACAGCACTAGAACTGATTTAGATACATGTATTTTGACAGTCATCATGATCTCATTACATTATTTACAAGGACAGTCATTGTGATCATGTTACTCTCTGTTCACAGAAAAAAGGCAAGCTTCAGGGAATTATTTTAAGATCTCAGCTGCTTGCAATGCTTCAGAAGAAGGTAATGCCCATCTGTAGCTAATATATGAAGAATGTATTATATATATATATATACCATGTAATAATGTAATGCTTGAGGATCAAAGGTACAGGTCAGCAGAACTGAACACTTTCTCACTAGCTGCGTTCAAGTTAACCCTTTACTGGGCACAGCGGCCGAAAGCAAACACATTGATGCGAAAATTTGAGGAAATGCAGTCAAATATTTAGATAAACAATCGAATGAACCGGAAGTGAACTGCCAGAAGGCTCGCGATCTTTTAAACAACGCAAGAATTTAAGCAATGGCTGTTACGGACGCTTTCGGACATTGTCTGTTTAGACTATTGGCCGCTGTGCCCAGTAAAGGGTTAACTGTAGTAAAAGATCACTAGTAGCATAGTCAGTCTAGTGGTTACACATGAACACTGTTAAGGTGAAAGGCCTGTTTTCATTTTTTTTTTAAACCCCACAACAATTTTATTTTAAAACAGGCATTTGCCCCTGAAGGCCAGACCACAACAGTAAAACTATCCTTTGAAGATTTCAACGATCTGTGTCTTGCTTCTTCTCGTTTTTCTGTCAAGGTATTTAATAATTCCATTTTTTTATGTTTATGTAGGAAATCATCTTTGAGATCTATCAAAACATTCATAGTTTGTTCCAAGACAAAAAAAAAAGGGGAAAAAAAACCAACATGAATATTTTTTTAATGTGCAGGACATAAAGATAACAGAAGAAGAGAAGCACCACTTGATTGATGTTCAACCTTACATGAACAGGACTCCATACACCATTACAGCTGTGTGTAACCAATCAAAATGTTCATACAGGTGTATTGAGCTATAGCTATGAAGGCTGGGAATGGTATAGAAAGAGCTAACAGTTCAGTCTTGGCCAAGCAAAGATGGTTGTTGGACTATATGGATCACAGTTAAAAAAAAACAATTCATTTAAAACTTGATGCATGGGTTTGACCAGCTATATTCTTATTGCAGAATTTTTCCTTGCCTCGCATTTTCCGACTGTTCCGTGGTCTGGGCTTACGACATTTGGTTGTTGTAGATGAAGAATTTCAGGTAAGATCTTTCCGATATCAATTAGTCATTTCCCCATGCCGTTTGCATAGTTCTTTTTAGCAGAAAGTCAATGAACATTTTCTATGTTCTTAAAGCCCATTGGCATGGTGACAAGAAAAGACCTGGCAAGGTATCGTGCTGGCACCAAGCGTGGCATGTTACACATGGAGCAGCTGACCATTGAAGACATCTAGCCTTCTACATTCCCCCACAAAAAGCAGTCCATTTATTGAATGTGAAAGTTTAATATAAACGTTATTAAAGAATTTTTCAAGTCTTCTAAGGCTGGTATTTTCACGAACAGAGACGGATGACCTTGTTTGTTACAATCAAGAAGTCTTCATCTTGAAGTTCTTTCAGCGCATCATCGAACATCTCTTTGTTGATAGGCTATTAAGAAAAAAAAAAACTGTCAAGGTTCTTATCAAATCACACACACTCACAATGTTCTTGGTAAAGTACAAAGTTTTGTCCACTAATGTTGATGAAAACAATACTTACGAAATCTGATTTTTCTCTAAATTCCTCGAACACCTTAGGATATTTCAGAGTTGGCACCTTGCCCTTCTCCTGTATCAATGTCTTCAGGGCTGATGCAACCTCAGCCTTGCGCTTGCGTGCAGCTCCACTGATTCCAGTTGTAAGAATGGTGATGTCAATCTTTCCTGTAGATGGATCAACAGCTGCTTGTTTCAGGGCTTCCTTATATAACCTGTTGGCAGGCAGAACCAATTTAAACTCTGGATTAGTACATAGTACTGCAACACATAGTGACCAAAGGTTGAACAAAAATAAGCCAGGAGAACGTGACAAACACATACATCTGAGAATTGCAAGCCATATTTCTAATTACACAGTACCCACCTACGAGCTTCTTCCACATCAGCAACTTCAACCAGTGGGGCTAGACGCATGCGCGCATGAGCTTCTGAAAGGCGAATGAGAGATTCTAACTGGCGGGGGTAAGCAGATACTTGACCCCGGGAACTGCCCACTTGCCGCATCTCCACATAGGCCTGAATAAGAGCCTGGCCAGCTTCTTCTCCAATACCAGGATGTACAAAGTTTCTTGCATATGTCAAGTAGTCCTTCAAGATGCTCATGTCCTGGTTACCAAAACAAAAAAATGTCAACATCTCACAATATGTTCATTTTCCACATTTACGTCCGTTACAAAACAGGCCCATCATTACAGATGTCTTGCAGCTATCTGTATTCTACACAAACTTACCAAATTTTCTTCTTCTTCCTCATCAGCACCACGGAAGTAGAGTGATACAAGATGAGAGGCAAGCCGTCGATCATACATCTCATCTTGAGGATCAAGCATTAAGAAAATTAGGTCAAATCTGGAACAGAACCAAATTCATATTTTCAGCTTCCACATCCCTCCCAGAGTACCATAGTTCCAGCCATATAAACTTTAAACAAATCTGTAAATTATTTTGGCCTAACCAAATGCCTAAAGGAATTGAAGGCTACATTAATTATCTCAGGGAAAGTTGATCAACAAAAAGCACACAAAACTGCTTATCAGCCCTTTGGTGATAATCTTGCTACATTAGAAACAGTAAATTATCAAAACGAGCATAAACAATTCAAGGCTAGCATCAATGTCTCACCTAGACAGCAGCGTGTGGGGCAGCTGTATGTTCTCTGTGATGGTCCTGTTCTTATTCCACTGAGACTCTACTGGGTTGGCCGCAGCCAAAATAGAAGTGCGGGCATTTAAAGAACAGATAATTCCAGCCTTTGCAATCGACAAAGTCTGCTGCTCCTGTTGGCAGGGAAAAAATATGTTGGTGGCTGGGATTTGTTTTCTACATCAACTGATAACAGTTTTTCTCAAGTTTCAGCACAATGCAGATAATTCGCCAATGGGTAAAGAAAAAACCCATTTAAAATTGTTTACATATATTACAAGAAAAACACATAGCTCCATGTGTAAATAGTCTACATGTAAAATATATACTTTGTTTTTCATTGCAACTGTTAGGACAAGGATTTCCAAACCAGATGACTTACCATAACCTCATGCAGAACAGAACGCGTGCTCTCATTCATCTTGTCAAATTCATCAATGCAGCACACCCCATTGTCACTCAGCACTAAAGCACCCCTGTAAATGATACCAAAGATAAACAGCATAGCAATGTTTGGATGTCTGGGAAGCAACCCATCTGGTAAGTGGATAAATATCATTAAATCTCCACATAATCTCTCTCATGGTAATACTTTATAGCTAATACTCATCTATCATCTTCCAATGTTACATAGAACAATGTATACGTACGTCTGAAGAACCAGCTGCCTTGTCTCTGGATCCTTGGTGACATAGGCTGTCAGACCAACAGCGCTGGAGCCTTTGCCAGATGTGTACTGGCCCCTGGGGACTAGTCCATGAACATACTGTAGAAGCTGGGATTTACTAGTCCCGGGATCTCCACAAAGCAGAAGATTCAGCTCAGCCCTGGCAGTACAAGAACAGTACTTTCTAGACATACCATGTTGCAGCAGGCAAAAAACTCCAATAAGATCCTTGCTTACAGCATGATACAGCATCATAGCATGATGCAATGCCTTAGATTACACCCCCCACCCCCCTTTGAAACATACAATTTAACTGGTTATTCATGCATTAGCCTGCTCATGTTTTGCAGCCTACCTGAACTGTCCTCGCCCAGTGTTGCTGAAATCTTTCCTTGTACCACCAAAAAGCTGCAGAAGAATTCCTTTCTTTATGTCTTCATTTTCATAGATGGATGGAGCTGAAACAAACAAACAAACAAAAATAACAAAAACATTATGACAGCTCTATGATCTACTCTGCTGTACTTTCAGTTCTGTAACTCTAGGCCTCTCAGACGTAAGGAATAGATCACATTAAGTGCACTCATTATCCATGATGAGACATCCTGAGCTGATGGGTGGGGGTGAAAATGACCAGATTTGTTCCTTTGGTACAGGACAGACAAAACTAATGCTATTAACCCATGGAAATCATGTCAGAAGACTGATGCTTTTTCTCTTTGCTATTTATCTCCCCTTGAGAAACACCAGTTTGCTCCAAGAACTTACCAATGGCTCGGGCAAGTCGTTCATAGATATCAGACTTTTTTGACAGTGACTTGATCATTTCAATCCTTTCTGGAGTGAGGGCAGCTTGTTTGCTGAAACAAACCAAAAACTATCTGCAGTCACTCTACTTTCCCTTACTTGCTTGAATCCAAACTAATCATTATTCCCAAAAGTGGAGAACATTATTATAACTTGATTTAACCTTATAGCATACTTAATGTAGAGCATGTTGGTATCTCTTAATTAAGCTCTGATCTCCTACCCATTATCGTTGTCAGCATCCAGCTCCTTTAATCGTTTGCTGTCCAGCTTGCGAAAGTGCACCACATCAATGTGAGTCTTGTACACAGATTTCACATTTCGCATGCGAGGATTGACCCGCAGTGGTACAGCACGGTAAATACCAGTAACAGTCACCCTGTCACCAGGCTGCACAGAATCCACCAAGTCATTGTGGGCGTACAAGATCACTGTGTGTGGAGTCTGTCCAGCAGGCATGTCCTCTGCAAGGAAAAGAAAGATGTGTAACAAGTGCTTCCTCTTTAAAAACCCATAAGAAGCAACAACTCTAATGACAAAATTGGACATGCGGAGAGTTGAGTCACAATTATTTAATAACATGTTTATGGTACTATGCTCTTTACATCCCTCACTAAGTACAACATCCGTCTCCAAAATTTGGACTGAATCTAGAACGAAGGGATGAAGGGTATATCATAACATTCCAAGCATCTAAAGAGGAAAAGTGACATGCAAAATGATAAGATTTTTATTTTCACATTTCCTTATGTCAGAAAGTTATTGAGCAAACCCATGACATGCTGAACTAAGAGTTAAGACATTCTGATCAAACCATAAATATTTTAAGTGGCTAATTACCTGGAGATTCTTGCAGCTTGATCATCTGTTTGTCTGTGAACTGTGAGCGATTATGCACCAAGGCAAAAGAATGGTTGGTGTTGCAGTGTGTGCATAAAGTGGGTTCTGCAATACGGCCCCTGTCAATTTCAACACTGGTTGTGTTGCCACACACATAGCAGCGAAAAAAAGCTTCTCTCATCTCAGGGATCAGCGAGGATGTGCGAATAACCATGCCACCAATAGTGATCAGTTTATCTATGTCTGAAAGAGAACAACAAAGATGCCATTTGTGACTAGTCCTAAATGTCATTTAAAGTTATTCAAAGGCTCAAATATTTACTCTACACCAAGATGGAATAAACATTCAAGTTTTGGACGAGGGTGAAACATTTATATTATTTCATGAAACAAGCACTTCAGCTAAACACTGCATCATCTCTGGCAAGTGCATCTATATTTACCTTCAGGGTTTAACGAACGCATGTTGCTCGTTTTGTCCACATTGTATGGGCGGACTTGAATCTGATGTTCCAGCATGGCATCTGGAAAACGATCAAAGAATAACTGATTGATGGCCATGTCGAAGGTTGGAATGACCTCCTGAGGATAGTTAATCAGTTGCCGGTACAAGTCTGCATCAAACTGCTTCAGGTGACTGCAGTTAACGTTTAAGAACGGCTCTCCAACAACATTGATCTGAAATGAAGGAAACCAGTTTTATGGAGATTTTGATAATGGCTTCATATACTAATCTTCCTAATGCTAACAATAAAAATACTTTAACTTATTTGCAATCATATAGCTATCCTATCAATGTGCTAAAATCTAAATGTCACATAGCACAATAGCCAATCCAATCAATGAAATCAGAAACTTTTTCTTTCTCATATTTAGACAGGTCAAGAGAATAAGTAAGCATCAAATTAGCAAACATTTTTTTCTTCTGTAGGTCAACTTACAAAATAAAAATTTGAAATATGCATATTGATACCAGATAGAGAAGTGTGTACCTCATCCAGGCGCTGAAGGTAATATGGTTCCCGAATGTCCATGCCATCAAAACGTTCATCATCATCCACAGACTGATCAATGAATCGAGAAACAAATCTCACAAACTTCTCCTTGCACTGGCTGACGACAACATCAGTGCCCCATATCACAAGCTGAGGTCCTGTGGCAACATCACTGCCTGGCTCACTTGTCTGCCTTGTCTGCTCCTGCAAAATAATATAATTGTGTTAAAACACTTCTTTTAAAATAGGAATAATCTAAAAAAAAGCTATCATGCACTGTTACATCAACCACATCCACACTCAGATATTAAAAAAACACAGTATCCAGGGAATTCAAAAACGTGCTTGCAAAGAAAACAATTTCCTTCAAAATGCCTAAACTTCTATTTATGTTAAAAAGAATTTTATAACGGTCAAAAATTGTATACTATTCACTATGAAAGTAAAGTCTTTTGACAAATAAAGGATGATATGCCATGTAGCTAAGATTCCTTACTGATCCATCTGAACTGCCGAGGGCAACCTGTCTCAGCTTGCGATCACTGCGCACATCAGGGCGCTGGCGGATAGGGGTAGCACCTATTCCAGGAGTACGAGGTGTACCAGTAGTGCGCGAGTCTGGCGTTCCATAATTCAGAGGAGAGCTTAGGTCGATCTCACTGGCTGGTGCTCCAACTGATGACAAAGTATCTTAACAATAATATTGAGTTTCCATGGTCACTGTTTAGACTATCTACACAGCAGAAATATTCTCTATGTTACTGCACAAGTGGGAAAACTTTTATTCAAGAAATCTGTCTCCAGACAAAACACTTCCCAATCCTTTATTGAGCCTGCCACATGTGACTTGTGGTGCAAAATAAACTGCATCTAATCTGGAAGCTTGTATAAAAGGATGCACTCTGAAGCTTAAAACCTGAGTCAGCTGCTATCACAATTGCATTCCTTTTTCCATCTATGCATACAGTCAAAGCTTGCTAGTTTGCCTGAATTTTCTAAGCACATTTCAAGCTGACTTCATGCTGGGAACCTGTTATGCTGTGTATTTTGCCTTATTAAAGTCAACAGGGCCCACTGCACAGCTGTGGTGAATTGTAAGTGGTTCACAGTGACATGGTACTCGACTCCCTAGAGCAGGGATGCCCAACCTACGGCCCACGGGCCATATCCGGCCCATGACGTGGTGCCATCCGGCCCTCAAAACTTCTCCCCACAGTGCAGGAAATCAGCATGTTAATAATAAAAACAAGCCGAAAAAACAAAAAACAAAAAAAAAGGGAAGAAAAAGTATTCATCCCTACGTTGGAGCGTCTCTCGATCTTTCTTCGATGGATTTCATTCTTATTTTTGTTTAGGGAGGAAACCAGTGTTTGAGAACAAGGACGCCGCATTCCACAGGGGATTAGTGATCTTTTGATTGGTTAATATTTGAATCAGTCGTTAAAGAGATTGAAAATACAGACTCCGGGCTTTCTAGCAAGGTATAATACAATAGGGTTCTGACAGGGAAACATTACCGAAACAGCATTAAATTTCGTCATTTTCCTGTGAAATCAGGACGGATCGCCATGGAGTACCTCGATTAAAATGTAGTTTAAGATGATTTCTAACTTTTATTTTAACATGTAACTGTGTTTTTCAGTTACTTCTATAACCAAGGAATCCATTTTTAAAGAAAAGTCAAACTGCACAAAATTGACCAACACCTTTCGGGGCCTCTACTATGAAAATGTTCTCATTTTGTCGTGGTGGGTCACATTTGCGTGCTGGTGAAATGGGAGAGCCAAAGAAACGAAACGTTGACTCTTGAGTGCAGCTACCGAGTTGCTCTCATTTTGAGCAGAGAAGTGAAGCCATTTTCCGACAGCGAATGTGTAAAAAAAGTACTTGCTAGCAGTGGTGGAGGAAATGTGTCCTGAAAAAAAGAATGCAGTTGAAGCCGTCAGCCTTTCTTCCATGACAATTGCACGGCGAGTGGAAGATATAGGGAAAAATCTCCAGTCAAAACTAAGGGAGAAAGCAGCACATTTCAAAATGTTTTCTATTGCCGCTGACGAGTCCACTGACGCATCGGACACCACTCAACTCTTGGTATTTATTCGCGGTACAAACAGTGATTTTGAAATTATAGAAGAGTTAGCGGCCATGAGGGGCATGCATGAAACACCACTGGCGAAGACCTGTTCAAAGAATTTTCAGCCGTAATAGAGGGTCTTGCTCTTCCTTTGGAAAAATTAGTGGGAGTGACTACTGATGGTGCCAGAAGTATGCCACAGGGGAATGGCAGCAAGGGTTATTAGAAGTCATCGAGTCTAATGGAACAGAGCCTCTGCGGCTTCATTGTATTATTTCCCAACAAAACCTCTGTTGCTAGGTGTTGAATCTGGACCATGTGATGAAGATTGTGGTCAGCACTGTAAACTTCATCAGATCACAGGCGTTGAACCACAGAACTTTCAAGAAATTTTTGACAGAAATAGAATCAGAATATGAAGACGCTCTCTTTCACAGTGAAGTCCGCTGGTTCAGCTGAGGAACGGTACTAAAACACTTTTTTGATTTGAGACATGAGATTGAAATTTTTATGACTGAGAAATCAAAGCAAGTGCCTCAGCTGAACGACCCCTCGTGGTTGTGGGATTCGGCAATTTTATGTGACATCACATCACATCTGAATGCACTCCACACCAAACTACAAGGGAAAGACAAGTTGATTTGGCATGTGTATGCAGACATAACAGCATTCCAAGCGAAATTGCAACTCTTCATTCAGCAGGCAGGAAGGGTGCAGCCTCTCCACTTCCCAACATGTACAGCTCTACGTCAGGAACAGCAGCTAAATACGTCTTTGCCCAAAGCAAGAATGATCCAACTTCTGGGGCTCTTGAAGGATAATTTCAAGGAAAGATTTGTGGATTTTCATGATTTGAAGAATGAAATATGTCTCTTCGAAAATCCATTTGCAGCAAATGTGTCAAGTGCTCCGACAGACCTGCAACTGGAACTGATTGACTTGCAAAGCCAGACATCCCTGCTTGACAAATTTCAAGCGACGCAGACAATTTATTTCTATACCGTTTTGCCTGCAGAAACTTTTCCAAATCTCCAAAAACAAGCGTTAAGGATGATCACGATGTTTACAAGTACTTATGTGTGTGCAAACGTTTTCAGTGATGAAACGGGCGAAACCCATCTTACGTAATCGCCTCGCGGACGAACATTTCGATTCAGTGCTCCGACTCAGTGTCTCTACGATGCACCTGGACATTCAGAAGTTGGTTTTGGGAAAACAACTTCAAACATCCCACTAATTACTACAGAATTAATGGTAAGTAAAACGCGTTTCTAATACAACTGGTTTCTGCTCTATTTTTTTCCTTTTTGTATATTTGCAGTGAAGTGGCCCGTGACACGCGTCTCGGAGACTTATATAGCCTCCAGGCCAAAAAAGGTTGGCCATCACTGCCATAGAGGATTGGGGAAGGTAAGGCAGTGAGGAACAGATCAGCAATGCCCTAACATAAATTGGCCTTGGCAAAGTGAGGTTTCTAACACTTCACTCCCCAGCAACAGAAAAGGTCAAGGGATGATCTTTACCTTTTACGACCATACCAATTTACTACTGAGCAAACATAAGGATTGTTTCCAACCAGTGAATCAATTTAATCCAAGATCTGCTTTGAAGTCAGACAGGACAGTCTCCCTGCATCATTTTAGGTACTCATAAATCAAGTAATTAAAAAAAAATATTTAAAGATTGCCTCATCCCACCAGTGAGGGCCAACTCAATGTGCTTACCTAAGTCGAATGAGCACAGACTTATCATTAGGCATCAAAATGGGTCTTACATATTCATTCATCATTATTAAAATCATAACTACTCACTCAGTCTCTTTCTCACACACTCTCTGTGCTTTATTACCCTCTTCTGCCCTCCCAAAATATGGAGAAGAAATTAGTAACATCTTTAGGATTCAGCATGAAAAAAAAACGTGATGCATTTCTTTTTCACACTGAACTATCATGGACAGGCAAAGATGACTGGGAAAAGTGGGTCAACTGGCTAACTGCTCACGAACACCAACCTCGGGGACTTGAAAATAATGACTCCTCTCCAGCATGCCCTGAAGGTGGTGAAGATGGTAAAGGTTGTAGTTCACTTCCTGGAGATGAATCAATACGTCTTCGCTGGGCTGGTGATGGCATTTCTTCCTCCAACGATCTCTGTAACTTTCGTCCACTTCTTTTCGATGCAGAAGATGCTACATCAAAACAAGAGCAACAATCATGACAAAAACAAGAAGAATAAGCAATTTTTGGTAATTTCTGTCTTTCTGAGGCATTCAAACAGTGAACAATTAATGGGGGGAAAAACTAAGAATACCTAACACTTGTAGTGGGGTGAAAAAAAATTTTACTTTTGACATTTTGGTGTCTGGTGCTTAGAGCAAGGAAACGGGACCATGTCACTCCTCTCCTTCGTTTTCTACACTGGCTACCCATCCGTTCTCACATTCAGTACAAACTATCTGTGCTGTGTTTTAATTTCTTTGCTAGCTTCTGTCCTGACTATTTCTCTGAACTTCTCATCCCTTACTCTCCGTCCAGACAACTACGCTCTTCGTCTGACGACCGTATCCTAACTGTTCCTGTCACCAGAACAACAACATATGGTCACAGGACTTTTGGCTACTGTGCTGCAAAACAATGGAACTCTCTTCCTTTCCATATCCGCCACCTTCCTACAACTGAATCTTTCAAATCTGCACTGAAAACGCACCTCTTCCTTGAGCATTTCTCCTAACACAGTCCGCACAATGCTCGTCCTTCTTAACCCCGCCCCCTTCCCTCTTGCTACTTTACCCATCTTTCTCGCAGAATCACTATATTTTTCTGTTCCTGTTACTTGATGCCTTTTGTTTTCTGTTTCGTCAGTACTGTCGTTTTCTTTCGTCCCCTTTGTTCTGTGTCTACTTAGTCCACGTCTCTTCCTCGTTTTAAGCGCTAAGAGCATGCTCTCTATGAGTGTGAATATGCGCTATAAAAATCTTCACTATTATTATTATTATTATTTTTCTTTTCATAATGTTAGTTTTTCACTTACTGGTGAGAATCTCAAGGCCAAAAAAATGCAAAAACTACTGTTCAAATTAAAAAAAAAAAAAACACAAAAACTTACGCGTTGAAGAACCAGCCCTGGTCCTACTTCTTGTTGCTGCAGTTAAGAATCAATCATTGCTTTACAACTGCAGTATTAAATCCTTTTAAAATTGGTTGTTTTTTTAAAATATGAGTTTAGAATATATCTCTAACTGTGACAACCTTTGCAACTTATATCTAAATGGGAATGAAGCATACAATGAATAAAGTTAGTTTATAAAGAAAAATATGAAGACGTTCAGTTTTAGGAGTCTTTAGGATACGGATAACAAATATATTGGTTACATTGTTATTTTTTCCATACTTATTATTATAAACAATTATAAAATCCTAAGTAGGCCTATAGTTTGTCAGCACCAGTTTTTGTAAAAGAAAAAAAAAGGAACAAAGAAATGAATTTTCACCAAAATAATTTATACGCAGCTTTTTGTTTTATATATTTAAACTGTGTTCTATATTAAATAAAGAGAGGGTGAAAGGTCCTGGTCTTACGGGTTCTTGTGCCTGTTGATCCATTATCTTGCTGTCCGGCACTTTGAGGACTGCCGGGCTCTGAACCACTTCGACCCCGTCTGCTTCGTCTTGGCGTGCTTGCTGGTGAAGACATTTCTGCCAGAATGGCACTTAACACGAGTTAAGTGTTATTTTGCTTGGAAGTGTGGCAACAGTACCGGTTCCTTAGTAAACTTTCGCGCGGTTTTGGTCATGTGACATGAGAAAGGGGGGGGGGAGGATAAACAAGCTCCTGAAAAAAATATTATTGAATAAAGTTTTAGATTTCATGCTATTTTTGTAAATTATAGCTATCAAATACTTTTCCTATGATCACACACTTTCGATACAACCAACTAAAAAAAAAAATCAACGGCCATGATACAACTTCAAACGCACATGCCATTTCTGGTGTCATTATACATTTTGAGTTTTGGGTGTATATTAGGGACAGACAACAACGTGAAGGAGTACACTGAAACCTTTTGTTTAGGTGTCATAACAAGAAACTGTCTCTCAGGATCCTATTTGAAAAAAATAGTTCTCAAAGGCATAAGATTATTGACTGAAAACGTCGTCTGCTACGAAACTGTAATGTCGAAAGCGTTTTGTTCGTCTTATTTAGTTCGTATGTGGACACTCGAATCACTATGCCTCGCCTGGTCGAAAAGATACTACGCTAGGGGTGCTTCTGCACGTGATGGTGATAGAATACCTACACGATTAAAAACACGTATTGCAAAGTACGGAAATGATGGCAGTGGTACGCAAGATCCAGCTTCGGAGAGAAGTGTCGACGCCGGTCTTCATCATTCCAAGTCCATACCCAGCAATGTTCCGCCGTCAGCTTCATCACAGTTTCCACAGGATGCCGAGGAACTGAAAAAGTTGGTTCAGAGTATGACGGTGAGCAGTCAAGAGGAAGCAACACCACCTCAAGATCGGTTTCCTTCTGACATGGAAAAGTATAGGAACTGGCGTCGAGATCAGTCACGTAAAGCATTCAGACCCAAGGTTGATCCTCGGGGGACTTCAATTATTTTGTTTCCAGGACAGGGAAGCCAGTTTGTCGGAATGGGTAAAGATACACTGGCGTACGGGAATGCACAGGAGTTGTTTGAAGAGGCCAGTGAACTGCTAAAGTATGACCTCTTGAAGGTGTGCCTTCATGGACCTCAGTCAAAGCTCAGCAAGACCATTCACTGCCAATCTGCAGTTTTTGTAACCTCACTAGCAGCAGTAGAGAAACTCCGGGAGCAAAACCCTGAGGTAATGCAGAGGCATTTTTTAATTCGTATTTTAAGGAGTATGTGCTATTTCCAATTCTCACATTGAATTTATATTGCATGCAGATTGAAAGATCCACTGTAAGACTTTATTTATCAAATAGGGCAATTAAATGCAGCTCTGTATGGAAGAACAACAACAATACTACAACGCATTCACCAAATCTCCTTCACCAAACAGACTCTCATACAATCATGGTTTAGGCTTACATATAACACATAATCTACATTCACTGGCACACAGTAGCGTTCAGAAGTCGCACAGCTAAAACAACGAAGGATAGCCTCAGTTTGTTGGTCCTGCATGCAGGTTTACAGAACTGGGAGCCCACTGGAAGTTAATGAAATTCTTTCAACAGTACATGCCAGTCATCACATAGGACTGCACTTTCAGAAGTGTCTGCCTGTAAACTGTTTCTTAACACAATCAGTTTTGCAGGAGTTTGAAAGCACAAAAAATATTCATTATTGACATCATTTTTTGCTTCAGGCCATTGAAAATTGCGTCGGCACTGCTGGTTTCAGCATTGGAGAATATGCTGCATTAGTATTTGCTGGAGCCATGACCTTTTCAGATGGTAAAATAACATTTTTTACCAACTACCTGTTTTTTAATATAAAAATACCTAGATGCCCCTTTCAAATGTGTATCGCCTGAGGCTGACAGAGTGTGATATTGCTCATATGACATGGAAATGGAGGACACACCAATTGTTCTTATTTACCATTAGAATATTGGCCCAATGCACTAGCTACAATATATGGTGGGCTGGATGACACACTTGCAACATGGTCTCTTGTTTTGAGGGTAGATAGACTAGTATCAGCCTTATACTATAGGTCAAAATCTAGATGGTTTTGCCATCCTAAGACTTGAGAACTAAAGTTGGTTATTTCAACTTGTGAAAAAGAGTCACTATGACCCAGGATATTTCACCCATCCACATTTTTCCCATATTGTTTTGTTTTTATAGAAGTGGTAGGTTGTGTTTGAGGTAACAGCGTTATTGTGGTAGGTGATAAAGACTGCAGAAGGAAGAATAGTAAATGAGAATGTTGACTAATATTTATTGCACAAGATTATTGAAAATGCCCTTCATATTTCAGCAGTCAAGATTGTTCATTCAAGGGCAGAAGCCATGCAAAAAGCCTCAGAAGAGGTGTCCAGTGGGATGATGACAGTGTTCCTGGGGAATGATTCAAAACTGAAGACTGCTATGTTAGCTGCAAGAGAATATTGTCGACAGCGTTGCAGCATACTCAAGCCTGTCTGTGAAGTGGCCAACTACTTGACTCCTGATTGTAAGGTCATTGCTGGTCATACAGAGGTATATTTCCAAAGTATCTTTATTACTTTCGGTCTTAATCATGTTCCTAGAGCCGGGAACAGTGTCCTCATAACTTAAAGGGGATGGCAAGTGGACCTCAAGCTGGATAGGTCCCAAAGTTGTTAATCATTTTCACTTTTTTTCACAGCTCTGGTGCTATACAAGTAGGCTGTTATTTTTTGTCGAGTGACACAACTGAACGCTTCCACATAAGAGTTTCTTTTCCACATCCTAAATGCAATCATTCAAATGCTGGGGATTGTGCCATACAGTTTTAAACTCAAAAACAGTGAGGAAAGCAGAATAAAGTGGGAAAGACTGGTGTGACAGAGAATGAGGTCACAACAATGTGGATGGTCAATCCTGCAACTATATGTTTGATATGGCAGTCATTGCTGAAAAGATAATGTGCTGTTGTACCACACCAAGCTCTTATTTCTTCATTTTCTTTGTTTTTACTCTGGTGCTGCTGGAGGAATCATTTTATGCATATTCTTGCTTGCAGAAGGGCCAGTGCACCACACACACTGCTTTCTCAAAAGTTTAACTCAAGTCAATTTTACCAATCATTTTAATTCAAGTTTGTTCAGTCACTGTCAAACTTAAATGTACAGCCTGTGATTTGTGAAGAATGCTTAGGTTTTAAGATAAAACTTTATTTATCCCAGAGGAAGCTCTATATGAAGCTCAACAAAAATTAGCAAAGAGAAATTGTTAGCAGTTCAAGCTTGCAAGTATACATCCTTTCTCAAAGAATCATCATATTACTGTACTTTCGCTGAAACGGAAACACCACCTACTGGTATTTCTGGCAGATCTATCTTATCTAAATGGGCCGCAGAAGCCAGTAATCAGAGTCACTTTCATTTAGCCAAGTTTCAGCAAATGCCAGCAAAAAGTATCCCTGTGCAGTCGTAAGTTGTGTACTCATGCTTCAAGCTCATCCATCTTGTTACTACAATTATTTACTATCATTAATCATTTATCACCTGCTACTTCACTTGCCTTTCTCTTTAACTGCTTTGTAGGACAATGAATAATGCAAAGTGATAATGAAGAAATAAGATTTACACTATGAATTATTTTAGAGGGGAAAAGACTATTTAAAATAGTTTTATTACAGTCAGGCCTTGGGAAAATTTGGACCTGGTAGTGGTGGAAAGTGGCAACATTTACATAAGTGTACTAAACTAAATGCTTATAATTGTGAAGGCCTTAGAATATTCAGAAACCCTTTACAAAAAATTCTATTATTTATGTATAGAGTAATATTTTTGAGTATACACAATAATATTCAACTGTTTACAGGCTCTGGAGTTTATTGCCACTAATGCAAAGTCATTTGGAATACGTCGGACAAAAAGACTTCCAGTCAGTGGAGCCTTTCATACATCTCTCATGATTTCAGCAGAAACAGCCGTCAGCGAAAGTCTGAAGAAGGTATCATTAAGTGAGCCAGAGATTTGTGTATACAGTAATCTAACTGCATCATTCTACAGGCAGGAGAGAAAAATATATGAGAGTTTACCAAAGCAGATTACCTTTCCTGTCAAGTGGGAACAAATTATGCATGTACTATATTCTAGGCCACAGGGAGAAAATTTCCCACAAACATATGAAGTAGGACCCGGGCAACAGCTGGGAACCCTGCTGAAAATGGTGAATTTGAAGGCTTACCAAAGTTACACCAGTGTTGCAGTGTGAATTATAAATTATGAAAATGATAAACTTTTTGTCTCTAACACATTTTCAATTCAGGAATGCAAAAACACGTTAGTTCTGTAAAATATTGTATGATGACTGAATCTGGATGTTTAGACTGTTATAAAATACCATTTTATTAAAAACAGATGCATAGTCTTTAAAGAGTATTTTTTTCTTGTCGTGTGCTTTAATGTAAAATTACAAGCATCAGTTAAAGCGGAGACACCAAGTATTGATTTGAGTCTAAAAGTCTAATAATTTGAGTTGTAAAATTGTGTATCGCTAAGACATGATTTGGCATCATGTCCCCAGGTACTCCCCTATGTTAAATTTATGCAAACACCACAGTATCCTACTATGCACAAACTTGTACTCACACTCTTAAAATTTATTTTTCAAGAATCCTCCACTCATTCTCTACATGAGACCTGTAGCATGTAGCGATTTAAATCAGCTCATGAATGACAAAGTTTTGGTGGGAGTTTTATCCAAAAAACATCAACATACATCACACGTGAGTCATAATAGTTTATTGCATTAAAAATTATGTATAGCAACTTGAAGATTTAAATGTACACTAGCACATCAAATCATTTTTGAAAAGAGCATGAGAACATTGCAATAATTATCGCAGTTTCAGCTTAACACATGAAAAGCAAACAACTTTAAAAGCATGTTCACTAAATACCTCATTCAAAAACAAATGGTCTTTCTTGGGTACTAAGGAGATTAGTCATGCCTGGAACACATTAAAATAGAAGATGGTGGTGGGGGCGGGATGCTGGCCTACTAAATTGTCAGAACTTCGGTGTGTGAGTGCGTCATATATATGTGCACATGGGAGTGGATGAATGAGAAAAATGTGGTCTGCATGTATATATAACAATATTAACAAATTGATATAATTGAAAAGGTCTTAATAATCAGTTTGAAATGCTAGTAATACAGTATCACAAAATAACATCAGCAAAGCACCTATGTTCATCACAAAACAACAATAGCAGTTTGAAAAACACTGCTTCACTCTTCCTTGTCATACTGTTAGAAATATATATGTATATATTGATTCACCCTCCCACCTCAACACATCCCACCCAACCCAAGCACAAATATAAATCCTTTGCAATATTTCTTTGCATCCACATCAGACTCAAACATGCTTTGACTATATCTAAAAATTAAAGCTCAACTTAAAACCAGAAATATAGGCATATATAACAAATATTTTGTGCTAAAAAAAAAGAGATATATATAAAGCCATTTTAAACTTGTGTTGCATCCATGTAAAACAATTTTTATGCGTGACTTAGTTTGATGGAGTATGGTGAAGTACAAGACCATATGAAGGATACTATGAAATCCAACGTCAGTAAAGCTGCTGTCCAGACTCATTTACATGACAGCTCATGAAAAATCTGATTAATCAATCTAAATTTTTCTTTGCCTCATAAAAGAAAAAAATAGGAACTATCTACTGCAGAAGCTTTGTTATTAAATGTTATATAATTCTTGCATGTCTCCAAATCACCAAAGCACTGTCTGTACATGTTGTTCATGACATCTCCAGTCAATAGAAATAAACTTCACCAAAGGAAATGTGAAAACTTTTTAAAAAGTATATTAAACAGCATGATGAAAATTATGTTTAAAATCTATATAAGCTTACAGCAGTACTTTAAAAATGTTTTATCATGAAGAAAGGCATTCAAAAATTATTCCCATGGCATATTTTGAAATTAAAATGCATTACTTCCAATTTTGTTTCAGTTTATGGCGTTAAACTTTGGACCTAAATATCTTTGATTATAAACACTGAAAAGGTATAACTTAATCAGGCTATAGGTTCATGGCTTGTAAGCAATTTCATAGTTCTTCCCAGTCCCTGAGCATCTGATACTTCACTTATATCTGAATTTTTCACACTAAAACATGAAACCGCAACAAAATGATTTTCTTGGCTTACGAGGTAAACATAAATTTACTTTAGAACTCACCCAAAACATATTAAGATTAAAATAATGAAAGGGAAAAACAAATTTAGCATACTAGAAAAAGGCATAAAACTCAAAACAGAAAAGCATAAAAATCTAGTTCACTAACCAGTTAATGATATGCAAATAATAAAATGGAAAAAAATCTTAACAGTATGTAAACAAATCTACACACTTATCACCAGTGTTTGTAAAAATGGCTGTATGACAAATCAAGCTGTGAAAAGGCTTAATATTACTATTTATATAATTAAATCATGACATTTCAAGTTCAATGCTGCATGATGATTTAATAACAGAAAGATTATGGTTGATTAAAACTGAATTGTTGTAGATCTAAGCTACAAAAACTGCTCGTTAAAAAAAATTAAGCATAAACTGCTACTTACAATCCAGGACACCCAACCGGAACTGAAATTATGCATGTTTCATTCAGCACATAAATGTAGCTTTTTTCACTTAGTATTCATGTAACATCAGCATAAACATTTACAGTGGCCAAAAAAAAATCAGAAACATGCATAATGAAATAGACTCATTTCTCTCCATGTACAAATTGCCAGCTAACATATAAAAAGATAGCACATATTTTCAGTTCAACTAAGACTTGGCGTAACATTAAAGGCTAACCAAAGTAGTCACAAAACTAAGATAAGATGGGAGACTGCTTTTGTCACTTTGTGGAAAATAAAATCCTGATCTTTTAAAAAAAAACAAAAAACAAGCAAGAATCTTATTTTCATAAGCACCAACAAGAAGGAACATGTCAGAAAGTGCTGGCATTCATGTATAAAGTCATGGCAACAGAGAGTCTGCAACAGTGCTGGTAACTTACAACTTGCCATCTTATGATGAGACCTGTGTGGGTGCAATATACTCAACATGAGCATTAATGCACATTAAGAGAACAGTTTATTTCATGGTATAAATTCAACAATCAGACACTGAGATGGTAATATTTTCTAGAAAAATAGATGCTTTTATTAATGTGCAAAGTATTATTTTGCAGCAATCACAGAAGAAATGTAGGATGCAACAGAATCAAAGTTTAGCAGAGATTCTCTACTCCATGGGAACTAATAAATCATATTTAATAATAATAATACAAATAAATAAGACAAAGCATTCTTATACAAAACTGCTCCATGAAAAGCTCAGCAAGTGTTTCTATTTTTGGTAGCTTATAGTATATTGCTATAAATAAAAACATCCATAAAAGTGTGTCTTTCAAAAATTCCATTTAACTTAAATTCAGCTTATAACCAAAGAGAAATATAAATTTTATCACTATTACTTTGCATCATGCATATTCTAAAACAGGAAGAGTCGCATGGTAACTAATATGTAGTTAAGGTAAGAACTGAGAGTATTATTACGTATAACCTAAAGTATGGTTGCAATTTAAACACACACATACACCAAAATGCTTTGAATGATTCTGCTTTGGTGATAAAATATTTTTATTTTTTTTAAACTAAATCAACAAGATTCTCTTCTAATACTGATGTCTAGGGCTCCCTAAATTGACAACCAGACCCACTTACAAACCCAAGCTAAAAATTTAAAGCTCGATTTATTAAAGACACTAGAAAGCAGTTAATTTAGCCACATTTTCAGTTGTATAGTCTGGATTACATAATAAATATAAGCTAGCAATGCTGTTACCAATAAGAATAATTCAATTTATCAAGGTGAAATTTTAAGGCCACAGTGATGTTTTTGCCTATTATGTCACAAAAAGAATGCCTTCTGAACAAAGCCATATCCCAGGTTATAATAAATTCAAGTTAAATATTTTTGAAATAAATTTTTAATAACAAAAGATGCTATTTTAAACAGTAAAAAGTTTTTTATGCTTGATTGTTTACTGACCATATTTGTGTTTATAAAAATTAAGGTTAACTGTGAACAGAAAATAGTTAAACAGCTACTGAAAATAGGATGCTACTATCAATATATTGGGAAAGACATGAGAAAATTCAATACAAACATGTTTACAGCTGGCATAAAAACTTGAGTGCCTATGCTCAATGACCCTGAGAAAATGATTCACCTGAACTTAATACATGTAAAATCTTGCATCTTACTGTGATACATGCATGAATAGCTCGTAGAACTTTTAAGCACAGACCTCAACAAAGCAATTTAAAAAAAATGAGAGTGTGAGAGAAAGAGAAGGAAGGGAGATGTTACATGCAGATAAAACAGCAGGATGGTGGCAGGGGTGAAGGCAAAGAGGTTGTGTATGTGTGTGCATGTATGTGTTATGCTGAAAACAAAGAGACTGTTAGGTACACATGTAGCAAATCATATTACATCCCCAGTGGCAACATATAGCACTGTTTAAATGTCCTCTTCATTTTAAGTTCTAACCTTAACCTAACTATGCACGTTTCCCATCCCCTGATTCTCCTTCAGTCAAAAAATGCATAAAAAGGTCTTCCAACAATTCAACATAAACAAGTAAGCTAAAACTGCAGCTTAATAAACATGAAGCTAGTCCAATGCATCAAAATAGTGACAGTAATTGTAAAGCCAGGGACTGTTATCATAGCAGCTGAAAATTAAAATATATGTAACAATAGTCTAATTTCCAAATGTCATCAGTTTAAACAGAGAAACATCTGACGTCAGGATTACCAACAGCAATTCAGATCAGTAAAAAAATAACAGTGCATTAAGACACTCATCAACCGACAAAAGCAGACTGATGTAATGCTTTTCTGCAAGATTTTCTAAGGCAGGACTTCAGTCTGCACAAAAGACTGCTGCAGGACTGTTATGCTACAAACTGCATACAATAATCTTTTAAGAACAGACCAGTTAATAAGGATATTGACAAGGAAGCAGTAAATTTCACCTAAGTTGTACAGCCTTAAACAAAGAATATTACTGCAGGTCATTACTATCATCATCTTCAAGAACAAGAATTGCAACATTCTGCTTACATTTTGCACTGTTATGCACTTCACAGTGGCGTAGGAAGATGCTCGGCTTTTGGGGGGGGGGGGCAAGCTCCATGCTGACAATGAATAACGTTCACATTCTTGCCTTCCCAGCATCTCTTTTGGGGGGGCGGCTGCCCCCCTTGCCCCCCCTCCCTGTTCCTACGCCACTGCTTCAACATGTAATATAATAAGATGCTTAAATCCTGCAGCCATGGGAGGGGAAGTGAGTAGGGCATAATGGACTTACAACATGGTCACTGGAAGAAGTGGATTTTTTTGTAACTGAGTAAAAAGTGGCATAACTAAGAATAAATTAATTAAAAAAACCTTCTACTGAAAATCTGGTCATTAAATTAAACATAACATGATGTATCTATAAAGATGCTGCCCTCCATTTTGATAAACAACCTTTGGCATCTTAAATTTTTATTACAGTGTGGGTGGAAGCTCTTACAAGCATTTTGCATTAAATGGCACTTGGAGTGTTTTCGCTTTAAAACTAATTTACAATGACTCAATAAACCTGTTTAATCCAAAAGTCAAATTCTTAAATTTGATATTTATTCTTTCCACAAGAAATGATATACCTGCCTTTTCCTTATGAACTGTACTTTGTATTTTAAGCAGAAATTTTGGGAAAGTTACCTCTGCCAGTTGTGCTTTAAACAATGTACATAGCCTTATTATTGGTAGCATAGGAAACAATCCATCTACTTGCAAAGACACTAAAACCCCAAACAGCACTTTATCTAAATACTTTTCACATGGTATAGCATGCACCAGAACTATATTTTTATGTTTTCTTTTTGTTACACTGAGTAAGCCTGGGCCTTTAGAGCAATGAAACGAAATACTACACAAAAAGCAAGGCACAAAATGCACATTAAAGCTTGTTACAAAAAATTAAATATCAGAATATGTGAGCAAGGACAGAAGGTTTGGCCACATACTGAAGAAATAAGCACCACCTTGAACTCATACATCATTTGCAGGATTTTATGAACACACAAATATTTGGGGGAAGGGGAATCCACAAAATATTCAATAATCAAAATCAGCACTGAACACAAATACAAACCAGTAACAGACTGTTAGAAAAATCAAACAAACAGTCTACAGCAAAACAGGCAAAAACCTGAGAGAAACCACGGGGCAAAAATTTGGATGGCAAGGGATACAAATTATGACACTAATCATCAAACACTGATTTAAAAAAAAGGGTTTCTGCATTTAGAGAAGCAGCTCATATTTATCGAAAATTTTTTAGAAAATTAATTCCTTAAACAAATAATTGTAACCATTCTACACTGCATTTCATTAATACTATATTGCTACATTTGAGGATGTAGCACGTTTATACTTGCACCAATATACACTCTCTATCTCACTCACACAGACCTGGCACATGCATATGCAAGCACACACTATTTCTTAAAAGAACTTCTGCCTGCTCCATATCATCCTGGTAATCCTTTCAATATGCAACAGCTGTACTGTATTTTTGGGTAACACACCACTGCAACTGCCTTTTTGCAAAAACTGTGAAACTTCTTGGCCTTCCAGCAATCTGCGTGCACCAATCTTCTGCTTTTTGTTGCATGGCAGTCTCAGCATGCCTTACAGCCCTCTTCTGCTACTCACCTCCGACGACCAGCATAGTAGATGTATGACCACAGCCAGTGGAATTTTTCACCTACCAATATACCCGCTGAAAACTCTCTGTAAAACAGAGTGCAATAGCACCAAGAATGTGACTGAGTAATTTATTCATTTGTGGGTATCCAGGCTCACCAGCTCAGGCAATAAGTCCCAGACGACTGACTTTGGCTGACAGGAAAGTGTGAATGATAAACACAATGGGCTTCGGGCATGTATTCAAGTCAAGTTCCTGCAACAAATCCATCAGCTTCTGACACTTCTTTTTAAGGTTCTACAAGACAAAATTGTACTGGCGTACAAGACAGCAGAAAAAGAAATATTAGAATTTACTAAGTGGGATGGGCTATATGACAATTTTTCTTTCCTTTCTATTTGTAAAAGTGCCACAAAATTTCAGAGCCATGCGGGCACTTCAGTTCACGGACTCCATTCGTCCAAGATTATTATCTTAAGCAAGCAAATTAACAAATCTTACTAATTAATTTTTAGATATACTGATTGCCACTGTGTGCACTTCATGAAGATAAACAGAAGTTTGGGTGCATTTAAAAGAAGTCAAGAAATCAATGCCTTTAGAGAAATGTCTGCCATTGTTCACCTGTTCACCATCATCAGTAAAGTCTAACCACAGAAGACGGTGCCCATCATCAGCAGACATGCGTAACTTTTCATATGGATACTGCCACAGAATGGTAGGGGGAGAGTGTGTCCCTCCTGTTCCTGAATCATCTTCCCTTTCTTCTGTCAGTGTGAAACCATTCTCATAATGAACTAGAAGCCTACATTTCTTGTCTTTCCACTTGACAGCTACAGTGTAAACAAAAAATTTCCCATTTAAAATAATAAGAATTGATTAGAACATGCTACTATGCACTTATCACATTTATGCATAAACACACATACAATATACATGTATATACATAAATATTTGTAAATACATTATACAAATGCATACACATGAATGCATGAGAGCCTTATGCATCAGGCAGTTTAAACACATATAACATGGTAGGAACCCCTATTTTCCCTACCTGCAACATAAAAAAAATCTCTCCACAGTCTACATATGCAACTGCAGTTGCACATACATGCATACACAGTCGCACACATAACCAACCACTATATAAGCACGTGCCTTCACATATAATATGCAACACTTATAAACATGATGACGTTAATACACCAGAGCATAACTATAGAAGAAGCAAACTTCTTGTTGAATTAACAAAGACAGATATTGTTAACAGATCTACTTACAACATGTAACCTCTCTGATAAGAAGAGCTGCTCCGTGAGAGCCTTGGACAAATGCTCGAGACCAGTAAGCCAAATCTCGTTGTGTCTCCACACGGAAAACATGTGTCTCTACACCATTTCTGGTTCCTGATCTAGTACCAAATGTCAGAACATCTACTCCTCCAAAGTGACTGTTCTGTTTACCACAATGAACCAATCTGAAATAAAACACACATTTGAAACCCTCCAATCAGCCAAAGTTAAAAAAAAAGAAGTGAAACAGTCTTTGAAAACAAGGTATTTGATATTATATGCAGCATGAGTGTGGTTGTGTGTGCACACGTGAGTGTAGGTGTTTAAATGTGTTAATGTGTGTCATAACTGGGAACAGGGTTATAGCGTTGGTGCTGCACTTCTGTTTCCTACATGAGTCAAGCGAACGACCTGTTAAACGGACACTTACAGGGTGGGAATGGGTATCTGTTAGGTAGCGTTACAGGGTGAACACAGCAGTCGCCCTCTAATGGTGCCAGGCCGCTGGAAGGGACAAGGGCTAGGAATCTCTCGCTGTCATTATCTTCCCTGGAGATTGGTCAGACGCAGAGAACCGTGGACATTCGCTGGCCGTTTCTGTCTGTTAATTGTAAGGCTGTAGTGTACCTAGTGTGGGAAAATCACGTTCAATTTTATTGCTACCAAGCCTGATACAGGCAGTAAATAGAAAGCCTGATGTGGTGGCACCTCTGGTACTCCTGTCACGTTACAGGTGGAGGGGAGACAGAGAGGGTGCAGTGGGCAGTAGTAAGTCAGAGTGACCACCTGTCCATCATGTACTAGCTAGGTAAGAATGGTTTGGATTGATTGTGTAGCATGCTTGACCAATCGTGAAAGACGATGATCCCCAAGGATGAGGATTTAACATTATGACAATCAAGAAATCGTCGTCTCACACTGGGCTCGAGCAGGAAGGCTGAAGAAGAGACTGCTCAGGGCAACTGATATCAGATCACTGCTGAGAGTTAGTCTTGGAATCGTGACTACTCCAGCACAGCCCTACTCTGAAGTGCGTAGACCCGCTCTGTAACAGAGTACTCAACTCTTCACCGCACCAGTAGCTGTCTCGTCAAAAACAGAGTTTGAGGGTGGGGATAAGTGTTGGTCCCCTCATTAGGTGCTGTTAAGGTCTAGACAGCAGCTACAGCCTAGAGGTGACAGGAGTGGGACATAGTGATACAAAGGACTTGTCTAGTATCTCAGTGCTCATGTGTGGCAGTTACGATGAATGAGGATATCAATGGATTCCAGACATCAAGAAACATAGGAGGGCCCTTTACGTGGTGAGAGACATTCATGTGCTAAGATAAGCGGCGAGTGCATGTTAAACAAGTGTAGTGTGTTGAGGGTGGTAATTTAGGTAATTGGACAGTGACTCACGTTATCTGGATTAGAGGTAAGGAATTGTAAATTGGAGCCCTAGAAGACTATTTGGAATTTTGAAGTTATTGCATCTTTTGTAATTTGTTGTAAAAATCTCTTGATTTAACAATAATTTTTTTTATTACACTAAATTTCCCTGAGTTCATTACTGGGGATGTATGCTGAGGGCTCAGAGTCAGAGTATATCTTTGCTAGCAATTTAGTGTAAGTGCCGGGGCGGGGGGCACAGTCATCAAGTGTGTAATCAGCTCAAAGGAGCGCCTCGATTAAAACACTTTTATCCATTTTGCGTACCCATTCCGAGGTTGACAACAATGCATGGTAATCAATGTCACCTTATACCTTGTAGCAAGAAGCTGGTGGTCTTGGAATGGGGTGGCCCATTCTTCCTTGCTCCATGGTGCTGTGTCATACAGAAGTACATCTTTATCTGTTAGTGCCAAAAATACTGCCTTCCAAGAAGTAGCCCCACTATCACTGGGTAACTGAAATATATAATGCCAAAATAATGTTACTCTCCATTAATAATAAATATTAAAAAATATTGTTCTATAGCAGTTACTAATAAGGAATGTCTAATAATATATTACCGTAAAACAAGAAAATGTTTTATACCTCTGATAGCCTGAGTGATTATCACTCACCATAACACCAATTCCTGCTTCAGCAAAAAGACTGACTGTATGAGTAATGTAGGTTAACATACACAATTCCTTACAACAGAACTCAAATGCAGCTCCAGAGGTAAGGCTCCCAGTATGTGACATGCCTTTTTCAGGAATTCCGAGTAATAACTGAGCCGAAACCTAGCAATGGTTAATAGCTGGAGAAACAAACAACTTATTTTGTCCAAAGCCAGGTTAAAAACTAAAATTGTAATGCAAACAATAACTAGTCAATTGTGACAGATAGGAGGAGGGGTGTAGACATAGGAGGAGGGGTGTAGACAAAGTTGTTTTTTTCAATGTCCACATCAACAATATCTCATGACCCTGTAAGATTCTAAAAACGTCCAGGTCAACGGTCTCACTGCTTCATGACACTTTTTAGTAATAAACCAGAAATAATGAAAGCCAATATTTCATCTTTACTTGGCATCAAATGTCAGTGACACAATCTTATATGCATGAAAACATAGCACTAATAATTAGTAATTATATCTGGGGGTCTAAAAATCCCGAACAAGCTAACCTTGGGACCTGAACACCAACTCAATTTTATGGATGGTAAATACTGCTAATAATGCCAAAAACAGTTACTATGCAATTAGCTATGAAGGGGTTTAAATACCTGCTCAGCTAGCCATCCCATATGGCGAATCTGTCGTTGGTTAGGAGCTGAGCTAATAATCTGGTTAGCCTCTGCAATGGCTTGTTGATTTAAAAGCATAACATTGGAGTGAATAGCATTGAACCAGTCACTGCAAGTAGCAGGATCAGGAAACCTCAAGGCACAAAGACCTTTTCCATCTGGTGAATGCAACTCAAGTGTACGTTTCTCTGGATCATTCATGGTTAGATTGCGACACAGGTAGCAAAGTTTTAGTGGAATAGTTTTTGTCTCCGACCAATTCGCTTTGGCTCCATCCTTCTGAGCTGAATCATGTGTGCCCCATCCAAGGTCACTGAGTGGTGAAGATTTCTTGAAGTATGGAGTTACTTCCCTTAGATATTTCACTGCAACAAGTTCAATGTTCTTGATGTAAAAATACCATACATACCTTTATTTATGTATGAGTGCATTTATCCAAACTGACAAGTTCCCCATAAAATGTTTATTATGCTTTCTTTCCTAGCCTTAGTGAGAGTAAAATTGTTTATAAAAATATTAATAATAGAATAAATGTAAAATAATGTTATTAACATCATTTTATTAAAGATTTTAAAGTGAAACCAGAAAAAAGATGAAAATATTTTTGCTTTAAATAACTTCCTAAATAATGAAGACAAGAAATTTTTTTTTTAAATCAATAAGAATAAGACTTTACTTATTTAGGAGTTCTGCAGATATATACAAAATTTTCATCAGTGTATTCACTTTTGTTGTTTTTTTTTAATAAAACTGAAGTTTTAAGTTAAATGAAAAATAAATCATATTAGTTTATAGGCACTTTCATAGTATTAGAAGACCCAAAATTAGTTTCTGGGGCAAACCATAACACGGAAATATGCTTATCTGGTAATAGCAGCGTACCTGGATACACATCTTTCTATTTCGGTATTGTAAACAAATGTAGGGGATGTAAGTTACCAGTCATGTCAACAATGCATGCATAAATCAGTGAAAAATAAAAATGAAAAATAAGTTGCTGCTCTGAAAAATGCGTTAACTGATTTTTGTAAACTTCATATTGTTTGCGGTACAAAGACAGTAGTTACCAACCTTCCATCTCCACTACCTTGCCTGCCCTCTTGAGCGCCCGCACGGCATCATCGTGAGTAGCATCCCGAAGATCTTCTCCATTCACAGAAAGAATTGCATCTCCGACATACAACTTTTCTGTCTTGTCAGCCGCCATTCCTTTAAAAATCTTGCTTATAAGGATCGGCATTCTATTTTCTTTTCCTCCCTTTATGCTGATGCCGAGTCCGTTTTGTTCTTCCTTCACCACTCGCACGAACCTCTTCTGACCAGCTACGCTCTCAGGTAACTCTGGACCACCGTTGATATATCCATGACAAGAAGCTTCCAACGTTCCATTGTATGAATTTGTCTGCTCGGGATTTTCTGTAAGCGTCAGGGTCAAAGACTCCTCGTTCAGCGTGACACTCACCGAGCACCACTGTTGTCGAATGAACACCTCGAAGCATCCTGATCGCGGAACACCGGACGCCATCTTTTACCCGTTCACTTGGTACGACGCCAAGGAAGTACGACTTCTCTCCCTTGATGCGATGAAGTTGAGTATTCCTCGCTCGAAGTTTTCCACTTTCTGACACGTTTTTAATTAAATATATGTTACAACTGGCATGTCTGGGGTAACAAAACCTTTCAACTTTTCTTCTTGTTGTCCATCTTACTTGCTTAAATAAAAAATTAAAGTATTATGTGAAAAAAGTGAAAATAAATTAAAAAAGATGTGTTTGTGATTTTCACATACATCCAGAATAATATTACGAAATGTATTTCATTTACGGGTTAATTTAAAGAAAAGAATTAGGATATCAGTCTATATAGAAAAACACAGGATATCTATCGTAAAACTTGGAGGAGGTTGTACTGGAACAGATCTGTTCAAGGTGCTCATCACCTTTTCAATGGTTTTGCCTCTACCCTAAGGCACGTTCCACTGACAAGTTTCCTTTATTCCCTACGTCAGACCAATTATATGGCTGCAGCACGCCAAAGCTATCGGGCCCTGGAACTCAGTGCGCCCAATACCTGTTTCCAATTTTTTTTTTTTTTTTTGGCTCCGCTCTTTGGTTGTGTTCTACCTCCTTGCATTAATTTTCCGACACCTGAATTGCGTTCTCATGTCCCTTAGCCAGAGTGAGAGCAGCTGTGCCGCTGTTTTAAGTTTAGCGGTGAACATATTTTTCTGCTAAGTTGAACGAACTGCCTTGCACCCGACCTCTATCTTGATGGGGCTAATGTGTTTCTTCGCGAAAGTCAAAGTCCTCCAACATCTGCAAAGAAAGAAAGGAAGGAAGGAAGGAAAGAAAGAAAAAAAAGATGAACGGCTCTGACAAAATTCCAATGATGCCGTCGCGTCAGCATCTCGGCCAGTAAGTACTTTTTTTGGTGCTTGAAGCTGCCCTGCCGGCTTGACCTGACCTTATCTGACCTGACCTAATCTAACTGCGTCTGCCCCTAACTGCTGACCTGACCTAATGCGCACAGTCCCACAGGCGCATTGTGTACTTCATGCGCACGCGCGCGCGCGCGCGCGCACACACACACACGCACACAGATGGGTGAGAGAGAGAGAGAGAGAACGTCCTAGCACAATGAAATGTCATATATATATATATATACACACACACACACAATATAAATCCGTGTTATCATGCCTGCAGGCGGGCATGTCAATGTGTCTGCGCACGCGAACGTGCGTGTGCGTGTGTGTGTGTGTGTGTGTGTGTGTGTGTGTGTGTGTGTTCTGACTGTTTATGTGAAAGGCCTTTTAGCCGCTATGCCACCAACCGCGCTAATAATGGATTCAGACAAAAAGTAAGCTACTGGGTTAGGTTCAGTCTTAGCAAATAATTACTACAGTTATGCACTGACCGACACAACATGTCGGTGTCTACAGCAGCAGCAGCAGCAGCAACAGGTAAAACATGAAATGCGCACCAAATTATGGAGAGACCTTTAACCCTTTTATACATAGGGGTATTTCGAAGTTGTATGGATCTCCATCTTAAGGGGTGCATCAGTGTTTTTATTTACGACGTGACAGATTTTAAAAAAATGCTTCACCTTTTTTGGAATCGCTTTTCTCATACGTCGGCTAGCAAGGATGGGTGGACGCATGTAGCTGTTTGATTCCTTTTTTCAGCATTTGGTCTGCAGATAACGGATTCCTTTGTTTCCTGGATGCCATTAACTAGACGGCCGAGAGATTCCAGCTGTCATGGTTCTTATTGAAGAACAAAGGAACATCCTCAAAGATGACGGGTAGGGGTGGAGAGAAACCTTTTAAAAATGTCTCTGGCGTGCAGTGAAGGCTCGCAGAGGCCAACGCAAACACCTTTAGATTATCAGTCAGCCTCAGTAAATTTCTTTCAAACAATGCTTTCGTATCTAGTCCAAGTTTGGCAGAGATAATTGTGAAGGTCACAGAAAAAAATGATTTTTGAGGCAAATCATTCGAAACATTGGAACTTTAGTCAACATGGTGAGTTAAGTCAGATTTGTTTGCCGATACACTGCAAACACGGAGTTATACATGTTTATATATATATATATATCTTCGTGTTGCCAATGATTTTGCCCACGGAGTTATATAGAGGATATTGCCAATATAATGGAACTTTTAGACACTTCACTTTGGCACTTTCTTTAACAGCCTTAACAATACGGTCTGTCACCGTCTGTGTGCCCTTCATAAGCGCGCGCACACACACCCATACGGAAAGGCATACAGACTGCAAAGGCCTGTAACCAGGCAAAGTTTCTCTCTTGTTCCATCCCACCCACCATCTTCCTTTTTGTGATAATTTTTGCTCACATTCACCTTCAGTCTATTGACGCTTCGACCGTCATAACAGGAAACAGGGGTGTTAATTGATAAGATGATTATACGCGCCCTGAGTGCTTTATCATCTCTCAGTTCATCCGAAAAAAATGCGACCTCGGGGTCAAAGGGATGGCTGGAATGGGCAACTTCGGTCTTTGGGAACCAGATCGAAGGTCTTCACTTCCTGTTCATTTTTTTTTTTAATTTCTAGATTCTTCTGGGCACGTGGAAAGTGCATTAACTCTGACGTAAAAAGTGGTTTTCCTTTCTATCACGTAAGAAATGTTTGTTGTGACGTAAAAGTCGTGATGTTTTGTTTTTCCTCTGCCGTAGACAGCACATTTGTTGTGACATAGCCTTTTTTTTTTTTTTTGGACGTAGGCTAGTCGTTTGCTCAGACCAGAGCAGAGATCGCTACAGATCTCTGAGAGAAGGAATAGTGTCTTCAGAGAGGAACGCGAAGATACTAATCACTTAATACTAATCCTCTCTTCAAATCGTTTTAAGAATCACGTCTGCTCTGGCCTAAAACGTGGGATTTTCTTTGACATTGAATTTCTTGAGGAGTTGTTAATATTTTCAGCAACGAGGAAGAAAGAACACCAACAAAAATCATAACGATGTTATCACTCTATAATAATGACCACAAACCGTCGATTCGGAATGTACAAAGGGCGGCATGATCCAACAATGACCTATTCTTCACACCACAGAAAGACACAATTACAGACCAGTTTCAGGGGCCAGTTGCACAACATGTTTCTAAACCTTAAAACTGTTCTAAAGAAGCCAAATCTCTTCTTTGCCATTTAGATGCATTGCACAAGAACATACAAAAAATTGTACTGACAGGACGGAAAATCAGACTTGCAACTTTATCTTACTTAAAGCAGTTTTAGTTTTAAAAATTCTAAAATTGTGGTGTGCATTTTAAACTTATTATCTAAAAAAGATTTAATGCCTAAAAGTGTTTAAAATTAGAAATGTGTTGTGCAACTGGCCCCAGACCTCTGCGTTTTCAACCTCTTTGTAGCGTGCTACAATTTTTTTTCAGCTGAATGGTTAATTTGAAATGAGGCTGGGTTCGCTGGGCTCATGATGGACTGCAAAACCGTCAGACATAATATGTATGGTGTTTGTGTAGATGAAAGTTCTGCGATTGAACCGATAACGCTTCTGTTATCACAGTTAACCGTTTTGCTGAACTTAAAATGTGATGATCTGTACCGAATTTTCCCCCACCAAGGTGATGTGGGGGGAAATTAAATGGGTACAAACGTTTGCTCTCACGTTCTCATGGTGGAGAAGGAGGGAGAAAAAAATACAAAAAGTGAAAAAATGAAGATCAGGAATCGACAGGTTATTGTAGCCATTGGGAGCGTCTGATTCTGCATTGAACACTTGAGTAAGTGTTTTTATTTCTGGAAACACGCAAACAGTAATAAGTTCCAACTCAAAATTAGCACATGGAGGCATACATATATTTCAACTCATTATTATCTGATTGAAATAAAAACTAAAGACGACTGAACAAAACAGCGTGTATATTAGAAGAAACAACTGAATTTATTCTTACATGTTCTTACAGATGCACAATAGATGCAGCGGTAATAAATGCATGATTCGAAAGAGCTACAGTAAAGAAATGTTTTAAAAGACGAACATATATAAATACTAAGAAAAAAATACAAAGAATGAAGAAAGCTTGGTTGACGACTCAGTCAACTGCTAACTCGACCACTGCATACGAAGAGCTAATATACTATCCAGTTACTTTTATCCACTATAGATACTATTATAAAGCAATAAGTAATTTCCGCTCTGGTGGTTGAAAAGTAAAAAAACAGAACTAAAATAAGTAAGCGTTTCCTCTGGCTTATTTTCTTCAATCATTTGTTCTGAGTTATTTGAAAAAAAGTATCGACCCTTCAATTTATTATTCGTGCTTTTCTTGGGTATTCTTTTTAAAGTTAAATTTTTCCGTCTTATTTCTTATCGATGATCTTCACTTTTCAAATGACTTCTTAGTTCTTCTACAGTACTATCATCTGCCATTTTCTTTTTTCTGGATGTTACAAAACTAAAGTGCGCTTACGAAGTACGATAGATTCGGTGCGCATGGCCGCCTCCAGTGTTTTATTGCGATTGAGAGACGAGTCGACTATTTTCATACGACTAAAGAGCAGCTCGACCACTTTCCATCCGTAAACCAGCTTGTAAGCCCTTACTGTTAACATTCTGTCATCTCTAATACATAAATAAGTATACAGCTTGAATTTTGATATAATCGTCTATATTTCTAAAGTGGTCAAGAAGACAACGGTTAACTTAAAATGGCAACTTTCATCCCACCCGTCGAGTTGTCATTGCAAAGCTTCAGCTAACTGGTCGAATTCAAGAGATAATACCTTCCTGACACATTAAAAATGAAAAAAAAAACAACAAAACGTGTCCTTGAAGACGCCATTCTGACAGTCCAAAGCAAAATACTCAAATCGGTGTGCGCTGGTCATTAGTATAACGCGGGGCTAACATACAGATCTCCGAAAGGGCCAATTCTCCATAAATGACCAAGAAACACGTTTTCTCATAGACGTTTCAGCCCTCGATAGACATAAGAATGGGAGATAACACTTGAAAAATTTTCAAGACGCTTTCTCTTGCTGCTCTCCCCGTAAAAACTCGCCACTAATTTTTTTTTTTGCAACGTTTAATCGTAAATTTTGATAAATTTAAAGGTATTGTCTGCGATGAAATAATCGCAACTGCATAATTTATTTAGGCATTAATATTTAATGTCGTACTAATTACTAAAGGTCAACTACATTTGTTGAGTAGCTCGTGTTAGCCATGAATGAAAAGGGACGCTTTTATCACTGACAAGAACCTTATCACCAAGATTTTTTTTTTTTTTACTCAGCGTACACTGGACCAAATCTTTGTTGTTGTTGTTGTTGTTGTTGTTTTCTCGAATTGCTTAAGTTCTATAATTTCAAAATTTAGGAGGTGGGTGTCATTCTGCTCATGCTCCATGCTAATTTCTGACATTACTAGTAGTAATATGGTTTGGTGGCGGCTTCAGCAAAGCCTATTACATAGCACGCAGTGACGCAGGGCCTTATCCAGTAATTTTTTGGGGGAAGAGGCGAGAAGGAGGAGGATGTTCATAGTTAACCTGCTTGAACTATGAATGTAGGACGCCAGAGGCCTTCTCCTCAACGCTCTAGCTCACAAACCATGCGGCTATAGTGCTACCCTTTATCTGTCCGAAAGACAATGCACCCGAAAATCGCCAAGCATGTCTGATGAATTGAACATCCGGGCTGTGACATCGTGTCTTAGCCGCACGACCAGCTCTTTTCGTGCGAGGTCTTTGCAAATATAGTTTGTATGGCAGCAGTGGCAAACAAGCGGTGCCCCGAGAAAAGTGTGTTCTCTAACATCTCACTTTGAAAAGACCGAGAAAGATTAAGGTACGAGCTTAACCTTTACCCACGTACAAACGTTTGTGTGGCGATCTGTATCTGTAAGGAAAAGAACCTGGAGGAGAAATTTATTTTCAGTGAATGAAGAGGGGGACAACCAAAGTGTCTCACTGTGAGCCGTCTGACCCATCAAAGACAGCCATGTATTCAAGTTTCAGTTTATGTTTCAGGGAACATAGATGCACGTCTTAGACATCGCAAAGATACGTCAATCCAGGAACGAACCAGATAATAATAATAATAATAATAATAATAATAATAATAATAATGCATTTCTATAGCATTTCCCTGTCAGTAGCAACATCAATGCGCTTTGAAATAAAAATAAATCAGCTTGATCTCTGTCTCTCTCTCACACACACACACACAGGCCCCTACACAAAAAACACACACACAGCGCCACACAGGAGTGAAAGGTATGAAAAGAGAGAAGGGAAGGCCACCAGCTACTTAAACGTTGAGCCTCAATGCCATATTTGAAGGCATTAAAGTTGTTACCTGCGAAATGATGTTCCAGACACTGAACTAGAGAAAGCAAAAGGGCGGCGGCGGAACTCAACCGTCTGATACGTGGCACATGCAAGAGGTCGGCATCAGCAGATCAGAGAAGCCGACTGGGCTGATAAGGCAATAACTCACACAAATATTCTGGGTCAAGACCGTGAAGACAACGGTAGCTGAGCGTGGTCATCTTTTAGTCAATGAGGGTACGGACAGGCAACCTTGCGCTTACGTATGCGGGGCACTTGGTTTTGGGCATGTTGAAACGTGAAGAGCAGGTTGTTGAGAAGCTCAACAAACAGGGATTTGGAATAGTCAGACGGGATAACACAAATGCAGTTTCTTGGTGGAAGAAACTGTTCATAAAGGTCTTAATTTGCTAGTTCTGCGAAGCTCTAGAAAAGTTTGACTTACAGACCGCATTAATGTGGTTCATTAGTGAGAGTGGTGTGTCCATGCTCACACCAAGACCAAACAGCCTGTGACGGTCGACCCGTGACTTTCAACGGCAAAGAGCACAATATTGACTCTCTAAAGGCTAGATCCTTTGCCAGCAAAGGAGATTGTAGACAAAGGAGGTTTTTTTTGTTGTTGTTGTTTTGCTCCCAAGGGTGCAGATTGTTGGCGATGGCACATCTGGCGTCTCAGAGTTCCTCTGTGAATAAGAAAATGACGTTTGTGGAAATACAAATCCTGTGCCACAGATTTTGTAACAGGTAGTGGGGAGCGGGGTTTTGATAATTTTTTTCGTTATTTCAAAAGGGAAAACATGAGGAGTAACAAAACTAAAGAGGCACTCGGGGGAACAATTAAGATTAGCATTCAAAAGATCACAAAACTGATATGGCATCAGTATGACAATTCAGTAATAAGCATGTTTTTCTCTTGAAGTTTTAAAAGTAAATCTCAATGGCAATAAAGTATATTTCTCTCTGTACAAACAAATACCTCGACCCACTTTAAAAAGGAGTACTACTTCCTTTTTCATATGTGAGGGAGATAACATCAGCCAGTTATCTGTGTAAACGACTGGGGGAGTCGTAAAAAAGTGAGTGCTATCGCTGGTAAATATTTGGGCTGGGCTGTTTGTGTTCGTCCCAGACAACACAAAGGGTGTTACAAGCAGGAAAAGGCTGAAACATAATGTACGCGTTATTGATCATACTTAATGGTCTTACGATTTACGACATCACGTGCTCGTAAGTCATGAAGCGCTCCCCCACGTATACATGCACGGTCCTTCCTCTCTATCTCGTTACAAACTCTCAAAAATACATTTACATTCTCTCTCTGATATAATAATAGAATTTATATAGCACATTTCCCCACACGGAGGCGAGCTCAGCACGCTTTACAAAATGTAGAGGGCAGTAGGCAGTGATGCCGTATGACTGAGAAGGGCACCGCCACAGGCAAACATACAAACACACATGCACAGTGAACATTCCTGGGAACATGAAAGAACTTAGAAGAGGGTAGAGAAAGTAACAGTCAAGCATGGGTCAAGAAAAGCCTGGATGTCCTTTTGACGTATGTGACGTCATGTAACAGTAATCTCTCTTTCTCTCTCGTTCTCAGCTCTCTTCGAAAACTCTCTTAAAAATACATTCCCGCTCTCTTTTTCTTTCTTCCTTTTCTCTTTCTCGTTTTTAACTCTCTTAAATCTAAATACATTTAAAATACAAACGATGTAAGGTGTGGACTGTGGACCACAATGAGATATCGCGGGTTTATTGTAGTTAAAACGCCGTAAAATGCACAACAACGATAGTGTTCAGTCGTAATAAACCATTGACACTGAACACGTAATAAACCATTTACACTAGCACAAAATGGAGTTCATTACACCAGACAACAGAACCGCGACGAACTTATAAGCGCTAGCGGAACATCTGATGATGCCAGAAATGTCATGGCAAAGTCACGTGATCGCATAGCTGCACTGAATCCCAAGGAAAGACAAATACGCGTAGCTTGTCCTTGGACTAAGAGGTTATCGTCAGTGAGGCGGAAAAGTCCGGGACAGACTTTGGCAGTCATGGACAGTAGGACTTCTTTTCGTATCTACCTCCCCCCTCCTATTCCTTACACCTCCTCACTGGTGTCTACACCGAGATTCTGGAGCAGAAGAACTAAGGGGCACAACTATGAACGTCCAGCAGCTGTGAACGACTAACCCCCCCACACTCCCTTCACCAGGAATTACACGTAATCATGAGCACAAAGAACACACCAATATAGGCTCCAACACAAACGCGATCGCTGAAATCCCAAAACAAAAGCAACAACGAATATACATCATTCCTAGGGTAAAACTGTCCTTTTTTGGTGTGTAAATGGAACTAATATTATTGCGTGTCTTTAAACAGTGTTTAAGCAAAAATGCTTTTGAGGTAACGAGCATGAAGACCTTGAGGTACGGGAAAACCTTAAGATTGTTCACGAACATTCTCCACCGCTATCTGCTGGACTGTAGATGCAAAAAAAAAAAAAAAAACAAAAAAACTCTCTGAAATAAAAAAAGGCTATCATTGCCATGGAATTCACACAGAACGCGCAAGTTGTGTCAGTTCTAGAGTTCATCAAATTAAGCTGCAAGGAGGCACGAATTAAGTGACCAGGTATTTTAGCAGCATATAATGATTTATTAATTATATGTGCGTGTGGGGGCTGACACTTTGAGCCCAAAACCACATCGGCCTTGCTCTAGCGTTAGATTAACCCCTCCCATGATAAAATCGTCTCCCGCAAGATCAAAATCGTCCCTACACCGGAAGTCGAATCGACCCCTGCCCAAACGACGAATCGATTCTTGACGACACAAATAACTATATTCACGAAGAATTGTACGAGCACTTCATACGCAATGCGAAACTATTGTTTGTCCTGCGAGTTTGTCACGTGATTGGACTTTTGGAGGCAGGGACACTTGATAAGACACACCCAAAGCCTTTGTCTTTAATTATTCTCTTCTTTGGCGGTTCTTATCAAATGTGTCTGCAGACGTTAGGTTAGCATCAAACAGGTCTGGATGCTAGAGTATTCATTTTAGAGTGACGCACATTTGACTATAATAATGCACCGACACCAGCTTGAGAAGTGTGTGATGTCACTACCAATATCTGCGAATGCTTTTTCTGCTTGTCTGTAAATTTGTGTCATCGGTGATCTATTTGACAATACGGTCTTGAGAGGGACGATTTGGTCATGCAAGGGGTCGATCTAGCTCTGGGGCGGTCGATATGGATGGGGTGATGTGGTTTTGGGTCGAAGTGACCCAAGCATGTATGCATTATTAAGCCTTCATCACTGGATGGCTGTTATCAACATATATTAAAATTCTAATACCTCTTTATCTTTTACTTTTAATATCAACGATTTATCAATTCGTGTAAAGTCAGTTCATATTATTCAATAGCACGTCTACTGCCAAACGTCCCAAGCTATGATCACGTGTTGCACTCTTACTTAAGCTCACCTTCGGCTATCGCTTACTGTCAGTACTTACATTGCCCAACATAGTCAAGTGGTACCATTATTACATTATTTTTCCTATCTCACGTCATGGAACGCAGTGCTGCGCGAACGCTTTGCAGGCAGAAAGTGAACGAGCCTGACTCATATGGCAAACGTTTGACCAAGCTTGGCAACGTTTTAGTTTTTATTTAACCGTCTTGAAAAATTTTTGCTTGACTTGGTCAAAAGTTCGTCCACATTTGCCCGAGGCTGACGTGGAAGATTTCTTCGACCTGTTCTGTCAAAGGTCTGGCAGGCCTGCAGCATCTCTCCTGTGCCACGTGGTCACGGAGGAAGATGCTGGCTTCCGTGTAAACGTAGCAGCAGCAGTGTTTCAAGTACCTAAGGCACCATGCCCATGCTTTCTAGTAAGGCAAGGGCTCGCGGTAGCCCATTATGAGCGACTTTCGCCGCTTGTAGCGTTGGAACAGCTCTCGGATGGCTCGGCGGAACGTCTTGCTGCACAGCGTGAAGATGGTGAGGTCCACGGCGTAGGAGGTCAAGGCCAAGGCGTCGACGATGAGGAGCGGGCCAGACTTGATGTAGTAGCTGTGCCAGCGGCCCGTCAGTGGCATCGTGCTACGATTCCCCGAGACGGCCAGCGCCGACGTAACGGCGGCCCCGTCGCCATTGGTTGCCACCAGGTGGCGCTCCGGCACGAAATACTGCGTGATGTGCACGAAGGCGTAGACGATCTCGCAGACGGCGAGATAAAGTGAGATGACCATAAAGGAGACGTTCATTTTGTGGCGGTCCGGCACCATGGCCACGCTGAAAGCGTAGCTGTTCCGCCGCCGCTTGCGAATCCTCGTGGCCACCAAGACGTTGAAGACGAGGACGAGAGTGAGCGGGCAGAGGAAGAGAACGACGAGGACGAGAATGGCGTAGGTCCACATGAAGCCCTGCGACATGGTGTGGCGCAGCACGCACTGCCCGAACTCTCCGGGCTCCACGTGCCACAGGTAGGCCTCGAACATGCTGGCCAGCAGGGCGGCACAGGCTAACCCCAGGATAGTGCGAACAGTGCGCGAGTATGTGATCAGGGCCTCCGATGACAACGGCCGGCACAGATCGATGAACCTGGCAGAAACACACACACGCCCAATAAACGCACACTTATCAGTTCCTGAAATACAAGCTGTACTAGTTGCTGCGTAAAAGACGCCGCAATGAAAGGTCGTTTGCCTTATTTCTTTTCACGCGAAAAGGTCTATTTTTTCTAATGACTGAGTAAAGTTCAGGGGCCAGTTGCACAACACATTTCTAATTTTACACACTTTTTGGCATTAACTCTTTTTAGATAATTAGTTTAAAGTGCACACCACAATTTTAGAATTTTTAAAACTCAAACTGCTTTAAGTAAGATAAAGTTGTTGAAGTCTGACTTTCCGTCCTGTCAGTACAATTTTTTGCATTTTTTTCTGCAATGCTTCAAAATGGCTAAGAAGAGATTTTGCTTCTTTAGAACAGTTTTAAGGCTTAGAAACGTGTTGTGCAACTGGCCCCAGGGCAAGAGACTTTCTCCCTTAGTGTAGGTGATTAAACCTTTCTTTTCTTGACATTCCTACAAACATCGCAATGCACACGAATACCAACTCCCGAAATGTGTAGGATCTTTTAAGTCAAAATAATAACTTTTGGGTTTTAAGTCTATCAGTGATGTGGGTAGAAATATGCTGGAGTAAAGGGAAACGTTAAACACATTGGGATAATGTAACTTATTTTCAAATGTTATCACTCAAGTGGCTAGACTTAATACAAGAAAAACATCAGTAAAATTAAATCTAGGAAGAAAATCAGGTTTTGAGACGAAAGCCTTTTATCAACTAAACGATGTCCACACAATTATGAATACTATGAAAATGCTTTCATGCAACATATTTCGGTGTGTTTTGTGTTTTGTTTTGTTTTGATATGTGTGGTTGTGGGGGGTGCGTGTGTGTGTGTGTGTGTGTGTGTGTGTGTGTGTTTTATTTTGTTTTGTTTTTTTGAACACATGCACGTATGTCGCAAGTGTACGTTGCTATGGTGATGCATGGACATTTGATTGTGTGTTCACTCCCTACTCTTTCAGGAATTCTCGTTAGCGTTTTATAGCACGCATACCGTGGTTGACAATAATTGACTCGATCCTTATGCATCACTGTCAAAAAAGAAAAAAAATCGAACCTTTCAAGGGACAGCCCCAGGACGAGAAAGATTGCGAAGACCTGTACAGCCAGGAACAGCACGTGCACGATCTGACACACGCCCTGCACGTGGACAGAGTGCAGCGTCTCCAGCGCGTGCATGACGAGCACGAGGCTGTCGGCCACGCAGATGGCCTGGAAGTAGGTGACAGGGGACACGCGCAGCCCGGAGCGCGCCCACACGATGAAGGCAAATATGTTGCCCACCAGGCCCACCACATAGATCACCTGGCCGAACGAAAGTGAACATTGGCTGTTATTTTCCACCCAAAATGGCCTGTACGTTGCGTCAGGCTAAGGAACTTAACTGCTCACGCTTTCAAGCGGCAGTCACACTATAACAGCGGAAAAAATGGCAAAGCTCAATGATGAGGATGACTACGATTGATGGTATATCGTCTCTCAAAATATGAAGTTTTATTAAGTGCGTTGAAGTAAAATATCACGGTCGCTCGTAATCAGCAGCAGCAGCAGCAAAAAAAGGTTGTGTGTGTGTGTGTGAGAGAGAGAGAGAGAAAGATAGCGTGCGGGAGAAAGATGAACACGCACATAGGCACACAAAGAGGAGGGAAAGTGTGTGAAGAAAAATTGTGTGATATTTCGTGCTATGTCTCTGTGGATGCGCTGGAGACGTGCAAAATATATCAGGTAGTTGAACATTTCATTACACGTGACATTTGAAACGATTCATATTATTAACTGCTTATGATCATTTCATGCTCGCCATGAACTCTGGCTCTCCTCTTTTAAAAAATAAGGGACTTTGTTTTATCTTTATTCAGTTTCAACTTATTTTGGGTCACTCAACATCTGAAATACAATCTTGAATGATTCCTGAAGGGACTAATGATGCCCGATAAAGCATTTATTACCCGATAGATGTAAGTGACACAAATGTAGTATATACTGTCCATGTCGGAAGCCGTCATGTTAGAAGTCTTGCTGGCGTTGAACAATGCTGACGTCACTGCCGATTCTGCGCACATCTTGAACAGTCACTTAAACACACCCCAATGGACAAAACGGTGGATGAGGGGTCCTTATAAAACTCGTCTCCAAGCTTCTGTTTAATGGAATCTTGTACGCATCTGAAAACAAAATGCCTCAAAATGAGAATAGGGGGGGGGGGAAGACATGAAAGGAAAGAGACAATGGCAAAGAGAGTGACAGAGAGAGTGACCATGTGACACAGAAAGTGTGACAGTGACGGTGTGACAGAGTGTGACACAGTAACACAGAAAGTGTTACAGAGAGGGAGACAGATGTGGGGGGTACTGGGATATTGTTACAGAAGCAGAACTACAAAAGCAGGCAAGACGGCATAGACGTGGAGTATGCAGGTGTTGAGTGAAAGACATGGGAAAAGAAAAATGAGTATCGTGACGAGAGCAACGGCAAAAACACACATACACACAAAACAAAACGAAAACTGCTGCCTGCGTCACCAACTGCTCTAGAGATGTTTGCTCGATCGTAACGGGGGGCATCCCATCCCTCCCTATCCTCCTTTATGCTAACACTGCCCTAGTAACAAGCATTTGCCGGTACCCTTGTACTATCACACAGGTCGCGCCTGACTGAATCTGACCGCAAAGTATTTCTCTCTCTCTCTCACACACACACACACACACACGAAATAAATAAATAAATAAAAAAAGATTTTATCCTAAGAAGAGAGGTCCAGAAATGGTATCGCCTAATAAAAACTCAAGCATGCTTCACGTCAACTCTGCAGTTTGTTTTCTTTCTTGTCTGTAATTTAGAAAAGTTTTTTTTTTTACTTAGCGTGCTCATTTGAACTGTCAAAGAGCTGGGACCAGTTGCACAACACGTTTCTAAACCTTAAAACTGTTCTAAAGAAGCAAAATCTCTTCTTAGCCATTTAGATGCATTGCAGGAAAACATACAAAAAGTTGTACTGAGAGGACTGAAAGTCAGACTTAAACAACTTTATCTTACTTAAAGCAGTTTTAGTTTTAAAAATTCTAAAATAGTGGTGTGCACATTAAACTAATTTTCTAAATAGAGTTAAGGCCTAAAAGTGTTTAAAAGTAGAAATGTGTTGTGCAACTGGCCCCTGATCGCTAAAGAACAGACGCCCCAAAATCAGCACTCAGCAATGTCACTCAGAAATCAGAACAAAACAGTTGTCACCCACACACTACGCTAAATATTTTGCTCGAAACAGCCTTGCAACTGCTACAGTCAAATCTTGTTTTGCAGCAGCTTCAGTCTCGCGTGATTTCCCTCCCGGACATTAAAGCAGGATCTGCGTAACTGCTTTCGTCACTTCCGGCGTGTTACGGCAGCTGCAGGTAGCAGCTGTGACGTATAGCCCCCTCGTCTATCAAACCAAGTGCTGTCGCAGCAATGTTGGGTACAAAGCAGTAAAATCACAAACCAAACACACTGGTGCAAAATATAAGGAATAAGCAATAATTCAGGTCAACGCTGCAATTATTTGTTGACTTAAGGTGCAGCCTCCATTTTACAACGGCTTCTGCGCAGTCAGTATACTGAGTGTGTGGTGCGTACCGCTGATTAATTGGATGAACAGCGGGCGCAGATGGCGCTGCTGTAGGGAGGCAGTTACTACACAGAAGCTGCAGACATCTGGTGGTCATGGATGGAACTCAGATGATTAACCCAATATTTGAAAAGATCGCGTGAAGTGAAGCCGACTGAAAAAAAAGGAAACTCAGCAGTTTGAAATTATGAATTTATTTATAAAAAGCGAACGAGGGAAAGGGGGTAATTCGCCATTCGTTTACTTCGATGATTAAATGTTTCCTATTTTAAAAAGTATGTAATTTTACTCGTGGTTCAAACGCGTAGTTTCGTGGGGGCTGTTTGGGAAAACAAGTACTTTGTTTGCCAACGCTTTTTGTTGTCAAGTAGAATGTAGGATAATTAAAGTACCATGTGTCTCTTTAGTGCTGGTCGGGGGTGGGGGGTGGGATTTACTTTACTTTCCGTATAACTATAACGACGACAAAGACTACGATAATCGATGATAATGAAAGACTGATTAATCTGATTCATTACTTTTCTTGCTTTCGTTACCCTCCTTCCCCAGCGCTGAAATCGGCTGCAAAATCGGAAACACATGACCACCAGATGTCTGCAGCTTCTGTATAGCGGAAACACCCAATCCCCTGTTTCTTTAAGACAACTAGTTACCATAAGCTGAGCTCTGTTGAAACCAGTGCTTGTTCTAAGATCCGATACGTTTATGGAGGTAAACAAAAGAAGGTGCACAGTCTTGTAACCGGAAGAAGGATCCATTGTACCCCATATCAAATGTGCACCAGGAAGAGAAATCATGGACTAGAAAGACCAAAAATCTAAAGTAATGTAACACGGAGAAGATGTTTAACCCAAATAACTCCTGGAGTAGGGAAACCAAACATCCGACAGAATAAGAATGCCTCCTGCAGCTGATGTTTTTATTTATCGACGGGCTCATCGAGTAAAAATATTCCCGCCCTCTACTTTTCAGTTTTCTTTCGCACTCGCACTCCTATCCCCTCTTTCGTCTAGCAAACACCACCGAGTTATGACAGTTATCCAAAGAAGTCTTTGTGCACGCAGGTGAAAAGGTTAGATATCGGGACCAAGTTACCAAATCAGCTGTTTTTTGTTTTAACGGACTTCCAGCTGGCAAGGGTGTGCACTTGAGGCCAGCTGGTATGTGCGTCGATAAGTGGTGAAATGCAAACGGCGCCGGCCGCGATTCAGCACGTCCGCTTCCACGTGCTAGTTCATTCGTCTGGCACTCGGCTGCACCGTTTTCTACGTCACTGGCACGTGAAGAAGGTCTCAGGAGCTCCGTGCGATAAATGTCCGTCTGCCTCGGTGCAGTCTCTTAGCACTCATTCACCTCTCTTTGCGTGCGTGCGTGCGTGCGTTTGTGTGTGCATGACCACCGTGGCGAAAATATAACATCACACGCACACACACAAACAGCAGGATCATATGCAAATGTTGCTATCGTTCCGCAGCTGTAGTCATGCATTCTCCATTATCTTCAGACTGGATCACATTTGTTTACGTATGAACCTCCATGTTGGTGGAACAATGCATCACGAAGCACTATATCTGAAAAATATGTTTTTACGTAAAAATGATTGCATACGGATTAAAATTGTTCTGTACAAGAACAAGGGGCACTGTAATAAAATGCTGTAGGCGGTGGCACGAGCATGGTTTTTCGGTTCCAGAGATTTTTTGGCGGATATCTCACAGACGAACGATTCGCCTAGCTGACCGTAAACAAGACATTCAGAAAGACAGAAAAAAGAATTAAAACAAATGAGAGACTTCATGATCACAAATGAAATTTGTGCATGCATGTGTTTATGCACGTGCATGTTTTTACTCTGCATGGTTAATGAGTATCTGCTCTCTAATCATGCAGCTGGTTTGTCCTGGGGTTAAGGCCTGCATCTAGATTTAGTCTCCTTTTCACACACGCGCTTTCTCGAAGCTGTAGGTTACTCATGTGATTGCGCAGCCTGTGGCCAGTACAGTTAAAGCTGCGCTGACGCACGTGCTACATGCCAGCGACAAAGATGAAGCGGCCGGTTAGAGCTTGGGCAATGAGCAGACGCCAGCGATGATTAATCAACGTACATTGTATACTTCGCTTGTGCTCCTTGACACGTTTTCATATGGCAGTCTTAAAATGGCTGATAAATAAGCGGTCTTTTTTTTGGGGGGGGGTAGGAAAGAAAGGAAGAAAAGAGGGATGGGAGGGACGATAGGTAGAAAAGAGTGCAAAAAGCAAAGCGGGTAAGCGTCCGTAGGTTAGTTTGTAGGTGCAGTGAACGTGAGCGGGTTTACCGTGTCTAGGGCATCCAGAAGGGGGAGACAAACCGGCTCATTCGGATGAATCAGGTGGGAGAGTGAACGAGCAAGGGATTGGGGTGAAAGGTTTGGGTAAGCAAATTTCCAGGCACACGCCTTAAAGTCCTTCGGACAAAAATGGACTAAGGTTTGACCAAGTTTGGCACAGTTCTTAAGTGACCGCCGTGCGAAAACTTTGACAAACGTTCGTTCATAATTTGTCCGGTTAATCAGGGCCTGAAGGAGACCCTTCTGTTGCAAAGTCGAACAAGCAATGTTTCACGTTTCCCCAGTCATGGCCATCGACTGACGTAGTAAACATCCCGACCTTCAGCACGTAGTAATGGCGTATCCCTTTGGGAGACATGTCACTTTCCGAAGACGCACTATCTGCAGCATAACAAAAGTCTTCCTACTATACACACCCTCTTTACTTCTTGAAGGAAAAAGAAACGATAAATGTAGTTCACAGCGAAAAAAAAGATTAACTGAAAAGTTTCCTTTTCCTATCCAAGAAAATAGATGCTTTCGTTTGACAGACAATTCTTGCAGTGGCCAGAGACGAAGCGGGTGTTGACTGAAGTGTTAACACATTTTTTCCCCGAAGATCATGCATTGTAAGAGTGACTGCAAGTTATGTCAAGTGTGTGGGAAATATGACGACAAACATCGCACTTTCAAACTACGGGATCCACATTCTTACGACTGTGAAGAAGAAAGATGATGACACCTGCGACGACGGGGACGAATTTACATGTGGCATGTCGACGAGCAGGAATAGGATCCTGAGCTCACCCTGACCTGCACGCTGTTATCAGGTTACTACTAAGACGTTATCGTTCCGTGGAACAGTTGACGTCCTGCACTTCCGCTGCCGGACAGTTCTAGAGTTGGACTAAAAGCATGCTAACACGCATTCACGAACATGGATGCAGGCGCGCTGCGTTAGGTTAAGTGCCAATCTTAAGGCAAGAGAGCTAATCCATCCACTTCACAGCCTCTCTAAAAGTGTGATAACTTGATGATAAATATAATTCGAGCAATGAGTCAGTAACGTTTACTTAAGTGACAGACAAGGCAAGGATACTTGCTGGCATGCACATATCATAGAGTGAGAGATAAACAGACGCTCAGACAAAGACAGTGAGACGGGAGATGGACAAAAAAAGTAGTCAGGTTGGTCTGTAACAAGCAGTGGTCATAAATTTGAAAATCTCTTTCTGCGAGTGGGAGGAAAGCACGTGCAGAGCCTAAAGTGCAATTTCTGTCGCTGACCTCTCCTGGCGCTGGCCGGACGTCGCAGATTGATGAGCGACGTCGAGGTCGTTACTTTTAGGCTGGCATGTCCTCCCCGCGACCCCAGCGCTCGTTAGCGACAAACATAAGTAGCAACGCACACTTGCTAAGCTTAGAGGCGCCAGGTGGGGCAATGAAGGGAAAAAAATCCTGCGTGTGAATGAGGGGGAAAAAACCCCACTGACGAGATAACATTTTAACCCTTTATTTACTTTGCCGTTTGGCATCTCTAACGTCCGCAGCAGGCTCAGCATTCCGCTGACCTGCACTTGCGCTTGTGCCTCTCACGTCATAACGACGGAAACGTGTTCCCCCCCCCTTTTTTTTCTATACACCAGTGACGTAATTAGAGACATGAGTTGTTTGCCTGGCGATTGCACCGTTTGCAGAAAAGTAGTTTAGGTGCAGAAAAGTTATGCAAACTCTGGAGGAAGAGGAATGAAAGCTGTCTTCCATTATCACCTCCTCTTTCGACAACTCCGTGTTTGTCTGGCGGAGTCGAGGGCGATATGCACATCGCCAGCCTTGGGTGTGGCAGAGAATAACGAACGACTGCGATACAGAGGATCTGTTGAAGTGGCGTTATCGTTAAGTGGGGTGCTGATGAGATGAAGGTGGGAGTGGAGAAAGATGGCAAGAAAAACAACAGGTACTGCGTTCCGAAAGATAAGCTACTTCCACGCTCCTCCGCTCTTTGTAGAGCGATCGTGAACTAAATTAATGCTTCGTATGTTCATGGCTGTATAAGCTCTCTCTCTCTCTCTCTCTTCTCTCTAATTACCATTCTTAACAGAACAAACACTGCGCGAAGATTATCCAACTTGGCCAAAGTTCTTTACATGACTCATACAGAAACTTTTCCAAATTTGGTTAAGCGTTCGTCCATATTTGTCCGTATAAAAACGGTCTCATCATCATCATCACACACACACACACACACACACACACACACACACACACACACACACACACACACACTAAAGCACGCACGCATGCACACACATACGCACACTCTCTCTTTTTCTCTTCATTTTATATTACTCCAAGTTCATACACTTCCTGTAAATGTTGCTCGGTACATTTATCTCCCCATTCCTTCCGTGTTTATGCGTGTTATTGTAGTAGTCCAGCAGTTGACGTTAGTCTCCTTAACGTGGACAGTACATTCCGAGACCCAACGTATAACAACGAACCGAGCGTGTAAACTTGAAACCACGTGGTTTAATGTCATGCCTTGCAAAATTTCTAATCAGTTATCTGATGGGGAAACTATTGTATTTTCCTCTCTTTAATGGTGTAGTATGGTGTAATATTTTTTTCTGGTGATTGGGTAAAGCGCAGTAGAAGATGTTACTTATGCAACACCCCTTATAGGTTCTCAAGATACACGTCTACAAACATCACCATATAAAGGAGGAGGTTAACAACATTATGATATATACCCTCGTATGGATACATTTTTACTCTGCCAAGGCTTCAGCCAATAGGAGAACTGGGATCATATATTAATTAGGCGTAGCTGAGTTTTAAATAAGCGAGATCACGATTCTGACATTAGAAAGCAATTTTGCACCCACTAGAACTTTTAAGGGGACGACTAATTAAAAAAAAGAAAATCTGTTTTGCTTATCCCGTCACCGCCGTAAAATAATCATCATTTGTCTCCATTAGAAGAGCCAAGAAAGTCAAGTGCTTGGCACGTGCCATAAGCATGTTCATGCGTGGAGTATGCATGGATAATAACAAATCTGTTTAATGTACACAGGATGTTAAATAGACATCTCTTCAACGGAAATCATGACAACCCGTTTAAAATTTGCATCTTCACAGCTAAAATTCGATCGTCCCTGGGCAAAGCAAGAGAACTCAGTCGATTCGATTACAGTCCTGAGTCGATTTGTCCATCAAGTACAGAAGTTGCTATTCAGCGTAAAGACATTTGTTGCTCGTTGTATGTAAATAAACCTCCATTTTCTTCAATACAAGTTAGTGATGTAATATATGTACGTCCGCCGACATTGTTATCAAATGAGAAATGAAAACTGTTAAAGTAATATGCCGCATGGATGCCTCTGTATTAGAGTGAAAAATATATTCCTTGCCAAGTTTAGCAGAGTAGTCATCACGGCAGAGCCGCACCCCTCGTAGCCACAAAGCGGCCTGTTTAGTGCAGTTTGTAAAACTACACAACAGATCTTAAATCGGCGTGTATCTGTGTGAAACAGAGACCACCCTGCAGTGTATCGTGCGAACCTTAAAACTGATCCTGGGGTTTTTGCGCTACACGCAGATGGAAACTACACTTAAAGATATTTAAAAAATAAAAAATCTACAGGCCGATCTCTCTCTCGACGTGGCAACACGAACAGCTTTCGCTTTTGATTTCTGTAGCTACGACGCCAGTTACATTCTGTAACCACGACAAATCTTTCCCCATGGCTGATCACATGCTGCAATCACGACACTGATGACATTCTGTAACATGACACTGATTACATATTCCCCCTGAACGAAGTCTAGTAGACTGTGCTCATACTGCAGCCTACACGAGATACCGTTTGTGTAGCCTGCATCCAGATTACCGTCCACAGCGGAGCTGTTTACACATTGTTTACTGAGTCGTAAAGGGGTTGTGGGTGGGGGGAATAGCCTGCCTGAAATTAAAGGATCCTCGCTAAGATCGGCCTGAGATTGGAAAACTATTTTTGAATGGAAAAGGCGGGAACAGCGTCGAAGAAGAAAGGAAGGAAACAAAAAAAGAGAAAATGCGGAAGTGGGAGGTTTGGAGGGACAGATAAAAAGAAATGAGGACAATCACACTAAGAAAAAAGACAATAAGCAGAGAGTGCAAAGAAAATAGTTTTTTAAAAAGTTCAGCAAATAAAAATATAGACACACAGGCGGCAAAAACATGGGATAAGCCGATAAGGGAATATGACAGAAAGGCTTTGGAGGACAGAGAAAGTGAATAACAAAGAAAAGAAGAAATTTTTTTAAGTCTAAAAAAGGATGAAAACAATATAAAACGTTGAGAAGATGAGAATATTAGAGGGGCAAGGGCACTTTTAAAAATAAATATCTAAAGAGATTTTGTGTCAGCTTGGTGGGAGAGAGGGGAAGAACAGGGCACCCTGGACGGACAGTGAACCAAATCTGTCCTCGCCACGAAGTGACGCCGCTGCTGCGGAGCCCTGCAACGACCACAGGGACAAGCGGCTTTGTGGCCGGACGGGCAGCTGGACGTGATGCAGGCCGCACAGAAATCATTATCGTACTGTGGCTCCGAGAACTGATTAACCTTTTTGTACCCATACGCCGTCTTCTGGATTCTCCCCCTCTCCCTGCTTCCCCCCACCCCCACTCTCCTTCCTTCCGGCAAGACACGTGACTATCATAGCGTCGGCGTTATTTGCGCGTTGGAGATGCCGGTGGTAGAAGACAGCACACAGACAGACCTTTCTTTTCTCGCCAAGAAGATGGCAAAGTTAGCGATTATGCGAGTATTTACTCACTCTATTTCTCTCAATCCCTCCCTGCCTTTTTCTTTCTCATTCCATTGTTCCTATCTTTCCTACTGCCAGTGACCCATCTCCCTTTCTATATAATTTTATACAGCTTTCCATCTTCAGCCATTGTTGACATTTTACCAGGTCCAGAGACTACCACTCAGAAAATCGATTTTAATTCTTTCCAAATGGCATCCGTCGTGTTTTGAAGTGAGAGGCATAAGGAAGATGTCACGGGGATGGGGGAGTAAGGGGGGGGGGTTGACATCACTGTACTGACTGAGCTGCTAGGATTGATTCTGATGGACTGACAGGAATAAATTTACTAAGACGCTTAAGTCACTGCTCAACTCACTGGCAGACTTATAAATATCTACAGATAAAAGATGAGGAGCCGACAAGTTTTACAGCTCTTTTTTCGGATGACCATGAGAACATTCGATCAGAGCAAATAATAATAATAATACCCACAGGACCAAAAGCTGACATTTATTTGTTACCCATAAAACTAGGAAACTATCAAAATAGTTTCTCACGCATTTCGCAGTGAAGGCTATATCCGTTAATCTTGACCTTAAGCACAAATTCCAATCTAATCTTCAACAGTTCTCTCACACAAGTCTACTAACAACGCAGTTTTATAAGATAAAATACTTATCGTGATTCTTGCCACTGCTACAGACAAACCAGAAATAATGCAATTAATATTTAATTAGACATATTATAGATTCAACTACGGCGTTTGCAGTTGCTTGATAATTGTTAAAATATTGTCTCAGACCAATGTTAAGCTCTAGCTTTGTGGCTTAGTGCAAACGAAAGCAAAAGACAACAAAAAGAAATTGTAGGAGCTAATAAACAGAAATATCTTCGCCCTTTGGTTTGGACATGATGTATCATACCGACATCTACATAAACCATCAATGCATGAAAATTTAAAAAAAAAATCACACAGGTAAAAACAGACGCTATAGAATTAATCTTAACTTTTCAGAATTTCTTCTAAACGTGTACATTCAGGATGATGATGACGATGAGGACGACGACGACGCGCCCGCTAAAGACAATTTCTTATTTCTAGAAAGAGATGAGCTGAATGTTTGTTTGTTGTTGATTTTTACATTATCTAAGCGAGTCGTAAATGCAGCAGCATGGATTTACTAACTGCGGGTCCAAAAGCTTCGACAGTCCGCTTGCAAGAAAGATGGAAAATGTGAACCGGCTTTTCGAGCGTCCTGAGATCTCAGAGCCCAGGATGGCTTATACTGGTGAAGACATGTATACAGGTTAGCCAGGCACTGAAAATAAAGAGAAGCCACCTTGTTCTCGATGCGTGGCCTACTGGAAGGAAGCTTGTAAAGTGTCAGCTCAATCGACAAAGCATGACAGGGCCGAAGTAAAACAAAGCTAGCAGCGTGATTCTGAATTCTCTGAAAACTAACACCTTCAACTCGACAAAGCCCATGAGAAAACTTGCAAACTAGCATTTTACAGAGGCTTCCAAAACTTGGCAAGACGCTGAGAATAATTCAGTTTCTTTTGTGACTACTTTTTGGAGCTTGGAAAGTATCTAAATCAAAGCTCTAATCCAAGACTCAATAAATCAAGGAAATTCATGTGATATATATATATATATAGTGAGAGACATATATGTGTTACCATCTACATAAGAAACAAAAATCAGTTAAATGCAACACAGTCAAACAGACATGCCTTGTAGGTCAAGCAGCAGTTCTCAAATCACAACCAACCTGAAAACTTTTTCAACGGTTGGTCCTCGATCACTGCACTTGCAGAAGCACACATACAAGACCCCCAAGAAGCCAGCATTGAAGCGCCAGGCAGAAACCCGCCAAACTCAACCTTGTGCTCATGGCATTCATCTTTATTTATATGTATCCCCCTCCGGCCGTGGGGTACGCCTCCTTGTTCTCCTGCATGCGCCTGATGTATCGGCCACAGCGTCAAAGGCAGCACTGGACGAGACGACCGTCAAACTCGAACTGCTGCTGATTAGAAGGAAAATCATTTTCGTGGCACACTCTGTGACCGGTCAGACGACTGGAGCACGCTGGAGTAGCCATTTCACAAGCACGGCCATTTGTGTGTCACGCCTCTTTGTACGCCCGGCTTTTGACACAAAAGAGTTCGCTTCACCCCTCACGTAGCCGGTAGCCTTGAGGTTCCACGCCATACAAAAATATAATAGAGCACCGCCATCTCAGAGATCTAGAAAAAGAACCCCGAACAAACTGATGTCCGCGAAAGGAAGGTCTGTCGCGCCGTAGTCGGTGTCCATAAAACTCGCCTGATGTTTACGCTTCCAGCTGACATGCCATAAACCTGGCTCTTGCGACTTACCCATTTTGGAGTCGTTTCGCACGGCCAGCATGACCCTGGAGGTGCACTCTTTGCTCGCCCCGTGTTTACTGCGTGTGGAGCAACTTTTTCTCGATTTTTTTCTTTCAAAACTTGCAAAAAAGTTTTAGCTTACAACTGCCTGTTCACAGACGATGACACTTGATACATGCTGTGATACTTATATACAAAGTATTCTAACAAATAATGCCAAAATATTACATCAATGGCCTATTTGAGACAGTGATTCAAACAACGTCCTCTTCTGGTGGAGGCAAATAGAAGTGCTGTACCGATCACTGATTCTAGCGGAAAGGCCTACAATGTTTCACAGGTGCTACATACATAACGGACGTGCTACGAAAAGCATGCATTTCGTATTCAATGGTCGTGATCGATATTGAAAAGGCCTCGGGTACGTTTCGAAACCAATCTGTGACGTTGGTGTTCTTGGCCTAACACGGAATACTCAAAATAAAATTAGATAATTCTCCTAAAAACAAGCAAGCTTCTTAACGTTTGGGTTTAATGCGCGCGCGTAGGTCTAAAGTGGTACAAGCTTTTATTAAATACTGGGTAAAACACAGTGCATGATGCTATTTCTCAGAATGTCGATGATTACCCCACCCTGAACTTTCGCTCAAGAGACATATGCCAACAAACATTACTATGCAAAGAAAGGTCAAATTCATGACGTCATGTTTGTACAAGTTACATCTGGTCCCAGCTCTCCCATTGGCTAAGGTCTTCCCCACATAAAAATATCCACGTGCAGCCCTGGCTTCTGTGTTGTTGACCTCTTTCTGTGCAGGGTGATGTTTGTAGGCGTGTATTGGAACGGTTTTTGTGGCATATTCATCCAAATATGAGGAAATAGTGTCTTTCAATTAGCTTTCCCAACTACTATTTTTTTTTAAAACTATCACATTAGAGTATTAGACCTTCAGTATTAAAACAGTCTTTCAAGAAGAGTCTTCTCACAAACACCAAGCAGCCATAAGAAGAAAGAGCTCCATACAATGATACAACGCTCCCAAGCGCAAGATGTCTGTTTTTGCACGCAAAGCAATGAATGACAATTTCAACGGACACTGTCGCTTCGCGCCTGGCCAAGAAACTCGTTCTGCGGTCACGCGCTCTTCCTTCACGCGGTCACGTCCAAAGGTCAGGGCAAAGATAGTACACTAAGATCCAACACTGTTATATAAAAGGTTGAAGCCAAGCGGCGGTCACGGGGCGGATGGTCCCCCCCCAACCTTTCGAGAAGTAAACATCGCTAGCCTCGGGCGTGCCGCCTTTGTTCTGACTATCGTGTACTGGCAACACACACACACACACACACACAGGCGCGCACGCTTTCATACTTTTCAGAAATAGAGCTTGTAAACATATTTCGAAGGTGCAACTTTTCTAATTTAGAAGAAAAACAAGAAAATAAAATAAAATGAAACGTTTAAAGTATACAATAGCATAGGTTTTGCAAGTAACTCAAATTGAACAGATTGTTTTAACACAAAGACATTATGGTTGTTACATATCTAAAACCTCTTTACACCCAGTGCCTTTGCAAAAATATAAAATATGTATACGTGTTGCAGTTTTAACATGTTTCTATTTTTCCTTGCGGAGGCTGCAGAGAAATGTCTATTGTTTTCTTTCAGTGCAAAGTGCAGCCTTATATTTAAAAACAATTGAGTAACAAGACTGTCTGGTTTGCATTTGCTGGAGGGACACATGAGCGAACTCGATTTCTGTTCAAAACGTTCCAGAAATCGAGCTCTCACTCGGTCCATGTGGAGGAGCTGTTCAGATTTTCTGAATATAATTTCAAGTTCCTCCACCAACGTTACCAGCTGAGATGTTGGGACTACTAGCCCATAGTTAGCATAGTAATTGACAACAGGGTCTCTCTTACAGTTCCTTCTTGTTTTCGAGTAATGATTTCTTTACATTCTGGACACACTTTCTTTTGGACCTTTTTAGCTATGTAAACAGAAAAGAGGTTTTCTAACCAGTCTTGGTTTAGTCTGCTGGTGTGGAAGAAATTTAACCTCATTAGTTCTGGGCAGATCGTCCCAGAGTTGAAGCAGGCTCGGTATAGCAATTTTCCATCCAATCATACATAGAAGCGGTCTGGATGAATTGCTTTTAAGCGTCGACAGCCATGACCAAGTTTCTTTCAAGAACTCTTATGTGACCCGACTTTTCCGAGATGGCATGACGCATAGTCTGCGTGCTAAACTTACTAATACTGTTGAACGCATTACACAGTTGATCAATGCGTTCAACAAAGAAAGCAGTCTCAGAGGCCTCTTTTGATAACACTTCCAAAGTTATCATCGTTGATCTTCCAGCTGCAACACTGTGCGATAAAACTTCTCTTCATCTTTCGGAAAAGAGAACAATCGAAAACCTTTAGTTCGAGAGTTGTGACAACTCGGCGCAGCGCACCATGACCCATCCGGCATCCTAGCGTCAACACCGATCGTCGGTACGGGGGCACATACGGGTCCGCGCGGCTTCACTTTCCCGGAGTGGTCAATCTTGGTGTAGGATCTTTGGTCAGGGTGGCTGACGCATCTTCAGCGATCGATACCCAGTTTCTTCAGTTTCTTGTATCCGCTCGGCCACAGGTGTAAATTTTCCGATGCCACGCGCGCCACGTATGCTCCACTTCCGGCGGCCGCCCTTTCAAGATTTGTTAACAGGGTTCATCTAGGGATGGGGAGTGTCAGGGAAACATCCTTCACAGTCGATGGCACAGATTTAAAAAAAAACCCGACTGTAACTAGGAGTTTGCTCGTCTTTACGAGGGGCTGCGACTACTGAAAAAAATAACCTCCCCTTCAAAACAAACAAACAAACAAGCTACAATGAAGCTAGCGACAAGACAAGTCTTGCATCTAACATTGTAAAATGGAAAAATAAAAGCATGGACTAATTGATGGAGATTTCAACACCAATGACTGAACTCACTAAGGAACGAACTTAACAAGACAGATGGAAGGAAAGAAAAGCCTTTCACGAAGTCAAAGGAGGTAGATGTTAACATAATAAATAAAAGGGTTGGTTGGAGGAGTTTTACGCCTGTCGGCAACAAGCAGCAATTGGAAGAATTATAAACGTCATTTCACCTTCACCTAAGAAAATTGGCTAAAGTGGTAACTTTAATCTAGAAAATCGACCTCGAGTGCCAGAGAGAAGACGACGGACAGGTAAGTTAGGGAGTATGTTATGGAGTGGGGTAATGGGGCTGGAAAAGAGTGGTGGTGCCGGTCATCGCATGAAACCTCCCGGTCATCACCGTACTCGCTCGGTGCGTGCCGGCTCAGCAAGCGAAAGTTTCTCACAGTGAACAACTCCACGAGGTTCCACCGTCATGGCCGGTTGTTTTGTCTCCTTCGAGCTTGGTCCCTGCAGAAAGAATACTCATGTGACGTTCCCTGCGTCACTGAACCTCAGCGTTCCCTGCATGTTACGCTACTTCCTCATTATGTCACGGCATGCATCTTTAATTAGAAACAAGGCTCTGGCTCCCTAACCGCCTATCCATCCACCCCATTCAATAGAAATGAGTGCCCCGTGGGTTAAGTCTTCATCATAACATGCACCGATGCACGCGTTCCGGATTAAACAATTTCGTCGTGTTTTCAAGTGCTACAAGGTCATGACACAGGCAAAAGTGCGAGAGAAACAAAACAAACAAAAATCCAACTCTGTTTCAAAATCATTGCGTGATGAAAATCGTCTTAGTTACCTGCGAGATGCCCTGCTCCTGAACGTAATCGCCCGACTTTCCGAAACACTGCACCTTAATATACCGACACGTGTCTGTCGAGGCAACAAAGATTTTATTTTCCATTTCGTTCTTTAAACAACAAAGAGCATAACTCCGCATTTGAAACATCATGGCCCTAAATTTCGCACTTGACCTTGGCCAGGCAGTTTTTTAAACTGATTTTTTCTTCTTTTTTGCTTATGTCAACAAACAAAGCTCTGACACATATCTCGGTTCACCCACTGGAGTGGTAGTTATGAAGCGACGGTAAGTCTTTGCCCTGGGGCAACATGGGAGATTCCAAAATCACAAAGCGGTGTCTAGACCCCGCAGAAGTCTTGTCCTTAAATAAAAACGCGAAGTAATGCCTGTGGGGTCTGGACATCGCTTTATAACTTCGGAAATAAGACGCTTTTCTCTGAGTTCCCCATTTTGCCCTGGGGAAACTACTTACCCTCACCTCATAACTACGGGCGCTGGCCTCTTGAATCGTCTTCACGCAGCATCATAAATTTTTTAAACGATAAAGGTAAAGAAAAAAATCGTAAATTTTTAAAAGATAAAGAAATAATAAATAATGCATGCAGGACATAACCCTTCGGAAGAAAAGAATCTAAAACTGAACAAAGCATGCCATTGTGAAACAGTTAAGTCGCTACGTCGAAGACCAGTGTTCAGTATACATGTTGTGTATTGTTCTCTCCGTTTATACCGCTTGCTGTTCCTGAGCTTATCATCACTTCCGCAAAAGTCAGAACGCGAGCCAGGGTTATTTCTTATGGTATTACTTACATCTACAGTAAACACTCAACACACAGTATCCCCGCGTCACCTTTGCATCGGGGTCAGGAGTGCCCGCGCACCCGCAGGTGAGGAGGTTGTTGAAAGTAGGAGCCGGAAATTTCGCAAGTGCATGAACTGTGCGTAGCACGCGGAGATAAATTAAAAAATAAAAAAGTGTTTTCTTGGGATTGACGGCGATGAAACAGAACGATAACATCAAACAAGAACTTGCACGCAGGAGAAACAATAACTGTAGCAGTTACAGCGGAGACTATTTTAATTGCTTACTTTCCTTGTAAACGAAAGCACCACAAAGAAATGAGCGGCACAACCAGAAGAAATATAGGTTATGCTAAACAAGAAACAGGATATGGAAAATGTGAAGGTAGCAAGCAGACTTTCAAATTGTTACAAGTTCACAAAAATGGGATAAGATGAAAAATAAAATTAAGAATGGGAAAAAACCGAAGAGAAATACAGTACATAACGAAGAAAGGTTGTGCGGTAACGAGTTGTAACGGGAAAGAATGGTGATAACTGCTTCTTATTTAAGCTTTCCCTAGCATCCGTGTGTTTTTTTTCTCTCCCCTATTCCAAGCTCGATCGATCTGTCGACACTGTCGTCAGCACCTACCCAGTGTCACAAGACTCGGCAACACAGCAACAGTCTCCTCCATTGGTCCCCAGCGCCATCTGTCGTTAAAAGAAGTCGATGTCGGAGCAACTGCTGGACATTCCTTGGCCAGCAGGCTGTTGCTTCGACTGTTGACAAGGTAATGATGAGACATGAGGAGAATGTTTCCAGCTGAATCTATTCACGAGTGCAACCGTTTGTTTAGAAAATACGAAGTAAATGTTACTTTGAAAACTGTTAGTGACGACACGAGTGTGCACTTGTGTTTTTAAAGTCAGAAAGAAACTGTGATGGGTGCAGCTGGACGTGGTTAAAGACAGACTGACCTCTTTTCACGCACGCAATGGTTTGACCAGCACGACTTTCCTCTAATCTAGGACCTTCGCTAGAAACGGTCATCGCTTTAATGTGATTACTTTCTCCTATCCGTCATCAATACAGGAAGGAAAGGTCACCCTCCACAGGAAAGAGGAAAAGTCACCCTCCACAGAAATGCAGGCCACGTTATTTGCTTGAAAAATATTTGGTGCAGCCCTAGCACCGCCTGCAGTGACGTCGAGCAGCCCGTTACTGAATCTTCCGCCTCACAGAACAGAAGCCTTTCTAGTGTCCAGCACACTTAAAAAAAAGTGGGGGGGGGAGAGCGGGTATCGTGCTCCGGGGTTTCCGTAGAATCACTACATAGTTTGGCGGCAGGGAGGTGAATTATGACAGCTACTTGTCTGATAACCGTGATACTTCGTCTGGATCTGACCAATGCCAGACTATGAAAAATAGAGTAAAACATAAATTATTGAAAAAAAAAACCGTGGGCACAAAACGGCATAGTTGTGTTCTGAGAAATGACTTACCCCTTTCATTACAATCACAACAGTATTCTCTCTCTCTCTCCTTAGTAAGGTAGAGGAAGGTGAACGCAGTAAAATCTCAGTTAACCTGAGATAAACAATTGTAGCTTCCACCGCACAGCTGGTCATCGGATGTCATGCGCAATCGAATGAACAACCTGTGGTTTCTCCTTCTTCTCCACCTTCGTTTCTCTGCTCTCAGAACGAGTCAGAAGACTGTGGTGAGACTGTAATGAGACTGTGGCGAGACCCGACAAACGGGGCCGTTCTTCCTCCAGTGTGCGACTTTCGCGGTGTAGAGACAAACTTTCCGAGCGTAACCGTCCGTGGCGATTAATGGGAGAGGAATATGGCGGTGACACGTGTATAGTACACCCCGGCTACACAGTGACAAAAAAGACGAGAACAAGAGAGAGAAAATGTAATGGCGAAATAAACACAAAATCAAAAAGTAGTGTCTTTGGGGGTTTCTGAAAAAAACAACAACTACAGAGTCGCAGGTGATCATCCCCGATAAATTATTATAGTTCGAATCGTCTGATATCGCAACCAGCAGAAACAGGTTACCGGTGTCAAGGAAACCTTTGGTGTCGGGGGGCTCACTGCTGGTCCGAAATCTAGTCTAAAGCATCGTGTGACATCCTTCTTCGCGAAGCCGAGCCGGTGTGCAGCTGCAAGCCGAGCTGCATGCGCTTATCTTCTGTAAGCTGATGAAAAAATTATGCTTGAGCGATGTTAAATACAGTTGTGACTTTCACATGACGTTGTTTAATCACATTAGCAACACCGAATCTCTACAGCAGTAGGTGCGCAGTTTGCGCTTCGTTATTTTGAGCTTTTTGACGCAGGTGAAAAACATGGAAAGATGGTGTTAACCCCCTTTCTCCCCTACCCCCACCTGCAGCTTTCCAGAGATTGTATAATAACCTTGTTCATACGACTGTGCAGCTGACAAATTATCGTCAAACATGGGTCGGTACAGCTCTAACAGCAAAACATCAACAGCTATAAATATGGTATGGAACAAGTGAATAGGAATAAACAGTTGGGTGGAAATTGCTCTCTTTAGCAACATGCACGTGTACCTATGACCTCAAGAGTTCAGAAGAGACCAAAACAAAAAAAAAAAATGAAAAAGCAGGAGAGTAGCAAAAAGTGTCCACGAGACTCACCTGTGGAGGTGAACAGTAACTGATGTCCGCCGCATCGACGTGCAGACCAAAAGAAAACAAAAACAAAAACAAAAACCTACATCCGAGTCGATCCCGAATCTTTCACTCACACACACACTGATGAAAATGAGTAGGGAGCAGTACGAGTGGGACTGGTCACACGGCAGCATCGCATATGCCAGCTGTAACTGGAATTGGCTGCCTCCACTCACTCGACACACACAGGTGCACATGGCAGGCCCGCCGACCCGCCACCCGCCCACAAGCCCCTTCCCTCCCTTCCCCCATCCTTTTAGTGAAACGGTGCGATTCAAGTGACGTTGTATATCTCTGTCTACGCCAGTGCTGTCGAGCCAAGCGACAGTGTCACTACACCTCTTGTCGTCATTGTCATCACCTACTGTACTAATGCCAACCAGCGGATTCTGGGGGTCCAGCCGAGTCTTTTTTTTTTTCTGCGGCGGCGGCGGCGGTGAAGGGGGAGGTGGGGAACACAGGCAATCCACATACCTGACACGGAATCGTTTGAAACCCATGGTAACAAAGTAAATCACACGCATTATAGAGGCTTTTTAAATTCCAAAATTTGTTTCTTGAATACTATTTGTGAAGATGTTTGCAAATTTTTCCATTTGTTTAACTATATGCGATTAGTGAAGAAAGCCAAGGACCTTATTCACGCAAGCGCCATCTTGGAACCAGAACGAGGCTTAGTGGGCCAGTGTAGTGGCTACTGAAGCATATTGGGACTGACCTATATATCAAAAGCTCTTTAATAATGGATTTGGAAAATCACACTTCACATTCAATTTTTCTATTCAATTAGTTTACTTGTAGAATAAAAATAAAAACAACAAAAAACTAGGCTATAGTTGTTGTGTTTTTTTGGGTTTTTTTGCAATGACCCCTCAAGTCCCCCGAACAAGAAACAAAATTATACCTACAGGCTAATTAAAGGATTTCCGACAGCTGACTGCTAGCTACTTTGTGACGAAACTGCGGGGAGAATGCCGGGGACTAAATCGCCCGAGGGTAAAGGGGATACCTTAGCTGTGGCTCGCCTCATTCCCGAGTTTCACACAGCCACCCTCTCACTCGCCGTCTCGCACGTCCACGTGCAAAACACAGACCACTATCTCTGCTCACGCGTGCACCCACACTGACAACACAGGTGTAAAGTATAAAACAAGTTATTATTCACACAATAGACAAAAAAATAGGCGAATAGAAATCAGTCAACTCTGATGTTAATAAAGTGGCCTGACAAGAAAGACCTGCACAAGATACTAATTAAAACAAGACTAATGCCATCATATTTAAGATATGTATACAAAAGGCAGTTTTCTCACGCACTGGTGCTGTTGCGACATCTGAGTTCAAACCAGGAGGACTGAATTTCCTCTCACGTCCCCACGACTGGGACACTCGCCAGCCTCGTGAGTGCCGGTGTCACGATCTATGGTTTAGCGACCACTTTGCCTCTCACAGTGCGCATGCGCAGGGGGGCGTTGTATAGTATTATAGCGTGCTAATATAGTACGCACAGACTGAGTTTTAATTAGTTTGAACGAAATGTGTTATGTGAAGTAATCGTTCGTCAGCTGTTATTGTCGTTTAGCGATACAAATGACCGATCGTACATAGAAGTCAAGGGAAGTAATTCAGTCGTTTTGACTCCTTAGACTTCATTCTTTATTTCCGCACTACATAATATACACAGTTACATAGCTTAAAATGCTCGCAAACCTTTCCAGAATATGACAAACCCGTCATGTGGTGGACATGATCTGTTGACCCCTGCGCCTGCGCACTGTGAGAGACAAAGTGGTCGCTTAGGCAAAGCCATAGATCGTGACACCGGCTTCTTCGTCAGACACAGAATCGCGCTGACCCACTCTGGCACTGCTGGTGGAGTCCCTGTTCGGTGCTTACAGTTGCCCCAGGCAACAACGACGTTGACGATGAAGGTGGGCTCTCTGACACACTGTCCCTAGCCCGCTTGCACTGCTGCTCACACCGGTTGCCCCAGGCAAGGGTCAGTAGCTGCTAGGCGACGGTTGTCCGGCACGGCTCCAGACGCCCAAGAAAACCAAGGAATGACGGATGAGGTATCCTGCTGGTCGCCACCACGACGGTTGCCCCAGGCAACGGATGGTGGCGTGCAGATACCGATCCCCACGGTGTATTCCCTTCTTGTGGTCTGCGAGGGCAGAGACCCTGGCCTTACACTTCACCGGTTCCGGACTGCAAGTCCCAGTAAGTAGCACGTCACGTTCACGGGGAACGGGCTTCCCTTTGACACGTTAACTGCCTGCAGCTGCTACGGACTCAGAGACGATAGTCCCTACTTGATCGATGGGAAAACGCCCCGACTAAACACCTACCCTAAGCTATATACCCAGCTACGTGACCCTCAAAACTAACTCTTCCCAGCCCTGACGCTATCGTGATATTACTAGCGAACTACAACCACCCGCGCTATTCTCTAAACTTCCAAAACCTACCCCCTATCCAAGGACCTAAATCACCCACATCCATTACAGCCGCCTGTCAAGACTTAAAATTGAACAGAATAGATTCACCTCCTGACCGCCTTCGATGATTGCTTGACTGACCGCTGTCCTCTATAATTATGCTCCCCTGGGTTCAGCCATGTTGTTCTGGCCTTAAACCCGGCTGATTCATGACACGCTTGTCTGTCTTAATCCTCAATGATCAAGAACTAGCAAATATGACAGTACCACGGGGGTTTTCACCAAAAGGCATTTATGTGTGGTGGTAGTTCTGTAGTGCAAATAAATCACGCTCTCCAAAACTTGTGAACACTCATCACCTAGACTGAAAAGTCGTTTCTCAGTCTCCCCAAAATTTTTAAAGTCCAAGCATTCAACGTCTTGCAAACAAAAGAACGAAATAGTATGGTCGTCAAGACATATCTGCCATCGTTTGTACAGAACGGCATACAGCAGTGCCTGTGCGATTTGATTTTCCTTGTGAAGCTCTTATAGCCATTCTTTTCGCAGCCATGATGCCCATGAGGCCTCGTTTTGGCAAGCCGGATGAGTTGCGTCGGCATAGGCTAAAGGTCCATCGATACAACTACTTAATCACCTGACGACCAGTCGCCGGTCAGCCTGGCTACAAACTGCATCGGGTCATCACACAGCGGCACACTAAAGTGGAAATGTCCAGGTGATTGTGACGGCGAATGCTAAACAGGTATCTATAAGAGAACCTCACAATCAAGCTTGATCAAAGGCCCTGAAAGCAGCATCCCAGGCGCAGATTTCAGTGTAAATCACTGTACATATCTTTGTATGTTAAACCTTACGATAGCTAAATTATTCAACGAAACCATCGTTTCCTTTTTTCAAACGGTGACATTTTTACAATTTGAGTGCTTATTCTAAATAAAGGAAAACATTAATTAATTAAACTGTCACTATTTAAAATGTATTGATATATGGTCTAAAACCATTTAAGTATACTGTCCCAACTCTTTATCTCCACATACCTGTCCACCACAAATGTTGGTCGAGAGACGACGATGGCAACATAAAGCGAGTATCCATAACTTCAGGTAGCTGTGGGGAAAAGTCCGTTCTTCCAAAAAAGTGTGGCTAAAGGCGGGATTGCCGCGATAACGAGTTGAAACTGTCTATACATATTCTATATAATTATATATATATATATTCCTTTTTTTTCACCTCGTAACGCCAGAGAGAATTTCGATCAGTAGATATGCGTGTTTGTCAGGTTTACATTTACATGTGTTAAAAAGAAAATTAGGTCCTCCAATAATCTAGTGGCGTAGGGGACAGTGAACAGAAAGTGGCTTAACGTATCTAAGGTACGGTGTGTGCAAGGTGAAGCCCACCATTCTCTTTCAGTGGAAACCTCTTTTTTCTCTCTCTCTCTGATCCCATTAACTGCTTCTAGCCGTTTGGTGGACACCATGAGTTGCAGGAAATTTGGTGTAGGCGCGCCACTTGAGCCTGTCCTGTGCCCCTTTCAGTATGTCATCCAACTGGTGGCCAGTCCACTCCTTGATGCTACTCAGCCACCTTTATCTCTGCTTGCCTCGTTAACATCCTCCATCCACCCGTCCCTGGAGGACTGTCTTGGGCAATGTGTCATGTCGAGCGACATGCCCGAACCAAACCAGCTTCCGCCTCTTGACTGTAACAAACAAAGCCTCCTGGGGACCAATCAGATGATGACCAGACAGCGAACGAATTAGTTTGACTTCTGTTCTCTGTGGGAGATATGAAGCGGTCTCCGAAGGCACTTCGTCTCGAATGCCTGGGTCCTTCTCTCTTTGTATCAACCAGAATGACCCAAGTTTCGCAGCCGTACAGCAAACTGAGAGGAACGAGGATTTTGTATAATGTATATATGTTCTTGAAGCTAAAACTCCTGATCTTGTTCAGCTGGCATTGCTGCTGTGATTCTTTGACGAATGTCCGCTTAGCAACTGCCATCCGTTTAGAGCGCCGCTCTCAGGTACTTGAAACTGTGCACCTCCTCAAGTTTCATTCCATTCAGCTGGATCTCTGTCTTTTCTTGTCCGACAGTGTTCGCCATTGTTTTACTTCCGTGCAGACGTCCATCCCATATGCGTTCGAGGCTATATGTGAGAGCCTGCAGCTCACCACTGCTGCCTGCCATCAGACCGATGTCGTCAGCAAAATGGAGGTTGCTTAGCGGTCTTCTTCTGATGGAGAGGTAAGGTGTTCAGGCAGAGTGTCTCTCCAGATAGATATTGAAAAGTACCGGGGATAGCGGACAACCTTGAGTTGACGGAATCCCACTGTCGTAGGAAAACGTGCTCCCAATTTTTCATTGTGTAGCACAAAACTCCCAGAATCGGAGCAAACCTTTGCCAGTGTCAGTGTATAAAAGTAATGTTCCATTTCCATAGGTTACTGAACAAGGCGAACTTTTTCCAGGGGCAAGGTGAGACTTTGACACTGTCAGACCTGTTAGTCTTTAGACACGCGTGCTCTTGTGATTGGCTTACAAAAGAAACCACGGCGCCGTACCGACGATAAAGCTCGGCAATGTCAAAAAGACATTGTCAAACATTGGACACGCTTGGCTTGGTAGGCCCCTAAAAAATGATGACCTGTTAGCCCCCGGCGAGATGGACATAACAAAAGCGAGGCAGAATCTGACACCACCAACGCGATGTATCGCCCATTTTATCATTTTGGCAACCATGACCGCTGAAATCTGCGTGCTTTTGTGTCCCGTAAGAGGTACGCACACACGCATTCACATAGATCACAGTTACATACGCACACATTCACATACATACATAGACTTGCAAACACACACATTGCGAAATCGCTTGGTAGATATCTCTCCTGCTTTATAAAATACTTAGTGGTAATATAATAATCATCATCATTGCAATGCCTTGACTGTGCCTGCTGCTCGGGCCTTTCTCAGCTTTTCACACACCACTGACCGGTGTTCAACAAGACTCAACTGTCTAACGTTCATACGCATATGCCAAGGTGCAGAACAGAGCGTTTTCATCGTTCTTTCATTCCGGCTGCTGCTAGATTTTTTAACAACGGTAGGCCTATTGGCTGACTTTTGACTTTATGCTCTGAGGATGGCTTTGTAGGCTTTATGATTCTGGTAGTTGTGTGGAATGTTTGTGTTAGTATGGGAATGCTGAAGTATGTGTAGTATTTTAGGAATTTGTTATTTGTATTATTTTTATATAGGCCCTTGCTGTCGACAAATGTATCTCCGCTGAGGACTAATAAATTTGTCTTGTCTTGTCTTGTCTATCTGAAGCTACTTCTCTGGAATTCTGGGTATTACGGGGAACAGTTTGTCCACTGGAAATACCTGCCGACACAAATGTTTGAACGAGGAGGACGAACACGACTCCGCAATGGCTTGCTTGAGTGGCTGATTCGCGGGGAGGAAAACACTTTGATATCCCGCCACGCGATTCTGTATACCTGGCTGTCAGCTACTTGTTATCGATCTCCCTAAATAGAGGGGAAGGGGATGAGCCGCGGTCCTGATCTTTTATGACGGGTTTAAAGTTCGCACTTTGTTTCAGGGCCAGAAGTCACAATCGGCAAACGCTTTTACAGTAAAATTGCGCTCGTGCCGAAACAGATTATCAAGAGTGCACTGCATTCGTCCATTGGCAGATAACTGCATAATAATACTTTCCGTATTACCCATGATCTTTATATACACTTCTGAGGGGTACGCTTATGAACATCAGGGGAGATATGACTGAGAGAAGAATACAGGACACATCCCAGACTCTACTTAATTCCTCCTACAACATTTCATTCTAGCTAGCCACTATAAGTGAAAAAGTCAAATAGTTACAAAGTCAAATAAAGCTTTTAATATTAATTATTAATGATTCCATGCCAATGAAACGCGAGAAGCATTCAAATGGAGGTCTGTGTTAAACCAGATAATAGCTTGTAGGGACTAGAAAATTAGAAATTAGACTCAATGAATTTCACTACAACGGAAAGTTAGAACGGATATAACATTAAACAGAGAGAGAGAGAGAAAAAAAAAGCTGAAACCAATTCTAGAATGACGTTTATAACTAGAATTTACATTTCAAAACTGAATTTCCCACATAGAATGGCACTGGTGTTAAATCTTTCCTTAAACTGGGAACCTATACCCTGTGTGCCCCACCCTCATGGACACCTGCTCTTGTCCTAACCTTTACCTGCCCTTGCTAGGCAGTAGCTGTGATGTCAACCACACTCATAGCCTTTGTCCTGACCTTGTTTTACTTGCATTTTGACCTCTCTTAAAGCAATATAATCGTATGGCCTAAGCTTTTATGCTGACCTAATCGTTAGTAATACCCTTATCTATCATTAGCCCTTAACATTAAAACAATAATTTACCTTTTCTACTCAGCGCATCTGCTGATGGTTTTATGTAAAGCTCTCTCTCTCTCTCTCTCTCTTTACTGGTAATAAGTTATGACCATCTGTTTTTGTTTCTGCCACAATCACTTACGTAGCTTCTCTGCTAACAAGTGTCACTACATTTCAGAGTGATGTACCAATAAAGAAACAAAAACGCTCGTGCAATACGTTTTAGAATTATGTTTTATGTTTCTGTAGAAATACTGTAAGCATGTCGATGGGTAAATGGTTTAGAGCTAGAATAACTTCAAAACGACGACGACGACGACGACGATGATGATGATGATGATGATGATGATGATGATGATGATGATGATGATGATGATGATGATGATGATTTATTTAGCACATTTCCACATCTAAAGTAGCAGGTTCAATACGCTTTAGGAAACCCATTTAAAGCAATATACAAAATATAGAAACAAAATGCACGCAGCATAGAGACAGACTAAAACATACCGGCACAAAATTAAAGAATACTTTTTTAAACCCCACCTCCATTCCTCTTAGGTGCGCGCACACATAAACACACCAAATAGACAGCAGAGCACAACACAAACGTCTGGGAAATATTAAAAGCATTAGTTGAGTAACCTGAAGGTAGACCAACCGAACAACAAGAAGCACCCGTAACTACCTTTGCAGACGACAACAAATGACATCAAAGGGAGTTATTGGCCCTAATGGAAGACACGCTGCCAGTAGAAATCCGTATCGACCGGCAAACTCATTCCAGGTCAGTCTGATTTATAGGTAGCTGCATTTAGCTGTCACATAATGAGACCCCAAGAGAGAGAGAGAGAGAAGGGAGGAAGAGGGGTGGGTGGGAGACAATCAGCTTCTGCAAATCAGATTTCAGTCTGCCTCTGTATCATTTGTTGTAGACATTACATATTTTTTTATTTTTTTTATTTTTTTTTTTTTTTTTGCCGGCGAACGAAGAAGGTAGCCTCAACCACGTACTGGCGATTCTCTGAAAGTTCAGCTAGCATTCTGTTCCCGGCATAAACTGACTGACCATTAGGGACGTTTGCCTCTCAAAGCTGCCATATCAAAGTTAATATCTCAGACGTGTAATCTTTTATCGAGGCAAACAATTAGGAGATTAAAAATTTCGCTCGTATCCAGTGCCAAGCGAAGTTTGAAAATCAGCATCGATAATGTTGAGACGGTGCACCACGTGACATGTTCATAAAGTAAAAGCGTTGGGGATTTTACTGTTTGTTTTGTTCGCTATACTTTGTCACGCCAACTTGTTTGTTAACTTAACACGCAGATTTGTGAACACTTTTTTTGTATAGCTTTTACTCGTGACGGCTCTGTGGTTATGCGGCGCTATCCCCTCGGCTTCTCACACTACCAGGAAACGTAATCCACTTAATTTCGCCGTTCATTTCACTGTGATGCGACGCGGAGCCAAAATGAAGCTTATTACGGCGCATGTCTGGAACTGCGTTTTATCACATTTCCTTTCTTATCCGGATCCAGAATAGCGCGAGTCGCAGAGACTTCGATTATGGGCGTCATAAAGCTATGCGCAATCTTTCACTTCCACCTCATGTCTCGAGATGCCTGAGAGCGGCCATTTTGATCAGCGTCTTTCTCAGATCTTGTCCTGGCTGTTCCCCCCCAGCCCCCCGCCCCACAACACTGCCCACGGTTTTCGGGAGATTGCTGCCCATTTCGACTACAGCTTGTTTCATGTCTACAGGCAGGTTGTCGACGTCGTGTCTGAAGTAATCAAGTGGAATGTACACGGAGGGAAATTCTAGAAGCAAACCATGGAAACTCGAGAAAGCGAACCTCCATCTCACCATTCCTGCTGGTTCCCGCATGTAAAATAAATAACTAAATTAATTAATTAATAAAAGACAGAGACACTGACAATGTGCAATGTTGCCACCCTGTATATGCCGAAATCCTTCAATAATACTTCAGGGCGTTTAGGCGAACGGTCTTAACTGGTGGAATTGCGCCGATGAAACGTTTAAATCGGTCAGCCGAGAAATTTACAAATCTTAACGGACGTCACGGATGAGGATAAACGTTCTTGTCTTCGAGTTTGTCAGCAGTCTGTAACGATTACGCTGCAATGTTATGTTCACAAAATAAGGCAGGTTACGTATACTTGCAAGGGGCAACCGGGGTGAGACAAACTGTCGTTCCTCATGCCCAAGTCATCATCTTGTGGACGGAAAAGTGCCCCTGCGAACGGTAACTCTTACTTACGAAATCAACATCAAAACACGTTCTCGTATGAAAACGTGTCGTGGTTTCTACGAATCAAATCTAAAGATTACAGTCCGTATATGTAACACACATAAAATTCTTCATCTTAAAGGTTCGGTGCGTTTTTCCAAGTCGCGGGTTAGAAACGTAACCTTGAACTGACAACTACAAGGTTGCCAGTGGCTTATCTACGATTTAGGAATTCTGTATGAACACGATGAACTGGCCACTTCCTTACACAACAGACTAACCCTGGCTGGCTGCCACGTATATATGTTAACTATAATAAACACATAATTATAAGCTTAACACATCAGTGTTTAAAAAGATGAAAGAATGTTTATCTCTAAACGTTCAAGAAATTCCGTTTCTACTTCTTTCTTTCTCACACATGCTAACTCTCTTTTTTTCTATTTCAATCTCTCTTTTTCTTTTTCTTTTCTCTCTCTCTCTCTATGGTATTTTACGCCAAGTCAGCAACTTAGGCAACATCGCGGCCAAGCAGGCGACCCCGTAAACAGGTGTAACATCCTGAGAAAGGCGTAAACAGGCATTGACCTCCTAGCGCACTAACTTGCCAGCTCAATGACTCGTAAAGCAAAACACCCCTGAGTCCTTTCCAGTGAGAGTTTCACTTGGAAGAACACAGGATCATCGGATATGCTACTGCACGCATTCAACTGTGACACACTTAATGGCGATGTTAAAGATCTAGTGGGGTGCAAAAGGTGTCATAACTAGATACAGCTTAGAATTAAGATACTACTACTGTCCAAATTAGTGTATATTCCTTTTCAAATCTTAAGATAAACTACAAACATCATGCCTTGAAAAAAGTCAACGGCAAAGATGCTAATATTGTTACTATTTGCGTTACTATGTTGTCAAGGCTTCAGACAATGGGAGGTCTGGGACCACATGTCAAACAGGCATATCTGTGGACAAACATGACGAAGAAATTCGTCCAGATGTTAGGAAAAAAAAGTATCTTTCCCTGAACTTGACCTGTTTATTAAGAATAAAATGACACCCCTCCCTCTAGACCTTTAACAGCAAGTGCTGCCGTACGTACACCACGGCTAACGTCACGGAAATCTGCGCACTGCGTCAAGAACAAGTGAACGATAAAAGAATGTCAAGGTCGCCTACGGGTCGGCAAATATCTGAGATGGTGAAGTGACGACAGGTCAGAGGGAAATCGCGATTATGGCTGGTAGTAGTGTCATTAAGCTTGTATCATGTTGAGGTCATTTCGCCGTAAAAAAAAAATGAAATAAAACATGAGCGCACCAACATCCTATCTTCTCCCCGCCTCCTCCCTCCCAACACACACACACACACACACCACCACCACCACACACCACACCACACCACACCCACATAGTCTAGCAGACGGAGGTAAAGATCGCGTGAGAGACGCACAGGCTGAAGCAGGATAACGTTACCTCCTTTACTAATTGTTCGTAAATTTTCGCGAAAATTTACGAACAATTCTACGAAAACGGCCATGTTATACATAAATACTAAGTGTCTAGAGCAAAAATAGCTTAAAACGAAGAGATACCAGATAGGACGAGATCAGTAACTCAGAGATGAACCAAACCTGGTTTCGCTCGATGCGCACTCGATGCCTTCAACACAGCATAAAAACGTACAAAGCTATACGTGATGTCAGCCTTTGTAGAAATCCATGTTCGATCTGAATGCTAAATAAGAATGGGACGAAAATATAAACTGCAGACCGGATGCCAAATTTGGACAGACAAAGGATCAGCCCCCTTTCGCACAACGGACCAATCCCCAGCCAGTTGCATCAAAAGTCTGTTAGTTTTTAGATGAGGTTTGCATCCTAGCGGGGCTTGAGACATTTTACAGGAAACAGCTGTCCATTAAATGAACGGAGCTCAAGACAAGCTTTAAATAGTATATGCATAACCTCAAACACGAAATCCGATCTGGGCCTGGTCGTATAGGCAATTTCCAGCGACAACAGACTAAAAGGTCGAGAGTCTTGAAAAGAAAGATCGGGTTTATAGAAATGAATCTATTCTTTAAAGCCCAACCCGATTTCTGAGCGAAAATCGTTGGAAACAGAGCACAAAGTATCACAAAAACATATTCCGGTGGTATTTTATGACAAAGAGGCATGAAAGATTTTATATTAATATTTTTCTCTCAAGCACACCTGTATTTGACGAGAAAACAGGAAGTGACGAAACGGAAGTATTTATAAAAATAGCGCCATCTGCACTAGCTGCCGTCGAAGAGAAAAGATGCAATCTTTGGTATAAGAAAACTGGCCAGGACACATTGTGCTGTTGCTGAATGTTCTCTTCGACACTCAGATGGAGTTAGTTTGTATTCATGAAGGAAATCTTAAAGATAATGGCAGCAGACGCCAGTGGATTAACTTTGTTCAGAGATGTGTATATGCAGATCTCTGCTTTGTTCAAACGTGTCGTGTGAGCTTCGTCCCCACACCGTACTGAAGAATTTGCTCAAAACATTTCAAAATCGATTGTTATCTAGTCATTTATACAGTACAAGAAAGTTTTCGACTTTCAGTAAACCGAAGAAATCTTATTCCTACAGCAGTGCTTAGTATACAAAAACACGAGCTATTAAAACGAACTACGACTTTTGGTAGATCAAGCACCAGATATGCAACATCGACAGTTTCTACACCATCTGGTCTACAAGTAACATCGTGTGACAGTCACAAACACAACATCAGTCGTATCTTTATCCAAAAAGCAACTGACAGTTGATGTGCGTGCTCGAAACAGCTAAAAAAAAGTGGTAAAAAGAATTGAGGGTGATAAACATTATAAAGAGCTTAATCGGGAACACGTGCGAGTATCAGTAAGTAAACAGAAAAATTTGCATGCAGCTAAATGAGGAAAAAATAAGTTTTACATCGATAAAGATGTTTCAGACTATCATTATATTTTTCATTGTAAAAAAAATCCTTATCAGCAGCCAGTTGTAACTATAAAATAAAAATGCAGTGCTTGAAAACATCAAATAAAAAAATTACAGGAGTTTCTCTCTAGACCATACAAATGATTAGAGTTGGGGTGGGGGAGTTGGTGTTTTACGCCGACCCAGCAACTAAGGCTACATCATGGCAAAGCAGCCAGCCCTGTACACAGATGTCACATTAAGAGAAAGAACAGCGTGCCCGAGACGAGATATAAACCCAGGGCAGTCAATCCTCCCTGTGACAGGCGCTAACCGTTGCGCCACCGGACCACCTCTAATGATTGGGGGAAAGAACTTAAAACATACGATGCAAGTGAACCAGCATCTCCAGCGATTAACTCCAGCCAGAAAATGGATACTGTTCCGAATATACGTCTGAAACATTATTTCCCTACCACCTAGTCGCGTAAACTCCACCCACCCGCGTTTTGGTGTTTAGCACAAACTACACATGAATATAGTCTTCCATTTATAAGTCTAGTGTCAAGCTTGAAACCAAGCCATTAGACCGACTCCTAGCTGCGGAATAAAAATGATTATTACTTTCTTAAAGGTCTTAAAAAAGTAACAGCTGGGGAAAAAATGCATTTTAAATTGCTGCCCTCACTGCACTAAACTTATAAAAAGTTTTTTGAAATATGTCAAAAATCGGCTTTGGGCGAAGTCGACTCAGCAAACTGTCTACATACTGACTTTATTTCATATTTTCCAATTTTAATGCACTACAGAACAGTAGAAAAGGCATTAACATTTTTAAATCGCTATCCTAACTACACTCGACTGTACAGGAAGTTTAATCTAAATGTGTTTTAGGGGCGGTCGACTCGGCACACTATCTTCACACTTTGGCAAACACCTCGAATACTGTCCCCCTAAAGGATGGTCAATCACACTCTTCTTTCTCAACGCTATAAAAAAAATCTTTCAGACTAGGAAATAAAAAGACGGTGACAGCATTTCCTAGATGTGTCAGTCTGGTAAGAATACCAAGAACTGATGATGCCAGTCGACTCACTCACCTCTGAAAAGGTTTTGTTTGGCTCCTGCACCGCTGTCGCCGTTATGTAGTTGCTGGCGCGGCGTAAAACAAACAGACGAACGAACCTGCACCGCTGCGTGTATCGTGTGTACCGTCAGAAGATCGGGAGGCAAACTGCACAAACCGTGCACATTCTTTTATCTCTTTGAACTACGAGACATGCAAAAGGGAAAGCGACTCAAATACAGGGAGACCACCCTAGCGCGAGATAAATCTTGATGGTTGATCAAAACTGCATGTTTTTTTTTCCAGAGGTCAACTAAGACATACAGAATAAACAAGAGGATCTGACATCTGCCTGCTATTTTTGGTTTGTTTTCATAATTATCTTGGGAAAAAAATCTAAGGCATTTAATTCCGTGTTATCGTGTCGTCTGGTTACGGGACTGCCTGCAGAGAACCTGTGGAAAACAGTCAGCTTGTTAATGTGTCACGGACTCTTATTTCTCCACCCACATTCTCAAGTTTGAATAGGACAGCCTATCCCGAAGCACATTGCAAAAGTACAACATATTCTCGGTTAAAATTATCAAACAAGTAAACCAGAAAGCTAGGCGTGCTGCATTTTGCCAATAAATGCGCATCACCTGAAATACTGAATATTGCATATACATATATCTTTTCATGTATGGTTGATCCTGACGCCGTGTCGGCAGAATGAGTACATACGGGACATTTGGTGACACATATCACGATGATACTGACGATAACAATGATGAAAATGATAATGATGAGAGAGAGAGATTGCAAGGGAAATTTAAAGAACGGTTTCAGTTTCAAACACTAGAGACTGTGTCATTAGCGGGACCTATTAGGGACTGAGGCATCTCAACATCAGCGTAACACACACACACATTTATAACCGGACCTTCATACGAGCAAACATTTATTTGGTTCCAAAAGTGATTTCTTAATCATCGTTACCAACGCTGTTTGAAGCAGATGTTGTGGTCTTTGTCTCAGAAAAGGCACACAGCTTTAGAGAGGAAGAAAAGAAAATACGCGTTTAATATTATTAATAAAATAAATTTCTTCTTAGCTTTAAGATTGACATCTCTTTTTTTTTAAATAAGATGAAATAAACCTGAAACATCTATGAGGGTGTAAGAGTGCCTGTTAATGACAGACAAATGCCTACCGGTGTGACAAGAGCATTGCGTTTCGAAATGCAAAACACCTTCCAGCCCTTCAGTGCCAGACATATAGGAGCCATTACACAACGAAACAGAACTTTGCTCACGGGAATGACTTGGAAAAAAAAAGAAAAAGAAAAGAAACTGTCCAGACATACGAGCAGACCAAATCTCATGAGTCCACTTCAAGAACCAATATATGTACGCACAGGGAACCAACTTTTAGAGTTTAGCCAGAGACTGGTGACGTGTGCTATTGAGGACGCCTCTTTCACATTCCAAGAAGCGGCAATCAAACTGAAAGCAGGCATTTTATGATTGCTGGCAAAACCCAGATGTGCAAGGTCCGTGCAGGGAAAGCAGTAAATGCAACTCTGAATGGCGAGCCGCAGACGAACGCGAAATTAAGCTCAAAACTGCTTGCAAATTAACAGAACACAGAGCTCTCATTAAATTGTTACAGAACATGTACTGCACAATTTTTAAATTAATTAAATTGTATGTAGATTGGCATGTGACCTAAATTTTAACCACTGACATCATCGAAGGCCGCAGACAGAGTGAGAATTTCAACATGTGAAAAGGAAACATTTGCACAATTCGTGCTTCTGTTTTGTAGCAGGACGCGTAAATGAAGTCTTGATCTCTTTCTAAAAACTCAGGTGACAACTTCGAAGCTTAAATGTCCGTACTTTGCAAAAAAAAAAAAAAAAAATCGCATAGTTTTTTTTTAACGAATATTCCTTTACCACGAATTACAGTCACTTATTTCAAACAAATTTTGCACGCAGATTAGCCTTGGATATCCATGCAGAGACTTATCGCTGTTCCCTCGTCGAGTAGTGACAATCAGAGCGACAGCGAGGTGACTCACATTCGCAGATTTTCTAACATGATGGATACGGAGAAAAGACACCTCTTTTCTGTCTTTTTTTTTTTTTTTTTTGAGTTGGGCAGGGGTATTGACAGATCTGTCTATGAGAACACGGCAGGTACTCCGAGCTCTGCGTTTTAGAAATCACGGGAGATCACGCGTAACGTTACGATTTTTAAAAATTGTCGTCTGCTTTCAGTTAGATCTGTTCAGCCGGCGATTTCACTAGGGTAAAGGCAGGTCAAAAGCTTAGTACCGACGCATAGCAGACGATGTTAAATGTCGGGAGTGCTGCCTCCACACGTGTTGCAGTGAGTACATGCGCTTTGAAACGAGTGGTTCAGTGGAAAATGAACACCGTTATGGCTGGCCTCCACTCACCCCCCCAAACTGTCGTCATGCGAAAGTGTGGATGTTACACATATTATATCAGAAACCTGTAGCAACTCATTCTCTATTCAGAGTGTTTCCTGCTTTTTGTGTGGCTTTTTAATTTTTACAATGTCATATTTATACCACTTGGAGGTTTTTGTCCCAAAACATTTTAAAATACTTTTTCTAGCCGTGATATAGCCTTAGTTGCTGGCACGGCGTTAAACAAAAACAAACAAACAAACAAACCTTCTTCTCAACATGAGAACACAACTGAACTCTGTTTTGAGACCATTATTATTATTATCAATTTGAGCTCGCCTTTGATGGTGGGCTAAAGCCCTGTATAAATTCACTTTATTCAAATGTTCGGGTGGGGAAGTCATAAGGAGATAACAAGAAAAAAGGCAAAGACAGCACCCACGCACACATATATGCCATGAAGAATAATACTCAAAGTCACACACACAGACGCAATGAGGCAACTCTTCACAGCGGGAACAGTTTTGCAACCGATGCGCTTCTCCAAACACCCACAATGGCAACGACCAAAATTTCTGCCCCAGCTGCCTGCTGCGACACATGCTGCCAGCTGATGACCCGTCCTAAGGCTTCGACAGTGCGATTCCCATTACCGTGGATCCTTCTCGCCTCGCTGCACGGACGGATGCGGCAACGCTAGGGCACCGGGCGCGCACACCACGCGCTCTGCTTCGGCACGAACGCTAGATGGCAGCGAAGAGAGGGAGGGTGCGCTGTCAGAAGCACAGGTGTTCCGCGATGCGCGGCTGTTCCGAAGCTTGCGTTTTATTGCATCGCCCGCGTGCGCATCTTCACTAGTGCCGCAAATTCTCGCACGCACCCTTGTGCGCCTGCTTTTAATCAGACGGGATGAGCAATAACTGACGACGAGGAGGATGAGTTAACGACAAAACACCACAACCCCCCCCCACACCTTTTTTTTTTTTTTGGCCAACCCCATCATCGTTTGGGTCTAATGTTAACATATATACAAATGCAGAAGCGGCGGAGATGCTGCGAGGGAAAACAAAAACATGATGGCAACATTATGACAAATATTCATTCACTCCAGTTCAGAAAAGACTATACAGCTGCTGATGACTAAAGTAAAAAAAAAAAAACTTAATAATTTTGAAATACAACAGGATTTTTAATATTGCTTTCATTATGATACAAAACAGACAATTAAAAATATTTTAGAGGTCTTCAGTGTAATATCGCACGTGCGGGCTTGACTGTTACTGCCGTGAATCTGACGCAATGATGTGGGGTTTTAAATGTTTCTTTGAAGACACACAAAACAAACATGGAACCGCTTCGTGCCGACATTCTATTTGTCTTGATTCTCATTTTTATTCAATTTCATTCTGCTTTCGTTCGTTCTCTTCTTTTCCCTCTTCTTCCTGCTTTGTTCACTGGACCTGCGCATGTTGATTAGCGTGAAGCTACAGTCAGTAGGCTTGATGACCACCTCTACCATCATAGGGTTGTTGTGAAAGAGGGCGATAGCCGCTAGGCTCGTCACTACGGGTTTATTAGTCTGGGTGGCGTCAGTGCATGATGGTTGGCTGGCTGATGATGTTTCACGCTAAGTAAGCAACTGATGCTATATCACGACTAATTAGTTCATCCTTGTAAACAACTGCAACGTCTATTACCTGTCCTCAAAGCAAGATCTAAACCCACGACCTAGGACTATTTCGGGAGGGAAATATATCCCGTCCAGATTTTAGTACAGTAATCTAGAAAGTGACCACAAGGAATGTTTGTGGGACAGGCAAGAAATTGTGTTCCATTACCTTGTTTTTCTATATTTTAACAAAGAATTCAGTCAATACGAATTACTTCCATCGACTGCTACAAATCCTACTATCATTTCTATTTTCTCGACCAACAGTCACTTCAGACTTAGTTTATTTTCCCGCAAACCGGTATCCGCGTTTTCAAATCGTTATCCGGGATTTTACCAAAGTGATCTCTCCCCTCTCTTACTGGAATAAGGTACTTGTGGTAATAGGTACAACAACATGTCGGATTCTCTCCTCTTTTTATCTCGCGAAAAGTCGCATATTGGTGTGACTGTGCGTGCGTGCGTGCGTGCGTGCGTGCGTGCGTGCGTACGTGCGTGCGTGCGTGCTTGCGTGCGTGATTTTATTTCAACTCTTGTCTATTACCCTGCTAAAATACAACCGAACTGTCCCTGTCTCGGCGACACTTATCGACTCCACTTACAAAAATCTGAAGTCATCGGCTGCTATCTCCCTTTACAGCTATCACCTTCCGTGTTGTGAACACACTTGACCATCACGCGCCTGGGCGCACATTAAGATACGTTTCTTACAGGCTTTATAATTAACATTCACTATTAACACTAAATTAACGAAGTTCCCTGTTTAGAAGACACTGTCTCAACAGTTTATTGTTTGTACTACACAAACACTTTTTGTATATCAATTTCTCTTACTTTTTATTTTCTTTTGTGTTTGATTGAATCCTTTTTCAGCGAGAACATGTTCACATTTTATCTTTAACACCTGTGCTGATTTATGGAAAGCGAACCATCTACAATCAAGACATATGACTAGATCCCGCCTTTTATTTATTTATTTTGCATACAATCGTGCAGTCACTTTTTTTCTTACAAAAATGGTCTCGAACAGACAAGCAGTGTCCTCGGGCGAACCGTAACCGACGTGTGCCCAGCCCCGAATCGACCGCTGACTGCACGCGGAAGTTTGATCATCACTTTTCGTCACCAGACGGCGCTACGACTTCACTTAGCCGTGTGACGTCAGAGATGCCGTTGGTGTTGACGGGCTTCCCGCTGCGCCTCGTGATTCCGTTAAGGAAATTACTTGCAAGGTGTAGGATTGGACACGTGTTGTCAATTATAAATGCACACGGAACAGCGAGGTGCGAGTCTGTGAAAACTGAAGAGTAAACAAGGATTTTTTTTTTCTATGCGCTATGTCGAGGGAATCCTCTCAAGACATTTTACCGTTAGTTTTCGGAAAAGGGCTACTGGCACCAATAAAGACCTGACTTAAATTGCAGCGAAAAGTGTGCGTGTGCGTGTGCCTACAAATCTATTAGTATCTCGTAATAGTATTGACTTAAACTTGCAAAAGGACGTTGCCCTAAGCAATATAAAGAAAGTTGAAGGGTTTACTCCAGACAATATGTCCTTCCTTACTGAGCAACAAACACACAAAGTGTATGGGAACATCGAAAGGCTGTCATGGCAGATTTCTTGATTCCCACCCCCCCTTAAAAAAAAAAAATCCCTGGAATACCATGACGAAGGAGATTTTTAAAAATGGAAAAGGCAGAAGGTTCCAAAAAGTCTGCAATAAAGTGATGACTACTCCCTCCCTATAACCGATCATGCAAAACATCAGTCGCAGATGCCCAACCTTATTGCCAACAACCATTAACCGGATCGTTCTGCACGGCAGACCGTCGTCAGCAGTGGTGGCCGCAGCTGGTGTCACGATCTCAGTTTTCTGCCCATTTCAAACTTTAACTGCGCAACTGGGATCGTGACAAAGAGGTGTGAATAGCGGACCAAAATCAATTAACTGTTAAAAACCGAAGAAGATGACGAACGCAGTAGCACTGTTGAAGTCAGCCATACGAGCGAGATTACAAACAAAACATACCGCTGCCACTTGTACACGACTGGGCATTATCATCGTTGACCAGTGACCAAATTGTTGCGTACAGTATATCCTTGTATGTGCCACTGCCACCTGCTTACAGGCCTGACCATCGGTGGGTTTTTTCCGGGTATTCCGGCTTCGTTCACTCTGTGTGTGCGTGCGTGCGTGCGTGCGTGCGTGTGGGAGTGTGTGTGTTGTCTGCAGGCTTGTTCATGAAGATGCATTTGATGCCCACCCTGAAAAGACGTGTGCATGAGCGCATGTATGTCAAGCCCCTTGAGCCCGCCTGGTACTAGGGAAAGGCGCTCTATAAATGCGCTGTTTTATTACTACAGCACAAAAAATAAGGTATTTTCGCAAATTCGTATGAACTCATTTCTGGTTCGTGTATTCAATTCCAGCTGTAAATAAGAGACCTCTACATCTGTAGTCCTTATTAGCAAAACTCATCCCAGATCGAACCATAGTCCCTGACAACATTTGCGAAAAGCCCCTGGGATGCCATCTCTGTTTCCGCCTCAGAGATAAAAGACCCGCTTTCTGTGTATATCTCCTGACTGAAATCAGCGCCGAAAACAGAGCAAACGTCCAATACACTGCACTGCGGTACTGATTACAGTAACTCTTTACTTGCAGGCTGAACCCCGTGTGCCTTCTTCAAAAGCTCCGGAAATTCAGAGCTATCCTGTTTCCCCGAAAATAAGACAGTGCCTTATATTAATTTTTTTTCCCAACGACGCGCTAGGTCTTATTTTCAGGGGATGTCTTATTTTTAGAAGAATCCACATTTATTGTTGAACAAAAAAATTAGCATTTATTATATATTGTACAGTAATAAGAAACATCGGGGTTGGCAGCAGGTGACGGTCTTCATGTCCTGCATGCAGCTGCTCTGACGGTGAAGGTAGGGGACAACGGCGGCGGGCTAAAAAGAATCACAGCTGCATGCTCTGATGTTCTGTACGGCAGGAATGCCTCCAAACAAAAACTTTGCTAGGTCTTACTTTCTGGGGAGGCCTTATATTTAGCAATTCAGCAAAACCTCTACTAGGTCTTATTTTCAGGGGAATTGTTATTTTCGGAGAAACATGGTAGAAAATTGGCCCTCTCTTACGTTGTCTGCACTGGCTACCCATCCGTTCTCGCATTCAGTAAAAACTGTCTGTGCTGTGTGTTACTTTCTTTGCAGGCTCCTGTCCTGACTACTTCTCTGAACTTTCTCTTTCTCTACCTCCCACCCAGACAAGTACACTCTGATTGATGACCGTACGCTAACTATCCATGACCCTGTCACCAGAACAACCACATATGGTCACAGGATTTTTACTGTGCTGCAAAACAGTGGAACTCTGTTCTATATCCGCCACCTATCTACCATCGAATCCATTAAACATGCATTAAAAACACATCTGTTTCATGAGCATTATTCCTATCAATTCACGTACTACCGTAAATTTCGGTCTATAGAGCGCACCTGTATATAAGCCGCACCCACTAAATTTTTAAAAATCTTTACTTTATTCTCAAATAAGCTGCAGCAACTCGATTGCATTTTTCAATGGCCAGGTCGATCCCCTTCAACTTGTAAGCTGCGTCGTTGGCATTTTATCTCGTTTTTGGCATGATGAGGGGATGTGCGTGTGCAAATGATTAGTTGTATGCGGCTTCGATTTAAAATAGGAATAGTTAACACTTTAACATAGAGCTCATCGAGAGAGAAGCTAAGAATAGACGAGGGCGTAATTCTCCTGGAATCGGAAAAATCGGTAAACAAGCTACATCGCTGTTTAAGCCGCGGGGTTTAAAGCTGGGGAAAAAGTCGCGGCTTATAATATGAAATTTACGATAGCCCCTGTCCACCGTCTAACCCTTTATTTTACTGTTTCTTTTTCCGCTTATTGACTAGTCCGCCTGGTCATCTTCCTCTACAGATTTACGAAACTCTCAATCCTTATTGTTTGTTCCCTACTCCCCTTTGCGTCTTCAAAGTTTGTCTTTTATTACTTGTCTGCACAGTTGTTTATCCTTCCGTCCTTCGTGTGCTGTCAAGTGTCCATGTCTCCTTTTTGTCTAAAGCAATGAGAGCATGGTGCTTATGAGCGTAATCACCCGCTATATAAATCATACATTCATTATTATTATTATTATTTCTACAATATTACCTACTGTTCATGACACCGCGTTTCCAAGATGGCGCTAGGATGACTTTTTCGTCAACATGATGAAAATCGGGCTCCTCAGGGCATTGCAGCCATTCTCTTAAGGGCTTGATGGATTAATCTTTCACACATATTGCCAGACATATTGAGCTGAACACAATAAGCGTTTGAAATAAAGTCCACGGAAAATCTGGGGGTAGGTCATTGCTACAGAACACGATCTCGGAATCCCGACGTATGAGAATCGTGACAATTTCAAATCTGTTATGAATAAAAAGAGAACAAGATTCCAGTACTGTTTAGAGTGAGAGAGACAGGCGGGGAGCGGGAGCAAGAAGATGTAATAATGGCTATTTTCCGCATGTTACTACTCATATGTCACAAACTTTTCTATAGTTACACAGAAAGTAATGAAAGATGCAGGTTTAAAAGGTAACCAGCCGCAATGTTACCTTCACACTGTGAATGAGTAGAGTGAGTGAGTGAGAGAGGTGCTCGGAAAAATGACAGAGAGAGAGGGGGGAGGAGTGGAAGGTGGCTAATAACTTCACCAAAAGTTCAACCTTCAAGACGTCTTTCTTCTTCGACACCCATGTATCTGAGACTTCTATCTCTGTGTGCCTACAATGTTTGCGCTTGCCCATGAAAATCTGCCATGTATATGTGTTCCTATCTCCATAAACATGTCTGTAAATCTCACACGTCCCGGGAGTGGGGAGGAACAGGCCCTAGAGACACTTTTATGGTCAAAATGAAGCCCAGGGCAGAACTGAAGGAGTGTTGTTACTATGTATTGTTTTTCGAACCATAAAACGGCCAGCAAATCACGTCGATCGTGTGAAGTTTATGGAGACTTTTACGTACGGAAGTGATGCATACGCTCACACAGGTGAGCCTGAGATCAGAAGCTAAAGCCAAATAGTGGAATTATGTTTCAAACAAAACGCATGCAGCACATACGTACTTTTACAGAACATCGAGCTGTCCTCATCACCACACATCTGTCCAAATACCGACAAGAGCCAGCATCTTTTCTGCGAAGATACGGGGTCCCTTTTTTTCGATTGAGAGCAGCCTCTCGCGGTGCTGCTGGCTAAACTACCATTGCTTCCCCCTTGATTCGCGTTACGACACTCGCGAACACAAGCTCACACGCTGGGGCTCAAGCACACGCGTTTTCGAGCGATATTTATTGGCGATCTATAATTATAACGTTCCGAGACATCGGTACCAGCCACTCATCCGTTATACCTTTTTGATGTCCACGGCAAATAAATCATATTAATTCCCTAGCATGACATGCACTGCTCTTGTCCTCAGCGCGTCGCCATGTGCTTAACCCCATCTTAAGCACCCTCACGGGGCTTTCTTAATGGGGTATATAATTTTCTGCCGAATATTCAGAGTGTCTGGAAAAATTTAACGTGTCGGATATAAAAATAAATGTCACGCAGTCGCATATACTTGCTAAGATGTCTAGGATGCAAACATTTTTTTCTAAAGATTTGGTAAAGCTCAGTAGAAGATGCTGTTTCCCCCAATTTTGGTTAAAATCGTGATGTCATGTTTGTACACAGATATGCATAATTAACACATGCTCCTCGCTCTCCCATTGGCTGAGGCCGTTATAACATAGACGTATCCATGAACAATCCTAACGTCTGTGCTGCTGAAATCTTTCTGTGGATGGTGATGTTGATAGAGGTGTATGTCAAGAACGGAAGGGGGAAAGTATTCACTCTGATTTGTGGAAATATCTTGCACTGATTTTCCTTCACTTAATTATTAGAAAAAAACTGCACCCCACTAATCCTTAAGAAGTAACGTGTTATGTACGCCAGTTCATTTTCCCTTAGTTGTTACAAAGACATGAAGCTTTTCTATGCCTATGGTAGATCAGCGAGCAATGCAGAGAACGTTTAATTTGCGGTCATTGACCCAGTCGGATGTGCATGTTGTTACAGGTCTTCTTTAGGAATGCATGTTAGAAGGCATTGTATAACAATGATCAGCTGAAATCGGAGATCGCTGACCCCAAACCCTGGCTTTTCGTAATACTCATTTCAACATTTAGTTTACAGTTTGTTGACAATTACACCGCAGAAGAGTTCGCAGAAGAAAACAACCTGGTTCACCTGTTAGCACAGCATGAACGTGCCTACAGACATGAAACAGTGTATAAGCTAAAGCAGCTATAGTCACGCACATTGGAGCTCTTATGCCAGGGATAGGCATGATTGTTGTTATTATTTTGTGAATATTGTTTGGTGCTTTAGAGGGCGCCAGGTGCCAGTAGCAACACCTCATTGCGCGCTATCTGGATAGTTCACGCGTGTCAGTTTTAATTTAGCCTATGAGATAGCATAGTAGAGCTAACTACTTCGCTTTTACCTTCCAGGCAGCGCTAGGAAAGGTGTTGTGCAGCAGGTCCATAGCGAGAGAGTTTGAGATGCGAGACGCGTAGGGAGACGTGCGTCAACGGGAACGGCGCGCCTATAAGCTTGAGAAAGCGATTGGCTGGCTTTTGTAAAAGTGATGACGTAGGGCGCAAGTTCCCGTGACGCTACACGTTGCCGCTCCCGCACGCGTGGCACGAGCGCTGAATCTTAAACTTTGTTATTATTAATAAAGACACCACAATGCCCACTATGGTAGTCTAACGGAAAATGAACACAACGTGAATTAACTGTTGCATACCTCGGCCGTCGAGTAGTCCCGGCCAGGAAAAGGCATGGCCCCGTTTTTACGTTCTGCAGCGTCTCAACTGACGGCCGGCACTTTGTCTCATTAACGTATCCTCAACTAAGTCTCGCTCGGCTTGGTGCTGTCCCGAAGACTCTGCCCACGGCGCTCCAATCAATTGTCTGTAATTGTTGTTGTCTCAAATCAGTCTATAAACTCTTACGACAATGGGGCATTCACTTAAGGCCTCAGCTCCAGCTCGTCATCTCAGCAAAATTACACAGATCCTGTTACTTACTCCAGCATCTAACTGTTCATGGTTTGTAAGCCAGAGGCACTTCAAAAACTGCCGGGCCGTCACGCACCATGCCCAGCGCTCCGCGATGTCACGTGACCCGCCGCTTGGACGTTATTGCGGCCATTCTGCGGCCAACCGTGCACGTCAGGAGTAAGTGGATCTGGCACAAGCCAGGAGTGACCCACGAAGAGACTTAAGTATCTCTTAACCGTACTCGTCTCCGGTAAAGACGTTTGGTTGCAGAACTGGATTCAAAGAAACAAGATTCTCTTGTGTCTGCGGCATTCCCATGTCACCAGCTCATTCCTTGAGCATAAAATGCCTCAGAGGTTACCCATTTATAAGGCATGTCTTGTCTAGCACTAGGTGTGGCCCCGGCCTTCTACAAAACCAAAATAAGCAGACATCCTCTCAAGGGACGAACTTTTTTAACGCGTGTCCATGGAGCTATTGCACAGGGAAGTCCCTCTCGAGCCCAAAACCCATTAGGGTGCTGCCAGAGTGTGCAAAGCACGTGTGTTTACATGTGCACAGGCTTTTTCTCCAACACAAGATAAAAGTCAAGGCGCTTTTAAAATTTACTTACATTTTTTTGTGCCGATTACTAGCAGCTGTTCACCAGAGACTTGGTCCGCTGTAGCAGGTAAATCTCTCAGCGAGAACTGTTTTTCATAAAAATGCTGATACCTTCTGATTGCATTTCTTCACAAAAGGATGAAAGGAAAAAAGAGCCAGTAACTCTTCTTTGCGAAAGCGATAACCTTCCTCAACCCTGCCATAGCTCATGTCAGGCCCAGTACTAGCTGAGCGTGTCCTTTTTGCAGCCTGTGAGGCAGTGTCTGTGTCTGTGATAGAAAGGGAGTGTGGAAGAGAAAGCAGGGGTAGTGTGTATGTGTGTGTATATGTATAAGATAGGTCTGATTATTCTTTATTTGGTTTTGTTTCTTCCATCATGGTCATATTCCGAGTGCAGTGTCACATGACCAATAAAGTAATTCTTATTATTCTTATTTTGCTCTAAACTTACGAATAAAATAATAGCAATTACAAATATGCAAAACGCAGACAGCACACAGTAAAATGTTACAGAAAATTGCGATATAATAATACAGGTTTTAGAGACCCACGGACTCTGTGGTCCTTCTCTTCAAGACTTCCCAGTGGCGTAGCAGCCAGGCGGGCAAAGAAAAAGAATGTGAACGTCGTTCACTGTCAGCATGGAGTTTGCCCCCTTCTCCCAAAACCGACCATCTTCCTATGCCATTGTTTCTTTTACCCGACTAAGGTCCGAGAAGCGTGTAGTGACTTTATCCACGTTGGATAACAAAGTGGAAAATTATATAATATATATATATATAAGTCAAAGAAAGGAAAGCTGGGAAATCTCTCTGGCATTAGTTTGAGACAAAGAATAGGGTAGACATTCCTAAACAAAAGCAGACAGTGGAAACAGGACAAGCTGGACATCTTGGTCACACTCTTTGCACGCCTGTACTCGTGCCTATAATGGATGCGTCGTATTTTTGACTGGATCTTCCCTCTGGAATCGTTTTCCACTGCCCGTGCACTCAGGAGTCTAAAACCAGACACGAACATAAACGCAAACAAGCATGCTGTCTTCTAGAAAGAAAACTGGATGCTCATGTAGCAATTGCGGTTAAAGTGATAAAAAAAGAAGATATGAAACGACTCCCGAGGAAGAAAAAACATTACCCACTCCAGCATGAACTGCTGCCAGAGCTTAGATATTTCCTAGGGAAGAAGAATTAGTCCAAGTAGACGAGCTGGGAAGATAATCACACCTCGGCTGTGAGAAATGTTTAGATCAACGCAAGCAATGAACTCCAGACGCGCTGAAGTGAACACAGAGGTAGTATCGTGCTTTCTCGCACCTATCGAGGACAGCGGTACGGTAAACACCTGCCATCAACACTCTGTTAAAAGCTGAAAATAATGAACGAGTAGCGTGCACGTGATGATTTCCTTCTGCAGCTTGTTGTACCAACATTGGGGTAGGGGGTGTAAACAATTTCGCTCTGATGTGTAACATGTTTACTTACTATATGTATCTAGACTGTTTTTTTCCCCATTCTCTCTCCCCACAAGAAAACCGATGATTGGTTCTCTATGACAGAGGCCCCTGCCTTCAACGCACACGAATTTTCATCCGACTTCAGTTGTTTTATAACAGTGTTATACGCACAATAAACATATACTGACGACTGACGAGTTTAATAAATACGTGCAAGTACAATTATGTGGGAAACTTCCAATATAAATTGTAACTTTGTTAATGACACCAATGCATTTCACATGGAAATTCTCCCGCCCCCTTTAAACAAATAATCCAGAAGTATGCAGCAGTGGTTGAACGTCAAGTCAGTCACTGACAATGCCTTCCTTATGGTGTACAAGTGAATATGGTTTTATACTCACCGGACACAATGAACGATAAATGTGACAAGGGGCCAGATCATAAACGGCCGAGCTGAGGGGAAGCCGATGTTCCAAAGAATAAGCCAATGCGGATGAAAAAGGGGATTAGTTGCAGTGGCAAGGACCCCCGAAGAACGACCGGCACCAAGGATTATGGCCGGCTGCTTATGACAACGAAATGTGATAACTTTTTCTTACCTTACCGTCGCCACACACCTTCGCCTCTACGTCAGCTCCGTCACATTCTTCTGGTCGGGTCAAAAGCCATCGCGTTTAGCTCCCTCTCACACATGTCTCACTCAACGATCTACGAAGTGTATTGCACGGGCTGTCCACTTGACATGTCAACAGCTATTGGCTCCGAGACAGCCAGGCTGTTCCAAGTCACAGTAACGGATTTAGTCTCGGCTCATCGTTTCTACTAGTGACTGTGTGTGTGTGTGTGTGTGCAGCCCCGACTCGTTATCTCGCCATCATTTGTCCTAAACAAATGTTGGGTAAGAAGCATGGGTGGCAACATTAAAGAGGGTATGTGATCCATTTCGGAGTAAAAAGAAGTTAATTCTACTACCAGGAAAGAAATGAAGGGAGGGTGAGTGCCGAACCACAGAGGAAATGTCACGGGGTGACAGCAAAAAGACCTTACAACTATTGAAGACACTTTCGAAGACAGGTCAACAAGATCTTATCAACGAAGAAAGCAAAAGCAACCTTCTATCAGAAAGCGCTGTTTTACTCAACCGATGGACTAAATATTTCAAAGACATGTACAGCTAAAGACAACATCCTTCCTAACAACCAGAGTGGAACCAGCGAACCTGCAGACTTACCAGTCCTAGGGTAAAGAGGTCGAAAGAGCGGTACGGAGTCTGAAGGGAGGAAAGTCCCCTGGCGCTTACAACGTCCCAGCTAAGCTGCTCAAGAAGGATGGGGATGAAGCAACAATGGCCTCAATGTTTTGTGCAAACGAGTCTGAGAATGCAAATGGGGGCTGTCACCAAGCACCAAACCATGCCAGAAGCAAAGAACAACAAACCCAATCAGCCACCCAACCAAAGTCATGCTGAAATTAATAATAGAATCACATTAACACCACCACTGCGGAACTGGTAGCAGAAGAACATGCTAGCTTCAGATTAGGTAGGATCACAGTTAAGCAAATCTTCAACTGCCGCATCCTTATAGAGAAGCATTTTCAGCATCACCGGGACCTCTATCACAACTTTATAGACTTCAAGAAGGCTTTTGACAGTCTTTCACAATGGGGTATGGCATATGATGCGGTCAAAGAGGGTCTCCTCCAAGTCATCGAAGCGCTGTATTATAGTTCAACGAGCACTGCTGGACAACCAAATGGAAGCTTTCTTTCATACATCAGTAGGGGTCCGTCACGGGTACCTCATACCACCTGTGCTATTCAACATCTTGGAGAACATCATGCGTGAAACCCTCCACCAGCATCACACTTCCACAGATGTAAGGCCGAATTGCAGCCTCCACTTTGCAGACGACCTCGATTTGATAGCAGGCAATAACTGTAAGACCTTATAAAAAAAACTGACACACAGTTCGAACGCATCTTTAAATAAGACCAGCGCTGATAAGAATAAACCTATGGTCACTGGTAACGGCAAGGCGGATAACTTCATGAGCGGAATACGGCTCAAAGAGGTTAACACCTTTAAGTACTTGGGAGCCACCCTCTCCAAAGACGGCGGCTCCACGATAGATATCGCGACAGCAACTGCGCCGATGGCTTGGTAGGCCAGGGTCTGGCGTAGCCGTAACATCAATTTTACTACAAAGTACTAGCAGTATAGATCCTGCTTTACGCATGTGAAACATGAACTCTGATACAGAGAGGAGAATCTAGGCATTCAAGAGCAAGTTCCTGTTGAGGTTGCTCCAGATCTCGTACAGGGAATATAAAACCAATCCTTTTTTACGAAACATGGTCGCCACACTCGCCGGACACCAGGAACCCTCCTCCCTACTTACAACAATCAAGCGGCACAACATTTCGACACTGCCAAAGACTGTCCTTCAAGGTACCTTGGAGTGTGGTCAACGCCGTGGTAGCCTAATGAAAAACTGGCTTATGAACGTGGAGTGAACTGGTCATCCTGCGCAGGACCTGCTCGCCCAACACAAGTGTAAATGGCGGGTCTTGTCAGCTGCCGCATCTTTCCATCTCCCCCACCGACGGTATCAGTCATGGGACAAATGACTGACGATATAATCCAAACTAATTAGAACCATTGAGGAATGTCCATTCTGCCAGTGTGGCCAGATAACGGGTGGCAAAATAACGAGCTGAGATTGAAGTATCAGATATAATATTATCTGGCATAATGTAATTTGGAGACTATATTCAAACACTTTACATACAGGATTCAGCAAATTTGACAGACAATATTCCCAGGCAAATATATTTAACACATTTCAAAATATTTATTACATAAATTACATAACTGTAATCATAATTCAATATCAGTATTTTCAAAGTTCAATCGTCATTTTTTTCTGAAACTTGTATACACATTCTATACATATATACACATGCATACCTATGGAATCATTATATTCAGACCTATAGGCAGATAGATGCATGCAAGACAAAGAGACGCTTGCTGGCATATTGTACAGTCTCTTTAATTTAATGTGAGAGAACACTGCTGTCTCATTCTCTAACATTCTAACTGCTTTCTTACCAAAAACACATAATAATAATAAAAACAAACAAACAGGAAAGCGAAGAACTGCTTTCTTCTACTTAATAATCTTGTTGGCATATTGTGACATAGCCCATCAGATTCAAAGAGGAGCTTTAAAAGTCAAGCAGGATGCAGTTTGTTTCGATTTTTGTTTCCGTTTTTTGATGACTGAGTAACGCACACCACAAGATACTATTTCCCCAAATCTGGGTGAATAACCCTAATTTGTTCTTAAGGCACATACTGATAGACATCACCATGAACAAAAAGAGGTCGAAGTAAATAGATAAGCCTAATTAACAGATGGGTCAAGCTCTCCCATTGGCTGTGGCCTTGACAACTTAAACCTATCCTTGTACAATCTTGATGTCTGTGTTGTTGACCTCTTTTTGTGTATGATGTTTGTAGGCTTTTATCTCAAGAATGGATGGAGGTATGTTCACCCAGATTTGGGGAAATCGTATCTTGCGCTTTACCATACCATTAAAAATGTAGATCTTTGAGCAAATATTCTAATCACCAGAACAAAAATGACAATGTCAAACATGTTTATTGCATGGTGTGCTCTCACTTGCATGCTGCACAGGAGAAGGCATGAGGTGAAACTGAAATGATTGTGTGGAAACATCTCTAGATCACATATTGCTTTGCCAAGGCTCTGAGAAATTTGGTCTTGCGGACATGGGTAGCCCGGCGCTGTATTTCCTCGGGGTTATTACTGTTCAGGTCCATCTGACTTAGCGCTCGTTGCTGCACACACAATGTTCAAGGTGAAGAAAGAAAACTTACAGAGCAACTGGTGAACCTGTATTAAATTCTTTAGTCATTAACTTTGATTAACAAATTAACAAATTATTGTAATGTTTTGTAAGTGTGCTGTTTAATTAACTCTTATTTACCAAGGTATTAGATAACAGGAGAACATAGCATCTGACTTTACAAAGCCATGTTCATTTCTCTGTAAAACCATGGGGCTGAAAGACAAACACATTAGATGAAAGTGGACATAAGACAGGGTGGTGCAAATGTTAACGATAAAGATGTTGGAGTGGATGCAAACAGTAATGAGGAAGAGAGTGTGTATGGGTGGGTGTGTGTTCATACATGTATAAATTATATATACTTACTGCACACTGGCGTTTATCTGTCTCACCTCGTTTTGTATGTAGGTCTAGTGTTGACTTAAGGATAACACAATAGCATTTCTGACATATACCTTAACCACCAACTTTAATAAGGCTTTTCTAAAATGAATAAAAATCCCTTAACATTATGCTTTTTATATGACAATGTATCTAAAATATAATTAATATTCATATATTTCTGATAGAAGTTCTTGAAAAAGTTGAACAATGAATGTTCATGCATGTATGTGTTAAATGCATGCATCCTGGAAAGAACCTGGCAAATGGTGGAGACATCAACAACTATGCAGCTAAATATATTCAAACATCAGTAAACCATCATACATGCTTAATACTTTCAAAGAATGCTTGTCAGAAGATAAGGATACGGACTAAGAACTCTAGAATGGTTATGTCCCATATACAGGAGTAGTATGCATCCATAGCATCGTGAGTGTTACGCTCTTGCAATGCTTTAAAAGCTGCACTGTAGTCTGTCTCATCCAGAAACTGGCACAGCACAGCCACCTGGGTGTGGCACTGAAGGTATCCACAACACTTGATCATTCGTCTGTACACCTGTTTTCATAGTTTGATTAGTGGGATGAGTGGCAATGCTTTGTAATAATCACCATGCAGAATGTTGTAACTTTAAGGTATACAAGCGGACATTATCAGATATTTGTCACACAATGAAACTGAAGAAAATGCACTAATAATCATATGAATAGCATCTATAAGACACTACAATGCAATACAAATGTTATTAATAAAAAGAGAAAGAAAATGTCTGGGCTAAAACAGCACAAGTATGCTGGCATAAAATAAAAGTATCATTGGTAAAGAAAATGCACGCATATACAAGAATTAATCTTGACACAACTGCTAATTCCTAATATACCTTTTAAAAAGGTGTTTTTGATAACACACTCCAGAAAGCAAATTTCCACACACCTGATCATCATACAGAGTACGTGGAACAGGTGTAGAGAAGAAGTCTGTTGCTACAACACCTGCCTCTAGGTAAAATTTGATTGCTGTTGAAAATTGCCCCTCAGCTGATAAATGATAAAAAGACATGATTATTATATTTTTTCCCCATTTCACATTGCAAACTCATCTCCAAACTAAACAAAAAATATCACAGGAAACACATGTAGAATAGAAAAGATCAAAAAGAACATTCAGAACAATGTTGCAGAAAATAGAAAAGGGAACACCCACTCCAGTTAGTTAGTTAATTGTTGTTTTATGCCAAGTCAGCAACTAAGGCTATCTCATGGCAAAAACAATGTACATGACTATTCACAGGTTGATATAAAGAAATTGTACAAGTCTAGGGATTTCTCTTTTCTTAGTTTTATAAAATAACAGTTTTTAACACATAAGTTCTATCATATCAGGTGAAACATCTGAATGGACTTTACATATGCCAGGATTGATTTGGAAGAGTGTTTGGCATAAAGGTCAGCAAGAGTCTGTGCTGTAAAATAGTTTTGACGAATTGTAGCTAGTTTTGAACAGGAGATGAGCAAATGTTCTATGGTTAGGGGGTCTTTACACCAAGGACAAAGTGGGGGGTTTTCTCCTGCAAGCAAAAATCCGTGAGTGATAAATGAGTGTCCAGCTTTTAGTCTATTTATAACCACTTTTTCTCGTTGGTTTAGAAATTTTGTGTTATACAGTCTGCTAGTTTTGGAAAAACAGCGTGAAGTTTGTTGTGCTTCATGGAGTCCCAATGAAGCTGCCAAAGTTGTGAGATATACATTTTAACAGAAGCGTACCAATCTGAGGAAATGAAAATCCTTTATAAAATATAATTTAGTTTAATTTAATTTAATTTATAATTATATTTTAATATAATTTCAGAAAATATAATTCTTTTACCACTCCAGGAAATGAAATAGGAAAAGGAGCATAAAAAGAAGAATTTAATTTTTTTTCTTTACGGAAACCATTGGAAATATAATATTAGGAGTTCCAACCATACATTGCTGGCTCCATCTCAAAGACATGCAAAACGGTGACCGGACACTTAATCCCCGGACAGTTAATCCCCTAGACACTTAATCCCCAAATCGCAACACAACACTCAAAACTGCTATTTTGTGAACTATAAATATTATAACCGTAAGAGAAATGTGTCGCATGGTAACTCTGGGTAACTTTTGTAGGACTGGGATGTTATAAATGTTGAAGTTAAGTATTATTTGAATTTGAATTAAATTTTTCCTTCACTTCATAATTTTTTTAGTTGAAATTTCATTTTGAGGATTAAGTGTCTGGGGATTAAGTGTCTGGGGATGAAGTGTCCGGGGATGAAGTGTCCGGGGATTAAGTGTCTGGGATTCATGCAAAACTGCCTTCAGATGTGCAAACAAAAAACCCCCATAAATTTATCTGACTTACCGAAGGCAATATCAGCTTGTGAACGCAGCCAAGAAGAATTTGCAGGATTTACTTTCAAAGCATGAGTCATCAATGTCTTTAACGTATCTTCCACTGCTTGGACATTCATGAGATTCATGCTACCATCAGAGGAGAGGAAAAAAACCTAATGGTGAACATTTATCACTTGAAACTTCTAGCAAAAAAGCACGCATGCATGAGCATTTGCACAGCATATTATGGATGCAAAAAATATTTATAAAAGAAAGGTATCAATCTCCATGATACAACAGTCAATTTTTAGAAATATAACTAGCACAGTTGTGAAGACTAAAATATATCAAAAGTTAATTCAATTGCTAGGCACTATGTGCTTCTGATCTAATATAGCTATAAATCACATAACAAAAGTTATAGTTAATTTACCCATTGACAGCTGTAGGCCATAATTGAATGTACTCGGTGTTGATCTCACTTGTAACATCATCCTGTAGCAGTATACAAAGTAGCAACCATCAGTAGTCTTGCTGCAAGCTTTCACATATCATCAAAATTTACACAAATTTAAGTAGTTTTATCTGTGAATCAAACACATTTAAAAAAAAGCTGCAATGCACTATATCTGTATGATTTTTAACATAAGATTTCACCTTAATGAAAGCATCTGACCACAAAAGGGGTTTTAAGCACTAAGTGCGCTCTCTCGATGAGTGTGAATATGCACTATAAAAATCTTCATTATTATTTATTATTATTATTAATTCAAAGCTTCTGTTTGCAGATCATTACTAATCTTAGTAATTTTTCCACCATATTTCTTAAGGTCATCTTTCTTGTGTTAGCAACTGGCACTAGCAGAGAACTTTTCTTACTCCATGCAATGACCACTTTTACCATGCCTTTAAATGTATTGTAGCCACTACTATACTTATATTTCTTTGAAAATCATGTATACTTTGTGTACCTTCAATATTGCAAACAGCTTTGCAAAGGCAGATATGAGCAAAGACAATACAGTTACTTCCTGAAACACAGTAGCATTATTAGAAATAAGTGGTGGAAATAACACAAGCTGCAATCTTCAACTTATTAAACCTAGTTTTTCAACTCTTTTGATGAAAACACACACAAACCCGTCTGACACTTGGCAGTGTTCTCTGTTGAGCACAAACTATCAAGGGTGTTTAAGTCTTCATGCAATACTGTGAATCTGTGTCGTCAAAAATATCAATTATATCAAAACTGACTTTTAACCTACCTTTATTTTTTTTATAAAGGCCAAAAACTGATTTTTTTGAAGAACCCCAATTTGGGAATCTCGATTTGAAGCACCTTCTCGCATACCAATCTGAGATTCCCTAGTAGAGGCCCCTTCTCGTCCTCCAGTGGTGCGTTTTGTCTGAGCACTGTTCTTGTACACCGTCAACACTGAAAATGAAAATCACAAAAACTATATTGGGCACTTCATGGTACATGAATGTGTAAATAATTTTTTTTATTATTCTGGGAAATTTAAGAGATGAAACATTTATGCATAGTTTTTATCTTCCTCATTCTGCAAAATGCATTTTTTATGCAAACAGAATTCTTACTTGCTGAATAAATTTTTCACAATATTCATCACATATATATAAATCAAAATAATAAAAAAATTAAATTAAAACATCTCCAGAATGAAGCAACTAAAGTGAAATATCACTATTAATTTTTTTTAATTTACTTGCCTGTAGCAAAAAAGAAAAATAATTTACAAAGAATTAAGGAAAATCAATCATGGATATGTTACAAAACTTCATTCACTCACAAACTTCCCACATTTCCCTGGCTGGTTTGCGAGCATTTTTGATCTGTGAAATCTCCTTACAAGCACAAGCTACAAGTCGACTCATCTGAAAGTGATTTGAGGTAAGTTTTACATCATTTAACTTTTTAAATTAAGGGACTCACAAACATACCTGTCTTCTTGATATAAAACTTAAAACTTTTGATTGCAATTTCAACAAGTAGAAGCTGCCCTGTCATTTTATCTACTTCTGTAGATGAATCTTATGTCTGTGATCCTTAAGAATAAATCTAGGGCAATCTAGGACTGTTTCAAAGTATTCTTTTCCAGCACCTGTAGCAAATCTCTAAGAGGTAACTACAGACAACGGATGCTCTTGTACACTGTTAAGCACCAAAAGAAAAAAATAATTACATAATAAAAAAAATGATAAAGCAAAACCTAAAAATGATAGACTTATGAAAGACACTGCCAAAAAAAAAAAAAAAGACAAATCTGTCTAGAAAATTATGGCAGTCATATAGTGAAATATGATATGCACACATACACAGGGTGATGCACCAAAAAAACTGGCCTGTCTATAACTGCCTGCCATGAACATGTATACATACTAACAGACCCCATCGCAACCTGCCCCTCGTTGTCACAGCACAAATAATCCATGAACACGGGAAGACCTACGGTAAAAGATCTGAACGGAAATTCAGAGAACTGACAATGCTGAGGTTCATCATGTGTATGACAATACGGAACAACATGCACATAAATGTACTGGTTTACTTAAGGAGATTATTTTCACCACCTGTTTATTTTCCTATAGGGAGTCCAAAACATATGCCCATGTTGGCCTGGAAGATAGGCCAGTTTTTTTTTATATGCCACCTTGTATGTTACAAAAAAAATTTGTAAATCTTTGACAGAAATGTCTCACACCTCTATATATGCATTTGCTGTATTTTCCATATTTGACAAATAATCCCAGTCACGGATGTTCAGCAGGAAAGCTGTACAATATTCCAGCACCTCCATGCTAGGCTGGATATCTGCAATATAAAAAATAACTTAAATATGAACTGAACCACTTGCTCAGACCAGCACTCATTACACATGTGTAATGTGTTACACACTTTTTCATTTGCATATTTATTCTTTCATGACACAAGGGAAATGAATGCTGTATTTAAAAGCTGACATTTTTCTACAGGTTACTTCCCTTAATTATAAGATGAGACAGGATTTCCGGTTATTTACTACCATGATTTCTTTCTGGTGTGGCAGTAGAAAAGAAAAGAAAAATCTTTGTTTCTAGATGCTGTATTTCATCAGTATACCTCCTCCATTATTTACTTCAGATTTATTCTTTATCTGACAGCCTTACCTCAATTTTGACAATGCATCACCAAGCATAAAGGATGCACAGGATTTACTGAACAAGACAGCTCAAATATTTCCAAGTATAAGTAAGCCTAAAACATTAAACTGAAAAGAAGCAGATATGCAAACACAATGTAAGCACATTTTTATCCAAGCATGTGAGATTACTAGAACAACTCACAAGTCTCTGTCACCTCTAACCAAAGAAGTAAAAAAGAAAAGCTAAAGCTGCTTTAAACTGACCTTGACCTAGACGTATTGAAGTTAGACAGGTTTTGGTTTTCTTAACCAGATCTTGAACACTCGAGGACTCAGAAACTGTCTCATTCAAGAAATACTGTTGGAGGTCAGCCAGCAGCATCTGCCACCTCACATGCTTAGACAGCACATAAGACAAGTCTGCCACCACTGAGTCGGCCTCACTCAGCAGTTGACGGGCTCGGTCAAAGATCTGAAAATTGTCAAAAACTGAAATGTAACTTTAAATGTATTTTTAAAGATGGCACAAAACGTACCGTAACAGAACAAAATTAACCAAAATAAAACCAAAAACATAAAGCCCCAGCTCATCATAATAAAAACATTAAATACAGACAATGCAAGAAATATAGGCAAACATAAGGGTCAGTCAAATGAAATGTAGTGGATGCAAATTTTGAGCATGGAAATTCACATAATGGTTAGTAATCCCCACGGCTGGCAAGGCACTTCTTCCATTGTGAAATGAGGCGAAGGATGCCCTGTCCATAAAATGCCTTCGCTGGGATTGAACCCACTCCCAAACAGCCTCCTGCACCCAATGGAAATTTCTTGCCTTTCAAATGCTTCTTCATTTCACTGAAGATGTGGAAATTGTATGGCGATAAATCTGGGCTAAAGAGTGGGTGGTCCACTGTTTCCTACTGGAACTGTGCCAGCTTACCAGCTTGCCCTTTGTTATGTTCGCCGTATGGGAACGTGCACTTTCGTGTAACAGGATGACATGTTAACTTAAGAGTCCTGGGCATTTGTTTTTGATTTTTTAATGCAGCCACCCAAGAGTGCCCACCAACTGCTCTGTAATAATGGTGTGACCATGTTCCAAGAATTCCCCAAGGAGTCCATAAGCAGGAATCATTTGCCCGGCATCCACTACATTTCATTTGACTGCATATTTCAGTATACAAAGATCTATCTTAAACCTCCTCCTCCAAATTAAAAAAAAAATTGGGAAACAAATGAAGGTATGACAGCAAAGACTTTATATAACTTTTATAATATATGACTTTTATGATGTATAATATATATCGTCTTTGACAACTGCTAGAAAAGATGCAGTAGTACAGCTAAACAGTGCTGAATTAAAGACTTTCCATCTATAAGAGCTGTAGAGAGATGTTTCATAACTGTACGAAAGAGTATAATGTTTTAATGACAATGTCAAAGATGATGACATCAATGATTTAAAACATAGAAAATAAACAAAAACATGGAACATAAGCTTATAAGAATCACAACAAATGAAGATTCTTTAATAAAGTAAGGGAAGAAAACCTTACCCTCAGTTCCATGCAATGTTTTGCTTTGGCGATCAGCACATAAACATAGGCTTGTTTGAACGCTGCTGCTGTAGGCAGGTAATCCAAAACCTGTTTTATCTCCATTGGAACCTTCCACTGAAATTAGTGATCATTTATTGGCTACTAGCTCTTTATGACATATCATTAACAAAACCCTGCAGAATGTTATCTAATTTAACTTGTATGATTTCATACTTTCAAGTTTTCTCAAAATGAACATAAATGAAAAAATATGAATTTATTTTGGATCATCACAAAAATTTTTGACTGCTAATTAAAGACTTTATTCATGTTCTGATCTCACTGGTGCTGAACACTTTAACCAATTTTCATTTTTATTTTTGTGCTGTAAGGTAAAGACTTCTTGTTAAAATACTTTCTTTTGAATATGCCATCTTGTCTTTGTTCTCTTCTCTACACAAGCCAGAATGCAGAAATATGGGCAATTTCCTGATGGTCTCATTCAAAACAAAAGTGGGCAGCCAACCCGTTAGCCAACTAAGCAAACCACCATAATTTTGTTTTTCTACCCAAATGTTTGATTACCTACCTTATCATTCAGTGCTATGATCTGTGAAGGGTGAAGGCCACGGTTCTCATACAGGTCAGTGAGAAGGTCACGGATTATGGATGGATCATACACTGTCAACAGCTGTCCCTCAACATCGCTTACATTGTATGAGGATTCTAGATGCAACATATAAAGTAACAATGGAACAAAAATACTTTATAACACAGATTCCCAAAAGGATCAAAATCATATTTTCGTACCTCAGTATGAGATCATTTATCACTGTGAAGTAAATTATAATTCTTTAAACTCTCTACAGTTAGTACTCACTTTTAATTTTTTCTGTATCACTTTTATCAGAAAAAAATTAATTAAAGGATAATTGACAATTATCATGAGTAATTTTGTTTCACTTTATTGACTAAAAACAGTATCTCAGATGCATGGATGACATTTACCAGTCAAAAGATTTAATTACAAACCAGTTTACAAGAACTCCAATGGACTTGCTAAAATACACGCCTTGCACTACTTTTTATGAAATAGCAGGACAGAAGTTAGAAATAAATTTCAGCAACTTCAAGGTGTGAATAATAACAAACCTGTGTACCAAACATGTGCCATATCTCATGGAAAGACAACACAAATATGTAACAAGTTTTTTTTTTAATATGTAGTGCCTTCCTTCTTGAGTCAAAACTTGTGTGCAATGAACAGCAGTTATAATTAGGTCTGAGATGGAGATATTTAGGACTGTGCTTGCTGCAGGCAGGGTAGGTGGATGCAAGGGAGAGGGGAGATTATTCAACAGAGACATGATGAAACAAGGGAAAAAAACCCTCTATTTTAGCAATAATCTTACCAAAACGGTTCTCTGGTAAACACAAAAAAAACACAAGAAACTAGTGAACATAATATTTCAAGTGATAGATTTCGAAAAAAATGAGTTTGTGCTAAAAACTTATTCTGATGCTACAACCATGTGTGAACTACAAGAAAGGATTAACTTGTCACAGCAATGCAGCTAGATAATATAGAAATATAATATGGAATATATAATGAATAATAATACAGAAATACACATCCAGTTGAATATAAATGTTGATTTTGCAGAGTGAAACAGATCTAAAAACTCTAAAACACTACGTCTACCGTTAACTTTACCTAATTTTCCAATCTGAGGCTTAAACACTAATAACAGTATGTATGACTGACATTTTTATAAGCGCATTAACAAAACAAGACACAGTTGGATAGGGTACATCTAAAATTGTACAGGTTTGAAGGAAAATTATAGATCATATTGCCAGGTCAATATAACTGAAAAGTCACAAACTTTTAGGACTCTTCACTGGCACAGCTTAAAGCTGGAAGACTAGCACCACTTATTTGCAAGACCATGCTTACTCGTTTAAACAAGCTTAGCCATGCAGATTTGCACACTTTTGGGTTGGTGGGTGAATTCAAGACCCTGAGTATCTACAACTATCAAAACTACCTTGCTGTGTAGCCTCTACTTGTTACAAAGCTGGTGCAGTTAAAATAACAACTGCAGTCTTCCTAGTGTCATCTACACACCTCGAGTGGAAGCACAGCTGAGAATTGCTGCTACATCTGTGCCCAGGTCCTGCAAATACAGCTGGTCTGAGTCAACATCCTCCAAAGCCATCTCCGACACCTCAGCATCACTGAAAAATCCTGCCACATCACTGTTCACTATAAGATGTGGCAGAGCACTGTCTGGAGGCAAAAGCTGTATGAGATGCCTGAGAACAAATATCAAGGGATAAAAGTGGGGAACAATATAAAAACTAATAAAAGCTGAAAATATTAGAAGCTACTATGTCAGAATTTTGAATTCTGTGTAGTAAGTTGACATCTGACATGCCAGTGATGAAAAGCACAGATAGATTAGAAGAACTGTTTTTTTAACAAAACAAAAACACAGGCAAGCCTAACATTCAGCAGATCTCAAAGAATGGCTGATAACAGAATAATGGAAAGATCTGGTAGTAAGGTTGCCAGGATGTCCTTTAACCCTTAAAGGCTAGTAGACTAATGACTAATGACAATGAATACTGTCCTACCATATAAAACATTTGAGGTTTGATCGCTGAGTCATTGATGAACCTTTCATCATCTCACTAACAATCTGAAATACACAATAACCAAAAGCACATAAAGTCATAAATCATCAAACTGTTCTCATTTTAAAAAATCCTTATTGTGAGACAAAACAGTTGTCATATCACTAAGAGAAGACTAAACCATACAGAAAAGATACAAGCAGTTTGGAGGTCCATAATAACAAATTTTGCCTTTTATCTAAAAAGCTTCTTTACAATATTACCAAAGTGAAACGGAAATGAAAAATTAACTAGGTCAAGGTGGAATAATTTTGAGGTTATCAGCCCTCAAAAGATGGATTTTTAATAACCTCAAATAAATAAATAATAGTTGTAACAGTAGTAAAAACATGCTTTAAAAAATAACGCAAAAGGTCTGATCAGTCCATCACTTCCTTCATTTAACACCAAATATGTTGTTGCATTGTGAGGAGGGAGGGGAAATATACTAATACATAACTGCACCTAAACTCTTAGCCCATAACTCATTGTAACGGAGCACATTGCTATTTACAATGTAGGTCTAAGGCTGGTTACTTTTCATAGATATAGCTTACTAAAGTGCTGGGGTCTGATCTTGGCTGAAAACCAGAAATAACATAAAGTTGCTTCTTCTTTTCACCATTTTTTTCTCCTTCAACATAAAATAATACAAAACAATGTATAGAGAACTGATTTAGATGTTAAATGCATCACTTTAGTGATCCCTTGTGAGTAAAATAAAAGATCAAAATCTGCATACAGATGCTTGGTACTGAGTAAAGCTGTTGCTGGCATGGGAGAACAGACACACAACTCACCTGAACAAGAAAACTAAGTATCTCTTCATCAGCAGAGCTAAGTGCTTCAACCACTGGTGTGACCACTGCCTTGCCTTCAAGTACAGTTCGGACAATGTTGCAGAGACAAACCTGAATGTGTAGCTGGCTTTGCCTAACATGAGAAAATATTGTCACCATACAATATACCCACTCTCCATCTTAAATCTTTAACACGGGTCTATAGTGATGTCTTTAAATTGTGGCTGATCATGTTAATACATTCATATGTGAAAGGCAATTTTATATTACTATGTTTGCTTGTGGGAGAACTGCACCTAACTAGCATGACAGCTCTCATACTTCACAATTGTTTCTTGCTATACTTGGTTCTAACTGCAGTTGACATGCAGTTTGTGCCTGTGTGTTCATCATTGACTGAGCTTTAGTTTCTGATGCATTTTCGTGATCGACCATAGGAATCGTGCAGACTTTTATTCATCAACAATTCTTCAGAATGTTGCCAGTGTCAGCCATAACTTTTTCAGCTTCAGCATTCCGTACATAATGAAACAACATTAACCTCTCATTGGAGTATTTTGCCAGCATGGAGTTATTTTAATTATGACTTCGTTGTACACAACAATTATTCTGGTTTTACTGTATCTTTCTTCAGCTCCATCATTCTCGTTCCCAGATCCACTGTTTGATCTACTACAGACTTTGCATTTGCTATGTGATCATGTAGATCCTATCTTATCTATATTGATTTACTTTAAGGACAAGAACCATTTCCTGTTATAAATTGAACTGCTTTTATCCCTGCTTTTATTATTACTGACTTTGTGGACCTGAACTAAGAGCTTTACATCTGTACCTCTTGCACATCCAAATCTGTGAAAAGATCATTTATGAAAGCTGATGAACAGTTGAATGCCTTGACACTATACCAGTGAATTTTCACTGTTTCTCTTCAGAAAGCTTATAAACTTATTTTAGTTTTACAAATAGGCATTCTGCAGGCAACCCAATGAGCAGCCAAAAAAAAAGAAAAGCCCTACTGCTCTATGACTTGACTTATGGTGTGGACAGGACTATTTGCAATGTGAATCACAGTTTTTCAAATAATTTGTGCATGCTGGAGCAGCTTCTTGCTACATATTCATTTTATCTGGCATTCTCTAGACATCAATTTTGCATGTTGCATGTGTCTGTGTCTGTCAGTCACTATTACTTTTAAGTTTACAAAGTCTACTGCAATGACTGATAACAAAATGTTAATGCTAAAGCATTACCCTTGTCGAGCAACCTCCTCTTGTACACTGTTACGATAAGCCATGCTCAGCTCTTGTTTCAGATTATCCTCCAAAAGAATGCTCACAATGCCCTGCATATGCAAGACAAGAAAAGTGCACACACTTTCAAGACTTTCTATGCTTCAACATAAATATTCTAAAGATCTCTTACATTGGAAATTAGTGCCTCTAGCAAACCATTTCCTAGCAATACAACAAACACAAAAATATGAACACATCATTAACTATTCTCGAAAACAGCAATTTTCTAAACAGTTATATTTAACTCTGAATGAAGTTTCTTCATTTTTAGTTGTTCTTTTTTGACATCATATGGGTCTGATAAATGTGTAGAATGTCCATTTTCCCTGTGACAAAAACAACAGACAATGGAGTGTTTACTACCATGCAGGATGCTGCACAGATATGGTCACACAGCATATCTTCTCAAAAGGATGTAAACATAGAGAATACAACTACAAAATGTGAAGGGTGTGCTGCTATAAATAGCTAAAGGGAAGATATTTTTGTTAGTCCTTGGTGAACTTAAACAAAAATGTTTGCTTCCTTTGATATTGAAGCACTAACAGTTCTCTCTCCCCCCACTCTCGCTCACACACACACACAAACAAAACACAAAAGAAATGATGACCAAGTAGTTCTTAATTATGTGCCTGTTGACAGTTTCAGAGATATTTAAATATTTAGTTACAGCAAATGATAATGAGAGAATAATTGTTTTAGTTATGACCACTTTTGCATATATTGTTCCCACACTTTTCAAATCATATTGTCCTCTTTCACGAGGATTCAGTGCAAAGAAAATAAAGTTCATCCTTCATGGTCTTCAAATGCTTATATTTAGGGGGAAAAAAACACTTTCAAAAGTTGGTAGACATCATGCCCTCTTATTTGTAATTAGTCTGACGTTCGGCTTCAAAAACCACAAAAATTTGTGCCAAAAGTGAAAAGTGCACCAACTCTACAGTAAGGAAAGAAAATTACAGGCCCTAAAGAATCAAGTATTTAGCCTGAGCTAAAAAAAACTTTTTCAATGCAATACAGCTATTCCCAATCTAAACCATCAACACCATGGAAGAATCTGCATGCGCCACTGAAAAAAAAAATCTCACCTCCACTTTTATTATCTGTGTACTCCAAATAGTTCAAAACATATTTAACTAGGACAAAATCAAAGAATCTTACTGCTTGTAAGTGACAACATCACTGAAAGCATTATCTCTGCTTAAACCTCTTAGGGCGATGGAACACTTTTGTGGCTTTACCGGCAATTAATGATGGGCCACTTTTATGACTTTGCTATATGGGTCTAAGAAAAGTTCTTCCATTGGTTGACCTGGTTAAAAACCAACCAATCAGAAAGTTTGTTTCTATTGTCATCTTCTTCCTGCAGTTTTGGAGCCATTTTGAATTTATTCGGTGGGATTTTGCGATTTTTGCGAATTTTTTCTTGAAAAAATGAGTGGCTCATTGAACAGTTTCCCGGAGGATGATTTTGTTAGTGACACTAGAGAAGACTACGTAGCTAAAAGCGACTTTAAGCAACGATTTTAAATATATTTGAGCCTTTCTGTTTGCAGCTAATTGATGTTTTTTGCCAATGTTTTTGATGAAGGTAGGTGTCTCATGCAGATAAGTTGATTTGATTTTTTTTTTTGAATAGTAAACTGTGCATTTTCTTAGATTATTACTGTCACCAGACTAAAAGTAGGAAATTTTCATTACTTTTATTGCAAAGTTTACGTTTTCTCTTTTCAAAAACGGTATAGGTTTCTTGGTCTTATGTTTACCTGAGAACAGCAATAATAAAAAGAACCACCCACCCACCACAGCTTCACCGTCTTAAGTTACACGCCATTGTTTTATTGCATAATTCAATATCCCATCACCACAAGAGGATTAAAATGCAGTATTTTTGTAATACCTGGTATTGTTTCTTCTTGCTTGCCTCTGACTTTTCAAACAAACTGTTGGCCTGGCTATCTAGGGTGACCCCAAGGAGGCTGCTGCAGCTGGTAAGGTATCCTCTCAATCTTTCTTTGCAAATGTTGCAATACACAGGCTCAGTAAACTGTGAGACATATTTCACCATTGCCTTTTTTAATACAGACATTCATACATTTGACCAGTCTGAAGTCAGAATACTAGTAATTAGCTTTCCTTAATAAATCCCTTTTTCCAGATTATATTTTTTACAGACATAAACTGTAACAGTTTGTCCCAAAATAAGTGAATGCACAGGGCATGCATCAATCAACATCTCAGAACAAACTAAATGCTATAATGCCAACTGATTTTAGACACAAGATACCGCATTCTTTACTTTAGAATTTACCTTATTTAACATCTGTTTACATGTTCGGAATTTTTCAAATGCTTTTCGGTATTCTCCCTGGTAGAAATAAAGTGAACCCAGGTCAAAGGCAATCTGGAAATGAAATAAGTATGCATCTTTACAATAGTCTGCAGAATATAAATGTGGTTCTCAATCAGAATACTCGTCCCTGGCAGGAGTTAAAAGGAAAATTGTTCCAATGAATGTCAGAAGTGATACCATAGCTGCAAAAATGCTAAGGAAAAAAATCATACAAAAAGTGAATTAGCCATAATCCTGCAAAAGGCTTTTCCACAAAACCAGAATATCACCATGTCAGGGATGTTTTCTCTGACCCGTCATTGAGCCAAGTTAAGAGATAAAATTATATATATATATATATCCCACATATGACCTATTATGAAAACCCAACATTCCCGACAAAAACCTTTATATTTACAGCTGAAATATTTCTATCGCCTGGTGGCATTATAGCCATTTTAACGTTGGAGTGCGATGCGTCGCTCATGTGATTGTGGTGTTCACAAATTTACTGTGCTACCAGTTCTATAAAACTAAAGCACATACAAACATAATACTTAATAATGATAATAAACAACTGTGTAATTACACTCACTGATGTCTATATAATATGAAAAGGACCAACTATGCATTTCTCATTTTTCTGTCATTAAGCAGCACATAACAATATTATGGTTGAATATGCTTGCATGTTGTACTCTTTAATAATAATACTATGACTACTTTCATCTCTGTACCTGACATATAACTTCATCAGCTGAAACCAGGACAACTTGCTGCCAATCTGTACTGGCACTGACATTTTCATTCGGAACAAGGAAGCTAGCAGGCGTGGGCATCTTCACGCTGATTTGATCCTGGCAGCACTTTTCCAGAAAACTGATTGATGATGGAAGCTGCTCTTTGAACTAAAAAACAAGTTAGCACAGGTATTAGCAAATACTCTCAATACAGTCTACAAGTAATCACACTTCCTGCACAAAGCAAGCATCATATTCAGTCTCTACCCATGATAAGTCAAAGTGGTTCTTCATCTCCCTCTGGATCTCTCTCTCTCACACACACCCCCATGTATGCATGCATGCACACACACACACGTGTACATGCATGCATGCATGCACGCACGCTCACACACGCGCATAGACACACAATAGTCTCTTGAAAACGATCCTACCTCAATTGCACAAAGAGGAAACAAAATTTTTGTTTTCTCCATGTTAAGTTACCTTAAGTTGTTTTTAATCATATGATAATGAATCCAAAATGGAATCACATGTCAAACCTTTCTGATAATTGTCTCTGTAGCAGCCATCATCAGTGCATTTGGGTCAACTTGGCCTGGCCTGAAAAAAACAGAATTTTAAGCACGTTAATCACAAAAGACATTGCAATAAACATTCTAACCAGATGACAGCTGATAGTGAACAATAAAACAAGAAAGAAATTAAGAAACTATATAAGTGACAACATAATATTTTAATCTCATAAATCAGAATCATGAAATCATTTTCTATCAGGGCTGTATTTTTCTTGTTTAGTACTCTGTTCTGTGACAGTGACAGCTTACTGAAACACAAGTCATCCAAGCCACATCTCTTATGTTCACCAACACCTATGCCGTGTAGCAAGAACAGAATGACACTGACTTACAAAAACTAAGGAATTTTGAATATAAAGAACCCCCGCCCACCCATCCACAAAAAATGGTTGGAAGTACAGTGTTGACCAATATTTCGGGGTTTTAAAACTGGGTAGTTTATCAAGCAATCCTGCTGACAGAAAATAAACTGCCAAATAAAAATTATACTTACGGTGGAATAAAACTATGTTTTGAAGGTCTCAAAAGAAAACTATCTCGAACAATGCTCCGAATGCACCTGTCCAAACAGACAACATTTTTTTAAAACTGCTAAGTGATATGGCATGCTATTGAATACACAGACACTTGTTATTAATAAGTAATTTTATATATGGTTAACAGTTTGTACCACACACACACACACTCTCTTCTTTTGCTGACCATCGATGGAATAGGTGAACTGCAAACAGAGCACTATCGGACATGCTGGTGTCCTCAAGATCTGGAGAATGAATGTTGTCAATCAAATCTGGAGCAGCTATTTTCAATAGCTCAATCAAAAGGGCTTGTATTATTGGTGTTGGTACACTACAAAGAAAAAAAAAATAAAGGTATGATTTTATTTCAACATTATTTGACATTAATAAAGCCATTAATAAACACACGCATGCATGCATGCACATACAATGAAAAGAAGTAATTTTATTTAATTTTAATAAAACGGGTGAAAATAATGGATTTCTTTATTACATTTACTGATGTAACAAAACAAAAAAAACAACACAGATAAATGATCTGCAAAGTTTACAGACCTTTTTTCCATAGTAGATAAGTCCCAGTGTAAATAGCAGGCCACCCTGAGTGCCAGCATTCGTAGTGCTTTCACTTTTCGGCTCTCCTCCACTACCAGTTCATCTGATGTCATAACATGTATTTGATATTAAAAAAGCTAAAAGCATCGTCAACTGACTCGTAATATAATGTTCTAACTTGTAATAAAGATAGAACCACATTTGTAATGTTGCCTATGGATTTTAATTGATTTTGATGACATCTGTTTATCAATGCTTTTGTTTTGCTATCTTCTTCTGTACACGATTGTTCTTATGCCTGTGTCAGCTTGTTTTCTTCTTTGTTGACTGATGGTCTCTACAGCTAAATCAGTACCATTTTCTCCCCTTCACTGCAATTTTTACACTTTCTCATCTTTGGACCACTTGCTGCATTTTCTAGCACTTTAGATTCTGGATCTCTGTGTCAGCTGCAAAGACTGTAACCCCTTTCATTTCTTGCATATTTTTCTGCATTGATGCAGCATCTTTACCTGTAAAGTGTAATCTGTGTGCACACCATAAATGGACAATCATGTGGCTAGCTGTCTACTTGTCTTTGTTGCCATTTGGACATTCATTTCCATCTGCTCTGGGCAATTTCATTTTAGTGCACTGTCTCTGCTGAGATTCATGTTCTTGGAATTGTTCATCTATAGACTCTGCATTGCCATGACATTAACCTTTTGCCAGTGTGTTTCACTGATGTGCTTGATTGTCTTTTTTTTCAATAACTATTCTCATGGATAATGTGATGTGTAAAAAGCAGTTTTAGCTATTCCATGGAGCTGGGACATACAACAATGTAAGTTCACTTCTTTATCTTCTTGTTATTATTATTATTGTGCATTTTTATAACAAAATAGCACATACTAATGAGCAAGCACTGGGAATGAGATTAATAAAAAAAAAAGAACAAATGAAATAACCTAGGGGCTCGTAACATTTTAGATGCACTTCAAAGTCTCAAAAAAGTTTCCATAATGTTGCATAAATACACTTACTTCAAGCTCCCAAAATTATGCAGAACATTAACAAAGAACATTTACAAGAAAAAAACATACTATTCTCAGTTTTGACTTCTGAAGGTGGAAGAAGACTGACATGGGCTTGTGCAGCTGCTGCATTCTGTTCCCGAGTATTCTGGATCAAGGCCAGCATTTCAACTTCTGCCTGTTGCATGAACTGAATGATGAGTTGTACCGCTGCTGGTTCTGCAGAATACAATCTCTCTCAATATATTTAAAATATGACTGTCACCTTGGTGTAAGTATTCACAGAAATACTTTTTATAAACTGAAAGCAGAATCTCTCTGCGTTGTTTCTTCTTTTTTTTCGCTTCCCTTATAAGTTAAAAGTCTACAGCCGTAAAATGTCCCCGCTAGTGAACACATTCAGTAATCAGGGATGGTAAGTAAAAGCATCCAGCATATTTTGCGCACCATCTCCCCCTTCCCCTCCTCTTAAAAGAAATGAAAAGATAGTGTGTGTGTGGGGGGGGTGCCCATTATATTAGTCATCTCTTCGATTAGTTCGCACAGTATCAACACGATATTAGCGTTTATTATTGGAGGCTATCAGAAACTATCTGATAATTTGAGACAATCTACTGTAAAAATAGTAAACAGTTGTGACAGATGACGATATTTGTAGTGGTAGTACATAAAATGTTGACGACAGCCTCAAGAGCTGACGTTTAGATGTCTTCAAACTACCACTAAAAGCCATACCTGGATTATCCTTAGAGAGATGTTCTTCCAGAAGCTTTTCGTTAAGAACAAATTCAAACCATGAGACGGGAGGAAGCATGTTTGGCCCCAAACAAGGGCCTGGGCCTCGCGGCATTTGGATTTCTGTCATGTTTTGAATCGGTGTTGTTTTTCTATTTAGGTAAGTGAAACAAGAGGTACATAGGTTAACGTATGCGATTTCAGTGGTAACGAAAGAATTCGACGTAAAGTTACAAATTTAAACGAAAGAAGGGTCTCAACATAGACATCGGTCTCAACACTTTTCGCTATAGTGTTGCCGAATCAACACAACGTTTTGAGAATAGCGTTATAAAAAGTTACCAATATATTCATTAAAAAATTAGTTTGTAAAAGGAAGCATTTTTCACACTACATATTTCACTTAGTGCTAAAAGTGTATATACTGTGCTTTGTTGAAAAAAATTTTTTTTTTATCATTCTCAACAGAAGGTAACAAGGTCGAATTAGAATTAACGGGTTAATACCTTATATGGCGAATATTCTTATATATTCAACATGAACGCTCTGACGCGCATCTGTTGCTACTTCCGGTCAATGGCAACACATTGAACATAAGCTATTCCGAATTCGGAGAGAAGCATTGTCCTTCGATTTGAAGCATAATTTCATGCTGTGTTGTACTTGCTGCAACTCATCCGTACATGGCAGAATCTGGAGCAACGCCTGTTGGAGACGATGTGTCTGCTTTTTATGATCTTGTAGAAAATGGAAAAAATAAGACCAGCATTTACTGTCAGCGATGTCGAAGTCTTGTCCTTTCGCCGAACAATGCAACTTTGGTTGAAAAAGAGGTAACATAAATACGAGAAATTAAAAAAACCATCATTATTTCACAGTTTTAGAGCTACAGTTTTTTCTTTTTTTTTAATTTTATTTTGTCTACTATGTGCAAACGTTGTCGTAAAGTCTCGGTTTGACTGAAGGACACATGAATAAATTTGTGCAGGAGTGCCGATTTAGTAATAAGTGGCAACACATATAAATGTGCCTTTTCTTTGCATATGTCTGTGCACAGTCTCAGAATTTCTTTGTCCTATAATTTTCTTTTATATAGACATTTATTTATGTGTGGTTAAAATACGCTGATTTTAAAATTTAACATTATGTAATAGTCACTTCGACGTTGAAAGGCATTTGAGCAGAAGTCACGACAAACATAGAGCACTTGTTAACTTTAAATAAAGGAACCTAGATTTACGATAAGGAGGTAAAAGGTTTTGCTAGTTCTACGATTATTTAATAGTAATGTAAATTAAAGCATAGGGAAGTTCGCATCATTTCTCTGGACACTACTGCAGCTGTTCCAATGCTTCAAGATAAAATTTGCCATTTAGTTAGCTGCTCTATCGGAAACTTTCTAGCAAACATAAGCTCAAGTTCTCCATATTTGAACAATTGTATTGTGATTACTTTTGTTGTATATATTTCAAATTTGGTGAAGTAGATCGCAAAGTCATACATATATTGAGATGTAGGCCTATATCACAGAAGTTAACATAAAAGGTGTTTTTGATAAGGCAGTAATTTTCCTCCTTGTTAGAAATTTTCTTGTAATTGGCAGTTCATGTCAACTCAATACACAGCGAACTGATCTCTACACAGAAAAGGAATTTCTACAAATCTTCTTACATGAGGAAAAGCTATGGTTTTTCACTACCATAATTTTAGCATATGATAAACTATCCAATTGTTAATTTAAAAGTTTATTTACTTACATTTTAAGTGACACAAATAATTATAATGCCATTGTTTCTCTGTTTCAGTTTTACCTACCATACATGTTCAAGAAAAAGGTGGAAACACAACCTACCGAAGGTGAGGACCTCAAGGCATTTTGGCTGGTGAAAGATATGTACACCTTTGACAATGTTGGCTTTTCTAACACAGTTGACTCCATAAAATACCTGATCTGCGCTGACTGTGAGATTGGGCCTATTGGTTGGCACAACATCACTGACAAGAAATCGTTTTACATTGCTGTTGAACGTGTCCGACATGAATGATAATATTTAATTGTAGGTCTGATGGTGGACTTTTTTTTTCCTTCAGCACCTTTTCTTTCTGGAAAGATGCATGCATTATGTAAAGATGTATGCTAATAAAATAAATCATCCTGACATTTTTATATGATCATCTGAACAAAATCAAGCCCTTCAAGATTCTTACACTTTGTTGACAAGTATTTTTCACATTTAATGTTGCTAGAATGTGCTAAGAGTTCAGTATAGGCACAAGGAGGAGAAACAATACTGTCTGCAGCTGTGATATGGCAAAACATACTCCACATTTTTCTGGTTGATAAGGGTGGAACAGAGGATCATCCTCTTTCAAGAAAAGGTCATAAATAAATTTGATAGTAATATCATTGTTTATTTGATGAAAACTAGGGGGGGGGAAATTACAATGAAATTAGATGGGAAGTGCAAAAGAAGTCTTGAGAGATTAATTGGTGACAAGGCTGTCTTGTCTCAGTGTGGGCAGAAAGAAAATGAATCTATTTCAATAAGTTGAATCATGGGATCAGTAAATCATTTGTAAAGCTGCAGTGAAGCCATTTTATCCATAATTTTTTAATCCCATTCATGCCATTAACAGTGCTATTCCCTTTCCACCTTATTAATGTTAGGAACTAGTTAAACCATGTCATTCGTCCTGTTGTCTTGTCGCCCTCGCTACACATTTCTAAAATGTGCACATTTTAAATCTCATATCAGACGTATAACTTAAAAACATCATGCATTACAAATTATTGTGTTATTTAAATGGTTTCTGATAAGATTAGCTGATGCTTCATTGGTAGCAAACCATAATCTTTGGTCATTGTTTTCAATATTAAACACACATTAGCATTTGACAGTCACTGTGCAATGTTGTTTGAACTTGAGATTGTGCTTGTGTTTACCAAAATTGTGAGGAATATGTGTGCTTGTATATGATTGCAGGATGCAGGACTTTTTACAATAGTGGGGGCAGGGTTGTGGGGAAGAAGGAAAAAAATCAATCTTTAGATGCAAGGTTCAGTTTTGCGAGGGATAATCGTTAACTGATTGGATAACTATGCTGTTGAATCCATTAAAATTATTTGCATTAAGCAATACAAAGTCTGAACTTTAGCCCCTGTTGATGATTAAATGAAAGTTGATGAAAACCATGAACAGGAAACAAATTATGTTCATAATGTTTGGAAATTAACCATGTAAACAACTCATTCTTTTGATTCTCCATGGTTCAGTTTTGTGATTTGTGTGTATTACATGCAGTTGTGCAGACAAGATCACACAATAAAAAATGGACATTTTCGATGAAGATTTAATAGAAACCAGTGTAAAACAAAATTGTTGAATCCTAATAAGTATGATCACCCTTTTGCTTCTCTCTCTCTGGAAAAATGTTTGGAATGTAGAAGAGGAGATGCTTGGAGCTTACCTTTTCTTCTCAAAGTTGTAATTTTAAGAGTAATTTTCCTATGCCATATTTTTAGTTCAGATAATTGGTATTGTATAAAGGCATTTCTGTGAAAAAAATGAAATCAAAATATAATGACTAGATCTATTGTATTGCATTTTTTTAAATTGCTGCAAAGTTGTTTCAAAGTTTTTTCTCAGATTACCTCTACAGTGCAACATACCTGTTCAAAACCTCACATTAACACTATTCACCCAAACCATATAATCTGCTTATTGTAGATACTCATTTTACTTGTTTTTATTTTGTTCATATTCATAGGTCTAGTTAAGTCATTAAAGCACGTTTACTGGAACTGAACCTTTTCTGTCTGCTGACTGGCGGTCAGGGAAAACAGTCAGCATCTGTGCCATATTTATGAACCATAACAGCGTATTAATCATTTAGTGTCAGGTCAGATTTCAATCATTTGCTCAGAAGGAACTGAGATTGCTATAAATTGGATAATGATCACCTTTAAAGTGTCTAAAAAATAACTATATTATGTTTTTTTGGTCAGTTAACCTACAAAAATCAGACCTAGAATGAGACAGATTTTTCTTAAGATACAAATGTCATAGGGGCAAGTGTGTGGGCAGGTGCATGCATTAGAATATGTGAAGAGATGTCTGGATGTTAATGGCTATGTGGATGAGTGTGCAAGATAATCATCTGCTCATGCTTAATTTTGAAACAAGCATTTGTTAACACCACACCATAGTATATGGTAGAGACAATAAAGTGTACCAGACTCAGTTGTGAATGAAACTGACACTCCATTGTAACATAGGACCAAACTGGCATTTAGTTTCTGCCGATGAGTGTTGTTGTTTTTTTTTTGGGGGGGGGGATTTGGACTTTGTTTTTGGAATTTCTTATTAGACAAAAATAATCCCCAGCTGCATAAATGGCATCTTTCTACAATTTGCAAAGGATTAGTTTTTACTTGAGTGTGAGAACATTTTTCTGTTTAATTAGTACTTGCTCTGGAAAATGTTTGAAACTAGCATTAGTATAATATTTTATGAAACACTACAGAAAATGACACTTCTTGTACATACATTTGTCGAAATGAATTTAGTTCAAGACTTTTTGGGGAAAAATTACAAATGTTGAAGCAAAATACAAGAACTTAATAAAAATCCACTGGGCAGCTTAATTTACTGCAGAAAGAAAGCTCTGTGGATTAGCTGACCTTAGAATTTTCTAGGTCTGAAGAATGTTTCTTTTGCTTTTCTTATGGTCTTACAAATGACCTACCTGAAACTTTCTCAGATTTGCAACACCTTTGTGTATTCTCACATGTCACTAGCAAGGTTGTTTTGTTTTATTGTTTTTTTATTTTGAATTATTTGAAGTCTCAAATTTTACATATTATTGTATATTTGTGAAATCTACAGCTGCTTATGTCTCCATTATATAATATCTGCACTGTCACTCAATCTTCATTGTATTCATAGTCAGCCTCTTTAATTAGATACTCCTTTATAAATAAATGTTACAAGGTTCATTCTTCTGGCTTTGAGAATCTACAGGTCTCGCACATCTCAGCCAATTCAAAGAAAGATGCCTGTTCAAAGTTATTCCCAACCCACCCTCTCCTCTTGGTTGTTACAGAAGTGTTCTGTCATTTAGGAATGATTATCTGGATCTATCAAGACTAAACGCTGATGCCAACATCCTTTGTTGAGATATCTTTATGAAAATAAAGAGCAGAAACCCTGTAGTATGTTTTCCTGTTACATCAGCGTTGTGCCTGAAGTATGCAAAAACTTGCAACTGAGTGTTCATAATTATCAGTTTTATTTTTATCAGTATTCTGACTGATAAGCAGGCATATATGCACACACATTCATAGCAATGTAGAGAGAAGATAACACTATACAAGAGGTATATAGCCATTGTACAGGTCTTAACAGAGAAAGTGAACCAAAAAATGTTTCCTCAATAAAATGTGGTTACTTATCTATCCAAGACAACACTATATACTATGGTCAATGTGTGCATTTTGTACTATTCAGTTCTTCAATAAGACATCATTATAACAATGATAGAAACTTAAGATGTGTGTACATTGTGAAATTAATATGAATAGAGGAATAACATCACAATCAGAGGTAGTACTGAGCAGGAGAATAAAGGCAACGAGAGATTTTTTTTCTCTCCCTTTCTTTTATAACACTGACCCATTTATTCCCAATGCATCCCCACAAACACTACATACGCAAACTTGTTGGTACAAACATTTATATATACCGCCAAAATGACAAGGCCTTCTATTGTCAGTAAGTTTATATCAATACTGTCTAACCTCAGATTCATGAGGTGGAAATGACAGGCTTAAGAAAGGTCTTAAATTTACATGTAAAAAAAAAGGCCTTGTAATTTTGCTTTTTTTTAAAAATAAAACCAGTGATTCTATTATTTTGCATTCTCTTCTTGATGAGGTTAAAGATCTAGTATCATTGCAATGTTAGCACAATGATAAATAATCATATCATAAATGAAAATAAATCAGTCAAAAAGATATAGTAAATAAGTTAAAAGCACAATTGAATTAACTCTATACGTTTTGGAGAAACCTTTCTAGTCTGCTCTATATACAGCACTGTAGGGGAACAACAACCAAGCACCACTTCTGTCTTTATTATTTTTTACTTTCCTGTTGTTTTACTTTTTTTCTTCTCTTCTGTTTTTGCTGCGCAATGAGCATTCTCCTGAAGGGATACCTGCGCATTATAAATGGACATCATCATCCTCATAGGGGAAGCGTACAGCCTACTGGTTACAGCAACAGCACCTGAACCCAAAGACGCATACGTGTGACACAGGATACTGTTCCAGGTGACTCCCAGGTGTAAAATTAGTACCTGAGTCCAAGGAGCGTTGGAAATGGTAGCATGGTGGAGGAGATGGGTGCCACCCTCACAAAAGCTGACCACATGATAAGGACCCCACTCCTTTATGATTAAGGTCACCTTTACCTTACAGCACATTTATCCGATTACAGTTACATGACTTGCTGCAGTTCTCCAACAACACTAAAGCATATGCTAACAACAGTTTATTTTTTCCCCAATGCATCCACACTAATCAGAATCTCAGCACCAGGACCTGTTGTCATGTAAATCATGTATCAAAATCTAAGCTCATAAAAAGTTGTATACATTTAAATACATGCCACTTCTTTCAGTCCCCATTGCTGCATGATTTGTAGAAATTAAAAAAAACAACTTTGTTAAAAAAATATAAAAGCTCATTGTACAGACAGCATGAACAAGCTCTTTAATATTTTAGACTTGCATGTGACAGCTAAGAATTAAAATTGCATTTAAAATCACAGTCAAATTTCTCTTGAAAAAAGTCGTTGACATTGCCCAGCACAAAGGTAAACAAGAGGAAAATAGAAGAAACATTAAAGCTTAAGCTCTTCTCATCCTTAATTAACAAAGGGCAATGTACCAAATTCAATTACTATGTAAATGGATTAAATACAATGACAGTGAACAACACAGACACCTTAATGTTTTGTGTCGAACTAGCCATGTTTCCCAAAAGAAAAGCCAGTAATGTAAATTAGCATGCTGTTTATGTTATCCTGGAACTCACCAACATTTGAACTATGTACTGCTGAAATCTTCTAGCTTTGCATCCTGTGCAGTTAGTATGGTTTTTGGGGCGCTGGAATGAACGCAGGATCAAGGTAGGCTACATTTTGCTTTGGGGTGTAGATGGAGGGCTTGGCTGAGAACCGGGAGCCTGCAATGCTGATCTCATACTTTGCATCCTTCATGACAAAATCATTGCTGTTCTTGATAATCCTGGGTTGTCCCCGTTCATCATAATCACTGATGAACCCGAGACATACCATCTTGTCCAGAGCAAAGCCAAATCCACATGTTGTGGTCAAGCCGGCATACTTCCCATTGCGGTAGATTGGCTCCCCACCCCAAGGCCAAAGGTCAAGGTTGACATCATAATCCTCTAGCTGGAAGTGAACAAACCTTTGAGGAACACCTTCTTCTCGCTGACGTAAGAGAGCTGCCCTGCCAAGGAAGTCTCCTTTCTAGAATCAAAATGTAACATAACATTTAATAGAACAAGCAATCTTTATATGAATATCCATGTGTGAGTTAGAAAATCTGCCTTTGGGGAGAAACCTACTTCCCTTGTCCCTCAGGAGTGAGAGAAGACAAGAAAACAAAATTTTTAAACTGCAAAGCAGTAATGACATGTTTACAGCTGGAAATTATCTTAAAGCAGGCTTGTGAAGGCCATACTCACATCAAACTTTACTCGGTAGCCACGACCGCATTCTAGAGGTGTAGTCTTTTCACTAAGGTCCAAGCCCCAGTAGGCAAAAAAGTTTTCAATACGCAGATGGCGCAAAGCATAGTATCCGGCATTCCTCACTCCGTAATCTTTCCCAGCCTCCATTAAGATGTCATATACATGAAGTGCATACTGTAAATATCACAGAAATCATACCACTTATGCTCATTACCCCTTCCAAGGTGACAGAATAAAGAATCTTGAATCTTGCTAACAGAGTATATATCAGTGCTAGTCAGACTACATAAACATGAACAGTGAGCAATATTTTTTTCAATTGATTCCTTAATGATAAAAAATTATGAACAGTTATGAACAAATTTCTAGAAATATTGAGAATTTCTCCGTATTTGATGCCAGCTGAATGTGTACCTCAGAAGGGATATAAAGAATAAAGCCATCTTCTCCGGTGTGTGTCAAGCGCATGGCTAAGATGCCGCTGGCATAGCCAACATCCATCTTTTTGCACGTCATTGGACGAAAGTCGGACCTTGATGTAGAAATGTCTGTCACATCAGCTAGAAGCTGCTGAGCATGTGGACCAATGATATTGATGGCAGTGAACATTGAAGTGATGTCTCGTAAGTGCACGGACCCATTTTGTGGCATATGCCGGGTTAACCAGGCCCAGGCTTTGGACTGCTGGGTAGCAGGGCAGATCATGAAAAAGCTATTCACAAAGGTACAAAAAAAAAACAAGAAGTTCAAATAAACTTTCTCATTAAATGGTATTTTATAGATTTAGGCCTCATCCTATACTTGACAAAAAGAAAATGTGTTCAGGGTTCAAAGAAAACTGAGTCTTCTAAAGCTGTTCTAATGGTCTTCCTAGATAAACAAGTTAAAGTGCGTCAGTTTGACAGAAAGAAAGCCTAATGCATGAATGTGGTCCCTATCAATAACATGTCTGGGAAAGGTTGTAAATGCTCTGAGACAAACCTGCATACTTTATTGTAACAAACCTGTTGTCATCTAGCCGAGCAATGGTGCAGTCATTCTCATGCCCACCTCGCTCGTTCTGCATTCCAGTGTGAACAATGGAGCCCACATCGATGTCAATGTCATTGGAGCACATGTACTGCAGGAAATCCACCACCTCTCTATTGGCTGACTGAAAGTACATGACTGTGTTTAACTGACGATAGTATATAAAGTTGCAGTATCACTTGGTCTGGCAGCAAATTTGCATGCACATAAGAGCAGAGGTAAATGTTAGGCACAGCTTTACTTACTGAGCATAACAAAGAAATTACTAAAATTGAACTGGTGAAACAAACCAAGATCAAAAACAAAATCTAAACAAAACTACCGTATAGTAAATTCTGTAAATTTAACCTGATGTGAATGTCATGCTAGTGCCTTACTGACAACTAAAATTTGTCAAAGAACATTTTATGGGACTACTCTGTAAATAGCCAGCTGAAAACTTAATCACAGGTTTTCCTTCAATGTTTAACTAGTCTCTTAAACTGTGCATGCAAGAGAAAGCTAGGAACAATACACAACAAATGTGACAGAAAAAAAAGAGACCCATAAAAAACATAACCATGGGAATGTTAATTTTACCTAAGAACAGAGAATACTACTCAAGCATTTATTTCTTATAAATGATAACATTGTTATTAAATGATGTGATAAATAGTGCATACCTGTAGTTCTAATTTTGAGAAAGAAGACATGTCCATAATGCAGACACGTTCTTTACATGCCCAGTACTCTTCTTGCACTGCCTCAAACCACTTTGGTTTGGTGAACGTCCACATGCGCCTCTTGTCATCCTTATCTTTATCTGAAATAGTAAGACTCAACTGCTTGGTTCACTAAACATATTGACACACCCAAAAGAAAAGGAAATGCACATACCCAAAAGAAAAGAAAATGCACAAAATGGATGTACTTTAGTTCTTCAATAATTTACAATTCACTCTAAACTGCAAAATGCATCTGACATTGTAAGCATCAAGTAAAAGCTGAAGTAACAGCAAGAATGTCATTTAAAACAAAATTACTGCAAATAAAACAATTTATTTATCTCAAGAGTATCTCTAAGAGATGCACAAAATCATAATGGAATCTTTGTTCTAAGTGTGGTGGGCAGTAAAATTGCCTTCATGTTCACATGATCAAATCTTGAGAAAAGCTTATTACAGCTTCAGCCTTTACTTGATAATTATGGAACCTCTGATAGGATAACATAGCTGTAAAGAATGCAAAATTTCATTTTACAACATTAGGTACATAGAAAATTTTTTTCATAAATAAAACCTTTAACAGACTTTAAAAGCCAATAAATGTAACCAGTCAATTCAATATTCCTGGACTGCATAAATAAGAATGTTTCTATTCATATTTTATATGATTAAATGCTTGATGTATTGTTGGCTTACCATCTTCTAGATTAAAATACATAGCTCGCTCATAGGCCATAGTCTCTCCAAACACTGCACCTGCCACCTCCTGCCGAGTGTACAAGGGAGATGATCTCAACATGCGCCCAGATGTGTACTCTTCGCGTGGATACTTCAGGATGCAGTGGTTTGCTGTGACAAAATTTAACAAAAAGAGAAGCACACAAATTACTTGATGATATCGCATCATCAGATTATTAAACAACCAAAAGTAGCCTACAAAACCTGACACCTGTCAACTACTAAATGATGCACTTTACAATTTGTGAAGCAATCTCGCAAAAGCAATAATCACATAAATATCAGTCGACACAAACTTACGAAATGCTTCCTGCATGCGGTCTCTTAGGAATCTTTTGTTATTGTGATGACCTATGAAACGTCGAATGTCATATGCCCAAAGATTTTCACTGGGGTATCCATCCACAATCCATTCTGCCATGAATTTACCCACACCTCCTGCTCCTGCTATTCCTTTAGAATTCATACCTGCTGCTACAAAATAATTCACTATCTGTAACAGACAAATATTGAAGGTGGAAATACACTACACTGCAGACTAAATAGTAAACAGTCTGAAAAATGAAATGATGGGAAAAGAAAGAAAAATTATCTAGAATAATCCACAAAGTAACATGAAAAACTATTATAAAAAGGAAAAATGAAGGAACCTGGTCAGAACTGTCAGCTATCCAGCCTGATGGCAGATCTTTTGTATACTTTGATTCATTGATACACTGTTAAACTTACAAGATTTTTAAATCATTTACCTCAAATTTTGGAGAAGTTAAACCTCCATTACTCAGTTTAAACAGTTCAGACTTTCTGCTGCTTTTTTAAAACTGTTCTGATCCATTCACTTAATGGTGCAAATAGAAATATTCTGTCTGCTATGGATTTTGAGATGAGGTGATGAATAAGACAGGTATGTTTTTTGAGAACTATACAAACAATATTCTTGATCAAGATTTGGATAGGGTGACTATAACATATGCTAATGACTGGATGTTGGCTGACATCAAAGGACATGGTCATGTGGTAGACTAATCCTTCAAGAACATAGATATACTAACAGCACATTTCTGATACCATTCTCACCTCTGGACTTTCTCCTAGGAGCCACTGGGAGTCTGGTGTGAAGCTCTCAGGTCCATTAACCAGCTGCCTAACTTCTGCCTCTTCCAAGGCAGGGATACGGTTCAATATGTAGCTAAGCAAGACATCTGAGGAAGGAAACGAAAGACAACTTTCACACAATATTTTATTTGTTTTATATTTCTTTTAGAAATTTTAAGCTACTCTGTTTTGGCATTCCCAAATACAATGATCTGAAAATGTTTATACGTACAATTAAATTGTAGAATGAAAGCATACATGCAAATGATGAAATGGTGTGATAAGGATTGAGGTCTTCAGCTATTTTTCTTCAGTATATAACCTGTATTCCTAAAGCACCAACATCTTTGAGTGGTTTACAGACACAGCATACATGGCAATGATTTTTGAATCCATTGTGATAGAACATTCCTCTCCGTGGAAGTGCAAAGTCGAAAGCTAAAGAACAGAAGACGAGATATAAAGAAGAGCCATTATAAAACTAACACAAAAACCAAGCCAGTTTTAAGAGGCAAATAAAGACTTTAAAAAAAAAACTCACGAAAATGATCATAGTCCTCTTGCAAAAGCTGGAATTCAAACTTGTCAGGCACGCCATGGTGGAAGCATGGTATGGGATTGGGCTCAAACCCTCCAGCAAGGATTCCACCATTCCATTCTCGAGTATAGATGTAGTTGTCATAATCTCGAACAACTGGCACAAGAGAGTCTACACCTTGCATAGGCTTGGTAACCAGGTAATAGTGTTCACAGGCATGCACAGGGACGTTAACTCTATTAGGTACTGTTTTCTTGCCCAGTGTGCGTGCCCACTGTTTGATTCAAAAAAAGATCTGAAATAAATTATTTTGCTAATTTTTTTTCAATATTGCACTGAAAAGGATTAATAGTTTTTATCGTGCTCTGTAAAGCAGACTGAAATCAATAAGCTCTTTTGATGGGGCAATACTTTTCTGTATAAGTCCTTTAAAAATTATATAGTCTGCTGGTCATAGGATTTCCTCTTTTCTAATTCATTTGGCTACCCAATATTTTCAGGATATATGCCCTGACATGGTAATGAAATAAAAATAAAAACAAAGAATAGGCAACTCAGCTTCAGTAGCAATTAGCTTCAGTTGCTACCTCAACAAAATTCTTATATATGTGTAAAATCCATGTAATAAAAGCTTATATGGAAATGCTATAAAGTTTAGATTAAGCATGCTGCAAAGAATGAACTAAGCATTAGCTAATAGTTCATTTCTGGGACCTTAGTCATGAACCAGAGGTAACATTACTATGAGGTTAACTACTGACTGGAAGCAGGAGTCCTGTGTGTTACTGTAAACAGGTGCTGACCTTGGAGGTCTTGTATACAGTTCATGATTATGGCTACTGAGGGGTCACTAGGGCTGTAGGTACAAGCAGAGGTAATCCAAACCCTAAGGATGTAACTATGGCCTTAAGAGATTTCCTAGACTGTATTCATAGGAAATACAAGAACAAATAGCACAAACATTTAGAAAATCTTAAAATATTTGCCCTCACCATGCCAGCAGCATTGACAAAATATTCACACTTTATATCCCCAGCAGATGTCTCCACCTTTGCCACCTTAAAATTTTCTGCCCTCACTTGACGTATGCTGACCCCTTCAATGATCTTCACACCTGAATATCAAAAGTACACAACTTTTCACAACATTATCAACTATCAAACATGAAACAAAAGCTACATGCATAACAGAGTATTTGATCCTAGATGAACATTAAATTTTATGACAAAAATGCTACCAAGACATAAAATGTGTACTGCTACATATTACTAAAGAAAGCAAAATTACCTTGGGGAGCATAATTTCATTCCTCACAGTGAATTAGGGCCTGATTAAATAGATTTGTTCAAGATGCATGATAGAGAAATAATCCGCAATATGGTTACCTTTAGCCTTGGCTTTTCTGGAGAAAACCATAGCAACATCTGGTGCTGTCACTCTCCCATCTCCAGGAATCCAAAGTCCACCCTAAATAAAGCAGTTCACAGCATGATAAATATCTTTGTGAAATTAGAGTTCAGTTATTTAATTGCCTGGGGTTTTCCATGTTTATTTTAATTTTATTTTCCTTTTCAGGGTCAGACTGGCCTTTCAAGTCTAAGAACTTACTGTTTGTTTCAAGCATAACTCAAAATTTCAGCAGCTTGAAGTGTGATAATTTACTGTTTACTCTTGCCCCACTATTCTGACCAGCACAAGGTTTACTCTGATTAAGAAGAAATATGTCTTGTGTCAAATTTTTAGTTTTTTTCCCTTCTTTCAATTTTTCTTCTATAAGATTGTTGAGCACAACATCCATAACCAAAATGGTTGAATGAGTAAACCAAAGTGGGGAGATTTAACTGGGAAAAGTGATGATTAGGCTGGCCTATTAGGTTACATATAAACAAATTTCATTTACAGGAAGCACCTGACAGTTTAGTGGTTACGACCCTAGCTGGTCACCACCACAGTGAAAATGGTCCTGGGTTCAGATCTCATTTTAGGACACTCTCTGCTGACACCTGTTTGCAGGACTGGCCATCAGGGGTTTTCTCTCCAGGTACTCCAATTTTCCCTCCCCATCCCAAATACCATCATCCATTTTCTCCCATAGTGTGACATTACCTGAAGGTATAAGCACTTTCTTACGAAACCAACCAATCAACCAGTTGCACATCTTACCAAGTAAGCAATTGTTTCATTGCTGTACCACAAATGTGAGAGAGAATAAAGTTAGGGGAAAGCAATATGGTTTTTTACTTGCAAATCATCCACTTTCAACAAGGGAGAGATCTTCTTAATGTCAGATGGTGTGACAACATGGCACTCCATTCCTAGGGTTCTGAAATGACATGCAACACAGTAAAATTGCATATTTCGTATATTAAGGGGCATCTGATACTAGCAGTGGCATTAATTTATAATAATATAGCTTTCACTAGAGTTTACATGCCTCAGATACAAGTTCTTGTTCATGTAAAAAGAAATTAAATAAAAATAATTGTACTGCAACAATAGGACTCAAACATCTTTGAGAAAGCAAGAAAGAAAACTAAACATTATCATTAGTTTAGAAGCAAAACATATGACAAAAAAATTCAGGCAGCACAAAAAAGACAAAACAAAACCCAAGAAACAAAGAGAAAAACTAATTATATCAAAGTTAAAAATTGAGATGAGAGAAAAGAAACAATGAGACCATTTTGTTTTAAGCCACTGTATTAACTTGGCATTCAGTACTCAGATTATTAATTTAACAGACTCTTAAATAAGAATTCTGTCTAAAACAAGACATTAAGCAAAAATAAATAAAAACACATAATCTGTATTAACTATTAACCCTCTTGGTTCAAGATAAAAATGAACATTACAATGACTGGCTTATAACTGAAGACTGCAAAGACGACAGTGGTGAAGTTTGTTTTTTTATTATTGCTGCTCTGAGACAAACATTAGACCAAGAAACCTAGACATTTTTGGAAAAGAGAAAAGTTGAACTTTGCAATAAAAAGTAATGAAAATCGCCTTGCCCGTGCTACCCGGCAAAGCCACGAAACCAAGAGAGTTAACACATGATAAATGTATGAGACGTGTTTATGCATGGCAACAGAAAATGCATGCCTAGAGAGCATTTGCATGTGTTGGTGCGTATATATATATAGAGAGAAAGAGAGATTATACGCATGTGCATATACATTTACTTATATCTACATATGCATTATTATGTAACTACTCATCTGTGCAAGTTAATCTGGTACCAATGAACTAAATAAAATAGTATATCAAAAATATCCTGACCTACTTTGCTATCTCATGCTGGCGCTTCAGTGCTATCATGCGATCCAATGTCTGAGCAACGTTCAGGCTTCCACACTGTTTCCATCCTGCAAGAAATTTCAACAGTCAATTATCCTGTATACACAAGTATATGCTCACACGCGTACACACATGGACTCATGTGCATGCACACAAACACACACACATGCAATCATACACAAACACATATGCATGCAAGCACATATACAAACTGCTCACATTTACACACACATTCATAAATTAGTGCACATATTCATGCACACACAAACATGCATGGATGCACACACATTCATACACAAACATGCACGGATGCACACACAAAACTGCTCACCTACTCCATCTCCCTCTGACTCCCACTGCTTATATAATGAAGCACTGTAGTCACATAGTTTTGACTCCAGTCTGGAAGACCGCATGCGCCCTACCAACCCCGCAGCGTGAAATGTCGTTCCACATGTCAGACTGATGTACAGAAACACAAAGAGGTGTATGTATATATATAGATATCCTCTGCATACAAAGAATGTTAAATATTAAAACGACTTACTTAACTCAAAGGTTTGAATCAGCTGTATGCTGCACAGTTACTGAAACGACAAGTTCATTCATGTATATAGTAAGGCAAGTTCATTCACATCTATAGTAAAAAACAAAAATGAACTGCAAATACTTTAGTGTCAAATCAGACCACAGAGTACCTAATGAAAGAAAGTCACATATTTAGCAAATACTACTGCATACAAGAAGATGACAGATGACTGTATCCTAATACACAAAGCAGAGACATATTGCTGACTAATCAGAAAACATTAAAGTAAAATGTTTCATATCTTTGAGCAATGAACATGGCCCACATCGCCAGGACATGGCAAGACACATTCTAAACCTCTCCTTCTGCCATCTTTACCTCCTCTAATAAATCAGATTATTTATCAGGAGTTTTCCAGAAAAGTCATAAAAATTAAATGCATGTGCAAATTCTACTCACCTGCCTTGTTCCAAGACGACAATATCTGTCCAGCCCTTCTCTGCCAAATGATATGCCACAGACAGACCTATGACACCCCCACCACAAATGACCACTCTGGCTTGATCTGGTACTGTAAGGATGGCTTTTGTACGAGTTGAGTGGGGAGACAAATCTGGCTCTTCACCTTGATCTCTAGAGGAGAACCTTCTAGTCCATGTTCTACTAGCCACTGGCACTACCTTTCTGCAGTGAAAGGAAGAATGCCTCATGATGGTCTGTAGCAACTGACATCTCTGACATAATAATGAGAGGCTCAGTGGTAAGCGGCTTTGAGTTATGAACCTCATAGCTGCTACTTGCATAGTCTGATATGAAATGATGGAGTGTTTCACAGCATCGCTCAGTGTCCTGTAAACAAAGGTATTAAAAAAACAAATATTATTAATATTTCAGAAACATTAAGAGTAAATAAAACACTGTCATATATTTCTTCAAAAGTATCCAAAAGAAAAAAAAGGTAAGCAATAATAAACAATCAACAATGGATTTGTTTCTTTTGAATAATACATCCACTAATTAATAATTAATAATAAAATCAAGTAGGTATTTCAAAGTGTGGCAAGTTAGGACACCTTGCTAATATAATGGCTTTTTCAAGAGTACTTTTGCCCATTTCACAGATTTTTTCATAGTGCAGATTGCCTTCTTAAAAATGAGATGTATGGGTGTGTATTGGTGTATGAATCACGCTGCAGTACCAAAACAAAATCATGCATGCAAAATGTGAAATAAAGTATAAACAAAATTAAGGCTCTGATGCTATTCTTTTTCCCCTGCAGCAACCTAAGCCTTCAAAAATATATGTAATAAAACTTTGTAATGTTCTAGGTGCACATGTGCAAATGTATGCAAGCATGCTCTCTCTCTCTCACACACACACACACAAATCCCACAAATCTACTATGAGTCAAAAAGCAAGAAGTGGGAGGCAAATGAACATTTTTCTCACACAAGAATTAAATAACCTTTTTGTAGGCTGATTACAAAAATAAATTCAGTAATAACAAACCATTCTGAGAGTTGACTCACTTTAAAAAACACAAAATGATATTAACAATTCTAATGCACCACATCCGAAAAAAAATCCCACATCTAAAATGGCATAATCCCCACATGTAAATTTTCTTTGTTAAATTACTAAATAGTAGTGTGATTTTTAACCAGTGTTAATGAAGAATCAACACTGATCCTTCAATAACTTTCATAAAATTATTCATTTTAGACATATCACTTTGTAAAATTTTCATCCATGATTCGTATGCTGTAAATAAAAATTTATGTTTTGATATACATCCAAGTATTTTATACTACATTATTTAACAGAAGCTGTGAAAACTGCATATTGATTGAACATGCTATTCAACTCCCTTTAAATAAATTATTGTAATTAAGATGACTCTATTTGAAAATTTTAAATGACTGTTCAACAGTCACCAAAGTTTAAAATTATCTAATATTTAAAACAATAACTAGCAAAATGATTTTTCAAGGCACATGTATCTCATCTATACTGTGAGTCGTTTTTGTAAAGGCAGAATTCAGTGATGGTCATCAAAGAAACACGATTATGCCTAAATCAGTAAGTAGAACATCAGCAGATGGTACAGTGCCCACAAAACTAGGTTTGTAACACAGCACTATCAAATATGCTCTTACTCTGCTTCTCAGGTACAAAGTTCAATATTATCAATAGCGTCTCTGCATTATTCAAAGGTTCATAGATAAGGTTGTCATTCCATGATGCAGTAAAAATGTCTATACCACTGTTACCTGGGGAAAAAGATATTATTACTATTATAACCTTAACCCTTTCCATTGTTTGATCATGCGTTTTTAATGAATATCCAAATACTCCTTACCCCTGCTTATACTGTATCTTTCTCTCACTTTCACAGAAGCGAGGGCTGTAAGTAAAATCTAGTTCTGCAAAGATTAATATAACACGCAATCATGCATATGATTGCAATCATATGTCTGCTGAGACTTCTGTCTCTTTATATTATCTCAGACTTTGAGTTAAGGAATCTTTATAGACTAATTCAGTTATAGTCTAGAATGTTGGAAGGCCTACAATTTGTGTGTGGTTCATCATGTCTAAGACATGGTATGTGGCAGGTGGAGGCTAGTCCTCACCTTCTGCTAGCTTTAAAACTTCATGAAAAATGTATATTTCTTTAAGTTATCACAAAGAACGTCTCTCTCTCTCTGTCACACACACGCACACACAAGTGCAGAGATTATTTTCCTGAGGTATGATACTTCTGGAAGTGCTTTCTCATATTGTTATCTGTGTTTAGCGAACAATTTATATTGCCATCTGTATGATTTAAAAAGTGATCAACCTGCTGCACAAGCAGAAAACTGCATATTTTCTGGCTCACACTCAGTCTTTATCACCCATCATAAAGTTAACCCGAACCGATCACCCTGGGTTAGATCACGAACTTGGCTTATACGTCCGTGGTTTGGTCTACTATGTAGGGATTAACTTGGATTGTAAAATGTTTGGCAGGAATTTTTTTAATAAACGGCACTCAGTATAATGATGCTAACAAGATAAAATTACGCTTATAGTAATTTACAATACCTGCACTTTGGATGGCTCTTAATTCTGCAGAAAATGCGTGTGCCTCCAAGTCTTCAAAAGGACACAGTTCGTGCAAGAGCATTATGTCCCCTGAAAGACTCGGCTACCGGTAGAAACGCAATAGATTGGTAGGCTGCTGGGCAGACAAGGTCAAAATAAAATTTAATGAGCGGCCCACAGACTTCTATACTATGTGGGTAGAGTGTTAATGGGCCTTTTTCTTTTCAAACATAAAAGTGCCCCTAGCTTGTTTTTACCTAATGGGGGCAAGCGTGTATAATTGGGGGCGGTCATCTCGCCCCACAGCAAAAGTCAATTCGTCCCGGCTCTGTTCATTCCGTCCCAGGTTATGGGGCAGGAGCATTTCGTCCCAAGAGTGGCCAAGACCGAAACATCCAATCATCCCCAAAGACGAATCGATCACAGATGAAACAAGTAGATATTAAAACATCAAAAGAGCCATACGTTGTTCAAACAATATAGATACCTAAGCTGCTGGGGTTTTTTTAACAGAGCCATATGCGAATAAGTTAAGCCACCACTTTACTAAACAAAAACAGCTACTTGTTTCATCTTTTGGGCTTGAGACGGTTTCACTTTTCGGTTATGGGACGAAATGGTCCTACCTGGGACGAAATGCTATAGCTAGGATGAATTGACTTTTACTGTGGGGCGAAATGGTCTTGGGGCGAAATGACCGGTGACCGCGTAACCACGGACTTAATACAAGTCCGTAACCATGGACTTAATACAAGTCCGATTAAGTCCGTGGCGTAACTATAAAAAGCAGATGTGAATGCAGGGCCGGGCGTCGGGGGTCTCCTCCGATTTCCTTCCTCTTCTTTCCCCCCATAGTGCGAAATCGCCTCAAGGTGGAAGCACTTTAATTCCATCTAAATCAACCAGTTAACCAACCATTATGCAGTCCGGCTTGACAGTTTGAGATGATCGTGTGGGTTAAACGTACCAATCACATCAAACATGTGCCAGCAGTTTTAGCAGTCGATCTCCAAGTACATCACAAAAGAATCAGTGATTGTTATTATTAGTAATGCTATGATACATACCCAGCTATAGGACCTTACCCCTATGTTGTGTGCCTGTGGGTTGTAGACGTGTTTGTAGTATTTGTGTAAAGTTGAAGCTCTCTGGTTTTGGTACCATCTTTGAGGGTGTATCGTTGGTAGAAGGGTATTGATTGATGTAACACACAGATTCTCCAATGACCTTAGCTGGCAAAATAATGTAATAGCCATCACCAAAAAGGCCCAGAAACGACTTTTCTTTTTGCGTCAGCTGAAAAAGTTCGTCCTGAGGAGGGCAATTCTTGTCCAATTCTACCGGGCGGTGGTTGAGAGTGTATTGTCACTCTCTGTTACTGTCTGGTATGGCAGCGCCACCCAGAAACAGAAGGACCTACTTGACCAGGTAGTACGTGCAGCTAGCCGCGTAGGCTACCATCGGTGGGCACAGTCTACGCCCAGCGCTGCTTAGGCAGGGCGCGTAAGATTGTGGCGGACATTTCCCACCCGGCAAATGGCCTTTTCTGCCGCATGCCCTCTGGAATTAGATATCGTCAGTTTCAGGCCAGAACATCTCGCTTCAGAAACAGCTTCTTTTCCAAGGCTGTTTCCTCACTTAACTCCGTTGTGGCCCGAGCCAGACCCGATTGATCAACATGCCCCCTGGGGCTTGGGGATCAGTGTGTAGGATTGGGGTGTTCCAGGCATATATTCTCACTCTTGAAAGAGACTGTGGGACTGCTCGATCGCAACCACTGGCATACCTAGTGAACGCAAGAGAGTGATTGTGTGAATGGGAGTGGGTCTACTGTGCGTATATCTGTGTGTATGGGAGAGTTATTGTTGGTAAAATGTGGCCATTATCAAGTCAAGTTCCTCGTGCAATGTCACTTGGCGAATAAAAGGAATTATTATTATTCGAATAAACACCTAAAATTCAGACTTGCGAAGACCGATTTTCCCGGTGGTAAGGTCGAGCAATTAGTGATTGCCAGAACAGAGCCGGCGCTATAGGAGTCGGGGGTAAGCTAGGGCGTCGGGATGAGACAGTCCCCAATTTGCTTGAAATTCTAAAAATTCATGTCCTTTTCCTTTTCAGCGGAGTAAATTCGTTTGCAAATTACTGTGTGAGCCAGCTTTGCTACCCTTTTGCCCTCATCAGAAAGCTTTCAAACTTGGCATATCCTAATCCTTTGTATTGAAGACATGCGGTGGCGAAATGGTTTTCAAGGGCAGGGTCGTGCCTCCCTCGAAACCAATGGAAAGAACAGATTTTCTTACAAAAGGGTTTCTTATCCAGCACTTTGTATTGTCCTGCTACATATGTTGTGCCGGCTGCCCAAGGCCCCGCATCCCCCTAGCGCCGGCTCTGACCGCAAGTACCCGTATGTAAATGTCGTTTCTACTCTCACATAGCATTGTTCCTGCATACATCGTCACTTTGTTTAATGCTTCCGATTCCCCTCGTACCGGACGCATTTGCAATGTTGCAATAAACTCAACCATTGCCGCACAAAAGATATCATCGCCGGTACATTTCTGCCAGTCACAACCGATAAAATTGAGTAATGAATCCACTTATTGTAACAGTCACCGGTCATTTCAACCAAAAACCATATATATCGACCGTCCGGATGACTTTTAGTGTTGGCACGATGTGGTCTTACGGGGGACGTTATGGTTACAGCGGCTATAGGTGGGTCACGAGGGGGGTCTGGGACGATATACTTCGGAATCGAAATAACCGGCCTCTGTTTTATTGTGCATATTGGGATGCCTTCCTAAAGATTTGCAAGATTTGCAAGGATTCCTTAAGACTGCTAGTCCCTCTGGTTGGTTCCGCTGATCTTGGAAGATACATTAACAAGGGATGCAAGACTATTCCTGTTGCTTAGGGAGGATGTGGAACCAAGCAATGGAAGAAAAAAAGCGACGAGTCTCTCAATAAAGGACAGAACAGAGTGAGAATGCCATACCTGACAGAGAAAGACCTGAATTTCCGAAGGAGGTACAGGCGGACTACACCAGGCTTCTTCGTCGTTTTTGAGGCATTCAAGTCAACGAAATGTTCGTCACACCAGCGTATAAAGTTAGGAAGAGCGCCACTATGAACACGTTTATTCTCATACAAGAGTGACAGAAAGGCAGTGTCATCGGCAAATTTTATAAGAAAGCTCCTATTCGTAGGCTTAATGGTTCTCCAGCTGTTAGTATACAGTATGAACAGTAGTGGGGACCAGCAGCAGCATTGATGGGAACCTGTACAGGTACGTGAAACCAGAATCTAAGAGAAGACCATTAACGAAAACTCTTTACAGCCTGTTTGTTAAAAGCTTCAGGGTCCACACAGTTGGTGGGGTAGATGGAATTCTGAAACTAGACTCACTACTAGCAAGTGAGGTTGCACGGTATTAAATGCAGAAGAGAAATCAGCAAAGAGAAGAATGAAGCCTGGCACGAGCTCTATAGGTTTCTCCAGAACAGCGTATTTAGCATAGCTTAGCATCATGTACACCTCTTCCAGTTATATAGGCAAACTGCAGTAGATCAAGATATTTATCAACGGCAGCCACAACATCGCTCCTGACATTTTTTTCATGTGTTTTCATGTTTAAGTGACGTAAGAGCGACTGGTCTGAAGTCGTTGGGCTGACTAGGCCTAGTGGTTTTTGGGACAGGCACAACATGCGAAAGTTTCCAAATATCGGGAATATGGCCAGAATCTACAGAGAACTGGAGTAGATTTTAAACTCCGCTAAGTTTTTTTTTTTGTTTTTTGTTTTTTTTTGCAAAATAATGGAGGGTCACACCTGGAGCGGGAATGTTAACATGCTTTACACACCTCCGTGACAGAGGACTGGACAATTATTAACTCGTGCCCAGGGACCAGGGACTGTTTCAGTGTGATAATATTGTGAGAAAAGTCAAGTCGCACTTCTCAAAGCGGGCATAAAAAGAATTAAGCACGTTGGGATTTGAGAAAATCACGATCATCAACGCCTAGACGTTCCACAGGTTTTTCAAGAGCCTTTGCCACAGAGGACATTGTCTTAACACCATACCATGCAGCACTCAGGGCTGAGATAGCCGCTGCTGAACAGCAACGCAACTTCGTCCTTGTATTTTAAATGTTGGACGGAAGTTAGTAAGATAAAATGGGCTTCGGAAAAAAATTCTGCTGGGATTAGTGTTTGCACAAGGTTTTTTTTCCTCCCAGCATAACTGGGTGCAGGTGGCTTCACAACTGGAAAACCTAATAAACTGATTAAAATAGTTGCATATATATGGTTCGAAACGCCTTTGCATATTTAACGGTTTGATTATTATTTTTTATACATTAGTTCAGAAAGAGATGCCAATGATTGAGCTACAGTGGCGTAGGAGGATGCTTGGCTTTTTTCGCAAACTCCATTCTGACAGTTATACCGACGTTGACATTCTTGCCTCCTCAGTATTTTTTTTTTTTTTTGATGGGGCGGCTGCCCCCTTCCCCTTCCCCCGCCTGTTCCTACCCCACTGCGCTACCGAAGTGTTTTCTTGCCAACCATATCCCAAATGAATACTGTACTCGTAAAGCCCGACCGTTCTAGAATCTATATTTACAGTAGTTGTTAGTTTATCTGATTGGGAGAATGTTGTCACCTCTATCTGGTTATTGAGAAGAGGAAAGGATGATGAAAGGTGGGGGTTTGGGACGGGAATACCCGAAGAAAAACCCCCCGACAATAATGTAAACCTATTGCTCATAGATGTCACATGTACGTATCTGACGTGGCCGAGACAAAGCCAGAAGCCTATAGTACGCCCCGCTTATAATCACATGCGTCACAAGCAGGTTCTGGTCATAGGCATCGTCGATCTGTACATTTAATTGGCTCTATATAAGCACTATTTATAACAAGTAGCAATAATAGTAGTTCCGGGATGGCTTATCAGCCGACTTTCTTGTGACCCACGATAACCTGCCATGCAATGACCTCCGCGACATGTAGAGGTCTCCGCGCAATCTCAACCATGTGACTCTCCAGTAAACACGGCCATTTCAGTTTCATGTGTCATAGTTCTCGGCTGCTGATGCCCCCAGCCCAACCCCTACCCGACTAACACACTTTTGTTTGCTCGATCTTCATAATCATTGCCCATATCTTTCACCACTTTATTGTTTGATGCTGCATCCTGCAGCAGGTGTTGCACTGTCACACCAGATCGTAAAGCATTTAAATAATGTAAATTAGGATCAAATGCGCTTTTTGTATATAATTGCAAAGCGTATCATTCATATATATATATATATAGAGAGAGAGAGAAACGAGCTGGAGCCTTGACGCACAAGACATATATAAATCTTACATGCAAGTGTCGAAAAAGAGCCACAGCGAAGATATCTATAAGACGTAAATATGGGAGACATTTACTACGTACTTCAGTTTCCATTTGGAATTTTGGTTGACCATTAAGTTTCGGTTATAAACAAAGTTAGGGTTCTGGAAGGTATGCTTGGATGATTGCAGTCACTATATATAAGTTTGAGCTACTCCTTTATGCTGCTCTCTTTCGATATCAAAGATCGTAATTAACATTAGTCTGTCAAAGAGGTGAGCAACTGATCATGGAAATACTAAGGGTAAAGGCACATTCTAATAACAGAGCGTTAGGGGTGCGGGCCAAACGTTCCGGGATGTCCCAGTTTCCCAAAATAAACATTAAATACCAGAAAGCCTCGTTTTCGTAAGCTAGTCTGCCAAGGAGTTTCGCGTCACACAGATGGTCTATCCTGCCGAATGGCATCTATGGTGAGCGCGTATCTATTTCTCACATTATATTTTATTTTCCTAATAGTTCTATAGTCTTGTTTAAAACTTGTTCCTAATCTTATTAGTATTATTTTTATTATCATCGCTCAAGGATTCACACGTACGCTGATTACGATGACACATCGTCGGAGTGGAATACATCGTCGGTGACCTATCATCAGACTGTCGCGCTAGCCTTAATTCCTGGCTGCTTATTCCAACACAGAAGACAAGCGATACTGTGAAATGTGTCCGGTTACATAGTTGAGCCACTTGAGCCTGTTGAAGCAATTAAATTATAACCATATATATGCACGAAACCAACATACTCGGAATAAAGGTCCGTGAAACTGGCGACCCAGCAGCCCTACAACAGCTCCATCAGCGTCGAATATTGTACATTCCAGTTTGCGACTAAATAATTTTATAATGACTCAAATATGAAAAGAGCTCGACCCTGTACCTATCAGTTTATACAACATGTTTCTTGGTAAATACTTTTTTGTTATTGTTTTTCGTGGTAATTAATTAGCTGGAACAGGTCACGAGTCACAACAGAGGCTATACGTGACGTGTGACGTTCTGGCGTCAGCATTTGGTATAGGGAAGGGTTCATCGAGAAACTGCACGACCTTTTCTTTTGTTATTTGTTGTTTAGCTTTGAACAGGTACGACAACTGAAGCTTAAGTGTAAATGTAAACAATAATTGCGCTGGCCTGTAGTAAATTTTGTGACGACAGTCATTTAAGAATAGTCCTGTGTCATGCCTGCGATTTGACTGCACGAAAATGCGCCTATAGTTTTTGTTGTTTTTGTGTTTTCTTGTTGGTTTAATTTTGGACGAGAGAAATCTCTATACAGATCTCTGGATGAGAAAAAGGGAGTTTGTTGGGTTGGGAGAGAGTATAATACATGTCACCGTGTGCAGGCCTGACGAGAGGAAGGGGTGTGTGTGTGTGGGGGGGGGGGTCAGGTGCGGATGCTGTTCCCGGACAAGGGGGCCCGGCCTTGGTCAGTGGATTTTCTTTCCTTCTTTTCCTTTTTTTCTTTTAAAGAAACGTCTGAGGAAAGAACACCCATAAACATGCAGATGTTAAATATCAAGTCTGCAGTATACTACTTCCAGTAGTGATGTAGATCCTAGTGCACTTAATTGTCCTAATGTTTGCAGTCTATATTACGTTACTGAATGAAATGTAGATATTGACAATCGAATTATAAGTATACTGGGAAAATAATTTACGATTACAAGGGGCCCGGAAAGATCGTCTGCCCCCGGGCCCTGCTGGCTCTCGGCGGCCCTGGCCGTGTGAGGAAGGAGGAAAATAAAGTTTTACAAAATATATTTGACCATCGTCTTCGCCATGTGGGGGAACACGACGCAGGTCTCTCTCTCTTTCTTGCTCTCATACACGCACGCGCGCGCACACACACAGGAGGAGAAAGAACGATATCGACAGATAAGTCAGGAACCCAGGGGAAGGGGGGCAGCCACCCCCTCAGAAAAGATACTGAGGAGGCAAGAATGTTAACGTCGTTCACTGTCAGCATAAATTCCCACTCTCCCAAGTCAAGGCTCTTATAATTTCTACACCACTGATAAGGTTACATCTTGGCAGCAGGTACATTGCACACTTGTATGAATTAATCTTGCAAAATGATTTTGTTTCATCTTTTTTTTTTCCCCCGTGTGCTCATTTAGATTTTTTTATATTTTGGCCGTTGTATGGGTTAGCAATGATCCAGAAGCACAAAGCATCATACATTCATCTCATGCCTGTTTTCTCAGATAATAACTTTATTATTTAACAGAAGCACTAGCTAGGATCATCTAAAGAAAAGTTAATCTTGGTACAGATTAACATCATTTATTTGTATATTTTTATTGCTAGCAACCACACACATGACCGCTGAATCTTCTTTTGACCAGATATGTAAGAAGCACCAATCTTTATATCAGGATAGTGAAGGGGGCTATTACATACATGATCATCTATGTTTAAGGCACTGAGGCTTTGCGTTTTTGTTAAACTTCCTGGCAGATGTCCCAGTATTTGAGGACTGAATGATTAGTTTAATGGCATGGCGATGTATACCCCATAAAATAAGGAAAACTTTTTTTCATTTTAAATAGCCTTGACATTTAACAGAGATTTCTGTAATTGTATTAACAGGTCAGTGTCTTCATTGCTGGTCAAAACCTAGTGAATTTGGGCAACAATCATAAAGAGCATTTGTCAGTGAGGTGAGCATGTATGAGAGAAATAGAAAGTGCGATTCATTTTTTTAATATCTTATTTCATTAAAAATATTCAGTATCAATGTACATAATCACATTTTTTGTGTATGTGTCTTCATTCAAACACACAGTTACTACTGCATGAAAGTTAACATATTTGTTATCAGTATATTATTGTGACTGATAATTATGATTTATATTTACCCTTTAAAATGTGATCAAAGTAATACAGTATACAGTATAAATAAACGTACATTACAGTTAAACATAGAATGAACTAATCATCCTCATTCTCCCATTTTATATCTTTTTCGTTTCACTCATTTGTAAAGCCTGTTGAGCTCTCTGCCAGGTGAGGAAGCACGTTGTATAAGTATTCTTGTATACTAAAATAATACCTTGATATATTTTCAGTTGTAAAATTATCAAGAGTGCAGCAAACACTTTTGTAGCATGAAGAGACAATAAAATTCATTTGAAGACTGAAGAGATGATTTTTAATATTACCTCCAGATAATTAGACCATGCTAGTCTGGCCTAGGAAGAAATCTGATTGAATGCAGAGTTCTTGCTTATGTAAAGATTTTTTTAAGTTTCTTGATACATTCTCTCCTATAATGGTCATGTGTATAGGGATTAAAAATGTAATATATGTATTTCAGATACCATTTAAATTCCAGTCAGCTTACAGCCTACAACATGCCATCTAATTCAGGTATCATGTGTTCCTTAGTCATTTTTATTTTACTGGCAGGAAATGTTTATGGTGTTACTATTAGTTTGCTGTGTAATAATGAAATAAGACTATTCATAGTCAAGTATAATGTATGTTATACAAACATACATAAAAAGACCTTTATGAACCTGAACTCAGTATTAATAAATTGATTTGTATTGTATACGATGATACACAGGTGTCCAGATGTGTTTATAAAGATTTAATAAAAATGATCACTTTCATTATTTAAACATATAAAAATGTCAATCATATCAATATCTTTATGGATATATATATATACACGTGTGTGTGTGTGTGTGTGTGTGTGTGTGTGTGTGTTTGTGCATACACATGATGGTATTGTCAGACTTAGTATTACAGTGTATGGTTATACAGCTTTGTGTGTTCTATAGAATCACTAATACCTGTCAAGGTAATTGTTTATGATGTTTTTCCTACCTTAGATCCAGTGGATCTGACTGCAGAAACTGTAGAATCTACAGATGAAGCTCACACAGTTCCACTAGAAGATAATACTGTAGCAACCCCACATCACTTAACGCTGTACTATGTGTCAGATAGTACACCAGAGCAGTTGTCTGACAAATTTCCTAAAGAAAAATTATGTAAACACCCAGGAGAAACCATTCTTATTGAAAGAAGCGAGGCTGCTGATATACTGCTTAATGCAAAAGAAATGCCAAGGTCTTTTGTGGAACTCTGGTGTCACTCTGAAAGAGAGGGTGGACCAAAGTGGTATATCAAGAATAAACATAGAACCAAAAAAGTGGAAATTTATGATGACAGGAGGTCAGTTTCATTGTATCAGGACCAAGAAGTAGAAGTAAGTAAGGACTCCAGGATAAAAATTGACAAACAACTCACTTTCACAGTGTTTATTGCAGATGGTGACACTCCGACTGGAGATTTTGAGGTGGAGGTGAAGCAAACAAATTATTTAAGGCAGATTTCTCACTCTAGTAGTTGTATCAGTAGTGGGTCCTCGGGTTCAGGTGTACCACCCGAGTTAGATGTACCAGTACGACCAAGTTTGAGGCCTGAGGTGATACATCAGCCCCCCTACTATCCTATTCATCAGCATACTTACTGCCCTTGTATACCTTGCATTTATAATCATCCTTATGTGCAAACACCTATACTACCCATTGTTTTTCCTAGTCCGAGATCAGGCACCAACATTCAAGGGCAAATACATGTGCAGAATGCTCCACCTACAAATTTAAACGAAGCAGCACAAGCAACGAACAACAAAAATCATCTCCAACCACCTTTGCGGCCTGGGATCCCGGTCTCTGATGAGTCACTTTATAGCATTCCCATGGGTCACCCAGAGATTGGAGCTGAAGCTGCACGTGCTACAGCCATCTTCAATCGTCTTCAGTATTTTCAGGATCATCACCAGAATCTGCAGCTGCAACAGCAGCGACAGCAGCAGCAGCAATTCTATCAACCTGTTTCTCAGAGAAATACATCGTACACACCTTATCATGTGGAGCCCATTGCTGCTGGGCCCTTACATGGGCCAATGTCAATGCCCATTAGTAATTCTCTAGGACCTCTGAGAGCTGTGGGAGTGGAATCATCAATGCATGCTTCACAGCAGCGGCAAAGTTTACAAGGCTGTTCATATCCAGTACCACCAGAGTCTGCAGGCATCAATTCTTGCCAACATCAGCAGGAACAGCATGTGCTGCAACCACAGAGGCAGAATGGGGTTAACCCACAACCATCTATACTCTTACCTAGTGATTCACAGAGAGGTGTTACATATGAGCAGGTAACCACAACAAATACACTGGTCACTTCTTCCCAGCCGGTTCAAGTTGCATCATCATCTGTAGACTCTCTGTCAGGAATTCATTATGTGTCACCTCACCAGATTGTTTCTGAAGGTTTAGCAGTAGTAGATCCTGCTGCAAGTTATTATCAGCTTTCTGCTGAAAACATGTCGTCTGATTCTTCTGCAAGACCCACATGGACTGAAGAGAGTCACCGGCAAGTGCAAACAAGTGTTGGTCAAGGACAAATTCCTCATGGTTTTGCTCAGCAAATGCTGCAAGGACCTGTGTTGCAAAGGGAAACAGGACTAATATTCCAGACCCAGGCATCTGGAGGAAACCAGTCTTATCAGGGAGAAAACAACCTTTCCATGCAAGGAGTGCAAAGAGGACAAAACTCACCAGGGGCAATACCAGCATCACTCAGTTCCATTTCTCTGCATCAACAACAAAGCGAGGATGTAATATCCTCTAGCTTGCTGGTTACTGCAGCAAATGGAAATGCTATCAACTTGCGAGCACCAGTAGGAGTACGTGCAGATGAGACTGAGTCTTCTGATTTTAGCAGTACAAGTTCAAGAAATGTCCTTGATCTTCAGGCCAGTAATGATCTTAGGGGACGACAACCACAGGAGGATGATGAGAGACACCCACAAGAGCATGATGATCAGTGAACATTCATTCTAGGGTCCATTCATTAATACACAAGGCCTGGCTGATAACTGTAGTCCATATCCGACCTGTGGTCACTGTTTGTTGATGCAACAGTGGTCAGAATTACACATTGAATATCGTGGACTCAGCATGTTAATTATTTGAACCTTTATTTTTTTTAGCTAACGTATGGCCCATCTATTTAGAAACAACTTGAAGAAGAATTGGGCAGCTTATTTGTAGTTTTATTTTTAATGCTTACTCAGTCCATAAATTTTGTATGGTGAAAAACCTGCAGTTAAATATTTATTTACTTAAAGCAATTGCAATATAAATAGAATGATTGCAGAATTTAAAAAAATCTCCACTCAATACTTAATTCTTTTTAATATTGTCTTACACTAATTTGATTACATTTTTTTGAAGATTTTACCTGAAACTATTTCATAAAAATCTCTTTGTCTTGTTTATAAGTGAACACTAAAGCTAAAATTTTCAGCAAATGCATTTTTTCTGCCATCAAGTGTTTCTTTCTCTCTTATATGCATCCACCTTTTCTTCTATATGGTTATGGACAGAATGCATGTGCCTTAGCTGATGATGTTGTCAAAGTTATTTAAGCTGCTACTAAATCATTATTTCATATATTTATATTTCTTTGTAATTAGGTCTGTCATAAGAACAAATACATTTGTTTTTGTAAATAAATGAGTATTATTTTTTTAATGCTTGGCACTTCCTGATAAATCATTTTTGATGTCATATATACACACCGGTTCCCAGTCACCTAATCCCCAACACTTAATCCCCTAGACTTTTAATCCCTAAGCACTTAATCCCCAGACACTTAATCCTAAAAATGAAATCTCAGTTATAAAAATTATGAAATCAGTGAAACCGTAACCCTAAGCCTAAACCCTAACCTCAACCCTAACCCTGACCCCAACCCCTTAACCCTAACCCTATAAGGGATTAAGTGTCTGTGGATTAAGTGTTGGGGGATTAAGTGACTGGACACCATATACACGACTCCTAAGAAAAGTTATTCTTGCCAATATGCATAAAATGTTATAGCTGTCCATAACTCTGTTACTCAGTTTAATTTCTTGTGTAACAAAAAAAGAGTTGAAAAAGATAAGGGACTTATCTGCAGCATTGAATGATTTTAAAAGGTGACTGCTCAGTAGTAAAATGTATTCATAATCTAATTGAACAAAACAAATGGGGCTGAAAAAACATTTATAATCACTCTCATTGGCAACAGATATTGATATCTCTAGTCAACCAATTAATCAAAGACTTAAGATTTGTGTTAAAGCAAGGTATACGCTCTTTAACACCAGCTTTATCAACACTGCCTCTTAAAAATAACATGCATTTTATTTTGAATATGCGGATTCACAATGCGTAAAGACGAAGGAGTGAAAAATGCAACCATTTATTTGCTTAACTTTTACTGACCTGAATTGATCTTAAAGCTTGTGATAATTTGCGCGGTATTAGCATGTTAAATTTTTACATTGGCTCTTCTCTTAATAGCAAAATGCACATACATTTAAAAAATGTAGAATTAGTAACTACTGATACACACATATATAGCTACACCTGCCTTGACAACTGTTTGGAATGCTTATGGTGTGGCAACATTTTTTAACATAACTGTATACTACTAGTGCATGATGTGCTTTCTCTTCAAATTCAAAATATTGTTCCAACATTTAAACTGATTAGTGCAAGACTCTGTTGATGATAAAGGGAGATTAGAGAAAGTTCTTTAACTCTTCCCATACAGTTCATAAATGCAAACGTCTTTATAGCTACAGCTCAGCTGTGTGGATTCATCTATATTATGAGAGGATATGTTTGTTTCCATTTACCATTAAGTATGCCAGTGTCTGCAGAACCCTATCATTTAGACCATTTTCATTCTTTTGTACTTCTCCACTTCTCTTTGGGTTTTTGTGTGGTCATCAAATACAGAATTACATAAACTTGGAGTATTATATGTTTTATATTTATGTATGTTTTATTTATTTGTTGGCATAGTTTTAAGTGTACAAAATATGATGTGATTTTAACAAGAGCTAGTCAACAGCCGTTTTCATAGTTCTGTAAATGAATCAGCCTTGTTAGGATTCTGATATATTCATTTTCAAAGCTGTTGTATTCATCTGGGATTTGATATTATTTTGGCACAAACAAGGTGTGGTTCATGTAAATTCTTTTACAGAAATGCTCCCATTCACATAAATACTGATTCATACTTAATTTATAAAATTTTACTTTAATAGTAGTTTTCAGGAAAGAATTTTGTCAAAAATAAGACTTTTCATCACTTTTACTTCATGTTCTTGCCAGCTGTCATACTTATAAATTATTCATCTTTTTGATTGACATTAGTTAATTAAAGGACTTATGCTGTCTTAAAGGATGGAGCATGCCTGCGTTATTTATCCTCTCCTTGCAGCAATTTATTTAGGTTGTTTGAAATTTCAGGTTGTGTAGAAGACTGATGGGCATTCTTAATATTTCCAGCATCAGATATAAACTTAAAATCATCCTCTTAGCATTGTCTTTTACTCTTCTTAAAATAGATTTTTCATGCACAGTTTTACCTCTGAAGAATTACTTGAATTTGAAGAGGAAATGTTGATCAAAGGTTCATGTCTTTGGCACACATTTTCTCTGGATGTCGTGCCTAGGTACAGAGCTGGATCCTTCTCCATGGTGTTCTTGGTTGAAAACACCGTATTCTATTTTGTTACACATCAAAGAGCTCAGTTGAACAAATCTTTTATTTCTCACTGCTTAGAGGATTTTTTTAGTATCAATCCAGTGATATGTAATATAATTTGTAATTTATGCAACAGTTTAAAACAATAGCACAAATTCATTGTTTTATCCATCCCATGACTTGTATCATTTGATGAACAGTTAAGCTGGTCTGCCATCACTGTTCATCACAGGAGTAATAAGTGGATAAATTCAGCGGCTAAAAAGGCCTGTCAAGCAGTGGTGAGTGTGTTCTCAGAGGAACAACCCAATCGTTTATGGTTGCAAACCATTTCTTCCTCTTTCCATCTTGTCATCAACCCCCTTCAAAGGACCCTGAAGGAGACATGGCCAAACCAGACAAGCTTGCACCACCTCACATTTGTGAGAAGGGGCTCTTGGCAGCTCACCAGGGTGGTGACCATGTTCCATACAAAGTCATTGGTTTTTCCATTCCATATCAGAGATTTTGAGCAGCCTTCTCAGACACTTGTTCTCAAATGCCTGTATTCTCCTTTCTGTATCAGCAAGTAGAGTCCATGTCTCACATCTATACTGCAGGACTTGTGCAGTCTGTACTTGCTGGTAAACCTGAAGGTATTGCAACACTTGTCCAGTCTGGCTATTGCTACCATTACTGCTGCAATTCTGATGTGGACATTTGCCATAGAACTGTCATCTTTGGAAAGGGTGACTGCCAAGTACTTAATGATGCTCACCTACTAAAGATGTATTCTAATCAAGTAGATTCTGCATTGCTGTTGCCTCCATTGCATACACATTCACATTATCTGTCAAAAAGCACAACGAAAGCTTACAAAATAAAGCTTTTTTTAAGCTTTCAATGACAGTATATATGAATTCTAAGTAACATTTAATCTGTAAATTATATTAATGTGGTGTGTCATGCAGTGAAAACCCCATGACATGACCAGCTTGCTGCTTATTTTTCAAACTAATTAAAATTATAGATAAGAATAATGTTAACATAGCTGCTTTTGTTATAGAAGATTTTGCTTTAAAAAAACTAAAATATCCTTTAAAAATATGGTTAAGACCATTTGTATTACAATCATCCATTGGTCAGACCACACCTTGAAATTATTAATATTGGTATATTATCCCTGCATTAAAAGCAAACAATGTGATTTGCTGCTTGCATTACAACCAAAGTAATTGGAGCTTCATATTTATTTAAAGTCTTGTCACCTTTATTTTAAGTCTCCACAACAGTGATATTAGTTACCAGCATTATCTTTTGCGGGGGTGGGCAAACTATGGTGGTGGGTGGCGCGCGGACGTCTTTAGACCAGGCCATCTGCCAAAATGTGAAGTGCACTTGTTTTCTTTCTTTTTTTTATTTAGCCTAGGTTAATTTGATTTAAATTTAATTTATCAAGTTCACCAGATTTAGAAGTCAGCACTCCGTAACATTCTAACAGACAAAGTACAAAGATAACAAATAACACAGCTGACATGTCTGATGTAGTCAATAGAAAGCATTGGGGGAGGCTGCCTTCTAAGGAAAGGCTGGTTTTGAAGTTTTATTGTGAACAAATTTAAACAGCTTCACTTTACACAATAAATTCAGTAACTGAACGCATTGAGTACTCATTTGTTGTCCATTCCATTATCACTAGGTTTGTTGTGTAGCACCTGGCAAGGGTTTTTGGTATTTTACCAGCCTGCTGTATGGCTGAGATCACAAAAAAAACTTTGCCCACCCCTGATCTTTTGATTACCTATAGGAAATATATAAGACAGTAGGGCTGAACAAATAGAGGGCTAATATGATAATGCTTCATGGATTTTAACCTATTATTTTCAAATTTTGCAGTTATGACACAATGAAAGTAAAACTAGGTCAAATACAGGGCCCATATTCAGGATCGAGGGTCTCTATCTTCTAATGCCTATTTCAGCACTGCCTAGCATTAAAAATCAGAAGTAACCATTGGCAGGTTCTTTTAAGTTTGGGATATTAATATTTTGGTCTCTTTTCAGCATGCAGTTTTGTATATCACAAGTACATATACAAATATTTTGAGCATGTGATTTTGTGTATTATTACATGTACAAATAAATCTGTGCAAAGATTTTCTGTGTTAAGGATCCTAACTACAAGTGCTTGTAAATGTGTGCATGCCTGTTCTCAAACTGTATAAGGAGATGAACCATCCTCCAGCTAGCTGGTCCCAGCTGACTTGGTTGCTGTGTACAGGAAGTTGTGTTCTTGTCAGCCATTTGCCCCTTGCTCATGATAGCGCCCTTTGCTCATGATAGCTAACCACTTGATCAGTCAGTGCTTGGACAATCTAGGGTCTGAGTCAGACAGTCCAGGATGCTGACAGTATAGAGAGCAAGTGAGCCCCTCCTTCTTTGAAAAAGTGTCTTCTTGGATTGAGTGGGAGAGGGAGATGGCTGTTGTTTAAATAAAACTAAATAATTCCTTGTATCATTTCCTTTAGCACAGTACCAACAATATGGAACATGCGATGACCCATTTCTGTTTTCTGACTTGAAGATAACTACGAATAAAGCTGCTCTTAAACTCTGCCCTTTGTCTTTCCCCGAAACCCCTCCTTCAAATGCTCTGCAGATAAACCAACTTGCCATACATGATTGCATGCTATTATACAGTATACACACCTACATATCCATGTACATATTATACAAGAGTGCATGCTGAACCATTTACTTGCAGGCAGCAAAAATCTGCATGTAAATTCATGAATGAAAATTGCCTTAGAATTGCAAACATTTTGACCCTTTGTTGGTTCAGTGTTCTTCAACTTTGTGGAAATAGATTACTGCCTGCCTGCTTTACCTCACCTACTTTTTCACCAGCAAGTCACGAGCTCAGAAAATATTATCACAATTCAATTTCCTCCTTCCTGTTCAGCTAAGGTTGAAACTGAAAGAAATAATTTTGTTGATTGCAGTGTCGCTGCTGGTATGCACAACATTGTCTCTTTTCATTTTCTTTTGCAACTGCTTTGACAGGTAAAAAAGTTTTTGAAGAGGTGTCTTAGGCTGATGAAAATAGCTCAAGTTAAACAAATTATATTTAATTGTACCTGGTCAGATTCTCTCCCTCACTTCCTCTTCCCCTTCATAAGCACACAAAGTAAAACCACGGACATGTATACAAGTTCATGGTAAGACAGAGAATTTAAAAATGATTATTAGACTGTTAAATAAGAGGATTATGAAAATTTTGAAGTTTTATTAATATATTTTTATAAAAATAGTGTTGATTGGCAATATTATATGCAAAAATACTCATTTTTGTGCATTTACTTAATAATGTGAAGACCAAAGCATAAGAAGCCATAAAATTATGAGATCGTACAAGCTATGAGAGCACCATGTGGTACTGGACATTAAGTATTTAAGTTTTCCAGCTGCAAGTTACTTAAGACAAACTCTTCATATGCACTTAATTAAAAGCAAACTATGTTGCAAATATTCTCATACGGAGATATATTTTAAAGTTGATGAAAATATTTAGCAAATTATGCTTGAAGGAAAATTATTTTCAGTGAAGGAACCTGTCACTTGGGTGTTATGACTTAGTGCACAGTTCTGCAGTGCTTAAATTCCGCTCACCCCACATCTCCTTCAGCGTAAGCTATAATGGTTGCATAGTTTCTCATTGTTAATCCTAAACTTTTATACAAAGCATGAATGAGCAAAAATGTCCTTTAGGTTAATGCAAAATTTCATCACATAAACTACACAATTACGATTCCTATTCATCTCTAGATAATAAAATTTACATAAACCTCATATAATCATGATTTTTATTTATCCATTTCTAGGGAATAATACAAAAAAGGCTTTATCTTGATTAGATGTGATTTCAAAGGCTTGATTCAGAGACTGCAGCAGTATGTTACACTTGTGACCTGCCACCATGAAATGAGTCTTAAATCACAGAGCAGTTTGTAGTAGAGGCCCAAAAAGATGATTAGGGTCAACTTTACCATCAGACTTGCACACTTCAAACCTTTATAACTCATTTAATTTTAGGACTAGCAAAACAACTTAAGTATCAAAAGAAAGGTCAAAACCTGTACTTTTTTTATATATAAATGTACAATTTGCAATATCTCACATTTCCAACTTAAGACTCATTCTGTAGTGGTGGGTCACATATAATAGGACAATCAAGCTCTCAATGCCCAACAGTAGACATTTTCCTGTTCCTGTGTTTAGTGAATAGACTGGTCATTCCACTTAAAAATGTTCTTTTTCAACTCTGTACCCCCATATATTTTTACAGTTTTTCTCTTTTCCCTTAAAACACATCAAGTTTGGGTCTGACACAGGAGGGTCCACATCACATATACAATTTTATAAAAGTAAATGTCATGAATATATAATTTCTTCTCACCAAAAAATAATACTTTTAAAATTATTCACAATGTCAAAAACAAGCTTACTAATCAGCAACCAATATGACCTTCCTGTCAAATGCAATTCACATTCACCCTCTCCAGCCCAGCCACTCCTTAAAGAATGTATTAAATGTATTGAGTCAGTTTTAATTCTCACATTATTGTAACAGGGTGGGATGAGGTTCGCTCTCAGTCTCACCACAATGATAACACAACACCGTCGTGGGTTCAGATTTACTAGCGCGTCAGAGGGTATGTCTGACTAGGCGAAAGCATATACATCAAGCTCTAACAACTCCTTGGTGGGGCGATCCTCCCACCTCTCTTCTCTCCGTTCGACTGTCCTCTCTTCTCCCTCTCTCACCCTCTTATCCCCCTCATACCCGACTTTTCTAGAAGCCCTGTCCTTGTTACTAGGCGACCCCCTTCCGCTCTCCTTCGGCCAGGTCGCCATTCGGCCAGTGGTTTTCCCCAACCCCCTCCCACTCTCTTTCGGTCACAAGGTATGTCACCTACCTTTCTATCCCTGTGTGTGTGTGTGTGTGCAATGCGTGTGTGTACCTGTGTCTGTGCGTGCCATACCCCATACTACTATATTATTATTATTAACATAAACTAGTTATTCATGTAAGGGTGTCAGGAAATCAGCAGTATTTGAATAGGTAAGTCGGACTTACGAAAATCTGTAGCAAGATGTATATTTCTTGTTTATGAACAAGATAAGGCACTTTGGGAGTTTTTCTATTTTAAAAATGCTTGAACAAGTTTAAAATATGTCTATATTGCAGATTCTACATAAATATCTAGCCATCTAATGTCCTACATCATGACAGCTGTTTCAGGTATTTGGTATCCTTGCCACTTCATTTAAATTGTCAATCTCTCTCTCTCACACACTTCACATAAATCTGCCTTGTGAAAATGTGACTTTATTGAAGAATTCAGAAGGAAATTAACAAACAATCAAAATAATTACCCATAAGCAGACAGTGTATAAGCACAATGTGTATAAACAGTAGTCGGAGGCTGAGAAGCATGTAAATCAGTTCTGGCATATCTGCATTTTAGTACATTTTACAACTTGCATAAAGGTGTTGTTTTTGCTTTTGTTATATAGGCTAAATGATGAGGTTTGGGAGGGGAAAATTTGTGTTGTATAAAAACTACTTTATACATAGGTCTGCAGAATGGTCCACCAAGGTTAAGTGTAGGTGTGTGTATGTGTGTGTACGCACATTAGTAAGGGTGCCAGGCAATGCCTAGGACAGGGGGCAAATGTTCAGCTCATGAGATGTGCCTGGATGATATCCTGTGAACTGACAAGAGCAGAACAATGTTGGGGGTAGCTTGAGAAAGGAGAGGAACTATCTACTTGTTGAGAAGGGGGAAATAATAGTTGCCACTAGATGATTAAAGAACCTTCATCCTATTCCAGATACAGTAGATGTGAATGCATCAACTGTGGAATCTGCAGATGAAGCTCATACAGTTCCTCTGGATGCCAATACTATAGCAACTCCACATCATTTAACACTACGCTATGAACGAGATAAAACACCCAAGCAATTGTCGGATAAGTTTCCACAACAAAAACTACATAAACATCCAGGTGAGTCCATTCTCATTGAAAGAAGTCATTCTGCTGACATTCTTCTGAATGCAGAAGACATGCCAAGATCTTTTGTAGAGCTCTGGTGTCAGTTGGAAAGAGCATGCAGACCACACTGGTATATCAAGAAGAAAGACACATCCAAAAAAGTTCAAGTTTATGAAAATGGGAACTTGGTCTCGTTGAAGCAGCATCAACGAGTGGAAATCAGAGACTTCTGCAGAATAATGTTGGGATATCTCACTTTCACTGTGAGGATTGAAGATGGTGATGACCTTAACGGAGACTTTGAGGTACAGGTTTTGCCTCATGAAAGTGGGGCACTGGCGTTAGATGTTCATTCACCATCCATGAGTTGTCTTCTGCCTCACTATGGATATGTGGCAGCAAACCAACTACAGTGCTCTCAAGTCTGCAGTTTTAACACATGCAAGACTTGTGGAAAAGCAATGGGTTTATATTTGACTGCTGTTCCTGTGGAAAGACCCACCACTAGTCCTCATGCTGTTCATGCTACTAGTATGACAGATGCAAATGTTTGCATTCACCATGAATCTTGCCGTTTTGCTATGCGTCCCATCTGGGGTAGTGATGATCAGAGTAATAACCGTAATAATCGTGAGCCACAGGAAGATGATGAGAGGCATACACAAAAGCATACTGATAATAAGCACTGCCACTAGAGGTTACTTCCAGGGTCCATTAATTTGGTACTCAAATATCCCACAGGCACGTTCATTTTCATCATGTACATTTCCTTTCGAGTAGAAACGGGGAGCATTTAGGGATCGCTTATGAACTCAATCAGGATAGGGCACAAATAATAGCTCTGCTGTTTAGATGTATATCACACAGAGAAAAAGTTAACATCAGAAAAAGTTGCTGGTTTCTGACAATATGTGGACTGTTATAGTCATACTTTCAACAAAAATGTTCTTTCTAACAGCATGAGCCCATTTATCATTGATAGTTCCTTAGCTCTTTTGGCCACAGAAACATTCTGATGATTTTAGAAGGGGTTTTTGAATGCTATGTACAACTGCAGCAAGTGTGAGGTGTGCTTCTAGATTTCTGAAATAATTTTTTTTTAAGGCAAGACAAGAAATATTACAGCCCACTTACTGTTTATCAACTTCGCCACCATACCTACACAACATGATTAATGCAAAGATCCTGGAAAAGGAAGTAGGAAAGGACTTAATTTTCTTTGTGTGTCTTTTAAACTGATCTTGAATTTAGTGATGCATAATAATAATGTAATGAGACATTATTAAAAAACACTTGTAGAAAAAACTAACAGAAATGATCTTTATCCTTTATTTAAAAAATGAACTGATCCTTTTGGCACTGAAAATTGCTTCACTGTATTCTGTAATAACATTTAAAATTTGTTTCCCTGGAGGGAAAGAATCCAGTAAGGAATCCTGATAAAGCTTGGAATCCACTTTATAAAGATGGCATTTCCTGTCAGAAATGACAGGATATAGCCAAGCTCTCTCAAAGAATGATTCTGCTGACCTGAAATTTAAGCATGTCTTTGGTGAAGAGAAAAAAGGTACAAAATAGACTATAATCACTTCAGTCAAGAAAGACAAGACGGACCATTAATAATAATAATAATAGTGAAGATTTTTATAGCACACATTCACATTCATAGAGAGCATGCTCTTAGCGCTTAAAACAGAGAAGAGAGATGGACTAAGTAGATACAGAACAAAGGGGACGAAAGAAAACAACAGTACTGACGACGAAACAGAAAACAAAAGGCATCAAGTAACAGGAACAGAGAAATATGGTGATTCTGCCAAGATGGGTAAAGTAGCAAGAGGGAAGGGGGGGGTAAGAAGGACTAGCATTGTGGACTGTGTTACATGGCCTCTTGAATATAGTAACTCTCTGTACAGTTTAGTCATTAATTAAAAGCATTAAAAGCAATTAATAAAAGCATGTATTTGGTGGATGAGAATTAGTAATGAACTATGCAGACTTTCAAAATAAACACAGCTAACAGAAAAATTATAAAAAAGTCGCAGTAACACTAGAAAATTAGATCATTACCATTCACATCGGTAAACCCATATTCTCTTCCAAGATCAGCTGTTATTACGATGCGTCCTGTCTTTTTCATTACATCAGGATCTGAAAATGTCATATATCTTATTAATAATATAATCTACTGTTTATTGCTATTATCAAGTGAATGTATGATTTATCATTTGCAAAAAATAGGAACAACTCATAACCAAATTCTTAAAAAACATGTCTATCAATTTTTGTCAAAAAATATATTCTTTTTCTTAAAAAGAAGGTTGGCACTCAGGGTGGTCTTTAAGAAGGTTAAGTCCATTCCAAATTTTACCCTAAAAAAAATGCTGCCCATCTTTTTGTGCATCGCCTTCCAGCTAAAATATGACAATAATTTATTAATTGGATTCCTAAATTCACCGTTGCATGCAAGGTTACAGGTTAAAAAGTGCAACAGAACTGACTGCCCTTTCCAACCCTACACAAAAATAATTGTCACATGATCAATGGTCCATGGTGCATATTGCCCATCTGTATTGTGTGAATATTGTAAAATACTTTACATAAAAACAAACACATGTATATGTGTACCAATTATGAATGAAAAATGAACCCTCTTTGCTCTCCCTCTCTTTCACACACACACACACACACATCCATTTGTATGCCTGCAAGCACAAATCGGACTAAAATTATCATGAGTTTGTTTTTTTTCCAAGAGTAAGAAATGAAAATTTTACCTGCTGCTAACCTGGCCACGCAAATTCCTGCATATTCTGGAGTCTCACCATTCTCTATAGCCTTTTTCAGTAGATTCTATCAAAGAGAGACTAACACGTTATTTCTTCTTGTGAACTATTGATACAATATATTCTGTTAAGTAATGTTGAACCTTGATATCTATAGGCTCTTCTACTGTTCAAATATATGCTATAATGAATGTTTTACAAAAAATACCCTACTGTGTTATTTAAACTGCTAGCTCTGGCTATAACAAAATGGCACAATATATGCAGAATGGCATCTCAAATATTTTACATGCCAACTGCTAGTATGAAAAGCGGGACATGATCCACAGCCAGTCAGCAGCTTTACCTCAGTTAGGTTGTAGTTTTCTTTAAAGCTACAGTGCTGAATATTATTCAAGGATTTTTATCATTTTCATCATAAGCCTTAAGAAGATGTGGCTGACTCTTGTGCATCTGCCCAGGTCATCACTTCCCTCCTTTCAACAGACAAGCTAACTTTTATTGTACTCCAAAGTTTATTACAACTGTTATAACCCATTATGCTGGCATCACTGATTGATAGATATGTGGTTGTCATACACTATGTGTTATTTATGGCTACTTGGTATGGTTATTGGAATAATCTATAACAAGATACATTCAGATAACAAGGTTTGACTTTGTATAATTATCTGCACAGTGCCATCTTATATAACACAATTACTTTTGTTACTTTATTTATGCATAAGTTTTATCTAAAGCATTAAGTCATTCAGCATCATGTGTCCATGTGTGTATATATATGTGTGTGTGTGTGCATGAGAATGTATGCATGTGATCACATGCTTAAGCTCCCCCTTATTTAAAGTAATCAGGTTTTGTCATTATCATTAATCAAACTGTGTTATTCTTCTCTGTTTGTATTTATGAAGTAATCCAGAAATTTATAAAATTGTATTAATAAATAGTCCTACTACTTTTAAGAATTGTGTTTTTCCTTCTTTCTGTTGGTCTTGCATGCTTTCTATTTATGTAGTATTTCTAATGTTCTTTAGTTTATCCATTTTTCCACTGTTGTTTCCATACTTCGTTATTCTTTGTCATTTTACTATAGCAAGATGTTCTATGAAGGACAGGTGTGTTTTAAATTTCATCATTGTCTAAAATAACGAGAAAGACAATAACAAGCATGACCCATAAGAAACATACCACTTCTTTGTTGTTCTCGGAGTTTTTTGTTTTTAGGAGGTGGCTTATATTCTCTGTTTGTACTGCTCCTGGCCATAAGCTGACAAAAGCCACATTGTGGTTTCGAAGCTCCTTAGCACAGTCAACAGCCATGCGATCACACTTAAAATTAATGAAAAAAAAAATCACTTAAGAAAATGTACTTTTACCACATTCAGAACGGTCCCAGTTAAAATAGACAACATCTACAGCTTTTGATCCCATTTAACCAAAAAGAAAATGTACAAAACTGTGTATGATTCAATCTGAAAATGCAAAAAGTTCATGTTTACGATGACAAGGTGTATTTTATGTGGTACTATTTCCTTATATAGTTTCATTAAAATGTCCATCTGGAACGTACAATTTATATTAAAAAAATTACAAAAAAGGAAGCCATGATAAACAGATGTTGAATACAAAGTAAAATCTTCAATGAACATCTTACTGCTTCTTTCCCGATGCCATAGGGTACATTAAACAGATATGACAGGCCCCCTGCTGATGACACATTTATTATGAGACCCTGCTTGCGAGGAATCATCAGGCGTGCGGCAAACACACTGCAGATGTAGTGGTTCCTGACAGAGCAGACAACCCCAACATTATAAAGCAACTGTTCCTGAAGAGGCAGCATATCTGCTTTTCTCAAAACTACTTTTATTTCTGTCAAGCCATAGAAACGAAGTCCTTCACCCTTCTCCTGCACCATTTGTATTTCTACCTATTTTCCCTTTTATTAATGTATGATATGCATACCAATGGATATGAAATATAAGTACCTTTGTGGACCATAGGAGAATAATGTACCAATTCACTTACGTGTCCCTTCACAAACTAGAAAAAAAACAACAAATTTAGAACTTATAAAAAAGGGAAAGATTAAAATCACCTTAATCCAACGTTATTTATTTCATCCCAGAAGCCAGGATCCAGTTCCCAGAAGGGTGTGCCAAAATTGTCAGCAAGAATCTAAAGAAAATGCATAATTAACAAAAGTTTATTCAACTATAGCATGCTTAAAAAGTTCAATGAAAACATTCAGAGTATGGGAAAGAAAATCACATTAAGCAATGTATGTTCCAAGCTGAATATCTCTGTCACAGATGCAAGCAACAGTCCATTAATAGTAATTGTCATTTTGAAATAATAATAAACTTCGCTTGTATAGCACCTTATCCTGCCCTTTGGATGAGCTCAAGGCGCTTCACAAATGACAGAAGGTGATGTGACGTCAAAATAAGTAGACGACAGAACAAATTAATGGGGTGTTTACAAGACTGTGTATTCCATGCCAAATGGCAGTGTCCACATACAGCATGAACCACAATACGCAGCCCAAATATCAAACATATACAACCCGGAATACACTCCATAGCAAATGCAGTTCCAAACAGCACATCCAACAGACAGCACCAGTCGCACTTGAACAAATGAGCCCCAGCACAAGCAAAAGTTCACTAATCAACAAAGGTCAAGCAGACATGATGCCCACAGAACTGCACCGACATGAAGTCAGCATGTCAAAAAGGAACCGAAGCCACCAAAACAGAAGAGGCACAACATTCCAAACGCATGATGGCAGTCACATCAAAAACATGTACAATCACAAGCCCAGCATGAGGAAGACGTCAGATAAGACATAAATACCACAGAGCTCTGCCTCCTCCAGGTAGTTAAGTGAAGGAATACCACTGATATCAAATGGCTTACAAGGAAGTGGCATATGTAGGGGAAGAGCTAGTAGTATGTGTATGCTAGAGTGTGCACACATATCTTTATATCTCTGAATGTGTGCCGTGTATATGTGTAGAAGAAAAAGAAAGCGTGACAAGAGTGAGAAAGAGAAATCGATAGAGGATGGAAAGAGAATGTGAACATAACATTTACACATTCATGTATCATTTGCTTTTATGGGCTCATTCCTAAAACATCTAAAAGAAAACAGCAATAAAGTTGTTTTTTTTGCATGTTTCAGCAACTGACATAATATTTTGTAACCTGTACTCCACTATATGCATTGTTGACCAGCACATCAAGCTGCCCATTCTGCTCACGTGAGACTCTGTCAAACAGCTTTTTTATATCCTCATCTTTGTTGTGGTCACACTGTACAGGAATGCATTCCCCTCCCCTAGCCTTCACCTATAAATATGCAAGAAATAGTAAATTTATTCACAGAACTTATCTTTAAGCTATGTATGTACATGAATATAGTCTGCAACACTTTCTGTTGCACTGGCAGTGCTTAAGGATTTAAAAAGAAACTTCAAAGTGTAAACAGAAAAATTCCATGATATTTGAAATACAGTCTCTAAAATGCTAAAGCTGCGAACATACTGGCAACAAACATTAACTTGCAATGCTACCAATGTCACCTGAAAAAATCTAACACCTTATATTATCTTGGTCTGTAATGCTGACACGTTTTGTAAACAAGTTTACAGTTGTAGTGATAGCCATGTATATATTCTGGTCTGAGAATACATCAGTAACAAAGTTTGGCAGCTTGATTGCACCACTGGAACATTTACAGGCATGCTTATATTTTGATCTACCTGTAACACAATGGTCATATTAATATTGTCAATATTTTCACTCACCTCAGCAGCTGTCTCTTCCAGAGATCCTCCAACAGGATCATTGTCTTTTTTTTTCAAAGTTCGGCCTGTTGTGAAAAATGGTAAAATAAATCCACTGAAGATTTGCATGGTGCATTCTGCTTTAAATACTCTTGGTTGAAGTGCTGATTTTTAGGTCTGATCATAATGCACCAAGGTCCCAGTGCCAACAGATTCAAGGTTTCCGATGCCACTCAAACAATTAAAAAAAAAGTTTCCTATCAGACTATTAACCCATTTATCCTGGAGTTTGATATTTGTGAGTTTGTGCATGAAGTTTATGTATGTGACCTACAGATATTCAAGGAAGAAGAATTTGAAGAGAAAAAAATACATTTTATTCCAATAATCGCATGTGAGGCATAAATGGGTTCAGTGGGATTTTAAGTTATATAATAAAATAGCCCATGTATCTTTAATGGCTACCATATACTACCTTTTGTATAATTGTCATACACATGGCTGTTATCTTTCTTGATCATCAACATAGAAGGCTGGCCAGCATTGTATAGTAGTTGGGTATGATGTGCATTGTCAGTGTTGCTACTGTTATGTGTGATATGTTTTGTGTCTGATAGTCACAGGTATATAAGAGTTTTATTGTCTTTTTCTTTTCTATCATAAGTACATCAGGAGGTGGATCTTCACAGCACACTTACACAAAACACACATATGATGTTAATGTATTCTTTCAAACTGAAATAACTTTCATGGACTTTCTCCTTGTTTATATATACGTATAATACTGATGTTTATATTCCAAATTTCACACACTAAATGTATGTCTTATTAATTTCTTTAGATTTTACTGTTTTAAAATTACCTACATTCCATTTGCTATTCTCTTTAATGGACGTGAGTACCACATACTTATTGTAAAATATCTTGAAAGGGAAAAAACTAGAACCAAAAATTTATATTACAGATGTTGAACAAGCCTAGCAAAAGAAACAGCAAAAAGCTATAAACATTTAACAACATTAGAAATGGAGGTTGTTAAGTCCTCCAGAAGGGCTATGACAACAGACATCAGATCACTGAAGTCTGTGGTCATTACCTTTATTTGTCAGTGGCGTAGGAACCGGGGGGGGGAGGGCAAGGGGGGCAGCCGCCCCCCCAATAAAGATGCTTGGAAGGCAAGAATGTGAACGTCATTCATTGTCAGCATGGAGCTTGCCCCCCCAAAGCCGAGCATCTTCCTACGCCACTGTTTGTATATCACACAATAACGTAAAACCAAGGATTTGTATTACACAACTGCTCATTATGTTGGAAATCAGTCTGTTAATAATAAACTTTATTATTATTATTATCATCATCATACCTGTAATGTATACAGTAGCTCCAGCAGTTCCAAGCTGAAGAGCAATACCTTTCCCAATACCTCTGCTAGCTCCTGTAACTATACACACCTTTCCTGCCAGTGATTTGGCCATCGCATCGGCTTCTATAGAAGTTATAAAGCAAATGCAAAAACGTACACTGACATAAAATGAATTCCCTTTCATAATTCACAGTCGATCTAAGGTGAGTTTATTAACTTTAAAACTCTGGGTAACTTTCCACTGCACGATTTAAATATTAATTAATACATTTAATTTACTGTGTGCTACGTGGAAGGGATGGATGCGATAGCATTCACTATAAGATTGAAAAAAAAATTATTGCGCTGTGAGAAAATGCGCTCTAATTATGAATAAAGAATTGACATTTTGAACCAAGAAACAAGTATAAAAAGTTAAAAGGAATACGTCAAATTCTTTAGATAGCAATCCAAAGGATATTACTCCACAAAACATAAATACCAAGTAATGCAACCACGGATGTGACCCGCCAAAAGACTTCTATGATTTCTGTGGACCCGCCCCTGATGAAGAAGCAGTCAGCAAACAGTCACTTGTCTCCCTTATTATTGCTGCAGGTTTGATCTTGGCTACGGGGCACATGCATGAACCTGCGAAGTCCTAAATTAAAATAAACTATAAAGCTGAGTTATTTCATTTGTAACACAATATCTAAGTACTTGTTTAATTTACGGACGTATATCTTTGTTGGACTGGTTGCAGACAAATTTTCTAGGCCCCTAATATTCATGAGCGGATAAAACAAGTCATCGTAATTTCCGTTCTTTGAGAGTGACAATAGTATAATTTTACTGCATATAACTTATCAAACTGTGGTGAAAACTGACAAGCTAGGAGTTTTAAAAAAGTTAAATAGTTCAAACTGCCGAGGCCGTATCCAACCAAGCCATCGTTATGTGAAACTATTTCTGATTGGTTTGAGCAGTCTCTTTATCCAATGAAGCTTGAGGACTTTTACACAACTTGGCATGTAGTTTGAGATGAAATGGCGAAGTAAACAAAACTGCTGGGATTTAGTGTTTGTACGCTGAACTTTTTCTTTATTTCTTGTTTTAGTCAAATGTTTTTTTATTCAGTTAGGTGATGTTTAAGTGTCTTGATTTGTACTAAAAGTAGCCAAATTAAGTGACGTCAAAAAAAAAAAAACTAGCATAAAATTGTTACTTGGAAGACTGGTTGGACAACATTTACTGCAAAGAACAAAGCTTACTAATCTTTTTTCTGATGACAGCAAGCAGACTCCACTAGAAAACATGATGTGAACTATACTCATGTATGACTTGTCCAGCCGGTACTATCGTTTGCAGATATGGTAGTTGATTGAGCCCACCGCTAGGCTGCTGGCACTGTGAAGAGTTTGTTTCCTTGGTGGCTATATGACTAATGATCGACTATGTCCATTCTATAGAGCATTAATTCTTTCAATCTGTTCTCAGACCTTTTGGCTCAGATTTGTGATGACCTTTATCATTTCTTTAGAAGAGAAGAAATATTTACAAATCATATGTATATACTTATGAAAATGTAACAGCTAAGCAGACCAAGACTGACAATTGCAAAAAATTCATGTCTGCAGAATATCAGTGGTGGTTATGCACAAATGAAAACCTGACCTAAAATCATTATTTTGTTTGTCGATGTTTAACATTAATAAAAGACGATTTCCTTAAAAAAGACAGAGGTAGGCATAGTGCCTCAGAACGTTAAAAGTGTCATGTTCATAAGTCATCAGCATTTTTTATTTTTTCATTTTTTATTTCAGAAAAATGGCCAATATGAGAGGGCTTGAGGGGGAAGAGCTGTTGGTGAATCTGCGCCAGCTTATCAGCAGTTTTGAACCATATATTCGGGAAGCAGGATCATCTGAACAGGCAGAAGAGACTCTGCTGCATTTGGAAGAAAGTGATGAAAACTTTCACAAGTTAGAATCCATTTCTGATTGATTGATTTTTAATAATTTTTGAGTGCACCTGTATATGGTCAACCTGCAGGATGAAATATAAAGAACGTAATGAGGGTGCAGACTATAAAACTATATAACCAAAACTATAAAAAGCAGACATGGTCTGTGTGTTTTCTTTCCTGTCAAAAATACTACAGCTGTCTGTGAATAGCTAGGACATGAACATAGCTGGAAAAAAGACTGAACAAAGTATTTTGATATGGTAATTGATTTCGTGTGATCACTGGGTGAAACAATTTATGTGTTTGTGTAAGGGCAGGGTGTATTTCATGCATACATGTATATTTGCTTCGTACAAGAAAAGTTTAAGAATATAGGTCTGATATTTATATATTTTGTTCTATTCTGCACAGACCTTGCTTCTGTTGAATTTTGTACATATTTGTTTTACCATCTTTAAATTTTGATGAAAACAGTGTCAATGAGAATCATTTATTTATATTATATATATATATATTATATGTCCGCAAAATAGAAGAACATCTATAGCCTTGTTTTTACAGACATGAACTGGTTAAGAACTTAAAAAGAAAAGTTGATGAGTTGTTAAGTCCACTCATTGATGAGGAACTGGAGAAATATTCCTCTGCTGGACATGTTGACTCTGGCAGCCAGGAAACTTTGGTAACACGGATCACAACAACGATCACTCAATCCAGACAGTATGTTGCCAGGTTTTTCTGTTTTCCTCTCATTATATGTTTTGCTTTTTTTGTGATTATATGACTGACAAACAGGGAAAGGAGTGCAACAATGTTTAAAGGGTGAGCGCTTTGCTTTCACAACAGGTTCACTGAACTAATGAAGCGTCTGAAGAGGAACATCGAAGAAGCAGCATCAAAACTGAGCAGGAACTTTGATAATGAGTTTGGCTCAGGGCAACACAGCCATGAGAGTTGGGTGGAGAACAACATACATGTTCATGGGCTGGAGGACGAAGAGGTACAATCGATCCCCTATTTACAATTTCAAGAAAAGTTGTGTGCAGTGCTTAGCTTTCTAGTGCTTCAGTGTGAGGTTTTGCACTGCACAGATTCATACATTCGTAAACTTGCTTAACTCCTTGATGATGAAAAGCAGATATCTTCAGAGGTCATACTTTTGTGAATGTCACAAGTTGTTTTAAATAGCTTTCAAGAGATGTGCTAAAATATGGAGAATGTATCCTTTTTATATGCTTGGATGAGCTAGCTGAGTCTTCTCCAAGCACAATCACAATAAGTCAGCTGTGTCTTCTCAAGGTACAGTCTGCCAGGTGTTTTCATGAGCATGTAGCAGAATCCCTTGGCTAAATTTTACACATTCGAAGATTTTTAACAAATTTTTTTATGAAGGGTCATTGTTACAAATCGAATTGTATTAAAGATGTAGTCATGTGATCTACCATTAATTACATCTAGATATCTTTAAAAAAAATGTAAGGCATAATTGAAATATAGAAGAATTAATGAAGATGATAAAAAATTTGAGATTCAGTTTTTTGAGAGTGATTCTGTTAATTGTTTCTAAAAATTAACATTTTCATAAGAAGTAAGTGCTATAGAAGAGCACTTAAATCTAGTGAATGATCTGCCATGCTGGCTTAAGTTATAGTTTCTGTAGCACTTGTTTAAAAGAAAATAAAAGTCATTTTAAAGGACTAGTGGAGTGAAAAATCTTTTTCTTATGATTGGTTAAAGCTCAGTACAAAATACTATTTTTCCAAAACTGGGTGAATACTCAGTGGGTGAATAACTAGGTGAATAGCTGCAAATATCAGCCTGCACAGAAAGAGGTCAACAAAGCAGACGTCTTGATAGTGCATGAGTTAAAATGTATCTTAATCCATCGCCGACACAAGGCTGAGAGGCCGTTACAACCATCGCTGGTACCATGAATTTACCCCTTTGTCAAAAAATTATATAAAATTAACGGAAAAAGGTAGACGAACAATTTAAATTGATAATGGTAGATCAACCTGTGTAGAAAAGAAACATCTTTACCTTGTGTTGCTTAAAAACACACTTTTATAGTGTTCCCAACAGAAAATTCCATGATAATGAGTAACCGGGAAAAAATTTTATAGAGGTTCCACAAGCCAAAAAAAAATTTAAAAAAAAAATAACATAAGGGAGGAAACTGCTACAACCGTTGGGAAATCGTCTACCATGATTCCCTCCCTTGAAATGACAGGAAGTCAAAAGATTTGTTTTTGTGAACAAAGGAAAGTTCGAGAATCGAAGCACGGTGTCTCACAAGATGGGTATTCAACCAGATTTGGGAGAATTGTAGCTTAGACTGAGCTTTACCCAAGCATCAGGAAAAAATGCATCCAACTAACCCTTTAAGTTTAAAAAAAAAATCCAAAAGGAAACTCATTGGTTGGTTGCTTAAATAAGTGTCCAATCATGGAAACTTAGAAAATTGTGCAGTTATGTCATTTTTTTATGGAGATAAACTGATAAACTTTCAAAGAGTAAAATGTTGACTCTTTTAGTTTACCAACTGAATCTAATGGTTTATCTATTTGATTAACAGGGTTCGGACAGTGTGGGTATTTTATTTATTCTCTTATTTTTATATACATTATTTATTGCTAGTATACCAACAGCATGCACAATATATATTATATAACTAGATGTTACTTTCTTAAACTTTGCATGCTATATAGTATACTTAAGATATTGACAATTTATATGGTACAGTTAAAAGAGTTTTCTGGTCTGCTTGTGCTTTGGTAAAATCTTATTTTAATGATTTAAGGAATGATCTGTCAGAAATATATGTTAATTTACTGTGTTATATTGTACAAGATGGATTTGTGAGGGTACAAATGGAGGAAACATATAGAAATCTGTTACTGGCTGGATCCCGTGAGAGGATTTTAGAAATTGCAGTAGGATATTTCTTATCATCACTTGTATTCAGCAAGTCATGTGCATTAAGCAGAATATTTGGCATATTTGAAGCTGAACTAGGCAATAATTTTTTAATGTGTCATCTGAGCTCATTATTAGAAATTTTTTTAGTGAAGAACCTCTAGCCATTCTCAGATTACAGACATACGAACATCACCGTGCACAAAAAGAGATAAAAAAGTCTGACATCAGGAGATTCTCTTACATTGCCAAGGATACAGGTAACAGGAGAGCTGGGACTATTAACTATATATACATAGGGACAATGGTGATGTAACTGTTTCAGTAATTCTGTGCAAGGTGATGTCTGTAGGCTTGTCTCTCAAAATGAAGAGGAGTTATTCAATAGGGATTTGGGGCTACATGATCTTCTGTTGAGCACAGCTCAGTATTTTTGGAAAAAGCACTGCTTTGCACTCTGGTAGGGCTTTAAAAAATAAACTTCAGATTTGACTGTTTTATTATTATTATTTTTCTAAACATTTAAGAGTTTTGATTTGCTGTTAATTTTTTATTTACACTTGCAAATCTTTTATTTGTTGATGGTTTCATAAGAAGTATTTTATGCGCTTGTTATAAAATTTATAATAATAATAATAATAATAGTGAAGATTTTTATAGCGCATATTCACACTCATAGAGAGCATGCTCTTAGCGCTTAAAACGAGGAAGAGACGTGGACTAAGTAGACACAGAACAAAGGGGACGAAAGAAAACGACAGTACTGACGAAACAGAAAACATTAAAAGGCATCAAGTAACAGGAACAGAAAAATATAGTGATTCTGCGAGAAAGATGGGTAAAGTAGCAAGAGGGAAGGGGGCGGGGTTAAGAAGGACGAGCATTGTGCGGACTGTGTTAGGAGAAATGCTCAAGGAAGAGGTGCGTTTTCAGTGCAGATTTGAAAGATTCAGTTGTAGGAAGGTGGCGGATATGGAAAGGAAGAGAGTTCCATTGTTTTGCAGCACAGTAGCCAAAAGTCCTGTGACCATATGTTGTTGTTCTGGTGACAGGAACAGTTAGGATACGGTCGTCAGACGAAGAGCGTAGTTGTCTGGACGGAGAGTAAGGGATGAGAAGTTCAGAGAAATAGTCAGGACAGGAGCCAGCAAAGAAATTAAAACACAGCACAGACAGTTTGTACTGAATGCGAGAACGGATGGGTAGCCAGTGTAGAAAACGAAGGAGAGGAGTGACATGGTCCCGTTTCCTTGCTCTAAGCACCAGACGCGCAGCAGAGTTCTGTACTCTCTGGAGTCTCTGAATGAGGTAGTCAGGGCAGCCTGCCAGCAAGGAGTTGCAGTAGTCAAGTCGAGAAAGAACAAACGCACAGACAAGAGTGTTGGTAGCGCGTGTAGAGAGAAAGTGACGGATAGCACTGATCTTACGGAGCTCATAATAGGCAGACCGACAGACAGATGCTACATGTCTATCGAGTGTCATGTCATCAGTGACAATAAATCCCAGATTCCTAACAGATGACGTGAAGGTGATGTTGCTGTCGCCCACCTTGATGTGATTGGGCAGACTGACGAGTGAAGGTTGATGTCTTCTTCTATGGCACAAGAGGGCTTCCATTTTATCATCATTTAGTTTAAGCTTGTTTTTTAGCATCCAGCCCTTGACATCACTGATACAAGCTTCTATAGAGCTAATAGCAGAGTAAGACTCAGCCGGCGGAGTGGAACAGTAAAGCTGCGTGTCATCAGCATAGGATTGATGAGAAACCTGGTGAGACCGGATGCATGATGAAAGGGGCTTAGTATACAGGATGAACAGAACTGGGCCAAGTACTGAGCCTTGGGGAACACCACAGAAAAGTGAAGCAGGGCGAGATGTCTGACCATCAACTGACACAGTCTGGGTCCTATCAGTGAGATAGGAGTTGAACCATGAGAGGGCAGGTCCAGAAATCCCGTAGAGGGTGTGAAGTCTGTGAAGAAGCAGAGAGTGGTCTATAGTGTCAAATGCAGCAGACAGGTCCAGTAGGGTTAATGGAGAGACATCACCACTGTCAAGAGCAGATAATATGTCTGTTGTCACTTTAATAAGAGTGGTCACGGTGCTGTGGAAAGGTCTATACGCCGACTGAGCTTGTGGGATAAGATGGTGCTCTTGTAAGTAGGCCCAGAGCTGTGTCAAAACTATTTTCTCTATGATCTTAGAGAGAAAAGACAAGTTGGAAACTGGACGGTAGTTGTTCAGGACATTGACGTCAAGCGTGGATTTCTTTAGAAGTGGCCTCACCACCGCATTTTTGAACAAAGATGGGAAAACACCTGACGACAGGCTGACATTTATAAAACTTTCTGAAACAAGGTTTTGTAAAAAGACATTGTGAAGTACAATCATACTTATTAAAGTGCTAAAAATGAGAATAGTAGTGGCAAGTGGAGCTAGAAGTAAGAAAGCATGCCAGCTTTGTTCACAGATTTGATTAAAGATGTTTTTTTTAAAAATCCTATTTGAGAACATACACCTTTGCTTATGGTCTGCTCATCATATATTCATCATTCACATCTCATCTAATGTTGTTATTGATGATAATGATGATGAAAAGTTTGTCATTATTGTTATTTCTGATACTTCTTTCCTACACTGCATGGTTACTGTATGTGGAGCTTATGTAACACCAATATTACCATCATATAGATCACTTTGCCAACACCAATATTACCCTAGTATAGATCAGTTCACCCATGGCATGTAAAAGCCAAGATAACTGTTGTACATAGAGACACCATATCCTATTGTTTAGTGAGCTCAGGTTTGGAGTAGGTTAGTGATTGGAGGCTTGCCCAAGCCTGTGACTGGAAAACACTGCTGCTCTTCAAGATAAGTAGCCTAGGTACATGGTTTACTAGGAAAAGTAAAAGACAGCCAAAGCCAGAGAGGGTTAGGGTTTACCTTACATATGTTGTGACCTTGACATGGTTTGCTGCTACTATTGCTATTAGGCTTTGGTACCCTTCCCCATTATGTTCAGAGTTCTCCAGTGGTATTGCATATAACTATGTAAAAGTGAACAATAAAAAATTTCTTGATATATATATATAGAGTTGTATTTTGCTTTTTTAAAGTTAAATTTGGAGATGTATTAGTCAGTATTTGATGCTAGGGTTGATGCTAATCTTATTATACCACATGACAGGTGTGTGCATGCTAAAAATAATTGATTCTATTGGTTATTAGAGAAATTTATGTCTTCTTTGTCTTCACATCTTACCTATTTTCTTTGTTCTACTAGGCTTCCTAAACATAATTGTAGAATTCCTGCTACCTGAAGACAAATACAATAACATTGGTTTTGGTGTATATTTCTTGCTTGCTTTGCTTCATTGTAACACTGTAATGCTTTATTTTTTTTATCTTCTTTTCATTTATTGAAACGAACACCATTAATTCTTGCTAAAATAATTTTACATATTATGGACTAATCTATCAGTAGACATCTTCAGAAAGGTGGCAGAGCTAGATATGTTAATGCTTGTCGATCTGTTAGACTAATATATATTGTCTGTAGAACTAGAACTATCGAACTAGATGAAGAATAAATTTTCCTTACAATTTGAGTCCACACTTTATATAATATTTTATGTAGTTTTGTTAGCTGAGTTTTTCTCTTTTGTAATATTGATAGTGATCATGAGCAGTAATTAAGTTACAGAAATATAATGTAGTATGTGTTATGTAATGTGAATAGCAGAAGGAAAATAATGATTGGTTTAGTGTCAAAATTCTTTCGTGGTAGCTGTGTCAGTTCCATTAGTTGCTGAGGGTAAACCACTTTGTTAATACTAAATAGTGTTTTACTATTTTATCATCGGTCATTATATTTGTTTTGAGCATTTAGAATTTTCTTTTTTTTTGTTTGTTTCAGGGAAGTGTGATGATGCTCGATACCAGCACTCTCAAAGCCATCACAGACAACCTTGCCCATGACAAAAGTCTCATGGTAACCATACTTACCTGCATGGTTATCTTTAGTGCTAGGACTCAAAGTCATGCTTGGCAGCAGTGTTACCATAATCTAAACTTTGAAGCTGACTTAGCAGGTGTATGAACAAACACCATATCTCAGACTTTCAAATGTTGCAGTAGTTACAGTGCAGGACTCACCTGGATAGCAGGATGGTGGATGTTCATAAATCATTTCTGTTCCATTTCCATTTTCATTCACTTTAAAAAGGTTTTGTTCTGAAATTTATAATTATTTCTTGTGCATTTCTATGTCAATTATAATTTAAACAAGTGACATTTTATGTATACATTTACATTAAAAGATTTATGTCTTTTGTGTGTGTGTGTGTGTGTGTGTGTGTGTGTGTGTGTGTTAGTTATATGAATTCCTTTTTCTTCCTTATTGTTTATGTTAAAGCTTTTGTTGTTTCTGTTATTTGTTTTTTTTTTTTACTTGAAAACAAACAGGTTAAGAGGGAAGCCATGCAAAAACTAAATAGAAGCATCTCTGGGGATGTCTTCAACAATGACCACTGGTCGCAGCTGAAAACAAATCTTACAGAACTTATGGCAGACCCAGATGTGGAGCTCACGGTATTCTTAAATAATACTAAGACACCATGTCACAGAATACTGAAAATTAAAGCAATAAAATAAGTTTGCAGATTTAGTTCCATGACCTATACTTACTAAAAGGTGGCTATAGCTTCTTCAATAAAAATGTAAACACAAGTCACCAAGAAAATGGACAACTTGCACAGCACACTTATGGCATTTAAAAAAACATATCTATATATTCAGTGTTTGCAAAATAGACAACTATAATAACATGTTATTTTAAACACTGTTGCTATAGTGCCGAAGTATTTTTTTTTTAAAATAACATTGATGTTTTTTTGAAATTTCAATTTCTCTATGCATATGTTAATTTCAGAATCTAACTTTGAAGTTTTTGGCTAAGTCTTACTCTTGTACTTCTCATCATACTTCAGAGGTCTATGCTGCACACGGTGAGTGCACGTTCGATCAGTTTGTTTCAGATTTGAGTGAAAGAACAGTTAAGTGTTTGGCAGCAAATTAAAGCAGAGGCAGTATCAGCAGAATTATTAGAATTAAGAAGCTAATTTCACAAAGACACCTGGCCTGATGTTAACAATACAGAGTTTGACAGATAACAAAATGTGCATTGATTTGCCACAGTAGCTTCATCTGTGCTTTATCTTTGAGAAACAAAACAAGAACAAAAACCATATCACAATTGTCCGATGGTAGATGCAAAAGAGCTCATGATTTGAAGGCTGAAGCTTCTAAAGTGCAGGCTTATCATAAAAAAAACTGTCACAGAGCACAGAGTGCTGTGGTCTTATTGGATGCAACATGTAGATAAAAGAAATATACTATTTCCAGCTGAGTACCTGAAAAGACAGTTCTTGGGAGACAATCCAAATGTTCCCATGGTGAAGAATGGTCTGGACTGTGCTGAAACCCAGAATCTCAAGTTGATAAAGGCTGTGAGTGAAAGCACTTCAGTTTCTCAGATTTTCAGTCTTCTATGATGCAGAAATTGCTGAAGTCTGTCAGCAGCAACAGCTCAGTCATTTGGATTTTCAGACATTTGGCAATGTAGTCTTTTAGTCTTTGCTTGTTATTAAGACTCAATCTGTTAAACGTATTTTTGGTTTTGTAAAAATTGGGATCAGGAGATGTGGCAGAGGAAATTGTTCTGGTTTGTTTGTATATGTAAAACCATAGCAGGAGTATTGGTTTGGTTAATTAAGTGAAAAAAGGCATTGGAGCTAGTTGTGCAGATTCCATCTAGCTGAGAACAGATTTTATGCACGGCACTAATGGGTAATCTTCCTACATCTTTGTTTCAGTTTTATTTGATGAACCAATTTCAGCAAGAAACCCCTAACTACTGGGTCAGGTACCCAACACAGTGAGTCATTTATGTGATATGCTCAAAACCTACATTTTCTTCTTAATGCTGAAGGCAAATTAAAAAAGAAATTCCATTTCAAAGATGCATATTGCACAAAGATGCTCTTGGCATATAGGGAGAAATTAAATAAATTACGAAAACAGCAAGACAGAAAAAAGCAAAGATAGGTTGGTTGGGCTTACAGTTGACAAGTTAGCTTATAAACAACTGACTCATCAGAGACCTGCAGAAGACAGCTGCTGGCTGTGCATGCTTCAGCACATGAGACTACAAGACAGATTTATTGCAGTGATTTTTTAAGTATCTTTTTGATATTTTAATGTACACCACTTTTAAAGAAACAGCAGCTGAAAATGTGAATAAAATCCCACCTGAAATAACTTTCAGAGACTTTTGAAATCTCTGAGACAGAGGTTATTTGGGTGGTTGATGGTTTTTATGTCGTCAGAAAGTAAGGCTATATTATGATTAGCTCATCCAGAGACAAATTATGTGTGCCTGACTGAGATGAGATCAGAATCCATGATTCTTGCTGTCTTGTGGCCAACACAATGTGGCTAGACCACAGGAGCTACATTGTAGGTGGTTCAACTTTATCAGGATAGGAAGTAGAACAGCTAGTAAAATCAGAATGGCATGTTGTATTCCTAAAAATGTTTTATTAATGATATAATTGATTTCGACTTTGCTGCTCAACTGTGTTCAAATCATCAGCAATAGATTTCCCACAGGAAGTATTTCTATGTATAGGTACATGGAAAAAATCATCGACAGCACTCTTAGTCTACTGTCTTCTGCATATGATCAAAGACCTGGCTGTCTCACACCTGTCCACTATATTGCAGTCATTGATCCAAAAGCAAGATGGGTGATCAAATGGATGGTACTGTTTCATCAAGTTTTAATTAATTCATGTTTATAGGAAATTGCCTCAGCATTTATACTTTTCATGCACGGTATGCACTATATTTTGTAAACAATTGAAATGTTTTGCTCCAAAAAAATAAGAAAGCCTTTTAGGTTAAAGATATATATATATATATACATGTCCACTAATGATTTCTTTGTAGCACTAAGTTTTTGCTTATTTTTTGCTCCAAAAAAATAAGAAAGCCTTTTAGGTTAAAGATATATATATATACATGCCCACTAATAATTTCTTTGTAGCACTAAGTTTTTGCTTATTTTGAATGTATTCAAATAAAAATTTACATTGTATTTTCATTTATAAAAGACCAACATTTCAGGATGGAAATCCATCTCTTAATGAATATTTTTCAGCATGGTTTTTACAGCCGGAGTGAGCTGTTCAAAGCGCTTAGGAACTATCACACTATAGTAAGTAATTTTCACTGATGTGAAAAGTAAAACAACTTTTGTAGAAAAAAGATATGCATGTTCATTTGTAAAAAAAAATTCTTCTTTTAAATATAATGTCAGAGGTAATTCTAGGCTGCGGCCTTACAGGATTCCCGCAAAATTTCACTGAGGGGCACATAGTCTGAAAGTCAGCGCGACCATGCGCCCGCAAAAATACAGTGTCTGGCGCACTTTTGAACACGCGATGCGGCACTTCAAAAGTAATTGTTGTCATTCTTCGCGCTGGTTTGAAACTGACCCACTAGAATCAATGCTAATGACTGGACAGTTTTCAAATTGACCAGTTATCCAGCACAGCAGAAGATGCCCCGGAAAGTAGAAATCGACAAGGACAGGAAGGAACAGAAACTTGTCAGTGTGCCGCACACATTGTTGGAACTGATAATGTAGACAATGAATCGAAAGATGGCGAAATAGACAAATTGAGACAGAGACCGCTCTTAAAAAACCACGCATCCAGTCAGTGTGAATGGCAGAAGAAATGGCCTTGGCTAATGAACGAGGACGAAGGCATGAGATGTAAAGTTGCCTAAAACAACCAGAATAACGCGTTTACAACCCCGGGTGTGTTAAGTACCAAACGAGGACGCTGCAGACATTTAGACTTCCAACCACAGGCATTCTTTGGAGGCTAAAATTCTTCAGTTCTAATTTATTTCTGTCCTCATGACCTTTTCGGAACTTTTGCCGGCGGTATTATATAACACTTAGAAATAACGTGTTGCGAACTTGACACAACATCACAGGACATAGAAGTTGTCCGTTGCTTTTGCAACAATGTGCAAGAACATTAATAACAGGTTCCCAAAATATGCAGTTGATGTTGCCTATGCATTTTCAGCTCTTTTCATGCGCCGCATCTTTTTCTTGTCTGCAGAAGACAGAACACCCTATGGAGACTTAAATATCTTAACAGATTTCTTTTGAAAACCAGCACAAGTGGGCAGAAAATTCAGTAAAATCTTGCTTGACAAAGCAGCATGTTTAGAGGAATGGATTGTGGTCAAAGAAACTATAATGCAGAATGCATATCGGAGAGATTTCACTAGCTGTTTAAACTGTTATTTGACTTTCACAGGGATTCATTTTCCAATTTGCTGGTTCTTGGAAAGCTGTGCCTCCTTATGCTATCCCACAATGCAGACTGTGAGAGTGGGCTTCAGCCATCAAAACCTAATGAAGTCTTCTCGTAGAAGTTGCCTCGAGGAGAAACATTTATTCCCCTGCACTAATGAGACACATGAAAAGTGTCTAAACATTAGCCATAGCCCAATGAGATGGACACAAAGACTAATTGGTATACAAATTTAGGATGCTATGATCACACTGATGATGATGAAAGATAATTTTTTGATATAAAAGAAAAATATATCTATGTGATTAATCTTCAATTTCTTGAGATTAATAAAGTATTTTGTTGTATACCAAATATTTGTCGGAAAAAGCAGTGAAAATGTATTTGTTTTGAGGGGCCCCTTGTTTCATTTGAAGGCCCCCTTTTTTCCATCGAGAGGGCCCCAGGGCCCCTCTTTTTGAAATCCTAGAATTACCTCTGTAATGTAAAATAATAAAGTGTTTAAGCTAATCAAATTCATTAGTTGATCAATGTTTTAGAAATAAAAATAAAGAAAAATTAAGAGTATTTACATCTGGCATCATAAACATAATTATACTTCAGTGGTATTCCTGAAACAAAGGGTTCTGCCATTTCTGTTTGATAACAGAATTATTATAACTGAATAAACTCTGAGGATTCCAAAAAGCATAAAACATTTTATGCTCATGCAAATGTGGAGATGTTATGACCAGTCTTATCAAGGTAATAAATTCTTTTGAAAAGGGGAAGCCTTTTTAGTTTTTACTATTTTTTCTTGCCTTGAGATTGAGGATGCTCTTGTCCATTGCCTGGATTTCTCAGCTTCTCACAAAATGCAGCCTGACCTCATCAGCGATATTACCAGTGCCCTGAATAATGTCTCTCTGGGTGAGTTTCTTTCATTGTTGTTTTGGCTCCATGCCAGGTCGGCTTTTAAAACCTTCTAATTAACTTTGTGATAAGTTTGTGCTATTCAGGAGATAATTTGTGGTTGTCACATTCTGTTGCAGCAGGAGAACACAGGCTGTTCTTCACTGGTGATGAGCTGCAGTATGCGTACTTCATTCACTCACTATTTTTCCTCTCTCGTCTTCTCTTCTTTTCAAAGGGGCGAGAATTTTTTCCTATTAAAATTCCAAGCAAGCATGGTAAGTTCAACAGTTCAAAAGACTACAGTAGCAGATGGTGTATCTTAGGCAGCATGGAGTGTAGACAATGTGGTGTATGTTTTTTTCCTATTGAGATCAGCTTCAGTTTATTATTATTGTCTGTTTTTATTTTTTTATAAAGCGCTTTGAACCTGCCTTTGATATATATCCACTTTATTATGATTATGTCTTGGACAAAATATGGAGAATGTGGTATCTTTTTTATATGCTTGGATGAGTAAGCTGAGTCTTCTCCAAGCACAATCACAATCACAATAAGTCAGCTGTGTCTTCTCAAAGTACAGTCACAATAAATCAGCTGACTTCTCAAGGTACAGTCACAATAAATCAACTGCATCTTCTCAAGGAACAGTCACAATAAATAGGCTGTCTTCTCCAGGCACAGTCACAAGAAGTCAGCTGCTGAAGGCCTGGGTGCTGCTGATTGTGGATCCTGGTGTCCCAGCACTTCATCGACCCTCGGCTAGTGAGTAGCAGTAGTAGTCAATAAATTAAATGGTTTTCCATAAAAAGTAAGAATTATACGGAATAAAGTGTTTCAGAAAATGCATCATGCCCTTAAAATGACTTGAGCATCATCACTTAAAAAATATAGTGCTTGCATGCTTTAGGTGATAGTAGCTCTAAACCAGTTGCAGCCATTTATAAATATGGTAACTACACTTCTTCAGTCATGATTTGCATATCTAAAATAACCCTTTAGCCCTATGAGCTAAGTGCTTTTAGGGGATATGGCATGACTTTGCAGGCCAGCTTGTAGGCAGGCCAGATTCTAAAAATGCTTCTGAATTCTAAACATGCATCTATAAGCTTAAGATTTGCATTCGTGGCTTGCTTGCCATGATTTGAAAGTTTTGGCTTAGTCCATAAGAATCTATATTCTAAATCATGCAGAATTTGAAACCTTTGTATACTTGATCTTTTGTTTCTTTTGTTGCTGTGATTGATGCTTGCACAGGCATGTGTGCACGCACACACACACACACACAAAAACACACATATGCATAGGCATGGAGAGGGAGATGGGAAAGGTCCAGGTAGTCTGTTGATGTTCTTTATGACAGGTACTTATGAGGTGGCCAGTCTTGTAACTGAAGTTTTGAAGGAGCTGCTGAGCAATGAGCAAGCCTGCAAGACATGCCTTTTTCAGGAAGAGATTGTGTCCATTCTTCTTTCACCACTGGCACAACTGTTAGACGAGACCTCTGTAAGTGGGAAAGTGAGTAAGAGTGTGTGTGTAACAGGGTGGGACGAGGGTAGCTTGCCCAGTCTCACCACATTAATCAACACAACACTGTCGTGGGTTCAGGTTTTACTTGTATGCCAGAGGATAGGTCTGTACGTCAGATACACATTCTCCCAACTGCTTGGTGGGGCGATGCTCCCACCTCTGCGCTCTCCTTCCAACTACGCTCGGAGTCGAAAGCCCCTTTCCTTGTCTCCTTTCTTCGGGCACGTGGTCAGCTGTGGAAGTCTTCCCATTGGTTCTTTCACTCTCGCATTTTCTCACAATACCTCTATTTCTTTAACTAACCAGTCGTGCATCAGTTAACTTAATATCATGTGGCGTCACTACCCGCTCCTTGACTATGTGTAACCTATCCATCTGACCACCATACAGCGCCACACTGTCGCGGCCGTCGTCTGCTTTCATCGCTCAGCACCGACGACCAGTCTGCAGCAATGAAAACAACCGCTATTGTCCGGGCTAAGTGTACCGGTCTTCCAATTGACGGTCTATCCCCTAGGCAACACTCAGTGGTCTTCCTTACATAACCGGCCCAGTGTATGTCACCTACCTCTTTATCCCTGTGTGTGTGTGCTTGTGTATGTGTGTGCCATGCGTGTCCTACCCCATACTACTATATGTGTGTGTGTGTGTTTTCATGCGGCACACATTCTGTATAAATTAAGAATTATATTTGCATTATTGTTTCTGTGTATATTTGCACCTTTACGAGTTTTGGGGTGGTGGTAGGTGGGGAGAGAGGAAGAGAGGTGATGTGCAGGAGATGTGTAAGTGTGTTGTTTTTATATGCATTAACATGCATCTATCATTTGTCCTGTTCCTAAAACTAGTAACCCGAATGAACTAAATGATTACAGGCCCGTGGCATTGACTTCCATTGTTATGAAATGTTTTGAACGCATCATCCTTCGCACACTTCTCTCACAGACACAGCAACACCTCGATCCCTTTCAATTTGCATACAAGCAGCACAGATCCACCGACGATGCTACACTCACTCTTTTACACAACGCATATTCTCACTTAGATAAGTCTGGCTCCTTTGTACGTATTCTTTTCATTGACTTTTCTTCTGCATTTAATACTATACAGCCCCACCTGTTGGCACTGAAACTTCTTAAACTTGATGTATGCCCCAAACTCATTCTCTGGATTGTTAGTTTTTTGGTAAATCGTTCCCAGACAGTGTGTTTCCAGAATGCACTCTCTTATTCCAGAAACACATCTGTCGGAAGCCCTCAGGGTACATGTCTCTCACCTGTAATCTTCACCCTCTACACTAATGACTGTCGTGGCACTGATTCGTCTTTTTTGATAAAATACTCTGATGATACTGCTCTCCAAGATCTCTCAAACTCGCATTCTGCTTATGTTGATGCAGTAGTTAAATTTAATAAATGGTGCAAAGAAAACTATCTTGATCTAAATGTAAAGAAAACAAAAGAGCTGGTGATTGATTTCAGACGCAAGAGCACTGTTCTCCCTGACTTATTCATTGATGGTGTCAGGGTTGAACGTGTTGAACAGTACAAGTATCTGGGAACTGTGATTGACGATAAACTCACTTTTAACACTAACACAGAGGTCATTCACAAGAAATGTCAATCTAGATTGTACTGTCTACAAAAACTCCGTTCCCTGAATGTCAACAAAAAGGTTTTATGTTCTTTTTATAGATGTTTTATTGAGTCTGTGTTGACATTTGGATTTTTATGTTGGTATGGAGGACTGAGGGTTAGAAATAGGAATGTGTTAGAGGGAGTGGTGAGGGCAAGTGGGAGAGTGATTGGGGAGAAACAGGTGTGTCTGAGTAAGTTGTATGAAAGACGAGTGGTATGGAAGGCAAGAGTGATTGTGAAAGATAGAACACATGTGTTAGCACAGTACTATAACCTTCTTCCCTCCAAGCGACGTTATTATGTCCCAAGAGTGTCCACTGCCCGCTCTAAGAATAGTTTTATTAATAAGTCTGTTGCCTTTCTTAATAAGTGATGCAGGGGCCTGTGAGTTGTAATTTTTTTTTTTTTTGTTGTTGTTGTTGTTGTGAAGATTGTTTTGATTTTGTGAAGATTGTTTTTTGGTGATGTGTATATTTTAGGATGTGTGTGAATTGTTTATTGTTGTGGTCAACTTTTTTAGTATAAGCCAGCTGTTACACTACCTCTCGTAATTTCTCCATGTTGAAATAATAAAGTTGAATTGAATTGAATTGAATTGAATTTTTTATGTTAAAAAAGGAAGAATCATCCATCAGAAGTGGTAACAGTTTTTTAACAACTTATTCAGGACATCAGATTGTGCATATTGATTATTAATGCTGGTCTTCAAAGTGGCAAACCTTTTTGATCAAGTTAAGGATGTCTTCTATATCTTTACAGATGTCAATTTGAATATATTGAAGTCACCTTTCATTATTTTTATCATGTAGGGTGGAGTCTTTCCTAGTGAGAACACACTACTTCATGTGGCAGACATCTTGTGTGTGCTGGCATCCAGCACAAGAGGTCGTCGCTATCTCATGCATGGAGAAAGTCTTGATCTTTTTTCACGTACAGAGTGAGTGAACGTAGAGTCCTCAGATGAAAGTTAAATGTACAGTCTTGTGGTATGTTGACTAGAACCCTCAGGAAAAGAGGAGAATTGGACTGCCAAAGCAAACCTGGAGAAGATCAGTAGAGAGTGAGGCAAAGGATGCTGGAACCACATGGGGCCAACTGAGGGGGGGTGGCTGCCCAAAACTGGGTCCACTGGCAAGGTGTTGTTGTGGCCCTATGCTCCTTGAGGAGTAATAAGGAATAAATTAAACTAAAACTTATGGTATCAGAGAATCATATATACTCATAAAACGTTTTCGCAACTTTGGACTGAAAACATTTGTCTTCCCATGAAGCTGCTTTACCTTCTGTCCAAAGCCAGAGTATGGGATCAGTGTTCTGCAGTTGAAGCAGTGGACCAAATGCAGTAGATTTGACAGGGTTCCTCCTGAGTTTTTTTGGGGAGTTTTCCTTCTCTGGGCTGTGGATTGCCATGGAATTCTCCTGAGCCCCATTCATGCCTTCTGCTGTCCACACAGCACTGCAGTCCTGACTTTCTGGCCACTGAGCCTTTGATGCCTTTCTTTTGATGCCTCTTCATGCAGTTTACCAGCGTGTACCTGTTGCTACATGTTGGCAGCTTTTTGGGGGTAAAGGTGAAACTGAGTATCAGACAGGGACCCTAGATGGCTGAGCTGCCTTAGTGTAGAGAAATGGACATGACGTGCTTACTTCACCTGGCACCCCATAGACCCCATTTGCAATTACAAAAGCCTACATTGAATTTGGTCCCTATAGCTGCCTTAGGTAGCTTCTAGTCCATGTCTATTTTTTAGTACTAAAATTCACCGTCATGTTTTTATATTCTTTGAGCTGATGAATATTTTTATATAAATTTCAGGATTATATCTTTTGGCAGTTGAGATGAACAGATTTCACATTAAGTATTGTTTAGCATCATTCTTTAATAACAGGTTCTAAAATCTCAACCATTAGCATTATCATCAGTTTGTCTTGTGTTTCTGCAGGACATCTGCAGCTCACTTGATTGTAGAATTTACTAAAAAAGCTCTGCTGAAGGATCTGCCCCGTGTCAGGGAACCACCATCACCCACAGTAATTGGAGCATACCTGTATGTCTGTCGCCAACTGTATAACACCTGTGAAGGACTGTTCATCCTCTACAAATATGATCTGCACACATGTCTGGCTCAGGCGTGGAGGGAGGTAATATCTTAATGAGGGCTAAAACATATATTTCCAAAAAGTATTTTTTGTAGGTAATATTTTGTTTCTTGCAAAAGATGTTTGTTCATGCTTTCCTCTTATTTTGTAAAGCTTTGGATAAATGTCATCTGTGCTTACTTTTAGAACTGATTCACATATTATAGAGATGCCCAAATAAAGTTAAACACAAAGATATTCCTTGAATCTAATTTCAGACTTTACAGGATGCAGAGCGAACCTCTACACCTACCCCCTCTGACACCTGCATAGATGATAATTTGAAGTCTGTGAAAGAGTACAGCATGTGAGTTGAGATCCTAAAATCAGTCTTTTTGAAAGGTCTAGTGGGGTGCATGTGCATTTTTGATAAATTGATTACTGGGTGCAGCTTGGTGCAAGAGACTGTTTCAGAAAATCTGGATGATTTCACCTCAACCCCCTCCATTTCAATTCCTGAGATGTGTCTTTAAACATTACTATGCACAAAACTAGGTTTACAACAAAGATTTCAGGTTTATAGATCGATACATTTACATTTTCAAGCTTAGGTCAGTCAGAGAAATGGGATGGTATGTTAATTAGGCATCTGTGTACAAACATGATGTCATAACTGTGACCTCTTTCTGTACATGGTGGTGTTTGTAGGTTTATTGCTTGAGAACGAAAGGGAGATAGTCACCCAGATTTGGGAAATATAGTATCTTGTTCTTTGCATCACTTAGCCATTAGGAGAAAAAAAATTAGCACCTCACTAGACCTTTAACATTTTGTTTTCTGGTAATTGTGGTTTGTCTTATAAAAATTGTCACTTAAGTATGTGAGCCTGAGTTTTGAGCAACACTGATGAGAATTAAGCAGTATCTTTACATCTTTATGTAAACCCTTGCTTTGCTGTTCTCCTGTGAACTGGTTTGGAGTGATTGGTAAGAGCTCCATAAATATCATGGATTTTGTTCAGTATTTTCCCAAATGTACTGGAAGTTTTAACAGCAAATATGTGATTAGTTTTTATCTCCTCTTAATAATAATAATAATAATAAATGAAGATTTTTATAGCGCATATTCACACTCATAAAGAGCATGCTCTTAGCGCTTAAAACGGGGAACAGACATTGACTAATTGGATAGAACACGAGGGACGGAAGAATAAACAACAGCACTGACGACAAACAGAAAACAAAGAAAGAAAGCACAAAAGGCACCAAGTAACAGGAACAGAGACTATAGTGATTCTGCAGAGAAAGATGGGTAGAAAAGTAGCAATAGCGAAGTGGGGAAGGTAAGAAGGACTAGCATTTTGTGGACTGTGTTAGGAGTAATGCTTTTCTTTGAATTCCTACAGTCTGCAGAGTTTGATCACCAGTGTCGATAAAGTGACACTCTTCGTCTTTTTTCTTGGAAAATATAGGTTTTATTTTTTGGGTATAAGCAAAATTTAACTCTTTACAGTTTGGAATTTATTGCTCAGTAGGTCTCTGTTAGGACCTGACAGAATGTAGAAGTTTAAAATAATTAAATTCTAATTATTTGTCCTATATGTTTGACAGCAAATTAAGAAATGAGAATGGTACTTGATTGCAAGTATAGTAGCATTGGGCTAGGCAGGGATCAACATTCATGCATGCACGCTATTGCACACACACACACACACACACAGAGGCCTGCACGCGTGCGACACAATGGGGTAGGTGTCCAATGTCTGAAAGGGAGATGGGGGGTTGCCGTGTTTACTGGTGTTGCCGTCAGGCATGCTGTTTTCTCACTGTGGGTGGCATCTGTTTACAGGGCTGGCTGCCTTGCCCTGACATAACATTAGTTGCTGGCCCCGAGTAAAACACCAATCCACCAATCTCCCCTCAACCCCCCCCCCCAAGTTTTGCAACCCTCATGACCAGTGACCATGTGACCAGGGTTTCACAGGGAGAGTAAGATGGGTGGGGTGACAGCAGGGGGCATTCTAGAATATTCGAGGGTAGCAATAAGAGGGCGAAGCAGGAAGGGAGAAGGAATCCAGAGAGAGAGTTGTCAAGGTGGGAGCATCACCCCACGGAAGAGTTTAGAGATGGCTTAGATTACTTGTAAATGTTTCGCCTTTACTGGCAACATCAACTGGTGTACGAGTAAAGCTCGTTCTACCCACAAAGTGCGTTTATGATTGCTGTGAGACTGGGAAAGCAACTCCCATCTCCCCTGTTACACAAGACTTCTACTGCATGCTATTATGACTTGGGTCTAGATTGTTCTGGGAGGATGTTCTGCGAGATAACTTGCTCAACTTTGCAAGCACTGCCAAGGGCATCCTGCTGCTGCAGCAGACTGGTACTATGAATGAGTGTGTCTCGTACATGTATCAACGATATGAGAAGAAGCTCCAGGTGAGTGATGGTCATGCTTTCTTCATGACATTATAGTGTCAGGGTATTTATAGCACTGTGTGTTAGTAATGATGAGGATTATCAATAATCTTGCTTTGTGTAGAATGAAGTGACTGCCTTACTAGTAGATTAACAAAAGCAAATGTTTTTCATTAGTTAAATCTAAGTCTCTTATCATGTAGACTAAAAATTATAACCCCGGTTTGAAACAGTGATAAACTTGTTTGCATTATGTATTGTTTTATACAGTGTTGCACAATATTAAATGTAAAAAATCAGTTTTAATATGTATTGTTTTCTAGGTAAGCAAGTGTGAAAAATTTGGCTATGGCTGCATGGTAACACAAGTAGCTGCCACAGCACCTGGTATGGTGGCCCTTCAGAACACAGGTAATGTCAAGGCAAAGGTTCTAGTAGAATCGGCATGCTTTTACAGCAAAAAGGTCAAAAGGCCTAAAGATTTCATGCAAGCAGTATGCCATTCCTTGTGCTTCAGTTTTATTTGTAATAAAAAAGACAGAAGCTTTTGTTTTAAGTTCTGTTATCATCAATGTAGGATGTTGCTTTTGAAGGAAAGATTACAAATGGTGTTACTGAAGGAACATTCTTTAGCATTGTGTGTTGTATGGTTTGTTCTTGTAGGGTACATTGCTGCCTTACTGAAGGAGCTGTGGTCTTCACTCGAATGTGGACCAGAGGATGCTGTTATTTTCATGCCTCCAGCGTGGCCTGTAGAACATGTTGACAGGAATTCTCAGAAGGTGAAAACATATGGAGCTTGAAGCATATAATTGATGATTTTTCCAGTAAATGTTTTATGTCGCATAACTGGCTATGTATTATCTGTGTGCAGCACTTTACACGTCTTATGAACATTCTGTCTGGATTTCCAGCAGTGTACGAAGTGTTGAAAGGGCAGCCATTGCCTACCAAAAACCAGTACACTTTCCGTGATATCCCAGACACCATCGCAGTGAGTTTGAAAATGATGGGGTTTTCTTTAGTCAAAGAAGGCAAATAATAACAACAACAATAAAAAATGTGCAGTTTAAGTACATAATCATGCTCGTAAAGGAGCATGCAATTCACTTGATACAGAAACTAGTTCATGAAGGACTAATGATCAACAATGCTGAGGATTAAGTAGAAATGACAGTGAAGACAGAGAGGTAACAGTAACAACAAAATGTAATCAAGAATTAGGGATATCAGTAGGACACACGAATCAAGAAATAGGAAAAAGAGAAGAAGGGATGAAAGATGGGGGGTGGGTGGTTGTAACAGAACTGTGTTTGGGAATAGTGTTCACAGAAAAGATGGTATGCTTAATGCACATTTAAAAGAATGGTGGATAAGTGCCTGATATAAAAGGAAAGGGAGTCTAACCACTTTGCTGTACCATAGCTGAAAAGCCAGTGACCATATTTTGGTGACAGGAGTAAACAGTGTGTGCTGGTCAGCCGAAGAGTGAAGGGTTCTGGTTGGGATGAAGGTTGTAGATGTATGTGGTTGGTTATATATTTGTACCTCTGTAAACATATTGTGACAGTCCATAATAGTTTTTGCATGATGCACTTAGGGATATTTCTAGTGAGAGTATGGTGTAGTTAGTTAAGGTATTGAGGGGGTGGGGGAATGTCTATGAATGGGAGAGGAAGGAGAGAGAGAGAGCAACAATATAATGCAGAATTACTTGTAAGTAACATGTAAAAAGCATTTAGTGTATGTTTTACAGATGCAACTTTTAATGAAAACCTCTTCTTATTTCTGAAGGGTTTACTGGACCGACTTGCCATCATTGACTCTCCTGAAAAAGTCCATTCTCTTTTCAACTTTGAGCAGTCACACTGCTTTGGTTTAAGGTAGGTAAAGGTAATCCCCTAACCTTTTTCAGGTCATTTGGGGAGTAAGGTGTTAGAGATCTCACTTTTCTCGGGGCCATCTTTATGTGAGGGTGGTACCTATCTCTCCCTGGTTGCCTTACCTTACCTAACCCTCTCTAGAGTCAGGTACCCATCCCTGACAGCTGGGTCGACTGGGGGAAGTCTGTTGTGCACAGGGGTGTTGAATTGGCCCACCTCTCAGTTTGGAAGCCAGTACTGTATACATTTTGCTATCCACTTCCCCTGGTTTATGGTGTGTTTTGCTTAATTTGACCCCTATATTAAAGTAAAACCACACGTGATGACAAATCATGTTATGATTTTAAAACCATCAGAGTGGCTTGTGCAATCTTTTTGATGGGATTTGCTTAGCTTTCTAGTTTGTGCTCAGTTAAGTGATGGGATATGGGTGTATAGTTGTTTAACTTATGTTAATGTGTCAAGTTGTAGATGGTAGCTGGGTCTGCTGATTCACTTCCTACTAATTCAGTTGAACAAATTAATTTAAATTATGATAGCTGACCGTTCTGGCACCAAAGAAGAAGATACATTAACAGGGAGTGATCTTGTGTTCGCAGGCTGCTCAGTGTGATGGTCTCCTGTCTTGATACATACCTCCTGCTGCAGTCGCAGTACAAGTTTGAGAAGGTCTTGCTTGATGCTCAGGCAGCTAACAAGCCTGAAGACAGGTAAGCTGTCTATATTTGGAATGAGGAATAGGTGGGGGAGGGAGAGAGTGCATGGGTATATGCACTGGTATGGTTATGTACTTTTGACTGCTCTCATACTCAGATATGAGCATTTTCCTGTAGTGCTAGTGGTGAAGAGTACGATAGCTTAGTTGATGAAGGGGAAATGAATGCAAGTGGTTAACTTAGTTTAAACCATAGATTGTGGAAGGCAGAGCCCAGCCCTCTTCTTCTGCTTTCTTATAAATCATGACCATTGTCTGCTGAACAGACTTTGGAACACAAAGCCCAACCCTCTTCTTCAGCTTTCTTATAAATCATGACCTATGTCTGATGAATAGCCTTTGGGTGGGCAGGGGAAGATATCCAGCCATGGGCCCAATCAGGGCTTAAACTAACAGTCTGCTGCTTCATAGTCAAATGCACTGACCACCAAACTTCAAAACCTTAAAATTGGACATTTTCCTGTCCATAACACAAAAGACCATGTTGTAAATTTTGAGGTGCATGTCTTATACTCAAACACAAAGTAAAAAGAAGTTAGAAATAGTTAAGCAATGAAGTATGTTACCAATTGTCATATTGCTGTGACCATCGTGCCTGCTAATATTAAGTTTGTTGTTTGATATGTCATCAATAAGAGATGAGATCATCATAGACATGCTGTCTGTTGAGAGAAACTATCTTCTGGTCAAGTGTCACCTGCTGGGTGGACCATCCGAACGAATTATACCTCCTCGCACACTTTTAGAGGTAAATATTTATCGTTCCACATATCACATTGAGTTGGTTTATCTTACGCTGTCTTGATGTAATGCCTATAACCTTCAATCACAACTTGCCTACAAGGGTCTGGCTGTGAGGAAGATGTAGGCTCGGAAGTTAATGAGAGGGATGCACATAGCTCACTAAATTTTCAAATAATAAGCAGCAAAAGGTCAACACACAGTAATATTATGTATTAGAGATGATTTTCTAAAGTGCCTCAGATTCATAGATGAGGTGTGTCGCTGTTATAAAGATGATTCCATAGTATAATAAATGCACGTAGATTTTCTAGATCTATATATGGAGAGAGAGAGTGAGAAAGAAAGTTTTATTTGGGTTTCTTTGTTGCTGTCATCATCTAGGGCAAAGATTGTGTATATCCTTATCCTCTCTACTCTTCACTCCCTATGCCTCGTCAGTACATCCCAAATTTGACAGGCAGGGCGACTAGCAAGCAAGGTAAAGGGCATGTGTATTGAATATAGTGAATGCAGATGGTTAACACCCACTTTTAGCTGTTCATATATGTCTCTTGCTGCTTGACATTTTGTCTATGAAACGCCTAAAAGAAGTCAAGGCATTGTCCAAGTTTCGGTAGAACTCAAGTTCAGTCAGAAAGTAGTTGTTTTTATCATGTATCATGATTTTTGTCCTTTTGTGTAGTGTGTTTTAGTTGTTAGTGGATACTTTCTGGGACTAGCTTTTGTTCTTCATTATATTATGGTTTTACAGAATATTTATCAAAGAAACACTACTCTTCTTATGAAATATAATTAGTGAAGTAGTTTATATATATTCCGTTTGAAGAATCCTAATAAAAAGTGTCTTGAGTTAGTTTGTTTACTCATTGTAGAAGAAGAACACTACTCTTCCAGTTAATTACTGTCACGCGCCACTTGCGGACATGCGCATTCTTTCCCAACAACGAACACACAAGATCGCTTTAGAGTGGGCGTCCCTCCTTTGAGGCACAAATAATTATTTGCTGACAACAATAACTGAGCAGTTCACAATCTGTGTACCACATGTTAAATATATACAAATTGCAGCAAGGTTGAATCCCAAGTTCTCCATATCCACATACAACTTCATGGAGTAACAAGAACCGCATACAAACAGTTCAAGTCAACAGCATAAATAGTTCCAAATAAATAGCATTAACATTACTAGGAAGGTTTCAATACCTTTCCTGGAAAAGTGTAGCCCTAAGCGCTGTATGTCACGCTGACGAGTTCCGAGAGTTTTAATAACCACAGTTATTAAAATCCCGTGCCTAAGGGAACACGTGTCACTACCTTTAACAGTCAGTCAGGTAAGTTGAAGTTTAAAGACGACTCGTCATTTACTCCCCTTCCTCGAAACAACCCTCAAAGTTCTCAGTTCAATGAAAAGACACTAATCTTCCTTCCTGTTATTTATCAAGTAAAAGAATGTCTTACAATACCGATGGGTCACTGGCAGATAGTCCCTTTTCCTGCACATGCATCTGTCCCATGTAGGTGGGTGGCGGGACGATGGGTAGCTGCAATGGTAGCTGAGTGGAATCCTCCCCCCACACTGGCTGGTTTAACCCTGGCTGTTCTGGTACCCTCCCTGCCGGACGACGGGTGGTGGTCGGTGCCCGAATGTAAGATATGGTTGTGGAGCCTCCATGCTCACACCCGGTTTACTGCTCCCGGTCCGTCTGTTACTCGCCTACGCCCGTGGTGCGGTCTCTTGGTCCCCAGAACCTCAGAGCTATTCATGGCGATGACGTGGACTTCACCAAACAAGACCAGTAACGTGGCACCCCACAGTCACAGCAGCAGCAGCCGCAGTAGTGAGCGCAGTGGTCATAGCAGCCAACTGGCTGGTCTCAGTCGGGCTTAAATACCCACCCCTGTCAACTCTGGACAAGGGGCGAGCACTGCCCGGACCGCACAAAAACTTTACTACAAAACGTGGGCCTGTACATTACAATTACTTTTTGTAATAGTTTTGATTATGGCTGTCACTTTTTTTGGTTTCATTTGCAGAAACAGAGCTTAGTAAGTTTCTCTCCAGCAAAGGGGAGAAAAAAGGTCCAGCATGGCTTGAAAAGTGTCGCTCACTGGTAATGAAATCATTGTCATTTATACCAGATCTTGCAAAAGGCACAGGTAAGAGTTGTCTACTGTTACTGCTCTCACTGCTAGTGTTTGGCTTAGCTTCAACACTTGTTTAAAACCCTATTTAAGTTCACATTGATGATTCTATTCTATACTTGTACTAGGCCAGTTCATAACCCATATACTTGCATTGAGTTTGGATAACCAATAAGTGTGGTGTTATCACAAATGTAGAACCATATTCTGTTAAAACTTATAGTCAGTATATAGAGCTACAAAGTGTTATCAGGTTTGCCTGAGGCTTGTTGGTGTTTGTTCATGTTCTCTCCCCCTTTCAAAAAAAAAAAAAAGCAAAGAAAGTTCACTGCAGAGTAACTCATCCTGAAATCTTGCACTCAAATTAATGCCCTTGATGTAAAAGAGGGAGATGCTCACCTTTTTTCTTTTATTATTCTTTTTGTCTCCCTTCTTGCCTTTTCTTTTTCAACCTTGTTAAAGAGTCAGGGGTTAGGGGTCAGGTGGGTTAGCAGCTGGGTTAAATGGGGGGAAATGCACAGACCTCTGGCTTTGAACACCAGTATTCTTAACCCCGCCCCCTTCCCTCTTGCTACTTTACCCATCTTTCTCACAGAATCACTATATTTCTCTGTTCCTGTTACTTGATGCCTTTTGTTTTCTGTTTCGTCAGTACTGTCGTTTTCTTTCGTCCCCTTTGTTCTGTATCTACTTAGTCCATGTCTTTTCCTCGTTTTAAGCGCTAAGAGCATGCTCTCTATGAGTGTGAATATGCGCTATAAAAATCTTCACTATTATTATTATTATTATTATTCTGTTTCATTGGTTATGTGCTTCCCCAAATAAGATAGGTGTAATAAAAACAAAATAGGGAATATTACATTATCATAAATAAAATAAAACCATAAACATTTAGTTAACCCATACAAATTCACATAGTTTTACAGCAGGTTCTGGAAGAAGGGGTGGCAGTATTGTGCACTGTTCGTTCTGAAGCTATTTTCCCTCAAGTTGAATTTGCAGGTAAATGACTGTTGCTAAGTAAGTGTTCAAGAAATGGCTGTCATTTTCCCCTGTAAATATATCATAAGATGATGAAAAAATTTATTTTCTTTTTCCATGTTGGCTTATTAACCATCAAGAGAAATATAAACAAATATGTACACAAGATATTAATGATAACATGTACAGCAACTTTTCCTGTGGGGGTTACACTTGGTATGAATGGAGAAGCTCCATCTCTTTGTACCTTTAGGGAAGTTGTATGTTTTTCAATTGGTCCTTTATTTCCAGGAGTGAGGAATAAGATTCAAGTATTTGTGTCACAAGAGCTATGTTAGACAGCCGGTTTCAGATACTTTAATGAAATTGTGAGGTAACAGATACTTAACGGTTATCTAATAATGCATCATTGTCATTGTCAGAATGTTCATCATTTAATACCATCCATAATACCTTACAGAGTGTTTTGAAGTAGTATAGTCATTTCAGTATTGTGTTCAGAATATGGTAATATTTATGCAATTAGTATTCCAGATTTTCTTAATGTGGATTGGTACTGTCATGCAGGTAATGAGGGAAGCATCAAGAACTTCAAGCTGTCTCCCTTGCATGAACTGGGCATTGAAACGGCAATAAGGTGATGCACTTTTTGGGCTGTTACATGAGTACTTACATCTCCATTTCTACACAGAAAGGATCATATTCCTCTAATCATTTACATGCCTTACATCTGTTTAAATCCACTGTGTTGTGAGTGTCACATTAGTAAAAACAAGTCTTGAAAAATGCAGGCAGCTGAATAAATCATGCTCAATCAACCTTAAAATGTTTGTGCAGATATGGAAGACACCTGAAAGTAATCAACTCTTCTTCAGATGCAAAGGACAGCCTAACCCACTTGGTCAAACAAACAGGATGTTTCCTCAAGCAACAGCAGAAGACTTCCAAAAACTTATTGCATATCCTTGAATGAAAGATCTTTGCACAAGCACACCTAATTTCATCCCCCATCCCTGTGAAGAATCAGTGGCCTTAGCAAACATTGGCACACTCTCCTTGACATGAACAAAAAAAAAAAAATAAAATAAATAGATAAAACAACAGGAAAGTAAAAAATCTGTTGCTTGGTTGTTCAAGTCCGTCTTAAATAAACAGATGGGTCTTCAGTCTTTTTCGAAACGTGGTTGCTGAGGTGATGGTGGACAATGACGATGGCAGAGCATTCTACAGCTTAGTTGCCACGTTTTTGAAGGCCCTGGCTCCAGTGCGCTTCTTGTTAGTGTCTTCCACTGCAGGGAGACTAAAGCGTGACTGGGAGCCAGAGCGCAGGCCACATGACGGCTGGTAAGGAAGAACTACCTCTTGCAAATAGTCAGGAGCAGTTTTGTACATGCAGGACTGAGCAATCGAAAGCACTTTTGGTCAGTGCGCTTGTTCCACTGGGAGCCAGTGAAGGTTCTGTAGGATAGGGGTGATGTGCTCAGTGGACGACTTTGCACGGGTGACAATCCTGGTGGCTGTGTTTTGAACTCTTTGGAGTCGATCCAACTGCGTAGCAGGTATACCCCACAATGCACTATTGCAGTAGTCAAATCTTGATATGATGGTAGCCACAGCAAGTGAGTTGGCAGCAGCCTGAGTCAGCATGGGCCGTAATCTACCTAAAGTCCTTAAAAAGTAGTAGGATTTTGCCACAACAGAGCTAACATGGTTGCACATGGAGAGCTCTGCATCAATAAGCAGCCCTAGGTCCCGTACACAGCAAAGGCTATGGAGGCTTGCCGACCTGCATAGCACTAATGCCGATCTGCTCATGCACCTAAGTGAATATTTACTGACACATAAGGAAATTCGAGAGAAAGAAAAAGTGATGGAAAAGAAAAGGAGAGAGCAAGTGATATGAACAACAGGGGCTAAGAGTTCGAAGTTTAGATGACCATTTAAATCTTGCACTTTTAAGATGTCATTTATTGTATTTTATTATTAGCACAGTATTACATGGCTTTATATAAGAATTTCAACCAGCCTTGAGAGCAATATTCTTGACCAAGAGCCAAGCTGTCTCAGTGGTGCCTACCCAGGATTCGACTGGCTAACAGCAACAGTCTTTCTCATCTTCCATGGCAACCACGATCGGGCTTGGGGCTTCCTGCATCGCCTCTCAGAGTTGGGCTGCTCTGCGTACTTATGGCCAGCACGCATGCATGCCTCGGTGCATCTTCCTGCAGCATTCCTTACCAGTGGAATCCATCCGATTTTCTCTAGCACAGCCCACAACATCGAGCTCATCTTGCAAGTGGAGCTGCCACTGATAACCTCAGCTTTTAAGATGTCTGGATATACACCTGCACAGGTAGTTTCTAACATCAGTCTCCTAAGTTAAATATTCTGCCTGGAGTAGATGAAGAGAGTCTCTGAAAGACACACTTTTTGTTTAAGTGATCACGAGTATTAGATTGATGCAAAGATCTGTTTTCTGGATGAAATATTTTACCAGGAGCAGATGAAGAGAGTTGTTGAAAGACACATGCCTTTTTCTAAGTGATCATGGCTACTAGACAGCTTAACCCTCTTGGTTCAAGATAAAAATGAACATTACAATGACTGGCTTATAACTGAAGACTGCGAAGACGACAGTGGTGAAGTTTGTTTTTTTATTATTGCTGCTCTGAGATAAACATTAGACCAAGAAACCTATATATTTTTGGAAAGAGAAAAGATGAACTTTGCAATAAAAAGTAATGAAAATCACCTTGCTTGTGCTACCCGGCAAAGCCACAATTGTGGCCTTTCAAACCAAGAGAGTTAAGTCTAGACAATCATATAGGATTCAGGGTTTAAAAATATCTTTTTTTTGGTCACCTAGTGTTGATTAACTTTCATTATTATATAAAATGATTAATTACTGGTTTTAATCCAATCATATTGCATACTGATAGGCAGATTTATTTAAAAAGTTGGTGGTTACTAGCTACATAAGTATCATTTGCATGGCATAAAGACAAAGATCAGAATCTGAGTATCTTTTGATACCCGCTTATTTTAACACTATTGGTGCATGACATAAGCATTTTTTTGTCAACCTTACTTGCACTTTACTAAGTATTGAACTACTAATACTAAAATCACTAATTTTTGCCCCCCCCCACTCCCCTCCAGAAAAAATATCATGCACATAAAAGCTCAGTCCATAATGGGATGTAATTCCACACGCTTTTATTTCATGTTCTCAAATGTAATAGGCTCCCTTAGCCAGTGCAAATGGCAAATGAAGGTGATGCTTTGTAGCAGAAAATACTTTATGGAGAAATTATTTTAGAACATCTATTAGAAATGCTTAATTTCTTTTCAACATACAAAAGAGTAATGAGTTTGGAGGGCTTCAAAAGATAGGAAAATTTTTTTTTTGCATAATTTATTTATTATTATGAATGTGCACAGTAGGGCAGCAACATCACTGGCAAGGTATAGTTTCAATTGTTAATAGTAAAAGTGAATGAAATGAACTGTACAGAACTGTAATATCTACCTGTGGACCGATTCCAGTAGTTTTGAACACAAATACAGTTCATACGTTTGGTCTCAACATTTATTCTTACAGATCTGTGTGCACTGGCTGAAGCAGTGCTTTTGGAACTACCTGGACTGGGGGGACATTGTCTTGTACATCTGTACTGTACTTATCATGGGGGTGGACTACCAGGCATACTTCTGTGTGGCAGCACTCAAGCACCTTCAGCAGCATATCATGCTGCAAAGCCAGACTCAGGACCTTGTCGTCTTCCTTAAGGTCTGTGGTCATGGTGTGTGAAAGCCGAGATGTGAGGGACATCTTTATACAGCTGATACTAAATTCAAATTGTTTATTCAGATTTTGCTTTTGTCAGTCATCCCCACTTTAAATCATAGGTCATAATATGCTCAGGCATAGTTTTATTTGAGATTTTCTACAGAAACCTAAAATTTTTATGATACACATAATTATTTGCTCATACATGCATCTCTGCTTATTTCTGCAAAGGTTAGATGGTATTATAGCCTTTATATGGCTTAAAAGAAAATTTTACTTCATAAATTGTGGATTTTTAGACATCATGAAATCCTTGCTACTTTTTGTTAACATGGCAGGAAGAACCAATCCGGGAATTCCATGTGGCAGAACAACTAAGTTACATGAAGGACCTTGAATCCAAATATCGAAAGATTGTCCTCTCAGACATGCTGAACATCACCAGGCCCTGACTGTGTCGGTTCTTTTTGTCATCTGTGGTAAAAACTTTTAATCAGGAGGAATAACATGTCACTGTGCTGGAAGTGTTGGTTGCTCCTTGCAAGAATGCTGGGATTCACATCCGACAGATCTACAGTAGGCATCTTGTTGCTGTTGTTACTTTTTTAGATTCAGGGGCCTTGTACATGCTTTCATCAAATACCCTTGAAGATAATGTGGTTGATGCTGAGTATCAGCTGGTCCTAAATTTGTAACCACACTATTGCTTCCAAGCAGAAAATGTAGGAGGTAAGCAGCAGCACTCATCTTCATACATAGCCACTGGCTGTCTGTACAGATGTACTGTTTGGTATTTCCAAATTTACCAACAGGTTATTAATTCTGTATTTTTAATTTTGAACCATAAGTGAAATGTGCTCTGATGCATTTGTTTATGATGGAGTATCCCTTCTCCGATGGAGGATGGAGGATCTTGAGAAGGGAAGAGAGAGAGTGAAAAAAAAAGATTTGTCATGCTGTGGGATCTGGGTATGCATCTATTTTGTTAAATTGCCCCCTGCTTTTAACACTGAAACAAGTTCCAAGTAAATCGTGTTCAGAAAAAGTTCCGAATCCCTGGGGCATATATTTCATCCAACTAAAAAAAAAATCACACCTGCTACAAGTCTCAAACTGTTTTGCATGTATGACTTGTAAATAGAAACCTCCTTAGCAGCAGGCTCACTTGGGACAATCTCATAAACTGCAGCCCATGTTTCACTGATGACATGTTCCTTTTTGTATAAAAGGCTTTCTCTAATGACAATTTCATTGTAAAAGGAGGGAAAATACAACTTTTTCAAGTTTGCAGACTTGCACAACGTTTTACATAGTTACAAAATATTTCTTTTGTGAAGATCATTATTTATTTAATAGATATGGCATGTTTGCATGGTTGTACATGCATGGATACGTTTGTGTGTGTGTGTGTGCACTTCAAAACTTTAGATCTGATGTCTGCTTGTTAAATTGTTTTCAGTCGTTTAATGATGGGCCTTAAACCATTATTTCCAGCCTTTAATAAATTAGATTACCTCCCCTTGGGTATCAAATTTTTTTTTTTTTAACGAAGTACAGAAGTTTGAGTGACCATATGAGCTGCACAGTTCCTGGAAGCGGAAAAGATATTAATTAATAATATAATTACTCTTCTAGTCAAGACATTCACGATTATGTGAATATATGAGAATATCCCATTCCTGGAAACAGAAATGACACATATATTTAGCTTCACAGGAAAACTAGTCGTAAAAGCAAGATGATTTTACAAGGTCAGAGAAAAACACTGCCCAGTTCTAGGAACCGGAAATAACACAAATTTAATTATAGCTTACAATTTTTCATAGGAGACGTACATGACACATAAGCTTAAACTAAGAAAAATATTTTAAGGCCAGTGATCACATCCCCCCACGTACACGCAATCGCACGCACAATACAAAGTTAAAGGGATGCGGGGGAATCGGTACACTGACGCTGATGCCGTTTCTTGGTCGTGAAGTCCTTGCTTCATACTTGGAAAAAACGTTTTTGTCTTTCAACTCGCCGAGTTACCCTTTTAAGGCCCTATAACAACACCTTTCCCACTCCCACACCCACCAAAAAGTCCGCTTCCTGCCAGCAGCCAAATCGGACAGCCCCAAAGCAACCATATAAGCACCTTGTCCTGTGTGAGGAATGTTCGCAGAACCTGTGACCACGGGCTTGATTGTTATGCTGGTGTTTAGGCTTGCATGCAGGATGGGCGCAAAGTCTGTGATCACGGAAGTGTGTGCATATGTTTGGATCTTGTCCTCTGTACTCGAGCGAAATTAGCTTCAGTTGAGTTGACTGGTCCTGCAATAGCATTGGGACTGGTGCCACGCTGATCAACAAGAGCACGAGAAATGATAAATAAAATGCATCGACTGAGTGTAGGTGTGCGCGTGTATAGTAGTATGGTGTATGCGTGTATGGATGAATACTGGAGCTGGAGGATTTCAGATACAGTTGTGAAAAGTTAGTTTTTAAAAATTTTATTTCCCTCAGCTGTATGAGCTATTTACAATTATGTGCCGTGATATAGCCTTGGTAGCTGGCACGGCGTAAAACACAAACAAATATTACGTTTATGTGTTTCTGCGAACAGCCATTTCGATGAGTTTCAACTTACACATGCACTCCTCCGGGTGAGAGCTGAGAGTGGAGAAGTCGGAGAGGAGAACATTAAAACAGTTTACACCGAGGTCACGTTAGTGACAGTGTGTCGTATTATTATTACTTTTTCCCCGATATTAAAACGTTAAAATGCAAAACGATGTATCAAGGCCCTCGTCAACGTCATGGGAGACGTGTGGCCGCAAGTCCTGTAATTAAATGGTCGTCACAAATCACGCGGGGACATCGAGCAGCCGGCGGAAGATCAACAGGACGGCGCAGATAAAAATCACGCGGCACGGTGTTCGTCGAGACTCCCACTGTACACACGGCATCATGGGATAGACAAAGATTTTGCGGACATAAAAGAGATTCCTGTTGGTGAAACAGGTATAAAGACCCACCTTGTGCATGTGGGGACAGACTTAGCACCCTATATGTACTGTTGGAATGCATTGAAAATAAACCAGAGAGAGAAGAACTAAAACATTTCCTAGATAAGTATAGACTGGGACTAAACCTCAGAAACTGCCTAAACCCACCCAAAGAACTATGGAACAGTATACTGTCACTAGTAGTAGTAATAGCAACAAGCCACCCAAACTCTAGTCTAATATAAAATAAGAATAGGGGTAAACAGGATAACATAGCCATCCAAACTGGAAAAATAAAATTAAAAATTAAAAAAAAATTGAGGAAGAGCAATACATGGAACCAAACAAAGAAGCACAATACACCACCACGGTACACGTGGCAGGACCCCTAAACACTGGCAACAAACGGCAGCAGCACCAGCAGCAGCAGGAGGAAAGAGGGCAGCAGCACTGTAACGACCCATGCAAACTTGGCAGATCAACAATGGATAAAGAGGGCACAAATACAATACACCACCCATGCAGACTTGGAAAACCTAAACAACAAAAATAGAGGGCACGCAAAAAAGTGAAACCCCGCATCAGGCACCACAAAACAGCAACCCTTTCCCCACACTCCCCAAAGACCCCATCCCCCACAGTGCGAAATCACCGAGAGGTGGAAGCACTTTCCCTTTCAAAGTCAACAACAACAACAACAACGTGAAACACCTTCGCGTTTGTAGCTATAGCTTGTTTGTGGAGCCGAGTTACGGGTCAAAGCGGCGAACTAGTTCGTGGTTCATCGATCAATATTTATTGCACAAGAAACCTCAGATTGTCCGATCGAGTTAGGTTCAGACTGAGCATGATCGCCAGAGTAAAACGCGGCTTAAACAACTTTTTTGACTTTCCGTTTTCGAAGTGTACAAGTAATTCCTATTGACTAACAAGAAACATTTAGCCAAATTATATAGAAAAACAGAAAAGGCGGTAACAGTATTCATATGTATAAACACTATATATATATATTATTGATGTCTATAGATGCACATCCACTCAGAGAAAGGTGTGAACACGTTAACACTTTCGACAATGCGTTTTTGTCTTATTTTGTCGTTGTCGTGTTTGTTGGTCGTCTCGGTGTGTAGATAAGGCTGCTCCTATGTAGGTCGCAGTTGGTTTCTCAAGTAATATTTTCACACCATGTCTGTCACCGAGTTGGCGTTCTGCTTCACTTTAAAGATCATTCAGGCTTTTAGTGACAGTCGTCACTGCATATGAGGTGAAATCACTAAACGGTTGCAGCTTTGGTATTTATACAACCTGACGGGGGCCACACCAGGGCTCGGAGATTGCTATACCTTCACATCCCCAGGAAGCAAAAGCAAGAGCGTTATTTGCCAGCGTCAGAGGTTTGCGCGTGGAGGATAGCGTTTGTTGTTCATAAGTACCTCCAGACATGGTCGATAGGGTGTGCTCATCCATCGTCTTTGGTCCAGCTTCTATCCGTAGCTGCACTCCTTGGCTTCACGTGTACAACACTGCCGCTCTTCTTTCTAGCTAACCAGGAGAGAACAGCACGAAAACGCGATTTAAAATAACAGGGGGTGCGGTTAAAGCGTACGCCGGAAGCCAGTATCCACAAGGCTTTTAAGCCCCCTTTCAGCACACGAGGGGAAAGTGCTGACGGAGTGTCTTCACTGTTCACTCTAAAAGATGCCACAGCAGGTCGTAAAGGTTTCTTGCTGAGAATAAAAGTTGTGAGGTAGGCTGAAACTCATATCCTAGTTCTCTTCCATATCAGCACGAAGGACTGTGCAAAACGTGACGCCAAGGACCCCTAACAAGAAGAGAGATCGTGTGTTGAAGAAATCGATGCAACAAGGTCGATCAGTCGGAGGTGCCCGTGCAATAAACTGGCTTCAACTATTTTAGTGATTGTTATTTCCGGGCATCCATTTTTAAAAAATACTTGTATGTTGACTAACTGTACCCAGCTGTTTCAGGTGGGCTTATCGCTCCACCACAGACACATATCTCTGGACTGCTGCCTGTTTGCCGATACCAAATTTTGTTGTTGATTTTGGAAGGGAAAGTACGAAACACATAGCAGTTAATTTACGGAACCGCGAAAAAAATTGTTAAAGTCACCAATATACTTGCAATAAATTTGTTACTTAGTTACTTATTATTTCTTTCTCTCTTTTTGGCAAAAGTCATCGACTGCCACTTCCCACGACTTAGCCATTAAACTGAAAACACCCCGTTAAGCTTGACCTGTTGTATCTCCATCAACACGAGAGTTCTGCTATTCTTCTTGATGCTGATAGGTATTTAACCGGAAGCGAATTTGTGCTGTGGTCTCATTCTAGAAAAATTCGCCTTACCCTGCTTGGTTGGGTTTGTTTTAGAGAGTATCTTAATTAAAGATGCAAACTCTTTACGTGATGGTTTATAAAAACAAATGGCTGCAAGACCTTACTGATAGACATATGCAACTATGACGTACAGCTTATGAAAAAAAACAACTAAAATATAATAGAAGTCAACCAAATACTGAGACAGTATCGCCTTGCGAGTGCCAGTATGGTGGTTATAGTTGGTTTCAAGCAGAGCCAGCCAGGGTCTATAAGGGGGTTAGTTTTTTGTTTTTGTTTTTTATAAGATCAATGGTACCCATAAATTGTGCAGCTACTGTTTACGTGTTGTTCATTTGTTGCCGGGGGCGCATGAGCGCGCGTGCGCGCAGTTGTTTCAGTGTGTGTATGCGCACGTGCGAAAACACCGGCTTCCTGCTCCCTCTAATTCGTCGCCAACGGCCGTTGCCATCATCTGTTTCTAGCGATCTTCACAACTGTGATCGACTTTTTCTGTTGGGCGTGTGTTCAAGTGCTAGAGTTGTCATGTTTTATCAACGTTGGTTCTCATGGAAAACAATCTCGACATGAGACACAACAAATAGGGACAACTAGAAATCGACGAGTAATTATCGACGATAAATTTCTTATGTCCAAACTAAGCATGCTGTTTGTCTAATTGAGTAATTTTAATAAATGAACTAGTGTTTCGACGGGCTCGATCTGTCTCCACAGGGCGTACAGATATGCACTTAAAATCTTAGATCCGAGACTTGCATGGTTATTATACGCTGCTTCAGACTTGTGAAGGGTCGTAAAGCAAGAGGAGCCCTGAATCAATCTCTGGGGTTTCTCATCTGGTAAATTACTATTTCATGAAAGCTGTCTCCTGGACGCAACAGAATGTTTCCCTAGAGGGCAGGAAAAACCCACCAAAGAACAGCTCTCGTGAACACCATAATGGCTACAGGAAAACAACTGGGATCCATAAAGGAAAAGATATCGATATAAAAATAGGATTCCACGCATTGGTTATGCATCGAGCCACACACACACAGCCCTGTCCAGAAACAACTTTACAAATGTATGTGAGTGTATTTGTGACTGGAAATTAAAACATTTGTATACAGCGCATGCATTCTCTTCGGAAACACTGCATTCGGCCTAGTAACCCCCTTATATGATTGTCCTTGGAATATTCCAGAAAGGTTTGCTGACTTGGTCACTCACTTAATTCCGTTAGCTGCAACTGAGAGTGGAACTATCCGACGATGACGCAGCATGAAGCTACTTTTCTACTTATTCTTGATACAACAAGACTCTGTCGCTCTTTCTCTTTCTCTCTTTCACACGCACACACACACGCGAGCGTACGTACGTACCCATATAAAAGACGCATACACTATCACCATATAACAGGCAGAAGGTGGCCAAGCTTAATGTGCTTAACGCACCATGACAGCGAGAAGCATACAGGGTGACAGGAGGGCGGGTGAATGATTCATGGTGATCTTTGCATGTGTAATGTTGTGGTGGTTTACTTGTCTCCATTTAAAAACGCTTTATTATTAATAGTAGTAATTTTAATTGAGTCTAAGGTTTCCTGTTTCCCATCACCTATAAATTAGTTTTTCAATGCCTTACAATATAAAAAAACAATAGATCTTAAGCGACAGTCAGGTTATTTCTCTCTCTCTCTTTCTCTATTTATTTTCTTTTCAACAGTGAAAAATTCAAGGAAACCTACGACTCGATCGATTTTCGCATTACGTTGTGACATCGACCGATGGCTGACGACACGCCTTATCAGCAGAAACCCAGATTCTTAGTTATCGAAACGAGGGTGTCTAAGCCCCGGGGCAAAATGGACAAATCAAGAGCCCTCAGATGTTTGTTGCATGCATATTGAATGGAGACCAGAACTGACTAAAACAATGTCATTGTCATTGGAATGGTAAAGGAAATATCTACACGACTTGGGTACGGCTCGTAAACAGCTTTAAGCACCCGCTCTCTCCAAAAGTGGCAGCTCCTTGACAGATATCATCATCAGGATATTGAAAACAACATCAGTAATGGCTAGACTGGACAGGATCTGGAACAACCATGACATCAAGTTTACTACAATGTACAGTCTATGCAATTCCCTCGTAGTACCGAGCCTGCTTTACGGATGTGAAACATGGGGGCTCTGCTTATAGATACGGAAAACAGAATTTAGGCATTCGAGCATGTGCATGGGAAAGTTGTTCTGGATCTCGTACAAGGAACACAAAACCAATACTTTTGCACGAAGCACGGCTGCCACACTTGTAGGACACCAGAAACCACTACTCGCTACTGTCAGGCAGCGGTGCGGCCATGTGACCCGGTACGACACTCTGTTGAAGACTGTCCTTGAAGCTACCTTGAAAGGTCGACGCCGTGGTGTTCAGGGGAAGACAAACGTAATTGAGTAGACGTCGTCCCGTGTAGGATTAGTCCATCATCAAAGACAGGCCCGGGTCGTGGGCCTAGCCAACTGCAGTGTCTCTCCATGCGCTCCCCTTGATACCAGTCAATGGATAAATGAATGTTTACCCCTGTGATCCGAGAAGCGGTGGCAAAGATGTGCCCTGTGGTAAAGTAATATACAACAGTGTACAACAATGGCTCTGGACGCCGCTTCAAAATACAAAGACAAGACGTTTGTCCTGGATTTACCCAGGATTTCCTGTGGGAAACGACTTTACCTTCGCTTCTTTAGTACGGCCTCAGATGAGACAACCTGGACTTCGTGTCGCAAACCACTGCATATGAGGTTACAAAATCCAGCCTTCGTTACACGAGAACCGGTCGATCCGCATGCTCTCTTCAGGTTTTTTTTCTTTCTTTCCTGTTTGGAGAGAAAGAAAGACTTGGCTGTCGCTCAAGGCTTTTGTTGGGCCTACCGAGAAACTGCAAAGAGATTTCAAAAGATCAATTGTTGGCGGAACTGTTTTGGGGTCAGGTTCGGTGCTGGCGGTCTGCTGGCGTGCTCCACTGCCCGACTGTCTGGGTCAAAAGACGGTCACCTCACCCCACTGGCCCTCTCCTCTAGAATCTCTTTCCTCCTCGTCATATTCGTTGCCCAACAAGAGTCCTCAAGAATGCTTAAACATAATCTGGCTTACACTTGCTATTTCTCACCATTAGCTGTACACTCGTGGTTTCATTCCTTATCATTCCATACAAGGAGGACAAGCTGAAGTTCTTGGAGTGCAAATCGACACTCATTACTAACAAGTAAGGGGTGGATGGGGGGTGATTGGGTAGGTTACAAATGTCATGTGACATCCATCCTTGATCGCGTAAACATTGTTTTCAGTGAAATGGTTTTAAAAAAATGTACGGTGCAATGATGTTATAATGACAACGTTGGGCTTCCTTTTGCTGCAACCTGTCAAAGGTGGTCGTTACCATCATAAGGGCACAACCTAAGCATGGAAAGGTTCAGAAGGGATTTGCGTGGCATTCTCTTTCTCTTTTGCACGGAACGTGACAGATCTCGATAAGGCGATTTCCGGGTTTTACTCCCACCATCACTGTCACTAGCCCACTTGATTTATTGCTGTTCGCAGGTTTTTTTTCTCGTTTGATATTTCGAACCGTCCAGCAGCAAAGACGAGGACGACAGCGAGCAGGATAGATGAAAGCTGTAGACACGTCGATAGAGGGGAGATCTGCACTTAATACAACTGAGATGTCGAAAGAGAGAGACATGCACTCACTCTATCACGCTTGTTCCAGAGGCGGCTGATGCATCGATGATCTAGACTTGCATAACGATTACTTGGCACTTCTGGCATATAAACTGTCATGCATGCCTGTCCTACTTCCTGTTGCTGATGCTAGTTGTGAATTCATCATCTTGTTTCGCTTGTTCTCTTTCTTTTTCTTGGGGTGGTCTAGTGGCGCAGTGGTTAGGCACTTATCACTAAGACAGTGAAGATTGAATACCAGAATTGTCAAATCATGTTAGAATGCCATGTTCATGGGTGTGTGTTTGCTTCTGCGTCCGTGCGAGAGAGAAAGAGAGAGTGAGAAAGGAGATCGGACAGACAAAACAGGTGAAGGGTTGGGAGGGGAAGTAGGGGCGACTGATCATTCAGGGATCCTCAGCCTACATGCTACACTAGTGACGTCGTGTCTTGATCCCGTCAGCTTAAGGAATGTCAAACACCTGGTACAGACTGACAGCATACAGTGTAAAAACCTGTTAACTATGCCATGCTGGTCTGTGTGTGTGTGTGTGTGTGTGTGTGTGTGTGTGCGCGCGTGCGTGTGTGTGTGTGTGCGCGTGTGAGAGAGAGAGAGTTAGACACACACAGAGACATAATGATTTTACCATAAAAGTGCAGGTGATTTCAATGGTGGTACCACACACCTGCATATCGTAAAAGCCATAAACGACCTTTAACCTCTTCTTATACCCGAACCGCCTCTGACCGCTGAAATCCTACCTAAAATCCTTTCCAGTTAGACGAAACTGACTGTGTACGTTTTAGGTGGGGATAGGCTGTCGTTGTCGGGCCTGAAAAATATGAGATTGCAAGGAGAAAGCAGAAAAAATGTCATACGTAGATGCGGGATAAATGGAAAATTTAATTGTTTAATTTTCCAGCGTTGGACGATAATGCACAGTCATTGGTTAAAAAAAAATAGTTGGTGTCACCATGGCAAGGCTCGTTGTGAGTATAGCCACTGAATCCCGCACCACTGGGGCCTTGCTCATGAAGCGAGCGTCAATCGTTGCCACAAGGTAAGATGAGGAAATCAAGGGCAAGCTCCCTGTCTCTGTATTTGCAAAGTGCTGTTCAAAACACCGAGGATATTTGCTTACCTCGAAGGATATAGTTATGAACCAGTGGCACAGATGCCCTGGAGTACAGTAATCCACGGAGGTGTCACTGATGTAGAGCTGTTTTTAGCCCAAGCTCACTTTTAGCTTGGCTATCTACGCTACAATGCTCACTAGGACGAATAATGTATGCTATGACAATGATTTATGAGGCCTTGGGTTCTAGATTTTTCTGGCAGTACAGAGTGTTCGTGGTTTGTAGGAACATGGAAATTTAACAACAACGTGTTTTGTTTTCACTGAGGTGGGTTTGTAGTTTGCCATAATAGACGGTTTATAGTTTAGCCCAAATGTTATTGGGGTTTCTCTGATATGGATTAACGATTCGTCCTAACAAAGGGTTCAGGCTTTTCGGTGACGAAGATTATCTCGGTTTGCTGGCACAAAAGAGCTTGATATCTACAGCGAGATCCTCGGTCTGTGTGACATATGTTCATACGTGGTTTATGTTTGAGACAAGGGTTTGTGGTTTCATCGGTTCATTGTTTTCACAGGTTCATGGTATTCTGCGAAGACTCAGTGGCTTTTAGTGACATGTATACGTGCCCCTGGATATCATTTCCTTGACGACTACAGGGGTCTGCGTGGATCTGTCAGACTTTGGTTCTGGGGTTCTCTCAGGCTCTGGTTCCTTGTGCTCCGGAACTGTCTCTGGCTCTGGTTCACTGGTCTCTTCGACAGCCGCTGGTTCATGACTCTCTTCGACGGTCTCTGCTTCATTGATCTCTTCGGCTGTCTCTGCTTCAATGATCTCTTCAACAGCCTCTGGTTCATTGATCTGTTCGACAGCCTCTGGTTCATTGCCCTCTTTGGCGGTCTCTGGTTCACTGATCTCTTCGACTGTCTCTGCTTCATTGATCTCTTCGACTGTCTCTGGTTCGTGTCTCTCTTCGATTGTTTCGACAATCTCTGGTTCATTGATCTCTTCGACAGCCTCTGGTTCATTGCTCTCTTTGGCGGTCTCTGGTTCACTGATCTCTTCGACTGTCTCTGCTTCATTGATCTCTTTGACTGTCTCTGGTTCATGTTTCTCTTCGATTGTTTCGACAATCTCTGGTTCATTGATCTCTTCGACAGTCTCGGGTTCGCTGCTCTCTTTGGCGGTCTCTGGTTCACTGATCTCTTCGGCTGTCTGTGCTTCATTGATCTCTTTGCCAGTGTCTGGTTCATTGCCCTCTTCGGCAGTCTCTGGCTTGTCACGAGATGTACATGGGCAGGCCTCTTCTTCTTCCTCTTCCTGTTCAGTCTCTTCATTCTCTACGACTAAGGTTCGGGTCTCTTCCTCAGGGCATTCACAAGAGCTATTGAGTATCTCTGGGTAAACTTCCTCTGGATCGGGGTCTTCTTGCTTTTCGGACTCCATGGCTATCTCTGACAAAGGATAGCAGCTCTCTATGACGAGGGTTCGCGATTCCCAGGAACAAGGTAGCGCAGTGATCTCCGTCGATGCCCAGCAGTTGTTCGCGTCAAGGGCTGGTGGTTCTTCTGAACAGTGTGGAGCTAGTGTGATGGTGGGTTTCGAAGGTTCTTGACGCTCGCAGACAAGGGATCCTTCCTCTCGATGACAGACGCTCCGGACGATGATAGGGCCCTCGGTGTCGGACGCGGCCTGCCTGTTGTTCTCAATGATGAGAGTTCGATGCTGCTTCCCAGAGACCCCCAAGTGACACGACAGCAGCTTGATGTCCCCCACCATCCACCCATCAGGCCGGCAGTCCTTAAAAAAGCTCATTGGACATCACACGGTGGTGACACGCCTCGCCCAAATGCCTGGCGAAAAGAGCGGACAGTCAAATGAGTGCCGAGTTTTCGCATCTTAAATACGCTGTATAGCTCGCTCTTACTCTCTGACGACAACCCTCAACCAAAAAATAATAATTTATATTCGACAATTTTTCTGGACTATGTATATTTTTTATATTCATTTTCTAAGTTCTAAGAGTTCTAAAATGTTACCAGTCGTTTCAGACAAAAGAACAGCACGCAAACGAAACTGCAACTATGTCTACTAAGCAGAGGGGGTGGGGCATTCTGGGAACAGGTAAGACCGTTGCACGGTAGATAGCATCACAACCATTTTTATCTCCCCACTTTCACTGAAAACTACGTGCTCCTGGGGCCGAGGTCTTGTCACGTCTCTAAGTTACGCATCGCTAAGCCTCAGGGGCCGAGGTATTGTCACGTCTCTATTATGCCACTTACAGACCGGTTTTCCATATAATGCAGTGTTGTTTGTCACATTTTAATTAATCCAACAAGCTGTCTGCTGAAAATTGCTTGTAACAGTGACACACGCGCACCGACATAAGCGGCTTAGAGACTCTGCCGTACATTGCCGGTCTGTAAGTGGCTTAGAGACGTGACAAGACCTCGGCCCCTGTTGTCGAAGAGGAGCTGTCAACCGGCCAGACCAGGGAAAGAGACATCGAAAACGCAAGTGTTTTGCTATTTCACTACACTGACGTCGCGCTTGATTAGCCTTGGCTAAAATGACAGTTTAAAAGTTGACAATAACATCATAGCTAGAAGGATTAGGGGCAAAAACCCACCAGGGCGAACCCGGAACCCTGGCAAGTACTACATTTTTAAATTCCGGACTTGCGGGGAGGGTTAAGATAAACTTTTTTGACATTTCTCCGCATCGGGCAGCGAGGTAAATGCACTAAAAAAAAAAGAGTAGGTTGAGATAATGACAAGAATAACAAAGTTTGTAAATACGAAACATTAGGGGTTGGTGGGTGGATGAAACGTTTGGGAATAAATGTCAGAAAAGGATGAGGCCACATGCTGCTGGAGATGTTCTCGAAATAAGGCCTGGAAAGTGGTTATCGTGAAAAGCAACGAGAGCAAGCCATTCCAGACACGGAGACACACACACACACACACACACTCCAGTCATACCCAAAGACAAATATACATTGTCACCCTAAAACATGTACGCAGATTAAACATAAGCACACATTAAAACAACAGATCCCGCGTTCAACTTGTTCCTATGCAACCTTTTGTTAATGAAATAGCGACCAAAGTCATGTAATAAACGGCCAGTGTCCATTGAGATAAACTACAAAAATACCAAAGTATTATCTTCAAATTCGATTTTTTAAATAATTTTTGGAGTATAATCAACTTTCTCAAAACTTACTCTAAGAAAAGCTCTTGGAGGCTGCAGTATCGTCTTTGGCAGCAGCCTTGGTTTTCCTCAGTATTCGCGGTGTCAGCTGTCCTGCCTACGTGCTGCCATATTTGACGTCACACGGTAGCCATGGAGATGATGTCCGGCGAACGGCGAAGTATCACAATCCGCGTTGCCAATCTAGAGCCAGGGCATCGTTTGTCAAAAGCAATTTTGTTTAGACCTGTCTATTAAATGCCAAATGGTAACCTTACTACCGTGACTGCCACCAAACTAGAAATTATTGCGTATAACAAAAATGATTGCAGTTTTTAAAGTAATTTTTTTAAACCAAATCATGTGCTTTGGGCAAGCGGACATTTTGTGGCTACTGTTTTTATTAGTAACTTTTTATTTTTTTGTTGGTTGAATATTATTCTTGTAATGTTCATTTTATTAAAACGTGTCGATAACTTCCATTCCTCGTGCGAATGAGCGCTGAGGCGCAATGAATTATGATGCTTTTTCCATTCCATTCGTGCACTCTTTAAGTATCTCAGTTCATCTGCCTCTCAAGAAGCCTTTTTGTTTTCTCCTTTTCTAGAACAGGAAGCCCACTGAGACGAGAAGATCGTAAAATTGCTTTCGGAGTAAAAAAGAAAACAGCATCCTGTAGAAATCAGAGATCGAAGCTATAAGGCCTAAAGTCTTCCTTTCGGCAGCCTGTGAGCGTGAGGCTGCACGTGTTTTTGCGCGTTGTTTCAACTGGTCACGTGCAGGGTGTTCAGCAGAGCACGTGTACCTGTGCGTTGGTTAACTTGTCACATGTTCCTGCACGTTATTTGACTCATCACACGCTTTTTGTAACTTTTCTCGTGCACCTGTACTTTAATTGACTCATTATTTGTACCTGTGCCCTATTTAATTTATCACGCGCGCTGTTTAACTTATCACGTGTACCTGTTTTGTTTACTCATCACGACCCTCGCGAGTACTTTTATATCCTGTTCGTCACATCGTGGAAGTTTCGCACTAAATAAACAACACCAGCAGATAAAATCTGACGATATCTTTATTATCTTTTTTGATAAGAATGCCTGCCTCATCTTTTGAAAAGCATTCCAAGTCGTCTGTCTTATCTTTTGAGAAGCATGACCGGTCAGTCTACTATTTATGAACTCCTTAGAGAAATAGCCTACTTTCAGATCAGGAACGTTTGACCTTTTCCGGTGCTGGCAGCCAGGTGTATGACACCAGGGAAAGTCCGTTTCAAGGACAGGCTGATGTTTGCTTGACGAGACAGACACGACATGGCGGAATGTCTCCACCGTGTTGACCCTCCCGAGCCATCGTGACACAGGAAGCCTCGCACTCCAGGGTAAAAATGCCAGGAAGGTTAGAAAGGTTCGCGTCCAGACGCTCGATAACAGTAACAACAACAACAGTAATAACAAAACAGATGCATGACACTCCCGAGACGGTTTCGTTTCAGCAGTTTCCAAATTAGAAGACGACTGTAAATCTTACAATCCTTGGCTTAAAAGAAATGAAAAAAAAAACTACTTTCATCGTCTGACAACGCTGGACACTAGGCTGGGGTCGAAGTCATGAATCGATGTTAAACTCGTTGTAAAAGGGCAACAGGAGGTAAGTGAAGGTACGCTTGTCTCCGTAGCTGTAAAATGGTGTCCAGACCCAGGGAATGTTGTTTTACCCTTGGACTGTAATTATACAGCAGTGGCAAAGATGGGGTTTTTTTTGGTATAGCCACATAAACTCTGAACAGACTCTGAACATTTTTTCGTATCTGAGGCAAGAGAACACAATTTAAGAGGCTTCTTCTTCCTATTTATGCATGGAGACAACGACAACGACAACGACAACGACTTCCCCTTGTTTCGTCACAACACACCACATAGCGACGATAATAGTAAATGGACATAGATACTCTAGACTTTGTACTGGACATACATGTAGGCATTATGACTCTGCTTTGTGTGGTATTGGTATAAACTACTTTGCTCTGCGCATCGATAGTTGTGGAAAGGAAATTTCACGTACAGAACGAAACTGGAGCTAGGTCTGCAAACAGAGAATACAGAAACAAGTAGACAGATACAGAAGTCACAGGCCTTAACATTCGGTCAGTATCTAAAAGATTTTGAGCCTACTTTTTATGTAAATGGAATTGTGTTAACAATAAGTATATTAATTGATGTTATTGTATTGTAAGCACACACACACACACACATGCGCGCGCACGCAAGCACGCATGCACGCAGAACGCAAGTCCACACACAGATGTGTGTACTTAGTCATTTTATCATTCTGTGTTTATTTTCGTGATTCCTCGTTTGTTTGTACACGCTCATCTTCTTTTACACCCTATCGCTCTCATTTAGAGAGAGAGAAAGGGTTTGCGACCATCAAAGGGTTCTAATCAGCAACATCCACCAGGAACTATGTCACAGCCTACTTCCTAAAATGGCAGCACCCAAAACACACACACACACACACACACACACACACACACACACACACACACACACACACACACACAAAACAGACGGTGCTTGGAAGATAATTTACATAATATGAGCTTGTTTGTCAGACAGCAGATGGCTTAAGTGGAGTCGTATCCCAGGACAAACAGCCTACACAGACAGCGATGAAGATCCTGCGCCAGACTTGTTTATCAGCAAAAGCTGAAGAGTGAAAAGAACTATATATATATATATGTAGCAGGTAGGTGTTGTCTGAGAATCACGACTTTCTTGCCAGCACCAGAAGGACGTCTACGGACTCTGCCTCAGCGACAAGCAGACTGGCCCATCCCTGCCTCTTTGACATGTCGATGATTTTGTGCCATTTAATTCTCTTTCTCATCCAGACTTCTTTTAAAGGCCTACCTGGGTGCAGTTTTCTTTAAATCTAATATGTCTGGCCTGAGCTTCGCACACGATACTGTTTTAGAAAAAGCAGACTGAATTATTTTGCTTTTGTGACCTTTTACACACATGACGAGTAGCTCATGACGAGAACATCAGCTGACAGCAATCTTTCCCTCAGCCGTCCGGGCACAGAGCGTCTCGGCGTTGCGCCTGTCGTACCTGTCGAGTCACACCCTTGATGAGGACACAGAGAGGACGTGCTGTCGTCACGCTGTCACCGACCATCACGTCCGCCATGTCTTCTGCCAAAGAGACTCGTTTCCACAGCTGTCAGACCCTGAGATCAAAGAGCGTATTTGCTGAGATATGGCAGTTTCACTTTATTTTTCTGATTAATTCCTTACAGTTTTCTTCTTGCATCTTTCGGTGGAAGCTCTCTCTCTCTCTCCTCCTTTCGTGGATAATGGTCGAATTTTTGAGATTAGATTAAGAGCGACAACTGTATTGATTAAGTTAGATGTATATCTTTTAAAAATGTCTTTAAAATATTACCTTTTTCTCGTGCAATAGTGTGTGGGTGGGTGGATGGGCATGCGTGCTTTAGTGTGCATGAGTTCTTTTGTGTACACGCCAAGAATTACTGTAGCAAGAACGGACGCTTTATAAATGGGGCAGAGATTGTGTGTGTGTGTGTGCGTGAGAGAGAAGTAGATTTAGATTCATGTACCCAGTTCATAATACACGTTTTGGACTGAGTCCCATGCAGAGAATCGCTGTACTGATCGAGTGAGCTTAACCCTTAAATCCTCTGCCAAAAACAGTTGCTTCTTTCTTTTTTCTTTTGTGTTGTACACTGGCGGCGGCTTGCCAGCATTGCCAACGCCATTTTGATGCAACGCTCTGGCAGGCCTGCTTCCCCCCCCCCACTCACCCAATCTCATTTCACCTTCTTGTGACCTTCTAGCAGCCTACATCACCGCAAGCAGTTTACTCTCAAGTTTTGGATAGTCTAAAGAAGTAACATGTTGTGATCCGATGCCAGTCTTCATGCATTCGCTTGCCTCCTATTAGGCTCCTCGGCTTAGAAGTCGCCATTTTTAACCTAAACAGACGCTGCGGAATCTCTTTTTGTGTATCTTAAATCATTCTGGATAGTTTTATTACTTTTTAAAGTTGTTTTTGAAGTTGAGTTTATATTTTTAGGTTCTCTTAGGCCAAATTACTCTCCTTGTGGAGTACATACCTGTCTTTTCTCTCCAAGATCATAGAGAAAGTAGTTTTGACACAGTTCTGGGCTTATTTACAAGAGCACCAGCTCATCGCTCCAAGAACAGTCAGCATATAGACATTTTAACAGCACCGAAACTACTCTAATTAAAGTGACCACCGACATATTATCTCCCCTTGACAGTGGTGTTTCTGTCTTAACTCTACTGACCTGTCTGGTGCATTCGACACTATCAATCCCTCTCTACTCCTTCGTTGACTCCACACCCTCTACGGAATTTCTGGACCTGTACTAGCATGGTTCAACTCGTATCTCACTAATAGTGTTTGTTGATGGTCAAACATCTCGCCTGCTCTACTTTCTTGTGGGGTCCCCCAAGGTTCAGTTCTCGGTCCGGTTCTGTTCATTCTGTATATGAAACCACTTTCGTCTTGCATCCAGTCTCACAAGATTTATCATTATCATATGCTGATGTGTCGCAGCTGTACTAATCCATTCCGCCGGCTGTTTCATTCTGCGTCTAGCACCATGGCGGTCTGTATCAGTGATGTCAAGGACTGGATGGTAACAAACAAACTTAAACCTAACGATGATAAAACCCTCCTATGCATGAGAAGAAGAAATCAATCTTCATTCTTTGTCCGCCAAATCACATCAAGGTGGGCGAAACCAACATCACCTTTGCGTCATCCGTCAGGAATCTGGGATTGATTGTCACTGCAGACATGACCCTTGATAGACAAGTTATAGCTGTCACTCTGCCTGTTATTATAGACAACTTACAGCTGTCTGTCACTCTGCTTATTATGAGCTACGTAAGATCAGCGCCATCCGTCATATTCTCTCTATTGGTTAGGCGGTCCGGTGGCGCAACGGTTAGCGCCTGTCACCAATACAGTGTGGGTTCAGATCTCGTCTCAGGCACACTGTTCTTTCTCTGCATGTGGCATCTGTTTACATGGGTGTCTGTCTTGCCATGATGTAGCCTTATTTGCTGGCTCGGCTTTAAACATCGATTCCCTGCGATACTGGTTACGTTTGACAGGACTTAACTCCAGCAGCTTACCACGGAAAACAATAATATGTTATTGCAACTGCACAATATAGGGAAGTTGTGCTGGAAGTGTGCATGGCTGGATATTCGTATGGTTTTATATATGTGCAGGTACACTGACATCAAGGTGTACTGTGGGAGGCGTCCTTCGTCCTCTTAAACAACGCCTTAGTGACTGCTACAAACAAGACTGGCATCAATATGTTACAGACAGTTCTCGGTTTGTCGTTTATACAACTCTAACACTAAGTGTACAATTAGAACCATATCTGCACAATTTTAAAAACAAGATTGTGATAAGAGTCCCTTTTGAGATTCCCTATTTCGATTTCTGATTTCTGGAATGGGAAAATGCTTAATTACACTGTATTATGCCGAATATGATATTGATTGTGATACTGTATTATTATATAGTTTAGTATAGTCATTAGGCTCCACGTTATTGTACAAGCTGTGCTCGTCACCTGAGCGTTGAGGCACGTAGCTTGAATCTATAAATAAATTTGTTTGTTCGTTCGTTCTTAGAGAATTATTCCTAACTAGGCAGTTAATGCAACTGACCATCAAGCAGATTGTTGCTGATTCGAGGTCTGTTTGTGTCGTTCGTGACTGAGAAACTTTTCCCCAACGGCCTCACTGTACACCAGCCAAGATTTAAATACTCGTTGTCGCGTGTCCGACATTTTTCTGTTTTTATGTCTTCTCCTAATGCAGGGGACGCACACAGAAAAGAAAGGTAGCGCATAGCAGACGACGGTTTGACATAATTTGTAATTCATTTTATTTTAATTTTTATTCATGAGTTAAAACAGCAGCCGGTGTTGACCCAGTAAACCGGTGAGAAACCGTGGGGCTGGTGCTGTTACTGGACGCTTTAGCGAGTTTAGTCAGTAGTGACCACGTAAGCATGGGCGTTGGGAAACCGTGGGGCTGGTGCCGTGAGACCTTGTGGGCCACTGCTGCTGTTCGGCGGGAGGGGGGAGGGGGGTGATCGACAGACATAACTGAAGCCATGTGGATGAGTGCGATTTTCTGTTTCCGTATCATTCAGTTCGTAGGGGTCCTGACCAGCAGGCGAGAGGCTGGTCGTTTGTGTGAGAGCGAGTCATGTTTTCTGTGCAAGAGATAAATCATGTTTGCTAGTTTGGGAGTGCGACCTCTGTGTGTTAGAGTTAGATCCTGTGTGTTAGTTTGAGGGTGTGATTTCTGGGTCGCGGCGCATGTGGCGCACACCTATACTATGGTTGAAATTATGTTTTTGTTTAAAAATTGGAAGGGAGATTTCAGTAGCCTTGTAAAAGGCCTTAGCTAAGGGCAGGACTTAGAGAAGGGAGTTTCTTCTTGCTGAAGCTACCTGATGATAGATGTTCCTACTGAGTTAAGGCTACTTCTGCTTCTTTCTCTTCTTTTCAACTCCTTTCTGTGTAAAATCTCATCATATTCTTCATTCGTCCACCCCTTCATTCGTTCCTCCCATCCTTCGCCTTCTTCGTCCTGTCCTCCAGCATTGTCAGCGTGTGGAGCCAGCAAACCTGTGCACGTGACCAACGGGCTGCTCGGTCTGACGAGCAGAAGAGGGTCCCCTACGATTGCCAGACGGACAGTGTGGGGTCAGGGTGGAAGCGCCGCGTAGGACCACAGAGAAACGCCACAGAGAGCGAAGAAGACAGAGTGCAAACAGACTGAGTGCAAACTTTCCTTCTCATTCTAACGCTTGGCATGAAGATCTCAGTGGTGATATCATTATCATTATCGCTCCGTCAGAATTACGCCGCTGTGTGTGCGGGCGTTTTTTCCCCGTTTTTCATTTTACCTTTTCCTGTTTTTTGCGTGTGAGATAAATCTTTTGTTTCTACCGTTCATTTCGTCTTTGTTGTGGTTTACGCTCATCAGTGGTTCGATAGGAACGAGTGGCTTTGATCGTGTATCCGTGGCGGTTGTTTGCTTTTCTTTTGTGGGTGTGTATTTGTATATGAATATACATTTTGTCTATTATTTTCTGCGTGGGAATAAATTTGCTTTTTGTGCCGTTCATTGCGTTTTTGTCGTGTCCCGCCTCTGACCGAGCGAGTGGCTGTGTGATCATAGCGGCTGAGTGGGTGGCTGCAATCGTGCATCCGGCGACGCTTGGGGTGAACGGGTAGCACGGACACTTACAGGTAGGGAGTGTCAACAGACAGAAGACGTTCGTCAAACCCAGCCACGGAACACACAACCTCAACCTGCTGTTGCGTAAGTAAATCTTTGATGCTAAGTCCTCTCATGCTTCTGGCCCCGCCTGTCGTAAGCCGTGCAACTTGCGTCACACGGAGGTTTAATGGCTGACCTGCCAAGGCACTAATAGGATTGCTATAGTCTGTCTTGTTGTCATGGAAACTGCTCAGTCTTGCGAGCTTCCATGCGGTGTCTTTTTGTCACATGATTTTTCTGCTCTGTCGAGAAGGAAGTTGCCGTGCCGTGCAGTAAACACGAAGTCGATCGAAAAAAACGAGTCAGGGAAAGAGAGAGAGGAGGTGGGGGGGGGGCAGTTCTCCAGTGTAGATCAACCATATCTATTCTTTCAAAACAGTGAAACGAAGATGAAGCTGAAGTGTGACGTGGAACTTAAAACCTTTCCACGTGAGTGAAACGCAGGAGGAGGTAAATCTATCGCCCGTTTGGGCTCCACCACCGTTGGTGGACGATCTTTCTGATAGAAAATTCCTTGGACTGAATGGCTGAGTGCCAACGTAATAAAGCAAGAACACACACACACACACACACACACACACACACACACACACACATGAATACACAAAAATGCGCGCGCTTCTTTTTTGCAATCAGCAAAATTGTCAGAAAAGCTTCCATCATTTTGTTCATATCAGAACATGTACTAGCAGGAGAATTCGTTTTATTGAGTTCAAGTAAACGTTAGACTATGTGTGTATGCAGAAGTAACAGGCACTTAAAATCATCTGTCAATTGTACACACACGCGCGCGTGCACACACAAACGCGCTCCCAAGAACGCACGCTCGAGCGTGTAACACTCGCAAACATATAGGCATGCACGCACACACACACACACACCAGCAGATCGTCAAAGCAGTGTAGCAATCAGTTTTGTGGTGCCCAAGGGAAAACACTTACCCATCGAAAGTGACATTTGGAAACAGGGCTCGAAGCCCACTCAATTTGCAAAGAAAAAAAAATTGGTCAGTCGGGCTGTTGAGTCGATGCGGCGATTTGGAAGGTTAGTGGAGCTACTTGCCCTCTTGGAAGAGGGAAGAGGGAAGGAAGGGAGATCATAAGAGGCTGGGAGGTGTGGGTGATCTACTTTGCCTTCCCTGCGATTGATAGCGGCTGACGTTCAATGGTCTAAATTTAGCATCACCCATCGGCTCGGTAAAGTTGACTGTGATCCACTTCAAAAGACACTGTAAAGGATTCCGAAGTTTCACTTTGTCAATTTAACTCGAGTTAGTCGATTGAAACGGGTGGGTGCAGATCACAATCGAAGGTTTCTTGTCTCATTTTGTGTCAGATGACCCCTCCACTTACAGCCTCCTCCCAACTGACAAAGGGTGGGAGTAGGAGTTTACCAGGGGAGAGTCTGGCGAGCGGACAAAATGAGAGCATCAGTTTGTGATCTGAAACTGCTACTCTGTGTGTATGTGTGTGTGTGTGTGTGTGTGCGTTTAAATCTATTGTACTTTATGTATACCTGTTAGTCTGTACCATCTGTGTGTATGGGGGGTGGGGGGTGGGTGGAAGCACTTTATAAATAATCTCTATTATTATCTTTTTCTGCAGCAAATGTAAGCCAGTCAGACTGAGGTTGGGTTAGTCTTTCGCTTTCAATAATCACGATACGCGCAGCAGCCAAGATGGTCCCAGACTGCATTTTTTTTTTTTTTTTTTGGCTATTAGTTGCCTTCTGGTGCATGGAGATTTGGGCTGGCAAAAGGATTGAACGGTCAAGAACCACAGTTTCTTAACAGGACGAACCTGTGAAGTGAACTCAGTCTTTGTACAGACGTACAGACGTACAGACAAGCCCACACCGCGCATGCACCAGTTTCCAGACACCAACCTGTTGCAACTTGTGCAACGCGCAGCCGTGGTGGGCGTTCCCTGCAGCGTTTTCAGTCGACTGATGCAACGAGCGGTCTTTCTTTCTGTAGACGTTGTTTCCGTACCGGCCGGGACAGTCGTTAATTTTTGAAGCGATGGTGTCCCCTGCCGACAGCACTACTGTAAATGCTGGATGTATATATTAAGCTAAGTAGGATGCCGCAGGTCAGGCTGCCCCGGGTCAAATCGTCGTTCGCAAGACTGTACGTCAATAGAAGCACATGCTGTGCAGCAAAACAAGCTGCCAATCAGGTTGACCGGATAGCGACACTTACAGTTGTTTTTGTCAACAAGTTTCGCAAAAAATCGGAAACAAACTTAACTAACAATAACATGACAGTGAAAAATCTCTTTAAAACTGTTTTATTTCTGCAAACTGGAATTACGTATCAAGAATAAGAAACACATCATTAACGATCATTAGCGTTGAGACATTCAACTTTTTAACGAACGAATGAAACTAGATCGCCAATGTCCCTTGTTATTGTCCAGCTGCAAAATGATACTATACGACAAAATTTAACATGAAACAAGGATGTAGTGGAAATAAATAATGCCTGTTTGACCAATAACAAATGCATCATTACAGGAATATCGTAACCAACCAAGATATCATTACAAGAACAACCAGGAATAAAATTACTAACCAGGAAAGCTGTCTCATCCGCTTGCAATCTGCACCAGTTACACAGTTAACTCACGAAGACCGTTCAAAAATATCTCAGGTACCTTTTGCGATATCTGGTTAAGGGCGTTTTTATTTATTTATTTTTTTAATCGAACGACAAGAGATCGTTGGAAAAACTGCAAAAGCAGGTATGTAACAAGTGAGTTTGACACCTAGCGGCAGTCAGTGTTCTTGCACCCAAAGAATAAAGTAACAGTATCAGTGCTTATTGGTGATGAACGCAGAGAGTAACAGCTGTCAGGAGTCCGAGGCTCAACAAAACCATTGACAACATGTTTATGTATATACCCATTTTCTAATGGCACTGTTCATACATGTAATTAATAAATCGATATGCGACTTAAATGATTCACAGAAAAGCTGAAATTTGGTTTTCCCAACCCACAATTTTTCATGCGCGCTCTCGACAAAACGCGCGCACACACACACACACACAACTGCTACTTTCGGGCTGATGTTATATCATTGCAACAGGAAGAAAGGCCGGGTTGAGAACAGGGTCGGTTGAGGAACACGTCAACTGTCTATTGTCCTTGCAATAAATCAGCCAGTAAATGCAGGGCTCTTGATGTGCGTGGGCGTCAAGGTCCTCATCCTTACACATCATCTCTCCTTGACCTTCCTGTAGGAAGGGCTGCATGACACTCTGCGTCTCTTTTTCCACATTTACTAGTGACCGTAATTTTCACAGGCTGAACGGATTCTTTGTGCACTTTTATGTGCGAAACGAGAATAGAAACGCTCATGCGAGTGACCCCTGGGTGTAGAATATTCGCGCTTGTGTGTAGGTTTTCTCTTCTACATACAACGACCACGTGCAAGCGACCGCCTAACAGCGTCTCCCACACCAAACTGCGCATCAACAAACCGACATCGTCTTATCACCTGACCAATTTCTTGGTGTTACGAAAAAAAGAAATTCTCGGTGACACGGTCTCGCCTCGTCCAAGTCCCTAATGGGAGTCTGTCGTCTGCAACACCCACCGCGTGGGATCCTGATTCCGCCTCCGCTGTCTCCAGCAGTCACATGTCTTGGCTGTTGTCGACTCTACGCATCAGCATGAAGATAAAACCGAACTGTCTGAGGAAAGTCACAAAGGAAATAAACTGTCTGGCCACAACCATGCTTATGACGACTCTCAACCAACAACAGAATCTGGCAGTAATCGTCTCGAGTGTCTGTTCCTTAATTAAGAGTCCATCGCAGGTCACGCACGGACATACGTACGCACTCTGGCCCCCACTAACACAATCTACACTTTCCAACTTTGAATGCCAGGCGCAAAACACACACACACACACACACATGCTGGTCACATATTTGTTCAAACATAAAGGGAATTTTTCTCCTGTCTGTCCAGTTCGATGTCCTGCCTCTCACTATACTGAATGATTGTTCCTCCCACGACCATCTGCAGCTCTCCCTTGACTTTTTGGGGAATGGGGGTGTAAAGTGCGCTGGGGTTGGGTGAACGATGAAAACGTGCGGACGGTGGCAGACGATTGTTCCATGTGAAAGTCGTTTGTACAATTTGACAGGCAGATCATGGGTTGTGGAAGGAATGAGTAAAAGCCGTGAAGAAATCTGAAATACAGTTCATCGATGGAATGGTCATTGGATGTGGACATGTCTCACCACTGCGATGGAACAGAATAACAACACGTGACTGAAAGCCTGCAGTCCATAGCTGTGCGAAAGGAAAGCTCGCTCGTTTTTTCCCAGCACCTGCAGCTAAGAAAGCCTCTCACCGACCCCAAGCGCTAGGATACAACGTCGACGCAGGAGCCAGGATGGATGCCGCCACAAGACACAAGACGTCACAAGCTGGAAGCGGTACACGGTATGGCGTCATGGAAGCGTTGAGTGACGCCGTTGGCCGACGACAGTTAGGCGTGACGAATGAAAGCGTCAGGGGAAGGGGAGAGGAGCATCAAGATAAAACATCAGCTCCTGTCGACTACACCAAGAGGAAACATCAAGACAAGATGTCCTCCACCGAACTGTCGTTGTCGGTGGCGTGGATGGATAGTCCACCTACGGGCACGCTGTCAAACTTTTCCTCGCTGGACGAGTCGTTGATATCCGCCATTTCGCCGTTGGAGCATATCTTGTCTTCCTCGATCTCGTCCCCGGGAATTGGCCAGTTCCAGCACAGGTTGTTGCACTTGTGCTTGGCGAACACCGACTTGATTCCGTTGATGCCCTTGTCGGTGAGGCCGTATTTCTTCTCCACAGAATGGATGCAGGGCGTCGTCAGTTTGTAGCCTTGTTCCTCCGTGTGGATACCCTGCAAAAGGTAGAGAAATAAATATGTTGAACGAGTCACATGTTCATTTGAAACAGACATGTGAAGCCCTCCTCCCCGTCCCCGCGAAAAAATGGCTACGGAGGTGTGTACATGCATGCGTGTGGAACATGGAAAGTGGAACCCTTTTACAAAATGTCACTCGAAAAGAAAGGAGAAAACTGTATTTTCCATCTTTTAATAAACAATGAAGACCCTCTCTTAGTCCACTGAAAGGTGTCGCACACCTGCAGACGGACTCTGCTGTAACATGTGTCACAGCTGCTGACATACAGGTGCACACCTGACGTGACTAGGTGCTGGGTTATATTTTTTTCAACAGTTTCCTTCATTGCTTGGCGTCTACCATGCAGCTGAAACCTAATGCCACGTCCTTACTGAGCGTTTGATTGACAGACATGTCGGGAAACACACAACACTCTACTTTGTTGGAAGGGGAGAGGGGTGCAGTGGGACAGTTGTTTTGTCACTCGACTTCCTTAATGTAACTTTGCAGTCTCGGTACTCAGTGAGACCACCTCATGTCTCTTACTTCAATGTTGCTGTCACAGTCACGTTCACCACGGAAGCCAACGTTGATCTAAAGTCAGTTTCCAGGGGTAGACAAGTAGGGTCGTTATGAGGCGAGGGTAAGTTGTTACCCTAGGGCAACATGGGAAACTCTCTTCAAGGACAAGCGTCTTGCCTTCGAAAATATAAAACGGTGCTCTGACCCCGCAGATGCTGTTATATGGCTAGAGCTGTGGTAAATATGCCCTGGGCTAAATAAGCAGGAAGTAAAGTCCACGGGACCTAGGGATCCCAAGGTAACTATAAAACAAGACCCTTTACCTCGACAAGGCCCCTTTTACCCTGTGGAAACAGTCTAATTTCACTGCATAATTACGGCCCCTGCCCCCTGGTGAGTCAGCATCACGTGAGAGCTTAAAGGCAGGAAGGGAAGTAACCTCAGGTTCAAAAGGGAAGTCATCTTTTCTTAGAAAACATCCTTGCATAAAGGTTATCACGGAAGATATCTTTATAATAAGGTTTCTAGCATTTTTTTTCAAAACTTTAACTGCATAATAAGGCATATTAGCTCTTGAACTTTTATTTTTAGTTGAACTTGAGGCAAAATTACTTTCCTGTTTTTATTTCAGTTATTGCTGCTCCTCCTTCCACTCCAGTTTCGGTTTAGTAGGAAAGTGCTTGCGCACTATAGAGAAGAGAGAAAATCTGGAAACCCCCTACGCCCTGCCCATAGGTGTTTCATACTGTGTCCCGAGACGAGATCTGAAGCAAGAGCCCTTCACTGCAGTGGTGGCAAGCGATTGTTTTAACCACTACACCACCGAGTGCCCTAACTCCGGTTTCCTCCCATAACACTCTTTTGTTTCGCTCAGACTCACTTTCACGTGAGTTGTTCACTACGTTCTGACCTTTTGATGACCAGCTCACTGCCTTAAATTGACGTAGATGTAGATCACTCAGAAACAGACTGATGCATAAAATATTTTCAATTGTGTTTGCTACATCCACCAGGATACTGACATGTAGACAGCAGGGAAATAAAGACATGCGGTATATCGACAACAACCACGATTTGGTAGACTGTAGTTTACTGATTGGGCAAAGTTCAGAGTTTCACGAAAAATTGATTGTTGTAAATTAGGAAGTGTAGAACACGACAGTACATTTGGACAAAAGTCGCTATAAAGAAATAAAAGGAAAGCAGTCCCATAATCCAGTGAATGTTGTGGGCAGTGAAATAAGTGGTTCACTGTGTCTAATGTACGTTCGCAACGCAGAACAACCCCCTCTCATTCTACCTCCCTTACTCCCCATGATTAGGGACCCATTTATAAGGGAAACTGCTGTGTGGGCAGAGAGGGAGACTTTCTGCTCCACAGCCAACAGACTACTGTCTTTTGTCCAGTGAGTGCACAGGCGATAGTGGTGATTGAAGAATAACAACTCTCATACGATATCATTCTCATATGGAAATATTTGTAGCCCTGTGTACATGCAACTACAAGGCTCTGGCTTCCGGGTTAGAACTACCGCGAACTGAACATAAACCTTACCAAAAGGTCATCACGATCATGCACAGGGCGCGTGACAAATCCAATCTTCCTCTCCAGAAAAGTAGTGACTTCCATACAAGGCGATGACAGTTACAGCGGTGTTTAAAATTAAATGCCCTGATCACTTCCTGTTAATTAACATGCTCGTGACAACGCTTTGTTATGGGTTTTCAAGTTGATCCAAATATAGACACAGCTGTCCAGGTTTAGGAAACACTTTAAGTGTGATTTTTGTTTTTACGAGACAGCTGTATTTCCTAGAATCTCTGTAAGCTGTAGAATAAAATGGAGGTAAGCTGTGAGAATTTACCTGGAATCCACATAAAACGAACTTTTGACCGGACTCGTGGTATGTAAAGTGGAGGAAGGCGTCCAAGGACGATGGGTCTTTCCTGGCTCTTTCCCCATTCTTTCGCAAAAATGCCTGAACATGTGGAAACACACACACACACACACACACACACACACACACACACACACACACACACACACAGATAATCAATACATTATCTGATAGAATCATAAAGAAAACCTTTACTTAAAACATCGCGTTTTATTCGGCCGGTGTTTGTGCGCGCGCGTGTGTGTGTGTGTGTGTGCTCCAATTGGCGGACGCCTGGTTAACAATTTTTGCCAAAGAAGAATGACATTACACTAAAGCCAAGCTAAAAGAAAATGCCAGACCAGGTCTGTTAATGAAATTGTTGTGCTCATCGTTCGCCAAGTCTGTGGAAATGGTAAAGGTCAGCCAGTCAGTCTTTGAAGCCTACGGCGCATCTGATCCAATTATCACATATTTTCGCGTCCCTAAAGCCCCCACAATCAAATTTCTTCCACTGGACTACTTGGCCAGGAGACAGCTCTCTTCTTGCGGGCTAGGATTCTATGTACCAAGCAGACACGTCAATAAGAACGCTACTTGGACGAAGATGGATAGGCTCATTTCGCGTAACAGGTAACTCTTTTCCTCCACCCTCCAATTATCCGAAATCCTAGCATTTCAAACACCCAGTCCTCCCCACTCTGGCGTAGCTGCCTGCTTGTCGGAGGACTTTTTTTCTCCTGCTAACAACCCCACCAGTCGTCTTATGCATGCGTTGGACAATGGGACAGTTAAACTGCGTGCACATAACAAGCTCCCTCCCTTCATCCTGCTCAGACCTACCTTGTACTCCTCATATTCCGCCAGGTTCTCCTCGATCAGCACCCACTCCTCTTTGTCCAGGGGCCGACTGTGGTGCAGCAGGTAGGAACCAACACCCACTTTCTCCACCGTCGACTTGAGGGGTAGCGTGAAGGTGATCTGGACACAAAAGACATGATCACTGTAGCAAGTGGGAGGAGTGAGTAAGCAACCCAACAGCTGCCATTTTCTTTATAAAGAACAGAAAATCTGGTCACTGGTTTGTAAGGAACACCAGAGGAACAAAATGCGTGCTTGATAGATTACTGCCAGTTTTCTTCCCTGTCCAACATCGTTGATGGAGTAATGTGTGGAGGTGGTCTCGACACTGTCGCGAAGAGTACAAATCAACCCTGACTGATCTGATCGGCTTTGTATGTCACGTGTTCATAACCAGGACTGTCCTGTAGGGACTGAAGTTATGTCATTCTGTCATCGTTAAGCTGACAGGACAGGACAGTGCAAATAACTACCAAAGGTTAAATAAAATGGTTGCCTGACTACACCTCGTAAGCCTCTCACCTAGGGCACAGAGAGGCCACGTGTGTCATAGTCGTTGCCATGGAGGACAGGCGAGACAGACTTAATAATCAATCCGTCTAGAGCAGGATTTTGACATCAGGGTCCACCCCGCGTGGTCAGTCGTGACTTCATGACTTTGATAGGGAAAAGCATTAATCACCAGTAAACTTCCACTCTAATATGGGCGAGTACCCTATCAACCTTTGTTTAACGATGGCGGATTACAGCGTCCAGGCTGATGTTCCACTCCTTTTCTCTGTACTCTTATCACCACCCTTAACCTCACCGACTCACCCCTTAAAAACCCGTATGTAGCAACCGCTATCATGAGGTTTCAATCGTCAAACACACATCCGGTCCAAATTACGGGCGAAAGCTGTGCTATTTTTATTTGCTGTGAGATTCTGTGGAGCTTGTAAGCCCTTCCTGTTTCCACGGCCCCCGCCCCAGGTCATACCGCCATGCCTTTAACAGGTATGCGCAGTGAGGACGCATGCCTAGAGGGTGACAACATTTCACGTTTCGTCTCTGGTTGGCGACTGGCCCCAATCACGTCCCGCGCGACATTGTTGCTGCTTGTTTACCTGCATTACGTCGTGATTTTAGCGGCGATTAAAAAAATTTCTGTACTCGGTCCAAAACTCCCGACTAAAATACTCGCTGAGAAGCCTCTTTCAACCATGCTCATGCAAGCACATCATGCACCTTTTGTTTCTAGAGAATTCTCAAGCCTGCGGGTGGGAGATCATATTTCAGATCGGTTTTCAACCCCACCGAGATACACTTCTCTCCCTTTCCCCAGGTATTTTTTTTCCATTGCAGAAGTAATACATTCGGTTTGTCAGTTATTTCAATTAAACGTCTGCAGGAGTGCGGTGGGGAAAGCTTACATTACGGGTGTGAATGTCAGCAGAACGGGGTATCTACAAGTGACACTGCTGCTTTGTGCTAGAATGCTGACAATACCCCCTTGACGTCATAACTACCCCTGACTGCTGGGATCGGGTTGCCTTTGGGCAATATTAAAATACATGAGTGTTAAACACAAGTTATGAGTGTGTTAAATACGCAATATTAACGTGTTAAATGCATGTTATGAACGTGCTAAAAGCGTGTTATAAGTGTACTAATACCAAATTAAACATTTCTCACTGCTTTTCCAACAACTTTTTCAGTCTCCATTCCTGAATCGGATTCACAGGTTTAAAACCTAAAACACTGCAAATTGCTACACTCGGGTGGCGCTAAAAACCGTAATTATTTTACTTTCAACGTTTCATTTTTTTCGTTAGAATGCTATAGATTTTGGAAGATAAAATGGCGTATGAATTTGATGGAGGCAAGCGTATCTGTACATTTTTTGTTGCGCTCACGCCAGAATATTGAACTGGAGGCTCCCCACCCCAACCCCCTAAGTTCCGACCGCTTTTCGAAGGGCGAGGGAAGGTGGGGGGGGGGAAGACAAATGGTCTGTGTGGCTGCCAGACACTGGCTTTGTTTAAAAGAACGCAGCGAACTCTGTGAACCACCAAGTCGCGTAAAGGTCACGACATGCTTCGGTGTGGCGCGTGTCAAGGACGTCGGTTTCTCTTTCCACTTCCTGTGTCTGGTTTGTGCCCCTTTGTCCCTCCATCACCAGCTTCGCAGGTGTGCACGTACGCACTGGCCGTTGATCTGCAGGTCGCACCTCAACTCACCTACTCTTCCCCACCACCACCACCACCACCACACCCGCCTCCCCACACGCGATGATGTTAGTTCTTGCCCCTCCCGTTCCCCCCCCCCCCCGTGGCCCTGTTTAGACAAGCCGAAAACCCTCGTCCGCTCGAATAAGTGATGTTCGCATCCACTTCCCTGCTAGAAGACTTGCAGCGACTCACGTACACCACAGCAGCGGCTAGTGAAGAACGTTGACTTAAGGGCGGACGTGTCGACATGTTCTTTCTCTCTCTCTTCTCTCTCGAGACCATCGAGACTTACCTAAATAGTTTTAGCTGACCCAGTGGCAGAGTGCAAAAGTTAGCAGGCCACAGCAAAAAGATCCGCGTTAAAAAAATCTAAATATAACAACTTGCCTTGCGAATCATCATATTTTTTTTTAGTCTATTCTTTATTGTTGTTCCAGGTAATAGTTTCTACCTTGCAAGCATTCTTTGTTTTGAATACCCAATTTTCGGTTACCCCGTCCACACACACACACACACACAATCACCCTTGTGTTTTCCTCATACGCTGACGCTATCTCCTCCTTTTGTAGAACTTGGCAACACACCGCCCTTCTCCGCACTGATAAATGGAGTTCATCCCCCCACCCCCACCCCACAGCACGTCTTCGAGCTTAATCTTCCCTAAAGGCCTCTCTCGGCGCTGCTTTTCCATGGCGGTAAGGTCTGTCGGGAAACAATTGGAGAATGGAAGAGAGAAAATTCAATTTCCCCAATGAGAAAAGCACGGGCGAAATCCTTCAGAAAGCTTCGAAATTGGTATCAGACATATGCTTGTGCAAGATGGTGTGTGTGTGTGTGTGCACGAGCTTGCCATTTCTGGTTTCATAAAAGAATCAACATCAACACAAGATTGTGACCCATTACAAGATGAAAGTTAATTCCCAAGTTTCACCATCACACTGGTATCGAGAAGCACACACGTGCACATAGCTTCATGAACTGTCAGATAGGACGAACATTCTCTAACAACCCAAAACACAAGAAAATGTAGTCATATCCTGTTAGCTACAACAATGAAAGACAACAGTAAACCGGGGTCTCCTGCACACTGTGGTTATCAGCTCTTCACAATGGGCTAGTCACAAACATTCACTTTGTTGCTCACTCTATCGCAGTTACGACGACCAGCAATTACGCCTTAAACTCTACGTGAAGACTTCGCCCTGGTATTAACAAGCTTCGAGCACTTTCTGTTGATGCAGTGAGGTACTGAGTCGAGGAGTGGCAACAGCTGAGCATTTACAACCGAGTGCAAGCGGGTCACTATCACTGCAACATTTCGTTCTTTTTTCTTTCTTTATTTCGCGTTCCCGGGACCATGCCTGTCAGATTTCAAGCTTCTGGAACGAAGAGGGCTGTTTTTTTTTTCCCCCTTTCCATGTCCTCCCAGGTCCCACAGAGCTTCTCCTCCAGTGTGGCTCCCTGAGGCCCCACCTCTGTCCGTGTAGTAGGCAGAGCTGCAGGATATGCTCAGGGTCTGTGGGTCCGTCTCGCATGGGCAGTTTTCAGTGTGTGACAGAACATTTCGTTCGACAACACACACACACACACACACACACACACACACACACACACACGCACGCACGCAAGCACGCGTTTCACACTTATATATATATATAATCTTGCGTACCTGTATGGACACGTTCAACGCAAGATTTCAACCCTCAACGCTCCTCGAAAGAGCAAATGGGCTGTGGCCGAAAGGAAGCGGCAAGAAGACAGACTATCATTAGCGTACTCACTCATACACGCATGCAGGGGTGTGTAGGCTGCGCGAATGGCTGGCGCAAGTGCATGAGCACTCGCTGGCAGATTCGAGCGGCGTGACTAACTCTCAACTGTCGACCAGGAAGTGACTGCATCAGTCGCGACTCTGCGCTTTTGGCCTTGACCAACGAGCATCCGGACATGATTCAGAAGTCTGTAGGATGGAGCGTGTCCCGAGGTCATTTCTGATTAGTCAGAAGACTATTGCTGAGTTTTTAAAAATATAATTTTTTTGGTCTTCAGGTGGAAAGGGCGGTGCTTAAAAATAAACTGTTTCGCGCGTATGACGAACCATTGTGAGATACATTAGTTTCCATGATTCTGTGGAGCCCACGCTCCGAAAAGACTTAACAACGGCGAGGTTTTACAAACGGCGACGATTGGCAGGAATGCAAATCTGTGACCTCATGACCTCCACGGTTAATCAAGGAACAAGCGACGTCACGGCCTAGCTTCCCCCCCCCCCCCCCGATACTCGCGTTTGAGGTGATCGGAAGCCGTTGGAAGTTTTGCTCTGGGCATTTCTGTTTTCTCCCCTGCCCTCCTCCTCTGACATCCCTTCAACTCCAAGCTCCCACCCCGTTAAGGGGAAATCCCCAGTAAGAAAAGCACCTTTGTATGACCAGCTGACCCACAAACCAGTTACGACAATGGCGCTACTTACTTTATCGCTGGTGTCGTTAACCAGCTTGTTGAACTTCCGGCTGAGGCGCCTGGCGATGTTGTGTTTGTTGATCTCCTCGTCGCACATGGTCTCTGTGCCCTTGGCATGACGGAAGACCTTCACCACGGCATGCTCTCCCTTGCGGGGTCCGTCGCCCTCCAAGTGGGCCCGGTAGATCTTCTTCCGCACGCCTTTGGCCGCAGAGCGCGTGTGGAAGCTGGCCCGGTAGTTCTTGCCCGTCAGGTCCGGGCAGGAGCTGTTGGTCTCATTGCGAAGACGGAAGAAAGAGGACATTGATTTGGCCAGCAACACCAAGTTCGACCTCACGGCGGGTCTACGGCGGAGGTTGAGCTGACCCCGTTCAACGCGATTTGCGGCCGTTGCGGCGGAGTGTTGAGGTTCCCCCCCCCCCTGATGGTTGAAGATAAGTCCTAGCAAAGCGAAGGGATGTCTGAAAATCGTGCACCGGTAGTTGCGTCTGGGTGGGTGTGTGAGGTGTCTGTCAGCTCCCACTGGACGACGTTCTCGGTGCCTCCATCTGAAAAGCTGAAGAGAAAAAACTGTTTTTTCAGAGGGCGAACAAGAATGTGCTACGCATGCTTTCACTCGCTTAGTCGCTAAAACAGACAAACGAAGATACATAGATGTCGATCTACTTGCCCTTTCATGCGTCAACTGAATATCTAACCGAGATTTTGGATAACAAACACGATTTAGTACTACATGATTTTCCCAGCTACATACCTGTTATGAGTGGCTGGAGGGATAAAGTCTGGTCTATGTAAAAAGCATAGGGCAGGTGGGAAAGGAAAAGGGGGGGGGGCTTCTACCCGCCTGCCTTATAGCCATGTTTTGTGACTGCTGTTTCAGGCGTGACTGCATTTCAGTGGAATAAAAACCGGGGTTTTCAATGACAGTGATTGCAAGCTACCGTCCCTTGCCTGATGTTAGGGACGAGCTGAGAGGTATTGACTGTCAACAGCTAAACCCAAAACATGACCACCGACGGTGGTAGACCCCGTTCCCAGAGGGGTAGTTGGGTGGATGAGCCGAACAGCTCCAGCTGGGTGCGAGAGTACCGAAGTCTTCTAAAAGTTCTCGGCTTCTGCTATTCCCCATGCAAGTCACTGTTGAGCAAACTGTCTGAAACCTCGTCTTCAGCGTTTCACAAAAACCTGCGTAAAAGAACTGTAAACACGCCTGTCATAAACCACCCAGTCTTGCCTAACTGAACACAACCAAAAAGTCATTTTGATCGAGTCTTCGTTCTGTTTTAATGACATTTAAGAACTTGTCTTAAGTCCCGGCTGAACTGCTTTGCCAAACAGGGCCATCAATGGTCCTGGCAAACGCAACTCACTGAACCGAAGAATTATTTATGACTTTCTTCTTCTCCCAAGGACTGAACTGTCCTCGCCAAGGGAGAGAAAAGAAAAACAAATCGGCATCGATAAAAAAAACCTCAAGCACAAATGCGTAGACACATTTTAGATGCACATTCACAACAGATGTACAATCCTTCTAACAGACATGTTTACTCAAAGAACGTACTTCCTTCTAACAAACATACGACCGTCATTCTTACACTTACGTTCTATTACAGCTGTACCCTCTACCTTCTCACTTCAAACTACAAACAAACCCTGAACAGAGGAAGTTCTAAGAGACACCATCACTCCAAGAGCAGCACATCACTCAGACACAAGCTGGTGCCAGCAGACAGCGCCCCAGGAGGCAAAATGGAAGCTAACGGCAACAATCGATCGACTGAGCCTCCTTTCAAGACATGACTTGATGAGCACCGTTTTATTTATGCGTCCATCAGACGAGCAAGCCAGATATCCAATACTAATCGTCCTCATTACAAACGTCTCATATTTCCTCAACAGAGAACTCGTTAATGTCTGCAAATTCCACAGCGCTCGAGCTGACACAAATCGAATAGCTCTTCGCCAAGCGTGAGCGAGGAAGGAATGTAGGAACGAACAGAAGGTACTTTGGGTTTTTTTTTTCCTTCTGAATTTTTAAGAGTCTGTCGGTGAGTACTTAATGGGGCGGTAGGATAATTGAGTAGGGAGCTAAAGGCATCGTGCCCCAGACTGACTGCTGACACAGAGGTTCAGACAAATCCCTCCTCCCTTTCAAAAAAAAAAAAAAACGATTCTGAGCACAAAACCAACAGGACCAATTGTAGGACATTAGAGTCAGACGCCGGTGAGACACTGGAAGATGTAGCTGGTGTCAGGACGTGTCAGTGGCAAGTGCAAGCGACTAATGCCTCACGGTCACTGCACATCAAAAATTTAAACTTTGCGCATTCGGCAAAAAAAAAAAAAAAAGACAGCGGAATATATTCAGTGGACGAAAACGCTCCACTCAGCAGATGGAAATATTGATCGAGTTTCGCTGGAATGAAGACTTGCAGACGTGAATGAAGATTGCTCTTTCACAGTCCCGACGGGAACGCTTTCTTACAAAGCTATTTCATTCCTTATTATAATGTTATTTCATTATTATAATGTTCCTTTGTTCTCCTGCTCACAGAGTGTAGTCTTGTACTGATGCTACATAACACTGTACAGTGGATCTCGTCCCCGTGCTACATAATAAACCTTCTACAGGGGATCTTCTAGTGCTGCATGATGAAGCGTATAATGTGGATCTTGCATTGATGTAAAACTTTAGCAGTGGACGCTTGTACAGTCTAGGACTCTAGGTGATTAACTGACCTTCAATAGCGGATCTTCTACCGAAGTTACAGTTTGTTCAGTGGATCTGTTACTGACGAGGAAAGCTGTACTGTAGATGGCGCGTGTACATGGATATGTTGTACACGGGATCTTCGACACTTACGTAGTGACCGCTGCTTCGAGAATCGATGAATAAAAGTTTTAGTAAGACACCGGGCAGCAAACACTGACCAGACCCTGCACGTGCAAACAAATGGACAGTGGATGTGATATGCAGACCGTTTCATTATACATACAGCCAGTCTTGTATCGATCAGATGCAGACGGTATAAATCATGTATGACTTCTCCCGAAGTGCCCTTCAGCTGCGTTTTATAAGCTGCACAACCATACATTCATTTTCAACCTGTTACGAATGCTAGTTCTGTCACAGCTGTGCATGCTGAACAGTTCGGCTTCCAGCATGCATCATAAGCCTTAACTATGTCACATCTAGCTTCTCCAGAGTTTCGTCGGACTAGATGAGACGTCGTCCGCCCATCTCTCAGCCTTGGTACAGAGCTGTGCCGTGAATTTAGCCTTGTAATAACGTACAATACGCACCTGTTGCATTTTAGACTTGTGATAATAGTAATAATAAGGAGCACCTGAAGCACTCCGCATGGATCGTCGCCCGAGGTCACTGGCTGCACTGTTGTGGTCCTGGCACACAACGCCATGTTTGGTCATCTGCCCCAAAAAAACACACAGCCGCTACTCGGAAGTAAATGTGCGTGACGCAGTTACTAGCTGCCACTGGTAGGCGGGGGGATATGCGCACTGCCTTGTGCAGGGAGGACTATAGATCGTCGGTTGCGGCAAGCAGCCATGGGCTTCTAACTTCTTTGTTTCTTCTCAGTTTTGTGACGCAGTAAACATGGGATACGTGGGTTCACGGTGTTGCAAGGTGTCAAAGCGCACAAAAGGCGCGCATTTTGAAACCATCTCTTTTCCTCTTCTTCTCCTATCCTCACCCCACCACTTTCTCTCTCTCTCTCTCTCACACACACACACACACTCATACTCAGCTGATGTTATAGTAAACAACAGCGTCACTGATGACCGACCACCTGGTACGCACTGATGCACAAGTCTTTTTTTTTTAATTTTACATACACTTAACTCTGACGGAGGAATGTGTGGTTTTATTGATCACATCAAACAACAACATACATCAAATCCTGTTTACTGTCTCTTTGCTCCTGCTATCAACCAAGTCATAGCGAGTTCACTCAAAAACGCAATACACGCGCGCGGAGGAGGCGTTAGGTTCGGAAATTTCGGTGCGGGGCTGGTCGGGTTGACCCGAAGCTGTGAGATAGTATCGGATACTTCTCGAAGCTTCTTATGTGTTCTTTGGAATTTCCCTTTGTTGTCGTTTCGTAGTGCTCAGCAGTCGTGAACGTAAACACATGGCTCGCGGACCTGGTAAACAGGTCTGACAGGGGACAATCGAAATACGTGCGCGAGTGGTGTGATTAATGGGTCTGTGTCGATAGTGTACATCGAGTTTGGTTCAAAGGAATTTAGGATTCTGAGTGCCCAGTTGATGACACTTTGCGAGCGGAAAGTCACTCTACTAAACTAGTCAATTAGCAAGTTACGAAGAGTAGGTTGTAAGTTCCATTTCAGACGACTCTGCTGGTCTCTCTTCACATCCTTCCTGAAAGCGATCACTGATTATCGAACACACATCGCTCTCTGATGTGTAGTAAAAGTGTACCCATTAACGTACCAAGTCGGGCTTTTTCCAAACCGACAATCACGTGACATAAAATGCCCGCCACAAGAGCAGACGACACAAGGATGACGTCAAATCCTGATTAGCACACACCCAACAACACAGGATGCGAACCCATTCAAAAAATAGTTGCCATGGCTACAGGATACGAACCTAGTCGATTCCTACGTTAGCATCCCCTCCTCTCTCAATCAAGTCTCCTCCCCTTTACCACATATGTCATCAAAATGTCATTTACGTCCCCTTTCCAATTGCGTCTGTCACCGGAACTGCAAATGACATGCCACACGATGCATGCCAAGTGCTGGATTTTTGAAAAGTGATAAGTGACAATAGTTCAACACACAAAAGTTCGTGATTCCACGACTGCTTTAGCTGCCAAGGTAACCATGCAACCATCGTGGCATAGTCTCGCTTTCGTCGTGTCCTGGTTTTCTTTCCTTTTTTTTTCGATTCGCATGTACACAGGATGTACTTTTGATTGTTGACGCTTCACCGTGTGAACCAGATATGCTTCCTAGAATGTTTTATTGTTATTATTCTTCAGCAGGAACAACTTTTCTTAATATTGCTCTGAGATGAGATGGTCAAATGTGACTCGCCCACAGGGATTGCTATAGCGGTTCTTCCAGGGGCTAACCCTCGATAGCCTGAACCTTCTGACCTTGCTGCGTCATCTTCAGGTGTAGGGGCAGGGCAGAGGTCCCCTTCGTGATTGGAAAAATAAAAGAAGAAAGAAACCGGCGAAACACGCAATAGTAGTGCTTTATTGCGCTAGGAGGAAGAATCACTCGCGTCCGCGCACTCTACAAGGCCGTGGGAGCGGTGAACTATGTTGCACAGACGCAAAAACTTTTACGCACAATACTCAGAAACCAATGTTCACATTCGTGTCATTAACAGCTTTTTTTTTTTACGAATGGTAAGTCGTGCGACAGACTTTTCTCTCCCCTCTGTTAAAATACCTCTCTGACATGAAGACAATCTAACCTTGTCAGTCCTTGTGTATGAATCAAGAATAAATATATCTCGTCATAATTTCAGTGAAAAGCTAGAGACTTCCAACATCTACAGGATTTTTAGATTAAAATACACTTTATATTACCATTAACGGCATGGGCACTTCCCAAGTATGTAAATATTATATATATAAACTACATGCATTATATAGGTTCTCTACGATTATAGTTTTGGGAAAGGATGAATCTTCATAAATAACTACTGAGATCACATTCATGTCTATAAACAGGTAAACACCATAAGCAGAAAGATATGTATATGCGTACAACGTATTTTTAAAGGGTCGTGGGGTAAAGGTCTATGTATCCCACCTCTCAAAGCTAGTCATGAATAGCGATCGAATGCGTCCTTTCTATGATTCTATCGGTCCTTTTACACCCTGAACCCAGTCATTGCGACCATGATCAACAGGATTGTGGATCGCCTGTTCTTACTTGAGAAACGACACCCGGCGCTGATCCTCTCCCGCCGTGTGAACTGCTTAGAGTGGGCACCGGGTCGACCGGTACATGCAAACCGGCGGCATGGTAATGAGAGCGAGACAATTAGTTCCCTTCCAACTCCCAACAACGACCACCACCATCGATCACCTTCCCCGATGGCGTGACGCCAGAACATTTTGACCGTTTGCCAGATTTGCAGCAAGCCGTGAAGGCAGGCTTTTGGAACCGTGGTGTATGATGAAACCCACAGGTGTGCTGAACGGATCCGTAGGTGCTAAAAGGGTGCTCGTACTCGTATACATTGTTAAATAATGTAGACCGCAGCTGAGAATATTTATATGACTGCAACGAATTGGGAAAAGGTGCGGTTGTTGCTTTTTGGGGGGTGGGTGGGGGAAGTTAAGTATTACTGTTGCTGGTTATGTATACCTACGAAGTGGATTATGGGTCTCGAGACAAACTGCAGCAGGCCCTTTCATGCTCTGTGAAGATTTAGATCTCAAAGACTGTGGAATTATATTTTTGGACTCCTTCCAAAAACCGACCATAGCTACTAACTTTTGTCGGTCTTGAACACAAAAGAGAGAATTAAAATACTGATGTTGCAGTATATTCTTTACAAGAGTGTATTCATGTCTGTAAATGTCTGTGTCTAGTCATCATGGATGTCGCTCCTGTAAGTCCTGTCACTGGTGCGTTGTTGGGGTCAACGGGGACAAGCGAGCGTTTAAGAGGTACAAGAAAGACCCACTAGAGCACAGCCTCTTGCGTGACCAAGCAACCACACTCTCCACTAATTAATGAGCGGCTAAAAATGAACTGCTTAAAAAGTCTAATATTCAGACGTACGTTGTTCAGACTAGTTTGGATAGTCAATTAAATGCCAGCACCAGACAAATACCTTGACCCCTCCCACACATTCCTACCCACTACTGCCAACCCCTCCCATTACCACTCCCACATACACTCATCCGTTACAAACTCTTGAATGTGAAGCCCCGACGGCTGTAATAATATTTCCCGCAGATATCGACGGAAAGTCAACACACGTCTCTTTACGATTCTCTCTCTCTATTCCCTTCTCTCTCTCTTCCCTTCTCTCTCATTCCGCTCTGATCAATAACTGGCTTACCTTTTCGGTCACACAAAAGATGCCGATGCTCCAACCGAACTTCTCACGAATTTGACTGAGACGCGGTACCGGCTAACGCGATTCGTAAATCCGGTGTACACACTAACGTGTGGTCCCCTTAGCCGCTGCGTTCGTTGGCTGTCGCACAAGCAAAGTGATTTCCCAATGCGGGGCCGGTATAATTATATAGAGAGGGTTTCCCTGACGAGCAGGGAGTGCGGGGAATTAAGAATGGAGAAGGGTGGGGGGAGGGGCGAGTGTTGCTGACGTCACATTACGGCGTTGGATGCAAGGAGCCGGCACCGCGTGGCGCGCACAGTCGCTCCTACGACGAGCACGCGGCTTCGTCGTGCAAGGTTTTAGTATGGCGTTCAAACGGTGTCATAGCTGCACGAACGGTGGAGTGTCGAGAAGGGTGCGACCGATCGATGCTCAGTGTATGCAGGCCTGACGAAAGCAGGGAGGGTGGCACCTGTGAAGGGGGTTCGGCCTTGGTCAGTGGATTTTTTTCGTTTTTTCCTTTTTGTTTTTTTTCTAAAGAAAGGTTGACGTAACTGGCCCTCTTCATTCTGGGGATTTTTTTCTATGGAACGGGGTACTACACGTTTGATCCATTAACGTCATTGTTATTCATTTATTAAACATTCACATGTTAACAACTCTATGCTCAAGGAGTGACGTAGATCCTAGTGCACTTTTCCTATATTACGTTACTAAATGAAATGTAGATGTTGACAGTCAAACTATAGGAAGCATATTATCTAATATAGAGAAAATAATTTACGTTTACAATTATAAGGGCCTGGAGAGGTCGTCTGCCATGGGGCCGTGCTGGCTCTCGGCGGCCCTGAGTGTACGATGGCATCTATGATTATAAATGTACCACTGCAACATTTTACGGTGAAGCATGTAGATACTTAATCACTGCTGACCGTCGGGAATATCTTGATCAGGGATTAGATGTGAATTATATGCATTTTCTCCTGTCCCCGCTATTTTCTCTTTTCTGTGGCTACATCCATCTTTTCGGACCATCATAGTTCCGTTGATATAATTACGGCCTTTGAGTTGATGAAATGGAGTACACTTCCTATTCCGCAAAAATGTGCGGACGTAATCCTCTCTTTTCAGCGACATGGGTCAATTTCCGCAGTGCAGTTAATTTTTAAACTTAATAAAGAAATAAGTCAGCTGAGACTAAACTCCAGGGTAATTAAATTTGTATGCTTAATTCACCGCCTCCACTTTTCATGAACTTTTGTCTAATCCCCTTTGCTGCTTATCGTCCTTTTTAACAACGGGTCAGTTGAGGCAGGGCCGACCATAAGAGAGATTTTCGATTACAGTTTATCACAAGCCGCCGCTGATGGTTTTTTTAAGAGTGGGGATCGCAGGCGGGGAAGAAATATCAATGCCAAAATAATAATAATAATGATGATGCAAAATATCAGTTTTATCTTGTCCAGGTTTTCATATTTTCTCTATTTTCGACGAGACGCGAACTTGACCCATTTTGTTCCTAAAAATAAAAGAGGATGCTAAAAATAAAGATGCGTACGTTGGTTGAGCACTCCCACATTTCAAGCCTGGTGGTGGTGGTGGGGAACAAACGATTCAGTAGATCAACTTATATAACCCCCGATAGCTGCAGATATAATCGACACGGTATAGGTTTGAAATACAAATTAAGAGACCACATAGGTCCTCAGTGGAATCTTACCTCACAGACTATTCAGTAAGGTGGATCGACATAGAGAGCGCGTGTTCGTGCTTGCATGGCTATATTCACATACATGCGTGTGTATGCGCGCGCGTGCGGGCGCAGACTACAAAATATGCGCAAAATGGTGTAGAGATTTCCATAATTTTAAGAAGCAGCTGTACAGTTAAGGGACGAATTATATAAACAAGAAAACAAAAGAGGAAAATAGAAAAGGAACAAATAAAAATAGAACAAAACAAAACAGCAACGACAATCGTAATTTGCCTAATCTAGTTCCTTCTAGAATCTCATGTAGCTCACGCCAGATATGTTGACTACCACGAGCCTATTTCTTAATCATGCTAACTAAAAACCGTTCAAGCATATTTTTCTTTCGTGAAATCTCGATTCTGTGCTAAGAATCTACCCCACCCTGCACAGATCGACTAGTACCCTCTAATCGCACGTAACGTCTCATTCAACTTCATTTATTCAAAGGAGCTCGGATGAAAGATATCATAAGGCTCCGTTGAGACTCTGCAAAACCTCCCGAGTTTAAACAGTAAATTCGTTGTTGCTGTTGCTTTGCTTGTTTGTTTGTTTGTTTTCAGCGTTGAACAATGTATAACAGTTAGGGTTAAATTTCATCTCTACAGAAGCCTCGCTTTGTGAAAGGCGCCAAGTTCGAGCATGCAGTTCAAGGGAAGCAATGCATTTTACTGTCTTGAGTCATTATTGAAAGAGTTGCTTCTCTTACAATTGTAACAGCTTGCAAAAAAAAAAGAAAAAAAGCGAAAGAGCAAACGCTAGCTGTCAGTGTGACCATGACTTGTACGTCTCTCTGCCCGTCTTCGAAGCTCATGCAATGTATAAATGTCATGTATAAAAATGGAAAAGAACAATTAGACCACTAAACGTGCAAAACGTAAGCTGGACCAGTTAGATATATATTTCTTGAAATAAATGGATACACATTCTTGAAAGAAGGCTGGACCATGTATGGGTATACTTCTTGAATAAAGCTAGACTACATCTCTACATTTTGATGCAGACCGACCACGCTGACTCTAGCTAAATCAAAATAATGTTAGTAAGATTACAATGCTCTTCCAACGTCCCTGCTCCTGACGCTTGACTTGGAAGAATTTACGGTCTGGTGATGGGAAGACAAATATAAACAACAAATTGCATGATTTGCGTTATTTCGAAAATAAAAATACGAACAATAAATAAGAATAAGAATGAAATTCTTTTTTTTTAAGCAAGCTGATCTAATACATAAGTAGTAACATCTATTGATTATACCCACTCGACCACTCCGCTGCAACCTTAGGTGTGACAGATGACTTTGTCTGGCAGCTTATAGCTGGTGACACTGACGCAGTCTTATGACATACCCTTACGTGTCCAGCGGCATCACCTGCAGTCTGCCAGCTGTTTACCCAGCGACAAAGATGAAGCCGTGGGAGTTTCTTTAATCAACAGACGCCTTGAGCTCAATGACCACAGCTGTGGTGATCTTCCTAAGAAAAGACGTTTACGCCAGTTCCGCTCGAACGCTGACGCCACTAAACTGCTCCTACGCAAGTTTCTTTACTCCATCCTTTCCAACACTTTATACATTTCTCTCGTTCTCTCTGCACTTCAAAATACTACACAAACTCTGTCACTCAATCATTTAATTTTTTTTTCGCTTCGGTCAACCTCAGGCACCTGATCGTCAAAATGTTGGCATTTTTATTGTGTCTCGCTGCGTTGCTCTCATATAAAAAAAAACCCCTGCGCTTTGTGCAATAGAAATGACCGTACAGTCGTAAACAATTTATTGTTGATTTTTTTAAAAATTGAAAGTTCAAACTAAAGTCAGGTACAGGTGTCACCATATGCCACTCTCGTGACAGTAACAGATACTCCACTTTGTTTCAATGTAGGTCAGTGCGTGCAGTCTGTCCAAGGGGGCTGACGCTGTATCGTCTGCTGTTGGCGTGATCGCTGCCCTTGTGGTAGTCCCCGAGGAGTTTACCTTTGTGCAGGTGGTCCCGTCTCGAATTAGTCAACACTCTCCAAACGAATGGCAAAACAGAAGAGAGAGGGAGAAAGAAGAAAAAAACAACATAATCAGACGTTCAGGCGGACCAAGAGACCAACATCCATAACAATTAGCGCAACTAGACACGCGGCTTGTTGTCAGGTGGTGTTTGTCTCACGCGCTCTCACTCACGTGCCTGCTAATTGCGCGCTGGTTGTCTGACACCACTGCTGACTTTTACTGCTGCTGGAGCGTACTTTCGTTCTTCCATCGCCTGATCTAGCCACATCGAAGATTCAAATGCTGTCATCCCGGCCTTTCTTGTGTGGTGGGTTTTGGGTGAAGGACGCGGGAGGGATACATCCAGACCCGGTTCTGCCGCAGACGTGTATAAACAATTAAGTCCTTGGTTCTACCACTAGGCGAGCTAGTCAGTCGTCCACCTCAAGCTGGGATGGAGAAGTGTGGGAATGGTCTGCGTTTTTCTTTTTAGGTAAAGAATAATGTTAGAGAAAACCATCAGATTTTTTTTTTTTTTGCAGGAAATCTTTTCCACTGCTTGTACGTTGACTTCACCTCGCGAGTTTGGCAGTACCCTGGGAAAGCGCCAGCATCTGAAAAGGTCAAGGCGTATTTGAAGGGTCTGTAGATGCTAATATGTACCGGGGGAAGTGGAAAGCGGGTTGGAGGGTCAGATGGGGTCGTGGTTGGGTTGAGGGGTGGGTACTGGCCGAGGCGGCCTTTAAACTGTCGTTCCTCTTTCATGATGTCGGAAGAAGTTCCGTACAGGAAAGCTGCAGGATAGATTTAGGAACAAGAACATTGACATAATTTTGTTACGCACGATTTTTCTTAAATATGTTGTTTTTTGCTTAATTTTTTGTATATTTACGATTTCTAACCAGAGGGCACTCAGTTAATGTCACGATCGCATTATCAGTTTATTATAGTATTAGAGCGTTTGAGAGAAAATATTAAGATGGGGTTACCTGAGTTTAAATAACTCTCTTTTTTTGGACAAATATACTATTAGTGGTGTTATTTCATTCAGTGCCACGAGCCTGCTCTCTCGTCAGGGCTGCTTACAGCGGTGACTCGACTGAGGATGGAAATTTGACGTCCTTTAGCTTTGTTTCTATACTGCTGTGACTCATGACCGCAAAAATTACACTTTAATTCTTATTTAGTTATTAACATTCTTTGTTCGCTGAGTGTATGATGCGTAACTTAACTGTCAAATTCTAATGTTTATTTATTTAGATTTAGTGAATCTATTTCCATACAATTTGAACGGATTTTTTTTTATTATTTTGCTGTATTGACAAAACGGTTCATCCGTATGAGTGCAGTAAAACTAATATAGTTCTGTAGTTGTGAACAATTCCAGAAGACTTCATTTACATATGTACTACCAACTTTGTTCAAATTCATATACTGTTCACATTCGAGTTATCTGGACGTTGCTAGTCACAAATTTCGGTGGGTTAATCCCAGGAAGGGGGGGGGGGGTGCAACTGAGCACAAGAACTCGGTAAGGGCGCGATTGCCCTACCAGATGGAGTCAACGCTGTCTCGTGCGCATCAGGCCGGACACCACGGATGATGCGCAACTTAACAATGCTTTGTATTGCTAGCGTCTGGAAAAATGTCCACCACGCCGGCATATCGAACTATCAGGCAGAAAGCTTAGAATGGGAATGTGAGAGGGTGTTAGAAAGCTCGGCACTCTGAGATTAAGGTGACCTAGAACAGGGGTGGCCAAACTACGACCCGCGGCGTCTTTGGAGTTTTAGACAGAAGAGGAAAACCAGATCAGAGGACAGTGCTGTGGGTTTTTTGTCTACATCAGTGTGTGATCGACCCGGGGCCGCTCTCTAAAGCCGTTTAGGAGAGTTTTTTGAAATTTCCGTTCTCATAAGTCTAGGTAAGATCTGGTAGGTGTGCAAGTGCCCATTTCACATGCCTGCAACTGACAAGTGGACGTACCTTTACTTTCCTGACAACAAGTAATTATTATTTATTAATCAAAGATGGAGACCAAGTACCTTAAAAGGTTTCATTTTAGTGAACTATTATTCGACACCTCTGGGTCCTAATATTTCTGGTCTTTATGGGACCTATAGTCATTGTCTCATATCACAACCGCACGTGGTGTGGACTGTAGGTGAGATGACAAGAGAAAAACCTTACTTGTGGATTTGGGGTTTGAATGAGAAGAGAAGGGAGTGAGGTAAATTAGTGTTTATTGTTATAAACAGGTGTGTGGGTGTGTGAGAGAGAAGGGGGGAACGATAGGTGTGTTAACCAGGCAGCCAAACGAAACCCGTACAGTTGCTTAGATCCAACATACCCGATCATGTGTACACTGTTAACAATGGCATAGATTCTTTTCACACTCTATATAGCTGCTTACAATGATTGATAGACGCTCTCTACATTATTTAAAAAAAAAGGAACTGGCAAAGTTTCAAACTTCTCATGAACAGTCGACAAGCAAGCTATATAGTCCGTGGGGGGTTAATATTTAACATAAAATTCGGTTCTGCGCGAAACAGCATAAGGCAGGCGCTATACCACTGGATGATAACTCGAATAGTGAGATAAAAGCCTCATAAACACACACACAAAGGCAAAGAGATGAGCACACGTACACATGAACGAACCATACTTGTCCGCCGGTACACGGAGACTGGAGCTGTTGGAAGCAGTTAAACGATGAAGAGAGAGGAGAAAATATCGCATTCAAAACACAATATTTTCTCTCAAATAAAATACGAGGCAGTCTGCCAAGGTCAGCGTCCTTGGCTTTTGCACCATCGACCGGGCATGCACTTTTAAGATTTGCATAAACATCTTTCCGCCAATGACCTCATGACCTTCACACTCGACGTGGGAGCGGCATGTCTTCAAGGCTGCGACACGGTTGTCCGTGCCATCGACTTTTCTAGTTTGTTTCTTTCTCCTGTTATCTGCAATTGATTTTTCGTTGACACATCACCTCATTCCTAATATCTCTTCACACAGAAAATAAGCAGCGAAGATAACACAATTATCTAATAAAGATTTGTACACACTTACCCAAGCTTGACGAGAAAACACACGGCGTTCACACACACACACACACACACACACACACACACACACACACACACACACACACACGGTCCATATATATATATTTTTTTTCAAACGGGCTCAGCAACTCACACGCATTCGCCTACCATTTCGCGCACCCACTCACAAACACCTCTGTCCGATCGATAAGTCGCCTATACATTCAAACGTTGACAGCAATTCACACACACACACACACACACACACACACACACACACACACACACACACACAATAAAAAAGAAGATGTTGCCATAACGGGTTATCTAATTAATTAGTGTACGCAAGCCGGTTGCCATGCACACAGATAGAGAAGAAGACAATGTTATGAATCGAACAGGTGCAAGATATGCGATTCACAGACAAAAGGTCGATCAGGTTCAAAATTAACCAGCGAATGACATGTGAATCACAGCTAAAGTGGGAACATTTTCAAACAGTGCAATTGTGTCCAAGGGTAGGGAATATGGCAGCTTGGAATTTCATGATCGTGCACCTTTAGGAGTGCTAGAGATGTCACATGCACCGATCGGCCACAATATAAGTAATAATAAACTAGATTACTAGAAGACAAAGAAATAGGAAAGGGAGACAGAAAGAAGGGCCGGTAACTCGAGTTCAGGTTAGTTGCTATTTTACATTGGTTATAGTAGATATACACTGAGTTGGATTTTTTTTAAATATAGCCTTTGTTGCCTTGTTTAGAGAATTAATTTAGAAAATTGAAATTACGATGTGGCTTCTCCTGCGCCCCCCTCTCTATTCCTTTTCTTCGTGCACTCTCTATACTTCTCACGTCTGTCCTAACCTTTTACTTTTTTCTCTCCTCTTATCTCTCATGTAGCGATACGCGCACCTCACTCGCAAGGTACATAGACTGGAAAAGATGTGTTTCTTTTTAAAAAGTATTTTTGAAGTGGTCTTCAGTGTTTCTGAATGTCGGATAGAGAAAGGTAAGTTGTTCCAGACTACAGGGCTGAAAGAAAGCGCGATGTCTTTGAGTTTGTTTGTTTCTTTTTACGGGAAATCATGAAGGATCGAGAATCAGATGAAGAGCGCTCAAATCCGTAAGGAGCATAGACAGAGATAATATCTTCAACATAAACACAAAGGATATAAGGGAGTGATCTGGTTGGTGGCATGGAAACAGATTCTATACATTCTCCCAGTGCTAAATCATCCAGTCTCTGTATTATTGAAAAATCGATGACATGTTGACAAAAGTCGATGTTTGCATGTACTGTTGATATTCCTGGTTGCCCTTTACACATAGCTGGCTCGAACTTGGTCCAGTAATACCGTTAATTCCTGACCTTTTGGGAATCCTTTACTAATGGCGCTCACACAGCCGAAGAACAACGTATAATCAGTCTTTCTGTTTGCTTCTTTAGCTTAAAAAGGTTGCGTATGCATGATCATCTTGAGTAGTGATTGCCCCCTATCCCCCCTCCTCCGAGTAATAAAAATGACAGCGAAGCTTAGTTTGGTTGACATTTTCTATTCAGGCCAGCATGCATGGCTACAGCTTTTGTACACGAAAAAAAGGTGGCATACAGACATTTGGAAATACCAGCAGTGTAGCGACAAAGTTAGTAGGTACACAACTCTAAAGGCTGTGACATAATCATTTGTCACCAGGTCGTCACATGATCTGACAAAGCCATCACAAGCGGTAACTTACGCAAAAGACAAAATACCAAAGAATTTTAGAATGTTAACGGGAACTGCTTTTGCTTCAAATTCGTTTTTATAACGGATTGTTTAATGAATTAGTGTATTATGCAGGTTAGCACGCGCACAGACAGAGTAAAAGATAATGTTAGGAGTCGAACAAGTGCAAAATATGTGGATGCGATTCACAGAGAAACAAAAGGTCAGCTTTAAATGTACTCAGTGAATGACTATAGATGGCACGGCCAATGTGCGAAGAACTTCAGACTAAGTGCAAAAATGTCGGTGCTAGGGATCGATGTATGGCAGCTAGAATTTCATAGCCACGAACATCTGGAGACGCTAGAGACAGCACGACATAAGAGTAAGAAATAACTATGAAGGCTATAGTAGATCAAGAAAATGGCGGAGAGACAGAGTCAAAGGGCTGGTAACTCTCGAGTTCAGGTTAGTTGCTATTTTACGTTAATTGTGGCAGTTATTCCTAATTTAGTCTCGTGTTGAATAAATTATTGGATTTGTCTAACCCTTGTTGGTAACCTTGTGGAAAAATGGGTTTGAAAGACTGCAATTGCGCTTCTTTATCTATCAAAAGAATACGAACTAGATAACATTATATTACGTCTGGACTGCGAGTCTGATTAAATTAAGTGCGATAGTAGTGAAAAATGCTGTGTTGTGATCATACAGATTGCAGTCCGCCTTGCAAAAACTGCAATGTCATAGCTCCGATATGAGCGATGACATACTTTAAAACTCAACAGTTACTGATGTCTGTCACTTTCTCATACCCTGAGCGATGTTCAGCCAGCTCTGCTTTAAAGTTAAATCTCCAGCTGTAAAAGGGGGACATGCGCATGCGACAACCAATCCCTTGTTAATATATATTCGTGGTATTCAGACAAAAATACCTTGTCGGCCAATCCTTTATGTATCACTTATTCGAGTCCGTGTTTTTTCGCGACTCATACAAAGTTTGCACCCAGCAGCGTTCAAACAGCAAATGTTGAATAAATTACTTTTAGAAGTATAAGCTGTCTTCTTTAGCATTAATAGTCCACGTCTTTAATACACTTTACAGGTACAGATAGAAATACTTGTTCTTAAACGAAAACATTAATTCCACGAAAGAACACTCATATACAGACGACGCTGACGACAATCTCATACTATTATTATTTGTTTACAGGCCAAGCTTTTTTTCTCGCTCCCAGCAGAATATATTCTCTTCCAATGTGTTACACATTCAATCACACATCATTCTCCCTGTGATATCGCTGCCCGAACCCCTTCCTTCCCCGTTCTCTTTTTTGCACTTTGGGGCTAGGTCAGCGACGCGGGCAGTGTCATGTTAAAGAAAAAAAAATAGTTGATAACATATTCGCCAATAAATGTTCGGTTAAGAAGGCCATTATAACTAAGGACATCAAAACCGAGACGAGTGGTGCATGTCCTCTGTGGTACCAGCCGTGAACATGTTCTGATTGCAATTAGGTCACGATCTCCCAGTGGTGCGCAAACATTGCACGCATACACGTAAGTAGGCACGCACTCGATCTGTCGCCGCCCACACCAGCTACCCGTGCCCACACAAAACAGCTTAGCGCACGTGCACGCACGCATTATACCATCCAGTCGAACTATTGACATGTTTCGCTGCACGAACGCCTGCAGGAGACGTGACCTCATTTCTCACACGGCGCGTTTGTTTGCCTCCGTCTTCAAGTTTCCTCCGTAAGGATGGACATTTCACTGGTTACAATCTGCACCCTAGGTAAATTTGTCAGTCTGAAGTTAAAGGACACCGACAGTACTTCTCGATACTGCAGTATTTTATATTGTTAAGTTCAGTGGCGATTTTTTTTTATTGTCTGGGTGGCGCTAAAGTCAACAGTCGAAAGCAGCTTTAAAGCAAAAATTAAAAATACCCCTCCCTCCAAACAAAAAGCCGAAATAAACAAACAGTAAGAAGAAAAACCATACACCCAAAGCAGACACAGATCAACCGGGGTACTAAGCAGAGGAACTATCAGGAGTTGCCTGTGATCGGTTCATAGTCGGTGGGACTAGCGTTCGATTCTCACCCGAGCACACCCACCACTCTCTCGACAGCTTGGCTTGCTGGATTAGCTTTGTATTGAAAGCAGCGCTCGTGGGCGTGTGAGAGGGGTTGGGGAGGGGAGTGAAGGAGGAGGAATCACATCTTTCTGCACGAGCAATTAGCGCCACGATTGGGAGAATACAAGACTTGCCACCGAGGCCATAGCCAGCGAAGACGCGTGGATCGTTGGGATAGATCGTGGAAAGACACTACTGGCGCAGCTCTTAACATAATTGGAGTTTCAAGGTTTCGTCAGAACTTGAGGTCTGTAGGAGGAATCGAGCGACTTCGTTGTTGTCGGCACTTCTCTTCCAGCATGTTCAGCTTCGTGCAGTTGTTGCTGAGGTCCTCATTATTCTTCACCCATCCTCTCTAATCTGTAAAGCTCGACGGCCATCCATTTCTGCTCACGCAACTTTCTTCGTCCTTTCGTCCCGCTCCCCTCTCCTCCAACCAAAGGTCCTCGAGTCCAGGATTTCTAACCGTATCTGTGTGCAAACCCGCTTCCCCACCTTCCTCAACCCCTTCACCAGACACATCTGAATACCGCGACCCTGCAATGGTGAATTGAAACGCGAACTTTGTCCAGCATTTGGGTGTGACCGTGACCGGCATTCAGGCTTTATAGCAGGAAAACGCGTTGCTTTCACGCGATAGTGTCGTCCTTCTATAAGTGCAGGAGAGTGGACACTGCAACAGAGTGTAACCGCGGCTCAGTAAGTTGTGTGTGTGTGTGTGTGTTTTCTTTACTTTACTACTGACCCTACAGTTTCTGTACAAGTCGCAAGATAAAATGTAAGTGAGGTGTAGACAATGAGAAATGGATACCTCGACAATCAAAATCGTCTTCTAAAAGGGCTTCGGTAAAAAGAAGTTACAGCTTATTACTTGCATGGCTTGTCGGTAGACACTGTTTCGAGTTTGAGAATATTTGCTTACTGCGCTAAAAGTAGTTTTGATGGAGTTGGGGTAACGTTGGTCAGTGCGGTTAATAAATTAATTTCATCTTCGCTTACGATCATCGATCGAATGTGTGCACCAGTAGGGTGCAGGGTGTACTGTGTCGTAATAATTAACACTGTACGAATGTTGCTGTGTTTTCTATTTATTTTTTTTTAAGTCACTAGGAATAAAGCTGTAATGTCTTCTTTACGACGCGCGAGCAATTAACAGTTGGTATTTTTATTCGCGCAGTCATAAATCACCTGCCTAATAAAACTGCACTGACGTAGGTAATTTTTTTTAATAATAATAATAATAATAAATGAATTAAGATTTTTCAGAAATGTACACAGTTTATCTGCGATTTAGCCCTCCAAGTAACACTGGACCAGTTGCTTAATTTTGTCCTTGAGTGTTTGGGATGAAGATCATACACTGCCTGTGAGCAGCCACGTAACTTCATTTTCGTTTAGTCCAGCCAGTCTTTGGTCCGACTTTCATTTCAGATGGCTGAGTAGTTCCGTTATATATTTATAGTATCACGGCCTCGCCAAACGAAGAGGTAAATCAAGGGGCCTACCAACAAGAAAGTGCATATAGGTCGTTGGCGCAGATTGTAAGTACATTCAATACATTCAGCGTAAAGAGCTGCAGCTGAGACGATGTACTAAGGACGTTGAGAACCTATAATTAGTACATCGGCTCAGCTAACGATCTTATTTGTGTCAAATGATTGATAATGGTAACAACAATTACTAATCTAAAATTCATATATCCGTAGGAAGATTTTGTAGTATCAACCATAGCTGATATTAAACTAGTGGATTTTGTGATTTATCGTTTCTTTTTTCTTTTTGGACAATGCTGAGGCACAGATCACGCAGGGATTTTCGTAACATTCGCAAAATTATGAATTTTTAACTGCTGTACCGTGAGAACTATGGGTAATTACTGGGAATCGCGCATTATGGTGTGGAGAAAATGTCAGTAGTAACACAGAGAGGGAGAGTAAAAGAAATAATACGGTTATCAGCAGATTTCACAATACAATAGGTAGGCCTATGCCTTACGGTCGTGAGGTTTATCTTCTCGTATTTAATTTAACAAAATAATAAGGTTAAAAATACACCCAAGAAAAAAAAAAGATACGTACGTTTTGATTCTACTAAATATGACCAACTGTTAAATAGCTTCGATATTCACACAAGCACTACGTCTTTATTTCAGTGCGAATCGCTTGAATATTGCAGATTTTCATTTTTAAGCAGATTTTATTGCGTTATGATCGCAGCGGAAATGTTGGATTTCTCCCTCATCCCCAAGGCATGTGTGACCTACACGTGAAACGAAGGAGCGGTTTTTCCGAGCTTAAACTTAGGTGTTCACTTTTTGGTGCCGACATTCTAAGGCATACTCTTTTTGCTATTCTAGTCAGAGAACTTGATCATATATAAGGATTCTTACAAATTGTAGGCCTAAATCAACAAGTAAACGTTAAGCCAACACTAACTTCTCCCTGTCGAAAAAATCGTCTGCTGAAAGTACTTTAAAATACCTTGATGGTTAATATGAGCGATTATAATTGTAACTCTCGCGTTATCACGTGTTATGACAGTTTAAGTACTGTCAGTTATATGACCTGCTGCAGGCAGCTTTTCTTACTTAACAAATAATTATTTATTCAAATAATAGGGTATATGTCATTTTAAGTTCCAGAACTGGATTCATAAATCTTCATATGTACTAAACAGAATCCGTCATCACAACTCCTCCTTTCAGCCATCACAACCACTATTGTTTTAATGCTTCTTCAGAGTCAGGAAAGCATTTTTTTTCATCCACCTTTCAGGTGAAGCAAATAAATAGACAAAATATAACACCTTTATTCCTGCTGCCTCAATGATACTCTCCAACAATGCAGTCTTTGGTTGGAGTGTTGAAGACTGCTAAATTTTTTCTGCGTTGTCATGCCAGAAGCGACGTGAGATACATCTTGGCATATGGTTGCTTTGAAACAGGTATTTATGTCTTATTTTTTAGAAATTTATTATGCTGAAATTCATATTAAGAGTGCTGAAAAATATTAATCAATATTATTAATGAAGTGAAAATTCTCAAGTAGTATTTTATGCGTTAAAGAAACAAAAATTGCAGCATATTAGGATCATTTGTATAATAATTAGTTGTGGGCTGATATATTTGATTCAATTCACAGCACTGACTTCTCTGTTTTATGCTGACTGAATTTTTTTCCTTCAGTTGATCTTGGCCAGTGAAAAAAACCCGAGTGCCTATCACTATACTGTTTTTTTTCCAGCAGCATTTAATAAACGTTTGAAAGTGACATTCAGTACAACACCGATATGTAACAACCAACGTATATATGAAACTATACGAAGTAGTGGACATCAACATGGTAAAAAGAAAAAGGCATCCCTTGTCATTTTTGACAAAGATGGGACTCTTATCTGTTTCCATACCATGTGGGCACCTTGGGCACAAAAGTTTATTTCAAAGTAAGGAACCTTTTTCCCTGGTTGTGAATTATTTTACTTTATGGAAAACTCAGGTAGCAAAAAAAAAAAAAAAAAAAGAAAAAGAGAGAGAGAATACAAGAAGCAGTAAAATATTCATAGCTTCAACCCTGCAACACATGTAAACAATACTAAACAATGAAATGTTTGCCTTTTTGTGTGAAGAAAGACAAACATAAGAAAATTTAATAGGTGTCAGTCTACTATTATTGGCAGTATGCAATATTTTAATTTTCGAGTAGCACGCTTGGCACAAATACTTTATATTCATGGAAAAATCTTTTTTCTTCAGTATTGTCAAGGCAACAAAGCTTGACATTGGTCAACAGTTGTCAGACACATTGGGCTTCTGTGCAAAATCCCAGCGTGTGTTCCCAGGTCTTCTGGCAGAGGCCACAGCACCCATCATTAAGAGGGAACTGATACAGACTTTAGTCAAGCAAGGAATTGAAAAGGAGGAAGCCACTCAAATCATTGAAAAACACTGGCTTGAAGGAGATGTTGGCAATCCTGAGACTGTAAAGTCTGTTGGGGATCTGAAGATTTTGTTTCAAATTCTGAAGGAGAATGGTGTCAAAATTGCCATCTGCACTGCAGACAATCGTAGAGGAACGCTCAATACTTTGAGAAACCTGGATCTTACAAAGTAAGCTGAAATGATTATCCAAAGATTTCTGTTACTTTTGAAACTTTTTCCTTCTTACTTTCTGACTAGTAATTGTTTCCTAAGCTTACGATCAAAGAGATTTTTCAAATTACAAACTTTTATATCTGAATAAGCAGGAATATCAAGGATATACTGAGGTGGATAGGAAATGCATTTTTAATGACCCTATAAATCACAGAGCTTGGTCTTACTTTGGGGTGTTGTACTTATTAAGCAGTTGATAATCATCATTATCTATGCTAGATTTTTAAAGAATTTTTTTTTGTGGGGGGATTGCCAAACCATGGTTATACATCAACACTGGATTTTTGTCTTTTGGGTGTAGGTATATTGACATGGTTGTATGTGGTGATGACCCAGACACTGAGCCCAAACCATCACCTTACAATGCACTGAAGATATGTAGAGAGCTGGGTGTCAGTCCGGACCAGGCAGCCATGGTTGGGGACACAAAGGCAGATGTGGGAATGGGACATTCAGCAAAACTTGGCTGGACTGTGGGCGTTCTCACTGGAGTGTGTGCAACAAACGAGCTGCTGCCTGAAGCAGACCACATCATCAGCGGCGTCAATGACCTCTTGCCTCTTATCCTTCCAGAGGATTGGCGCAACTATTATGCCTATTCCACAGATGAGCGTATCCTTAAGGACAGGTGGGAGAATGCAGCTTTGAGTTCTGGTTCCAGTGGAGAGAGTGGAATTGAGGAGAGTGTCAAGATGCAGAGCACAGAACTTGTTATTGTTGATCTGCATGGGACTCTTATATGTCTTAGATCCAAATACTCCAAGTGGCTGGCTCATCTTTCAGACAGGTGAGAAAATATAAAATCTGTAAAGTACTTTCGTGTGTTTATTTAAATGCTTTAATTATATACCTTTATCACTGGTTGGAAGCAAAAGTAAAATCGTACAACTTCTTGGCAATAATGATCAGTACAAATGTAAATCTTTCATAAAATTAGTAAACTTTAGCTAACTGCATTTGAAGATTTTAGAAAAGGTGTGTTACAAAACTGTGTTCCAACAAACTGCCAAGAAACTATTTTTCAGACAGTTCTAACAAGAAGAAATCTCATATAGGCTCAGTATGTTTTTTTGCATTCTTGAAAACAAGCTTGGTGCTGTGTTAATTCAATTTAATGTGTACATTAGAACAAATATCCCATAACCATATACTACAGTTTGGGCTTGTCTTTGCTACAGAGTGGAGAAGATCACAGATATGAAACTTGCTGACAAAATCTATGCAGCTTTGGGTGCATGTAAACAGACTGACACCATCCACATGGGACTTCTAGCCAGTGCCTCTGATGAACGTCTGAAGTTGGAAGTGTTCCAGGTTTTACGCGATGCAGGCTTTCCCTATGAGGAGGCACTTTTGGTTTCTCGTCAGGTATGGCATGAGAGTGAGCACATTCTGGCCAAGACCACTCCAGTCCTTGTGGATCCTGATGCTGACAAGGTCAGTGTGACCTGGTTGAACCAAGCACATTTCATGCTCTGAAAGCAATTGAAAACATGAAAACAAATTTTGGTTATATCAAGTCATATGTAATTTTAGAAGCTACTTCCATCAAACATTTCTTTGTGAATAGTGAAATCACTTATTTTAAGAAGTACATGTATTTTGAATATTTTGATAGGAATAAAGTGTGCGAAAGCTTCATAATTTTTAGAGAAGATGTAAGACAGAGAGGAGCAGAGTTTGGGAGGGGAGAGGAATGCATAAAGTGTCATATGTAGCATTATGTAAATATTATTTCATAAGGGCCAAGCAGAATTGTAACATTCAAGTCACTTACGCAGATGATGCATCGGCTGAAGAAAGCAGGTATCAAGATTGCCATATGCACTACAGGCAGACGGCAAACTTCTGTGATAGACCTTCAGAAGCTGGGCCTTCTCCACTATGTAGACATGTTGGTATGTGGTGACGACCTTCCCAAGATGACAGAGCAGAAGTCAGCCTACGTGACCCAGCTAATCTGCGAGGAGCTGAAGGTGCACCCAGAGAAGACCATGGTGATAGGAGACACCATGGCTGACATCAACATGGGACTGAATGGGGAAGCAGGCATCACAGTTGGTGTACTCACAGGAGTTGGCTCGTACAAAGAGCTTGTGCAGGCTGACCACATTGTTCCCAGGGTCAGCAGCATTCTGGGGCTGATTTTTAAGGGAAAGAATCGTAGTCATGGAGGTGAGAAAGGATACACATCAGACTCTTTCCCAGGTGCTGGGAATGTCAGCAATAACCATCAGAACGGAGCTTCAGTGGCAAAGGGTGATGGTTTGTTTGCCCAGCCCAAGAAATCATTCAGCACCATGCCAGGTTTAAAGATTGCCAAAGATATTGCCACATTTGACTACATCATTGTAGGAGCGGGGTCAGCAGGTTGTGTGCTGGCAAACAGGCTGTCACATAGTCCAGATCAAAAGGTGTGTGCTTCTTACGTGTAGTAAGAAATTAAGCCATTATCTCATTTCAATGAATACAGTGTATTAGAAGAATTAAATTATTTCATAGCAGATTCTCTAAAAGTTTACCACAAGAAAATGACTGGAATCGCACCTAGAGGAAATTATACCAGCAAAGGTGCGTCAGCAGTCATTTTTTGTTATTTTACATCCATCTTTTTAATATTTTCACTTTATTAATAAAAGAGGATGTTTTTAATACTGATTATATAAATTTAAGTAACTGACTACTTGTGGCAGTCGTTATGATATAACCTTAGTTCCTGGCATGGCGTTAAACACAACCAACCAACTACTTGTGGCAGAAATATCATTTGCCGTTTCGAAAGATTTGTCACAGATTTTTTTTTTTCCCAGATAATGATAATGCCTCACCTACCCTTTTTTGTTTTAACCTTTTTCCCTTTCACTAACAACTTCTAACACATAGAATATTTTTTCTTAATATAATCAAGGCACTATGAAATACCAGTTTCTGCCTATTGAAAACTGCATAAATTGTGTCATTGTTACACAAATTCATGTGTTTTAGAGGTTAATATCATGCTTGAGTGACCTGATGTCACTGTGTCAAATAATTATTACTAGGACTAGATTCCTGATAACATTAGGAATTAATAAGCATAAGGTATATTTATATAAAGCTGAACACTGAGATGAAGCAAAAGTCTATTTCTGAGTTTTTGGTATTGTGAGAAGAAAATTATGTCTGTATGTAACTGCAGCGGTAACTTCCCATTTTATTTTCATATATTATAACAGAAAATGCGGGCTACAGCGAAAAGCAGTAATCACTTTGCTGTGTTGTTTGCCATTCATTTTTTATATCATTGAATATATTATGTTATTGTTTAGGTTCTTCTGGTAGAGGCAGGTCCTAAGGACAACACATGGAAGATCCACATGCCTGCTGCCCTGATGTATAATCTCTGTGATGATCAGTACAACTGGTATTACCACACGCAGCCAGAACCATACATGAACAACAGGGTCATGTACTGGCCACGAGGCCGTGTATGGGGAGGCAGCTCCTCCCTTAATGCCATGGTGTACATACGAGGCCATGCCTTCGATTATGATCGCTGGGAGAAGGAAGGAGCCAGGAACTGGTCGTATGCAGACTGCTTGCCATACTTCCGCAAGGCGCAGAGCCACGAGCTTGGGGCAGACGATTACAGGGGAGACTCTGGGCCGCTACATGTTACCCGGGGAAAGTCCAACCACCCTCTGCATCATGCATTTATAGAAGCTGGCATCCAGGCAGGTTACCCTTTCACAGATGACATGAACGGCTACCAGCAAGAGGGGTTTGGGTGGATGGACATGACCATCTATGAAGGTAAGCGTTGGAGCGCTGCTGCTGCTTATCTGCATCCCATTCTTTATCGCCCCAATCTCAGTGTTGTCAGCAAAGCCCTCACAACACATGTCCTGTTTGATGGAAAGCGTGCCATAGGAGTTGAGTACCTCCAAGATGGGCAAACAAAGCAGGTCTATGCTGACAAGGAAGTGATTTTAAGTGGAGGAGCCATCAATTCTCCACAGATCCTTATGCTTTCGGGTGTGGGGAATGCCAGACACTTGCGGGAACTGGGCATCCCTGTAATAGCAGATCTGCCAGGTGTAGGGGAGAACCTGCAGGACCACCTGGAGGTTTATGTACAGCAGGCTTGTACTAAACCTATCACACTTTATTCAGCACAGTGGAAATTTCCCCACAACATGATTCGCATTGGCCTGGAGTGGTTCCTTAACCGCACAGGTGATGGAGCAACGGCTCACCTGGAAAGTGGAAGCTTTATTCGAAGTCGTCCAGGAGTGCTGCATCCAGATCTCCAGTACCACTTCCTGCCATCTACAGTCAATGACCATGGGCGTAAGATAGGGCCTTGTCATGCATACCAGGTGCATGTTGGTTCAATGCGTCCCACAAGTCGTGGGTTTCTGCGCATCAAGTCTTGCAACCCTATGGAACATCCCATTATTGTTGCCAACTACTTGTCCACAGAACAGGATTTAAGAGAAATGTGTGATGGCATCAAGCTTACTCGAGAAATTTTTGCTCAGAGGGCTTTTGACCCCTACCGAGGGATCGAGATAGCACCAGGATCAGTAGTCACGTCAGATAAAGATATTGAGGACTTCCTCAGAAATATGGCAGACAGTGCTTACCATCCTTCTTGCACCTGCAAAATGGGATCGCCTGGTGACCCTATGGCTGTTGTTGACCCAGAGACTCGTGTCATTGGATTGGAAGGTTTGCGGGTGGTGGATGCCTCAATCATGCCAAGCATCATTAGTGGTAATCTTAATGGCCCAACCATCATGCTGGCTGAGAAAGCTGCTGACATTATCCTGGACAAATCTCTTCCCAAGTCCCATGCATCAGTCTGGCAGCCCAAGACTCTTGACACACAAAGATAATATGATGAATTAAATGCCTTACAGTACTGATGAGGTACCTCGAAGTGGTGGCTGAAACATCAAAAGTCGATTTTGAAATGGTAAAGAAAGAAAAAAAATCCAACAAACCTATAGAGTGGCTAATATATAACTGTTGAATTCTGGATGAATGTAATTTTCTTTTAAGTGCTTTGATTTGAGGATTTGGGTCTCAACATCAGGTAATGAGAATATGGTTAGTGAAGCAATGTCAAGCAGGGTTATAGGACTAAACATGGTGCAGGTCATACAAATATTTGCTTTTAGCCATTTTCATCTCTGAACTCAAGGTAAAAGATAAAATAATTTTTTTGAAGTTCTTTTTAATTGTAGTATATAAACATTTAGAGATCAGCAAAGATCTGAAGCGATTTTATCTGTTTGTGATGAAGAGAAAGTGTGCGTATGAGGGAGATGAGGTAAAACATTCCTGTGATGCAAAAACATTTGATGTGAGATCCAAGTGCAGTTTTTTGTGAAGATTATAGCTTAAAGTTACTTCCATCATTTTTACTTCTAAGAATGGTATCTTTACTCCGTGTATGGTTTACTAGATGTAAGGTGCAAATGTTCTGATAATCTTGCATATCAAAAACACCTCAGGTGGTTGTACACATGTAGCAACACTTTTATATATAAATTATGTATATAAAATAATGTTATTTTGGCTATAAAGCGTATTTGCTTCCTTTTTTTTGAAAGGGAGATATCTAGTTATTTGAACAGTCTCGTTTACTGTTGCTGTTTTTAATCATGGTAAAAGTTTGAAGAGGCTACATTATCATAGTCAGCTTATTATTATTGGCTGTTATTTCTTGATGCAAGTCAAAGTCAGAGTCAAAGTTTCTTGATGCTATATCTTAAAGGACAATCAAAACAAATTTTATTTAACTATTTTTCTACTGCTTAGAGACTTTTGTTTTTTTCTTTATTGTCAATATTTTAGTTTTGAATGTAACATAGCAAATATTTTCTGGTGTAGATTTTACATTTTTTATTTACTTTCTGTGATATGCTACTTTTTTTTTTTGAAAGTTGTAAAGTGACTAGAAAAAGAAATTGCTTTGCACTTTAATAAAATAAAGAAAATGCGACCTTGCACACTGCACATTTAAAGAACTGTAGGGCCATGCAAACAGAGATGTATAATAGTCTTAAAATCTATTTGACCTGTAGATAATTTTAAGTAACATTTTTAATACTGATCACTGTGTAGAGTCTGGGACTTATGGGGGTTGTAATATGTATTAGAAGGGGTCAGCACAATGAATAGTCCTCTCTCTCTCTCTTCTGTCAGGAAAACCACATACTTTGATCTTTTTTTTCTAAAAGAACTATTTATTACCCTGAAAAAAATGGAATGAATCCCTCCCTCCCAGCTGGAATCTAAGGAAGAGTATGAGATACCACACAAAAAGTATGCATTAATGTTTTGTGATTATTACAACTATGATCATTTGAAATCAAACATGACATAAATGACACTTGTAGTTGCCTTTCATTTCCATTGTGTCTCTTATGTCTCCAACCTACATAAGCTACAAGGTCAATAGGGAATGCATAACATTTTTTAATAAGTAAGGTCTGTCACTCTTGCTTGGGTATTTTGGGGGATTAAAGTTTATAACTTTCACATTGAATTACACATATCAAGTTCTAATCAGTGTTTGGCTGTAAAATCAGCAATAGTCATTTTGTAATAATTTTATGCATAAGCCAGTGTTTGCAAATTTATGTGTATGTACAATATTTTAGAGTGAGAGATCTTGTTTAATGTATGCACTGTCAGACAGTCCATTTAAACTATGGCTCCTAGTGCTTTATATCGATCGACATGTTATACATCAGCTATGTAATAAATTATATTAGTTGCACATATGACTTTTAAAAGTTATTGGTGGTTGTATTTTTTGTCCATTCTGCCCCCTCCCAATCAACCCTCCTTTTTTTAATGTTTTTAGTCAGCTTGTCCCTATCCTGTTTTGCTATGCTCCCTCCCAAGCACACTAGGCCAAAAGTCATGGCGATGCATATTATTATTATTATTAAAGTAGATTTATATAGCGCAATTTTCAACCCCAGAGTCGACTCAATGCGCTTTCAAAAAAAAAAAAAAATGACACAGAGACCATGTTCAAACAAAGACCAAACTTATTAACAAACAATTATACAGAGACATTGCAACAAACAAAAATACAAGGTAGAAAAAGAAAATACCGCACACAAGCATGAACATAACATCTAAAGGATAACATTGAGAGTCATGGTGTGGCGGAGTCTACAGCTGTGAGCAAACCATTCGACGAATGTCAGCAGACACAGTCACAGTGAGTGAACTCAATACGCCCAGAGCACGCATTTAGGGTGAGCATTGTTGCCTCGTTCAAGAAATACGATGAATTGAAAAGACATCAGTCGTGTGGTAAAGTGCATGGCCTCACATGTCGGCGACCTTACATGGGAAGTATTTGCGCGCTTGCTGCACAGAATCGTTGTGTTTGTTTTTTTACATATACATATTATACATATTATAGATATACATATTACAGGAGTATAAAAACAGTTGCAGGAGTTCTGGGTGCACCTTAAAAGACCTAGGTTTTCTCAAACAGTAAAGGCGGGTATGCATTTTCTTGACAACTCTATCAACATGAGCTTTCAATGTAAGTTTATCACCGATAGCTATACCTAAATATTTGTAACCGTCTTCTGTTCTGACGACCTCACATTTAGCGAGTATATATCATCAAAAACAGCCTTGTCTTTCCTCAAATCTACAATCATTTCTTTTGTTTTCTTAACGTTTCACTCTAATTAATTGTTGTGACACCATGTAACAAAATGTTAAATCTCCTGTCTGTAGTAGGAGTCATCGTTGAAAATCAGTCCTGCAAATCCGGTGTCGTCGGCAAATCTAACTATAGGGCAGTTTTCCTTCTTGTCTCTACACTCCGCCATGTACAGGGGAGATAAAAAATGAGAGAGTACAGTCCCTTGGGGAGCACCAGTGTTGGTGTACGCTGTACCATAGACACTGTCTTTCTCTAAAGTCTATGACTGTACAGAGTATCAGAAATGATTACTAGAAATTCTTAAAAACCGAGGTCTGTTGATCAGATAGTCCACAGAGAAGTTCTGGTATCAACATTCACCCAAATTAGTCTTTGAGCAAGCAAATGACATTGTTTTGTATTGATAACACTGGAAGTAAAAAAAAAAAAAGACTAATACAGGTGTTGGTGGGGGGGGTTCTCCAATGTGCGTAAATTGTAAAACAAATAAAACAGCATCTTCTACACTACGATTACATCGATAGGCGAACTGTAGAGGGTCTAATGAGCCCTGAACCAGGACTAGTAAGCGCTTGAGTACAAGCTTTTCAAAAACTTTCATTACATCGGAGGTTAATGCAACGGGGCGTAAAATTCTGTAAATCATTTCCGCTTATAGAAGCGGATAACCGCGTGCTTAAAGCGCTGGCGTCCGAACTGAGAGGCTTGCTGGTTCAATACCCGAACAGCACAGCAAATTTTCCCCCAATCCCTTCACACACAAACCCCCTCAATCCAGCTGACAGGAATGGTATCTGACTCCCTACCATAGAGGGTTGGGAAAGTTAAGGCTGCAATTAAAGAAGAGGAGATGGGCACTGCCCTAATGCTGGCCCCGAGAAAAGTGAGGTCTCTAACATCTCACCCCTCAGCGACTTTAAAAGGTTAGTGAATGACCTTTACCTTTTTAAATCATTCAAACACCGGGCTTTTCTTCAGCACTGGCACAATGCAGGAAGTTTTCCAGCGTATGGAGATAGAACTGTGTGAAAGAGACACTAAGAAAATTTTATACTTTTGAAAACAGAATGAGATATTACACCCAATCTTTGCCACTGTAATTAAGATCTTTAGTTTCAGTGAAGAACAGTGGCCTTATTGAGTGCACGTTTATGTGGTCATTACAAACTTACATAAATATGTCATAACAAACCAAACAATCTATTTAAAAGAAAAAATACTTATGTGGGAAAGAACTGTAATAATCATTTTTTATTAACAAGATCAAATGCGGTTTAAAAAAAAATCATTCATGTTCCAGGAATTCTGGTAGTTTGCTCTTAGCTTGTGCGATGCATTTTCTGAGAGACGTTCCAGGGCATGGAATTGTGGTCACCCACCATCTGTCTCACGTTTAGAGCAGCTTCTTGTTGGCATATTTTAGCACACCTTACCTTGGATAGTATTCATAATGGAAATCTACCAAGCTCATCATAAATTATTTTAGTTGGTGAATTCATCCCCATGCCTAGAAATCTTTTGCAAACAAATGAACTCTCTCAAGCACATAAAAACCTTGGTGGCACAGATTTCAGACCCATACACAAAAATAGGAGCAATCTGTATAGCATATACTTTGCAAAAAAACTTCTCTAGAGATGCTGTCACTAAGTTTCCATAGGAAAAGCAAGAGCTGGGTAGTCTTTAGCTTTGCTTTAGTTGCTAAATCAGCTATTGCACTTGTAAAGGAGTGTTTCTTGGTGAAATAAACACCCAAATATTTATAAGAGTTTACAACCTACAGATTATGACTTCTATAGTGGTAACATTCCTTTGTATCCAAACAAAATCACACTTCCTGAAAACCACAACTTTGATTTTCTGTAGGTTAACTGACATTGACATTGTCCTTAAATTCTTTTAGTATATTAATTTGCTTTTGCAGACTTTTATGTAAGAGCAACATAATATGCAAATAATAACATCAAGAATTGTAGGACATCTGAGATAATCTGTATACTATGTACAGCATTGCCACATATTTCTACATCATCTATAAAGGAGAGCAATATCTATGAAAGCCTACCGTTTAACCCCAACAGGAATGTCAATCCAATCTGTAAGAATATTTTTACATCTTATGCAACACTTGACATTTTTTTGTAACATCTTCAACATTTTGCAACTCCTGAAGACCACATGGTATGCTTCAACTATCAAAAGCTTTTTTTAAAATCAACATAACAAACATTTCCAGACTTTTCTAACAGTTACTTCTGTATACAGAGTAAAGCACAAAATGGAGTGTACTGAGAGAAAGCCGCTTTGCTTTTCTACAATCTTCTTGTGTTCAGTCCGGACTTTTGTTTAAGTCTTTTGTTTAAAATATGAGAGTATGTTTCACAAAATGCTTGATTTCTTCGACCGTTATTGGTTTATCAAGATATTCCATGCCAGTCACATCGTCTATTCCAACACCAGGAATGTCTCCGCTGGTTGGATCACCTCTCATGACTGAAAATGTAATAACCATGGTCTTTATCGATATAATGGGTCAGGGGTAGTTTTATTGCTGACGACTTTAACCGTATGCCCGAATGCTTGAGAGTTGGGGAAGTTCGACGCTAGAGAGCATAACTTATTGTGTCATGCTTACACTCATCTCTTATCATTTTCTGTATTTTTTCCCCTGCTTTTTACTATATTTTCTTGTCATGTTCTCTTCCTCAGCGATGAAACTTCATGAGATATTTTCGAGTTGCACTGCTAGTCGCGTAGCAGGTGGTGTATGTGTGTGCATTAGAGCGTCCAAAACTCTCCTCGGAAAAATATTCTTTAGTCTTTGATCGCACTGACCTGCATGAGTGCTCGCGAGGGCGACAAGGATCCCGTGTCCGGTAGGTCAACTCTTAGAAGCGCCCATGACTTAAGACGGGGGTCCCAAGTCGGAGTGGACAACGGACTAGCGTTGACCCTGTCCTGGGACTTGAGGCCAGCTTGACAGTCGATCAGCGTATCGATCAAGATGGTCTCCTCCACAGACGAACAGGGGGTTAGCACCGAGGAGTGTGACTGATGCCGATCAAAACTGACTGCCCGTGATGCTTTCGCCACCGAGTCGAGCTCGGCGGGGGCAGATTGTTCGCCGTCATCGAAAAACGACTTCTTGGATGAGCTGGCTGCAGGCTGGTCCGAGAAGCACAGCCACGGACTTCCCTGCGAGCTGTCAACATGACCGGAAACTGGCATCAGCGTCTGAATGTCGCCTGTCATAACCGATGGCGCAACCGCCGAAGAGGCGCGCGTCAATGTGACGTTCATCAGGATGCTGGACGAAGTGGCAGGTCTGAGACTGACGTCACTTCCGTCAAACTTATTTCCGGAATCTATCGGTCTGAGCAAGCAAGAGTTACCCAGATGTCCACGTCCCATGTTCAGCTGGTGCTGGTGCTTCTGCGACGGTGGCGACGGCAGCAAAGGGGCGAGAGACGAAGTCGATTCTTTGGAGCCGATGAGCACCTGGTTCGACATGACGTTTCCAGGAGCTGGACTGTTGCTCTGGTCCGTGTCCATGAAGGAAAGAACTTGTTGCTGGGTGCGGACATTATCTTTCGGGAGCATATAACTACACACACACAGGCACGCGCGCGCACACACACACACACACACTTAATTTTTAATATATGCTTTTCTATTTCATGGTAGAGTGGCCATTATCCTAACAAAATCTTTTTTCTTATCACTCTTCCACATTGTGCATATAAAATGTTAGATGTTGTCTCAGAACTACTGGCGCAAAGCAAGCAAATGCAGATAAAGCAACTTACTTCAACAAGCTATAGGTGGGACCTGGCTGGGCGCCAACGAGGCAATTGCTCTTACAATCTGCAAACAACAAAAGTATCGACCGTTTTATTGATACGGTAATTAAGATGGATCACACACACACACACACACACACACACACACACACACACACACACACACACACGCATTGCAGACAGAGAAATAGGGAAAGATAAACGGAACAGCTTATATGTAAGATGTGCTTAATACCGCCCGATAGGAAACAAAACTGCTGATGAACGTTTCATCGCCTAGATGCACCACAACTCACGGTTAAGATCATCAGGTTTGTCTGGGCGTAGCAATGGGTGCAGAAGTATAGACGAAATGTCTGACTTGGGTTCTGCCTGGAAGCCAGCTTGCTGAGCCGAAGACTGCGACAGAGGAAGCACACGTACCAAATATGTTACAGGAATCAGACTTATGCACCTGCAAATTGAAACGCTGGAAAGATCACAAGCACGATACACAGACTGCAGCTTAGCAATAACCCTGAATAGAAATAGGAGGGAAAGAAAGGGTAAGAAAGAATCAGTCATAATCGTCAGAGACACAAACATGTGAACGCCACGCAAGTTTGTCGAATCTGTGACTATGATGTGTAAGTTTTACTTTTTATGTACCCATCGTGTAAAACATTTGCTATAGACACAACAGTCTCATGTATTGACGATGTGCAAGGATGGCCCTGTAGCAATGGCCAAAGCCAGCTGTGTGACTCGCGGTACGTTCTTACCTGCGGACAAAGCGTGGCCTCCTCCCGAGGTTTGGATCGCTGGCGTCTGGCGCCCTTCTCTGGGCCGGAGCGCCGGCAGCTGCGGTGGAGGAAGGCGATCATCTCGGGGCGGTCCCGTGTGAAGAGTGAGTTGCGGTACTCGGACAAACTCGCCGCCTCCTCTTTGCTCTCGTCTAACATTATGGGGTTCGTTATCTGCGACAATATGGCGGCATTCCATTCATGCACCCAGAAAACACGAGTAGTATCACCTAAAGGTGTACCATGGTATTTCTCTAAAAGTGTTATACAATACAATACATCTTTATTGTCTATGTCTGGTCACAACAGAGATAGAAATTTTCCTTTGTTGCTGGGAGCTCCCACAATTAACTGGAGAAAAGGATACATAGTAAACGGAAAAGATGACGATCACACCTCATACACTCATACAGTTACACTCATGCTTAATCCTCTCACACCTATGACAGTTAGCAGATGCACATTCTCTTCCACTCTTACACACACACGCCCACACACATTCAGGCTAGGTACATTTGTTAGTCCTGTTCAAGAGTGCTATTGCGGTTGGTAAGAATGACTTGGCAAAGGCACTCTTCCTGGCGACCACTTGCTTCCATCTACGGCCAGAGGGTAACATTTATGATTGATGATGATGATGATGTACACTTTACATATCGCATAATCACACTTATATGGGAGCGTGAAACAAAAACGATTTATGTGTATAGTGCATGAAGGAACAGACAAATTGGCAACGATGACGTTATAGTACAAAAGACAGTCAAGACAGAGGGAGCAGCAACAACGAAGGGTTAGCTGAAAGGGTGAGATGTGTAGTTGTGCGAAATAATAATAATAATAATAATAATAGTGAAGATTTTTATAGCGCATATTCACACTCATAGAGACGTAGACTAAGTAGATACAAAACAAAGGGGACGAAAGAAAACGACAGTACTGACGAAACAGAAAATACATTATATATACATAGGCTGCTATCGACATATATATATATACCTTCTTAAATCCATAATGGTTTAGCTGACGTACAAAACTTTCAAACTTCGACGTCTTGAATGGTTTGGAGACTGCAAGCAGATATTCTTTCTCAAACTTGTGTCGCAGCACTCGTACAGTTTTGCCATTGGGCCCCCAGGAGATGGCCCCGGACGTGCAGGAGTTGACAATGCGCCACAGTCGAGCGGGAAAGCGCATCACCATGGAATCACTGCTTAATCGCGGTGGAGAATTCATTGTCTGAGCAGCATTAAAGAACAAAATCATCGAACCGTTGGAACGCTTGATGTTGCAAAATCGATCTTAGAGTGACGTCAATTTAGTGAATCTTGCTGGACGGTAGCTATAAAACGACGTCATTTAGTAGGATTGACGCAATGAGGGGATGATGAAGCGGTTGCTATGTCGTGCTTTGCCGGTTTTAAGATGAGATAAAATAATACTTTATTTGTTCCAGAGGGCAATTCAGTGGCAGCTCGATAACCCCCCCCCAAAAAAAAAAGAAAAAAAATTCGTTCACATTTGTATGCACAAAACAGACATCCACATTCATGTTTCATTCATTCGCACAGCCCCATTCAAAAGTCGCACGGCCGAAACAACGAATGACAACCGCAGTCTATTGGTCCTGCATGCACGTATACAAAATCGGCGGCCCGATGGAAGCTGAACAAATTCTCTTGACAGGACATGCCTGTCATCACGGAGGATTGCAGACACTTTTAAAAGTCTCTGCCTGTTATACAGAGTCTGAAGAGCACTCTGGGCTGTCCCAATGACTTTGGAGCAGGTGGATATCACACGATGTAGGCTACTCCTGTCTTTCACCGATAAATTGTTGTAGAAACAGATAAACGAGGACAACACGATCTCTATGTGCTATCTATAAAAGAGCTGAAGAAATTGGTGGGAAACAGAGAAAGACTTCAGGTTCCGGAGAAGGAAGAGGCGCTGTTGAACCTTCTTCACGACAGCTTGAGTGTTGAGATCCCAGCAAAGTTGCCTGTCGAAGATGGTGCCCAGGTATTTAAAAGCAGGAACAATTTCCACCTCCTTGTCGTGGATGACATTTACGGGACTTGGTGGAGAATTCCGACGGAAATCAAAGACAATCTCTTTCATCTTACTCACATTATCGCACCAGGCAACAAATTCACCCAAAGCTACACCGTGGGTATCTACTGGCCCGCTAAGGAGAAAGAGCAGTGCATTCTCATCAGAGAATTTGACGAGATATTAACTCTCATGGTTACTGCGACAACTGTTGGTATACAAAATAAACAGAACGGGGGATAAAACACAGCTTTGAGGTGAGCCGGTGAATGTTGTGATTGAGTCGGAAAAAGTGTCATTAACTAGTACTCGTTGATGCCTGTCAACCAAAAAGTGAATGATCCACGACACTATCTGATGATCAAAGGAAAACTCGTCAAGGAGCCTTCTAGCTAGGATATATGGCTGAATGGTGTTGAAGGCCGATGAGAATTAAGTCAGCAAACAGCAGTCGTGCGTGGGTTTGTGGATTCTCCAGGTGTTTGAGTAAAGTGTGGAGGATGAACAGTTTAGCATCATCAACACTTCGTTTGGACTGGTATACAAATTGTTAGACAATTGTTAGTGGCTTTTAGAATAAATGCCTTGATGATTGTCTCAAATACTTTCATGACCATCGATGTTAAAGCCACTGGTCTAAAGTCGTTGAGATGCTGAGCTGAAAGCTTTTTTCGGAACTGGGACAATGGTAGACAATTTCCAAGCAGCTGGGATGGAGAGTGAATCAATAGAGCGCCAAAAAAGGTGTTGGAAAATGCCTCCAAGTTGGTGCGCGTAGAAACGTAATGTTCTGCCGCAAATACCATCTGGACCTGAGGCCTTGCGAATGTTTACTCGCTGAAACAGCTCCACAACTTGTTCTTGACAAATCTCAGGTCGATTTACACTTCACTTCAAATGTTGGGAGTCTCCTCTTTGGTGCGGAGGAATACTATAAGTGGATGTGTTAAACTACTTAGACATATGTCAAATATATAAACAAAATGAATAAGGAATACAATTTAATATTAATTACATTTATTACACATTCAATACTCTCATATATTAATCAAATGTATATATAGAGAGAGGGGAAGGAAACCGGAGAGAAACCCCCGACGGCCAGCTCTGAGAACAGGTGCCACATACAGAAAATGTCCCAATTCGAGGTCTGAACTTGTTGCCTCTCACTGCAGTGGTGACATGCGATTGTTCTAACCACTGCACTACCCTGCACGTGCACCCCACGTACTCTTTTGCATAATCTATCGGTATCGATTTTGTTGCAATCTTTCTAAAGAATGGAAAAGTTATATATCCCGACTATTTTATCGGGACGTTTAAATTGCTCTCTTTGTTGTCTGCAGAAAACGAGGGAAAGCACAGACTGGTATGTGTTTTATAAATATATATATATACACACACATGTCTGTGGGTAAAATAATTATGTCCTGTAGAAAAGTTAATGAATGGGAAGTAATTTTAGTATGAAATAATAAGGTCGTCATGATTTACCTCCCTGTATCTCGCCTGCGTTTTCCTATTTGCTAACCGTATCTAGTGGTCATCGTTTTCTTCTTCGGATTAATATTATTAAACTTTTATATAGATTTCTCTGTTTAGCTTTGTTTCTTATTAGACGAAATAGTCACTTTTATTTTCAAGTATCGTGCAGGCTTTATGTCAATGAGTTTCCACGACTGATCTAAAACTTTCAGGTGTGGTTTCTACCGCAAACAAAAGGATGGATAACGAAGATATCCACGCGAGTTTCTATGAGAAACCTCGAGGTGATAGCAGACGAGCTTTAAGATGTCGGCTGCCACTGACAAAAAGCTTGTTGAAGGCTTAGAACATTTACGTCTAGCTGACAAATGGTGAGTTCGGGATTAATTTTAAACTCCACCATGAGTAGTTATTGCTTATTTAGTAAAAAAAAAAAAACAACTGAGAACACATTACGTATCAAATTGCCCAGTGATGCATGCTCAGAGCGTATTAACGGCAGTGAACACCCTCTTCACTGTCTACAGTTTTTTTCTTGATTTTTCATCACAGCTGATTAGGGCTGGTCCACAAACAGCTGATATTCGTGTGCATTGTGTATCTGTTTTACAAATGGCTTTTTAAAATAAGATCATATTCATTTAAAATTTAGTGACTAATCTAAAGCGACACTTTCGGTGTACGTACCGTCTTTGAACGTTATAATGTGTACTTTTAGTTTAAATAAAAAACAAAAATGTTCGTTCAGACTTTTATATGAAAGAAATATAAATTCTGTTTCACATAAATAAAAGCGTTTTGTTGTAGCATACGCGTTGATTCATGTACTAAACATTAAGAATTAGTTATGTAAAATATTTTAATTATTCATTGAAAAAGTATGTCCTTAAATACCTCGAAGAGTTGAACAGATAAACATGTAGAAGTATTTTGTAAAGATTGTGTAGAGTGATTGCTTATTACATTTAAATAGGGCATTTAGCTTCATGTCTAGTCTTAAATTGACGTAATGCTGGTGTTTATAATTATAACTTTTATCAATATTATAACTATTTAGTAAAGCTTTCATGTTGCCTTCTTCTGTATGGAAGGCCACAGATCTCATTTTATGCCGTCTTTGATACCTCCCCCCCCAAAACAAAAACAAAAAAAAAAATTGCAGCTTTATAGTTTAGGCAGAACTACATATCTCAAAAGATTTGTTTAGAAAGAGAGGTAATTATTGTTAAGTTTCAGATTTCTGTGCACACCCAATTGAGTAACACATTGTAATGAAACTAGCTAATCTGATCCATGGTTATAAACTAATATTGAGTGTATTTTTAATGAGTTTGTGTGAGAGAAAGAAAGTGAGGGACTGATTGAGATTGAGAAAGAAAGGGTGAGTGCAAACACCAATTAGATCATGGAGAAGTACCAAAGTGATTTCTAGAAATATTTGCCATATTTTCAGCATCTTTATAAAATATTTGACAGAAAAATAGTTGTAAATTTTTTGTCCTTATAAAAAGAGTAATATAATTATACTTAATAAATATGACACTATGTTGGCAGCATGAAGACATCTCTCTTCAAATGGAAGCCTGACTTGGATGGAGCTGCTGCTGAATATGCAAAAGCAGGTAATTGTGCAAGTTTTAGAAAGCATGCGGGCATGGCCTACCAGACATGTCCTTTTAAGGGATGTTGGCATGACCGACATGTTTTCTTACTGCCAACATGCTTGCAGCTCTCCATATCAGCTATATATAAAACAATATAAAAGATAGGATTTTGGTATTGTTACAGACCTTCACTCCATGGCCATTGTGCACATAACAAGGACCAAAGACCAGAACTGTTTGTTAAATGATTAAGCAGATCATTATTTTGTCTGAATATGATCTCTTTAGTAACTTTGTAATATCATTAGAGCTACTTCCTTTTTATACTTTAAGAAATCCATTTAAGTTGTACAATCAGTACAATGAGTTAGGCAAAGAGTTCATGTCAGAACAATCAGTCTATCTTGTTTAAGAGAAGATCAGTGTGATCCACCTTGCTATTTCAAAATGAGTTGTGTGTGTGTGTGTGTGTGTGTGTGTGTGTGAAATGAGAGAAAAAGAGAAATACATTAAAGGTGCAAGAATCTTTAGTGCTTAATGTTGGCATTTGTTATAGTTTTCTTTGTATGCCTTTAAAGCCACAGCATTCAAGAATGCCAAAGCATATGACCAAGCAATAGAATCCTATGTGAAGGCAGCAGAAGCACAGAAAGCCATGAATTCATATCCTTTTTTGTGATGTGCAGGCAACAAACAAACAAACAAACTGACACACAAAATTCTTAGACAGTTGGTGCTTGTCTTCTACTTGACGCAGGATGAGGAAGATAAAGGAATAAATAGGATTTTTTGATGGTTGAATTCAAAATGCTCCTACCAGCATCATACAGTGTCTTATTAGTATAGATTATTAAAATTATATGTTGACATACTGACAGCCAAAAAGAAGAAATGTTACAGGGAAGGATGAGGTTGAAATAATGACAATTATATGCCTAATGACATGTCATTATATATGCCTAATAGATTTGATAAAGAGAGGGAAAGGTTGAGGTTTAGTATAGCAATACTTTTATAGCAGTAGCAGTGCTGGTCTTGGATGACTTTGAATAAATTACAGTGAAATATAATATTGTTTTCTTAACTTAATGTTTAAACCTTTCCATTCAGCCAAGTAAGTACAATCATGTTTATTACACAGTTCTAGACATTGATAAGTGAAGTGTCAAGCCTGTTAGGATTTTGACTTTTGATCTTGAGATATAAATATATAATAATAATGGTTCATGTTTATATGTTTATTGAGAATGAAGATGGTTAAGCATGCTGCAGTCAAAAATTGTATTCAAGTCACTTACAGGCTTGTAGTAATAAATGATAAGCTTGTATGTTCTTTTGTAGAATGTCTTTGCTTCTTTTTTTAAAAACTGCTTTACAAAGACCACTTGGGTATTTTGACATTTTGTCTTGTCTGCAGATCATATGAGCAGGCTGGATTACTATGCAAGGAAAATAAGGCATATGATCAAGCAGTAGATTTCATGGAGTTAGCAGCGTACATGTTCCAAGAACATGGAACCCCTGATACTGCAGCTCTTACACTGGAAAAGGCTGCAAAGTAAATGTATAGCTTGAACTTACTTATTTGATGTTGTCTTTGTGTTAATGAAAATTTATGTTATTTTGTTTGTGATTGTGATGGTAACATCTGTTTGTTGTTTTGTCAGTTGGACACTGTTTGTAGTGAATTTATTTTTTCTTTTATTGGAGAAGATGTTATAATAATTGCCTGATAATATTTTGTAATATTGATATCCAGCGCAAAAGTATTTCGATGTATCCTGATTGCCTATAATACAATTTGTAACTCATAAAACTACCTTTTGTTTCCCCTCTCATTTAAATCAGGATTATCAAAAATAAAGATATATATATATATATACACACACTCAGTATACTGCATTCTAGAGATGTCATGTGGTGACTTTGTTGAAAAATGTAATATGAGTAACTGTTGTTTAAAATCTTGATAGTTGATTTAAGTTTTTGTTGGCCAGGATGGTGGAACAAACACATCCTAGTAAAGCAATACATCTTTACAAAAAGGCATGCGAGGTTGGTGAGGTGAGTAACTGACAAAATTAACAAAGGAGATATACTGCAGTTATGAAAATTGTTCAGTGCAGCAAACAACAATCCAGTTTATGTACATGCATATTTTTGTATGAATTCTAGTTTATCTGTGATATTTGCCCCAACAAAAATAATGTCAATTGAATAAGATGTACTTTGGAAGTTATGGCTGTGTAACTAAAGCTCTAGGCTTACTCAGCTTCTGGTTAGTATATATAAAATTATTATACACACATCTAACACCATTTTACTTTCTTAACACCTCTAGCAAGTTGGTATTTGTGGATTTTGTATTTTGTATGCAATCTTGTTTTGGTTAAAATAAACCTGCATTGTAATCTCTTGTGCTAAAAAACTAATTTGTCCATCTGTGCCTTTACTGTATTTCTTAACTGAGGACAAAGTTATTTTGTTTTTGTTATGAAACCACTTTATTCATTTCCATTGCAAACAGTGCGAGGACAGACCAAGGCAGTCAGGGGAGGCTATTGGGAAAGCAGCAAGGCTTCTGGTGAAAGAAAATAGGTAACTACTTTTTTCTTACAGTTTTTAAAATAAAATCAATCAACTTATTATTTTTAAAAATAATGAAAATATATTACTTGCTTTAACTTTAGAAGTGTTACATAAATTTCTCAAGAGAAAAATTATATTAAAATTTTTAATGTGACAATGCAGAATTTTAAAAAAATGGACAAGAAAGAATATTAAAAGATCCTCATGTTTGCAGTATGATCATAAACAGTTATTTTTCATGTTTGTGATACAAGATTTGACGAGGCTCTAGAGTGTCTGAAGAAGGAGATAAGCTTCTACTTGGAGGTGGAGTCATATGCTCATGTACGCAAAGTTGTCCTGGGAATTATTCTTATTCATCTTCATCAGGAAGATTATGTTGCAGCTGACCAGTTTTTCAGAACTGCTTTAAGGTCAGTGAATTTATCTTCCCCCATTAACATTACCACTGTTGCATTTTCTTTGTAATTCATAGTTAAAAGGAAATTTTAGGTACAAGAATTACTCTTTGTTGTAAAATCAATGAGCTGGGGTAGTGGGAATGCTGTAAGCTGTCACACCATGTGAAAATAGTCATGTAGATTGTAGAGGATTATAAAGGGAAAGGGCTGACCAGAATGTATTTTGCTGTTTTACTGACAGCTGTTTGTTGTATTATCCACAGCTTTATTGATAATAATAATAATAATAAAGGTCTCTGTCTAGCGCCTCATCCCCGCCCTATAGGCAAGCTCAAACGGCTTCACAAAAAAATAAATAAATAGATAAATAATTTTTGTCCAGCACAATCTAGTTTAAATATACAGCCAGTAGCTGTGACTCGTTTACGGGGTGCTTGGCGTAATCGATATCTCAGGAATAAAATACCCCCACCACCACCACTCCCCCTCCCCCCAAAAAAACCTAAATGTTCAGCTCTGTAGACAGTCTCCTGATAGGACTTTGCACGCTGTTCCCTTTGAGCAGTTGCCACGTCTTGTTGCAGTCCAGGCCAAATGAACCCCAACTGCAAGCTTCTTTACAAAAAAATAACTGTTTTCCTTGAGCACACTATGTCACACACATGCCGTCACAGATGTTACATGGACTGCGTTCTGTACAGGTGCCTAGTGTGTTTCTTCTTCGTACTGTACCAGATGACATGACTATATGGAGATCACCCTCTAGCTACCTCAAATCCAGCTGTCCAAACCCGTGCACCACGGTAGGACTTGAAAACAGCTCAGCCCCCTTCCATCCCACCTGTCTCGCTAGTGAGCCTTTCTACTCCAGTTTTAAGCCCGGCTTCACGCAGTTCAGACGTGTGTCAGCTACCTCGTTTCTTTTGGATATGCCGTGTGAGGCCTGTGTAGTGTGATTTTCTGCTATCATAGGCGCAGTACCGACAGCATGGCGTCCCTTTTATTCCTGTGAAGTTTGCCGCTTCTTCTACTGAAAGGGACAAAGTTGCGGCAGGTGGTCAGAGACGAAACACGTCGGCGGGAAGGTTCAGCTTCGGATTGTTAATTGCTCTTATCTTAGAGCAATATAAGGTAAGGCTAGAACAGCTAATTATATCCTGCTACCCAGAAAGAGGGTTTCCCGACACCGCCACGTTTCTCTTAGAGAAGTAGTATAGGGGGTGGGGGTATGAAAGAATGTTTCTTCTGCCCCTCCCCTGTGGGATTTACGGGCCCAGTGGTGTCAGACATTACCTGTCTGGTAGTTGTTAAGTTATAAAGAAGCTGTCTGTATTGAATTGGGCTATACATGTGTCATATCGCTTGTTGTTGCTATCATGAACGGTATTCAGCGCCGTGTAGTAGTCTGGAACACCTACACCTCCCCCCTCCACTGCCGTCGGTGTGCGGTACTTACCCTGAAATGGAGCGATACAGAGACGTTTATCATGGCCCCGACGCAAGGATGACACGCTCTATCGTGAAGGGGTCCACTTAAAGTGTGCGACGCAGGGCCCTTGTGGCCACGCGGGTAGCAAGTGTAGGGTATTGACCAGCTGAAAGTTTCTTTCCTTCTGTGTGTACAAGCGTGTTTGTTGTATGTTTAAGATGTATGTGAAGCGCTTGGGTCTGGTTAAGGAGTGCGGCATTTAGCACGTGTTTTGGCGGCGGAGTGTTTCAAGACTACTTCCGTTGTTTAGTGAATGACAGCCTACGCTTAAAGCAGTAGCGGATATGTCACCGAGCCTTTTTCGTGGCAGCTCTGCCCTCACGTGTTTGAAGATGTTCGCTTTAGTTTGCCGTGTGTGTCCCCGCGCGCTGCCTACACTATGCCCTTTTTGAGCAGTTCAAAGTTTTGGCGTTCCCTTTGATGCAGAACATCATTGCCGAATAAGTGATTTACTGTCACAGTATCTCTAACGCCTATTTATATTATGGACTGCGAGTCGCAATCGTGTTTTCGCTTCCCTTTGTCCGTTGTTCAGCACCAGGACTTAACGACAGGTTAGGTCGGTCATTTCAAGGCTTACTGAGCCATAGGCTTCTGGCTTATCGGATAACCATACAGAACACAAAGCCGCACTACCGAGCGTGATAGAGCCAGGTTCAGACGTCTGTGTTAAACCACAGTCGCGATGTGGAGGCATCCATCTCAGGTGCCGTGGTGTGTTCCACTGTTTACCGCAGCTATGGTTAATTTATCCAGTAAGGGGTCTGGCCTTTCTGGATACTTGAACAGAAGTAGCCGCAATAGTGAGAGTGCTAATCAGAGGCTAGTCACGTGTTCCTGTGTTAAGTATGGCCATACTAAGGAGTCATCACTTTGTGTGGACTCCTGAGTTTGTTCTTACAGTCGATCCCTTGCAGCAGTAGTATTACAAGCAGCTCGTTAGTATCTGGGATATGTTGGTAGGCAGCCTCCTCTGTGAGCCTGCGACCTTTACCTAGATAACGAGGGCACAAACGGAGCAAATCGGGCTTGTAAGGGTGCTTTCAGCCAGAAGGTGCGGGACCTTCTGTTAAGGAGACGGGGCCTAAATAGAAGGGGGACCAAGAGCGGATTGGTACAGCAGACCAGACCGGAGTCCTGCCTTCAGTACTTTCTCGACCTGCTATTCCATGCAGGTGGATGACCGCGGGATACTGGTGGCCCCTGGGCCAGCCAGATCACTCTGTCAAGGTAAGGTCCATAAGTCTCCAGTCGGGAACGGACTGGATCGACAGACCGTGGAGCACTCTCCCTCCGGTCCTCCGTGGGAGGGGGTGTGGCCAGTACCAGAGGCCTTAATTCCGTCTCTAGTGTTAGACCAGGGGTGTCAAACTCAATCACACAGGGGGCCAAAACTCAAATCATACACACGGTTGCGGGCCGAAAGTTATTAAGTCCGATTACCTTTTACTGAGCAGTGGAAAACTAAACCTTTTTTTAATTAATGTTATTTACACAAAATCATACATTAAAACAAACAAAGTTAAAATAATAACAAACCAAGGCTTAGCAATTTTCACTCTTACTTTACTTTGTCGGAAGTGGATGTTTGGCATCTTTTCTTGGCAACAAGTTCGTTTATGTTTGGAGTAATTTTCTGTCCTGTTCCGGATGAGGGCTCAGAAAGCCATGTCAGCCTTGCCACGGTTGATTTTTACAGCCAAAACAGCAGGTGAAGGTCGAACTGGCTTACCTCTTGACCTTACTGTTAAGAGTTGAGGTGGCTGAGTCACCCAGTTTCTTCAGAGTTGGTACTCCATATCAAGTGGGGTGGCTCATATACGCCCTGCTCAGATGGCCTTGTTCGCAAGCTGGAGGCCAACAACGGGATGGTTGGATAATCCGACAACTATGTTGGCGAGTTACAGTCACACTGAACGGCTATGAACCACTTCCGGTGGCTAGCCACGGCGATCCCACGCTGGAGTTTTATTGAGGCGCAACTGACAGCCGCCAGACGTGGGGGGGGGAGGGGCTTCCTCTTGACCTTGGTTATAACAGATCCAGTGGTGGAGGAAGAACAGTCTCAGCACTTAAACTAAAGGCTGGGAATGGTTGGCGATGTGGAGAGCACAAGTTACTTGAAAGCGGGCCCCGCAGAGGATAACAGGAATGGTTTTGGCTGAAAGATCCAAAGCAGTGATCCTTTTATGTCGACAGTGGGGTGCTCTCTCCCCTGTGCTGTGTCCCTTAGCTGGAAGGTTATTCTGGTGGATCATGTTTTATTCTGGCATAGCTAAGCTCAGTATTACTGGCAGACTCTATGTCCCAGCCAAAGGCCTTGAACAGGATGGGACGTTATCCTTCGCCAGACAATTTTCCAACTCTTGTCAGGTTGTTTCATATGGGGGACCTCTGTGAGACTTGTGGGAACAAGCTCCCGACGTTTGAGTCACCAGTTCCGGACCCACTGATTTGGACAGTTGATGTAGTGTCACTGCATTGGGAAGGAACTCAGGGCAGAGACCTTACAATTCTTCTGCCAGACAAAGATCAATAGAGACCAAGATCAGGCCTCTCATAGTGGACCCACTTACCTGGAATTGGTCAGTTTATCTGGCAACGGAGAATCTGCATCTTCAGGCCTTTGCCTTATTAGAGGTGACAGCTGAAGTCGACATTAATCTAGTGAGGTGGTGGAGCGCATTGCTTTCACTAGAAAGCCCTCCACCTTTGTGGTTAAAAGAAGCAGACCGCAGTCATGGACGGGATCCTTCGGATATGTTTTAGGCAGAATGGTCTGTGATTCTTAATAAGACTTTGGAGCTCGTTATTATTGAAGGCTATCAGATACATTCCATCTTTGGTGGCCAATAGAATGGGGGCCAATAGCCATGTTCTGCCCTGCTGACAAGTTTGTTAGCCCTCAACCAGTAGGTTGCACTCTCTTCCCTTCTTGGGATTGGAGGATGGGTATTTACCACTGGAACTCGACAGTTCTTGTGCCGTTATTCCGGTCTCCTTTAAGCTTCTGGCAGGGGAGACATAGTGTTAGCAGTTGGAGCAGAGGTGGCTACTATATCTGATACTTGAGATACTCAGTTTGTCTTGCTGACAGTTTAGAGGTAAGGGTTTCATATCTCTACACATAATCCTGCCTTACTGACTCAGATTACTCTTCCAGAACAGGGTCCTAGGAGAATATGCTACTCCTACTTCTAAGAACAGGCCTGAAGGATCAGGTTACCACAGGATTTAGTGAGAACACTCCGGATTTACCCCAAGAGGTTGGACTCGCTCAGGGAGGCATCTGTCAGTTCCTACCAGTGTGGAATGGTAAGACAGAAAGTTTTCTCAGTGCAGTCTATTACAGCCTGGTGGTTAGCAGTAGTGCAGGCGGTTTTGCACTGATACTTGACAAAAACTTCCCCAGTTGGAAGGTTCGTGCATTGAGGCTTGAGCTGTTGCCTTTAGTTCAGCCTTCGGGATATGCAGCACTATAGTCATTTGGACTATAGTCTGGCGTTATTGTGTGCATCACTAGGTTCTACCTACGGATCTTGCACCTTATCCTGACTCATTGGTGACAGTTGGCTGAGTATCAGCAGCAGAGCAGGGAGTAAATACGGCAGCCTGCTTGACAGGGTCCGATGGCAGCGTTGCATAGCTCAGTCAAGGCGGCCTCACTCTACAGCCCGGCTGGATTTGGGGTGTGATTTCTTTTGTTTGATGTTCACCTATGGATGTTTGTAGGTGTTCTTACAAGGTGGGCGACCACTCCCTCCACCTGTTAGTTATTCTCCATATAGTCATGTCATCTGGTACAGTACGAAGAAGAAATACCATTTTTGGTGGTAAAATTTCTTTCTTCGAGTACTTACCAGATGACATGAGAGCTAGCTCCCTCCCGCCTCCCCGCATTGGGTTCCAGACTCAATCCAGGCTTAAAACTGGAGTAGAGAGGCTCACTAGCGAGACAGGTGGTTTGTAAGGGGACTGAGCTGTTTTCAAGTCCTACCGTGGTGCACGGGTTTGGACAGCTGGATTTGAGGTAGCTCTCCATATAGTCATGTCATCTGGTAAGTACTCGAAGAAAGAAATTTTACCACCAAAAATGGTATTTTTTGCAACTCGAGCCATATGTACCAGCACTGCAAGAGTCATTACAATAGCATACCCGATATCCAGGCATTGGATAGTCTCCTATTACGATGTTGCATGTTGATGAATGTTGGTTTCTTACCACCTCTTACGACTCATTTTGAATTTTGGTTTCTTACTACCTTTAAGTCCAAACTTGATGCATTTTTTTAGAACAGAGACTTCACTGCACCCCACCCCCCCACCCCCGACCATGAGTGTGCATAATCCTTCTCTGTATTTACTTTGTGTAAATGCCTTGCCTCACTCTCTCAGGTCAGTTTGTTTGCCCCACGCTGGATTTCTATCTATTCCACATATTAGACTGGAGACATATGGCCATCCCTCTTTCTCCTTTTCCGGCCCCAGTATTTGGAATAGCCTGCCTCCATCATCTCTGCACATTGGAGGTGGTACATGCCTTCTGATTTGGACTTGAAACGCATCTCTTTTGGAAATACCTACTATATCTAAATACCATCCTGTTGTTCTGTCTCCCCTACACTCCTATATCTGTGTTCCTTCATGTTCTTGTATTGCTAACCGATGCATGTTCGTTTATGTATGTTGTGCTTGTTTGTATTTGATTGTGACAACTACATCACACGGCATCTTTTCCCACTGTCCCTGGTCTCTTGTAGAGCGCAACAAGCTCGCCTCCATGTGGGGAAATGCGCTATACAAATCCTATTATTGTTATGAGTAGGTGTGTCTGTTGTGCGAGTGTGTCTGTTACATGCAAATATGGGTGCATGGTTGTTAGTGATTCTGTTTATCTGGATAGGTCTGTCTGTCTCTTCTGTAAAGTGCTTTGAGCAAATCATTGGAAAAGCACTGTAAAAATGTTCATTATTATTATATTTCTCCAAATCACTTTACTTGCAGTTACCCTGAATTTGGTGCCAGTGAAGAGGCTGGGGCTGTACAAGATTTGTTGAGAGCATATGATGACGGCGATGATGAATCAGCCCGGTCTACGCTGTCTTTACCAATCTTTAAATATATGGATAATGCTGTAAGTTGAGATGTGTGAGTTTCACAGTGTCATACAGATGTATTTGAAAGTGCATGTTCTACTAAGCATAAGTAAGAAAAGAGAACATAAGAAATCATCACTGAAACAGTTTTACAAGAGATAAGAGATGAAAGCACCAAAATGCACATTAACATTTTACAAGTTTTGGTAATCTCATATACATTGAACAAGGAATGTCAGACATAACTTTCAGGTACAAAATGTCTTTACACTTGCTGAACATTTTACATGTCCACAGTTTGCCAAACTGGCCCGTGATATGAAAGTACCTGGAGGCACAGTGAGATCCAAATCACCTGAGGGAGGAACCAGTGGCAGCTTGGGACAAGCAGATGAGGAGGAAAAGTACCCTGGTGGACTATGCTAAAATCCCCTACAGTTCTGTGTGCAATCATACTTCTTCAATTGCTATACAGCTACTTAGATGTTGTTAGCATCTTTGAGTGAAACTAAAATATTATGTCATTGTAGCTGTTTAGTCATGAGTGGTAAGGGGGTGGGTGGGAGAATAAAAAGCTTAGATCAAGAAACTTGAACATAGTTTTCTTGGTAGCCTTCCTTTTTTTTTTGTTTTGGAGGTGAGGTAAGTGGTCTGCAAGAGTAGTGCCTTGCAGATTGATACGCTGTCCGTATTTTGAGGAGTATAATTAAACTGAGACTTGAGTTGTGATTACCTTGTGACTAAAATGATTTTTTTCCATAGCAATGGTTGTAACATTTAAGAATTCAGCATCATATTATAAATTACCCTCATGCTAGTTTTCAGGTGTCTGTATAATGAATGTTTTTTTTTGTATTAGAAGTAGATACTCATAGCTACTAAACACCTTAGCTAGATTACATACTTGCAGTTCTTTCTCTTATCATTTTGTGTGAAAGAACTGTTCAAGTATTGAACAGAGTAAACTGCAGTTTGCCTCATTTTTTCTTTTTGCAAACAATTTATTTAAAAACCCAAAATGAATTAATATAGTTATCATTCTTAGATTAACCAAAGTAAATAGATTTTCAGATGACTTCAAGACTTGCTTTAGTTTTGTTTGGTCATCAATCAAGTTTACGTGAGTGGTTTGTCAGTAGGGTGACATTGTCTGAGGAATCAAGGAGACATTGAGATTCATGTTTTTATTGTTCTTGAGAAACATTTACACTGGAGGATTGGTTTGAAGCCATAGATTGTTGGGTACAATGTATAGTTCAATTTGTTTTGTTTTTCTTGACTCCAGAATTACTTAGAAGTCAACGGTATTTCATGTGCCAACATTGTTTTTTTGTTCTTTTTTCTATTATTGTATCCACCAAGGGTTCATCGTATGTATATGAAGCAAACTCTGGCTGTTTATAAAGTGCATAGACTCTTGATAATGAGACCATGTATAATTTATTATTTGGTGTATCTAAAATACCATCAGATGTTACTTAAATTGAATTATTTGTACAATAAAATGTTTTTATTCCTATCTTAATATGCATTTCCAATCTTTCATATTTTTCATGTTTCCAGCTGATTGTGTGAAATTTTTTATGAGCAAATGCATGTCAAAATGCTTTTAATACTTTCCATTTTTTAATCCTAATTGTTTGTCATGAGACTTGTTTGTAGTTTCAAGTACTGATTAAGACTGGAAGTTACAAGGAATGCACCAGGACTGTTATCAGGAAGAAAGTCATGCTGTATGATTTTTTTCATTGGAGATTGGAGATCAATCAATCAATCAATCCTCATTGTGCTATTTGCACATAAGGCCTCAACCAGAGCCCTCCACTGATGTCGATCGGCTGAAACCCGCTCCAGGCGACCCCATGTCCAGCCCTTTCCTTTCATCTCCCTTTCCACTGTTCTTCTCCAGGTTTCCTTTGGGCAGCCTCATTTTCTTCGGCCGTCTGGAGTCCATCGTAGGGCGATTCTGGAGAGGTCTGCTGTCTGCTGGCGGAGCACATGTCCAATCCATCGCCAACGCCTTCGTTGAACCTGCGTGGTTATGGACTCGGTTTCAGTTCTTTGGTGGAGTTCTTCATTGGTGATGGTGTTTGGCCAAAAGATGTTAAGTATGCGCCTGAGGCATCTGTTTTGGAAGACATCAAGCCTGTTACCGATTGGAGATTGGAGAGGGTAGCATAAATTAAAACCAGTTAGCATGTATAATTGTACATACTTTTCTCATAGCCCCATTTTGTTGATACATTATCATGATTAGTAGAGGTAACAATCCATCAAACTTTTACATTTCATTAGATTTTTTTTTAAATAGGGAAAAAAGATCACACATTGACAGCAAACAGTTTCTTTGTATTTATGCAATATACAGATATATAGTATATTATGAACAGTAATTTATATTGTTGTGTTGCAAAAGAAATTGTAATTAAATTTCATTGTCATAGTATAGATAGCTCATTTACACAAAACAATCTCAATAAGCTTACAAAAGATGGTCGAGGAACAGCTTATGAAATATAGAAAATAGTTGTTTTCAGCTGCTTTGACAAAAATATGCTGCTATATTCATGGCATTAAAGCTGCTACCTAGTGCAACATCATGGCAATGGAAGGTGTTTAGACCAGGTACTTGCATGTGTGGTGACTGGAAGAGTACGTAGATAGAAGCTTAGTCTATTTTTCTCTCCTTTTCTTTAAATATGGATCTCTTGAATGTTGTGGGTATATTTGCTGACATTCAAATATTCATTCATCTTGTTAGCATTATTAAGAGAAATCTCCATACTCTTCCAATTTCTTTATGTAAACCTTTGAGTGGTCATGTACATTGTTTTTGCCATGCGATAGCCTTAGTTGTTGACATGGCATAAAATACCAATTAACTGTTAGCATTATTGTTAATATTTTAGCATCAGCAAACCTTCGGTAGTTGGTTATATAATATTTCAAAGAATGAATTTTTTTTGGAATCTGTACTCTTGAAGTTGTGCTTTATTAGACCAGTCAGATATAGGAAGCATTCTTCCTGAAGATTTCCATTTTTTAAAAGGCTGGCAAGAAAAGACTTTAATACATTTTATCAATCAGTGAGGTTACATTTGTGTGTCCATTGAGTTATTTATTACAAATAGATGTTTTGCTTGGAAATTCTTTAGGAACAAAAAATATCAGAAAAAAGTAGTTATATTGTTGTGTGTATGACACGCATGGTCCCTTGTAGACATGGCTTGGATAAATATAGTGTTCTGCTTCTAGTCTGAGCTAGTGCAGTGTTATTTTTGATCATCAGAGATGAAAGGTATCAACAGCTGGATACTAAAAGTTTAATGGAGACATTTAGCACTTTGGTGATCACCACCGTATTGCACCAGAGCTTCTGATGTTTTTCAATCTGTCATTAACAATACCCTATCACATTCACAGTAGCAAATTCTGTGCACTAAACTGTGTGGATCTGTCACTTTGTTCTATCTTGATTCACACGAAATAACCCTCTTGGCATTATGTGGATGACTGCAGTGAAACATCCTAATTTTTTTTAAAGTGGAAAGGTGAGGAGAAAGCCACTATGATCATTTTGAAAATGCACAATTTGTATCTCATCATTACAGCAACTGCAGTTATCAGCAAATTTCTTTTTCTAAAATAGTAATGATAAATTTGATACCAAATTTTTCCTGTCTAGCTGTAAACCAATGCTGATGGACCCTGAAGCCAAACAGAATGATTAATTTAGTGATAACATATAACACCAGGCGCATATGAGAAAGAGATGTATTTTTTTTTTTTTTTATCACAGGCTATTCAGGTTGGCTGTAAACCTTGTCATCTATGCCTGCAAAAAGGATTTCAATTTCAATTATGCACACCTGCTCTTATAAACAAGCCTCATACATGCCCAAGACAAAATCTGAATCCATGACATCAGGTTCTTACTGCATTGGGTTTAACGGCCAAACTTGAAGAACAGTCATATTAAATGGGTAAAATTGTGTCGGTATATGATCCCACATTTCTATTTTATTGGGTCTGTTCTGCATCAATGCAACAGCAGCAACAAATACCTTTAAAATAAAGAACAAATGTAAATGACAAATACAGATGCCTATGTTTATTATTTTAAACATAATGAAAAGGTAACTTCACAACTGCTTTCCAAGGAAGGAAAGAGTCCAATCTCATGTAGCTCGATGGTTAGTATACAATGCACAGAATGTTGCATGAGTTACAGATTTGTGCTAAACCCTGGTCTCATACACACACGATCCACAATGCATTAGGAGGTATGAGAAGTCACACAGTTAATATCTTCTACCAAGAATACAAGGCCAGGGAAATTGCTACTTGTAGTGTTCCCCTACTGAAAACCCAAAGAACTGGCTTGTGGGCAGCACAAATCTGACATTTGAGACCGTGCTTTTGGGGTGGAGATTACTGTGCCACTCACAAATATTTCATCCCATGAACCCCAGATGTAAGCAGCTATGTAACTGGGAAGTATTTGGTTAAAGCAGATACTGCATAATCAAAAAAGTACTTGAAATTTGCCCCTAAATCATGTTCATTTCGTGTATCATATTCGGAAATAATACAACAGAGCACATCTTGTGCTGCTGCAAGATAACACAAACATTTAACAAGTCTCCATATGTGGAGAGAAAATCTTAACTATGGAAGTTTAAGGAACAGTGGCATAACACACACACACCACATGCATGCACCACAAAGAAGGTGGCTGAAACATTTTTGTGACGGATTATATTTTTATGGCACAGTATTTCACCCTTCTTCCTAGAAAGTGCACTTCTTTTTACAGTTTGTGGAGCTACTTCTTGTCACATCAAACTCTCCCACAATAACTTCTGCAATTTCTCCATAATCACATCTGCAAGAAATGTCATGAAGTGTATTCACATGATGATGCCTGTCCTATAGAAGGCATTACTTGATTTACTGTTTGTTCTTTGTATTCCCTTATAATCACCTATCTGATGTTTAAAAAGTTTCAAGAATGAAAATACACACATGCTAACAAGCTTACTTGGCAAAATATAAACATGAACCATATCAATAAAGAAAACATAGCAAAGGTAACTGTGCTTACACAGTAAATGCAACAGATGATGCCAACCTCAGGAGTCTGCATAGACAATTTAAGTGACACAGAACTAAAAATTTGTGCCGCCAAGCACAAACTCTCATAAAATCATGTCTGGATGCTGATATGACCATATGCCATTTCAATCATTAACTTTCTAAAGTATTTTTTCTTGGTTATAAATAGACTAAAAGCTGGACACTCATTTATCACTCACCGATTTTTGCTTGCAGGAGAAAACTCCCCACTTTGTCCTTGGTGTAAAGACCCCCTAACCATAGAACATTTGCTCATCTCCTGTTCAAAACTCGCTACAATTCGTCAAAACTGTTTTACAGCACAGACTCTCGCTGACCTTTTTACCAAACACTCTTCCAGATCAATCCTGGCATATGTAAAGTCCATTCAGATGTTTCACCTGATATGATAGAACTTATGTGTTAAAAAACTGTTATTTTATAAAACTAAGAAAAGAGAAATCTCTAGACTTGTAAAATTTCTTTATATCAATCCTTGAATAGTCATATACATTGTTTTTGCCATGAGATAGCCTTAGTTGCTGACTTGGCATAAAACAACAATTAACTAACTAACTTCTTGGGGCAGGTTTGTGATCTCTGAAGCCATAGCCTTACACAGCTCAACAGCAGAAGGTGTTGCTTGTAGAACTGGCAACACAAGACAAAAAATTAAAAAATAGAAACTAGCCAGATTTGCATCTGGTTGTAACTTAGGAATGTATACCAACAATGATAAGACTACTTTTAAGAAAGTCAGTTTAGTGAAAAGTGGCCATAATGGTGAACACCATGCTTCAGTTATAACATATAATACACCACACTCCTCAATTTTATCACAGATACCAGCTTTGGTAACAGGGCAGATAAGTACATGTATAAAAGCCGAACAACACTGGGACATGTCAACCATGCCTCTTACAATTCTCCTTCAACAATTATTCAGCAAACTTTATGAAATGACCGAGCAAATTAAAAAAAAAACAAAAAACAAAAAAAAATTTTTAATCTAAAAAAAGAAAAAAAACCCTAAAATTAAAAAAGTAAAAAGCTGGAAATCTTCATTGGATGCACTGAGCATCACATCTAGATGTTTTACAAGGCAAAACAAGAATTCAAAGCAGGTAGTGATGGTTAATTCAGCAATTTTTTGTGTCGTTACCATAATATGAAAAGAGGTAACAGTCCACTAATCACAATATGCAATAGCAGCAAGAGTGGAAGACAATAGCAGCACCTGCTGCAGGATTTTCTCTGTCCTTGCCCATTCCCATGATGGCTGAGATGTTAGGGATGTCTGTTTCACAAACAGCTGTTTTGATTTACAATAACAAATACAACACTCTAAGATAAAGCACTCAGTTTACAGAAAATTTTTAAGCTAACTTTAGCTTGCATTAATAAGGGAAATCATAAGTTTATCATTATCTGCTAGTCTGTCAAAATGTTTGTGAAGAAAACAAGAACCAGTGACACTAACAGCTAACATATTGGTTCTAAAACCAGCAGTCATAAATAATTTTATAAAAAGTCTATTGATATGAAAGGTAATTCGATAATATGAAATGGGAAACATTTATCTGAACTGGAAGATACCAGGTCAGTTGATAAAAAGGGCTTGTTGTGACCATGTAGCTTTTTTTTGAAGCAGTAAAAAATCGCATAAGTGGTAATGACAGCTGCAAAAGCACTTTAAAGCTTTTTTTCATTTGTAATATAAATTGTGGGGTGTAAGGGTAGAGGAAAGTGAAGAATATAATGATCCATTCTCTTCAATGTTGTGACAGATTGATATATTCCTTGGAATTGCCCTAATTCACCAAACTTTAGAGTAGTATTGTAAAAAAAAAGTTAAAAAACACCTAATCAAATATGCGATGGAAAATGTCAAAAGTATAAGGATGCAAATAAATATATGCAGTGTCTGCACAGTACCAGAAATATCATATATGTAATTAATTTTCTGCAAAGAAAGGAAATACAATGACTGCAAATTCTTCCTGTCTTGTTTTCAAAATGCTTTTGGATTAAACACACAATCTATACTTAAGAGGCAAACTGTGTTGAAGATTTTTATATTCCTGTAGTAGCAAATGCCAGAAATAAACTAATCTTGTTATCACAACATTGCAGGATACATAATTTTTTTTCTTTCTACACAATGTTTTTGTGACATTCCCTTGGACCATGAGATATTTATCATAACAATATCTGTGCACAACTGGCTTTCACTTCTTTATTAAACACCAAACTTCTATCTGGTGGGAAAGAATGGTTCAACCCGAGGAACGAAGTTAAAGAGCACATGCAGTTTTGGGTGCCCTAGTGGTCATGCTTCACTCATTGCTTCCATCGTGTCTGTCAAGAACCCTTATCCTCCCCACAAACACACACACACATTGCTGGGTCAAATCCATTCTTTCCTGCTGGATGATGGAAATTTAGCCTTTTAGACAAACCCAACACTGCAAAAACCCGGAAAACTGCATCATTATTTGAATAAGCTTAATAAATAAGCTTTTATGAGCTTCACAATATTTGATTTTTAAAACAAAATTGAGAATTGTATTCATATGTGAACATTTATGCTTCAAAAGGTAGCCAAAGCAGCTGTAGCATTAACAACCAAAACAAAAACCCAACCAAAAAAAAAACAAAAAGAAAAAGGAAAAAACATGCTTGGGACTTTTAAATGGTAAGTGCCACAAGTGAAATCTTGGATATTGTCTGTATGATCTGGCCTAAAGTGACTTCAGAAATATTTCTCATCTTAATAGCTTATGCCTTTCTTTGCATTTGAGGCAGAATATCACACAACTAATAATGTTAATAATTAATGTATCACTATGATATAAAAGAAGAGGAATGCAACTATAAAGGAGGAGGAAAAAAGCTTTTGTAGGATACACAGTTTTTGGCATTGTCTGTTCTAATCTGGTGAAACCCTGGTTTCTCAAAACATGGCACCATTCACTGCCACAAGGCAGAGAAACATCATAACAAATGTAAAGATCTGTTTTAAACATCTGATAACATGAAGCTCATACACTAATGAGCTTTAGGTCTAGAATAATCATGATTAGAATAGACATTGTTAGGAAGGAGCCACTTCCCCAGTGATTTTACTGATGGAAATACGCAGTACTTCTTGGCTGAACATGCTGTGTCAGGGTTTAAGGAACACAATTTATATTGCACTCAAAGGTTTCCTTGGTTGGACTGCAATTACGAGTCCTTGCCTTAATGAAATAAAAGTGGCCTTTTTCTAATGATAACAATTATCTTCCTTATAACACACTCATAATGAAAAAACATACCCATCTTTAACAAAACCATGGAGGAATAACTGTATGCATGAAAACAGAAAACCATCTATGGTGCACATAAATAATGAAATGGCTTCATGGATGATGTCGACTATTTCTTCTACATATAAAAGAATGGTGAAGTTACAGATGACTTTGTTGTTATTGTCAAAGGGAAACATCCTTAGTCATGCTAAACAACAATGTCTACACTCCACTTTAACAGCGTGAAAGATAATCCTGCTCATTGAATGTGAATTAGCAGCAGATGAGCACCTTTGCTAGTGGGAATAAAATTCCTCTTTCAAAATGTTTCTCAACATGCCACACAACAGACAGAGGCTAATGGCACACAGCACATGAATGCTCACATTATTCAGATAAATAATGAAATGGCTTTATGACAGGCATCAACTCTACACATACAACAATCATGAAGCTGTAGATGAGCCTTCTCATAGCTGTTATTGTAAACGACAACAAAAAAACCTTTCCTTAATCACACTGAAACACACTATCTTGATGGCAAACAGCACATGAATGCCCACAGGCAACACCTGAAAGCAACACAGACTCATACAGTTGTGACAGTCTGGCAAACTTCTTTGGAATTGTCACTAAAGTAGTCACTGTCACCACGCTCTCCACTGTCTCCCATTTCGCTAGTGCCTCTGGAAGATAGCTGTCTGTTACATAAATTACCCATTCTCAGGTCAGTGTCTTCAGCTGGTAGGAGGGAGTCCATGGCTGTCGGTGACTGTACGATACACATGCTGTTGCTGTGAGCCCGATCTAATCCAAACAGAAATGTCCTTGTGTGCGACTTTGGAATACACTTGCTGGGTACCGACAGTGTCTTTCTGGCAGCTGAAGCCAATTTATCTTGCCAGCTGCCAGACCTACGCTGCAGAAGGCCAGAAGGCAAGGTGGAGTGAGCTGCTGTTCCTTGATCGGGTGATAAGGCCATTTCCAAGGAATCTGTGTCCTCCATCACAACACTGGCAATTGGTGTGTCCAAGCAAGGCACAAGAAACTTTTGGTTGAAATGCAAATAGTCCAGGATGTCTTCAAGGTCGGGCCGAAAACCCTGGTCGTAAAACATGCACCAGTAGATGAACGACCGCCTGTAAATAAAAGTAAAACAGAAATTTAAATGTGGCAGCTAAAGTAAAAACTGGTGATCACATAGTTCAATTTGTTTTTAGTGCAATAAAAAAAAGCCTCGTTAGCCTGGTGGTCAGTGTACTTGACCTCGGAACAGAAGGTTGCTGTTCAAGGCTTGCTCTGACCTGTGGCTGGAAAATTCTTTCTGCTCACTCAGCAGCTACATGGGCATTTATTAATATCAGGGAAGGTAAAGGCAGCAGAAGGAGACGACTAAGTGCTGCTTACCACATGTTGTGTGGCAAAAATCTTACGACACAGTGGATCACATACATTCTCTGCTTCTAGAGTCACAATGCTACAAGGGACCCTTTACCTCGCCATGACTGTGTGAGAATAAAAATGAACACAGAGCAGATTTGGCTAGTAGATGTGTGAACAGGCATGGTTCAATAGTATGTTTTTTTCTACTCGATGTTTTTAATTTCCCCTTAATTTCTCCCCTAATCTCATACAAAGATGAAAAATTGTAACTAGTTTTGGTTGTGTTCTCATTTGAAGGACAGAAAGTAAAAATATCTGCAGTGACAATCTCTTTTGGCTACTTGAAACTCATTCTTTAATTATCTCATTAATGTTAAAAAAAAGTTACAAGAAGCAATTATGAGAAGTCCAATTTGTGAAATCAGTAGAATTTCTAACAAACTATGGAAAAATCTCACATCAGTTGAATTGACCGCAGAACAACATTATTTTTATTTCTACAAAGAAACATCAAAAAGGATACATAACAAAGAATCTTAAGAACTTACAAATCTTCTGGGCAATTGTCAGGCAGGATGAGACGATTACCCTGTTTGACATAATCCAGTACTTGTGTGTTGGATAAACCTTGGTAAGGGAAGCTACCAAAGGTAACAATCTCATACACCACGACCCCAAATGACCAAATGTCAGATTTGAATGTAAACAGTCCATCTACAAGGCTCTCTGGTGACATCCACCGGACCGGTAACATACCTAGATATGCACAAAATAATGAGTTAATATTCAGGGCACATACGCACACAGCTTTTCAAATGACTGAAGCTATAACTTTTGCTGATAAGTTATTTTTAAAACCAACTACAAAAGTAGAAACCTGTCATCAAATCAAACTACTTCTGTAGGATTATTTATGACATTACTTAAGCTAACGTGCAAAACTTGGAACCAAAAATCTCTGCACATACTGACAAAAGAACTTCCAAAAATACATCATACCTGGAATTAGAAAATCAGTTCACTCTCATGTTTTTTCTGATTTATTATTATTATTATGGCAAGAGGAAAAAAGATATCACTCTAAGGTCACCTTTACGAGTAAATCTGTAGTAGTCTGAATCAGAGATATGACGAGTCATTCCAAAGTCAGATATCTTCACCGTTTTGTTGGCATGTACCAAACAGTTCCTGCATGCTAGGTCTCTGTTGACAAAAAAGTTTCTTTGTTCTAAATTTAGGGGTTTACTTTTATTCTTGTTTGCAGAGATCTTCTCGGTGTGGATATCTCTACTACCTTATCTTTTATTTTTCACAAAAGTGTCTAAAGCCAAAAAGACTTCTGTAGCTGGAAACATCTCTACAACCTAAAAGGACAGAATCTTCTCAGCAAATTCTATATGCAGTCATCATTAAGATAAATTTGGGAAAGTTGAACTGTATCTCCTAGATACATTTGCAAAATCTGTTTCTGACAAAGCATGATAGATTAAAAGGAACTGGAGGACAAGCTTATTCCTTATGGTGACCTGGCCACTAATGTGATGCCGATGGATATATCCAGAAAATGACTCCTTAGATCAACGTTACCAGGATGGATAACTGCTAACTCCTGTGTACTAGAAGCTCTTGCCTGTGGACATATTTAAGCTGATGTAGGTACTGCAGTCCTGTGGCAATATCAATGGCCATTCTAGTCAAACTTTCAGCATTGACATCCTCAGATTCTTTGACATTCTGATCCACAAGGCTGCGTCGTGACAACAGGTATGTTTTTAGGTCACCTGGACGAAATCAATTTCTTTAGAGATTTTCTTGGTATCATATTACTTGTTAGTATGGTTTGCACAAAAAGATGCACTCAAACTAGGAAATTGAAGAATCACTCCTATAGTGAACAGAATTATTGACCACCATCACCAAACAATATAAAGCCACTTCTAATATAAACTTTAAATTTCTTTTCAATCTCTTTACTCTTTTTTTTTTAACACACCATCTTCAAAATGCATCTTGGCAACATGTAGTTACACTAAGGTGGAACTGGAAACTACAAAAATTTCTTGCTCACCATGCAGTAAAAACTCCATTATGGCATACACGGGTTCAGTGCGGGTACAAACTCCTAAAAGAGCTACAATATTAGGATGCTTGAATCGCTTCATCATGCCAACCTCACTGAAGAAATCCAGCTGCAAAATAAAACAATGCAGAATAAAATTACACTGTTAACATATAGAGAAAATTAATATTTGTTAACATGTATTTATATAAGAAAGATCTTTGGCATTTATTGGTGCCAGTGGGGAAGAATCACAACACTGTAGGCTCACCTTCTCCTCCATGGAGTGGCGTATTTTGAGGGTCTTCACTGCTACAGCCACCCAGTGATCACTGTCCAGCATCTCACCCCCACACACTGTGCCAAAAGCTCCCTCACCAAGTTTGCGATTGAGAACAACATTTTTACGTGGGATTTCCCACTCATCAAGGGTCAGGCAGTGTGAATATTCAGAAGACAGAAGCCCCAGCTCCTTCATACGCTGATGTGTGGCTTTCACTTTGGCATCATACCTACAGCAGCGAAGATAAACCATGCAAATTTTTATGGATCGTGCTGCTAGGGCCCACCAAGCAAGAGGTTAAGTGTGACCCCCTCTTTCCTGCAGCCCCTTCTGTCCCTTCTGGACAATAGAAACTTGTGCACCAATCAGTGCTGCCAACCAATTGGCCTTCAGCTGGCATCTAAGCCAGCCTTTACTACAGAAATGATAGACTACTTAAGAAAACCAGTCTGAACAGAAGCTCAAATATTCACCACATATGTGAAATTTATAATGGATAATGCTCTATATTTATCCTGAACAGATAGTGCATACATAAAGAAGCATCTATCCATTCACATGCTCTCCTCTGTCTTAGTCACTAACTACCACACACACACACACACGGATGTAAGCGTGCACACACACTCTTCCTTTTAAAAGATCATCACCTGCACTTGAGAAGGACCAAACAGATGATAGTGATGATGACAAAGGCAACAAAACCCATGACATTAGCAATAATGATTGCTGTCTCACATTCCACACCTAGAAATGCTCTGAAGTCTTCCACGGCACAAGTATGTCCACCTGAAACAGCCCCACAGACAGCACAATAAATCTCAATATTACCTCCTCGTGCTTATACATATATCTCATGCTTTTATAAGATTGGACAAAACCTGTTTTAGAAAAAGTCATGATTAAATCTTCAGAATGTGGCAAAGCCTCACCTGCATTAATGAAGCCTGGATGTGCTCCTAGTGGAGACAGCCACCGAATTTTAGTGTGGTTTATGTTGAGAGAGCCTTCCTTGTCTGTTCCCTGGGGTGTGTAGAGGGCAACATTAACAGTTTCATTGTGGAAAAATTGCTGAATTAATATTGAACCCAACCGATCGCTGCCGTCAAAACGGATGTAGCCAGACACTCCTTGGAAATGTGTCTCATTGATAGCTTTCATGTATGCTCTGGACAAATCAGAAATAAGCAGAAATCCAGATTAGAGAGGGTTGGCAGATGGGAGAGAGAGAGTGCATGTACACAAGTGAGAAAAATAATAATCAGTTCGGACTGGAAGATTGAGGGGTGAAACATTTCTTTCTAACAACTGGATTAAGTTTCAACCCTCAATCTTCCAGTCTGAGCTGATTATTTTTCTCACTTGTGTGAGAAAGAAAATTTGTTATTTAAAACTGCTTTGTCCAACAACAACAAAAAAAATAAATAAAAATAACACCCTTCACAGACGTACCTTGCCATTCTTTCGTCTCCAAGTGAGTCCAGAGCAGCAGGGTTTGCTGTCAGCAGATTGTGCAGACCCTTTGCAAAGACCCATACTGCGTCATACACAAAGCTGGCAAATGGACTTTCGTCCACATACTGGTAAGAACCACAAAAGAAAAGAAAACCAATGACACAGGGCTGTACAAGCTGAGTTATCCTGAATAACATGAAACATAAGTGGTTAACTGTATCTAAAACAGATGTCTGACATTTTCCTATATTTTGAGTTTTCTTGTCCGTGGAATAGGCAATCAATAAAGGATTTTAGAGCCCTACAGGTGACTAAATGAATCATCATAAAAAAATCTCACATACAGCTTTCCCCACACGCAAAGCGTAGATCTCTTTAAACTGTTTAATTGTGATGCCTCCCGCTGCTGTTAGATCCTCATTATCTGTATTTCTCTTAGCAATGATGAAGTGGCCTTCAATGGCATAGTCCATTTCCTGAAAACACAGGAAATGTTAAATATCGAAAATGGACTTCACTGGTCCCCATAAAAGCCAGAGATGCATTTTAGGTACTCAGGGCCCAGTTACATATTTCTAATTAAAAAAACTTTTGGGCTTAAATCTATTTTATTAAAACAATGTTACAGAATGATTTAACTTCAATGCACAACACAATTTTAGAATTTTCTAAGATAAAACTGTTTAAGCCAGACTTCTGCTCCCATCAGCACATAATAATGTAAAACTGGTTGCTCATATGGCAAAGGAATGAAAGAAACTACTGAATATATATATATATTGGTCAAATTCAAGACTAGTTGGATGTGTTGTCTATGTGGTGAGCACTGTATGGTGGGATATGAATTCAACAGTGTGTAAATGGGTCACAAAGAGATAACCATGACAATTAGATGAACTAAGTATTCCAATCATGGTAGACATTCTCTTAATATAAATATCATGATAGTGTACATGAAATCATATACATAGTCTTCAAAATTTAATACAAAAATGTCAATGGATGAACCTTTAAAATGTATCCAGCCATGATTTACTTTTTTAAAAATAAAAAACTTTAGTGCTGGGCTTTCCTCAGTAATCATTCCGATCTCTTTAGTGACCCTAGCGATATACTGACGGGAAAGAATTTGTCAATAGCTTCATTTCATCATTGGGTCGTAGTTATTTATTTGTAAATACCCTTGAGTTCTTCTCCAAAGCTTCTCCTGGTCACAGTCATCAATGTTGCAATCATTTAAGCCAGTTTACAACTCAGCCGTTTTAAAGTTACAAGAGAAAACCACTTGTCAAATGTTGCTAAAATGCTCTTGCAACACACTGAAATTAGTTATGAGTGATTTTCCAAAAACATTTCTAAATCTGCTTCTTTAAAGCAGTTTCAAGTTTTTGATGGTTTGTACAACTGGGCCCCTGGACATATTTTGTTCTATTTAATATGATACAATAATGATATCTGCTTATTCACATGGGCAATTAGACTAAAGAACTAAACAAACATATTTGTCACATTTTGTTTAAACAAAATATATTGTTCTTTTAGTTCTTTAGTTTCACTTAATATTGGAATATTGGAAAAAATATTCTAGTAACTGGTAAAAAAAACAAAAACTTCACAATAATTATTCATCTTGATCAATGTTTTTAAATGCATTTTATCCATTGCAAAAACAAAGAAGAACTTAATCATTTGATAATAAGCTTGTAGCATTGACAATCGGTCAAGGATTTTAAATTTCCCGAGATGCTTTTAATTCTCCTTTGAATGCACCAAAATGCAGCAAACAGTTCTTACTGCAGTTGTGCAGGGAACAAACTCCTGGGGTCGAGGGTCAGAAGATGCAGTAGGACTGTTGTAGAAGTCTACATCCCACCAATCCATAGGGTACCATGCTGGCAAAAACCACACATATCCCTCGTGTGCAGTCATCTTCTACAGAAGACAAAGAATAAAAAAGACATTTTCTTTATATCAATTAGTTGGAACTCTTATGTGATACACCATCAGTAGACAACAGAGTCTTAGCAGAGTCTTTCAAGCATGCTCTTAAAATACCCTTGTTCAAGAAAAATCTGGAGTTTTAGACTACAAGATTTAGTCTGGCTACTGTAGCATTTTATCTGTAGCTTTCACCTTTTTAAATTCGTTGTACAATTTCTACCATGTATATTGCTCATATACCTGATTAATGCACAGAGCACAACACTCATGTTTTTTGCTAGAGCACTGTACAAATATACTCCTTATTATTGTCATTTGTTAAAATAACTCTGTACTGACAGTCTATGAAGGAATGTTGTCACACAGAACAATCAGCAGCAAAAACTTAAAATAAATCAGTACAACATTAAAACATTCTTCTGACATGACATATTACTATGTGATAATAATGATAAAGCTTATTCTTTTCATCTACAGCTTTATCAATCTGCGATAACATACACTGATTTATGATAAGCACAGATGTTTCAAAGACCAACTACAACATCTATCACGACAGTTCAAAAACAATGAAAACAAATTTTTTGTACCTATTAACAACATAATGCATTTTAACAGTCTAATTGACTGTGAAATAATCCTTTCACATTTAGTGGGTTTTCTCAATGAAAATTAAAACAGGTGGACAGTAAGATATTGTTAAAAAAATACTGAAAACATGCATGATGCATGAGAAAAGTTACCTGTCTATAGGCTTCACACATGACAGCTCGAGCCACATTGTCATAGAAGTCTGCAATGATGACATGAACACTGCGCTCCCTTATCTCTTTAAACATCTGCAGGGTAAAACAATTAAAATCAGCAAAGGTGACTGAGATCTGAGTAAATAGTATGAGGCACATAACGATAAAATAGTTAAGTGCTAAAATCCTTCCATGAGTATGCTTTAAAAGATCCTATGATTTTATACAGCACAACATGTAGCATATGAGTACACATACAAGACATGGAATAACCAAGCTAACCATAACCATCCATCCATTTCTGACATACACACAATCTTCTGAATACATGTCAACTCATTTTTCATGCTTCGCACAATCATCACAAAATTATTTACACCACAAATTGCTTTTATGTTAAAGTCTAGCCAGAGTATGTCAGTTAAACACCAAATATCACATAATACAGTGAAGCCTCCTCATTAAGACCGTGTTGGGTCACTGTGGTCACGGCAGGGTTGATTTGACCCAGGCAGGTGATGAATATGGTTAGGCATATATGATAATGGGTCAAAACAACCAGCCCCCACTCAGCACACATCAGTTGATTGTGCTTCACTGATGAGCTTTTGCAGAAGTTTAACAAAATGAGATTCTTGAGACTGACTGACTGTGCCTTATTATAATTTTGTGTAAAAATCTTGTTAAAAAATATTAATAGTGTACTTTAAGAGTGTCTTTGTCTACCATGCATTGATTAACTGCTCTCACCGGAGAGTTAGTTCCCCTATAAATTTTCAGTCAAGCACAACAATGGCAGAATAAGCATGACCAAGTGAAAAGAAAAATGATAAAAAGCATTATGATGTGTTTTTTTTAAGAACTTTATTTTCAACATTTCAATAAATGAACTTTATAGGCATTTGAAGTCATGGTTTGTGGAATGAATGCATACTGGATGATTTTCCTACTATGACCCCTCTCAGTTATTACCTAATTTTGGTGAATTTAAGCAGGTCTTAATAGGGAAGTTTTACTTTATTGGAAACAGCAAATATAAAAATCTCTTAGATATCAGCCTCTTTCAGTGCTACCTGGGTGACGCTAGTGTAAGTCACCTCTCTGGTGAAAAGAATAGTTACACATAATTGGCAACAAATAAAGTCTACTCACAACAGACAGGTCCAGCTGTTCAGGATTACGCACTAGCTTGCGCTTCACAAGTACAGAAACACCCTGCTCCTGAAGGTATTCCTGAAGTTGCAGATGATATTCTGGTAACTCTTGTCCACCTTCTGCTAGAGCCCCAACCTGTGTCCACCCCATGGCCTTGAAGAATTCGGCATATACAAACCTGAAAAAAGCATGATCTTATCTGATTCAGCCAGTGCCCTACAAAACACACTGATCAGCATATCTGACCACTTTAATATTTTCTTCTGTTCTTAGTGTATCTACAAAATTCTAGTGAAATAACTAGGAACAATCAACTAAGAACAATGCTGAAATGGGTGAAAACAGAAGTATTTTGCTACAATAATGATTTGAACTGGAATCATTCTCACCTGTAGTGGTTTACTTGTGGAATGGTTCTAAAGAAGTATGGGTATTTTGCTCGGTCAGCGAGAGATGATGCTTCGGCACCATAGCTCACCATCAATGTGTGAAAGTGACCAGTCAGAGCTGCTATGGGTTCAGCTGCGTCAGAGCAGCCAGGGCCTGCACATATAAAAAAACAACCATCCATTAATGGAAAATTCGCAGGGCTGGGCAGCGGGGGTTTTCTCCGGATACTCCGGTTTCCTCCCCCTCCCTTTCCCCCATAGTGCGAAATCACCGCAAGGTGGAAGCACTTTCCAACTAAATAAACAAACAAACAATGGAAAATCCTGGACATAACAGGCATTCTGTTCCCGAAGAGCCATCATTCTCCAGGTAATTAATGTGCATGAAAGAATGAGGTAGCAAATATTCAATGAAGCAAAGTGTAAAAAAAAGCCATCTGCTGTCGGGCTATCCATCTGTTTCTGTAAGGGAATCTCTTTTAGTCATGATGTTTTCTTGCTTCCATTTTGCACCATTTCCTTGCAATAGAAACAATCTAAGCAAGCAAGATAGAACAGGTGACAAAGTTGATTGAGAAGAGGGTTTCATCATGGCTTTGGCTATGAATTTACAATAATAATAATAAAAAGTTTCTGTTACAAAATGAAGCATGTCAATGATCATGCCATAGATTAACATACCTAGTATTCCAAGAATTTTGAAGGAGTGATCTTGCATCAACATCAGTTTGATGAAATTATTTAATGCAACATCCGCACGGCATCGAGTATCATTCACAATCAAATCAAGCTCATGAGTGGGCAGAACAGAGCTGTCCTGGTTGACCATGTCAATAGCAAATTTGGCACCTACAAAAACAAAAACAAACAAAATGTTAAGAAAGATGATTGTTAGTTTTCAACAGATTTCAACAGTAACAAGTCTGCTTGGTATTATAACTTGTCACTGCAGCTAAACTATGTCAAAAGATCAGTAAAAATTTGAAAAAACACACACACCTAAAACAAATAAATGACAAAGCATGTAAAACCTTCTAAAGGTTAAAGCATTCTACAATCATTTTCAAGAAGCAGTGCTTGAATGCAGTCTCATTCCTCAACTACATTCCAGGCCCACAAAATCTCAATATTCTGTGCTACTAGGTGAGACATTAATGCCAACCAAAGTACATGTAATCTTGCACATACCAACAACTAGTCCTGGAGCAGTCCAGTACCCGCCTGTTAGGGGGAACAACCCAGCTAGATAGAGTTTAGGTTTTTTGGTGAGGCTTACAGGCATCCATTTTTCCCAGACTGCTCTGTTTTCACGAACCCAACTGCATGCTGTCTCCTCAGGCTTTAGGTGGGGATTATGGGTCACCTCCTGGAGAAAGTCATAATACACCTGTTGCGGAAAGTTCATCCTGCTAATCACATGGAATGCTTCAGGGGCTCCAGCTTTCACTCTGTACCAGGTGACCTTGGAAAACTGGTTAACCTGCAGACAGTCAGTCAATACGTTAACACATCCAGCCATCTAACCAACCATCAATCAACTGATGGAATCCCCATTCGATTCATGCTTACACACACTGTCTATAACAAGCCATTTTCATTTTTCAAAGACTTTTTTTCCTTTTTGTTCTAAACACAATCTAGACATGTTTTATGAACACTAGACCAGTGGATCGTATAATCACAGAATTGTACTGTATTGTACCATATAGATGCATTCTATCTGTAAATGTGTGTAGAAGGTCAGGTCTTCAATTGTGCTCTCAAATTTTATTTAATTTCCAATTTTTGCCTCACAAATATTTCACCTTCTTGAAAAGTAGAAAAAACATGTTCTGGACATTCTTATTGATTTATTTGTTCAATGTCTGTTCAGAGATTAGTACCTCTCAGCAAAATTTTTAATTCTTAGAAATTCATTTTTACAGTCTTAGATTTATTATTGAATTTGACAGACAGCATAGACTAGACAGCTGCTGAAATGACGTTTATTCTCCACAGGCTCATACAATTGACTACTGTCCAATTCAGTGCCTTCACTGATGTTAATCATGTGTGCTGCATACAGTAAACCAGTAAAAAAAGTCAGTGTTGATTGCTTTCATTTATTTTAATCAGTAGACAAGCATACTTAAAGTAGAAGCAGTCTTGTTCACCTGGAACTCAGTGGTGGAGTAGATTCTCTGCTTGACACTCTCGCCTTCATGGTAATGCTCTGGAAAGTTCATTCTAGTGAAATTACCCACAAGGGTCAGCTTACTAGGCACCCAGCTGAAGAAAAGAATGTGCCTCCCAGCTGAAGTCTGATTCAGGACAAAGTCCTCTAGCAATGTGTCAAGCCAGACGATGTCCACTGGCAAGTTGAGAGTTTCAATTTGCTGCTGTAGCATGCCTGCATCAAGACCTGTAAAAGAAAAGTGGCCTAACAATTTTTTCATGGATGATTTTGATGGACAAATGCATATGTTGAATGTAGTTAAGGATTCACCCCAAGGCAAGTAACTGTCAAATGACTGGGTTTTGTTAAAAGATAATATTCCATCAAATCTGAATGAATAACATCTGGCAGTACATAAGAACATGCACCACAACTGCTCAGCAGATGAATAAGAAACCCTGACCTGTAAAGAGTTAACTTCCCTTCAATTTGTCAGCCTATATCTGGCATATCCAGTGGCATATTACGTCTCTAAGTCTAACATGACCTCATAGATTCCTCTTTCCGTGCAAGTCAATGTTTGAAGGAATGACCATCAATGACAAAAATATTTTGAAGTATTATATGCAGTCATCGGAAAAAAAAGTTGCACTCCAGTGGGTCTTTACAAAGTAATTACAACGAAAGTGTGTGGGGCTACCTTTGAAGCTTGAGAAGAGAGTGGCACAGTTCCTCCTGCTTTTGGTACACCGAAAACTTTTGTAAGCTGTGACATTGTAGTGGGGGCAAACCTGAAGCAGCTCTGGGTTCCCCCACCAAGAAAAACTGCGAGCCACTGATGAGTTTAGCAAAGCCCGCCAGTGATCCACCATGACCCCTTGTGCCCACATCTCCTCAACACATGATGATGACAAGAACCAGCCCATTCTGAGAAACATTCAATCAGTAGCAGATATCATTCACGTAGACGCTCTCAAATTAGTAATAAAAATTTATCTGGAGGCAATAATCTATTTCTGATCCAATCTAAACAGTAATGTTGCACACTATTATATTTCTAAACTTACACAGCAACTTTTAGGTACAATTAATGTGTGATTGCTTTCTGTCAAAAGTTCTTTAACTTGTTGAAGAAACATTATATAGAACAGCTGGTACAAGTGATTTATCACATGTAGCAAGCCACAGAAGCAATTGCTCAAAGGATGATGAGCATCATGACTTAAAAAAAAAAGCCAAGATTTAGTCTCAAAAGTTACCGTCCATACGGCCCCAAAGGTCCCGCATCAATTAAACGTTTAGTATCCACCCAGGGTGCTTTGTCAAAGCCTGCAACCATCCAGGACTCCAAGTTGATCATGGTTTCTGGCACAGAATCCATACTCATTCCCTTGCACCTGTAAATTGAGAAAAATGTGAAGCGAAAAGGAAAAATCTTTCCTGATTTTACAGAAGCTCTGAAGATTTAACAATACTGTGAAGTTATAATGGCCAAACCTGTATATTTTAAAACGTGAAACTCTTATTAACCTTTTCCTCTGATGCAATCACTACCCACCACCTCTGCCATTGACAGTGAAAAGGCAAAGATGTCAAGTACAGGACATTAATTTGATAGAAGAGACTATCCAATAAGTTTACATGGAATTCTACAAAAGCATTATTTTAAGATTAGAGTACAAAGTTGGCCTTAATATGTGGAGTAAATGCTTCCAAAGGTAATGCTGTTGACAGAGTTGTTAGATAATGACAAGATCTGAGGCCCTCGCTCTTGCTAAAAATACATACATACATGCATGCGCACCACACAAACACAAAATATGCACCCAAATGATGTGAGAGATTCAGAATGTTATATTTCTTCCCTTGACTCCATTCATAACATCAAATACTCAGCAACTTTTTTCTTGGCTATTTTTGTTATAGTTTATGATTTTGTATGTTTTTGATGGGCCTGGCATCGTGCGTTTGGAATGTGGTGCCTTTTCCCTTTTGGTGGCTTTGGTTTCTTTTCAATATGCAGACATGATTGGCACAGTTGAGTGGCCTTCATGTACACTTGACCATTCTTCATCAGGGAACTTTTGCGTGTGCTGGGACTCATTCATCATTCCAGTGAGACTTGTGATGTCTGTTGGATTTTTTGCATTTGCTATGGAGTGTACTCTGGCTTGTATGACATGTTTGATATTTGGGATGCAGACTGTGTTCGTGCTATATGTGGACGCTGCACGTGACATGGAGGACATGATCTGCTATAGACCCAACATTTTGTCGTCACATCACCTTCTGTTATTTGTGAAGCACCTTTCACATCACCTTCTGTTATTTGTGAAGCACCTTGAGCTGTCCACAGGCAAGGATAATACATTATACAACCGAATGTTGTTTATTGTTATTATTACTAAACCTTGGGTAAGCTGCTTTAGACTATACTGACTCCTTGTTAGTAAAATGACAATAACATTAAATATGACGAGGTATAATTAAATATCACTCACTTAGCAGGGGAGCAGCCTGTAATCCTGTCTAATGCAGCAGAGGCATTGACGTTGTCATAGTAACTCTGATGCCTGATGTCTATACTTCGGTAGCATAAGATGTCTTCCAGGAAAATCTTCAAGATGTGGTTGGCCACTTGATGGGAATCTCTGTTGCTGTTTTCCAGCACAAGTGGAAGCTCATGGCCATTGTGGTAAAAGTAGTGATGTAATTTGCCTGCATGCCAAAGAAGTGTCTTGATTAAAAAAAATAACATAAGAACACAGATTTTTGACAAATGACCACAAAGAACACATTGCATCCTATTTTGCATGAAGAAATGAAAACAGTCTAATTTTCTTTAACATATGGTAAACTGATCTAACATACCTCATCTTATGATTAACATAAATATTAGTTAGGTATAGGATGCAACTACCGTGAACCTTCTTGCTTCGTTAGACATATTTGGAAATGTTTAAAAAAAATAGTCTGATAATGGTAAGAAGAAAAAGAACAGCAAATGAAAGATGTATAAAAACACAAAAGGTAATATTACACACAGAAAAAACCCACATAAAGGAGACTGTATGAAAACTTACATGGTTCATTTGAGATGCAGGAAGCAGCGGCTTGCACAAATATAGCATAGATAATCACCCCACATAAGGTGGGAAATGTCAAAATCCCCATGCTGTTGCAGCAACAGTACTAGCAAAACTAACACATGTCCACTTAATCCATTTCTTGTGCATACTCAAAAACTGTTTCTGATTTCCTCTTGCTCAGAGATGTGACATTTGCGTCCTATTCACAACCATGATCTGCTATAAAAAGCGAGTATTTCTCCTCCATTATAATCACATCTTCAGCACAGATGAGAATAGAATTTCATCCGGCTACACTTTAAGCTTGTAAATAGGTGAAATGTTCACCTTCATGTTCAAATATAGACTGAATTCCAAGTGATTTTGTTCTCACAGGTGTTTTTAGACAAAATCAGAAACACAGCTTTCCCACAGGGTTGAATAAAAAACAAAGACTCCAATTAAAATAAAATCTGGAATACTGCTCTTTAGCATGTAGCGTGTTCATTCAGAAATTCAGGAATGTTAACAATTTTTAAAAAAATCAGTAATTGTAACTATCACCTAAAAGTCCCTGAAGAATAACAATTCTTTCAAAATATATATTACACAAAACAATTTAGTCTGAATCGATCACAAATCAAAACAAGACAGCAGTTTGTTTCTGGATGAAAAAATTAACAATGAATAAAGTAACATTAGGTGAAACTGGAATGTTGTGAAGATCAACACAGCCAAATATGTTATATCAGTTTTGGAATTCCCAAAGTCCTGTCTCACAATACCCACAATCACAACTTTTTGCAAATGCAAACTTTTTAAACTGTTGTTTGCACTGTCACTGATCAAACACTGGCCAACTTTTGAGTCCTCCAGCATTTGATTCACAACCAGAGTGGCACATCATTGTGATTAGTAGTTTTCAAATGAGTATCAAGTTTCACACATTAGTAGCATTTAAATGCCTTAACACTGGCTTTCACGTGCTCTGTAGTTTGTCGCAACAGCACATGTTGCCACTTCCTGATATAGCTGTCCTTTTCACATATGCTATGCATGTTTTCCAGCTGCACTCATTAATTACTGCTCTTGGCATTCTTACAAACAGCAGGCTCCCCAGCATACTGGCAAATTGGAGGAAACCTTTCTGCTAATCGGAACAATTCACTGATAGAGCAAGGAGAAAAAAAAAAGCTGCAGGATAAACGCTGGTGAGGGTGGAGTTAGGTGATTGTGCTTCTGCTACATCAAAACACAATAACAATGTAAAGCTCCTGGAAACACTGCCGCTCCTATGTCTGAGCACATCATGGTACAGTAAATATGGTGGATGGAGTTGAAGGTGTAGACTGCTACATCTTGTCTGAAACAGGCAAGAGAATTTAGTTGTAACACAATGAATGCCCGTTAATACAAACTACACACAGGCACACATTCACATATGGCGCATACAGGTTTACATCAAATCTTGCACCTACACCTTACCACACACACACACTGAATACATATTTACACAACGCCAGCTATACACAGATATAGTGCATGCACATTTACTTCCCACCTTAACCTGCACTAACACAACACACACATGCACAAATAAGAGCTCTCACGCCGGTTTGCCAAGACGGTTCTTTTTTTTTTTTTTGGGGGGGGGGGAACTCCTTCCCGGCAGCAGTTTCGCCTTGCCAACTGGGTGCGGCTATTAGAAAAGTAAATGACAAGGTGTGACGCATCATCTTTCCACTCCGACAGTCACAATCTTTGTGTTTGATCTTCAAACCTGCACGCTGGCTTCAGACCGGTACTTCTCAGTTTCTATGCGAACGTGAGATGGCTTGGCCCTCTGCCGAGGTCGTCGCATTACTGCACCGTGATCCATTTCCATCCGTTAGTGTCACCATCAAGGCCTCACTGCCTTAGTACATTCGCGCGCATAACAGTGTTTGGGGGACTGGGGTGGTGGGTGTCGGTAGATGGCAAACGCGGTGCAATGGAATTTCAGGACAGACGTCTCACAACGTCTATATTTACTATGTTTGAGTAACTACGACAAAGCACATAAAAAAGCATTTAAGCAAGGAAATGAAACTCGGTTTATATATAATTCTTCCTTGCTGATATCGTAAATACAGTACTTAGAAGTGACAAAGCTGGCTGGCCCGAATATCGTGCACGTATTAATTGCTTCTAATCTCTCGCTGACCGTTGACCGTGAACTTATGCGGTTTGGGGGCATCGTGTAGTCAAAATTCACCCTATATTTTGTAGTGGCTCGTGTTACTTTTTACGTCCTAATTAATACAAATACCTTTTTTAAAATACAGGCTGTCCCCGTTAAAGAACTTTCGATTTAACAAGCATTTGACTTACGAATGAACTATTGTTAATTAAGCAGCCTGAGTTATAAACGGATACGAATGAGGTAGCTAAGTGCAAACCGTACGTATGTATTCTGACTTGCATACAAAATCAATGTGAAGACGACCACAGTAATGTAACGTGATTGTAACGTACCTGGAGACCGCTACTGTTTAGTAATCTACATTACGCGTCTGTTCAGACGGCTCGCTGACTTCCTGTGTGTTAAACAGTTCTGTCGACAATTATCACAATAACCCGCCAATTAGATTTCGTGATGATGATGATGACAATAATGGTGATATCATGAGCACGTAGTGCATACCGGGAAACTGCAGACGCACCAATGTCTCCAACATAAAATGTTTCAAGTCTAGTATTCTTTCCAAGCTGTGAACTCGAACTCCTAAAGCTCCCATAAAAAGGTGGCTAACTGGAACGATTAACTTTTTTCATATGAAGGAGCACAACGCAAGTTTTTGATCATAAAAGTCTTTATCTCCTCTCGTAAATGTGCGTGCAACCCTCGTAAATGTGCAACGAAAACAATAAGGAGTCGCAACAAAAGGGAGAAGGATAAAAGCTGGGCCAGGTCCCTTTCCCCTCTCATCATCCAGAGAGGGCTGTTGAAGAGAATGCTTGTGGAGACTGGGTTACTGCATGGCAGAAATGAAGAGCGTGCTACATCCTCCCTATCTCTACCCCCAACACCTGTAACATGATCTTGATCCACGTACATGTTCACATTATCCACGGTCAGCTAAACACGCTCTGTGCGCAGCGTGCGCGCATGTGTGTGTGTGTGTGTGCTTGTTCGCAAAGCATCACGTGAAGACTACACCGTCAGTATGTGTAGATAGCTGTGTCACAGCAACGTGCACGTGAAATTCGCGCTCCTTGCACAGACGATACATGCAGCTTGCACACACATGAACTCACTGTCACTGTACTACTGGCTTTTCGTGCAGAGCACGTGCTCTTAGTCTTACTGTCAGGTTTTGTCTTCACAAGACACTTTGGGTGTAACTGATAGACAGGGAATAGCCAAGGACACTAAGCAACTTTCAATTGTATATTCTTGGGGTAGATTTTACTGGTACTTCATTATGTAAGCACAAAAAATTTGAACACACCATAATTCATCACTACAATACATAATCTATGCCTAAGGTTTATGTCAAGAATGTATGCAAAAGCAGTAACTGATATGCCATTTTCCCAACTCAGTAAGCATATACATATGGATATACAGAAAAACACAACTGCTTATTTATTTTTTAAAAATTCAATTGCAAAGACTGGATGGTGATTAAACTAGGTAGCTGTGGTTTCGTAGCCCAAGACAGTAAATTTTATGAGCATGAGGGGTTGTTGTGTCCTTGCACACAGTAGTTTCTTTCACACTGAAGCTGAATGCTGTTTTGAATCAAAATGCAAGTGTCTTGATACCCACACCAAAACTGAATGGATTGTGCACATTCTATTACAATTTCTGGGTCACCAGTTTTCTTTTACCGCACCTGACTGAACCCAAGCGGCTTGCATATGAGGCTTCGAATAAGGACATGACCCCCACAAAACTGCACAAGTAACAGCTTGAGACAAAACTATAGATTTGTTTTTAACAGTGATCTTTTAGTGAGAATATAACTGTGACTATGAATTTCATCCCCCCCCCTCAAAAAAACCCACAAAGCATAAAGACATGCTCTTTGATTAACTCTAGATATATACTGTTTGGAAAACAGAAAATTAGGTGAAGCTGAATTAACAAAATATTAACTGAACCAGCAATTTCTAGCAAAACCTCATAAAAAACTAGTTCAGCAACATTCAGTCAGATGAGCAGCTGCAGATATATAAATACTACTTCTAGAAAAAAAAAATTTTCTAGCTGAGATTATGCATGCACACATACAACACATAAATGAATGATTGCAGGTGCACACACACATATGCACAGAAAAATTTTGGCTTGCTACAATGTATTAGTCTTTGAAGAAATGTCTGAACATGGATAAGACAGATCTGAATGTAACCGCCCCCCCCACCACCACTCCCATATGTTTTTGATTTTAGTAAGATGTTAGGTGAAATTATGAGAACAAATGTTTCACTATTTTTGTGCTCACCTCCACATGGAAATTAACTATACAAATTCATTTATTATTATCATTATTTCACTACACTAATGCTGCACTTGAATATGCTTGACTTAAATGAAGTTAAAGATCAAATGTTGACAATAAAGTCACACAGGTGAAGCTGGGTACCCTGGCTAGTAATAAATGGATATTATAATAAATGTTAATGTCTACTACCAAAATTGTTCAATCACACTGAAGTATTGTTCACTTGCTCAGTTGCTCAGACCATGAGAGGAAGGAGTAAACATGTACACTTCAGGAGCCATTATTAAGTTATTGCCCTTGGACATCATGAGGACCTCAAGGACAAGCATCTTATTTCTGAAAATATAATAGCGTCCAGACCCCACAGGTGTTGTTTTACCCCTGAAGCCATAGTTATAAAGAGGGAAAAGATGTCCTGGGGTTAAGAAACATGAAGCAATGTATGTGGGGTCTGGGAATGGTAGTGTAATTACAGAAACAAGATGCTTTTCAAGTTCCCCATTTGGCCCTGAAAAAAATGACTTACTCTCGCTTTATCACTATGGCACCAAAATGTGAGAAGAAAAAATACAAAGCTATCTTTCGAAAAGGACTAAACATGACCTCATAAGAAACATCTAGCTGCATATGGCTTGCATCATGATTTTTGGCTGATCTGCAATAACTCTGAAAATACCACAAAACCAATATTATACTGAATAAATTATTTCTCTGCATTCATCAAATAACTAAGGACACAGAGTTAGTGCTATATTTATTTACAAAAGCTTTTGTTCCTTTACTTTTTCTTGTTTACTTATGGTCAAAAAACAGTCAATCATAAACATTTATCTATTAGTATTTGTCTCTATCTGTCAAAGTTTTGTGTTTTGAAATACATTAGATTGTTTCTAAACACTGTTTCTAAACAAGTCGCACCACTATTACTGGGTATTGCATTTGAACTCGTTAAGAGAAACTTTTCCTGGGACTGCATTACTGCGTATGTCGAGGTTTAGCTCGAATACTCGAAGTTTTGCTGCGCACTGCTATATATACTGCAAACTGCTATTATTACTCCCAGTATAAGACATGCAAACTTACTGATCCAAACTTGCTGAATAAAATCAAAGGACGAGCCAGGGCAAAAACTTTTCTAGTTGCCAACTTGACGAAAGCATTTTGCGCGTCGATTAAAGTATCATTTACTCCTTTTGCAGTTACCTGTGTTGGCGCATCTGAAATTCACAGCTGTATTATCATCCTGGTGGTGTTGAGAACCCATCACATCTGTTTGGCAAACGAAAAAGAGATGCGAATTTCTCACAGAACATTTCCCACAGTGACAGCGTCTGCAGACTGCTCTAACAGTCATTTCTGCGGGACAGCTACGTGCAGCGACACCTACAACAATCAACTGCCCAAGGGGAACTACCTTGTCACCCTGCTAGATCTGTGCACCTGCCTCGGCAAGAGGTGTAACACACCGCTTTTATCTGGCAAAAGGGTCGACAGTACTCTGTCTAAAATTGGCTGTAAAATTATATCTTTTCCGACGTGTGCTAGAAAATGTCCAAAGGGAATTGAGTGCAACGGTGTATTCCCTCCACCACCACCACCACCACCACCACCATCCCAGAGTGCGGCAGAGGTGATTCTGCACATGACAATGCTACTGTAACAGTAACAACTAAGTATCCTGACACTTGACAGACACGAGAGGGTCGAATGTTCAAATTGCTAACCCACTTTTTGGTATTTCTCTAGTACACGCGCGACGCCATTCTAATAAGGTTGGTTACAAGATTTGTCGGGTACGAACCCATTGAACAGAGGAGTCAGTACGCGTGGAGTTGCTTTAATAAATTATCTTTAATGAATCATTGCAGGTGAAAAGTTTGTTTGTTTGTTTTTTACATCGGTTAATTAATCACGATCGTGGAGCAGAGCTCATCGCGCTCTACCGGGTAAGCCAGTAAACTGGCGCTACGGAGTCAGCGGGTTAAAATTAGGTTTTACGCGTAACACGTGTGCGTCTCGTGCACTCGAGTGATTGTTTCCTAACCTTTGATGGAATGTATATTAGCTGTTCTGACATCTATAAGTTGTATAGGTCTAGCTAATGTGAATCATGTGAGACCCTTGATGTGTCAGCTCCTTTGTACGTTTTAGAAGGTAGTTGGTGGTCTCAATGTCATGTCTTTGGAGTCATTATCTGTTTACAGCGATAAAGGTCCTATATTTTTGGCAGCAGATGTAAGCAGCAGTTCATTAACATTTGTGCAAGTAAAATGATGCCTTTAGTTTGTGGACATAAACCTTCATCAACATGGTTGTAAACGCTGAAGCCAAGTGTAAGTATTCATCACATATAAAATGTAATATTAAATAGAGTACCCCCTTCCCTATACCATAGCAGTATTTAAAAGACATTGCAGAACGGTCAAGAGCCAGAGGTATTTTTTTGTTGTTGTTTTAAGGTAAGGTTAAAGGTCATCCGCTAACATTTTTAGGTCGTTGAGGGGTGAGGTGTTATAGAGACCACACTTTTCACGGAGCCAGCTGTATTTGAGGGCGGTGCCCATCTCCTCGCCCTTCCTGCGTTACCTCCCTTGTTGTTTTATGTCGCGTATAAATGTTTATCTTGAGAGACACAGGTTAAATATCGATTATATGTCCTTTTAAAATAAATAATAAAGTATGTGTGGGAGTACACGTTTTTACTGTTAAAGGGAGGTAAATTGTAGTGTATGTGTCAGAGACATCAAGCTGTAAGTACCAATTTTACCTGTTATAAAGTTAGGCTAGTGCAAAAAAGTTTAGTTACAGGTGGCAAAAGGATAAGATAATCACACACATAATGCACTCCACATAAAAAATCTGCTCATAAGAGCAATCTGTTCATTCAAGTATGTGCCATATACTTTATACATATATATACACACAAATAAAAACTTGTCAGAACATCTGATTCCTGCTGTGATCTATTTCATGTCACCAAAACCATAAGAGCTAAATGCACTCCGCATAACAAAATTTGCTCATAAGAGCAATCTGTTCGTTCATGTATGTGCCATGTACTTTATATATATATATATATATATGTACACACACACACAAACACAAATATTGTGACACTTGCCTTGTATGTATATATACATTCATGCTCCAGGAATTAGTCTGATTAGGAACTACTTCAATAGAGGATAAAATGCTGGTTTTCTGTAATAGAAATGGCAGAGCAGGGTGTGGAGTTACAGAAATCATGTAACCTCATGTCATCTTTGTCCAGTCAATACCTTAATGCTACCTCTAAATCATGTGTTCCTTGTGTTTGTAGTGTCATCTATTATTTGCTACTACACTTGTTGATACAATCCACAGAAACTATCCACTGTGAATAACAAGCAGAAGCAGTTATTGACTCATATAAAGTTTTTAATAGCAAGAAAAATTGCACTCAACTGGTTGTATTTGGATTTCAGCGACAAGTCACACATGCTTTAATCACCAAGCAACGAAAAAGAAATACCTAAGAAAAATATTTACAACTGATGTCAGAAAATATTTTATTTTATAAAAGTTTGGAAAAACCCCCAAATATTTCTGAATATGACTTTAATGTTATGTTGATTTCCAGAGGAAAGTCATACAGATGCAATATTCCTCATAATTAAGTCTTACAAAACTGATTCAAAGTAGGAAACACATGCCTTGCTTCCTGATGGTTGCATTACAACTTTGATTCTTTGACAACTTGCTCAGAGATCTCTTGAGCCAGTTTTGCTGCCTTTATAGCTGTTCCCCAGCTGAGTGATATGCCATTGGCTCCATGACCATAGTTGTGAACTACCTGTTCAAGAAATTCTATAGCGGTTACAAGAAATAAACTATCATAGGGATATTGAAGAATTCAATTTTTTTGTCTTTCATTCACAGCTTCTAAATTATCTTCCTAATTATTTTGTAAAAGGTGGAACAAGAAAACTCTGATAAAAGCTTTTAAGATTTTAAGAGACAGAACTTGCGCATTTAGAGAGCGAGGCGTAGCCCTCTGCCCATGCCATTTTTAGACCTATTACCCAGTTTCCCTATTCTTTGACTTTTTATGCTGTTTTAGAATTTTGACATTCATGTCCTATACCCCTAGCACATCAGCAAAGTTAATGTTAAATACAAATTGAAGGAAAGAAAAATATGTCACCTTCTCCAGTCATGTGATTCTAAAAAATAACGAAAAAATTAAAAAAGACCATGGTTAAAGATAAAGTTTTGATGTAATAGCATGTCTTGTTGGAATCACATTTCAGTAAAAATAGTGAACAGAAGCAATACACACTCCAAGTTTTTTTCCATTGACCATCAAGAGTTCTTTCTCAAGCCGAAGAGGGTCTCTGTGTGGTCGCAGCCCTGCCCAGCTTCTGATCACCTTTGCTCCCTGAAACAAATGGTGTTGATTTAACTGTTCCCTGATGTCTAAGAACAGTCTAGTCATCTTTTCATTCCTGCCTGTTCACTGCATTTTTATGATATTATTATATTATCGTTATAATGATAATGAGTACACTTTTTGGTATGTTTTCTTGCCTTCTTTCATATACATATATTTCATATTCTACAAGAAAATGTTCCAAGCCTTTTATGTCCATAAAACAGTTCTTTAAATTTCAATTGCTTTCAATCCTAGCTAAAATTTTTCTTTCTCAACGAGCACCTTTTTCAAAGTTTTCTTAATTAATTTTCTGTGGAGATAAATTTTTGAAAAAATGCTGCTGTGGCAACCAAATGGAATGCATGCAGTTTATAGGCAAGTCAAAGGGTGAGGGTGAGGATTATGAAGCAACTGGGAGAATGAGATCATACTGCACACCAACCTTTACTTGTGGCAAAACTTCTGCTGCCCTTTGGAGTATATCATCATGGACCTGTGGCACAACATCTGTGTTGTAGTTGCCTTCTTCTCTTGTACCACCCACAATCACATATTCATCACTGATAAAAAGCAATAAGTTAACAATTAAAAAAAAAACCAATATGCATGTCATCTCAATAGAACCAATCCACAAGAGAATGCTAAAACCTTCATTGCAGAAGACAATGTCAACAAATAACTTTGGAGTGATAAATGATAGTGGAAAGAAAGATAATCCCTTATCTGTTTAAAGAAACTAATTTCGGCAAAATTTATGTTTCAGCTTAGAAATTTTTTAACGTGTAGTGGGGTGCAATATTTTCTTATGACAGAGTGGAGTTGAGCGAAAGACACTCCAAATCTATTCTCAAGGTACCTTTATGTTTTGTCATGCAGAAAAAGAGGTCAACAACACACAAATTGGGATTGGATATGTCTATGCTGTCAAAACCATAGGCAATGGGAGAACCGTGACTCTGTGTTGATTAGGCACATCTGTGGACAATCTTATGAGTTTGACGTTTTTCTGTGTACATTAGCATTTATCCTGAAAATGGTAGAGAGATAGGGGTATCCACCCATATTTGAGAAAATAATATCTTGTACACTGAGCTTTGTGTAGTCATAAGAAAAAAAGACATTGCACAGACTGAAAAACAGTTAATGCAGTTTTACACAGTGGTGTAAGAACAAGGGAGGCACCCATCCCCTCAAAAAGATATCGAGGGAACAAGATTGTGAATGTCGCTCATTGTCAACATGGAGTTTGTCCCCCCCCATTAATAATGTACAAACATGCTGAAATTCAATATTTTTAAAACTTTTACAATATATGCACCATGCAGAGCACACACAAGAAATACAAATATGCATGTCGTCTGTGTAGCATCAATAAAGATAACTTTTAACAAAAGAATTTTTGCAACAGAAACTGTGTTAAATTGTTTTATATAATGTATAAAATGTATAAAAAAAATAAAGACTCACTGAGGAATAAAGTATGTCTTGTGTCCTCCATATGCAAATGTTTTGATCCACGGGGCCTTCACCTAAATACCAAAAACAAAACAAAACAAAAAAATCACAAAATGTAGATGATGTTACAGAACTATTCATGTATGAAGTTTCACAAACCATTGTAATTTCATTGGTTGCAATATAAATATTTAAAATCAGAAAAGAAATCAATCAAAACAAAAGCTCACTATTGCCAGCTGCCCTTTGACAGGATACATTGCCTGATCATTTAGAAGCTGCCGTGAACCAAGTCCTGTACAGTTGATAACTATGTCATACTGCCCAGCAAGCTGTTATCATCATAAAAAGAAGGCAAAAGAACATTTTTTTTATTGAAAACTAAATTTTAACTGATAAAGTTTTAATATATCTATTGTAATGTTACAAACTCCCTTCATCAATGGGTAGTATGTATTTCTTCCATCTTTAGTTATTTCCATGGGTCATTAGATCAGTTCGCATGGTCCAGATAGGTTGCTAAACGAAGCCTGGTGAAGACTGTAAAAACCAGCCTGAATGGTTTGCGTTTTTTGAAGATATCGATAGATCAAGGTGATATAAATCTAACCTATAAATAAATTTTTATGACGCGCTAAAGTAGCAGCTTTTCAGAACCACAAGAAATGCAGACTTTCAGCATCCCAATAACCCGAACAGTCGCTCATTCTCTCTCTCTGTTTGATGTTGACGGCTGTGAATGGTCCACTAGTGTGACGTAGAACACTGTTAGCGGCGCTTGTTGATTGTAGGTGCGAATCGTAGCGGATAATTAATTAACGGATGGGTTTTGGAGGCTAAAATTTACAGGCTAGTTTTATATGGCCTATATCTACCGATATATAAAAATAACGAAAACCATTCAGGTTGGTCTTGAACTACTGCATCTTGACCTCCCAACGCATGTCACCACCTACAGTGATATTGATATGCTTTGATGCAGGCAGATTGAGCACAACAATTCTGTGCAGAGCATTTCATAAATGGATTTTACACTCTCAAAGACCAAAATTTGATGCTTTCCTTTTCATACACTAGCACATTGATTGTGTTTGCAAGTTTGTAAACAATTTTCTTTGTTTTCAGGCATAAATATGTTTTATAGTAAGCTCTTATAGTTATTCCATTATAATTAGCATTTTCTTTACATAGAGAAAATTGTCATGATACTGAAACCAAGCTGACAGTCCTGACTCATTACCAGTGATTAAAACTCATAAAAAAGGGTTTTGTACCTCCTCTATCTTTCCAACTGTGCCAAATTCAATGCGGCCACCTTTGCTTTTGAACCTGAAAATAAGACAGTTGACGAAAACTATATTTCTCTGAGTGCATGCTTCTATAATTAGGTAAAATATAAGGTAAAGGTCCAATAGCCAAAGTGGTCATGGCAGGATTGTGTCCTTTCGCCACCTTTAATTACTTCCCCTGAACAATCAGGCACTCATCCACTGAAAGTTGTAAGAGGATATCTCCAGTCGTTGGCCTTGTACTTCCTGACCTTTTGCTTCAAAGCTGAATGTACTAAACACAGCTAAGGTGCATCCTCTTCTAAAATGGAAAGGGTCGTGCTAGCAATTTGGAGAAGAACCTATTCATTCCTAATAAAATGCAAAAACAAATTAAACAAAATCCTGCTGTTTGTGACAGTGGAGAACTGACAGAAAATTTGCATAAACTCTTGCAATGGTTGACAAATTTGTGTGAATGTTTGGTCAAGGAAGAAGTGTCTATAGATAAACCCATAATATTTAAGATAAATATCACATCAAGATTGTACCATTTTCTAAACACTGCTCATCAACTTGCACCACTATTATTGGGTACTGCATTTTGAACTCGAAAGAGAATCTTTTCCCCAGAGTGGCATTACCGTGCATGTCGAGTTTTAGTTGTAAACAATACTTGAAGTTTTGGTGCACGATGCTATATAGCTATATGTAGCATTACCAATATGTAAACAATCATAAAAAAGAGCTATGTCATGTACTATGAATACTCACTGTGTCATTAGCCATGGCATAAATTTCTTTGTCTGAGTGATAACAGTTGTAAAGAAACAACCATATCTGAAATTAAGGGAAATCATATATCCTTGTAAAGAAAGTCAAATCATTAAGTAACTGTAACAGGATGATGCACAAAACATGCAAAGTGTCCCTGGAATACTTTTCACTTTGATGAAATGTCTGTATGTGTGTGAAAAACACATAATTATGAAGTAAGCGTGAAGATATGAATGAACTAAATACATAAGTGAGAAAAAAACAAAAATCAGAAACAGTTCAACTGCATATAATGTGTTTGGGAATAAATGAAGGACAAGAGAATCAATAAATCACTATGCACACTCACCTTTCGCCCGACTCTCACCACACTTCAAATAGGTTACTTTCTCATAAAAGACTCATTTTAAAAGCTGATGTCAATTTTAAAAAATACAAACTCGGTTAAATGAGATAAATGGCATGTATAGTATATGTTATAAATATGAAATTCTGTCTCTACTGAGTTTTCTCAGCTAAATAGAGATCATCTTTCACACACTAAAACAAGAACAAAATTTGTGTACTTGAATTTCAGGTTAAGCCTTCTACGCTCCTCATCTGTCATCACTCTGAAGTTCATCAGTATATCTTTATATAAGGGATCCTGAAAAATGAAGAAAAACCAAAAATATTTTTTCTTTACTTGCTGAATACCTTTCTGTTTGAATAAAACCTCTCCAGTTCATCATAATTGTGATCTTTAAACATAAACTTGCATTAGTATACAGTGGCGTAGGAAGATGCTCAACTTTGGAGGGGGGGAGGGCAACTCGATCCATGCTGGCAGTGAACGACGTTCACATTCTTGCCTTACCAGCATCTTTTTTGAGGGGGCGGCTGCCCCCCTTGCCCCCTGGTTCCTACGCCTCTGGACTATACACCAAATAGCACTCTTCACACAAATTACACTGCTTTACATAAACACAAATACTATATAGATCGAGAACGCCAGGTCAAGACATTTAATGAACTGGTACGTGCTTGCATAAGATACTTGCAAATAATATATATGTCATGGTTCACAACACTTTTAACATACTGACAGCACGTACATATTATAAGTAAGATGTATAGTACTTATACTGGGCTCCAAATTAACATTAAGTATTCTTTGTATAATTTATAGTTTTTTCTGGCTGTTTTCAAATGCCTGGGCAAATTATGTCAACATATATATACGCGTGAAAATTAATGGTGTCTTTCAAAAATACAAATCTGCGCCATTTCATGTGGGGCGCCTGTTATTTCTTCTCGCTTATGATCATTATCGCGTTAATCGCCGTACTTTTCGCGGCAAATTCGATCGCGATGGCAGACATGCAATAATGCGCTATGCGAAGTTTTGTTTTCCCCTTTTTTCTTGGGGCCTTTGGGCTTTGCATGGTACGTTTTAGCATGCACGGACGTCGGGACGTGTATAGGTAATATATAAGTTCATGGCTTTTAGAGCATTATAAAAACCAAATGCATTAAAACTGGAGTGCAGTCGATTAAAATGTTAATCTTGTTTTTTTTTAAATATTTTATATACATATATATATAGTATAAAATGAAGAGGATTTTGCACGTTAATTATCACCAAGAAAAATAGGCTAGATTTGAAAATCTCATTAAGAACATATCAGAAGTTTAATGAGATTCCATTTCTAGGGTCTGAAAGTTTTTTTTTTTTTTGAAAGATATCCATATGATCGTTTTCTTAGTTCACTTGAAGAATTAGATATACCGATCACTGCGTTTCACATTCACGTACGTTCATCGCGGTTGACTGTATAGTCTAATACCGCATTCTTGAATTAGTATGACTGTGTAAAATCAAAATAATAGCCCTCGAGCTTAATCGGGCACATAGTCTTGAATGTAATCATGTAGATACAACTACATTTTGTGTGGAACAATAACTTTAAATACGCCTCGACATTTTTCTCTGGTCACGTGATTTTTGAGCGTCGTCTGCTAGTCGTTCTTCTCTTTCCATCTTTATAGTCATCATAGTAGTAGTTGTAGTAGCATGATACACGTTTAAGCTTTGGCAATTATAGTGTTTTTAGTAAATCTGCTAGTTATTTTGGTTATTTCTAACAAATCAGGTCACAACTGTTGAAACTTACGTTTTATGTGCCTTGGAGGATGAATGGGGTGGGGGAACAATTAGGATCGAGGTGTGCATTTTTTTTTCTTTTCCTTACGTTGCTTTCCCTTTAAGCTTTTTTACATGGTAAGGGCTAGAATTGTTTTATTTAATAAGTCTAAAAGTGTGCACGTTTTTATGAAACCATTAGCTTAGGAAATCAAGTTCAATTTATACAACTCAAAAATGACGTTTAAAAATTGTTTTTGGATTGAGTTGAAACACATTAACTTAAATTTTACATCTTCGTCATCATTTTGATCTAAAACATGCGTGTGTGTGTGCTGTTTTCAACAGAGTTATAAATTATTCAATGAATTTATAAGTGTTCTGTCAGGCACAATTAATGAGTTTTGACAGCGCTCCTGGTGGCAAATTTTCACATCAAGTGTAACTCGGATTACTGCGAAGGAAATTTAGCAAAGTCGGTGTAGCATGGCAAGCACATTAATTGCAAAATAAAAATCATTGAAGTATGAAAGTTCCTATGTTCTGGAATAATGGCATTTTTTACAGTTCAAAATGTGCACAAAATATTAAATCCTCTTAAAAATAAATTACTTCTTTTCCTATTTTGATAAACTTGCATGGATCAAAGTTCTTAAGTTTTCACAAACTTCCTAACGACAAATAAACTTCCGCCAGTGTATAAGAGGAATCAAATGCTTTTGTAACAACTGTTGTGATTAACAAAATAATGAATTTAAAGTCTATATTCTGAACTTTTATGCAGAACAAGATTTTATGGAAGAAGTGGAGTGATGAGTACCTCAATGTCATTAAGGTCATCAGAAAACAAAAATCCTGATACTAGCCCATTTCCTGTTTCTGCAGCTAATGGAGACATTGCCAGTCCAAAAAAATAGTCCCAGCTGTCTTTGATCCATGTCCTGTACAAAGTGAAACCGCCATTTACAACTGTTTAGATACAAATTTAATGTACATTAATTTAGTTAACAATAAGATGTTTAACCAAATTTATCTCTTCCAATATGCATTCCCTCCAGCAAAGGTGATGTATTATATAAACTCTTTGGCTCCAGAAATGGTAGCATGCTATCTGGACTTTTCTCTCAGTGCGTGTGTATGCATGGGTGAAAGAGAAAGAGAGTGTGAATGTATATACATTTAGTGATTTCAAATATGTGTTGCAAAAATGCAGTTTAATATTATGCGGTCAGTATATTTTGATATTATGTAAAATAATTATAATGTTAAGACTTTCTGTTAACAAATACATTGCACACTCACAGTGGTTTATGTAGATTTTAGCAAAGTAATAGCAATGCAAATAAAAAGGCAGAAAGGATGCCACTTTTTATGCATATAGTCTATTATGAAAAGAGAATCAATCTAGAAAGAACTCAAAAAATAATTCACAATTTAAATGAAACATGATATCAGCATATCAATACATTAAATATTAATATGTTCTACAAGCTAAATAGTGTCAAAGATGATTTGTCTGCAAGACCACTGATCTTTGTTGAACATCTTTATTGTTAGAAGCCCACTGTAAAGATTCATAAGCATTTAATAAACTTGACAGCTATAGCATTCTGTGCTGCTAGAATGTGACTAACTCTAGCATAATGATGGATACAAGCATAACAAATATGCTAATGAGATAAATTACACAACTGTAATTTTTATTTAAATCTCTAATGCAGCTTCATTAATACTGTTATTTAACAGATTACTGTATCTACCTGTAAAAGTACTTCAACACAATTAAACTTCATGGACTTACATTATAGCATAAATCAATTTTACTCATACACTATACCTGAAACTCACTTTATAACTTCGGGCTTCACACCCTTGATCAAAGCAGCTGAAGGTCTGAAGATTCCCCCAGCCCCAGCACTTGTTGTGTTGTTACCAAACTTGTCTGCAATTATGGTGATACTTGCATAAGGCATCACCTTTTGCACATTGACAGCAGTTGCTAGCCCTACCATACCAGCACCAATAACCGCAATTCGCACCATGATGACTGAGGGGATAAGTTCTTTTGTAAATAGATCTTTATATCTGCACACAAAGGTGGTGATCGAATTATAAACAGTATTATCCACATAGATAATTAATTTAACCTCATTTTTGTATCACGATGTGAGTGCATGCTCCTATACATGTGTGATTCTGCGCTATAAAAATTGCTTTATTTCATTAAAATGTGTTAAAGTGTATTATTTACATCTGACAAATCAAATTTAATTTGACTATACTTTATGCTATAAAAAGCTAATTGATTTTAAACCCAAACATTTTAATTAGCACATTAGAAAAGGGATTCTTTTATAATTAAGAACCAGATTGTTTACCTGCAACCATCCGTTAATTTAAAATTTCAAGATTTGTCCCACATAGATAAAACAATATATATGTAGTACTAATTAATGCAGCGTCGACGACGACAACTGGATAAAGATTCAAGAGCTGAAAGTTTAGCTAGGTTACCTAATATCAGTATGTCGCAGACTTTTATGGCACAATTCAAAGTCTTCTACACGTCGTTTGAAATGTTTATGGGTGTCAACAAAACGCTTGTCATCCGTTACGGTGTAGGGATTCGGCAAGAGAAAATAAAAATGCAATCACGAACTTGCATTACTATACACTACACGTCAGTGCTACAACGGAACTGATCCCACGTGATAAATAGTTGCTAAATATAGGGGTCAGATGATCTCCTTAATAGTCGATTGTTTCTGTGCAATGGAGCGAGTGAACCTCACGTTCTATTGTCTTTTGCCGGCATGTAAATGATGGGGTCTTTGCTTTCTATCTCTCAAGTGATAGGTATACTCGTAATGTACAAAACTTGAATTAATATTCCCGATCTATCCCAGAAAACAACCACATTTTATGAGAAGTCACATAATTTAAAACCATGTCCACACGAGAAGTTTTGAAAAAAAAATTAAGATAAACATACATGTGCACGCGCGAAATATAATCGTAACTTAGTTTCACTGATTGAGCTGGCCGTGTGCGCTAGCAGACTTGACAAGAGGGAGGGGCAGGGAGCAGAGCCGGCGCTAGGGGGGGAGGGGGGGTGCGGTGCCTTGGGCAAATAGAATTGCGGGGCCTTTGGAAGCCAATCAGGGAAATCGCCGTTTCTCAATGACAAATCTAAATTCTTGCAATGTTTGCTCAATTCATTCATTGTGATTGTGTGTAGTTGTGAAATATTGTAAAAGAAGCCAAATATTCCGGCATAATGCTCTCTATAGTTGCTCAAAACGTTTCTTTAGACCTCCCAATTAATGCTTGATCGACGATCCACAATAAATACCCAACCCTAAAAGATTCTTCAGGTGTCTCCTGTGGTTCATCCATGACTTCATATTCAAATTGTCTCTTCCTTCGCCTAAGGCGGCGATCTTTAAAAACACGTTCGATGTTCATTGTTGATGCTGTTACTTTTGCGGTGATTATTGCTGACGCAAATCCATGTCTCTATACTTGATGAAGAACTGTACAAGAGACTGAACATGTTTAATGGCTACATCGAGTTGCATATTTGATGACTCCAAGGTTTTGCTAACGATGTTGACGACAAACAGCATGTCGTACCACATAACGACGGCAACGAGAAATTCAAAATTCCACCGCTTTCGCGCTCACAATGCGACATTCCCATCTTGTTTGTGACAACGCTTTTGGTGTAAGAAACGGGACATTATCTTTTAATATCTTCCACCTGCCGTGGCAACTTGCAAAGACACAGTATATTCTCTGCAACACACCGAAGAACGTCGAAGCTTGAGGATTGCATTTCGCTATGTCCCCCCAAAAAAGGTTAAGGTTGAGGCACCCACAGGGCATGTAAAGAGCACGGCGACTTATTTACAGTATTCGAGCTTGAACACCTTTATGCTTGCCTTTCATGTTTGCTCCTTTATCATAGCCTTGACCTCGGCAGTCTTCGATTTGTAACCCATGTTCTCGAAGTGCTTCAAGCAAAGTGTCTGTTAACCCTTCTCAGTGGAATCTTCGGCATGTAAAAAATTGATGAAGTGTTCTGACACTTCTACATCCTTGTCACTCACATCGACAAATTGCAGCACTAAACTCATTTGTTCTTTAACACTCGTGTCGGGAGTATAGTCAAGAATAACAGAAAAATATTTTGCTTTTTGTACCTTCTCTAATATCTTCTTCTGAGCTTCTGATGACATTAGTTAAATCAGCTCGTCTTGAATCTGATGGTCCAAGTAGTAGTGGTCAAATATTTGTTCGTTTTTGATTCTACGAATGTGTTCTTTCATTGTGGGATCATACTTTGCTAGCATTTCCATTAGGCCCAGAAAAGGACCGTGTTGGGGGTCTCCAAGCCTCTTTCTTGTGCCCCGCAACGCCATATTGTAGGATGCAAGATATTTTACTCCTGTTAAAATTCGACGAAGAACGGAGCACCAGTGCAGTTTCTCCTTCTCAATGGTGTGCTGAAGATTCTGATCCACAGTGGTTTTGGTGGCTAACCGTTGCTGAAATTCCAGCCATATTTAAAAACTTTGGATGTAGTCTTTGGAAATTTCATGATTTTTTTAGAGTCGTGGAAAGATGCTGCCAGTCACGGTTACCGACCTGTGTTACTTTATTGTTTTGGTTATTGTCACGGGCATATAATTTGCAACAAAAACAAAAGGCCGCATCTTTGGCTTTGGAGTACACCAACCATTTTCTGTCTACACATTGCCCATTAGCCAGTTTCCTTGAATATAAAGCAGGAGAAAAATACCTATTTTTCTCATCAAGCGGAAATCGCCATTCGTTAGCGATTCTTACAGGGTCTTTCTCCACCAACAGAGTAGCAACTTCTCACTCATGTTCACATAGTTCCAGCTGCCGGGGTAAAATATATATATTTCTGTGACACCAGCAGTTGGGGCGGTAGTTCTTGCTCTGCATGGCCTGCCTCGTGGTCATCGGTATCCTGTTCAGAGTCTGAACTACTCTGAAACACTTCACTAGTAGCTGAACATTTGTTCTTGCTTTTGTTGATGTCATGTTCGATGTCATAACAATCTTTGTCAGAAAAAGTTTTCTACATGTTGCTCAATATTCTGATTATCCGAATCACTGGACGTAATAAACAAAAGTGGAGCATCAGGTCGCTCATTAAGATTCTTCTCCTGTTTAATTTGTGTCGGCACGTTTGTGGTTTCCTCCCGGAGATGATTTGATGAAGATGAGGAATGCCTAATCACTAAGAATTTTTAGAAAGACCCTCTTTGACTTCTTTCAACTTCGTCTCGCTCTTTCCTCTTTTTGCTTTCTTTGCGCCAGAATCATATTTTCCTCTTTGACTTCTTTCAACTTCGTCTCGCTCTTTCATCTTTTTGCTTTCTTTGCGCCAGAATCATATTTTCTGTCCTTGTTTCTGTCTCTACCTATATACGATTAAGTAATATTAATCCCAACGTGAAAAACAACAAAAACGCCACACGATTCAGGCAAGGTGAACAAGGATCTGTTTTCCTGGCCAGTGCAGCACAGTATGACGAATTAATCCTGTTAATAAATGGATACCAGTCACCTGACTTTTCTAAGAAACCATTGCTCGCCCTACCCTAGCGCCGGCTCTGCAGGGAGGGCTGGTGTACCCTGGCCTGCGGCTGTGGAGGGGGCCCGGCATTGGTCAATCTTTTGCTGTTGTTGTTTGTTTTCTTTTAAACAAAAGCGAAAAGAAAAGACATCACGAGGAAAAAAAAAATAAATCTAGACTTTAAAGAACGCTATAAAGTGTATAGGCTTCACAACTACTAGAGTTACTGTGGTACTTCCAATAATTGTACCCAAAGCTGTGAAATCACACACGCATTAGGCCAGGGCGAAGGATATAAACCTTTTGTATAAAGTCTTTACTTTTCGTTTCTTTAATCTGTCGATTTTTTTCACATCCACTGGTGACATTTTCCTACAGAAGGGGTGCGAGTAGCTTGATCCTTTTACGTAATTTTCCCTCATTTACTGACCACTCACGTGTACACAGCTCTAAAGTGTTCATTTCAAGCGGTACGTGTTGTATATAGTTTTGCACATGTGTAATGTTCCTAACGTTTTCTGTCGATATTACGTTACTAAACGAAACGTTGGTATTGCCAGTCGAATTATAACTTGTCAGCATACTGATCTCTACTGGAAAAATGATAAACGATTACAATTAATGATTAATGCAAGAGGTATGGAAAGGTCATCTGCCCCGGGGCCCATGATGGCTTTCGGCGGCCCTGGTTGTAAGTCAGTTCTTACCGTGACTATATAAATAATTCCGGACCACTTTGTGTCAGCTATGTAACCAAGAGCCTAGAATGTTTAATGCTAATTACCAGATCCGTACCTGAGGTGTTTCGGCACCTGGAGCCACCAAAGTAAAATGCTCTCCCTGTCAACGTTAGTTAAAATCACAGACGTACGAAGACCTGATCTTAATACGTGCTTATAATACTTACCCATTATATAGAGGACAAATCAAACGGGACTTTTGAAAAAAAAGAAGCTTAAGCCAGTAGCTGTCTTTTAGCTGGTTATAAAAATTAATCTGGAACACGAGAACAATATAGATAACAGAATAGAAATATCCTTTAATAACGTCATCTCTACACCGAAGCAGCTTAAAATAAAAATTTGGCCGTCCACCCCTGTGTTCCCAGCCTTTCAGTTCGCCACTGCTGATAACCGTCTCCTATCTACACAAGTACATACAAGTGTCTATATATTTCAGGTGAACGGAGTCACTGGGCCTTGAAAGCACGAGAAATGAGATTATTATATACGTAACACTACCTTGAGTCTTTGCTTTAAAATACATACATTGTTCTGTTATAATAATAATAATAATAATAAAGCAGATTTATATAGCGCAATTTTCAACTCCAGAGTCGACTCAATGCGCTGTACAGTGTATGGGGTAAGTTTTAAAATCACTGAAAAATAGCAGAATTCTTGTAGTAAGATCATCAGATTAGTTTTACAATCACTGAGAAATATCCAGATTCTGTTCAAGAATTTCCGGACTGAACTACTGGAGGCAATCAGCAGTATGCTAGGAAAGTCATAGACTGTGGAGTTGTGGAAGCCAGTGAGACACACCTGTCCGCTAGCTGCTATAAAGCATGGCTAGTCTTCACACCCCTGTGTATGACCAGCAGGTCACGGCAAGAACCATAGCCCATGACAAGCATGACTGTCCACAGTTCATGGCGATGGACGAAGCTACAGTATTGTGGGAGAAGTCTCATATTGTAACTGCTTGGTTTATACTTCTGTCTATACATAAGAGAACTCGTGATCTAAGTTTTCTAGATCAATCCGCTTAACAGCCACCTACAGTCTCTGTTGTCGAGTGCGGAGCTACATGCAGTGTGGTTGTATCTGTGAGACCTTTGGCTATTCCTGTATATTGCTGATAGACATAGGCCACACTGTCAAACTGCACGATGACCACTTCTGATGACGATGACTCATTGATGTTGATAGTGACCTTCACCTTGTTTTCTGCCAGTGGTGGGGAGTTGATGTCGTCAGGTTACTTGCTGGTGGAGAATCAGACAACTGAGATTCGGAATAAGCACAATGCGTGGTTACTGATTTGTCTGACATACCCTTTGTCTGTCTTTAGCCTCTTGTCACTCTTGAATCTATGAACTTTACCAGCTACTTGTTTTAGCAAGTCGTCTGCTCCGGGACCCGTGCTGGCTCTCAACGGCCGTGAGTTCAGAGAAAAGCCTTCGTGTCGTTGTGTGATCTAAAGATCTTCAGAAAAAAGCGTTATGGCGTCAGGCAGAAAGCGACGCAGCGAAGAAAGTACCGACTTACACAATGGGCAGTAAAAACACAACAAACTAAGAAAAATACAAAAATTGCGGAGAGCCGCCTCCCTCAAGCCTGTTAGGCGAGGGGACGCCACTCCAACTGTTATGGCGTACAAAGCGGTGTTAGTTACCGATATAAAGGGTTACTTGGCATATATAGTTACTTGGTTACTTGTAATAGCAGTAGTACACAGCTTGCTGTGGTGTCACCTCTATGACTGCACAGCAGGCAAACCTCTACCACTATTGCTAATCGCTGACCTTTACCCCAGAATATGCGTCTACCGCTGCCATTAGAATGACAAGGCACAGTGCAGATACCATTCCAGCATCACCGACATAAGATATTACCCTAGGCTTGTTCGTAGTTTATAACCGTTGTAATAAGATATATGCGTATTATTCAATTGTAGAGCGTCAGGACCATACCTTAACGTGTCCTTTTTGTTGAGTGTTAGTTACCTAGTGGCTATGCCCGTTCCACGACAACGTCATAACGCCGACAGAGAAGTACGCAGGTGGAACAGCCACGATTCACGTCGTCGGCACTCGTGCTAGAGCCGAGTATATTTCTATGTCACTCACGTAACCACCAAATCGGACAGCTGTCCTGTAGCTGAGGAGGTTGTTGCACAGTCCGGAAAGTAGGACGAGGGTTCCCCTTCCCCCATCTGGGATCAGCACATCGAAAGATAAGATGCAAAGTGTGCGTGTCATATGATTACTAGTCATAAGGGCTGTAGTGATGGTGCTACACTCTTGCTTTCATACAAGCCGTGCGGACACGCGTCTAAACGGACCTGCGCAGGGTAGATCGGATAGCTGAACAACGACCCATCCTTTTGTCCAGCAGAAGAAAGGGACGGCCGGTGTTAGTTCCCTCAGGGGGAGAGTCTGGCTAGAGACCAGTAGGTAAGCTGAGCTGGTCAGGATCATAAACCTACCGCAGGTAACCAGGCTGAATGGAGGATGGGATTGAGTGATGCGAGTTGATCGGGGGACAGAAGCGCCTGCTCTGTTTCTGATTGAACTGAACTGGTTCACCGCACATTCATCAGTGCAGGTTAGACGGGTGGCAAGTTAACGACTTGACCACTCTTTAGAAAGGGTAGGCTCCCAGGTAAGATAACCATGGGCGTGGGGAAGCAGAGTTCTTGCTTGGAAAGTCACTGACCACCTGTCCATCATGTACTGGCTAGGTTAGTGATTGGTCATAGGCACGTAAACGGTACGGCAGAGAGTGTGTGGATTTTGTAATTAGCCAATCGCCAAAGATGACGAACGCCGGAGACGAGGGTTTAACATTGTGTCAGCCCAGGAATCGGCGTCTTCGCACTGGAATCTCGAGGGAGAAGGTTGTAGCAGAGATCTGTTCAAGGCTGTTCAGATTCTCCGCTAAGAGTTAGTCTGGAATCGTGACTACTTCAGAACAACCGACTTCAGAGGTGTGTTAAGACCCACTCTTGGTACAGAGTGTGCAACGTTTGCATCACCAGTGGCTGTCAGTCGTAGACAGCAGAGGTAAGCTGGTAGAAAAGCGTTGGTCCTCATTAATTTTAGGCGCGGTTAAGCTCTGATTGCAGTCCAGCCTTGAGGAAGAGTCACGTGGTGGCACGCCGCAGTGCCAGAGTCTCTGTGTTCGTGGAAAGGCAGCAACGACTGGCGGAGTGACATCTACGGATTATCAGACGTCAAGACATCGTAGGGCCCTCCACATCGCGAGAGACATTCTTGTGTAGAGAGATAAGTGACGAATGCAGTGTGTTGTGTGTGGTAGTTAAGCTAATTAGTCAGTGACTCACGATACCTGGATTAGCCGTAGGGGATTGTGGCGGGACGCCTAGAAAACGAGTTGAAATTGTAACCAGTGGCAATCATATAGTGTGATGAATGTGTTGAAATCTTGTTGATTAATAATTGTTTTTATACACTTGAGTTTGTTGTTGGGGACGTACGCTGGGGGCTCGGAGTCAGATTGGATCATTCATCATAATTAGCAATTTAGTGTAAGTGTTGCGTACACAGTACATGTCGACGTGAGTTGGTGGAGGTGTTGAGAGTGTAATTAGTCCGAGCGACGGAAATTACACCCCTCTGACCATCCTCGCGTGTCCTTCTCCCAAAGGTTCATGACAGTGCGTAAGATGACAGTCACGACGATGATCGACCGCGGGAATATTTCGTCAGCACACACCACTCTATGCACCTACCAGCCCTCTCGGGTAGTCAGTCTGTCATCATGGAGACATCCAGATTGGCAGTCACTCGCACAGAAGCGCACACACATAGACACACGTTCTCTCTTCTCTCTCTCACACACACAGAGAAAAAGAGAAGCAAAATTATCAGAAAGCTTATACCCCTCTCTCTATATATGCATACACACAGAGAGAACAATTCTCATGGGTCTTTTCAAAGTAGACAGTTACGTGCAACACAGTAATAAACAAATAGTGTGCATAGATACACACACTTTTTACTTATATACATAAACATAAACACATTGCTGTCACGAAAGAACATGGAAAGTGGAACGGGAAGACAGTCTGTTAATCGAGGGGCGTATAGTATGGGGCGCCAACAGGGGAATTTTCTCAAATTTGCTGTTTCTAGCTACATTGCAATGTATAATTATAGAATGCAATGTATAGCTATACATTGCATTTTATACTTATAGATTGCATTTTATTTTTATACAATTCATTATATACTTATAGATTGCATTCTATAGCTATACATTGCATTCTATAAGTATAAAATGCAATGTGTAGCTATACATTGAAATGTATAATTATACCTTGCAATGTATAGCTAGAGAGAGAAAACTCGCTAAAAACCGAAGTGTTTCATTTATATTATACTCAAAAGTTGCTATCCAATTCATTTTATATATACCTTTCAATTCTTTAGCTATAGAATGCATTCTAGCTATACATTTGAAATCTATATTTATAGATTGCATTCTATAATTTCTGACTTGAAATGTATACGGAACGAGGCTGGCTCATTTGCATATGGGAAAAGAAGGTCAAAGACCAACCAATCAGTGCGCTCATAGCAATGGCCGAGAGTCGTCTGAAACTTGGGATCGTAGAGACCAAAAAGTTTTGGTCGCAGAATGTGTTGTTTTGTTTTGTTCAAATGTGTAATGAATCCAGTGACCGTCTGTTAACCTCCCTTTGTCCTTCTTTAATCCTATTACTTGTAAGTCTTGAAATGTGTGTACTTTTACCGGACAAAGGGAACGGCAGGGCGCAATACGAGACACTGGTCATCCCACTACCTGCAATAGACCGCCGTCAAGCTGAGAGTGAGTGCTGAATGCGATGCGCATGAAATCTCCTTCCCTCTCGTATTCTGTTTGGAAGAAAATGCGGGTGGCTAGACGTTAAAAAAACAAAGGGGGTAGGGGTACTATTCTACTCGACCCTTAAACTTATAGTTTTCCTCTTGAACTGCATAGTTTTGTAGTTGCACAAGAACGAAGAAGGCCACTGCTACGAGCGCCGATTGGTTGGTCTTTGACCTTCTTTTCCCATATGCAAATGAGCCAGCCTCGTTCCGTATACATTTCAAGTCAGAAATTATAGAATGCAATCTATAAATATAGATTTCGTATGTATAGATAAAATGCATTCTATAGCTACAAAATTGAAATATATATATATAATGAATTGGATAGCAACTTCTGAGTATAATATAAATGAAACACTTCGGTTTTTAGCGAGTTTTCTCTCTCTAGCTATACATTGCAATGTATAATTATTATATTATTATATGTATTATATGTATAATTATACATTGCAATGTATAGCTATACATTGCATTAATTATAATTATACATTGCAATGTATAGCTAGAAATAACAAATTTGAGAAAATTCCCCTCTTGGCGCCCCATAGTATAGCGCTAGCTCGATCTGGTTCCCGTAACCCAACTCTTTAGTATATGCGGACGCCGGTCAGCCCAGGTGAGGGAGGGTGTAGCGCCACTCTGATTTCGGCAATACCACTCATTTGCAATTTTAATCGGACGAGGGTTGTGAATTCAGGTAAGGGACGAATTCCAGAGGCTGGGCAGGAAGGGGACTGTCAGCGTGGTTGTGAGTGTGACTGACCAATCGTGTGCCGCGTTATAGTCGAAACCGGCAATTTAACTTTGTGTTGGACCCAGAATCGGGGCTTCGCCACCAAACTCTTGAAGTGTTCGCATCAACGCGAGAGAGAGACTTAATTCGAGTAAAGTCAGCTAGCACCTGTCTACGACCATCAGGCAAGAGACGTGGTAAAGGGACTTGTGAAGAAGTGTGCAGCCCACTCTTAAAACACAACGGCCAGCCGCCACCATCTTTTCTGCGTCGTGGTGCTAGGGAGAGCCGCCCGAGACAGGGAAGACAAAGGCCAGTCAATCGCCATCCCTTCTGCGTTGCGTCGGGAGGGCCCTCCGTGTAGCAAAGACGACTGTTTAGACCAACGGACCATTCTATTCCACGCGGCAACGACAAGGCTAAGTGGCGTATGAATGTGTAATGTATAAAGCGGGCGAGTGTATACGGGAGCGAGTGAAGAATATGATGTGTCTGTAGTTAAAGATAGGGTTTCTATGACTCACGCGTTGTCTGGATCAGCAATAGTAAGATAGAATTAACGGGACGCCTTAGACAATTAGCCAGGGTAAAGAATTTACATTCTATTTACATTCTTACATTGTGTGTTGTTAAATATTGGTGTAACTCTCGACATTCTCTATCATCAATAATTAACATGTTTCACTAAAATTGCATTGTGTTTGTTTATTGGGGTGTGCGCTGGGGGCTTGAGTCAGTGCGAAGTTCTTAATTAGCAATTTAGTGGAAGTGCATCGCGCACAAGTTATGTCGGCGTGGATGACGGAGTCGTCGAGAGTGTAGTTAAGGTTTTAACTACGAGTCTCCGTCTATCACACGTACCCAATACCCCTTAGTTTACGACAATTGCTAAAAATAAACGAATCATTCTGACGCGGTTTCGACACCACAAAAACATTTTCAGTACATTTATTTTATTATTGTGCATCAGCATTTTACAAATTATTCCGAAGTAATTTGAACCTTAGCACCCAAAGCCCCATGTAGCCATCGTACATTTCTTTGAAACACCTAGCTGTCTTTTATGGGTTTCGCGCTACGGCGAGCACTGGGTGTCCTGGAATCAGATTTCGATTTGGGCCATTTATTTGACACCCGTTTCCAGACACGGGCTGTTTTACCCTTGATACAGCTTTTATAGTTTCTGGCTCCGGCGTTACAATACCAGTTCACTTCTCTCTCATCTTGTCTCTGCTACAAAAAGGTCACATACACAAAAACGAAACATCATCGTATTTGATATACATCTGTTTTCGATTATATGCTGAAAATTTTTCAAACACACTCATCTGGAATAGCCAACCCAAAAAGAGCTGGTTATGGAAAGGATAATAATAATAATGCAGACTTGCTGAAAGCAAGACATCCGCGTTGTATTATGTTTCCAAAATGGCGAACAAGCTGAGCTTAAAGATTCTAGACGTCTCAGAGTTTGGCGGACTGCGCGACCTGTTCAGCAATCTCCTTCGCCATTTTTGCTGCTCGGATGGCTGTCCCCCAGCTCAGTGCCACTCCGTTGGCGCCATGCCCGTAGTTGTGCACCACCTGTTCACAAAAAGGTTCATTGTCCTACAGCAGTTCGCGTCACTGTTTTCTCAGTTGGGTAGCAATACAGCGACGCAGTGGCGGCAGAAGTTGCCCTTCAACTAAGGGAATGCAATACTCACGCTGTTTCTACTGTTGTTGCAAACTGTTATAAGAAGCATTCGCCTCAGTTAACCCTTAAAACGTAATCACCTCGCTAAGAAGCATTCCTAAGAGTTATAAGAAATATTTACCCCGAGTTTCTTGCCGTTGATAACCAGTAGCTCCTTTTCCAGCCGTACTGGGTCTCTGTGTGGTCTCACCCCAGACCAGCTGCCAATCACCTCTGCACCCTTATATATATATATATGAGCTTATATTTGCGTTTGTGCATTATGCGTTACAAAAGGTGCAAGATACACGCAGTTCTTGTAAATCGTCAGTCTAATCGTCAGTTTAAACATGTCGACCAAAACAAACAAATTTAACTAAGATGTAATTACAGTAGAGCATGAATGGGTTACGTGGACAACAATGTGACCTGCTGAGTAACACAAATTAACTATTCACATTATCATCTGAAACTCATTAATGAAACAATAATAAATAATAAAAGAGTACTTATATAGCGTATTTACTTACAGGATACGCCTCACAAACGAAATTATAAAAGATATTAAAGGATAGAATTGAGAGAATTAGGATATGATCGTGAGAGACCCTGGTCTGGGTGGCTCTGCCTGAAGCCGACTGCCCCCCCCCCATACTGAAAATCGCAAGGCGATACTGTTTCAGTATTTGAGTGCCATGCCACTGTATTTTAGTATTTTTATACACCAATAATTTACACTATTATATTTGTGTACACTATTAATTTTTACAACTTCTGTCTTTTCGAACTGCTTTCCCTCTTTTGATTTCAAAACTGATGATGTAGGTGTCAACCTGTTTATGTTCCAGTTTCATATGACATTACAACTGGTAATTGACTGCACGGTGGCTTCATCAAAGTTCTGTTACAGGGTCTGCGTGCGCAGGGTCTCTCCCATAGTTTAGATCATTGAGTTCAGTAAATGTGTAATTGTTATATACAGCAAACCTTTATTTGGGGCAAAACTACAGCTGCCCTTTTCAATATGTCGTCTTGAACTTCTTGTACGACGTCCTGGTTATCGACTCCTTTTTCTCGAGTTCCACCCACAATAACATAATCATCACTGCAACAGGAAGGAGCGCAATATAAGCATAACAGTTCTTTGCATATCAATGTGAAGATTTTCAAGGACCTAGGAAAGGTCACCTAGCCCGCTCTGTCAAGAGTAAGGACTGTATAATTTCTCTCATGAGACAATAAATTTATTCAGTGTATAAATTACGTACAGTAAATTGTCAAAATTTTTAAAGTGCGAACTCGTATTTTAGTTTCTGATGTTGACTGTAGTGTTAGGCATGTTGTATTAACACCCTGAAAGAAATCCCAACTAAATAAGGTTTTAGTGTGAGTGTGAGGTCGGGATTTGAACAGGTCATGGCCAAAGTATGTCGTGCTGCTCGGTTTATAGAATACTATATGGAGACAACGTTTTCTTGTAATGAAAAGTTTTAAGTACAGACTACAGCATTTATTAAATGGCATCACTCAACCTCATCTTCAAATGCCTCTCTCTTGCTTTCAACACACACACACACACACACACACACACACACACACACAGAGAAGAGAGAGAGAGAGAGCGAGGGAGAGAATATTTGACCGATAACGTTCCAAAATATAAAAAGTCACAGTTACATAAACAGAAAGAAATGTGTAACGTTTAAGTTTGTGTCATTAATCAAGCTACCACTCACTGAGGAATGAAGTATGTGTTGTGTCCCCCCAAAGCAAACATCCTGATCCATGGAGCTTTTACCTGCAGCAAAAGATGCAAAATTTCAAAAAGAGGGAGAGAGCTAAGAGTATCTTTTATTTATTACAGATTTGATCACCCCCATGGTAACTCCTAATCTGCAGCTATGTTTGAGGGTATTCTAGCTCTCTGAATAGGAGGCGGAAATAACGTTAAAGGACTGATTTGTCGACTGAAGGTCTTGAAATAACTGCCATACACTTTTAATGTTTAATAAATTTTTCATCACCACGCAATATAGGGTGATTTGGCAACGCAGATGAGATATCGCTCAGGTGTGCAGTATCATCGAAGGACTAGCCATTGCAAACAGGAGTCCAGGACTTGCAAACAAGATTGCACTCGCACTCACCAATACCAGTTGCCCTTTGACTGGATACATGGCCTGGTCCTTGCAAAGCTGCCGAGAACCGAGTCCAGTGCAATTGATGACGATGTCATATCTGCCAGCCAGCTGTTGACATGACACACAGGTGGCATATCAGACACTTTTCCCGAAATCATTTGATCTGTTTGAAAGTCGCCTAAGTGAAAGCTTTAACATATTTATGCCGTATGATTTGTATTTATAACCATTCTTTCTCAGAATGTTTCGTTGTCTGTCATTTGTCAGCTGCCAAAGGTACCATACAGTCTCTCAAAGGCACTATGAAAAAGCATTAACGTCAAAATAATCACCAGCACCTCTAGAAAAGGACAGACAGACAGAATATGCAACAACAATTACCTCGTCAAGCTTGTTAACTTTCCACAAGTCAATTTGACCACCATTTTTTTTGAACCTACAAATCCAACATACAAGTAGTTATTGGTACATCATCATCGTCGTCGTCGTCGTCGTCGTCAATACATCGTCATCCACATCAGTGCCTTATTTAAGGAACACTAGATTAAAAGCAAACTCACATGACTGCTTAGAAAAAAGTTTTTTTTTAAATGAGTAAAACGTCGTTAAATTATGTAGTTCTAAATTACCGGCATCCCAACTAATAACAATATACAATAAACTGAGTCAAAAATTTACGATCCTGTAAACGCGGGCTTTTCTTCATACTTTTCAGAAATTGTTTCGTTACTTCTCACTCTCACCCGCTTTAAAACAAAATCTGCTGACCGAAGGGCTGACTTGAACCAAATAACAAACACAGTCAGCTCTACCGTTATGTTCTATAAGCTCTTGCAACATAAACAGCATACCAGCAATAGAAGATATGTTTGTTTTAATTCAGATCGCGTTTTTTATCTGATCCGTTAAAAAAAGAACACACTTTATATTTTAGGCATACTAAATACATTTGTAGCATTTAAAAAGATACTAAGACTGGATTTATGAAAGAAACCCAGCTAGAGAAGTGTCATTGACTATACCCACCATGTCACAAGCCATGGCATAAACTTCTTGTTTTGTGTGACAATGGTGGTGAAAAAGCATCCATATCTGGAAAGTGAAAAATGGCGTTAAGTATTGACAGAACGAGATCATAAAATGACTCGCCAAAGGATGGATTTTAAAAATCTTTTGGAAACGTACATTGTACATATATACTTAAATTGTAAACACAAAATGAAGATGAACACACACGCAGGCATGCACGAACACAGGAAAGAGAAAATTTACAGACGTATATCGCGGAACACACACACACACACACACACATTCACACTCACGCTTGCACGCATACACATGTACGCGCGATGTAATAGACAGATCAAGAAGAATGCCCAGCAGATATACCTGAATTTTGGATTTATCCTCTTCTGTTCTTCGCTGGATAGAACTCTAAAGTTGAGAACTAAATCCTTAAAGAGAGGATTCTGGAAATAACGATTGTTAAAGAAACCTCGAATTAATTTTAAGAAACCAGTGACTCGCGTACAACCAGACTGGTTGCAATAAGTATTTACTTTTGATAGTTTTGAGTGTTTTCACGTAGGTGCGTCAGCCAAATGTTTTCGTCCGTTGGTGGTAGGGGGAAAGTGGAGGAATGAATTAATTTTGGCGAAAAAGACAAACAGAAATAATACTTGTTAAGAGGGAAACTATTGTGGGGCTGCTTTTGAAATATCGCAGCTGTCAATTCACAATATAAATGCAAAAGGTCGTCAGCCTAGACCCTTATTTCTTCACAGCCAAACTCCTCTATCCCCTCCTCTGTCATCTTATTAACATGTTATGCACAGGTCTTAAACTACAATTTTAAGGTATAAAAGCATATGTGATTATTAATTAAGCAACGGATGATTACCTCGACGTCTGTAATTTCATCAGAGAACACATAGCCTGATACAAAGCTATGTCCGGTTTCCTTGGACTGCGAAGACATAGCTAGTCCAAAGAAATAGTCCCACGAGTCTTTGGCCCATGCCCTGTACAATGTGTAGCATACACGGGAGGTAATTGAAGTTCTTAATGTCGTTTTAAAAATGAGGTATTTAAGATATCTGGGATGTGTTATCACGACACACACACACACACACACACACACACACACACACACACACACACACACACACACACACACACACACACGCATGCACGCACGCACGCACGCACATATTCGTACGTGTATGCGCATAACATTTTCGAGCATGCACACAGAAAGGTTTGCAGGGCAGCAGGGTAGACAGTTGTTACAAGAAATGTTACTATTCTCATCCTTTGTTTGCTTGTTTGTTGCTGTATATACGCAACATTGTGTAAATGGAAATTATCTGTGTAATGAACATTATTGAGTACCCAAGTTAAAATGTATATGGGGTCATGTAGTTAGGGAAGGCAATCCCTTGCTTGGCCAAGCACACCCCGTGTTAATGTATTGGGAAACATCTTCATGGTATCAGTGTTGGACAAAATCACCTCTTTAAAAGATGTCGTTGCACATTTCTGAGAAAATAAAGATAATAAGCGCCCTCGCGCACATACACACACACACACGCACGCACGCACGCACACAAAAGCACAAACACAATCTACTTCAATTTCACAAACTTTCGAGTATTTCAAAAGTGCCTAAAATTCTCACGCAGTAATATAAAAACAGACGAATAAACTATTTGATAAGTTTTTCTGCAGAATTTAAGAAAAAAGACCCAAACTATTTATTGTTGTAGACGTTTTTGCAAATTGACGAAAATAAGTTGGAACAGGCTGAACTTACTTAGTTGTTTCTGGTGGCACACCCTTAATCAAGGATGAGTCGGGTATGAAGAGGCCTCCAGAACCTGAGCTGGTTGTGTCGTTACCAAATTTGTCAGAAATAAGGGTAACTTTTGCGCTCGGCAATTCCTTTTGGACATTGACAGCTGTTGTCAACCCGACTACACCAGCGCCAAGAACGGCAATTCGCACCATGACTAGACCAAGTACGTTCTTTGAATGATGTCAGCAATCTGAAACTGTCTGTATAGCTGTACCTCCTCAGTCACCTGATAATAGGAGCTTAATTCAGTGGTTTTGATGATTGACGTCTAAGAGCTTTCCCACTCCAGTACAGAGTCAGCAATCAACAGTTAAAGAACGGTAATAACGACATTCAATTGTCGAACTTCTACTTAATTTTAAACTAGCGGTTGCTGATGTTACTATTATTCTCCTCCTCCTCCACCACCACCACCACCACCTAATAGCCCACAGTTAAATCAATCGATATGTCCCTCCATTGTCTGTTTTAGAACTTAAGGCAATGGTTGTCTCAATTTCAGTACCCTAGGTACATTCCACACCACTTAAGAAGAATACTTCTGGTAGAAAGTGTCACAACACTTTGAAGAATATACTTGAAGATGACGTGATATTTGAAAATTACTTTTGGCAGATGACTTTCCAGATCAGACTACAATGTACAATTTCCAAATTCTGTTTCCAAGTCGCATTCAATTAATTTAGCGATATTAAAATCTTAGTAATTAAAAGAACTATTTTCTTTACAGGGATCAGTGGTCAAAATTGAAAAAAAAATTACTCTTCATGTGCAACGAAACCTTTCGAGGTGTAACGGGGTATTAACTAACTAAAGTTACGAAAGAATGAGAGCAGTAAATAAGTTATCATTTACAAAAAGGAAACAGGTTACACACCAATATTTAGAGCGCTGACTATGAATTTTTACTGGTATTCAGATTTCTTTAATCTGATATTGAGCCACTTCAAAATTTATAATCGTCGTAATTTCTTAGTCCATCGAAAACATCTTGCTCCGGAAAAATTATTAATTATTGTCTCAAATGGGGAATACGCGGCACAGTACAGAACATTTTCAACATTAACATAGGGTTCGAACTATCCCATTGTCTGTAGCTTTGTTGATGTCCAAGCGATGTCACAAATTTGACTTTTTTTCTGTGTATTTCGGTGTTTTACATGCTTCATTAAGTCATTTAACAAATCCATTAATAAGTGTATCTGTAAGACTTGAAATGTGTAAAATATTGCTACACTCACTTCACCGTTTCTGGCTGCACACCTTTAACCAGGGTTGTTGTGGGTCTGAAGAATCCGCCAGAGCCAGAACTGGTGGTGTCGTTACCAAACCGGTCTGCTATAATGCTAACTTTTGCCAACGGAATCTCTTTTTGCACATTAACAGCTGTTGTCAGCCCAACTATGCCAGCACCCAGAACGGCAATTCGTACCATGACTAGGCAGTTTAGATTCTTTGGCAGATGTCTGCAAAACTGATTTTTGTCATAGGCTTAGTAATTGCACGAGTTTGAAAAAAAAAATCGATGTGACACTTCGGCAAAATTTATATGGATTCGTCATTGTGACTTGAACCTGCGCCGAGAATGAGCAGCCACCAGAAGCTCTTTTCTGTGTTGTCTTACTGTACCAAGTGGGGCATTCTTCCATACTATTCTCTTTAAAGTCCCTGTTTAACATCGTCAGTAAGTTCTTGGAAACTTGCGAATGTAAGAGATGCGACATTATAACAAGACCATTTATACCATAAGCTAATTTTTATAAACAAGAGTTAACAAAAAAGACCTCATACTGTTTGATTCTTCTTCTACCTGAAAAAAGAACCCTCACGTAGTCGTGGGGAGAACACCACCCACCTGTCCACACAGTTTGTTGTTGCTGTGCGTTCTCATCAAGATTATAATGAAACGACATGAAGCAAGGACTTACTGTACAAGCACATCTTTAAAAGTGTTTCTCAACAACAGAACCGCCTCGATGTTCTCTTGTAAAAATAATCTGACCTTGACAATAATGCAACTATTGTGTTACTTTTATCCACTGTCATCATGGGAGGAACTTTTGCTCTCATTTGAGCCTTTGCTTGAGACCTTCATGAGCACAAACGCATGGAGATCCAAGTAGATTAAGACAACACGACTTGACACTATCGACAAATAATTCCCTGAGTAACAACAATAATAATACGATGCATACTTACTTCTGGTCGAAGTAATAGTTCAGCGTGTTATGAATGTTTTAGTTGCACCCAGTGATAGGGTAATAGACTAAGGGAACGACATCTGTCCTGAAGAAAATTTCGTGTCCACCGCTTGAGTGGATAGATGTGGCCTCTATAGATAGCTGGGTAACATTAGCGGCCGTACGTGTTCTCTCGGCGGTATCTGTGATGTCAATAGTACTGCACGATGTACGGTCAGAATAAGCAGAACCGATAAGAAACGGATATGCGACGACATGCTTAACAGGGTTAAAAAAAAATGTTAAAGGTAGACAAGAGCGCAAATATTTTTTAAATTGTTGGGTTGAGTTCAGTACAAGATTTTTTTCTGAACTCTAAATAAATAACTTCCATCCGTTTCATAGGCAAGGCACGTATAACGTACGTAGTCCCGTAATCTACGCTCACCCCTCACCCCCTGAAAGGAAAGAATGGATTCAAACCGGCGGAGGGAGGTGAGGGTACTTATCGGCCCAGAAGGAAGCAGCGATCTAGAAGGGCCCCCGGTAGTGTAGTGGTTAAAACACTCGCTTGTCACCACTGCAGTGAGCGGCTCAGGGTTCAGATCTCGTCTCGGGACACTCTCTGTATGTGACACCTGTTCGCAGGGCTGGGCTGCGGGGGTTTTCTCCGGGTACTCCGGTTTCCTCCCCCTCTCCCTTTCCCCCCATAGTGCGAAATCACCTCAAGGTGGAAACACTTTCCAACTAAATAAACAAACAACAACAGCGATCTAGAACTAGATGAAGGTCCGTGATGCGATGATGTCGAAATTTCTTTGTAATTTGAACAGACAATATTTACCATGTAAATAAATAATGATAATCATTATTTTTTATTATTGCGCAAATTCTAGCTATAGTAGCCACTCGCCGCGAATGTTTGTACACGAGATCGAGACAGTATGTCAAGTATTTCTAGAAAAGATAAGCTTTAATGTATTTATGTTTTTCTAAAAAGCTCCTCGTGTCTGACAGTCAATTCCAAACTGTGGGTCCTATACTTCAAAAAAAATCGTTTGCCAAAGGCTAGGGAGATTATAATCATAAATGACAAATGAGGGCCGATATATAGGACGTAAACTGCTCAAATCCACGGAAAATCGTGGTTTGTCTCAGATTTGGAATCGCACTTCGAGGAAACCGTGTTCAGTGTTGTCCTTGTTCTTGCTAATAAAGAACTGAGTGCACTTGAAATATAACAAAAACGAGCGAACAGACAAAATTCAGCAGTAAATCTGTAGCTGTGAGGCACACGAAGCGGATATCGCGCTGCATGCGCAGTGTAGTGAGTTACCACGGACCTACGAAAGCACATGACGTAATAAAATAAAAATAATCCAAGAGGCTTTTCTGAACACGGACGTTCATGATGAAGGTCCGTACGTGCTTCGGATAGGATCAGTATAACATAGCTCAGACCATTATTTTTAGTCCACTCCAACCGCAATCGAACGGGGAGTGGGGTAAATGACAGATCAAGGGTAAAATCTGTGCTGCAAACAGATTTGCTTAGTTCATACCACGGACCTTCATTTACAGGTTCATACCACAAAGTTACATATAATTCCATGGTTCATACACAGAGCTCCGTGTTTTCTCGTAATAACCACGAGAAAAAGAATTAGAGCTCTTTAACGGCAAAGGAAGCAACACTTCATTTTATTTTTAGTTTCGAAACGTGCGTCAATGCAGGACCAACAGCAATGCGCGAAAAATGCTCTTCTAATGAAATAATATCAGCAGTGCAGGTAATTACTTGTAAATGTTATCATCCATCATTGGATAACATGAATATGAGAGACTAAAAATGCTTTTATAAGTTGTTAAGTGGTACCTGCTCCGCCCATTTTTCGCATTGTTTACATCCCTTCACCTGTGGCATATGATAGTGCAGAAATTGGAATATAAAATATGTAATCTAAATTCACCATTTCTTTTTACCGAAAAAGTTATCTAGATCTTTATTGAATCAGATTGGGTGGTAAAACTTATAGAAAAGAAAGTGGATAACGAGACTTTGGGTCTTACAACAATCCAGGGCATTCTTACACGTTAGCGTAGAGCGGAAATGTTGAGTCGCACATGACTTAACGAGATACTGTAATGGTGAATCGGTCTTTTCAAAAGTTCATCATGGTTGTAAGCGTTATCAAGTAGAGTCATTTTCGCCAAGTTCTAAAGCTCCCTCACTAAGTGATTCATTTGCTTCGAACTGTCACTTTTTGACTGACTTCAGTTTTCTGTAACGATCAGAAAGATGCTGAAATTTTTGTCAAGAAGGCGAACTTAGGTTCGCTTGAAGTTTTTGATAAAAAGAGAATTAAAAAAATGTATTTGATTTACCGTTTCCTGGTTTCAGGGTATACGCTGAGGAGGACAGCTTATAACAGCCAAAAAGATGGGAAGTTATGATGAAGACCTTTTTGACAATCCATTTTTTGTGGCTGTCCACAAGCAGTACACAGAGGTCTTCAATCAGGCAATTGCGAAAAAGGCTTTGGTAAGATATTTCATTGGGGTGTGTTGTTTTGGCCTAAGACCAGTTTCTCATTAATCCTATAGATTGTTCCTATTTTAGCTGTACTCACCTGCCCTCCATATACAGTGAAACCTCAGTTTTCATTGACTCTGGTTATCATGGATGTTTTCTGCAAAAAATTTGTCTCGGTTTTTATTGGTTGCCTCGGATTTCTTTTGCGTGCCCACATGATTTCACTGCCAATTTTGCAAAAACAAAGGGCAACCCACGCATTCTCCTGCTCAGTGTGGCATTGTTTCTCGTAGGAGCATCACCCTGCACATCTAGCCAAACAATTCCATTGCTTTTCAGTGTTGTGTGCTTTTATAATTGATTGAAAGTGCTAATATCCCAGTTACATGTAAATGATTACTGAGTGTACAATATTCGGTGTAATGTATTTATTTTGTGCTTTTCAGTTTCAAAATATACATGATGCACATAAAATAAAATTACACAATAAGTTTTATTGTGACAAAAAAGGTGGCTAATGTAGCAAAAGACATGAAAGTGCTAATGAAACAGAGATAAAAAACAATTGAAGATGATGAACAGTTATTATTAATTTGAATCAATCAAAAACAGATCTCTTATTATTTTTAGTATTAAAAACTATATTTATTCTTAAAAATGTGTTTTGGTCAGTATTTTGGAGTGTCTAGAACAAATTAATTAGTTTTACATTGATTGATATGGAAATAATTGCCTCAGTTTTCATCAGTTTCGGATTTCACCGATTGTTTTGGGATGGATTATCGACGAAAAATGAGGTTTCACTGTATATATATATATATACATGCATCACTAGTTCTTATTCAAATTCCTGGCATACTGTTATTCCAGTTCTTCATTATCTTTTTAATAAGGCAGAGTGTGTTGATGTTTGTCTCTGGATGAATGAGAGGATGATATCTATATGCTCATCCTGTAAAAGAGACAATGTCTGAAATGGCCTTAAGTCCATAAAATGTTCGAGTTCTCGGGAATGGGGATTGGGTATATGTATGCATGCTTGAGTACTGTCAAATCCACACTGTTTGTCCGATACTAATATACGCCATGTTGCATAAGTGCTCCTTTTTCTCTGTGGGAAACTTGTAGGTTATGTTTGGTTCATATATTTTCTCTGGGCTTTCTTTAATTTTTATGTTAAGATACCAGTTAGTCCAAATGAAAATCAGCACAGAATAAATTTTGTCAAAGATTTTGTTGTCACCGACATCAGCATCATAGGGTCCCTATGTGTGTGTGATAGAGAGAGAGAGAGAGAGAGACAGATAGTAGGAAAGCAAGAGCAAGTGTCTGAGAGAGATTTTCAGATCTGAGCACTTCTTCCTTTTAATGTCTAGGGAAAAGGTTTAGACTATGTTTAGTCAATGGCATATGTCTAAAATGATTACATTGAAATGAAAATGTTCACATCAACCAGGTTAAAAAGAGATATCAAAACTACAGCAAAATTCTAGACAGAATTATTAAGCCCATACTGCATCCAAAGCATAAACAGAATCATCATCATCATAATTATTATTAAATAATTAATGATAACAATATAGTGCTTTTACACACTTTAAGGAAGGTGTGAAAAATAAAAAAAAATAAAAAACTTAAACACTCACATTTACTACCGTAGACTCAAAATAAACATAGTGCATATACAATGACCAAAACATGTCAACAAACAAATTTACATAGACACATTAACACATCACCAAAAAGAACAAGATCTTGCAATTGAGACATGGTGGAGAAAGGTTAGTTTGAAGTTTTGTTTTGAATGAACTTCTAGAGGCAGCACAGATGAGAATAGAGCACAGTCCTGGAACTGAGGAAGCATTAGTGAACATGACAGTAGTCTAGAAGTATTCATGGAGCAAGATGGCAAAAACACACATAAAAGGTCAGTCGACATCATGGACACGCATGGAACCAACATATAACCTGTAGAAAATGCAGTGAAAAAGCACATGGCTTGACGATCAGAAAAGGAAAAGTGTGCATGGTCCATAGAGTTTAAATCATTAAATTTGCAGTGAAGTGGAGACAGCCCTGTCAGCCAAAAAACTTCAAAAAAGATGGCAATTAGTGGACAAAGATGTCTATTAGGTGAAACAACACAGGCATAGAAAAACAATACAAAACAGATAAATGGGATAACAAAAAGCACAGAACAATAAGAGACACCAGAGAGAAGAGGTCAAACTAGCAGCAGTCCTTGAGAACACCTGCCTCGCATCTATTTCACCACACTGGTGCCTTGCTGCCAGTTACAGACTTGAATAAACTTGACTCAAAGGAAGTAGTTGATCTGAAGTTGACAGTAAAATTACAATTGAAAGAGTTCACATGAAAAAAATCAATCTAGGGACAAAAGGGGTATGGAGCGAACAGTTTGGGAGAAAGCAAATGTGGTTCATGCCTAGTTCAGATATTTCAATGTTGTGATTCCTTCCGTTAAAGTGATCTTGTGATAGAAAAATATGTAGTAACATATATTCTTTGTCTTCTGCCCTTTTTCATTTCCTTATCTATAAACAAACCCATTTTTTTTTTTAATCAAACCCAGGCAATACCGGATATGCCTGCTAAACAATAATTACTTCTTGCTCCCCTAGGCTTGCAATTGAAGTTATTGTTGTCTGTACAGTTACAGAGTAATAGAGATAATGATATCACTATATTTTGTTTTGGCAGCTTTGTGTTCCAAAGTTCTCTGTTTGTGCTCACAAGAGCATCACCAAGGAAGATGCTGAAGATCACATTTTACTTCCTGATGAGTCAGTGGAAGAAGGGGAGAATAATTCCCAGACAAAAACCAAGACATTGTCTGGAAAGGTATTTTGATATGCAACTATTATTTTGTCATTGGATAGAATAATAGGGAGGAACTTACATGTAGGTGTAGATATTGATGTCCATTAAGACAATAAGTTGACATTCAGTGGTAGGTTTTTCCCCTTTAAAAATGTTCATTGTAAATCAGAAGAACATTTATTTGCATTTATTTTAATGGTGCTTTGACCTTTATTGGGTGAATGTTCATTTCATACAGACAGTGCTGATTTCGGATGGCAAACTACATACATCCTCAGGTTTCGACCATCCTCAGTCTGTAAGTGTCTACTTTTATTATATTATTTTATTTGTCACTGAAACAGTTTAATCCTATGTTATCATTTGTCATCAGAACAGACAATTTAGTCTCATTGTATCATTTGTCACCGAAACAGACAATTTAGTCCCATGTTATCATTTTTGAGGTGGTACTTCTTTTGCCTCTTCACATACGTTTTCAACAGCAACTAAAATGAGATGAAAGTTATTCATTGAGAATCTTGGTGTAGGTGAAAAGTTAACCTGCTCTACAGATTATGGTCTCCAGCCTGATGTATTTCTCTCTTATGTCACTATAGGTTCAAGTGCTGTTTGAAGAAACATTTCACAGTGAAAATGACAACAGCTATAGAGTACTGTGCATTGATCACTTTCTTAACTCATCTTCTGGTCAGTACATTCTGGTCTACAAGTAAATTTAATAATATCTTCTGTTCCTTTTATGCCTTGAAAGTGTATATGGCTGATAGAAAAGATCTTTAATTATAGCTTGGTGTTACGTATTGAATATTTGAATGTTTTGTGCACAGATAATTTTTGTCAGCTGATAGCTGTAACCTACCTGATCCCTTGCATAGTGATTAAACAATTTCATAGCTGTTTTTCATTTGGCCCTCTCTAGGTAGAGTGCTTTGATGATTACTATGAAATATACTTATCTTCATCATTCTTCATTTAATAATGTTTGGATTAAAGTATTTTCCTAAAATAAAAAAAGTTATACAGTGTTCCCTCGCCACTTCGTGCTTCATGTTTCGCGGCTTCAGTGCTTCGCGGGTTTTTAAAAAATTATATGTAACATATTTATCGCGGTATTTTCGCTGTTTTGTGTGTTTTTACGGTACTCCGTCTAAAGTATTTTTGCACATACATAGTACGTATTGTACAGTAATGTTTCCCAGTCGCTGATTGGCTCAGTAACCGTCGCATCTTGTTTTCTTTCGCTGTGCGCAGCTACCCCCTCTCTCAGCTCTTCCATTTCCCGTTAGCATCCGACTGTCACGTGTGCGTAGTTTTCATCTGCGGTGTTGTGTACGTTATTTGTGAAACTTTCGTTAGAAACTGAATTTATTCAAGCCCTGCCATGCCACCCAATCGTTCATAACTCGCACGAAGAGATCTGTTACGCCTATTCCTTTAGAGGAAGTAGTAGAAGTTACGTCCGGTCGAAGATACCGCACCACCTGATGAAGTGGTGCCTTTGGAAGAGCATTAATGCCCTTCTTGGCATTCATCTCATCTTCATCGCCATCGTCATCAGTACTGTTAAGCTAATTAATCATTATCATTCTAGCTGTATGGTGTATTTTTAATGGTGACTACCCATATTAATTTTTTAAATTACGTATCTAGATTTAAGAGTTTAAAACATTTTCATGGGAAAAGTTATTAAGGGAATGAGAAAGGGTTATGTATAAGAGTGTTTGGAGGGTTTATAAAGACTTAAAATAATATATAACTACTAAAAACAGTATAGCGTCCCTACTTCGCGGAAATTCACTTATCGCGGGTGGGCCTGGAACGGAACACCCGCGATAAGTGAGGGATTACTGTATTGGATTTTTTTACTGATAAGTATCCTTAAAAGTTTTTTCCAATTCATGCAAATCTAAAAGCACTGGCATTGCACCAAATGTTGAAAGCAAAACTATGTCAGAAAAAGAACATATTTTAGAATTTTTGAGAACTTGTCTTGCATCACTCTCTTCCACCCATAGCTCAGACAGCACACCAAGTCCTGTTATTTTCCAAATAGACCTCCTGTTATAGATGTACTTGTTCTGACATTACAGATTCTGTTCAGCTTGAAAAGGCTTACAGTCATCATAAACCTTCGTCATATGAACAGTGTTTGGATCTTTTATGGAATCACTCAGGTGACTATCTAATCATTCAGGATCACTGTGTGTGTGTCTCATTCAGTTTCCAGGTGTGTGTTACAGTGCATATATGTTCACGTATGTGTTGTAAGGTTTGTGCCGCAGGCATGGATGGATAAAGCTGAATGTTTGCATACATAGGTAAGGTAAAACGATAAGGCCCCTTGTCCTATTGCCTGTAAAGCTATAAACTGTAAGTGGTTCACTGTATTTAAGGCACGGTGTAAGAAGCCCAACCCTGTCCTTCCTTTGCCTTTGATCTTCCATGGTAAATTTCAGGTTAGGCAATCTAGACAGAAAAGAACTTATGTACATAATAATAATAAGTGGGCTTACACAGGACAGTTCCCCAGCCAAAGCTATACCCACTGCACTTTACAAAAAAGAGAAAACCCATTTAATATTTTTCACATAGAAAAAAATTCTTATTTTTCCTTCTAGGAGGGAAGAGAACAAGGGACAATCTGGACAAGCTGATGAATGCTTTTGCAGATGTCTATGATACTCTTGAAGTAGAAAACCTTCGTTGTGTGATGGTTAGTATTTTTGTTTTTTAAGACCATGTTAAAACAGATTTTAACTTCTTGCACAGAATCGCTGGGATATTTTTAAGAGAATCAAATCCTGATACCTATTAAAAATAATATTTCTACTGTATATGAAAACTTTGTGATCCACATTACTCATTGTAATTTTGTTTTTTGTTCTTAAATAATGAGATACTTTAAGAATACTGCTAAGTGTTTTGACTGTGTAGGATATGGCAAGTGCTCATTTTACAAAAGCCATGCAACATCTTTTGAAAGATTCCTTTGTGGTGAGTCTTTGTTTTAGTAATATAACTAATAAAATAGCAGATCTGTGTTCCATACCTGAGGAAGTTTTGGATGTTACAATTTTTACCATTATTATAATTGGATTAGTAAAATTTTGCTGTTTTATTAACTGGCATACCCAGTGTTTAGCATCAGTAATGAAAGTAATTCTTGACACTGACACACACCTTCCCTTTGAAAGTTAAGAAATGATCACCAGTCTGTCGCGTTTTGCAATCGAGTGCCGCACCTTCCACACTCTTGTACACACTTTCACCCACGCAGACACACGGGCGCTCGAAGCATGTGGCGTGACCAATCGTTCCTCAGTGTACACATACACAAACGCACACAGAGACAATACAAAATACAGGTTTATTACTAACACAACGAATAAAAAGGACTAAAGAGAAAGGCGGAAAGAAAAAGAAAAAAAAGGGGCACTCCTAAAAAACCATAAGGCAAACAAACAGAATCAACTCCTCCCACTAACCAGTAAACAACAGCCGACCCCACATACACATGGCTCAGCACTGCGCTACACGCTTGGGCGGGCCCGACACAAAACAATCCCTGGGCGACGCAACGCCCCCCTACTGTCCGAGGCACGCACGCCGCGACAGGGGCGCTTAACTAGGCCAGCTAGAGGGGCCTGGTAAGGGCTAAGTACCCAGCAGTAACTAGGACAGGAGGGGTACACAAAGGGGAGCACTCAGCCTGTCCTCGAAGGGCCTCACCACTGTCGGCCCTTGATGATGGTTGTGGCTCCGGGTCTCCCTGTCGACACCACGGTCCCCAACGACGTCCTCCGAAGTTGTGCGTCGAAGACGAGGCCTGGAGACAGCCAGACGAAACGCCACCTTGACACTGGACTCCGAGTTGAGCCCTAAGTTCGAAGATGAGTTTTGAGAATGAATTTGAGCCTGCGTCAGAGATGTGACAATAGGATAAGGCACCCTCACGGCCACGAGCAACCCCCTCCACCATCTCCCACGTTACCTACTGGTCTGCCCTTCCAGTGCCTTTCTTACAAAGTACTCTACCAGCCATTATATCAAAAGAAAAAAAAAGGAAACACCAAACCCACATAACAACAAAGAACAACATTACAGCTCTGTACATATACACCCGTGCGCACACACCCACTCCATGCACACACGTGCGTACGCGGTGACCGGACACTTAATCCCCGGACACTTAATCCCCAGACACTTAATCCCCTAGACACTTAATCCCCAAATCGCGACACAACACTCAAAACTGCTATTTTGTGAACTATAAATATTATAACCGTAAGAGAAATGTGTCGCGTGGTAACTCTGGTAAGACTGGGATGTTATAAATGTTGAAGTTAAGTATTATTTGAATTTGAATTAAATTTTTCATTCACTTCATAATTTTTTGAGTTGAAATTTCATTTTGAGGATTAAGTGTCTGGGGATTGTTGAAATTTCATTTTGAGGATTAAGTGTCTGGGGATTAAGTGTCCGGGGATTAAGTGTCTGGGATTCGCGTACGCACAGACCACGCAGCCACACTCGGTCACAAACTGCACACACCTGCATACTGGCCAGGGTAGCCCTCGGCTGGCAGAAAAAAGGCATGAATTAATCTAGCCTACTTACCCAACGGCTCGTGACATGCTGTTCTCTCTCACAGAAAATGCGGGGAGGTGAGCTGGTAGCTGGGACCTTGTCCTGGACACTATGCCAGTTCCAGCAACAGTATCCACAGCACGTGGCAAACCCCCGTCTACTCCCAGAGATGGGCACAGGTCTCTCCACCAGCGCGAAAGTTCTTCTTCCGCCCCACAGTCTCCCCCGTCTGCTAATATACCTACGCGGAAAGCTTCTGGAGGCTTCAAGAAACCCCCAGAAACTTTCCCACCCCGTGGAGCCCAGCGTCCACGCGGTGCTACACGAAAAGGCATAGCGCGCTATACCCAGCCTTAGTGCCTGCACACCGTGGGAGAATAGCCCTGGCCCCATCCACCCGAAAAAGAAACAAAGAAACCATAGAGGAAGGGACGCAGGGTTACCGTGTAAGTAAGGGCTATAAACTGGCCCGACCACCATGGCCAGGCGGCAAAACTAGGGTGGGAATGGCCGCAGGGCCGCCCCCTTCCTCGCTCCGCTCCCCGCCTGGGCTGGCCAGCGATGCGACACGCGACAGTCTGTACTTGTGATAAGAGACGGGGGAAAGGGATGGGTAAGAGCAGAGGAGGGGAGGTGGAGAGAGAGAGAGAGAATGTGCTGACCCCATCCAAAATACTTTAATAGTTTATGACATTCAAAGAATTAATGCTTTTTTCCAGAGGCACTCAGCAAAGCACAGTTCTGCATATATGGACAGTCTAAAAGTGGCTGTTGAGGTTTGAGATTATTTTCTTAAAATTGAAGACTCTTAAAACCAAAAAAAAGTCATTGCATCTCCTGTAAAATTATTAGATTTTTTTGCCATGGTAAAAGCAAGTGTACGCATTATCAGTTCATGATTTCCAGCAGCAAAAATACAGTCATGAAACTATTACAGTAATAGTAGTATGTGTCTGCTTTTGACAAAATGATGTATATTTATACTTAATTATACACACGTAATTATTTTCGTATAACTTCTTTGTTGATTTTGCACATACCTGATGGATTCTTGCAGACGTACATGATGAATGCTGTGCATGTTCGGCTGTTTCGCGTGGTTACTGCAGCTGTGGCAGAGGAAGATGCTGAAATCAACAAGATGACTCGCAACCTGGCTTCTCTGCAGCTGCAGGATATGGGCATCCGCAAAATTTTCAGGTTCTCAGAATCATTGGATGCTTCTTGATTTTTGACAATTGGAGATTGCTTCTTTGTGGTCTTTTACAGAAAATGATCCGTCTCTAGGAGAGTGTATTTAAAGAGTGAATGACTACTAAGTTTACAATGGCAATAGACTCAAAAATATTTTAGTTTGCGTTTGTCTAAAAGTGGCTTTTGACGTTTGACGATATAATTTTAACTAGGCAGTAGGCAGTTGTTATATGTTATTTACTTCTTCAGTCAGTATGTTCACTGCTAGTCATTCATGTTAATTTCAGTCAGAACATTCCTAGTGCAAGAAAGGAACTTGCAACTCTCAACAGATTTAGCACCCCTCTTGGGCGACTTTTCTGCATGAAGCGGGTTGTGACTGCACTGACACGGCCTCTCAAGCATTCTGGCAAAACAGACCGTAAGTTGCCTATGTCTGATCAAGACTTTTTCCCCCTCCAGAAGCAAAAGTTATAAACTGTAATTGCTGCAGAAGCAAAGTGGAAGGAAGAGAAAAAGAAGAGAATGATGATGAGATGATGATGATGACAATGGTGATGGTGGTGATAGTGATGGAAGAGGAATTGTGTAGCATTTATCAGTTTTTTTTATGAGCTTATCATTATTTATCATTTATTACCATATAACAATTTATTAAACTGCTTTATCATTTACCAACATGTCTTATTATTTATCAAGTTGTTTTATTATCATTTATCGAGCTGTTTTATTATGTAGAATTTATTGTCATGGTATTTTAGATTTGACCATGTGCTTTATTAATGTTATGATCATGTCACTATAGTGAAAATCTTCAATATGAAATCACCATGTGTGTGTTGGGTTTTATGAGTACGTGCTTGATATTTTAAAAGTTATTTACACTCTGTGGGATGATTATAAAGCATATGTAAAATTGAAGTTGAATAACATTGGAGATACACGTTACAAAAATCAAAGACTTTAGGATATTTGAAATCTAAAAAAATACCAAAGTTTGTCAGAAAATAGTGCAGAAGAAGACCAACAGTGAGATGATTGTATTATTGATACTTTTTCTTAGATAATGTTTTGATGAATGTCATACTTTAACAGACAGCACCACTATGATGACCACTGATGATTTTCTGCCTATACTGATCTTCCTCATCATCAAGTCAGAAATTCCCAACTGGTATGCTGAACTACTTTAATACTGGGAGACGAATACATTTTCTTCCATGTCTTTTATTTGATATTTACCATTATCTGTAGTGCAGATAGCATTTCTGCAGTTTTGTGGTAGCAAACGTAATGTGACTGAACTTTTAAATTATAAATTGTTGTCAGTTATCCATTATTTCATGATTTGTCAAAGCCTTTTCTCAGAGTGAGTTTAAAGACTATGAAAGATCATGGTGCTGGGTGTTGCAGGACTGCTAATCTAGTGTACATGCGACATTTCCATTTTGCCAAATGCACAGATGACGACGAGTTTGGGTAAGTGATTGTTCAAATAATTGTTTTGTGATAAGAGTCAAGCAGAGAAATTTCAGTATCACCTGCTTGCTTATGGAATGCTTTGGAAGATAAGAAGATTTGTATACTGAAAAGCTTGAATGGGGCAGCACGATATTGAAATTGCCAAATTCATGTTTTGGCTTTGAAAGGGGACAGTCTGCATAAGAGCAATAATAATGAATAATTTTTCCTTTCAGCATCAACTCCCTCTTATGTAATATGTCAACAGATAATAGAGTTTGTCAAACATACCCTGAAACACACTTGTTCAAGAAACATTTGGAGTTTTAGGCCACAAGTTTTGGTCTGGCTATTATTCTATATCATCTGTAGTTTTCACTTTTTTCATGTTGTCCACTTTCTTTTGTTCATATTGTTTGTTTACTTAATTAATGTTCAGAGCATGATCCTAGTGTGGTAGAGTGCTATGCTAGTGTACATATTATTTTTTTAATTATACATGGTACTACATAAGAGTTTGCTGGTTAAAGACTTTTTAAAATATGTGTAGGTGCAAGATGTGTAGATGTCTAACACAAACAGGCATGCTTCTTCCTTCTTTCCTTCTTCTGCTAACTCAGAAAACATGAGTACACATAGAACAGTCTATTAATGCATTCAGTCTTTGCTTGCAGATTCTACCTTGCATCAGTTGAGGCAGCTTTGGAGCATATTAAGAGTGGATACATCTCAGAGGACATGAAGATTAATAAACCCAGAGTGAGTGGATGCAAGTCATCATCATCATCATCATCTTCATTATCATCAGCCATCAATCATCTTCACCACCACAACCACTTATATGCGGAGGTTTGGTGGCCCAACGGTTAGCGCCTGCTACAGATACAGTGAGGTTGGCTGTCCTGGGTTCAGCTCTTGTCTCGGGCGCCCTGTTCCTTCTCTGCATGTGGGATCTGTGTACAGGGCTGGCTGCCTTGCCTTGATATAGCCTAAGTTGCTGGCTCGGCATAAAACACCCATTTCCCCCACGCTCCTCTTATATAGCGCATTTCCCTGCTTGGTAGTGAGCTTGAATGTGAAATATGAGTAACAAATAGTGTAGTACAGAAAAACCTCTCTTAGATAAGACCCAAAATATTTTTAAAAATGTATTTTGCAGTATAAATGTCATCTGCATTATGACTATCTCCCCAACGCAACATGTGAGTGACAGTTAGTGCTCTATTACAACTTTTTTTGCAGGAGTTGCATGTTCAAAAAAAAAGTTTATTTTAAAACAGTCTGCATCTGGCAGGCTTGACGAGCGGAGGGGACAGGGGGGTCTGGTGTGTATTACAGTATAACCTTATAAAAATTTAATACATATTTATTGATGTAAAAGTTTATTTTTTTCTCATTTAACTGCATGCGAAATTTATCTCGAGACACTCTCTGTATGTGACACCTGTCCCCAGGGCTGCGCGTCAGGGGAGTTTCTCTGCATACTCCAGTTTCCTCCCCCTCCCTCTCCCCCAATAATGCAAAAGTACCTCAAGGTGGAAGCCCTTTCTTACTTATTAAACCAACCGACCAGCCAACCAAGGATATGACTGATGATGATGTGTTTGTGACTGTGTCACGATGTTGTAGACCAGAATGGTGTAGAAAGTGTCAATGTTGCATATATGGTGCTTGATTTTTAACCCTCTTGGTTCAAGATAAAAATGAACATTACAATGACTGGCTTATAACTGAAGACTATGAAGATGACAGCGGTGAAGTTTGTTTTTTTTATTATTGCTGCTCTGAGATAAACATTAGACCAAGAAACCTATACATTTTTGGAAAAGAGAAAAGTTGAAATTTGCAATAAAAAGTAATGAAAATCGCCTTGCCCGTGCTAACTGGCAAAGCCACGATCGTAGCCTTTCAAACCAAGAGAGTTCAGTTTTTTTTATCTGCGTCAGAAATAGGTAAGTCAAAGTTCTGTGGATTCTTTTCACTGGATTGGTATTTACAAATAGTTTTCACATAAATTCTACCTGTTAAGATCTTATTAAAAAGGGCTGTAATTTTTCCAGAGAGAAAGGTGGAGTTTCTTGGAACTGACACCCTCTTCCTCTGACTCTTCAAATGACAGCCCTGTTTTCCAGAGGCAGCCCAGCTCTTCCATCATTGATGAATTCTTTAAGGTAATAAAACCCGTTTTGTTATTTGACATTTAGTTGTGATAGACCGACTTTACAAAAGTGAATATGTTATAAATAGTTTTGTATATGAAATTAACCAAACAATACAGTAAAATGTAGACTATATGCTAGCAGTACTGTGGAGGATAAAGTCTGTGTACCAGATACTTTTAAACCCTGTGATATATCAGATTGGACAATTAAGCAAGCAGGAAATTCAGCAATGAAGTCATGGTGCTTAAGCACCTTGACATGTGATGATTAGTTCTGCTTGTATTGAAAGGAGGAAGAGAGAGAGAGCTATCTGAGTGGCTGACAGCAACATGTGGCATGTTCCAGTGTGTGCAAGATGGAGACGAGGAGGCTGTGAAGGGACTGCTGCAGCGACCGCAACGTTCCAGCGAGGAGCTCACTATAAAACTTTGCCATCCACTGTGTTCCTGTGACAAGTGTGAAAAACTGCTGGCTTCCAGCCGCAGTAACTCTAACCTTGTCACTGCCTACACTCGGGATAACCGTGGATACACTGGTTTGTCCTATTTTGTTGCTCATGTCTTTGAAGTTAAGTCTTTGATTGAGTTTCAATTGCTAAAGATCTATGTAGAATAATAAATTGTGAACTGCCACGATGAAGTGAGTCTTAATTCACACAGAGCAGTTTTATAGTAGAGGCCCCGAAAAGTGATTATGGTCAGTTTTGTGCAGTTTGACTTTTCTTTAAAAATGGATTCCTTGATTATTAAACTAACATGAAAATACACTGCTATGTTAAAATAAAAGTTAGAAATTGTCTTAAAATACGTTTTAATCGAGGTACCCCACGTCAATCTGCCCCGACTTCCACAGGAAAATGACAAAATTCAAGCGCTGTTTTGGTACTAATTCCCTGTCAGAACGCCATCGTGTTATACCTTACCAAAAAGCCCGGAGTCTGTATTTTCAATCTCTTTTAAGATTGATTCAAATATTAAGTAACCAGACGATTTGTCTGCAAAAGTTTCAGGGTAAACAAATCTGGTCATTGATCATGACGCTATCCAATGGGAGAATCAGATACTGAACTGTCCTTGGTAACAAAAAGAAAGGTGCTGAGCAGTTGGCTGAAAGGGACAAAACTCGTTCCTTCAGCCAGGTTCGTTCACATGTGCTGTGTAAAGTGAAAGCATGGCGAAAACGTATCTGAGTGACTAGCTTGTAATCCATGAAGCCACTGGAACATTTTGTGCTTTTTATTGAATAAAGGGGGAAGTGTTTATTCCATGCTGAGTGTATTAATAGTACATGTGCGTGAACGAACATAATTTGTCATGAAAGTTGTGTTTCTAGAAATTTTTATTTTTGTGTGGCCAGTTCTCCAAGTTTTCTGGTATGTCAAAGCATGCAATTTTCTTCAATTTTTTTATTTTCTCATTTTTGCCACAGTAGTAGATAATTTTTGAGTATTCTGCTGTTTCTGTGAGTGTGCATGCTCGATAGAATGCAGTAACAGTTTTCTTCTATTTTCGTTAATTTTACTAACAAGGTAAGGCATTAAAGGTCAACTCGCTCGCAACATTTTTTCTTTGTGATCGGGTTAATTTTGTTTTAAAATAATAATTCCCAAAATATGAGTACATAATGATTGTTAATTTTAAAGATATAAGCCTTCAAACATCGGCATTCTCACCTGCAACTAGGAAGGTGGGAAAAAAATATTCTCCTGTACTGGAGGTTCTCTTACGTGATCAAAGTATTTGTAACAGTGAGTGTGCGAGTCTTCAAGTCAAATGAAGAAACATCACTCAGGTTGTCGTGTTCAAGAAGTGATTTTGTTCGTCCAAAAAATGAAACAGCTGAATTTGGAATACAGCCCTACAGGTTGGAACTTTATTTAGAAGCTTCAAATGAAGTTAACAAATAATTAAATGGTCCAAACTGAATTCATTCAACAGACTGGTAAGTCAGTCAGATCAAAATTTAATGGGCAATAATAGTTACAACTGACTGCTGATCAGATAAGAATTTTTTTACAATTAAAAATATAATGATAATTTGAAACATGTTTATCAATGTAAAACTTATTTCTTCCTCATTTAGCTGCATGCAGAATTTTCTATTTACTTACTGATACTTGCACGTGTTCCCGTTTAAGCTCCTGATAATATGTTTATCACCCTCAATTCTTTTTTTTTTAGCTGTTTCAATCACGCACGTCAATGGTACCCTCACACTGTCAGTTGTTTTTAGCATTATGCTGGATAAAGAGACGACTGATGATGATTTGTTTGTGACTGTTACATGATGTTACTTGTAGACCAGACGGTGTAGGAACCGTTGATGTTGCCTATCTGGTGCTTGATCTACCACCAATCGTAGTTGGTTTTAACATCTCGTGCTTTTGTATGGTAAGCACTGCTGTAGGAATAAGACTTCTTCGGCTTACTGAAAGTCTAAGACTTGCTTGTACTGTATAAGGGACTGAATAGGAATCGATTTTGAAATGTTTTGAGCAAATTCTTTAGTGCGGTGTGGGGACCAAGTTCGCATGGCACGTTTGAACAAAGTTAATCCACTGGCGTTTGCTGCCATTATCTTTAGGATTTCCTTCATGAGTACAAACTAACTCCATCTGAGTGTCAAAGAGAACATTCAGCAACAGCACAATGTGTCCTGGTCAGTTTTCTTTTACCGAGGATTGCATCTTTTCTCTTCGACTTATGCTAGTGCAGACGGGTTGTTTGTTTGTTTGTTTGTTAGTGTTTAACGCCATGCCAGCAACTAAGGCCATATCACGGCGATGAGAGACAAATTTACTCCAAAAACCCATTGATCAAAAAACTCACCAAGAGACACAACAGTTATATCCCAATAAAAGCCATCAAGAGCAGGAGAATTTTAAGAGAGTAGATTTAGTGTAAAAATGGTTGTTGTGGCCAAAAAGGCCACCAACAAACCAAAACCAACAATTAACAGGATATAAAAATTTAAATCTTTTTAAAGAGTCCTATCCCTTTTAAAAATGTAAAAATTGCTGCCGATGGGACGGACCTATTTTTAGAAATACGTTCGTTTCGTCACTTCCTGTTTTCTCGACAAATCCAGGTGTGCTTAAGAGAAAAATGTTAATATAAAATCTCTCATGCCTCTTTGTCATAAAATACCACCGGAATATGTTTTTTGTGATACTTTGTGCTCTGTTTCCAGTGATTTTTGCTCAGCAAGCGAGTTGACCTTTAAAAGGCACACAAATAGTCATTGCTATGTACTTTTTGTTACTTGAAATGATGTAGCTTGCTTTATTTTATCATCATGCAAAATTTAGTACAGTTTGAACAATTGAAGTACTCGTTGCTAAGAAAAAACCTGGTGGAACTGCAGAAAATGTTTGAACCCGCTTTTCTCAGAAAGGCCGCCACCATACTCGCACACTTCAAACCTTTATCACTTACTCAGTATAAGGACTGAAAAAACAACTTTTGTATCTAAAGAGAGGTCAGAACCTGCACATTTTAAAAATATGCATTTTGCAAAATATCAATTTTCCAACTTAAGACTCATTTTGTCGTGGCAGGTCACAATTATTCTCCTTTTTCTGTCGTTTGCTGTGCATGTTTGATTGTATGAACAGAGGTGTTTGAATGTAAGAAATTTATTTGCATTTGTGTGTGTGCGTGAGAGAGTATATGTATGCACATGCTTGTGGGTGCTAAAACAGTTAAAGCGGGTTTTTTGTGATGAAAATTTGTTAGAAATTTACATAGTTTTATAAAGCTGTTAGAGTGTCAGCTAGGGGGTGCAAAATACTGTAAATTTGTTATTGTTTTATGTTGTTGAATGTTTCTTAGGGTAAGGTATGTGTGGGCACAGTGTGGACATTCAAATTACATGTCATAATGTATGTATTTAATTCTGTTTTTGTCAACTTGTATGCATCCAAGGATCACAGTGTATGTCTCCTGATGATTTTGCATTCATAAATTTCCAGCTTTGCACATGGCAGCCTACCATGGACAGGGCAAGCTGATCGACCTTTTGGTACACAGTGGTGCTGTTGTAGATGCCACTGACTATCTGGGTTTGACACCTCTGCACCTTGCCTGCCAACGAGGCTACCAAAATGTCATGGTACGTAAACTGTAACACACACACGCAAAATAGAAGTACGTATGCTTGTAAATGCACACACACCCTCTGAACTCGCATTGCATATGTATTTCTGATCATGCAAAGAGAGATTTGCATTATGATAATTACTTCTAGTCTCATGATGACTGCTGACTGATGCGATTCAACTCCTTATGTAGACATGAAGAAGTCAATTTTCACTTGTATGAACACCAGTCCTAGAGTATGGCATGACAGCATGGGGCACGGCAGCAAAATCCAACTTTGAAAAGATCAGCAAGGTTCAGAACCAAGCAACCAGACTCATCACTGGAGCCATGAAATCTACGCCCGTACAGGAACTGGAAACAATCACAGGGTTGGAACCACTCGAGGACCGACGTGATACAAAGATACTCGTCCAAGCCGCCAAGTTCAAGAGACTTCCAAATCACCCCATGAGAATTAGGCTGGCTCAGCCGACGAAGGGAAGGCTGAAAAGGGGAAGTTTCATCCATCAGACGAGGATCCTTGAACAAAAACACCAAGATATCTTGGAACAAGACCCCAGAGAGATCCCCCTATACCGGACAAACCCAGCATGGAATGAATCTGCTTTCCCCCTGATCCACTGCAACATCCATGGTGTCGGCAAGAAAGATTCCCAAGACGACACTGCGAAAAAGTCCTGTACTCTGGAGTATATCCACAGCAACTTCCCACAAGACCAGTGGACTCATGTGTACACTGACGGATCAGCGGAACAAGCTGTGAAGAAGGGTGGTGCCGGAATCTTCATTCGGTATCCAGGAGGAAGAGAAGACCGCCTCTCCCTCACAACCGGCCTCTATTCCACCAACTTCAAAGCGGAAGTAGTGGCCATTCAGACCGGTGCCACCCACATTGAGAACAGCCCAGACACTTCCAACAACATCGTCTTCTTTACAGATGCACTATCTGTTCTACAGGACTTACAGACTGCCAGAGACAAGGAATTGAACGCCCTAACCACTGCTCTCTCCTCCTTATGCAGAAACCACACAGTCGTCTTACAGTGGATTCCCTCCCACTGCGGTGTATTTGGCAACGAAGCCGCAGACACTCTTGCCAAGAAAGGATCCACAAAAGAGCAGCAAGACAAGTCCACCACCTTCAATGAAGTCAAAACCATCATCAAGGCCAAACAGCATAACAAATGGCTACAGCAACACCCACGTTTCAACCAGAACGACCCATACTACCTGCTCACAAGGGCCGAACAGGTCATTATTTTCAGACTGAGGACAGGCCACAACCGTCTCAATCACCACCTATACACCAAACTCCGGATCGGCCAGACGGACAGATGCCCGTGCCAGACAACAAAACATCTACTGCAAGAATGCCCCATGCACGAAGACCTCAGACACCGCATCTGGACTGATGAGACGCCGGTATCAAGGAAGCTACACGGCAGTCTGGAGGACCTGCGGCGCACAGCATCATTTGTACAAGAGGCAGGCGTATCCATTTGAGTGACCGACAACAACAACAACTTGTATGAACACAGTGGATTTATCAAATTTCTATTTATAAATACACAATTTTAAACAGGGATTAAAAAAAAATTACTGAAAGAAAAGATGTTTATTGACTGCTAGAATTTGATTCTCCAAGGCACATAAACGTGGTGCAAAAGACTATGTGACTTTACACCATTTACTTTACTGACCAGATGTTTGAGCAGAGCATTAGAGAGTCTGAGGGTTTAACAACAATCCATGCAGGTCTCATACATAAAAATACAAACTCACCCTTCAACCCACAGCTATAAAAAAACACACACTTTTGAGTACTTACAACTTAAGACAAAACAAAAATGTAACCGTTTTACTTTTCAAAGACAGGTTGTTGACACCAGCAGCTGTACATTAAAAAAATATATGAAAGGCTCATGCCCATTTTCTTCCACACTTTCTGTTTGCTAGTAACATTGCACAGTCCGATGATGTAGCTTTTAAGTTCTGTTGTCTTATTGTCATGATTATCCCTGCAAAAGAGCAAAAATTCAGTGCTTAGTCTGGCTTCATCCCTCTGAAAGACCAAATAGCAGCACCAGATAAGGTGTCTGAGGAATAATGATTCCAAGTGCGTGAACATTTTTGGGACCATCTATGTATGTGAATGTGTAAGCAAGCACCTGTTTAAGTTTAAATGAAGTTACAGATTCTTGAAACATGAATAATATTTAGTGTTAGTTGAATGACCTTTGCTTGTGCAGTTATTGCTGCTTCACTTTGAGGCTGATCCTATGGTCAGGGACAATGAGGGCAACACAGCTTTGCACCATTGCTGTCTGAATGGTCACGAGGATGTAAGGAAAACCTTTTCATTTATAAAGTTTCCTTAGAGTTAATGTCTTGTTGATGAGTGCAAAAGAAGGGCAAAAGTAAACAGTATGTTTCTTGGTATTCATGATGGTGTTTGTAACTGTAATAAAATTGAATAAAACGAGGTAACGCAGAGTCCAGATAGAAAAATATCATTTACAGTGTGAGTAGTTGTCAAGCATTTTCATTCTTTATTGACTGTCTGACATCTCGGAGCAGGAAATTTACTTAAAAATCTGATTTTCAGTGTGTCAAGGGACTTGTGTTTTATGACACTTCTTCATGCAAGCTGCAGGTGAACTGTACAAATGATATTGGAGATACTGCACTTCACATGGCAGCTAAGTGGGGATATGGTTAGTCTCATTCTTTTATTATAATAGTTTAAAAAATTGGTTATCTCTTTGTGTAGGAATACACTACTTCTTCAATTGCTGAATGTTTTATGGTTTTCTGGCTACAGAGAACATTGTAAAGATTCTCCTGGAAAATGGAGCAGATGCAACCATGAAAAATCGCAAACGCCAGTCTCCCATTCACATGGCGCAGAATGTGAGAGTGCAGCGTATCCTACTGAATGCCGCAGAAGAGTTGGATCTCCAACCTCTCTCTGCTTTTGTGAGTAAATTGTTGCTGTTGGTTATGAGCGAGAGCATTATGTGTTGCTTTTTGAGTAGATGGCTGTTCAAGTGATGTTTTAACAAAATAACAAGGCCTTGTGGACATGCACTTTTTTTTCCAGAATCGATCGCTACCATCAGTCACCAGCTTACTTGGGAAGTTAACTCGAGCATCCAGCTCTTCAAGCGGGGGTCGTGGCAGATCTGGATCATCTATTACTTACAGTGATGAGGATTTTTTAGCCAGTCGTGTAGAAACTGCTTCACTGGAGGAAGCCCAAGATAAACAGTTAAAACGAAGAAAAGACAAACTCTTCAAGGCCATCTTAGATGGGGATATACAGCTGGTAGGTGTTGTGTTCACTGGTGTGTGCAGAAAGCTTATGTGCAGTAAAGAATCTCTGAGATAGGTTTTGACTAACTATAGTATTCTTTTTATTGGTATCAGTTACAGTTGTGATTGTTTATGTTCTTTAGAAATTATGCTCATGATATGGAAAGGTACAGTTTGATAAAAGTGTGTGGTCATGTTGTCAGACATTGAACGTTGGGTCCTTTTTTACCCCCAGGTGAAATTTTATGTTGGTGTGGATGAAAAATCAGACGATGAAGAGCCGTCAAAATCTAACAGCTGGGAAGATATGTGTCATCCTTTGTGTCAGTGCGGCAGATGTGCGTCCATACAAAAGGTTAGAAAAACTAATGTGCAGTCTGCAAAACAATGCTTGAAGAACATTTGTTCTCAGAATTCATGGGTGCAAAAGTAATGCTCTGCTGCTTGAAATGCTCATTTGGCCTGTTTTTGTAGAGAGTTTTTCATCAACAGGCACGGGTCAAGGCCCACCAGTCACTCAGCGTCAATGTCCAGACAACCTCAGGCTACACTCCCTTGCACATGGCAGTGCTCCATCATCATAATGATTTGGTTGACCTCTTTCTGCAACATGGGGCCAGCGTCAACACTCAGAACCATAAGAAACTCACTGCTTTGCACATTGCAGCCTGCCTCAGGAATCTTCCTGTAAGTCTTTTCATTTATATCTTTTTTTAAAGACCTGATCAGTGGAAATTTTAGTTCACATTGTTTGGAATATTTAAACTGTGAAAAACGCTTTTACAAGAACATAAATGTTTAGAAAAGTCCCATGTTTCATTCATATTTTGCAGATCAAATCAAAGCATAGAAAACAAGTGACTAGATGTTTTTGTTCTTGATCTCTGGGTCCCTAACCTGTCTGCCAGTAACAGGAACATGGAATTAATGAACCAGTTTGTTGACAGAGAAGTAAAGAAGTGATGGCGCTAGTGCATTGTACTGCTTTCTGTTGTGTATAAAGGTGGTAGTTAAACTTTTGGAGAAAGGGGCCAAGATCAACATCCGAGATATCAATGGTGACACACCACTGCATATCAGCTGTGCTAATGGCTTTGTGGAGGGTGTCCAGGCCTTAATTATGGTATAATATATTACTTTTGCTATAATTGTATTCTCAGATTTGATATAGCAATGTATGTTGCTTTGCACTTCACAATTTCTTATTTACCAAATGTCTTTTTTAACATCAGCATGTATTTTATTATGGACTGAGTTAATGTGTTCTTTTAACTATGCATGCATCATTTTGACTGTCAGTAATAGAACTGTAAAGAGTGCTGAACAAAGAATGCTGTACCATGATAATAAATAGAATTAGAAAACAAAAGTCTGGTTTCCTTAATAGGAACTATCATACTCTTTGAGGATGCTGGTTTCTTTCAGAATTCTTTAGGTAAGGTCAAAATTTTGTGTAATTTGGATTATGTCAAGTGAGAACTGTCTGTATCTGCTTTAAGGGAGGTGCATTGAGGGTTTTACATGTGATGTAAACAACTATCCCTAGTAAGATCTGAGAATGATTATGATGACTATTATCACCGCCACCACATCAACACCTCTCAGTAAATAGGATAACTCATCAGAAATATGACTTTTACCAGAAAGGTGTGGATGTTAACGTAATCAACAACAATGGGAACACTGCTCTCCATGAGGCAGCTGATCACCTGCAGATGGGCATCCTAAGAGTGCTGCTGGAAGCTGGTGCAGATCCCACCATCCGCAACAAGCTCACACAGACAGCCTTGAACTTGGCCAAGGTAGGTTGCTGCTATAAACAAGCATGCATGCTAGATTGCAAACTGGTAAATAATATAGTGGGATAGTATAATTAGAGTTACTTTGAAAATGAGTACAAATAACAAGATAACTCTGTGTAGAATGAGTGTTAGATTACTGATGACCGAACTCTTGGAAAGTGGGCCAGAACATCAACTGTCTTAGTCCAGTGATGAGAGTTTTAGCCTCAGTAGTATAATAAGGCCAGAAAGTTGTGTGCATACATTTGTGTATGTGGATATCAATTATTTCACAAGTATTTGTTTATATAATACCTAGGGGAGGGGGGTCCTTTTGTTGTAGTGATACCAATTTCTATAAAAGAGAATAGAATAATAAGCACATTTATTATATCGTAGTTTAATAGAGTGTGTTTGTTCACATATGATAAAACTCCACAGAGTGGAAATCTAATGAGTCTTTTAAGGACTTTGAACATGAAGATGCTGAGGCATTCTTTTGTGTCCAGGACCCACAATCCGAGAAAGTACTCCAGGCAGCCAATGCAGACTGGCAGCAAAAACTTCCTGAACGGCAGCTACAGAAGAACTCTGGCAGAGGTACAAGCTTGACCTTTTGACTGAAAATCAGTGCTGCTATCTTGCCATTTTGCTCTGGAAACCATCATGGTACACTGAAGAGAATCAACAAACCACCCCTCCCCAGCCAAAAAAAAAATCTCAGACAAAACCAAAAAAAGCCCCAAAAACATGAAAATGTGGCATGTAGTTAGAGGAAAATGTGATATTGAATATTATTTTCATGTATCCTGAGAAGTTGAATTTGACATTTGTTTTCTTATTTCAGCTGCACCAAGTAATCAGGTAAAGATTCAGGAGCTGTTTGCAGCTTTTGAGGAGGAAGACCTCAAAACTCTGCAGTCTCTGACCACTTCCATTCGCAGTTTTCATCAGCAAGGAAGCCTGCGACAGTCAGTCACTCATGATAAAAGCCACACGTTTCTTACCTCCATAGCTCACTCACACTCCATCAGAAAATTTGATCTGTCAACCTTGCGGAAAGTTCGTTCAGAAGACCGAAGTGGTCCACTGTACATGTACTCTCTAGCCAATGAAAGAAAAAGAATGAAGCAAGGGACTGCAACTTCAGCTGGTACCGAGACCTTGGTCAGGGCTGATTCGGTTGCAGAGTGGGATGTGGCATCTGAAGATACGAAATCGCTAACACTTTCGACAAAAGAAGGATGGGTCTCCTTTTTAAATGGATCTGTTGATTTGGAAATCCCTGAGTTAAGCTCAGCACAGCAAATGCTGGATGACACATCTAAGACTGGTGTGTCTGCAGAGGTGCAGGAAAAAAACATCTGTTTCCTCGAAGACTTGGATTTCTGTTCCAAGTCAAAGAGTGTTGATGGGTCAAAAGATGCGAGATCTGCACCGGATTCTTCTTGTAGCAAAACTTTGTCACTAGATAAAAATAATCCAGCTACATATCAGAAGGAGGAAGAATTCTGTATTTTATCGTTTGGGACACCTTGCCATCAAAAGTCCTCTGTGGGAGAATCAGTTGAAACTGATGTGAATTCCATGGAAAAGTCAGATGTTACTGAAAGCCACAAAATTTTGCCATTGTTAGAGACCTTGGTGGCTTCATCTGAGAGCACCGGCATTGTGGCTATATCAGAAGGTTCTTCTGAATGCCCTGGCATCTTGCCTATGTCAGAGAGTTCAAAGGATTCACCTGAAAGCTCAGGCATCTTGCCCATGTTTGAGGGTTCAGACCCATCATCTGGAAACCCCAGGATCTTGCCCATATTTGAGAATTCAGATAGTTCACCTGAAAACCTCAGCACAGAGTCCATGCTGGAGAGTTCATCCTCTCTGAGGATTTGTGACCCAGCACCTGACTCTGCTGACGAGATAAGTGAGAAAGCCAGCTCTATTACTTCATTTGTGCAGCACAGTCCCTGTGGTTCACTTCCTCAAAATTCTGTGTTAGACAATTCAGAAGTAGTCCAGCCTCCATGTACACAGAAGGTAGAAAACTTAAAGAAGAATGAGGAAACAGCAAACAGTTTTACTCTTGAGGACAAAGGATATCTTTTGCTGCAACATTCGCCACCGCTCTTAGAGGCTGTGGCAGAAACAGAGCAGAACTGTCAGTCAGGTGTGGAGAATGGAATGTGCCCTACACCTTCAACATGCACATCAACAGTGCCTAGCTGGTCATCATCAGTGGAAGTGGCCTACCATGAAGGGACTTTGCCCTGTGAACAAGCATCTGCTTTAATGGACAGTGCAGGACAACAGCAGTCTGAAAGGAGTGTTATGCATGACTTGGCATTGTGCAAACATGAGGGAAATATATTAGAGCAAGAATATGAGCAGCAGACAGCTATTGTTACATCTCCTTGCAGTGATGTGTTGCCTTCCTTGGAAGACAGTTGTTTGCAGGACTCCGCTGTGGGCAATGATGTCGGCAGCATGTTGGAGTCGGAATGGGAACGATCCGAAAGCACTTCTGCCAGCAGGGCTGATGAGGGTTTTATGGAGGAAAATGCCAATGACGATGATCCTGAGAGCATAAACCTCAGCACTTCAAGCAGCGTCAGTGATTTGTTTGAAGCAGAGAAGGAGTACTAGATTGCTGCTCAGAACATTCTTGTTGTCTTCAACAATTACTAGAATGCCTTGCAATCAGCTGTAATCATAACCATCCATCATCCTACAATTTTTTTTTTTGATTATTACATATGCTTGAAAGCATGTCAGATTGCTTGGTTTGTGATCGTTTGGTAGCAGTTACAGATATAGCTGACATTTTCATGAAGTAACTTGGTCATCTCAGTTTTGGACAATCCTGGAATGCTCGAGGCATATATAAACAGCCAATGAGGTGACACGGCACATGCCAAAAACTTGTCTAAGCTTCCTCACTTGCTCTCTCTCCAACAGTGTTACTATTCCTGTTTCTGACTTTGCCAAGAGCTTTGGTGTCAGTTTTGCAGTGTGTTTAAAACACTGCCTGCTTCATTTTCTGTCAGAAGAAATCCTATTATATATATATATATATATCACTCCATTGGCTGCCAGTTGCTGAACTTGTTGCCCGATTGTGATGCCCTTCTTTTTCATGTGGCACCTTCTACCCCTTGTACCTTGTAAAGCACATTGAGCTTGCCTTTGTGGGGAAATGCACTATATAAATTAAACAGTTAGTGGGTCAGTGGCTCTGCCCTGCTTGCCTGACTAATTACACACCGCCTTGTTCTCTTCGCTCCTTTTCTGATCCCCTTGGGCTTTGCATTCCTAGAATTCAACTGCATACATTTGATTTACAGTCCTTTTCTGTATCTGATCCACTGACTTAAACTGCCACTCCATGTTCGTCAGAAACCCTCTTTCATCTTTCAAAATGTCTTTGAAATCTTTTTCTCTTGCCATAACCATGAGTGTAAGCGTGCGCCATGAACTGTTGTAGCTAGATTGGGCACTTTAAGGTCACACTGGAAAATAGGATTTGTAAGAGCAGGAGAGTTTGTAGGAGCAAGAGAGGGAAGCCATATTTGTTTCTCGACCAATAGATAACTTGCAGATGACTGCTAGATATGATTACACCCATCACTTTTGCACCAACCCACTCCGATTGATATTGAATAATCTTGATGTCTTTGGGTATGGTGCTATATAGTGGGTTCCATGATACAGTTGAGCCACTTATCGGCAGCATGGCAGCAGTACACAAGACAAAGGGCATGACCTGAAGTGAAAAGACTTCGGGCTTTTAATATCTATAATGACTGACACAATTGTTTTAGTGAACAATTTTAATAAACTGACATATTTCTGGCACTGTTTTTGTGACTTAGCCATTTTATGTTATACTTTTTGTGGGGGCGGGAGATTAAATTTCATGAATCTGTCCCATGTATTTATTCTTTGATCTTGGCTGTTTTTTTCCATTTCTTTTTGGAGTTTGTAAAACTGTTGGCAGTGTATAAAACACCAGTATGATTATTGTTATTAGGAATCTTAAATAGAAAATATAATTGTATAATGTTAAAAGCAAGCCGGTTATGGAAATAATTCCTATGATATTTCTACTTAAATAATGAAGGTATGGTGCATGATAATTTAGGTAATGAATAAAACTTTCCCATTCTGCTGCTCAGTTTTTGTAAGAGCAAAAAAATTTCTGGATAAAGATACACATCAGGTACAAGAGACTACAGTTTAATTGTTTGCTAACCACTTGTGGGAAATTTTGAAAGAATGTACTATTTATGCTATTCAGTGTAAAAACGCTTTGAGTTCTTACAGATCTAGAACTAGTCATTTGTTTTATATATAAATGTTGATCCCTTGTTTTGATACATGTATATATTGATAATATTGGAGAGGATATTCCCCTTTGTCAGTTGACAAAATACAAATGCTTAATGATCAAGTTGAAGTGTATAGTGTGTGTGTGTGTGTGTGTGTGAGAGAATGTGACCTGTGTGTGTGTGTGAGAGAATGTGGCCTGTGTGTGTGTGAGAGAGAGAGAGAGAATGTGGCCTGTGTGTGAGAGAGAGATTTTCAAGGTATATTTGATACTTGCTATTTACAGTGTATGCTTGAGCTCCTTTGTGCATGCATACTTACGTAAAGTGCTCCGAGCCTGCCTTTGTTCATTGGTAAATGTGCTGTAAAATAAACAGTATTTATGATGTTTTGATTATCATCTGTAAAATTGGCTGAAAATGTTAGAACTAGGATTCATGTCCGTAACATGTCAGTTGAACTGAAAAGATCATTTATGGGTTATTCATGTCAGCACTTTACATTCATCGAGATTGGTTTTATTTAGTCTTGCACATAGTAAGGTAAGAAGACGTTAGGAACATTCTTGGGCAGCATTCACTCAGTCTTCATGGGAATGGGTTTAAAGACCAAACTGAATGCAGTCACAGATAGCATTAACATATCAAACTCAAAATTGCTAAAAGAAAAACAGTTTTCAAGAAATTTAATTAAAACACTCTGTTCACCTGTTCAAAAACTGCTGCAGCCAAAGTAAACCACCTCCAAGATATATGCTGTTGCATACAGCTGACAGAGGTGCGGAAAATCTGAGGTCAAAAGTTCAGTTGTAGGGCAGTGTCATGCTTTTGCTAAAAGTGGATTTATCTTGCACTGGTGCTGCAGCTTGCTGTAGAAACCTAGTACAGTTCATTCCTTTTGCATGTTTTTACAGTCTGTCTTTCTGTGCACTTCACAAACCCACACCATTTGTTCAATCCTAATTTGTGCAGTATATGGTAAGTTGGTAGAATTTTGCCCCAAGGCATCTTTCAGTTCTGTCACCTATAACAAGATGCATTACTGGTTCCGAATGAAAATTGACACAGAACAAAGTTTGGCAAAGATTTTGACATCACTTACCTGAACACCATTTGAAATAATAATAATAATAATAAATGAAGATTTGTATAGCGCATATTCACACTCACAGAGAGCATGCTCTTAGCGCTTAAAAATAAGGAAGAGACATGGACTAAATCACTAAATGGATAGAACACGAGGGGCGTAAGAATAAACGACAGTACTGACGACAAACAGAAAACAAAGATGGAAAACACAAAAGCCAATGTTACCCTGTTAGACAGAATTTTGAGACCTGAGTACTCTTGTTTTTGTTTTTTTAAGCAGCCAGTTAGTGAAGGCACATCGGAAGCAAATCTCGCTATTTTGACATCATCCACGTCAGTTACATATTTCAGTGAGCTTGACTCCAAAAGGTGGTAAATCCAGCATTGACTGTAAAGTCACAGCAGACCTGCCGACTTCAGGCCAAAGGGAAACCAGAAAAGAATGCTGGATGCTGCTTTATAGTAACACAAAGCTTGAAAAACAACCTCTCTTTGACGTAACATATGTTTACTCCTGAAAAAGCTCAGCATCTAATGATCTCTCACAGCATTTGACAAAAGCAAAAGCTCTCAGCAGTAGGTGAGAGTGTTTGCACTGTCTGCCCATTGAGACACATTGGTTTTTCTAATTTTTTTTTTAAATCGAACATTTTGATGGCTTTAAGGTTCTAAAACTACTGCTATGGAATCTTATTGCATGTCTAGCCAATGTTATCCCAAACGGGTGACATCACTAAAGTGACATAGCACCACTTTCCCACATTCCAGCAGGATTCTGTGCCTCATTGATTACAAGGGTGAAAGGTGTACTTTGTAAAAGGATACATAAACTGTTGTGCATTAAGACGGTGTAATTTATAGAAATATATTTTGTCAATATCTATCACAATCTGTTAAATAAAATGCAAACCATTTGGTATGGTCTTTAACAGGGCCAGCAGTTGTAGACTATTATTAACTTTGAATGTGTTAGATCTTTCAAAGGACTTTTAACCAGATGTTGCCATTATCTGTTTGACTAACAAGGTTCTTGTTGACAAACCTTTGTTCTGCTTTTTTTAAAAAAAAAAGAAAAAAGAAAAATAGAAGACTGATTTTTTATGGTAATATGCCAGTGATCTTTTTTAGTTTTTCTTTTTGGAAATGGTGTTAGTGTATATTTGTATGAAAGAGAATGCCATGTAGGTGTGCATGTGTGGTAGACAATGAGCATCAATTTGTTGACAGCCTTTACAGATGTGCAGATTTTGTGCACAATTCTTAACATGTCCTCAGAAATTGTCAGTCATTCAACTGGTTGGTTTGATAAAAAGTCATTCTTTGACTTATTTATCTCACAGTTTTCAATGGAAGGCACACTTTGTTATTGCATGACAATATTCTGTACACAAGTAAATTTTCTTTTTGAGAAAAATGATTTTTGATGTGTACATAAGATTTGTCCTACCGTTTACAAATGATGCAATGAAGTGTACTGTGGCAGCTGCACATAAATAATGTGCTTGCAAATCTGAAAAAAGGGAGGGGTGAAGGAAGGGTGAAAAAGCTATAAGAAATCCTGTGAACATTATTTACAGTTAATTTGTTCTCCATGAATTACAGGTAGGAGGAGGAGAATTAAAGGAAACTTCACAAACATGCATGTTTCAACCCTTTGATCTCAGTTATTGGATTCAGTTATCGTATTTCATTTTAAAATGCCCTGGACACACGTACAGTTCTAAAGCACGTTGTATTCCATCATGTAGATAATACACCATGTTCAGAATTCAGTGCTGTAGTTGAACGCTATCGACTGTAGACGACATCGATAAAATAGACTAGCAGTTTTAAATATACATTTTTAATATTCATGGCTTTATTTGAAGGGGAGGCAACGTAACCTAGTCGATTGTTAGTGCTCTTGTCTGCAAAGCATGTCAGTGGCTTGTTCCGTGGGCGGACATGTGGATGGAAAAAACTCCCCATGACAAACCAACTATTAGGACCTTTGCCTTAGTTATTTAAAGGTAGAATAATTCTACTAACGTCATAGATCGGTAATATAAAATATGGCAAGTTGTAGAATGCACAGCTGCGAATACCGCCAACTCACTTGCCGACTGTGTGTGGGAGAAAGGTCTAATTAATGAGATATCCTTGCTAGGTTGCAACACGGGGAAAAATAAGTTTCCATTTTAGCATGTTGCACACCTGAAAAGAAACATTGCATAAAAGGAAGAAACTATATAAAGATATGTAATAAGTACTATACAATTTAGTCCTAAATAATATTGTATAGTCGTATATGGCGCTGCTATTTGTGCAGTTATTTAGAAGAAATTACAGGCAGTGTTTGTAAAGTTTGTAAGTGAATTCGTTTAGTAGGTGATAGATACTGTAAGTGCACGCATGACAATACACATTTATTTGTTCCAGATGGCAGTTATGCAGCTAACTAACCACTGACACGTGAATAGAACAGCACCCACGTACACTCTTAATAATAATAATAGTGAAGATTTTTAAAGCGCATATTCACACTCATAGAGAGCATATGCTCTTAGCGCTTAAAACGAGGAAGAGACGTGGACTAAGTAGACACAGAACAAAGGGGACGAAAGAAAACGACAGTACTGACGAAACAGAAAACATTAAAAGGCATCAAGTAACAGGAACAGAAAAATATAGTGATTCTGCGAGAAAGATGGGTAAAGTAGCAAGAGGGAAGGGGGCGGGATTAAGAAGGACGAGCATTGTGCGGACTGTTAGGAGAAATGCTCAAGGAAGAGGTGCGTTTTCAGTGCAGATCTGCACCAACCAACCCCAAATTCAATCACGATTTATTCAAACACATCATTTAGGAGTCCTATGGTGGTTTCACAAAAGACAACCTCGTGCTGGTCCTGCACACAGGCCCACAGAATCGGCGACCCGAAGGGAACCGGCAGAATTCTCCTGACAGGACATCCGTGTCATCACGTATAATTGTGTTGTCTTTTGACAAAATCCGCTAGTTACAGATAGTCTTTGTCACTTTCGTCTGCCTCGATCCCGAATATCTTGGACGCATGCAGTGTGTATAACCCTACCCAAACTAATTTTTTTTTATCCTTGATTGAACGCAATGAATGTCATCATAAAAGCGCAGGTTAAGGAGACTTATAAACAGCGTACTTATCTTGTGAAACGGCTCCAGGATGTCGTTGACCAAGGTCGTAAGACTCAATAAGAATATGTTGTTCTAGCAAACAATGTTATAAGCAGGTTCTCCAAACAAGCAACAACTAATTTTCTCGGGCCATAAGTTATGTTTCGTGGATAGTCAACAAGGGGCAGTGTTTGTGGCCAGAGCCCTCGAGAAGTACAGACGAATATTTAACTTCGTTTTACATAGTGCACGGCCTGTCTCGACTATAGCTTCCAAGTGCTGTTCTCTGGCGCTTGGAGAGGAGACCAGCAACAAAAATGCTTTGCTCAGCTGCATGCGTCTGTCGCTTGATTAAAATTATCGGGAAAACCGAGACTCTCCAGTCACACTCATGATGGGGATATTCAAATATAGCTTCTTCATAAAACCATTTGCGCAGGTCGCGAACCCCTCTTGACAAGACGATGATTAATATAAACTATAAGGGATTAACCAAAACCAGATTTTAAAAAACTCATGCAAGACCGTCAAGCTTGTGATTTTATATTTTAAATCGCTATGGGGGGTGGAGGTGGAGAGAGAGAAAACGAACAAATTTTGTTTTTAATGGACTCAGGGTTACCTCAACATTCAGGGGATGAGCACAGCTAATGACTATAGTGTAGTATATCATAATACAGCACCATAGTCAGTATCATAGCTGGCCTATATATATAGTACAGTGTAACTAGATTATTTCTCTTATTGCCCCAGACAACCATTTTAGCTCAGCGAAAATTGCTGAAAATAGAACATAAATTATCACAAAAACGGTGGTATTTTATGACGAAGAGGCACGAGATATTATATTAAGATTTTTTTCTTAATAACGCCTGGATTTGTCGAGAAAACAGAAAGTGACGAAAGGGTAGCATTTCTAAAAATAGCGTCGTCTGCATGGGCTGAATTGAAGGAAAAGATACCATCCTCGGTGAAAAAAAAAAAGACCAGGACACAAAAAAACAAACAAAAACGTGCTGTTGCTAAATGTTCTCAGATGAAGTTAGTTCCTAAAGATAATGGCAGTAAACGCCAGGGGATTAACTTTGTTCAGAGATGTGTATATACAGATCTCTGCTTTGTTCAAACGTGTCGTGCAAACTTCGTCCCCACACCGCACTCAAGAATTTGCTCAAAACATTTCAAAAGTGATTGTTATCCAGTCACTTATACAGTATAGGCAAGTGTTGAACTTTCAGTAAAACGAAGAGATCTTATTCCTACAACAGTGCCAACTATACAAAAGCACGATCGAGCTTTTAAAACCAATTACGACTACTGGTAATTAAGCTTAAAGATCAAGCACCAGATATACACCATCGACAGTTTCTACACCGTCTAGTCTACAAGTAACATCGTGAAACAATCACAAACACATCATCATCAGTCGTATATCCTTATGTTGCCGAGTGGTGGGGTTATGGTGTGTCAGCAAACTTTCTCCAACACACTCTAACAGAGGCTATAGTATAGTCAGGCGTAGTCAGTATCGCAAACAACTTAGGGGTGTACCGATAGGGGAATCTACCAGTATCACCAGATAAATGTCGTTAAGTTTTAGGGCTGACATTTAACAGTTTTTATCCCCTGCAAATGTATGTACTCGTTCCACAGAGAGATGGATTTCTAGGTTCCACATTTCGGATCCGTACAAGAGCTATGGTGTTATTTGGATGACGAAAAGTTTGAACAGAAGGTTTAGCTTGTAGCGTATAGTTTATTTTGAAGGTAATACTAGATTATCAGCAAATAAAAAAAATTGGGGGGAAGCTGTATACCATCTTTACCGCTATCAACAATATCCTGTGCCAATCCATAATAAATAACGAAAATAAGACGGGGCTGGTTATCTCTCTTTAAGCCATTTGAAAAAAAAAGTAATCCAAGGTTAGCCTTGGAACACTTATCACAATTAACAGCGATAAACAGAGACGAATGCCTTATGCAAATCTATGAAAGCTACCTATAATTTTGTTTGTAGGTGGTGGTGTTGTACCACTGTAAATAGTGAAAATATGGTCAGTTATGGAATAGTCTTTTCGAAAACCTGTCTGAATTTCTCCAACAGCATTTGTTTCTTCGATCTTTATTCGGAAAGACGATTATTTAGGATAAAAGTATACAGTTTACTGCATATATTAAGAAGAAAAATGCTTCCGAAGTTATTAGCATCTTTTATGTTCCCTTTCTTGTGTAATGCATGGATAATAGCTTCTGACCACGAACCTGGAAGCTACCCTGACGAGAATAAATGACTACATACCTCTACCAGGAAAGGGAGAGTAATGCCAATGCTGTTTTTAGCAGTTCAGGTATCACCATCAGGACCCGCCGCTTTGTTGCCTTTCAGATGATTAATCGCAGTTCTTATTTCTTTGGGTGTAATGTCTCTATCAAGGAATTCATCACTGTTAGCTTGTTCTTCATTGTCGTTGTCTGTATCGTCAGTCTGAGTATCTATGCAGCTGTCCTGGTTCCCTTTGAAGACTGCCTGGAAGTGATTGTACAATTCTTCTATCGGAATACAATTTTGCTCCTTTGTTTTAGGTTGAAAAATTTTCTAAAAGGTGCTCGAGCCATGCATACTATTTTCTAGCTTCTATTTTGAAATAGGTTTTCTTTGGAGAAATAAATTTTCTGTTCCATTTTATCTTTTCTAAATAGTGTCTAAAGTTTTCTTCTGAACGTGTCTGCTTAAGCTTAATGAGCGCGCGCCTCGGTGCTTGCTTTGTCCTTTGACATTTGCTGTCGAAGCATCCATTCGTTCTTGACAGTTGAATGGGCTTCGTCATAACATTAGCTTAAGTCCAGGCGAGAACAGGTTCACAGCTGTATTTACGTTTGTATAAATCATGGCTCTAGCTCTGTATGGCTTTTCTAAAAACTAAAGGAACTGAAGATTGGACAGGAATATATGCTTTAGCTCGGGGCTTCATCCTAGTTTCTCGATAATACCCTTATTGTTATTAGTGCCTACGTATTCATATAGACCAGGTTCATCTAAAGTTCATACTAAAGGTAGGCGATATGACTCCGAACATTCATCAAAGATTAATTTCCTTGGCAAATATAAAATACTGCTAAAAAGGAAAAAACAGTCTATAACACTACAACCAGACTGGAATAAACAAGGCAGCCGTTAGTGTCGCCGTTGCCGTTTTCATTCAAGATGGAGAGATTAAAAAAAATAGCAACGTTCTAACAGCAGTTTACCACAGCCGCTTAAAGTCTGGTCTTGGGACTGTCTAGTACTGGTGGGGCATGTATTTTCATGGAAAATGGATCTGCTGAAAGGTCAGTATGTACAAGGATTTCGTTAGAGGTTATCGCACTCAAGTTCCCGCATATAGTAACTGCGGCTTCCCCGAATTTCGCCAAAATTTCCAGTAGGCAATGCTCCAAATAGATATACCATTATTAAAGTCTGACAATTTGTAGAAGGGAGGGTCGACGGGAGATAAATATGTGCAAATGGGGAACAACTCTGTGTCCATGCCAAATAGTCTTGAAATTTTTAAGCGCTAAGAGCATGCTCTCTATGAGTGTGAATATGTGCTATAAAAATCTTCATTATTATTATTATTCTTGACATTTCTATTACAATACTATGACAATAGTGTTTCAATTCTTCTAATGAATCTGCTAAAAGGTTTTTTCACTAAAAGCATCATACACCCTGATCCGCGACCCCGTCTTGACAAATTTGTTTTTTGCAGAAAGCATAAAACATTCGTGCAAGATAAACTGGTCGCATTCAAAATTATCAGTTACCCAAGTTTCAACCAAGCATACAAAGTCACAGCTAGATATGTATGAGATAAAATCACAGTTCGTTATTTTAGACAGTAGACCATCGATATTCCAGGACAGAAAGGTAAGTAACGAGTCAGACATGTGAGGAACAGTTAGTGTTCGGTAGGGCGTGTGCACTACTTACATTTTCTGGGTCACAGCCACGAGATTTTGTAGGGGTAGATTTCCATTTTCTAGAGTTCTGCCTGTTAAAGAATGCAGACACTGCTGTTAGGACAGCTGGCAGCCGGTTTGGGGGAAACTGTTCCAATTCCAGCTGGCAGGTAACTGTTGTTGGGTAATGTCAGCTGGCATGGCAAGTCGTTATCTTGTCTCGTACTGTGGCTGACCAGCGTTCATGACAGTTGCAGTTGAACCGCTCGTGCTGGTTGGCTGTTGGGTCGGGTGTGTTCCTTTGACGTCATTCGCTGGCCTGACGTACTGCACGTGATTTTCGCGTGTAGTAGGGGAAGATCTTGGCCCACTTCCATTGTTTCAGAGTTTTGGCTCGTCGATGGGCTGTTGACTGTTGTGAGTATTAAGTGAAATGTTGCAAGTTGGCAGGTCTCCGACGAGTGCAGGAGAGTAAAAGCGTTGCACATCACCTAGTCGCATAGAGTGACAGTAGCAGGGTGGCTGGGGTCCATCGTGGTGTACCAGACTTGGTCCTGAATGCCAAAATTTGAGTGAGTTCTCGAGAAGGGCAAAGCCTCATTCCGTTCTAAGGCCTTTGCTGACGGACGATAGGTCAAGTCAGTCTACATGTGCATTTCCCATTACCCCTACTTTCACAATAAAATACAACTGAAAATCGCACTTGTGACTTATGACACCTGCAGTCTATCATAAATCTATGCGTTAATTTTGCTTGACGCGGGTTGATCTTTAACCTTCATGATATGCGGACACAGCTGTTTGTGTTTCAAGGGATCGAACCTTAGATCAGGCGGGATTTGCAGCGTAAGTAATCGGTGCAGACTTTTCCCCTATAAACTTAATAGTTCAAGTCGCAGTGATATGGGATTGACACACAATCTTTCATTAGTCGCTGATTAGTTGATATAAACCATCACTGACTAATAAACAATTTCAAAACCTTCACTAAAACAATCATCCATTAAAATTGCATAGAATAAGGATGGTGCAGACTATCACTTTCAACATGCAAACACACCAGACACAAAACTTTTTTTTGATCGAAGATTTATTATGAGCATTTGATTGCTTCTAGCGACTTTTATCGGTGCAGCAAAACCGCACTCCCATTTTCAGCATACACAAACATGTCGTCTGGAGACATTTTCCTCTGTCACAAAAGAAAAGATTGCAAACGCAGGCTGTGTGGACGAGAAGAGCTTGTTAAAGACATTGCAGATGTCCTCAGTGTGGCGAAAAGCGTCTCACCTGTCACCTTGACCGCTTCGCGCCAAGAGTCAGACGTTACAAACAAAAGATACATTTAAAGTGCAGCTTGGTACTTCTAAAATAGGCAGTCAAGAAGTGACAGTCAGACTGTATACACAGTAGACATTTACATATATTTATCCATTTAAAATTCATTCGTTACAAAAACTGTGATAAAGGTGACAAAATTGATTTGGGGGTGAAACGAGGGTTGACAATAAGGGTTCCAAACGAAGTCAATGGAAACATAAATTCACCCCAAAAAGAGATCGAACTTTAAACGCATGATTTACCTCAAGGAAAACTTAACCAACCAAACAGCATTCTGAAACCACTGGACTCAGCTTATTACTACGATCAAAGAGTATGTCAATAGGTACTCAGGCCTTCAAGATCGTAGTTAGCCGACTTTCACTTAGTTTGAGAGTTAACGATTTAGGTGAAAAAATAAAGTACAGCTGCAGCTTGTACCCAGACGACTGGGATATATATATATATATAGTAACTCCGCCGCCTGTGTGCACGATGCCTCAATCATCTTCACTCAAACAATCACAGGAAATAACTGTCAGTATACCATATGTTGTTTTGTACTACTATTTTGTTTGTACATATATTGAGTTGTATATTTATTCAGCAATGTTACGTGTTTTATTGTGTTACACGTGCATTCAATCATGTTCAGTCACCATGAACCCCACGTGTTACACTGCATTCCCTATCATTTCAGAAACTGATTAAAGGTGGGCTTCTCTGTCGTAAGGGTTATGAAATTTTTCCTCATTCTTTTTGTTCTCTTTGTTTTCCCGATTGTCTAAGTTTAGATGTGTTTAGATGTCGGATGAGACATTTCGACTGATTTTTGATTTGCAATGTTGTTTAACATCCGTTTTCACATAAATCTTTGATTTATTGCTTTTTTTTCAGACCAGATATTTCTCATTGTGCATGGAGCACACTAGCACATTTTGTGTTATAGGGCAATATATTCGAGTCCTATAATAATAATAATAATAATAATAATAATAATAATAATAATAATAATACAACAGTTACATAATTAACAATATTGAACCTTAACTTACCGTAAAGTACAAAAATATGAAGTTGACCCAATCAAAGTTCATTTCATCAAATAGTTCACATTGATGCATCACACTAAAAATCTGAACGAAAACCGCGTAGCAATAACAGTACAGGGAAAAAATACCCCGCACAAACCGCAGCATATTAAAGGAAAAGGCAAGTGAAACGGCAAGTTGGGCTGAAGTAGTAGATACTGTCGTTTTTAATCAAAATTCCGTGTTGCAGAACAATCGTTTACTTTCATACGTGGCGAAAACAAAGGTCGGGCGATCGCCATGTTTTGTTGTCGTGTGAGTTCATGGAAACCATCTGGTGTCTCTTTAGTGAGGTCACGGAAGTCTGTAAGTGGGGTCGTCAAAACGCCAGTACCAGGTAAACCCGAGTACTAAGGGCGGGTGTGTGTGGGGGGTATTGGTGTTTTATGCCGAGCCAGCAACTAAGGCTATAACAACGTGCCCGAGACGAGAACTCAACCCAGGACAACCCATCCTCATTGTATTAGTGACAGGCGCTATAACTGTTGCGCCACCGGACCGCCCCACCCGAGTACAGCGAGTAAATGCTGAGCGAAGTGAAGAAGACTAGTTTGACAGGGTTGCCCAGAAGTCTGTGGAGTTGCCTTTCAAATGGTACTGCCTAAGTCACAAACTAAGTCAGTTTGCTTTCCTTTCCAAGAAAAGTACGAAACATGGTGGCCTCCAAGAATCGGCGCGCAGCTGTGTTTTAGACACTCATAAATAAGACGATTGTATGCACTTTCCTTTAATGTGCGAGATAATTTATTGATGTGCATTACGGGTTTTGTTTCTCTCGAAACTCATGTAGTAACTAATAGAGTGATGAGACAAAAAAAAAAAAAAAAACCAAAACCTTTTTCTCGAACGACAACAACAGCTAAAAATATTCTTTCTAACAAAGAAGAAAGAATCCCTTCCATCTCCCCTAATTCAACAACCAGGCCACGAAAACAGGCAATCAGCGCCATCATAATAAGGTTTCTTGCGAGCATTCCTTCGCATTTTTCTGATAGCAACACATTTTGCTTGTAAATAAACAGCCTGGGTATTAGGCACACACGACACGAACATACAACACAACACACAACAACTACACAGCTTACAATGTTGAGCCTGGTCTGCGACAATACTTAAAGCTAGAAATGCCATTTTTCTTGACTAAGCTTTAGTGACAGACACTTTGCCGTCGCTTTGATAAAAGAACATTAGTCTACTCTACACTATAGTCTGGTGAGCACTAGTCTGCTCGAGCTTAAAACATACTACGCTGTTCTACACCACATTTAGTAACAAAGCTCAACAGTCTGAACCATAATAAGACGAATTTTTCTATGCGGAATCTCCCTCGCAACATGATTGCTTTTCTTGACAAGATCTTCTATAGCAACCGCCTTCTTTTGGATCAGAAAAAAATAAGTTTTCAAGATTTAATTAAAATCAGAAAAATTGAAGAAATTCGTCTTATCCAGGTTCAGCTGCGATGCTAGGCTATGTAGGCTGACATATAGGCGATATCTGTTCTACATCTGTCACACACTACCCTACACTACGTAACACGGGTGGTCCACCGTTGAGAACAGGTTTTTTGTGCGCTTAGAGAAAGTTGCGACCCCTTACGTATCTTAGCCAGCGCACACACGCACGCACGCCAGCACGTAAATACTCAATTACACCAACTTATTCACACAGAGAAGAGATGCCGCGTTGAGAAAATGATAGAGGAAAACTTCCACGTACCTACACAGAGGAGGGATTCTATCAGGTCAAAGGACGAACCTAATTCCAACCATACAATGTCTTAAACAGAATTTCTTTTTTCCAATTGCAGGTCTCAAAATGGCTGCACTTATCTCGAACAAAATCCTATATTTTAAATGTAACTTTAGGTACACACGAATGATGCATGATTTAAGCAATTGTCATCATCATGCAGTTGTACTGCCGAGAACGCCTTTCCTCATCGCTTTAGTTTGAATACATTTCCTACAATTAGAGCTAGATATTTCTTCTAGCACAGAACGTTTATTGATATGACAGTTTTCTTAATTACTGAGGGTGTCATTGGAGCGAGTTTCTTTCACTCAACAAAAGTGTCGTCAGACTCGGTGAAATTCAGTCGTCTGACAGCAGTCATGTTTATAGACGCATCATGGATGAAAAGTAGTATGAACACCATCACCAGCCAGCTTCCTACACCACTAGAGGGCGCCTTGTCGTCACATATTTGTGACGTCACTGTCTCGCCAGCCAGACGCTGTGCTAACACGTCTGGGGGTTGGCAGCCGAGAGGACAAACCACGAGGTGGCTAAACTGCTTACGTCGGTGCTAAAATCATAGCCTTCCGACTGGGCGCATAACCCACTGTTTTATGTGGATTTCTTCCGAGGTCTCGCTCGTACAAGAGGCGTCAGCTGCAATTCTTGACGTGTGGTTTAAAGTACGGAGGCCCAGTCTAGCGCTAGCTCATGCGTGCAGTGTGACGGTTTCGAATCCCGCTGTCTTCCAGAAGAAGGCGATAGTCTAGGACAGAGAAGCAAAGCCTGGCATCTCACGTTGACCGAGCAGAAAATGCGCCAGAGAGTTGCTGGAAATCAGGGAAATGAAGGTAGAAGTCTTAAGGAGAGGGAAAAAGATTGTCAAGCGCTGCTCTTAGACAACCCACACCCTCCTCGTCTCGTCTGTGATGATAGGTGGCGTACCTAACTTTAAAGCTGTCGCTAACGAGCCTCGCACAGTCCAGTGCGCCATTTTTCTGTTCGGTAATATGAAGTAACGAGTCTCTTGGGATAAAACCCGTCGCTCGTTTCCTTTCTAAAGATGATTTAATATACGAGAGGAACCTACTGTGCTAAGTACTTCGTTAAGTCGCTTTCAGCCATTACGGCAGTCAACCGTACATCTCCTCGGCCTTTTAATACTTTTTATGTCGATGTGATGATCTTGCATGAGATCATAGGATTTAGAGGTTCTTATTTTTCAGAAAAGTAACGCCAGCGATAATGGTGATACATTACGAAGGACTTCTACAAACGTTCGATCCCCGTCTGCCCTGTAGATTTCGCACAGGTATAGGGAGCAAAGAAAAGATTCAAGGCCGAGACAAAAGGAGGTAGGTGTTATCAAGGTTAATATAAATTGCAAGGCAAAGATTTCAACTGGCAATTTGATAGCACCTTTTGCTACTTCCGAGGCTTATATTTCAACAAATCCCGGAGCTCTGCATCACTGTCTGTAACCAACTTTACAAACCAAGGAGTTTCTGCAGCTGAGCGTCTCTCTTCGGCGAAGTTAGGGTCTGTGATCCTGACCAAGTTAGTCGTCACTGTCACTCTACATCCTGCCCTGCACCCGTGCACCTCCTGCGGCAGGGTGTACAAATCGACGTGAAAAGCTAGCTTGATAGTTAAGGTAGGTCAGTGAACTAAGAATGCTCGGACTATAAAGACGTTATGTGACTGCTGGGGGCTAGCCTTATAGCCCAGGGACTAACGCGAAGCCCTGCACCCGACTCCTTCTAATCTATCACGTGATTTCCACAGCTCTGGCTTCTGGTTAGTAAAGTGCGGATTAGAGTTAGGGAAACCCGTGAAGGCCTTACATTCAACCACGCATCAGGTAATGAAGCAATGACTGTGGCATCGTGCATAGTAGACGTATCTCTTCAGTACCTATTGTTACGCATGTTTCTGATACCTTCTTTGACATCTCAGCTGCGCATGTTCGTTCATCAGGTTTAGTACCGTCTTTAGTATCAATGTTGCACCTTTTACATAGGTTCTTGTACCCTCTTTTGAGCATGTTCATATGCCCTTTTCAACTGATTCCTTTCTAACAGTAATATGTCAGCAATTATGTTACAGATAATTTTTGTACCCACGTGAATATTTTTGTTGCGCAGGTTCGCATAAGAACCATTCTTCATCTTAGTATCTATGTTACACATCCTTTTAAATTATTCATAATGGTAATACATCATCAACGTTGATATATGTTTGATAGACTCTTATAAGCAGGCTTATTGCAACTGAATATGTGCTAATATTTTTCCCTCATGGCTTGTATTCTCTTCGGCACTGTGCCTAAAGCTACTCATGTATGCTCCTCAGTAATACGCTTAAAGGTTCTGTGCAGTGATTTCCTACAAAGCTTGAAAGCCAACACTTCAAACGCAGTCACCGCTGAAAGAGAACAAAATGCAAATGATTTAATAGACACATCATGTGTACAGCTAAATGACACCAAACCTGGTACAAGCAGAAGAGTAACCGAAGACACGGCCTTTAACACAATCATACTAAAATACAGACATTCCGAACACTGAGGTTGACAACAAGATTTATGTACAGACGCAGCACCTTCGTGAAAAGCGTCTTTGATTGGAAGAGTACAGTGATGTAATTCACCATGGAGATTATGCAGTACACGACCACGCTTGTGATATATATTTATATAGCCGACTGGCGGTGACCTGACGAGTGACCTAACTAGCAAACTCATATCTGAATAACACATGTTGCGTGGAGAAAAAAAAGGGTGGGGGTGGGGAACATTCAATCACCGAACAAACTGAAACCAGTCTTCATGCACACATGTACTCGACCACACTTGAAGAAGCTAACTATACATATACAGTAATTTTTGCTCCAGCCAAGAACAATGTGACTGGAAGCTGACAAGAGTTCAAAGTTCACGGCTTGTTCCCATTTCGAAGACCTGGCGCGATAATCCGTCACCAGAGAAACAATATCAAGAAACAGTTTCTAGAGGGAGAGAGTGATTGTGCACATTGTGGTGGTTGGCGACAAAAAGTGCAATATACTGAGAGTGAATCTTTGTCCTTTAATGTCGACAGTAATACATTATGACATCAATATTTTCTTGTTGTGGATGCCAGTCATGACATTTTATGAACAGCTAAAACATAAACATATACATCGCATTAACAGTCACGTGCGATGTACACAATCAAACGAACTTGTTGAATAGGCCACCGCGTGGTTTGTCATGGTGAAAACTCCAGTGCATACATGGTGAACAAACATCACACCTTCACATAGTCAGAGCACTGAAACCACGTAGGGGACAATTTCACATTTTCTCATCACCATGCTTTGTCACAATTATACACTGTGCAGTTTTCAATGGATACTCGTGCGCATATTGCACAACGGCGACACAGAATATACATTTTAAAAAAGGAGACTAGATTTAGATAAAACGTGTCTTGACAGAATGGAGGTTGCCGTCTACGTCAGCCACAAGGTTAGCGAGGTTCGTGTAGTGTGTGTGTGTGTGTGTGTGTGTGTTTCACAGTTTGAGGACTGCATGAGACTTTTTGCGATGTTGGACAATTCGAATTTCCAAAAATAAAAGTCAGGCGTCAGTGCCATCTTGAGGATGTTCTCTGCTAAGAAATAAGCGCCTTCGACTCCTACTGACTCATACAGCACGTCCTCCCACCTCTCTCTCACACACACACACACACGTGCACACCACATACAGGCACAAACTCACGCACACCACACACCCATGTCCACTGCCTCCGCACATCCAAGCTTTCTCTCTCTCTCTCTTGAGCGCGAGCGCGTTTTGTCCCCATTTTAGCAATGGCTAAACATTTTTCCCCAACTTCGACAGAATCCATCCTCCTCAACTGACAAACACGTTTGTAAATCCTATTTCATGCTTGGGCCAGTAATGTGACTCTGCGGTTGGCGGTCTTTTTCTTGCGATCCAAAGCGCAGCGCGCGGCTCTGCTGGTGTCCATTTCCTGTCAGTTCACACGCCCCTTTTCCATGTCAACGCCCAGCAGTAACATGGGAAGCCACAATAAATTCCGGAAACCCAATTCATTTTCTTCCGCACACACAAAACGCCCACTCTGTCTTCCTCTCGGGTCTCTCTCCCTCTGGTCGGTGTCGTGTTTTAGAGACTTCTTTTTCCTTCACTTTTTCTAGAAGGGTAGGGTGTGTGTGTGTGTGTGGGGCGGGATGGGGTAGGATGATGGTTTTCTATGTTTAGCGGCGTCATGGTTAGAAAATGGGAGGTGGTGGAGGTAGTGATGGTGGTGTCTGTATATGTTTGTGTATATGTGTTCGTGTTTGCGTTTGCATTAACATTGGCAAGAGAAGCCTAAAGTTCCTATGCTACAGTAATGTCAGTTGTAGGTGAATTTAAGACGTTTGCAGATGTACAATAAAAAAAGGTGTAGATGGTGCCACCTAGAACATTCCTTTTGTTCAAAGTTAACCCAGGCAGCGTTTTGCTCAGTCTTCAATGACTTCAGTTTTCCGGTGGGCCCTTTCAGGAAGCTTGCTCGCTACTTGGCTTTCTGGTTTGCGTCTGCCCTTATCGAGAGTTAGTGCGTGTCCATCTGCCATCACTTGCTGAGCGTCTTACGCCAGCACAGAAGATCAAAGTATTTGCATTGTTATAAAGAGCTTTTGTTTGCCCTCGTTAGGATTTCACAAACTTATGACGTTACAATCTCTTCTTGTCAAAGAATCGTAGGCCATTTGAACTGTTATTTTCTCCTGTATTGCTGTTTTGTTTAATTCTGAGATATGTTACTGTGTCGTATTGGCAAGAAAGACTGGTGGCTGATGAACAGTACTTGCCAAGAACGCGATATAGTAAATGAGGAAGTTCAAAGTTCATAACAGATTATGCATATGAAGACTGCCCTTATCACGTGCACAGAGAGGCTGCTGGTGCTATACGGAGGCCCACTTGCATCAGTCCAGTTCGATCCGCGTATTGTTATTGAAGCACGACACAACTATTACCGTTCGGTTTGGAGTCCCACCATTCTGTGTCAAGTATAAGCAATAATAAATAGCAGATAGACATACAGCCGCATTGCACAAAGTAATACAAGCACGCGCACAAACACCTCCACACCTATAATGTAACACACACACACACACACAAGGTTTGCTGATGACAGCTGATCTTGTGACTAAGTGGAACGTTTGCTGTCTGCTGGGTCTGATGTCAGTGACGACCGACACTGCTTCTTCTTCACTTCAAACCAGACGGCAAGCTGCCTTTGGTCGCTCCTGCCTGCTGCTTCGCAGCCAGACTCGTCGCTAATCACCCAACACAGGCTGACCTGGCAGGAGGGCGCCGACGTTGCGAACGCCTTAATCCCATTCCATCACCTCATGGAGCCACTTCAAAAGTTGGCGGCCAGTTTCCTTATACCGAAGACCGCAGAAACCGCATAGGGACTCGTCCTTAACCCTCTTAACGTGGGCCGTGTGCTTGCGGGTTGGTTCGGTTCTCATGCAGGTGGGGTCCACGTGCTGAAGATATAGCAGGGCCGTGAAATCTTCGTGTGGATTGGAACTGTTAACGTTTTCATAATTTGTCTTTTACCTACTTCTATATCTTTGTTGGCGTGTAGTATATATATATATATATGTGTGTGTGTTGGTATAGTGTTTAACGAGACGAAGGATATACTTAGCCTAGAATGCACATGTTGCTCCAGATGACTCATAGAAGGGCGTCGCGCGTGCACACCGGGAGAAGAGGTCTGCGAAGATGGAATCTGTCTTTGCATGCCGGTAGTTGGGGTCCAGGCTTGAGTGATTCAGCACAATGTCTCGCGTGTAACGTTTTGTTTACGCACCGTTAACTACTCGTTAAAACTGTTGCCACCAAAGACCGTTATGTCACGGATTTAGCAAGATCGTATCATTAACCTCGCACCAACTGAAAAAAGAAACTTTTTCGTCATTTCGACATGTAACCCTCTGGAACTTGAAAATGCTTTTCGTCAATATTGATGTCAGAGCTGCTGACCCAAATCCAGCTCATGGTTACCACGCAGTGCAGGAAATTTCAGTCGGACTAGCAGGTGTAAGAGAGGATTCTAGTTTCTTTAGAGCGTGATAATGAAAACCACCACACCACATCATCCACAAATGCGGTTTCAGTCAAGTTTAGCCTGGCTGCAGCGTCTACCTGAGCTGGTCCAAGAGTTCGCGCGACAAGGATTAACCCACTTGATGCCATAATTAACCCTTCCTGCTGCAGCCAAACACGAACCATTTTGATTGTTGCCGTCGTTGTGTGTAAAGTCGCTGGTGCTATACGTTGGTGGACTCGTTGTAATCGTCCAGGTTTATCACAATGCGCTTGCCGTTGATGTTGGGGGAGGTAGGGGTGGAGTCTGGGGGCAGGACTTCCTTGTTAGCGGCTTCCGTCATGGCGGACAGCTTGTACTGCAGGTGTCGGTTGCCCAGCTTCATGTTGCGCTGCTTTAGTAACTCCAGCTGCGTGTACAGCCGCCGGAACTCCTCCTGCACAACATGTCTTTAATTGTTAGCTGCCAGCGGTGCGGTGTGGGGCTAGGTCATAAAAATAATTTTTTACCACTTACACACACACACACACACACACACACACACACACACACACACACACACACACACACACACACACACACACACACAGAGTTCCATTCATGCATACACACATCTAGCCACGCTGCTTTTGCTGGGAATCCTAAAACTTAATAAACTCAGACTTATCTCCAGTGAAGAACTAATTAAGAAAACGAACCGAACACGCATTAACAACAGGCTTCACTAACAATTTTGCACTTTAAATTCTTATTAGCATAACGACATTAGAAGGAAAAACCAACAGAAGCTCCCATTTCCAGTTGAATTGGATCAAGGGAAAAAGAACAATGTAGTTTTCTTTACGCTGTTAATTTAGCACAAAAAAGGTTATGTTCATGACAAAATGGGGGCAAATTAGCAGTTCGGAACTACCTACGAAGGAACCCCCTCCCCACCGCCATCTAAGCCTTTTGACAGGCAACACATCGGTTAAAATCAGCTCTCTTCACAGTGCGTTAGTGGTTCTTAACGCATCAGAAAAAAATAACGTTCAACAGATACTCCATCTTGCCATTTCACTGAACACTGGCGGCACGACTAAGTCGATCAGACGAAAGAAAAGAAAAAGGCCGAGATTAAGGTAAAAAAAACCAACAGCACCAAGCAAGGAACAACAACAACGACAACAGTAACAATGTTTGTATTTCTCTGTACTCTTCCCTTGTTCAATTTTTAGAATTCCTGGGTTCCACTTTGGCATAAGTGATTCTTAGAAACTCTTCTCTGATTTTCCTTCCACGGAATCCCGAGTTGTTTACAGAGATTAGTCTTCTCTAGAAGGTTCTGGTCCTTCGGGAATGACGGCAGGGTGCTTAGCAACTCAAAACTTCGATTTCAGGCTGGTACTATGTCGGAGCCATCGTGACTCTGAGCCGTACACTGCCACGTACGAGCGTCCACTACAAAAACACCGTGAAGCCATCAATGCAGGCCAGTCTTGCTGTACTAGTGGCATTGTCTTTACATTGGTAAGGCATAACCCCGCTTTTCAGCAAAATCAAAGCGGTGAAAAGCTACTGTTTCATCGACATAAAGTGACTGTGAGAGGTCAAGGCCTGAAACGCCAACAAAAGGGGAGGGGGAGGAGACGGCTGGGAGGGGAGAAGAATGAAAGCAAGTTTAAAAAAAAATGGTCGTCGGCTGTAACAGGTTGCCTAATTTTTTTCACTCCCTGAAGATGCTTCACATGAAGTGAGTTCACCACGTAAACCTCCACTGCATGTAGTTTCTCGACATATCTCTGGGCTAACGCCATACGCGGCAGGTACCGACACATCGTTTATTCCAGACGCTCGCTTTTACTAAAACGAGGAACAGAAGCGGTTCTCCATTTGGAAGGGTTTCAGAGTGACCGTCGCCCAAACTCCAGCCCTGGAAGTCGTAAACTCTCCAGCCACCGTTAGTTAAACCAAACGTTTTGTCAGTTTCTCCAAAAGGAAGGGAGAGTAAGCGTGGAAGTGTGAAACAAGACACGTGCGAGACACAGGCGACTGATCTAATATGCCATCAGGTAGTACCGTCAGAGCGCAGGCAAGACAAAACACGAAATAGCCGGACGCAGCATGCAAGGATGAAATTCGGTATTGACTTTTAGACCTCTCTGTCTGGCACTGAGCGACTAGTGTAATCTTTTCGGCTGAGTGCTGAAAGAGAAAGCCCTTCCCACTCTTCCATACTCAAGAGATTTAAAGTACTAGTGGGGTGCAAATTTTGTGGTTGGATAACGCTTGGTGCAAGATACTATTTTGACAAACCTGGGTCAATACACCCCTTTCATTTTCGAGATACACACCTACAAACATCACCATGCAAAGAAAAAGGTCAAACTGGTGACGTAACGTTTGTTTACACCTAATTAACATATAACCCCCACCTACCGTATCAGCTGAAGCCTTCACAACGGCAACGTATCCGCATACAATGCTGATGTCTGGGATGTTGACCTCTTTCTGTGTATGTGATGTTTATAGGGGTGTATTTCGAGAACGGAAGGTGATTAGGAGGGAGGGGAGAATTTGCCCAGATCTAAGATTTAAGGAAATAGTATCTTGTATTGAGCTTTACCCAGTCAATAGACAAAACGGCGCTCCCTTTGACTTTTAAAAACAATTTCAATCCTTGTAGGGTGTGGATATAATAATAATAATCATGACAACAAAAACAAAAATAATAACAACCGTCACAACGACTCGTGATTTACATAGTGCATAACCCCTCTCATGAGGGAGCATGCTCTTAGCTCTTGATACAAAAACAAGACAGCCTACGAAGTGCTGAGAAGTAATAAAAGACCAACATAGAAGACCCGAAGAGGAATCGGGTAACAGACAGCAATATTGTAAGTTACGTGAATTTGCAGGGGGGAGACAAGCAGACGGACTAGTCAACAGAGGAAAAAAATGGAGAGAAAGGGTTGGAAGATGGACTAGTATGTAGAGGACTGTTGGAGAGGCTAATGCTCATAAAAGAAATCTACAAGAAGATAAATAAGGTTTTTTTTTAATAATGATGGGCACAAATTTAGTCTGTTAAAGGCCAACCTGAATGGTTTGCGGTTTTTGCAGATATCGGTAGATATAGGCGATGTAAAACTAACCTGTAAATTTTAGCCTTCAAAACCTGTCCGTTAATTAATTATTCGCTACGATTCGCACCTGCAGTCAACGAGCGCCGCTAACAGTGTACTGCGTCACGCTAGTGCATCATTCACAACATTGGCAGCAGTCAACACCAAACAGAGAGAGAGAATGAGCGACATTTTGGTCTATTCGGACGTTGAAAGTCTGCATTTCTCGTGGTTCTGAAAAACTGCTATTAACGGATGGGTTTTAGAGCTGAAATTTACAGGTTATGTTTATATCGCCTATATCTATCGATATCTGCATAAAACGCAAGCCATTCAGGTTGGTCTTTAAGCATTCCTTTTTGGACCTTGTTTATCTAGGAGAATGGGATGAGGAAAAGAGAAAGAAAAATGCGAGTGTAGCCCCAGTCTCTTTCTTCTTCTCGGCTATGATATTAATCTCCCAGTATGCCACCAACGTTTCTGCTTCCGGTTATTTGTTCGGTGACCACGAAACCCGACTCCAAAGCTGCACTGTAAGGGCCGGTGTCATGTGCTCATAAATTCCCCTTACCTCACAAATCCGCCTCTATAATGCGCATGCGTCATAGATACATTTAACTAGACAGAGTCGTGCGCCTCGAAATATACCTTACACATGTTAACATCACACTATTTAGAACTAGACTTTGACAAAGGTGTCTTCCCCCCAAGAAACCGCGCCCGAAAGCCCTTAATATTTTGCACGTGCACGATTTCAAATATAGGCAGCATATAATTTTCGATATTGTCGAATTCTCTAAAAGTTTTGTTTTTTATTCTGTTTACTGTATTATGCATCTATGACGCATGCGCTTTATAGAGGTCAATTTCTAAGGCAAGGGGGATTTCTGAGCACATGACGCCGGCACAACTGGCGATACCAAGACGTCACAATGGCAAACACTCGAAGAGATAATAACACAATGCACTACAGTAGCAGAATTTATATTGTTTTCATGTACAGCTATGTACACATGAGAAAATCGTCCGCTAGTATCAAATATCGTTCTTGGTTTCTGTTTGGGTCTGCGTGTGTTGAAAAACTCGTAATTAAGTATACTATTTTATTTAGCAGCTGAAAATGAAAAAAACTAAACAAAAATTCTCTACAAATAGTACGTTTGTTAAAGGGATGAGAAATCGTACAATTACAGAAAGCTATATATAAGTACGGTAGGAGAGCTACTTAATGTTAAACAGGCAAGGAAAAGGCTTAAAGGCAAAAAGAGGAACGTTACAAAAACAATTCAAAATTTCTGCTGTTCTACTGCTGCTACTGCTAAAATGATTACTAGAGTTAATAATTTTCAAAACCCCACCAGAAACGTAAAATATTAAAAAGACAAAGGATTACAGGAAAAATAAACAGAAATACGAAGCTTTGTTAGAAAGAAACAAAAACTAGTCAAGAGGCGTTCAAGGGGTGGATGGAGAGTAAAAAGAGATAGAATGATAATGAGTGTTTTAGCTATGCTTTTTCTTGTTAAATATAAGTCTCATTAAATATCAAAGTATGTAAACTCGGAAAAGATCCAGCAGCTGGGTGCAGAAACGGAAGGGGTGGTTACGGAGAGAAGCCTACAACAAGAGTTCACTTTTAGCGACGGTCCAGCCAAACATCACCTAAAGTCGGCAACCGCGGAGTGAATGCCAAACGATGAGAAACCGAGTGAAGAAGGATGAGTTCTGGAGAAAGCTGGCCAGCTAGCAGATTTACCAAAGCTGCTCTCCTGCATTTTGAACAGGACTACAGCTAGATGGGATCAGCCGTCGGTGTCTGCGTCGGCGCCGAAAGCGCTCCGCTGATTGGTGGATGGGTCATGGGCACACGGTGGAGGTTGAGGGGCGAACCTGACAGACACCGAAACCCTCTGGCTTTCCCTCCCCCTTTCTCCCTAACCCCTCCACATCTCCACCACCTTTCCGCTGGTAAAAAAAAATCAAAGTAATTTAGTCACGGCAATTTCCTTAAAACCTCAGTCTGCGATGCTATCACAGCCACTTCAGTGTTGATCAACGCCCAAGAGAGTAGTGCTCAAAAGTCAAAGCGCCATCTTCAGTTTAGAAGGACAGACACCCATCCCCCTGCCCACCACCAACGTAAAAAGTTCACGCCAGGCAGCAAAGAACAAACAAGAGGAGAATGAAGTGAAGTGAGTAGGGCACGAAGTCAATTAAAAAGAGGATCCCTCAACTCCTCCGGGGGATCTGAAGGAAGAACTGCAGGCGAAAAAGAGAAAAAGGAAGTCTTTCCTTATCGTCTGTCAGCCGACCTGTAGTCAATATGCCCAAGGAGCGAGGCGGAGCGATAGAAAGCAATCAGGCACACCGGCCTGGCGAGGTCAGTCGATCATCCGGGCAAAAGGTGGGAAAGACCTGTGCCCAGAAGCGATGTCGCGGACTCCGAATACGGAGCATGATTTGTTTTCACCTAACCGGAAGTCTCCATGCAGATCAGTGCGACCCGAGCGTCGGTATCATCCTTTCGATACCTAAAAATTAGCCCATAGTTCAGAAGGCGAACCAGCAGTAAGTGTAGTTCTATGTCAAGAGAAAATCTGCAAGAAAGCTTTTAGAACACTCCCATGTTGAGTGTGGGTATGTATGCTTTTGTCTGCTACGCCCTTCTCCGGGATCGTGCTTTGCACAGTAATCCGTAGCACAGGAGACGAGCAAACGATACGGCAAGAGGTATAGGGGCAGTGTAACTGAATGTCTTTATTTAGAGAGACATAGGCAGAGCACGCTAGAGAGATAAGGGAAGTGTGGTCTAGAAATGGGGAAGTGGACAGCCGAGCAATCAGAGTGCTGGCGTCCGAACCGAGAGGCGCGCCGGTTCAGCACCCGTGCAGCACAGCAAACTTCCCTCAGCCGACCCTCCTGACGGGAACAGGTAGGTGACTCCACAGAGGGTTGGGAAAGGTAAGGCAGTGAGGGGAAGATGGGCACCGCTCTCACATAAAGCTGGCCCCGAGAAAAGTGAGGTCACACCTCACTCCTCAACGACCTAAAAAGGTCGGGGACGATCTTTACCTTTATCTTACTCTAGAGAAAAGTAACAGTGTACCTGAATGTCTTTCTCTAGGAAGCTCTCACACTCCTCCTCCTCGCCTTTCTCGCCGTAGCTGCCGTTGGTGGAGATGGCGTTGGAGACAGTCGACTGCGGTTTGTTGCCCATTGTGTACTTGGAGCCGCGGCTCAGCATGGTCGTGCCGCCACCGCCGCCTTGGGTGTGTTCCTTCCCCCGGTACTTGTAAACAAGGTATGCCTGACCACAACAGACAAAACTTGAATCTCCACTTTGCAACGACTTTCTTTTTTACGGGTCACAGAACAAGCCTTTCTAAAACCATCCAACTCAAAAGGACCCCCTAAAACATTAATATTAATAACAGTAATAATTATAGCCATAATTTCTCAATTAATGAAGTTGCTAGAGATTCTCAGTAGCACCCTCACTGCTTAAATGTCAGGTATGACAGTAAACAACAATCTTGTTATGCTGTATGTGTTTGTTTTCCGGTTTACAAAAGATTTCATAAAGAAAATAAAAACTAAACACATTTATACAGCGGTGGGTTCTAATGTTGAAAAAATGCCTTTCTTGAAAACACAAAGAAAGATAAACGACTTTATTCCGGGAGAGAGAACACGCCACGCCACAAAAACAAAAACAAAAAAAAATAACTACAAAAAAATAAGCTGAAAATAAAACTGTGATTTTGGTGGATCTGCATATCCTTGATCGTGTCCTTGACACCGAGGGAAAATAGTTTAGTTTACCTTTGTACCGAAGAGAAAAGCAAGGGTAACAGTGGTTGTCAGCTGTGTGTGGACAAACAGCACAAGATACAGCAGATCCGGGTTGGTTGGAAACGGATCCCGCAAAAATATCCTGTAAAGGAAACCATTATAATTGTTACAAAAGTTGACAGCTGCTAATGTGTATTGTCAATAAATGGTAACCAGTGGTTAAACCGAAAAATAAAACGAAGTGACAAGAAGGAAATGAACACGGTAAAATCCGTATGAAGTGTAAACAATACTTTGGTGCACAAATGTGAGCACCTTGACCTCAGGTCAGAAATTATCGTGTATTCCAGAAGCTCAAAGAAGGGACAAAGTGTGCGGTAAGATAAGTGAATATAAAGCTTTATATGCATCAGCAAATGCCTGTTTGGTGAGACATTTTGTAACCAGGAAAAATGAGAGTAGTGAAGTATTTTGTTGCCAGGTAGGAACAGGTTAGTGAGATAGTAGTGGAAAGGACTGGAGACATTTAGGCACTGTCTGCCACTCTTATTTTTCTGCAGAGCTGTCCCGACATGCTTTGTGTATCATTTTTTTCAGTATTGTGTTCACGGCCGTTGATTTGTCTCTGTCCGTTTGTTTGCTGAAATGTTTTAGTCTGTGTCCGTATGTGTGTCACAAATTTTGTGTCTGTCTTTTTGTATATTTATCTTTCTTCTGTTCAGTCCACTGAGCCTTCTATTATGTAGGAACATGCGCTATAAAATTCTCATTTTTATTGTTAAACCGCTAAGAAAGAGAATGGCCAGACATTTTGTAACCACCAAGAAATGAATTAATTAGGTATTTTGTAACGTCAGGCATCTTGTAACCACTAAAAAGCATGCAAGAAATTGTTTAAAGATTAGAAGATTATATCAAGACCAAGAAATACGGATGATAAAACTACGGAATAGTTTAGCTTTGATAAATCTCACTGTCTACAGAGTGATGCAGTCGCTCTCTCTAGTAGCATCTCTCACATCCTTTCTGTCCTTATTATCAGCGACCAAGTTCCAACAAATGAGGTGTAGGCTGTAGAGCGTTTTGGGGGTGAAGCCTGGCCTGATAAAGGAGGCAAAGACAGAGGAATGATATATTTGCGGGCCCACGTACACACAGCATGCCATCTGTTGACTCTTCACTTCGTGTCAAGGCCGAAGAGTTATTTCCATTTGCTTTCAGCGCAGTAAAAGCCACAATGGCTGCTTGGCTTCAGTGTACTTCGGCAGCTTTCAAAACTGCATTAAACTTTTTTTTCCACATCTGCTTCTCCGGAAATGTTCTGAAAAAGGCTCTCTGAGACCATCTGGTTGAAATCTATCAAATCTAATTCTATCAATTTGACTTTGCAAAGAAAGGGAATAAATGCCCTCTAATTCACATCAGCCTTTCCTCGCTAAGAGTCATGGGAGGACGCAAAAAGCTTCCTAGTGACGGATAGATATGCATGTGCGCGCATGAACACACTTTACGCACAGACTGAGAACAATTAAAAGAGGAGGCAGACATGGTGTCACAGTAATGATGCTGTTAAGAACGAAGAGATCACCGAGGGTGTGGAGAAGGAGAGTGGCTGGGGTGTAAATTAGCGTTTCACGCCACGTCAGCAACTAAGACTATATCACGGGAAAGAAGTGTGCCGGAGACGAGATCTGAATCCAGAACAGGCGATCCTCACTGTATTGGGGTACACTCTCAACTCTTGCGCCACAGCAGGCTTTAGAGAAAGAGAGGGGGGAGCACCTGGTATGTGAATCTCATCACTCACAGTAACAAAATCCAGGGTTTTTAAATAGTGCTATAAGCTAATCATCACACACACACACACACACACACACACACACACACACACACACAAACAAACAAACAAACAGAGAGAAATATTTTGAATCTTTTACCAGAACGTGAAGGGTCCTTGCTGCTCAACAAAGCATAGCATACCCTCATGGTGAAAAAATGTGATTTTCTGAATACTGGCCTTTGGACTGTCTGAATTTTAATTTTGTTATCCTAATGCGACCAGCTGACTATTTCTTTTGTTTAATCCTTTGAAAGATTCCCTTTGAGCAAGCGTTTTCTCTCCATCCGCAAAGATGGGAGTTTTTTTTTTAAATCTTTTAATCATAATCCTAACTGTTAGCAAAAGAGGCGTGTAACTGTCTTTTCAGAGACCCTGGCCTCCGGTGTCAGCTGCAGAGGCAGTCTTATGCAGATACTGACGCTGGGACTACGTCACAACAACCATCAACACAGAGAGAAGCATAGCTTTTTCAAGGGGAACACAGTGATCCATGTAATCGTTCAGTCAGGGAACAGAGTTTTCATCATCCAGCACCGCTGTTTTGCTCACGACACAGAAGCAGAAAAAGACACAGGCATCAGGCTGTCATAGCGGTGTGTCACAAACAGGTAACAGCATCAGCCTGGCTAACGCTGCACAGTATCAGCTGTGTATTTTTCTGCCTGCTGTGTGTCCGCCAGTCCATCCGTCCATCCATCCACCCAGGCAGATAGCCAGTCAGTCAGCCATCCACAAACAATCTCCGTCCCTTCCACCTCGTGTCTTCTGACGTCTGCTAGGACAAATGGGTGAGTGCACTTGTGCTTGCTCGAGTATTTACATTTTTTTAATCTAATCTTGTCGCGAAACCTAAATGAGGCATTGTAATTGTTCACGCCGGTAGCCCTGTGGCGAGTGGATCTTTTGCTGTTTCAGGAAACTGAAGAGCTCTCGGGAAGGGGAAGAATAGCCAATTTTAACTAGATTAGGCGGCTTTAGGTGGTGATCCTCCCAAGCACTGCGAAGAAAGGTGCGATGGGGGAGTGACGGAATAGAAGATGGCAGAAAATGAGAAGGGAAAGATCCAGAAATAATGCTGGAAGGAAAACGGCATTATTTGAAATTCTGGAAGATGTTTTTGTTTATCACGGAAACACACAAAAAAGACAGTGACTACCCTCAGGAGAGCAAGACAGCGATTATACAAGTATACATGCGCTCGCAATGTATAAAATGACTCAAGTATAACTAAACTTGAGATGACGCTAAGTTTTATGACTTGTCTGTGCGCTGCCATTATGACAAAGATGAGGGTTAGTCAAATTAGTCAAAATCACCAGAACACGTCTATCGGCTATAACCTCTTTGTTCTGCTCTACATAAAGCAGACACAACATGAAAGCCACTTATTTTTATGGCTGACTTTTGAGACACACTGCTACAATCACGATTGATTAATGACACCAGTCATACTAAGCCTTGATCAAGTCTTTGAAAATGAGGTACCCGGCTGGTGGAGATAAATTGCGCAAGCTATAAACTACTGTACATTCTCTTAGTTTGTTTCATTTAGCTAGGGTTTTGAGACCAACAACTTAAATGCCGCTTTCTTTTTAAGAAATGAAGAAGAAAAGAAAATATACAATCTGTATGCCGTGATTAATGCGCTCAATTTAGAAATCTGCTTATCAACGTGCTTATCATTACATGTGTAAGATGAGAGAAAATGCATGGAACAATTGAAAAGAGGCATAGAGAGAGCCTAAGAAGTGGCTCGGGGAAAAGCCCACATCCATTAACTCATTTCTGATGCCAAGCACAGATAACGGAGAAACACTTAAGGTTGGTTTTCGAGAGAGAAACATCAGCCATTATGACTGAAATGATGACACTGAGAGGACAGTTTCGTGGATGCACTTAGAGTTCAAGAAGATCGTGTGTGTTTATGACTGGTGTCTAAGAAATCACAAATTAGACAAACCCTTTTATCAAGGCAATGAACAGGCAGGAAATATTCCTGTGCAACACTGTCTTATTATCGCATATCGTTAGTTTATTATTTTTTTATTTTTTTCCAGACTGTTTATTTTTCTTTCACAAAGTGACAGCAAGAAGTATGGCACACAGTCTTGTACACGTTGAAAATTTGGAAAGAGCGAAAAACAAAGAATAAACCAACAACATGCATACACATCCACACACATACACGCATTCTATATATTTGAGCACCGACTTTAACATGGTATAAGAGTACCTGTACAAATTCACAATGCGGTAAGGCGGCCTGCTATGACTGTTGCTCACATTCCAATAATTATTCTTATGTTGAGCCTTATCTACCTTGCTTGCGCTCAACCGACTATTAGTTCTGCTGTTGCAGTCGTTTGTGGCAGTCAATTCATCTAATGTAAATGTTATTTTCCATCCATTGCAATTATTATGTATACTTTTGCACATCCCACATTATTCAAGACAATAGTGATACATTCATTGGTGACCGGACACTTAATCCCCGGACACTTCATCCCCGACACTTCATCCCCGACACTTCATCCCCTAGACACTTAATCCCCAGACACTTCATCCCCAGACACTTCATCCCCAAATCGCAACACAACACTCAAAACTGCTATTTTGTGAACTTGAAATATTATAACCGTAAGAGGAATGTGTCGCGTGGTAACTCTGGGTAACTCTGGTAAGACTGGGTTGCGCTGGGTTTACAATTAGCGATCTACCCTCTAGGCGATACTAGGTGGACTCCCTAACATAACCAGCCAGTTCCTAGGCCATACTGACCAGGAGCCGACCACTGGTTGTAAAAACACATGTTCATGACAGCGCCAATGACGTCTGGGGAGAACTTTAACTAATGTTATAAATGTTGAAATTAAGTATTATTTTAATTGTCAAACTTATTTTGATGTTTACATGAAATAATTATTTGAATTTGAATTAAATTTTTCATTCACTTCATAATTTTTTGAGTTGAAATTTCATTTTGAGGATGAAGTGTCTGGGGATGAAGTGTCTGGGGATTAAGTGTCGGGGATGAAGTGTCTGGGGATGAAGTGTCTGGGGATTAAGTGTCTGGGATTCACATTCATTACCCAGACATACAACAGTCTCTTCAGCTAATAAGGATTCAAAACTCACTAAGTTCTCTGGAGCAGACTGACTACATGTGCCTCAGGCTACAAATACCTTCTTACATCTCTATATTTGTGAACTCCTCGTTAGTTTATTAGAAGTACGCGTGAAATGACACCTATGATATCAGTAAGTGGCCAGGTACACAGCACGTTACTAGATGCTAGGTGGATGGCTAACGCGAGCAGTTAGATAAAACGCTGATATAACACTTGTTCATGGTTTTGAATCAGTCATCCAGATAGCGTCTAATAAGTTTATGTGCACCTGTACCCAGGTATGACTCACGACATTCTTAGCACTTACAGACATACAAAAGCTTTTTGATGCGATATCAAAATATTAATGGAGTACTGTGTCAAAACTATAAACTGTATTAACGCATTATAGTATATTTATTGGAAGTGTTTCTACAAATAAATTCAGTGGATGATTTTTCACAAATATGAATACAAATGTTGAGGTAGGGGTAACAAGACAAGGTCATTAATATGAGGATGTCACAAACTATGACTTAATATCCTAATGTCTTATTGTCTCATGATATATTGAAAGAAATCATAAATTTATCAGTGATATATAAGTGCTACCTAGTAATAAATGCTACACTACAAAGAAAAAAGATATATACATATATATAGAGGCAGAGACAGAGACTGAGAGGGAGAGATACATGAAAAATGTGAGAATCCGGCGATAAACAGAGAGAGACAGAGACAGAAAGAAACAGAGAGGCAGAGAAAGAATAACGGTTGAAGATGGCGCGGAAGAACCGACACACGAGATAGATATTGAGAAAATAAACTTACATGGACACATTAAGGAAGAGAGAGAGAAGAAACTCGTTGTAGATAGCCCAGCTGATGAAGCGGCTTTCGTTGAACTCTGATGGCGCTTTACGCACCACAATGCAAAGCCGCACTCCCCACAGCAGGAAGAGCAGTTCCGCTGTACAACAAACACAGAGACTACGCTTTCTAGTCATTTCATAATTTTACAAGGATAGTCGTGCACACAAAGAGGCAACCTTTCCGCCCCCCCATCAACATTGAGAATGCTTAACGACATGTCCACGTTGTCAAGTCTAAAGGCAAAAGGAGAGCCAGAAAAAGAGAATAAGGTGCATCAAAGGATATTCGTGATACCAGATGCAGGTGGTGTTTGTTGACATGTATCGCCAGGAAGTGGTTATTCGCTTATAATTATATTGTATTGAACTCTCAGTTCATTACAAATATTCCTATGTAGACATCTAAAAGCATTAAAATGCCTGTAAGAATTAATTAATAATTTAATTAACCTATAGAACTATAGTCAACTTTATTGATTGTTAAAAAGGAACTTGAGCTTAAATCGGTCTGAAAACTCACCTATGGCTGCTGAATGGTCCCACCAGTCGGAAGAACATATGTATGCTTTCAAGCCGCTAACATCTTTGCCTGAAGACACAGAAAAGAAACACACACACACACACACACACACACACACACACACACACACACACACACACGCGCGCACACACACACACACACACACACACACACACACACACACACACACACACACACACACACACACACACACACACACACACACACACTGTAACTTTCCTGATGGACATATGAAGCAATTTGTTATTTCGTCTTTCAGCATTCAAGATCAGGACGGAAAAGGCAACAATAATTTTACATTGATTGTGAGTCACAGAAATAAATATGTTTCTAGGTAACAATAAGAATATTGATCTTTTTCTCGGAAATAAAAGGATTAAAGTTCTATATCCTAATGGCTGGCACTAAGTAAGCGGCAGGTCATGTCAAGAAAGCCATCATGTTAAAATGTAGACTTCCGCTTCACTAGACGTTTATCTTCTCTCAGTCATTAATGGATGGGCAGAAGCTTCGAACCAACAATCGTCGGTTCCGAAGTCCATGCACGCGCTAACAAAGAGGTATGTAAAAAACAGTTTTTTTTCTCTCTTGTTATTAGACTTACGGCTTTAAACGAATCTTCTTCTCGGTGTCTCGAATCCCTGTTATTTAAAGCAATACATTTTGAGAGAGCTATTTTCGTAATAAGATTTGAGGATCTTAATGACAGCAGCTACACTGGGAGCAAGACATGCTGCTATTTTTAGAAACATTCCATTTTTAGACAATGCTTAGAAACAAGACACTATTAGGGAAGTCTTCCGCTCCTCTTCGATAATTTTACCCTTTGTTCTTCTTTTTTTTTTTTTTTTTAAAAAGAAGTTACTTAAAGAATTCTAGTAAGCATCGGCTAGACAGAACTGTCCGAAAGACACACGTTCTTCCATCAACGACCGGCAACCCAATCGTCAGGATTACTGATTTCTCCTATGTGCAGTCGTCTTGTTACACCCAGGGGCGAGCGAATGTTACTAGCAGAGCTTCTGCGTTTTCATTTCCACATAACTTTTGATAATTGGCTAAAATAGTTTAGTCGAAATCAGCGAAATAGTGGCTGTAACGAGTGTCTGCTTTTGAGTGTGTGTGTGGAGAGCTGTGCAACCCTGCCTGTGGGTGCACGTGTGAGTAAACAGAAGCGTGACATAAACACTAAAACACTCGCATGCATTCCTCATATACACGTGTTTGCGAAGAACTACAGACGCCAGGAATCGGGGAGTGGCTTGATAAAGTCTATTACCACTCCTGTGTCCACGGAGCTAATGAAACAGCTAAGGCCCCGGATCGTAACATTGTCCACACGAGTAGAAAGAGATAATCTGCGACAAAAGGCAACAACTCCTACGGCATATTTTTGAAGAATTTTTTTGTTTTTGTTTTTTTCACGCCTAAAGCCGAGGCTGGAAACCTGGCCTTGGACTCACCAGCGCGTGCATAAAGGCTCGCTCTGAGAAACATGTGTTATCGCATTAGGCAGTGACAGAGTGAAGCTAGGGTCTAGTCATGTTTTTCTCATTCTACGACAACTAAAAACAAAACAACAAAAACCAAACAACAAGCAGGCGTAGAATGCGGCATGAAGTCATTGACATAACTTGAAACAGGCGATAATGGACAGATCGGAGAAACTCAGGTTGTGAGTATTGTGAGGACAGGGAATAATGCAGATAAGGAGGAAATTGTGAAAATTATAAGAAGAAAATTGTGAAGTACACGCGTTGCACGTAGGAAGTGGTCGTACCGCTGGTCTTCGACCCATTGAACAGTGCTCATCGATCATGAGACGATCTGCCAGACAGGCAGACCATTAGGCCACACAACGAATCAGTGTATTTGTTGATGTTTTAGTGCAAGCAAACACAATGAAAACACCCACACAGAAGAAAGAGAAAGAGACACAGAGAGAGGTACGTATACACGCAAGCACAATTTTAAATGAAAAAAGTTAGAGTATATAAGGCAATACAGCTTATACAAGAGAAACAAATCATCCAGGACATACATTTTATTCATGAACTTCTTTTCCGATTGTCATACAGAAAAGATGGTGGCGAAAAGACCAGTTTTAACTCTAATTATATTGCTCACCACAATTACGACTATACAGTTACAGATAACAGATGGCCCATAAAATAATAACAGATGAGGAAGAATTCCGCAACAGAAAATACCCGGAAGCTGCCAGATACATCCGTTGTTGGACAAAGCAGTAAACCACGAGCAAGAAAAGACTGCCATTCCATGTGGATTGACAGAAATAGTTTTATTTCTTCGACGCGGAAACGGTCTGCGCAATCAGCGAGTAACAGACCGACAGAGCTGCTCTGGTCCGCCCTGCATCGAGCTTCTTTAGTATCTTGTCGGTTGGACTGTCCGGAGCAGTCGGCCTGGTCTGTGAAGCGTCTCTCTGACGAAGAACTCTGAGGGCATCTGCATCCGGTCTTCAGGGGTATCGTCTGACAGTTCGGTAACTGCATGCAATCTTAGTATTCGGAATCAAATAAAGGTGGGCTGGCATGTGGCTTTTTTGTGAAATGACTTCAAAATACTGGACGAAGAAAGTTCTCCGCAAAGTTTAGAGAAGGATATGGTATCGTCTGAGGATGTACAGCTCTTGGCTTAACGCCAGGGAGGGAAGGGAAAAGAGACAGTGAGACAGAGAGTGTTTTAGAGAGAGCAGTGGCTAGAAAGCATTTTTCAGTCCAAGGTTAGAGTTACACGATTTCGGTTAACCTTTCTTAAATTTGTGAAGTAATAAATGCTTGATGCCATCTGATGGAGTAGATGTCCATGTACGGAAGTAAGATGTGGACGACAACATAGAAATAACGCTGGACATTCTGTAATCATTAAATTAATAGCCAATATCGGTAAAATACAGACGCATGGATACGAGGGAGTGTTAAGTGTGCCATAAATCCCTCCCACTCTTCTCCTTTCCCCTGATTTCCATCTGATTCAGTCTGCGCTATCGAACAGCAAAATAAAGAACCATTTCAAACTTCGAGGTAGTCACATTAACAAGATCAGATTTTCGCTTTCACACAAACACCACAAATCGGTACCCAAGAAAAATTCCGAACACCCAGACATACACGTCTGGTGGCCGTGTTTATAAACTAAAGATTTGAGACCTGCGCAGAGAAGGTCACTGATCTACCTCCTCACTTCACCATTATTTTCGCCGGAAGTCATCAACTGAGCAAACATTCGCAGTCCGCGAGGTATTTGATCGCATGTCTGACCACTTCGTCTATAATAAGATATTAAACACTACTAGGAGTTTTTTTCAATCTTGTCAAGTTCAGTCCTCTTGCAGCCACTGAAAAAGTCTGCACCAGTACAGCGCACCAGACATTTTGAATGAGGTCTGTAGATATTCTAAAGTAAGTAAATAGCCTTAAAATGTATAGATTTGCCCGTAAACTAGTTAACTTCAGGCTTCCGATTCAGAACTTTGGCTAAGGGAGGTAAGACAGACTGGCACGCAATCAGCTTCTCTGTGTCATGTACTGATTTAGTCTGACTGCCTGATATGTTATGGCATAAGCTATCGGCCGCAAACACGCTGTCCAGCTACACCTGTCCTGTCCTTTCTCAGCACTGCCAAAGCTGTTGTGTGGTCTGTGACATCAAAACTGTCTACATGTCTGGGCATGTCAAGGGAGGAGGCTAAGCTGATTATAGATTGGCTAGTTTATTTAATAGAAAAGTGCCAGCTCCGTGAACACGTGCCTCATAAGCGAGAAGTGCGTGTGCCACGAGATAAGATTTGAACCCAGGACTGCCACTTACTGTCTGCCTGACAAGCGAATGTTTTTCTTCTGCGCTCCCAGCCATACAAATGTAATCAGATTTGAGTGCATTGCGATGTTTGTCATATGCAGCCTTCACAGTTCAACTCTTATAAACACTCTTATAAATTAAGCTAGAATAATAACGCTTTATACTGCCCCTAAATTTAATATTAAAGAATAATTTTTAAAAAAGCACGGCGAAGACATACCGACCATGAAACGGGCACTACAACACTGATGCAACCGTGTTTTGAGAATCGGGTAACCTCTCTTGCCATCAGGCAAAAGCGGGTTTAAATAGAGGTTAAAAAAATATGTCGGCTATGTGAAGAAGCTACAGAGCAATCACTGTCAGATCTTCAGGTACAACATTGTAGGCAGAAGGGTTTAAAGGTGATACTCAAATCTGTAACGTGTGAGTCTAAAGTAAAATATTTGAGTTTGGGTAAGGTATTTCCTCGTTGTTCTCCCCAAAGCGACCGAAATAGCCATAGGCTTCACTTTGAGAGACCACCGACAGGTAATGGTAATTAGTACTATCATAGTCCCTTATATATGAAAAAAATATGCACTTGATCTGATCTTCATTGCGTGAGAGTCAGGAAGACTCAAGTGAATGCGCGCGTGCTTGCTTGGACAGAGTGGGAGGAGAACAAGAGGTATATCTCTGGACTGCTTCCGAGACCAGCTCAGCCTCTCGCGAAGTTGTAGGCTGTCAGGTTCCGGTGAACCATTTTAGCAGTTTAATACCCGGAACTGCGATAACATTCTTAGTCAACAATAGACTTGCAATATATTTGTTGCTTAGTTACTTTTTATTTATTTACTGTCAAACGTCCCACGACCTACAGCGGATAAACTTCAAAACACAAGCGAATTTGTGCTTTGGCCTCGTTCTAGATGTTCACGCGGTAAATTCGTCTGCAAGCAGTCCAGCAGAGATAGAGTCGTGGAGAGAGAGAGAGAGAGAGAGGGGGGGAATAGCATGCACAACGCCTTAAACCTTTTACAATGAAAAACTAGCGTTTATCCCGTGTAATACGTGGTGATACGAACCACCAGCCTTCGAAACCACAGCTCTTGGCCGTTTGATTCAGCTTTTCTGTTAGCTTTCTTAACAGGAAACATTTTCTACAATACTGTTCCGTCTAAGAAAGCACTTTAAATTTCTAAACAGCACGCAACCACCATATCACAGTTACCGTTTTTTCCTGCCATGTTGAGCTCCTTGTCCCGTTTTCCGGGTTAAGAATGTTCCACCAGTACAGAACTCTTGCTGCAGGGCAAGTCCGAAACATCCGCCTGTTCACTTTTCCCAGTGCTTTGCATGGGTCCGATTTTGTTACCATCTCTCCCCGCACATCATCTCTCGCTTATTCTCGTTCAGTTCTTGTGTGGCATTTGCCCATTTGCGTTTCCCCGCATCCTCGCCCACAGTCCTTAATTTCTTTCTAAATAAAAAGCTCACAAGCCGCCAAAGCAGATTGTTTCTGACGTGCATCCTGTCACCGAATATTGAGCAGACATGAAACCTGTGGTCTTTGTCTCAGCTGAAGAAAAGTTTGGAGTAAAAACATAATCGCGATGAGCGGAACGATGTTAGGAATCATACAGCCCTCACCAACGCTTCTGTCCTTTGTTATTAAGACCCCCTGAATTAGTCTAAGACACACAGAACTGCTTTGGCACACATCTTCTTGATAATGCCGTTAGTGTTGATGCTATTGTTGATGTTGTTTCTGGTAGTACATGTATTGTTGACGCTACTTCTGGTGGTGTTGTTGAAGTTGTACATTGTTGATATTTTTGTCAGTAATATAGATATTATTGTTAGCGTTTTGGTGTTGCTTTTGTTAGTAATATTGATGGTACGGTTCATGTTGTAGATGTTGCTTTTCTTAGTGTTGTCAATTTTACGTCTGCTAGTGTTGTCGTTTTGCTTTTGTGAGTGTGTTGATGTTATTGTTATTACTGTTGTTGTTGTTTTTGGGAGCGTTGGTGATGCTTTTTTGTTGGCGTTAACGATGCTGTTTTGGTTGTTTATTTTGCGTTTGCTAGTGTTGTACATTATTATTGTGTTGTGGGTGTTAGTGTTGTCGATTGTGCTTCTGTTAGTGCTATTGATGGTGGTTAATTTAGTGGTGGTTTTTTTTAGTGTTGATATTGCTCTTGTTAGTGTTGATGCTTTGTTAATTTTGCTGACGCTGCTTGTGTTTGTGCTGCTGATATTGTTCTCATCAGTGTTTTTTTTACTTTATTGTTGTTAGTGTTGTTGATATTGTTATCTTCCTCCACCAGCACCACGACCACATTCACTGCTGTCTCTGCTGTTTTGCAATGGACATCGACATTTGATTTCTTCCCCTATTTGCCTAATAAAAGTCCGTAACTTTATTTCATAATTTTACTTCATTATTTACCTGAGCAAACCACGCCTCCTTTTCATCATCACACTGCCCTAGATCATATCACGGGTCCTAGAGTTGTGACACGACGGCTTACGTGCGCGGCTAAGCAAAACTAGGAACTTAGCACACAATAAAGACAAGGACAGCAACACGCTCGCTGGAAACTGACCAGGTGGTGGCGTCCTCTTGAATTTGGATCCTGAATAGCAGCGACTCTCGAGATATGGCCAGCGCAAAGACGGCACTGTCCGCAAGTAAACAATCATAACCAGCACCGGCACCGCCCACTCACTGTACACATCTCTGAAGAAACGGGGTCTGGACAGGAAGCACAAGAGTGGAGATCACTACAGGGCAGGAGTGCCGCCTATACAGTCACAGCTCCCCGGCTTGTGGCATTTGGAGAACTGACCGTCTGAATGGCCGTTCGTTGGAAGCTAAGCACGCAAAAGGGCAGAAAAGATAGAGGGGAAGGCAAATAAGGTGGTAGTTGTGGTGGTGACGATGGTGGTGCTAGTAGCGGTGGTGAAAGAAGACATTGAGACAATAATGGTAACATTTTTAATGACAGCAATTAAGGGATACGTAACACATAAACGAATGAATGAACGGTTTAGAAAAAAATAAGCAAACCAAGAAATAGTCTAGAATAACATAGCGCGAAACAGGAGCAACGTAAATAGTGAGAAAGAACAATCGAAGAAACAAAATGTCTGCAATAAAAACTTAAAACCCTGTTTCCATGATTTAAGCAGGTGGAAGAAAAAAAAAAGACCGGTGAGGTAAAGAAGCAGCATCAATTACAACGATGACAACATCAGTGTACCTTGAACAACGCGGGGTGTCCCAGCCACCGTCCTGGCAGTGAGGTAGACTGAGAAGACGAAGACAATGACCAGCAGACGTTTGATAAGATCGCCATCTGAGATCTTTATCCGTTGCGCCGACCGCACTCGGAACACCACTGAAATTCTGATCGAAAGTAACAGAAAATGCTTGAAAATTTGTAACAACATAAATAAAAAGGCAGAAAAAAGGCGGAACATGAAACAAATATGAAAAAAGAAGAAATAAGTAAAATTAAAAAAAAAGAAAAACAAAAAGGTAGGAAAAATAAGATCAGGATACATGGATAGTGTTTTAGGAGCGTGTTAGCCGAGAAGGCGGAAAACACACAGCAACAAGAAATATAAACCTCGTTTTTAATCACATTGTACTTATTTTGTTAGACTGTTTTGTGAAACAAAATAAGTACAATGTAAGTTTAAAAAGTTATGTCCCGTTAGAAAACTAGATAAACAGGGTGACATAGAAAAGGACAGAAATGAAAACAAAATTATATATTACCGAAGAACATAAATACAAAGCAGGCTAACCTCCATGTTTTCAGCAGAAGAGCCCCATAGGAGATAGAAAAACCAATCTCTCTGATCCAGAACTGCACGCAGCACGTCAGCACACTGGCTTCAAAGTATCCCACGATGAGCTGCAGGTACAATCAGATCGTATAGGGCTAAAGCAGAAGGCCATTAAGGTCAGACTGTAAGAATATCGTCTGCTAGATCGGTAACACAAATCGAGCAAAGCTGGTATGCTCAAGATAAAAGTCATTTAACATAACATGCAAAGAACAACTTTAGCTCATTCTCCATCATGGGAAAACGAAGTTTCATTGTCTAATCTGCTTACCGAAGTGAAGTCGCTGCCCTCCACTGCAGTCATAATGTACGGTAAAAGATATCTGTTAATTAGTTGATACAAAGTAGTTTCGCCGATGCTTGTTTTAACAGCAAACGGAACTTATGTCAATATAAAATTAAATGGAATGAGAAGAACTGACTAGCCCGAAAGAGGTGAAATGTTCATAATCTGTATTTCTTTCAGACTTATTATCTCAACATCGCCGACCACGTATGTCTTTTTGCATTCATTATTTTCATAGACGTTTCACGCTAAAATGCATGTCAAGCCTGCAGGTTCTTACAGTAAAGCTGATCTTCTAACTTTTATGTACTGTACACTTGCGCCCGTCTAACAAGCGACATGCTCTTTAAGTCTAAATTGTTATGAACTCATGACGGGCACACGCTTTGTGGTACACAGTACAAAAGCGATCGGCTTGCGCGGCTTGTAAGTGGGTTACAGCCTCGACATGAATCACAGCCACGCTATTTAGCCGGCATGCTCGGCCCATAGTGCACTTACATAAACGCGAAAACAACTGGGTGAAATATTTGCACTTCCTGTTTGCTCCAAGCAAAAGATGTGACAGTTATGTCCATGATGGAGGACTGTCAGGACAAGTTCTGCTCATTTCCTGTTTTCATCCTTGCACATCTTGCTTGCTTTTTTCTTTTAACAAACCGGAATGTGCCGACATCCTGCGACATCATAGGTCGTCTCTAACAAGAAGGAGGTAGCCCCCCTCCTTTTGCTTGTTAGCTCACTTGCTTCCAATCAGGTGAATATAATTTATTGTAAAAGAGGAAACGCATAAGTTACATGCTCTGTATTCCTTCTGTGTTGCATGGAGCACACACTATGTTTATTTAAAAATGTCTATCTATTAGCAGTGGCTCGTATGTCTATGTGTATAGATGTGTGTGCATATGCACTTACGTATGCGTACATGCATATTCTGCTTGGTATCTAGTTTATCCAGCTTGATGTCTAGTTTGCAGGCCCACCTGCTTGGCCATGATGTAGAATTAGTTTTCTGTTCGATGCTAGCCTCCAAGCTCTCCATCTGCCTCTCTTAGTATAAATAAATATATGTGTGGGTGTAAAAAAGAAAGAAAGGAAGGCAGGAAGAAAGGAAGGAAGGATGGAAGGAAGAAAGAGTAGCGCGTTGTCTGGCAGCTGTTGCAAAGAACGAAAGTAAAGAAAGCAAATAAGGGGCCCACACAGGAGCGAATCAATTCATATAACCGCATGTCTCAAATGTTTTGAAGAAAATCTAGAATGAAGAAGCAAATATCTCCGCCGTATGTCTCGGAGGAAGCTTCAACAACATAAAAAAGCTGCCTTCGATGACCTAGAAAAGAACAGGCTACTCTTGCCTACTTCTGCCAGCTAGACTTGATCGGCATAAACCTTTAACGTTCTGTCTGGAAACAGTTAATGATCAGACAAAATCAATCAAATGGGTCGTTTAAAAGAGTATATTACTGAGCTATAAAAACTCAAGAAGAACTTTACACTCTTTCGTGTCGGTGCCCATGGAAACTAGATTCGAGGAAAAGATCTGAGTGCACAAGGGATGTTTTGTGAGTGAAACAAGGACCGTATGTGATTACCACTTTATACTTCTGAATGAAACAGACCTTTTAAGAAAGCTGGATGCAGTACTGTCCAAACAATGAAATCTTTTGTGTTGATTAACTTTCGTGACTATGTCCTATATAGATTTTCACGAAAAGTTCAGACTTATAAATAAGTATATATATATATCTAAACAATGGCACTTAAAAAGAACTGTAAAATTAACAACTCTGGGATCTAGTTCATTGGGCTAGGGCTAGCGACCAAGTGCAAAAACAAGAATTCAGATACAACTGATCACAATTTAGAAAGCCGAGATAGATTTCAGACTTGCAGTAGATATATGCAAGTTTCTGTTTAAAGAAAAAAAAACCAATAGGAACAATTGCCGAAAAGCACTGTACGAATTCTGAATACATCCACCTGCAACTTCTAAAATGCAGTTTAATAAATATTTCCACTCCACGTCCACTCCTAGCTGTACTTAGTCTAGGAAGAGTTTGAACTATCATTATTTATCCCAACTTGTTTATCTAAACAATTCGCACTTGCCCTTTAAGGCACATTCATCAATTGTAACACAAATATATAGCTGACGTTTCTGACCATCATCCAAAGTGTCTCATTTTTAAATGAGCTCCAGCAGGCATTAACCTGCCAGTTCAGTTTAAATTATATATCACATCTCTTTTAGAGGCGTCCGATACAATCATCTCGGTCGGTTTGTAGTAGCGAGGCATTTGAAAAACCAATTTAGTCTTTCTTATTCCCGTGTGTCATGAAGTAAACATCCCGCGTTTCACCGGCCAATACGCATTAATCTTTTGAAACAGATGGGCAGGGAAAGTTTAATGTCACTAGACGGTTTCATCCGTTTTCAAGATTTGTGCTCAGACCTTTCTTCCTCTTCGGGTTTCTGAAAAAGGGAGATGATCCAGTTGAGGCGAGAACACAACTTAACTATTCTCATCGGCCGACAGTTTACTTGCATTTGTGATGTTTGAGGCTGTATGAGTTATTCTCGGGATACCAGCACGACATGCATACTAGTGATTTCTGAGGCTGAAGGAGTTATTTCGGAGATGTAATAGTTTCTATGAGGAATACCAGCAAAACATGAGTACCTGTATGAGCTATTCAGGAAGTACCACTATGGTGGTAAAGCTTGTGATATGTGAATATGTGTGGATTATTCTGAGGATACCAGGAATACTTACAGGACAGTAGAGAAAGAAGGCTCCGAGCAGAACAACGCGCATCAGAACGGGACTCGACGCCTTCATGACCTGCAAGAATGACAAGGAACGTCCAATCAGAAGTCTTCGTCTTGAGAGATTTCAGACTGTGTCTTTTTCATAAAAGTTATTTCTAAGGCCTCTTAGCTTGATGACTATCTGATTAATTGATTAGAATTTTAACCGTGGTGGAAAAGAACAAGAAACGTTAGTGATACTCTTCCGTTTCCTGTCATGCAAATGCAAATGTTGCGATGAATGGAGAAATGGAAGTCTGTGCGCACTGAATTCTGTTCTTATTAAGGCACCTTATGGTATTTAATGTAGTTATTTCTTTTTAAGGAAGTGATAGATTGGTTGTCTTTCACCAAATAGGCGCAAAAATAAATACTGAGAAGACAAACAAGAGGAGGGGCAAGAAGAGTTGATGAAAGAGAAGTGATGACAGACAAGTAAAGGAGACAGAGAGAGAGATGAAATTTTAACCAGATAAACCAAGAAATAAGGAAACACACACACACATGCCGGCGCGCGCGACTGTTCAAATGATTATGCTTTCTTAGAATCTCACAAGAATGCTCACTCTGGCACTAAATAATTAAGCTTAATATTTTAAACCAATCCAAGATTAAAATCAATCACAAAAAATTAAATCTCCTCACATCCCCAACCGCAACAAGTCAGACATTGTATGAAATGTTAAGCGAATTTATTTATATTGGACTACTCTAAATATGGAATGAAATTTGCATTTTATTTGGTAAGATATGAGAATATCTACAGAAAATAGTAAAAATAATAAAATAATATTACATGTCTCGTATTCATCTGCGGTTTGAACACGCTCGCAGGCACGCACGCGCGCGAAGATAGTTCACATTTTAAGCTACAGGAAATCACAGGGCCAATCACTTGCATCTCTCCATGGCATTTATAGCAGTCTGAAGCTTAATTTTAGGAAATCCATTAAGCTTTATACCGCGCAGAAGATTTTAACTTTGGGTGAAGTAGTGAGATAGCTCTGAAATTTAAGAGGGGGATAAAAGTGACCAGAAATCATAGGTGATTATAAATCGTGTTTTATGGGAAAGAAGATTTGAAAGTTTTAGTTTTACTGCCCCCCCTTGAAGTAAACTGTGTCAGCTTTTCAAGATTTTTCCAAGCTGATATCACAGAACCGCGATAATATTACAAGAAAAACTGAAATCTGCACTGTGGCTCTCCAGGAAAGCCACAGCGTGCGTCGCTATCGAACTCTAGGATGGCAGGACCAGCGTCACTGTCGAACTCAAAGCAGGTAACGACAGCTTGCGTCACTATCGAACTCTAGGCTACCAAGAGCAGCGAAAGTAGTGTGCGTCACTGTGAAACTGCAGTTGGAGCAGGCAACGACGATGAATCTCCGAGTCGAATGGTTCAACGTGCCCATGCGTATGGAGACCTTATTACAGCTCTCACTTTCTTCCTTTTCCTCTCCTGATAAACCACCACCCATTCTGTTGGTTTTCCAGTTTCAAGTCCGATCAGGCTTTGACCAGTGATGCCAAAGTATTTGGTTAAAAGTGCTTTCTTGAACGAGCAAGCAAATAATCAAGTATTCTCAGGAATATAAATAGTTAAGGAAAATTTAGTAAAGGTACGACCCGAGCCACGCCAGGACGTATTTACACGAAGAGACATGTTATCTTTCGTACATAGAAAAGCACTAGAAGCTTCTAGAAGGAAAATGAGCGTAATTCATAGATAAGACAGGTCCAATCTGCTCCTGAACAACTGATCCTCATTCTAACGGGGCACCCACTCCAAAAACAACTCCAGATTTCACTTAAGTAAGAAAGGCATCGTGACGATTTTTTAAAGGCATTCATTTAGTGGTGTCTGTACTTTTAACGCTGCAGCAATGTGTCTTCCTTTTGAAACCAGTACACAATGGTGAATGGACTTCACAAAGATGTGGTGTTTGATTGCTGTCATCAGAACATTTGATGGTGCTGTAAAATATCGCACTGATATGGCAGTGCAAGGCCTTTGCTCTCTTGATGAACAACTACACGTGCATACTGATCACTGAATTCTATTGACCAGCTCTGCGCATTTTAACATGTGAGTCAGTAACTACTACTTTGTGTACTCACATTACATGGAAATCAGGAGCTAACATTACAAACTCCCATCTTAATCAACGAATATTAATTCGCATTGAATGTGAACCAGTGTTTACTTTCAACACATCGCGATCAGCGACTGATCTTTGCACAGCACAGCAGTCATTCTCTAAAATAAGTCCACAAAACAGTATGGACGAGGACAGCCTGTTTCCGGTTGGCCCACAGAAGGCCACTGAGACATTGCTTGAAAGGTGAAGAATGGTAACACTTCGCTGCTAGCCAGAAGGTCCTCGGCTGGATGATAAGGGAATGTCAGGGTGTAAAATAAGGTGAAATGTCTATCCAACAGCCGCATGATAAGCCTTTCGCCTCAGCAAGTCTCAGTTCCTGAGGCATCACAAAGAGACCAGCAGGTGCAGAACAGACCGGAGGCAGCTGCGCAGGATCAACAATCGTCGCTCAAGCAGCGGCCTGTGCAGGTCTCTGGGCGGGTGAGTGACGGGTTGATTGGTGACCAAGAGTGGGTGTAGTGACTACCTCGACGCACAGTCACGCCAATACGGCGTAGACAATGCGTTTCTCCGAGTGTGGTTTGAGTTTCACGACACGACGCAGGGTCTGACCACGCACTTCCGGTCGTGAAGGATGTCGTCATACAGGCGCCATTTAACCTAATGGAAGATGTGTCATGGTAGTAGCAGAGCTATAAAAGGCAACGATAAAAGGTGACATAGCCTGAAACGTAAGTGGTACAACGTGCCTGGTGCGAATTATTGAAGGCGCCCCCCCACACCCGCATCCGAACCCTCTCCTTCCCTGGTCTTAACTTTCCCTGATAAATCAGGTACCCAGTTCTGGGTGGCAGGGGGGAGTTTTTACATTCGCAGGCCTCAAACCGGCAATGGCCGGCTCCAAGGCGGAGGGCTCTAACACAAAAACAAACTCACACAGACTACACTAGCATCACGGGATGGTGATGGTGGGCATGTAGTCAATGGGCAGCAAAAACTGTAATCAAGACGCTTCCACTAAAACCACCAAGAATGCACCAGCCTGACTCCTGACTCTTCAACACAAGGTCTGGAAACAACCCTTAAGGTGGATACCCAAAAAAAGTAAATTCCAGCCTAGACGTCGCCGAACCTCTCTAAACAGTTTTAAAAAGAATTGTTGATTTACATGCTATTACATTGTAAGGTACTTCCATTTAAAGGCTAACATGCCTTTGAGGCGATGCCCTACAAGTTCTCTAGGTAATTGAAGTAGGTATGATGTCACATACTCTACATTCGACTGCAGTAACTTTGACTTCGCTACTTCCATAGTTTTATTCATGATCCTAGCGTCTCTAGAAACTCGCATAAAGCCTCAATTACGCAACAAAAAATCAGTAAAATGCCTCACATGCACTTACTGCCTCCTTCACAAATGTAACTGTTGCCCGAAGGAGTAAGAGAAAAAAAGAAATAAATAAAAGTAGGATTTCATCCGTTGTAAACTGGTCTCTCTTTTTCGGATACTTCAAATGATGGCAGCTTATTAATAGTTTCTGACGGCTCTAATACCCTTTACATTAACAGATATTGATCTCGTTTGAGTTTTTTTTACCTCCCTTTCGCTGTTTTCCACTTTCTTCGAGCTCGCCATCTTTGCCAGGCCTAGCATCATATCGCTGCTGACCTCTTGCCCAAATTTCCTTCCCAGGCAGTCGGATCGACAACAATCTTGCCGATGCCCTGCTAACAAGATATGGTCCGTGCTGACAAGTAAATACTTGATCGATCGCTAACAATATTTTGAGAGGCTGGGTGGGTCAGCAACTGACGGGCCGCTGCCCCGGGCGACCCTCGGCTTCTCACTCACTCCCTCACTCCTCTCCACCCCCACTACCCTCTTAACTCGTCCACAGGAATGTGGTGTGAGCTCGGTTCATTTCCTTTTCAAGCACAATGAGTCTCGTCTGATCATCGACGTGGAAGATGATTATGACTCTACATGGCTGTGGTAATTGTACTTTCCATTGATTTTGTTCATTTGATCTACAGAAACAACATCTCTGCTTGAAACACAGGACACGTATGTCCTTGCGAAATCAGACGATATTTGCTGCTTCGTTTTCTTGTTTCTGTGATTATGATTGCATGGAACATGAAGTGATTTCGCAAGATTATAGTACGTATAACGAGACAGAGAGGACATCAGAGATAAACACCAGCATAAAAGCGGCGACCCTTAAATGAGGCAATGATGCTGATATAATAAAAGTTGCCAGTCGTTTGAGGTGCACTTCGGTCCGCGCATCGGCAAGCAGCACTATGGTGCAGACAAAGTAACGACTGAAACTAACGAGCAATTGTTTTGCGTGGCATAGGATGATGGGATAATATTCACTTGAAGGTTGCACACTTTTCTGAACGGGTAACTTAAAGGTCTAGTGCGGTGCAATGTTTTCATACTGATTGGGTAAAGTCCATTAAATGATACTACTTCCCACAATCTTGGGGAATCCTTTTCTTCCCTTTTTGAAATACGGGCCTATACACTTCATCGTGCACAGAAAAAGGCTTAATTTGTGACGTCACGTTTGTACACGGACACGCTTAATGAATATTTGGCTCCAACTCTTCCAATGGTTGAGACCTTCACAGCGTAAACACATCTACGCTCAATTGTGATATCAGTGTTGTTGACTTTGACCTGTTCACGGTAATGTTGTCGATTTGTATCTCTAGAACAGAAAGGGGATATCTATCACTCAGATTTCGAAAAAAAAAAACATTAGCCTGCACTGAGTTGTATGTAATAACTAAAAAATGCAATGCATCTCACTAGACCTTTAAGTAAAAGCTTATGCATTTCACTTATCTATTTTTCAAATTTTCCTACATTGCCTCTTGGATTTAAAGTATGAAGGAAAAGCGTTTCACTTCTTGTAGGGGAGCCAACATGGAGGTAATATAATCTCAAAGTAATAAAATATGACTGACCTTGACCTCTCGGTACTGGATTGTAAACCAGAGGAGAACGAGGATGAAGCACATGATGAGTCCTGACACGCCCAGGAGGATGCTGCGCTGGAGCCAGTTCAAGGTCAGAACGCACGGGCTGGGGTCAGTGCATGTGTCGCAGCCCGGAGCGCACGGCATGCACTCGAAGGCCATGTCGTAATTGTTGTCCAGGTGCTGCAATAGCGCGTGCGATGGAAATTCCTTGCTGACAATTTCAGCACATCAAAAGCAGTCACGACCGAAACATCTACATAGCTCAGTACATAGAATGCTACACTTGCATCCAAAATAGTTACTTGTTCCAAACATTGAAGAAACCGTATTAAAATAAAAACAGGGACAACCCACCACCAACCTCTTGAATCGAAATATTTTTTTTATTTTCTTCACATATTTATTGTAGATAAGTTGTTACTGGTAACTGAATATTGAAAAATGGAGTTGACAGGCCTGCAGAAAAAATACAATTTTCCAGCTAGACTTTCAAAGGAGGTCGTAACGACCTAATCTCGAGTGTGAGAATAGCTGTCAACCTTTCGGCTATCGGCTTAGGTGAAGGAGGCTTGAATTATTGAAAAGCGAGTTCGGATCTGCGAAGAGCTTTCCGCTAAACTTTTTTAAAACATTTATTCAGACATCTGCATAAGAAATAAAGACACGGAAGGAAGTTAAAGACAAGTGGTTTCATGATATCAAGTTTCACAGGTTTGTCTGCTCGCGGTGCATTTCCAGTAGCTAATCTGTATAATTTTTTTAATAGAATTTTAGAGTTCAATACAGATTTTTGGCTTCAACAGACATAAACGTCTTCATAATCCCCAAAGCCTTGACTGTGTACAGAGAAACAGAAAGCGGACTTCACGGATAGGAAGATTTGCTGAAGCCCATCTGAATTAAGCGTATATTGCCAGATATATGACTATATCCTGCAATTGGTCATGCAAAAAATATTTCCAAGCACATTCACATTTTCGACAACATGGGTCAAGAAAGCTAAGCCACATCACAACACAGATTTTGGTTAAAAGCCTGCAGAGCTTTATATCAGGCATCTTGTATAAAGTCACGACAGCTTTACCTTTCTTTTCTTCTCGTACTCCTCTTCCACCAAAGTACCTTCGTAGTAACGCTTATCTTCAGATGGAAGCGGAAAGTAGAATCCATCTTTACATACACACTTGTAGGAGCCTCGTCGAAAGCCAAGCCCAGATATGACTTCACACTGAAAATAAAGAGAGAAAATAGAGTGACTGCATGCAATGCATGAATTTTTTTCAAGAAAATGTAGCTGCAGAAACTCTCCACACAGCTGTGATAGTGTGTTGACAGAACGACGACAAGTTTTGAAGTAATCAAACACGTGATGGACATGGGCTTTACGAACTTACTGTCGTAATGAAGACAATACCTGTGTTCAATAACGTCCTTGCCTCTCCTCTCTTTTTCTTTCTGATAAACATGCATGCAAGCTCACATACGCTCTTACAGCCTTCACCGATAAATAATCGAATGAAAATAGTCCTTTTTTGCGAAATCTTTTAAACGACGTCGAGCAATGTTTTTATACAAACTTCAATATTTTGCTACAAGTGAACGTTTAATTCATCAATCTTTTCTCAAGGGAATGTAGCAAAACAGACAGGCAAGGAAGTGCACAGTGCAATTTCTGTGACAATCATTTCAACACAACGTCCCACAGGATCGTGCTCTTTGACCTTCCCGTGACGCAGCTGAAATGTCTCACGTGCCAGAAGAGATCCCAGACGGGAGATAAGAGCTTGAATGTTGAGACAGTTTCCTATAATTGCCACGAGATTTCGCGTTGCAGAACTTGTGCTATGGACTCGGTTAGGGAGTGGACGAGTCATGCAATACCAGCATCAACAGCACCCAGGGTGGCAAATCGCTGGGTGTCTTTTTATATCTTGTTATCAGAGGCGGCTTTATCGCTGGCCAAGAAGATCTAATCTACAGCTAGAAAAACTGAAGACGAACTAACGAGTTGATTTTTCTATCCTCTAAAACACGAATCTTGGTCCTCGAAGGCGGCAGTCTCGACTGGGCCTTTGATCTCAAGCAAGCACGAGAGCGATGGGGTGTCCGTTTACCTAATCATAACCGAAAAGAACAGTCATTTACGGATCAAAGACGAGTCCGCCTACAACCTTAATCAGACGTCCACAGACAATTCCAGGCCAAGATAGCCAGTAAGCCGCGGCAAAAAATCCCAGCGGTGACTGTTGGACATTAGTGGAAAATATCGAGACAGAAGAATTTCAGGAAGGACGTGCAGACTGCCGCGCGGTTTCAGCGTGAAGGGTAAATAAATCTCTAAACTTCGCTTTTTCTCGATTAGGCTGATGCGGAGAGGGTGTACTCTCCCCATAGTCTCTTCCCTCGATCCCCTGGCTTGAAGATACCACGCATGTAGACGACAAAGAGGCGGACGTTTGTTTGTCAGCTAGGCTTTCGGAAGGTGTCGGGAGGGCATGCTGCTCAACGGCGACGGATAAAGAGAACGACCCTATCTCCCTCAGACAGACAGACAGACAGTGCGCAAAAATATTCCAAGGTAGCAAGCACGCTTTCCGTGCGCCATTTTCGCGGAACTTTGCTGCTGTTTGGAGGCTCGCAGGCTAAGGTGATGCGCAGTGGCCTTTCCTTCTTTCTGCTTGTAGGCTAGCGCTGAACGTATTGCAGAAGTTAATGTTAAGTAATGAGTCTGCCTTCCCTCTGGTGCTTCGGCTTATCCAGTTGAAACACCTCTGAAAAAGCGTCTGGCTTTTCATCGGCGCGGAGAGATTTCCCGTTACACGTGTTCGTGTGCTTGTGTGTTTACACTCGTGCGCTTGATGCAAGAGGATAGCCAATGAAGCCTTGATTACTAACGCAGTTCTATTTTTACCAAGGCTAAACGACCCCTCATGGGAATAACTCTTGTTCGATAAGCTCTAGCCTATTGTTTGCATTTTTAAGCATTTAGGACAAGCATCCTGAGGAAATGTCAGACATTTAAAAAGACTCAAAGCAGAGTAATCATTCAGGCTTTAAAACATGTACGAGGAAATGCCAGCTTTTTTATCAACTGCTTAGAAATATGTAAAAAAAAAATTACAACGATGACGACGATTCTATTTCGGCCCAGAAGAGATAATCCCCAAGAGAGCTCACCTGTCCAGCGAGAAATCCATCGTGCAGCCGCTGCAGCTGCGACATGGAGGTTGGCTTTTTAGCGCGTCGCAGTTAAGTAATACATGTAGACATTTAGAAGGTAATCGTATGCAAATCTTTTGCGTTACTCTCTGCTCACCCCACCTGCATACCCCTTCCAAAAGACAAATACAACAAACGGAAGCTTGAAGACATTTTTGATTGGCCAGATAGATCTTGCCAATAAAGGGTAGCAGGTGTAGACTCCGGGACACGACACTCATGGCTCTGCAAAGTCTGAAATCCGTTAACAGTTTTCAGACAAATTACAGTGAAGCTGTGAAGGAAGGACTAAAAGGGGGACAAAGGAAGGTACATTTTTTTTTACACGACAGTCATGTTTGTGTGTGTGCGTCACAGGGTCACCGCCTGGTCATGCCGCCTGTGTCCCTGTGCTTGTGCTTGTGTGTAGGTCTGTGTGTGTGCGCGCGTGCATCATGTCCTGCCTTCTTTGGTCACGAGGTCGTCACCCGGTCATGCCGCATGTGCGCGCGCGTGTGTGCGCACGTGCCACATTTATTGTTACTGTAATGCTCTCTTTGCGTCAAGTAGTCAATACTGCTTGAAATCTCAAGAAAAATGCATCTGTGTGGAGCGATGCGCGCTCATGAGAGAAATAGAGAGAGAGAGCGAACAAATTGTGGCTCTTTAAATTAGTACTAACGCGAAATATTTCGAGAATTTAATGATAGACACCAAGTTCTAAGCTCTGAAACTACCAGTTGTAAGGAAGATTAAAAAAAAAAACTTGAAGTACGTGGGCTGACAAGTCTATCGGAGCGTTGAAAAGATGCGTCGTAACAGCACAGTCATCGAGAGAGACACCGTATCTCTCGGCCAAAGGCTCGCTGACGTTGAGGGCTCCTGCAGAAGCGTGTTCTCCAGAGGGTGTGACGTATTTGCTCAATCCGAGAGCTGAAATGTATTCCCGCTATGCGTGCTTCACGGGTTCACATATGGAATTTTCTGTTTATCAAAAACGAATTTTCTATTTATCAGATTTGACATTTATATTTATTATATATGAATTTTATATTTACCAAATATGAATCTTCTATTTATCAGAAATGAATTTTCTATTAACACGATGAGACTATTTAACAGATATAAATTTTCTTTGGAAAGTGTTTTAGGTTTTGCTAGCGGTCTGCAGTTTTCTTATAATTTTTCTCGCTGAACGTTGGTAAACACGCGCGACTGCCAATAAAATGTTCAGTCTGGTGCCCGCTCACGTAAAATAGCCTTAACTGAAATCATCATCATCATCATCATCATCATCATCGTTGTCGTCGTCGTTGTTGTTGTCGTCTTTGTCATCATAGTCGATCGGCTTAAAATAAACCCTCTTCTTCCCTCGTCTGCACGTACTACGGCCACGCACAAACACCTCTCCAGGTCCTGGCCGAGCTGAGACTGACTCCCAGAACAAGCCGCAGATTAAGGCGGTCGGCGCGCTGCAGGATGTTTCCCCCTTCTGGCATCGAATTTCAATCCATCATTGTGGGCCCCGTCAGTAGCGTCGGGGCTCTCGGCTGGTCGATAAACAATTTACAGTTGGCCAGCAAGCCATTAATGGGTCTGCTTGCATCTATCACGGTCCATCACTGCCTATTGTACCCTTGTTTTGTCTTGCGTACCTACCACTGTTCCTGGAAACTGCCCTAACCGGCCAGAACAACTGACCAGTTAGGCGGTCTGAGTACGGGCTTAAGGTTAATAGCACTAGACAGCAGGCGGGAAGAATGAGAGGGGAGGCCGGAAATCACCCCTCGTGAAACAGACGACTGTCGTAGTTAACTAAAAACAAACCTTCATTAGCGGAATACCGCGACAAACCAATTTTAAACCTCGTGTATTAGTCGTACGGTTAGCCTATGTGACAAGGTCAGCATCTTTGCTTAACTCAAAGCCAGCATCACACGAGGGGTGAAGAGTATCAAAGAGAAACCTTTGAAACTCCCAAGCATTTTATTGACTGTAGAAGCCAGACCATAAGCGGCCTACTTTTGTTCGAATATATGGATCTACTATAACTTTTATAATTATCTTTTTATAATCACACTATGTAGCGAATGCTCAGATCTGTTGTATCTGTTAAGCTGACCATGTATTATAATTATAATGTGTACTCTGTATTATGTTGATCATGTTTTCTTTTATTTGTCTGATATTATTAGTTGCTGTCTGAAAAGTGAATATTTGACAAACGATATTATAATTCATTGTGTGATAAGCGGATGTGACTGGTCTGATTTAAATTGCTGTTTAGAGCTAATGAATGATTTGAGATATTTTTGTGACTTTTTTGTGTCTGGCCTGTTTAATTTCCGCAAATATTAGTATTGTATTGTCATTGTCACTTAAGCTTCAAGATAGGTCAGGCTATCAATTTGGAATAAAAATCCTAAAAAGCTTTTGCACCTCAATGCAAACTGCTTAAAAGTTAAATATATAGGACGCTGAACCACTGACAGTGCTGCACTAGGTATAGAAACACATGCTCGTCTAGCTAATCAAAATAATTAAGCCTAGAATGTTTTTATATATGTATGACATTAGTTGCCTAGCTGGTAGCTAAACAAAATCAAAGTTAAATTCATTAGCAAACTTCTTATAAACGAAGACTGAAAAATATAAAGCAAATCATTCAGTTTATCTTCGGTGACGAGAAAGACTATTTACTCCTTTCTGTGGATCTCGATGACAGAAACTCCTTTTCAACAGTTAATTTAGCATATTCGTATGTGAGGAGCGCAGTCACCAGTAACGCTTTAGCTGTAAGTAAGAAATAGTTAATAAATGAGAAAAAAGACAGACAAGAACAAGAAAGAATGAGAGAAAAAAGACAGACAAAAATAAAAGACATAAGAAAGAATCGTAGACAAAGAAATATCAGTTTATGGTATAAAGAGAAATACCAATATATGCTTCCTTTCTGGGTTTTGATCAAGTGTGTTACATTCGTTCCCAAGTAAAGCAAGGTAAGCGTAGACACTTCAGACACACCTTGAGGAGGAAGTTTAAGAGAGTGTGATAAAAAAATCACAAGCACAAAAAGCAAGAACACGTGGTAGGTGTAACAGCCACTACCCCAAATATATTTTATCTACACGTATAAAGAGGAAGAAACGGTTTGTGAATATGCATAACCATTTGTATAATTTGTATAACTCAAAAGCCAGTGACGGATATTATTCACTTCTAAAACTTTCTTCTTGATAATACGCATGTCACACCAATCAAAAACAAAATAAACACTTCAGCATAGTGGCGCAGTGATGCAGCGAACGGTCATGATGGCAGAGAACTGGTTCAGATGCCCTGGAAGAGCGATGCGACAGACAATAATGCCAACGCCTTTCGGTTTTGAAGACTGACGATTGTTGCACAAAAGTCGTTATTTAGCCATTCATTATTTTTGTATAAGGTCCGTAATGAGCAGATAACTTTCACGATGACAGTGTGCATGCCAATGCTTAAAAATTGTACTAGTTTTGCAAGTTTATAGTACTGAATCACTTGCATTTTACAGTTGCATTTCTTTCAGTTTTTTTTTTAAATCTTCCACTTTTTTCTCACTTGCCTTTTTCGTGTGAAAAATTAAATCACAATAAAAGCAAACTAAAAACAAACAAAAACCACCAGAAAGTATCATTGTACCGCTTCATGCACACTCACGGGTAGGTGGTCATTCTAGAACATTCTAGAACAGCTTTTAACTCTTCTGCTGAGTCACACGGTCAGTGCTGCTCGTGGTGGCAGTGGTACCAACAAGGAAGGGCTGCTTGATAAATTTGCCCAGGCGAAATGGCAGATGAATGGCCGCAAAAGAGATATATAAGAGAGTAGTAGGAAGACAAATCGCCGAGCAAATCTTCGTTTGCACAAAAAGGCGTCAGAGACGAGGCTGTACCTCAGGGTCGAGGTCGTGGCCTCAGTCAGACCCCTGTCTGAACAGAGAGTCTCTCCCCCTTTTGTCACCAGGACACTTCTTTGGATTGGCGCCCGATCGCGTCGCAGACGTCAATATTTCAGGCAGATGGAATCAGGTAGCCCCCACTTTCTCTCTGTGCGCGCATGCGCGCGTGGTTCTGTGTGTGTCACTGTTGTTGTTGTTGTTGTTGTTGTTATATGTGTTTGAAACAAAAAGGAGAGCTTTTAGAGTAAGAAAGTAGACGTCAGGTGACTAGTTCTTCTTCTTCGATGCAGAGGATAACAGTTGGATTGCAGATTATAATATTACCACAAATAAATATGTTAACACAGGCACTTACCAACACGCGCGCTTCCTCGCGCACACATGCATACACGAAAAACATGCTACTTCATGCATATCTTAATCACCAAGATATAGAGATGGACAGCTCAATTGTCAATTCAAAATGGCAGCTTTTAGTGTACTATCGACTGACCTGAGAAGTCCAGAAGACAAGCAGAAGAAGAAGAAATTGATCCTAAGCGACACGCATGTAGACGCCATATAGACCAGTTACTTAGTCGCTGATGGTTGCATATATTTAGCAAACACCGAGACGCCTCCGCTGTGCAAAGAGCAGGAGCTTGGTGTGTGTGTGTGTGTGTGGTGGTGGAATGGGAGAGGGGAGCTGACAGAGCGGTCGAGGACACGAGGGCTTGGCAATGTCAAAGAGATGTCAAGAGTGAAGCTCCTTTATCAGTTTGGCCTTCACTTACTGACGAAGACTTACTGTTTGATCACCAAGTGTGAATAAGACGAAAGAACCTCTGAAAGTAACAGGCATTATATAGCAGCTTAAGTCGAAATCTACAGACGGCGTTTCCCATTAACGTTATGGAGAAAATTTGTTAAGTGCAAGTTCCTCTGCCCGTCAGCCGTCTTCTATATTCTCCACGAGGGACATTTTAGGATATTAAGGCAGTCAAGTGCGGGCCGAGTGAGATTCCGAGCGAGATTCCACAAGGCCAATGACTGTAATTCGTCACCCAAGGGATTACAAGAAACATCAATTTTGAGAATGCGCATAGAGATATTTTAATATTGATTTTTTCCTTGCTTCTTCTCTTTCTGCCGGACGGGAAGAAGGTTAATAAACATCAATACCGGGGAAACTTGAACAGACATCGTGGGAAAACAGCCACCCTTCATGTGCTGCAGGCTTCTAGACAACTACAAAGAAATCTTTCCATCTGCCGGTAACAGCGATACAAAAATCTCAAGAGTGAATCTCTTCACATGGCAACACATATCGACATACACCTATGGCAAGGAAAAAGTAAATATTAGAAAAAGAGACAAACGGTACTTTATAATTACTTCACCCTTTTTCACATATTCAAAGACGTTGTTTAATACAAGTGAGGGTGAAGGGATTAAAGCAGGACCCCTTGCTGTTTGTTATTCTTGACTACAAATCCAAATCCTTGTCCTCGCCAATAAATATATTTTTTATTTTATTGACGATTGCTACTACTATTACTATTGATGTCTCTGCTGTTGTAAATCTTTTCTATTGCACTAGTGATGTAAATTTATTTTATCTTAATTTGACATGTTTACTTACCCAGTTGAAAGGTGCTCAGGGTCAAAATAACCCTACAGAGACCTGAACAGTAAAGTTTGGGTTCTTTCACTCATTTGATATTGAAAATGTATACGGCTTTAACTAGAAATCACGCTTTTCGGATATTAATCTTCTGTAAGTTTTGCAGTTTACTACATTGTGTTTATAAACATATATATATATATATATATAATCTATGGCCTATAGATTATTGAACTAGTCTCCTAGCTAATGTTGGTGCTCTAATGGATGATGATGATGATCGTCGTTTGCTGTCTATTTTATGTGATTGTACTATAGCGAGTCAGTTTTTTTTTTTTTTTACATTCCAAACTCCAGTCTATGAAGATGATAAGTATGAAGACGTTAATGATCGTGTTTGCTGTTGTTCACTTCTTGAAATTGATTTAAGCCTATTTAAAGTTAGTTCAAGCTCTTTTTGTTGCTATTAGGCCAAGAAGAATTGTGTGACAGGCTGGGGGACAAACAGTAATACCAGACCAATAAAATTCAAAGAGCTGCACTGTTATCAATTAAGAGAATTTAAAAGTATGTACTGTGATAGGGACAGGTCAGCGAACCTATATATTTTCCGCAATACATAATCAAAAACAGTTCAGTTTGCAGAGGACCTATGATTTATAATTTTGATACCGAGTAAAACAAGTCTTTATGCACATGTTTCAGCAAAAGACGCTTACATTCTAATTAGTTTTGGGCGTAATTCCCTGCCGACCGGACTAACAATTACTCTTTTCTCTAGACAAAACTGGGCTGGCCGTTGGGTTCCTCTTCGTCTCCTCCTCCTCTCTCTCTCTCTCTGGGTACTCTTGGTTCTCACACTACTTGTTCCTCACCATTCCCCCCCCCATAATGCTAAATTACCATTAGATGGAATTACTTCCAAATAAATCACCCAGTCATCTGACCTTAACATATAGCATAATGTGCAGGGAAGCTCATTGGTGTCTAGTTGCAGACCGCACATGAGTCACATGACCTACCATTGCAAAACTGCTTCATTTCGACCTGGTATTCTTGAATGATATGTATTGTTCGAGTTAGTCTGGATAAGGTGCGCCCGTTGTCTGACCTTAGTACTATGTAAATACGACCTGCAGAGCATTCCCCTTCTCCTGCTTGCACGTCTGGAGTTAGCGGCATCAGGGTTTCGCTCAGAACTGCGTAACAGTGACTCTTAAAGGACAAGCGAGTGCAACATTTTTCTTTATGATCGGGTTAAGTTCATTTTAAAATAATAATTCCCAAAATATGAGTACACAATTATGCTAAATTATAAAGATATAAGCCCTCAAAAATCGGCATTCTCACCTGTCACTATGAAAACAGGAGAAAATTACTCTCCCATATTCAAGAGCTCTCTTATACGCCAGTAGTATTTGCAACAATGAGTGTGGCTTAGTTCAAGAAATCTATGCATGTCTTCGAGTTAAAAGAAGAAGCATTACTTAGGTTCTCCTGTTCAAGAAGCGATTGCCCCAAAAATGAAGCGGCTGATTTGGGGATAGAGCCCTTCAGGTTAAAAAATTTGGAAGCTTCCACTGAAGTTTAAAAAAAAAATCAAAACCGAATTCATTCAACGGTCTGGTAAGTAAATTTTCTCAGACCAAAATTTAATGAACAACAATCCCGGTCATTGCATTCTACGTTATATTATTATTGTCTGTAACTAAGTGGGCGCATTTGAGTTAATACTTCCAGCGTATTATTGTTAATAAAATAGAAAAGGACAACACGAGCGCTCAGCAAAAATCGCTGGAAATCGAACATTATCTCAAAAATCATATTCTGGTGGTATTTTATGACGAAGAGGCCCGAGAAATATTTTATCAACAAAGAAAACATGTTGCACTCGTGTTGTCCTTTAATATTAGCTAAAGCTATATTCTTTTGAACTCGAAATGTCTGGTCAATAATTTTACAATGCATTCCGTCTCAAATGACAAGTCCAACTCAGTATTAGCTAAAGCTATGCTCCTTTGAACAGGCAGTTTTAGTCTGTACGTTTACAATATAAGTCTCAAACGCCAAAAAGCAAAGATAAGATTACAAAAAAATCATTAGGGAGTGTGTACTTTTGAGAAAAAGAAAAAAAATCTAACATGGACATAAGCATATCACAATGGGTAGCAGAGAAACATGTAAATCACATTCAAATTCTACGCCTAGTAGAAACAGAACGTGAATACCACGAGTAATGTATCTTTTGTGCCAGTACCTATACAGATTGATCAACGGCTGGATTGAAAAAGGGGTCTTAAGACAGTTACAAAAATAGACATCCTGTACAGACAGGTATCAGAAACAAGAGCACTAGATTTCAAAGCGAAATATATTTACTGTGCATCCATTTAACGTCCATGGGAAAAAAGTGTAAAGATCCAGTATGGAAGAAACAGGCTATGCAATACTTCTGGCAATATTGTATTTTTATGATCAGTAGTATAGAAAAAACCTATAAAATGCGGCCAGGAATTGCGAAGGAGGAGAAAAGGAAAAAAAGCAAGATCTGAGACATGTTGCAGGAGTGTTGGCATACAAGCGGCATCAACAGCAGGAAGACATCAGTCCACGCCCTTCTGAGAGCTGCACTAGAGTGCGCATCCTTCCATGGTCTCTCCTCACGGGGCCCTCATGTTCCATGCCGTATGGCAGCAGTGGTGCTAACGAGTAAGCTCGGTGATGGATGTGTGGTTTCCGGAAGATCTTTCGAGAAGCATTTCTTTCATTAATCACTATGGGCCAAGCATGCCCCGGGACGAGACCTTAGTGATTGATGTGGCGTGCGGCATACAATGGCGACCAACACGAGTTTGTCCGAGTGCCATGCAAAATCTTCTAATTAGGAACGCAGTAGGTGCATGGAGGCGTTCCAGCGTGCAGTGATTGTGCTGTTAGGTAGTCAGTGATAAGATGGACAAGATTATGGTTAATTATGCACAATCTTCTCCCGATAAAATCGTTACTTGAAAAACAAAACGACAACCTTTGTAACTAAGACATTAGATTCCTGCACAACTCAGTTTTTCTTATCGTGGTAGCCTTGGGGGTTACTTTCTCTACCTTCCTTTCTTCAGATATATTACTCACTCCTTGTCTATTTCTACCCAGTCCACTTAGACTGCAACCCTTTTCCTGCCTGGTCTCCTGATGTCAGCACATGTTTCCGTTACAAGTTGTCAGTATGCACTTGCAAAACCCAAGGGAAGTCGAAGAGTGCAGCTAAAACAGAGACGCTCTCAAGCAAGGTCGCGAAGCATCATGGGACTAGGTGTACAAGACGACGGTAGGTGTGTAAGATGAAGTTAGGTGCACAAGAAGACGCTATGTTCACAAGGTGACACTAGGGCTGGCTGGTTGGTTGGGTGGTGGCTAAGACGTAGTAGTGGGCTCAGTTGTTTATGTATGCATTTTATGAGTGTTTGAGCTGACTGCTTAGTGTTCGCCATTTTAGCAAGATCCTAGCGTTATGCTTTTCCCTTACTTAGAGGAGTAAGAGTTACCAAGGTTGCTAAGACACTGAACGTGATTCGTGGTAAAAGAAATAGCCATGGAGCTCTCATTGTACCTGAGTATACTTTCGTGCATGCTGTGCTGTGTACACACGTCAAACGTCAGATTGCCGTTGTGCTTTTAGGAGACAGGGCAATAGGAGAATTTATTTTCAACAAACAGCTGCAATGGGTTCATTTGCAGCAGCAGATGAATAAAGAGCAGAAGAAGAAGAAGAATTTGAACTTTTGGGGCCCTTTTCTTTGTGAAATCACTCACAGCTCCGGAAAACACAATTTATTAATGAGGTTCGGAGAAGCTTTCCGAGGCTCGCCAGACTAACTATTAATTTTATCCCGTTTCCCCCCCCCCTCCTGCACATGGGTATCTGATCTATCATGTAAGGAAAAATGACGGTAGAGGGCTCCATGCAAAAAGCACTGGCTTTGATGAACCGGTCACAGTTAAAGGACCTCACTACTCCGCCAGGCTCCCATATCATTTCAGTTTAGAGAAACATACAGATGACCTTAAAGCACATATTCATTTTGAAAGACATCACGACATTCTGACCAAAGCCAACTGTAGTCCTGAGTTTTCGTTGAAAGCCCGAGGACTTGGACATCGGCTTCTTCTGTCTTCTCCTAGTGTTGCTGACGGAGTGTGGCGAATCTTTCACGCCACCTAGCGCGTACCACAGACCACTACCGACACTTACCACGCAACGTCCATTTTGCCATTAACCGCTGCTTTGGAACCGTCACGTCAAGAGCATGTCAGGTACTGCAGAGCAAAGAACCTTTCCTCTTCTCGTCACCACATAGCGTAGGGATAAATAAGCAGCAGGGAAGTAAGGGAGGGGTCGAGGGGGGTAAACCAAAGAGGAGTATCAGACTAACGGATCACAAGCGAAGTCTGCTCAGCGCACACAGACGATAGAAGTACATCATCAGTTGTTTTTGAAGCTCTAGTTCAAGAGGACAGCCGAGTTTTTAGAGTTCTGGTGCCCAGCAACGTAAGCTTGGCTCCCTAACCGGCTCGATACCGGTGCAGTGCAGTGTACTTCTTACCCCCTCGCTTTCAGGGGAATGGGAAACTCGACTTCTTCGAGGGCTGAGGAAGGAAAGACAGCGAAGGAGATGAGATTGGCACCACCCCTACAAAACTGCTGGCCCCGAGAAATGTGTGGTCTCTGATGCTTCAGTCCCAGGGACCGAAAAGTTATTGAACTACCATTGCCATTTTTAAGCACTCGTTGTAGAGTCACGTGACGTACAAAACACCAGCTCTCACCACACACACAGAAAATGAAAAGACTTCATGTTCTGAAATATTTCTTAGGTAAACCAAATGAAAAAGTACGAAAGAATTTCTAAAACTAGAACACACACTAACATACTTGACTGTGGCTTCAAAAATACGGTGACTAATCGTGTGAAAAGAAATGTGCGATTTTTCGCTGCATGCCAGTGAGCAATGAATGTATCAGGCGGGTGGCATCTACTCTGTATTTTCTACGGCAACCAGCTAAACATGACACCCTAAACGAATGCCACTGATGACGATAATGACGATGATGTCGATGATTATGACGATGACGGCGATGATAACGAAGACAACATTTCTGTATTGCATACACGATTTTTACACGGTGCGTTTACAGAAAAGAAAATCTATTTTCTACATCTATGCTGCTTTGCAGTGTATCCTGTCTCATCGCTTGCATCGTAACTTCATCGCTCATAGCAGGCCTCGGTTACCTTACAGCTCAGCTTTGCGAGCAGACCGCACAGGAAAATAATTTGCATGTCGTCTTCCAAACGAATGCTTTAATTCGCGACGACAAAAGCAGACCTTTGGCGAGTGTCTCGCTGCCCGTGTAATCCAACTGGAGCTTGTCATTTCCACCAATCAATTTTCGAGCAGCATTTTGTTCGTTCCCTGTTCTGCTGTGACAGAGCCGAGGACCGACCAGAGATGGGCTTGATCGATCAGTGTGCTTTGCGCGGATCATCTCTTCGTCAATGATTCACGCAGTTATTTTCATGCAGCATAATCACTTGTCTTATTTCTGGTACGCAGTATTCGCAACAAGAGAGACAGCGCATTTGAAGAGAGTTTAAACAAGACCGGTCAAAGTAGAATGGAAAGAGTTTTAAATACAAATAAGTTTTTAACGTTTTCATATGCAAGGTTGTACAAATAAATGTGTTATTAATTAGTATTGCTGCTCATGTAAAAATGAAGTTAAATAATTAAGAAATGCAAGAAACTGGTGTGAGCAAGCAGCTTAGATAGAGCGCAAAAGTCGAGGTCCAGGAAAATCTCGTACCCAGTTAACAACGAGCATGATGAAACATCAAGAAATGAAACGTCAAGTTTGCAAGAAGCTTCTTGAATCCTGTGGAAAAAAGATTAAACAGAAAAGCAAACACTTCGTCGAAAGAAAATACAAAAATCCGATAAGAACATACATCCACCCGAGAAACTATGCACCTGATCCCCTCCCACAAAACAGCAAGAAACGACCGCAAGATCGGGAAGATTGCTTGAAAACCATCACGTGACACCGCTTTTTCTCATCGTTGAGATACGAGTAAGTAGTAAGCAAACATCAAATGCCATTTCAAAATCAGTAATTACTGGGCCTGAAGGCACAGTCTATTTTCTAAAGCCCCGTAGCGAAAATCTGCCAATTACATACACTCTTTGCTCTCATTGCAAGTCAGAAAAACGTGAGTGAGAAAGAGAAGGAGAGATAGAGAGAGAGAGAGTGACTGAGAAAAATTAAGACAGAAGAAATATAAAGCAAATGAAAGAAACAAAAGAGAAAGAAAGAATTAGAGTAAGAATGAAATAATAAAACAATAAAGAACAAAACAAGAAACAAAGAAAAAAGAAAGAATGAAGCCAAGAAAAAGGAAGAGCGAATAAAATAAAAGAGAAAAAAGAAATAATGAAACCTGGAATTTATGGAGAAAAGAAGAAAGACTGACGGACGGATAGACTGAAAAAACAACATAGAAATGTATACTAATAGACAAATTTCAAATTACAGACGAAAAAAGGGACAGAGGCACACATAAAATGTCAGTGCAAAATCCTCCCTTGAAAGGATTTCAAAAGTGTGATTTATAGCACTCATGGGAAGGCTACGTGGTTTGCTGTAGTCAGATAATATGCCTTGCAGACCAATGTAAATAAATCTGTGATATTTAACCAAGCAAATGCTCCTAGCAAATGCGACATTGTTACGACCAGGAAGAAGCCATGCACACAGTTCGGCTAAGCCTAGAAAAAAAATAATTAGACAAGTTTCGTCCGCACATACTCCACTCCAGCAAAGTACCGGCAGCCAAGGCAAGTTTACGTTCGCCCAGGCTTTTATCAACCAAACAACGTTGGCACGGTCAACGGCTGATATTCTGGCACGGACATACAAGGAAAGGCAATATACACATCCACCCCTCTTTAACACACACACACACACACACACACACACACACACACACACACACACACACACACACACACACACACACACACACACACACACACACACACACACACACACACACAGAGGCTGTCTTCTTAGAATACGATTACGTTATGATACGTTCCATTTCTTACAGACTTCAATCTGCTGCCCGTCTTGGGAGACATTTATTTTTGTCCTTGTTAACAGGAAAAGGAGGAGCTGCAAGATAGTGTAGTCCGAAGGCTTAATGAGCGCGACCGGCGGATCACAATACCTGTAACGGGTGCGCCGTGGGTGGATGGAGAGAGAGAGGGAAGAGACGTATGGACAAGACTTGCCCACTTTGACCTACCCACCTCACATTGTCCATCAGGGTGCCAAATACACATATTTTGCATTCATGCTGTGCCCCTTGCAATGATCTCTGGCAAAGAGGAGGTCAGTTGAGTGCGCTTGGTAATGACGTCTGTACCAAACAATATCGATTTGTTTTTCTCCCTTGATACTCGTGTTTAAGAATACTATTTTCTTGTTTGGGTGCACAAGACGCACACGAAGATATTGTTTTCACGAATAATTGAAATACTTTAACCTACGTCTGTGACTGCAAGCACCGTCACCATCGCCAGGTCCGATCCTCATCGTCGCTGTTCTCATGATAACTAGCAGTTCAACGTGGTAACTCTGACAAAGTCGCAAATATTGCACCAATAATATTACTACTGTCATACCATTATCTCTTCCTTCTCTGCCTTATCTTATTTCTCTTCTTTGGCCTCATCTTCATTCTCAATTTTGGACTTTCTCTACATCTTCCTTTAAACCTTCTCTTAATTTTGTTCTTAGAGCTTTACTTCTATATCCTCTTGAAACTTCTCTGCTTTTCTTTTTGGACATTCTCAATTGCTCGCCTTTGGCCCTCATTTCCTTCTTTTTATGGACATTCTCTACTTCTTGGAGTTTGCCTATATTTTTGTACCCATGCTTCTACTATTGCTAGCTGTTGATACTAATGTTTTTCCGACTACTGTCACCATCAGCACCATCTGAGTTCGCGCTGACAACCAGAATACCAAGCAACAGACTAAAGAAAGGGGAGGTAATTTTCAAGAGAGGTAGAAAAATAACTTCTCTCTTGCGACGCGCATCAGAAGGTTGGGAGGACTTCACCCTCGGAATCAAAAGCGCTCTCGCTCCTTTCCCAGGAGGCCTGAGCGAGAGGGGAGCAACTGGGTGGGGGACATGATTGAAGGCGAGTCAGAAGCGTGTTTTCGCGGGGAAACGAGGAACTCCCGTAAGGATAAAGCACTCCACGGCGCGACGTCAAAAGCATGTGTGTCAGTTGAAGATGCGGTTAACGTTGACCTGTCTCGGTGGTCGTGACGCAGGAGAAGCGTGACGTAGGCAGATTAACCCTCCGAAACCAGCAACGCCATCGAACCTTTGACCCAAACCTGACCCAGAGTGTGGGAGAATGTCAGCAAGTTTTCCAAAAATATGGGAGGATGTGTCGATGGAGATTGCAAATTAGCAATCGCGGGGAAAAGGAGACATACACCCGGGCCTGTTCAAGAAGAACAGAAGAAATTATAATATGAAACAACTTTAAAATGTTAAAGCAAAACGTCAAATAACGAACTAACGAACGAACCAACGAACTAACTTGTGGTAACAGGCGATGATTTTGTGAATGGTAAACTTGTACCATTGAAAATCGCCATTCTGCTTTTTTGTATCACTTCTTCACTGCAACAATACAAAATGGTCGTGTTTTAATGAATGAAACATGTTTTAAAAAGCGACATCAAAAGTGCAGATTTGATTTTGCGCAGCATCGATCTTTTAAAACTAAAAATCTTGACTTGAGTTGTCACTATGGTGACTGAAAATATCTCCCCAAACTATGAAATTACTAACAAGGAAAACACTAGGTATTAAATGTATTAAAATCAGAAATTAAAATGTTTGCGGAGAATTTTACATTCGGTTACATTCCACCTCGAACATTCGAACGGAAATGCTAGGGAAAGGAGAATGTGGACAGAGTAAGAGATGAAGAGGCTGGCTGAAAAACAGTTTCCGTAAAACATTCAAAGACCCAAGGCAGTCAGGCTGCCGGAACAGATCACCTTAGGACCTGCGTTACATTCAGGCAAAAATCTCAGGAAGCCAATCGCTGGGCCCACAGCAACTCGTCCCCTTTTGCCTCCCCCTAACTCTTTACCTCCTTCCTTCCCCTAGATCCAGCCGGACGATGGCAGTGGGAGAGAATATCCATGGGAAATCAGCAGAAGTTAAGAGCATGTCTTTCAGGTCAAGACGCATGCAGAATCGGCAAAGAGCTCTAAAATTATCCAATATGACACATTCTCACACTTCTGCTCCTGCTGGCCCACTCAACCCCTTTCCTCCGAGCGGCTGCAGGTCGGCTGAAAAAGAAGCGTCCTCGCGCCGATATCAGCAGGTAGACCTACAGGCCTGTGGTGCTGTGTGGATTAAGTAGATTGGTCGATGACTGGGCAACTTTAAGTGGCATGCAGTCAAACAGCTATGATGATCTAGAACTCCAGCAAGCAAATCCGGAATGGCTAGTTCTGAGGCCCGTAAAGTACCACTGTTACGCATTTCAAATATTGAAATGTTAGCGAGCAGTGCTGGAAGAGAAAGGAAATGAGAGTGATGGTCGCATAATTTAGGAAATGAAAGGATGCTTCGCAAAAGCAAAGTGTATTGACGTAGAAAATAACCTTACACCTACACGGTAGAACCAGAGATAATGTAAGGATGGATGCAACGTCAAACGCTTACTAAATGGAGACTAGTGTAAGAACACGATACTCACAAATGGAGAAATACCATTCGCCCATATACATTACTCTAGTTCAAAGAAACACTTTTTTCGGTCTCGCTCCCAAACAATTGCCTATTAATTGTTTTCTCATGGCAAATACTAGTTTTACAGGTTATAAACAACTTGTTCTGTTCCTTGTTATTTCTTCTTCATCACTTGTAACATGGTAAAGCTCTTTATACAAAAAATGTTTTCCAGCGACAGAATTTATAAAGAGGAAAACACTTGTGAATGCTATTACATCGTTTGCAGATGTTCTTATTTAAAAACTCCTATGAATTTTACGAGATCATCTTATGTATACAATGCTGTTTGCAAATCAGTAGCACAAGCAATATTTTGCAATAATAAGAGAGAATATAAAGTACTGTGTTGCCTAAGTCAGTAAAGTTGTTTAAAAAAAGCTACTCCTCCCTGTCATAGATGAAAAAATATCCAGAACTAATGAAGAAGTTTATGCATTACCAGCTTTGTATTACGTCAGCAATCGTTACAGCAGCGAGCATTTCACCTGACTAGTCTCCAACGCCTGGGAGACTTCTCTGCTGGGTACCTGAACTGTGAGAGGATACTCGCAGCCAAAGACTAAGAGACAACGCCAGAAAACTTCTCGGAAAAGACAGAAATACTGTTTACCTCGGAGATTTAACACGACAACGTCAGGCCGAGCCTTGTCACGCCTTAAACAGCTTCATGCAGAGTACCCATAATGCTTCTCTCTTGCTCTCCTTCTCTCTCAGACATGGCTTTCTTGTTGGCTAGCGCAAGAAACAGCCCTCAGGGCAAGAATGAAGATTAGACACTCTCGTCCGGAAGGAATGTTCAAGATGGCAGGCTGCGAAGTACAAGCACAGACGCTTTGCTTTAAAAATCATGCAAACATTCCATGCACTCTTCACGTGTGGAGAAGACAAAAGCACCGCACGGCTTCTGCCTACAATGGACACGCGCAATCGTTGAAGAAAAAAAACCTCGCAGGTCCTTTACGCTGCTTCAGTAAGCTTCCAGGTTTGAAGAGGAGACATTCTTCAAGGGAAAATTCAAGAGTTGGGACAACGAAGATGAAAAACCACCAATTACCGATAGCAAGAAACCGAACGTGTTTTCTTGGAATCTTGACACTATTTCACTAGTTCTTCAAGAAAGTTTCTGATTAGGACTTTCACAACTTCCACTGAGCTACCCTTTAGCTTAAAGCAAAAAAGTATGTCGCAACAGCTCTTGAAATAAAGACCAAAGAACATAGGAACAGATCACAGACAACGAAATCAAACGCTGTGTCTTTTTGAGAAAGGTTCGTAATGCTTCATTATCCCAATAGTATTATGTCGAAGACAAAAATGTCGAAAGATTAAAGTCCACGAAGATGTAAAAAAAAAGAAAAAAAAAACAGCAAAAAAAGAAAATGATAGCTGTAGGAAGGTTTAAAAAATCCAGACGATAGCTAATAGCATTAGGTATAAATGCATAAAAACAAGCATATGTTCATAAAAGCACTCCATCGAGAGCTTAGACATCTGCCAGTTCGGAAAGAGCGCACCTATATATACACATATATATTTTTTTAATTTCATAAAGCTGAATAAAGCCATCACAAACATGATGGCGTGCCAGGGTGGCAAAAAAATTGTTTTTACTAAATAACAGAGCAGAGCATTCCTCGTTAAACCTGATGACATCAGCAATGTTCGTTTCAATCAGCGTAGTCAATGCTGTTTAAGAAATGAATTCCCCCCCAAAATATCACAGAAAATGGGAATATTGCACAATTTCGAATTATCCTATTTGCACATGCAAACACCCAACGGACATTAATTCAGGTCCAAACAAAATTACAGAACGCCAAAACTACAGCTGACAAGAATGTAAACTTGCGTTTTACTTAAAAAAAACTCCTGAATTTAAAATGTAGCAAAACATGTCTGGAATTTGCACTCCATTGAACACCACGGAACAATTTATTCCAGATGACAGGGTCTTGATTCGATTGAAAGCTTCGTGCACGCTGAGCCCAAATGACAACATTCAACAAAGCGAAAAGGACGACAGTATGGTTGTAGCCAGATCTTTGTGTTTTCGTCAAGTTAATCAAAGACTAGGGAAACATTCGCTTTTCGGATGCATTGCTCTCTTGCAATCTCCCTCTGTGTGTGTGTGTGTGTGTGTGTGTGTGTGTGTGTGTGTGCATTTTCAACATGGAGCTAGCCAGCACACGGTGATTAGCGTCGTGCGTTCACAGCCTGCTTTTTTCTAAAATAATGAACGATGGAGATTTCTATGAAGAGGTATAAATAACACGTTTTATTTAAAAAAATAGTCTATTAACATTTTGGTATTGCCCTGTATATGTCCTGCTGATGTTTTGGTAAGGTCGCAACACCCTCTGCAGAGAAAAACGATTTCCATATGTAGGTTTGACTATTCTCCACCATTTTGAACTCTAAATAAGAAGGCAGAATCACAAATAAGTGCCCTTTCGCAAGGAGAGTATCGTTGATGTATTAGTCAAAACGAAACACACTAATGCAAGAAATGCTAAAACGCCATCTTTGTCTTTCTGTCAAAGTTGGCCATGATGACAGGAAGTGGGGTGGGTGCAGAACACAATCATACTTCCGGTCTCACTAGTCATAATGAATAAGGCAAGTAGCTATGCCTCCGTGGGTATCGAATTTCCAGAAGTTTACAGTTATTGTGCACGATGGTGAGCTTTATACAGATGAGATCAGAGCTAATCACGCTTTCTGGATGCTAATGCGGTTAGCCACTTAATATTTTAACAACTTTTTAGGTACATGTTATCATCTAGTTTGGGGTACTGCGCACCCAGCCCCTGAGCTGTCGAACACCTATGGAGCAGTTTCACATATTGCACAACCCTGAAGTTACTGGAAATGTTATTAGTATCGTCTACCATTTTGCACGCTCTGATGATTTAACAACTAGAAATAGGAAAATAAAGAGCTGACATTATAAGGCTTCAATGTAGATTTTTTTTTTTTTTTTTTACATATTTCTTAGTTCGGAGTTTGAATTCGAAAATTCCGCCCCTCATGGTGCACTGAAGATAAAAGCTAATCGAAACCGAAATTGACTGAATACCTAAATTATTTTAGTACTTAGGTGAAATGACCAAGATTGCGTTTGATGCGGAGGTGGGTCAAGCTGATCACCTCTGTCTGTGTAGTGCAATGCCTCTGCTCGTCGAGGGCGTATATCTCTGGGCCTCGTTCAGCTTATCGCGACTACGACAGACGCTTGAGTTGAGGTCGGCAGAACAGAGGTTATCAGTTTGCCGCCTGGTAAGGTAGTTACATTCTGCCCAGATCTTTTATGACACGGGAGGGTCTTCTATAAGCCAGTGTTTATTTCTAGCAATATTTCCGCTGTTGGTTGCTATCTGTAATGTATGCATAAAATTATCACCGTCCAATCATCCTACTCCAAACAAATGTTCCAATTGTTATCATACAAGCAATACGCTGCTGTCACAAGGAGTACGCTTCTCTCATAGACATTACACCGATCATCAGTCATGAATACAGCTTATGTTCCATGATAAAAAATGTGTTAAGGGGAGAGACGAATAAAGTCATATTCCCTCCATCATCATCATCATCATCATCATCATCATCATCATCATCATCATCATCATCATCATCATCATCATCATCATCATCATCATCATCATCATCATCATCATCATCATCATCATCATCATCATCATCATCATCACAACCACCACAATTGCCATAATTACTACCACGATTGCACAAACTACTACAGTTTCATATAAGCTTTTAGCAATATATTTAAAGAAAAACTGCTTAGAGCTGGAGACATTCATTTAACAACAAAAAATGAGTTCTGATTCTGCCTCCTGTGTCCTACACATTAAGATCATAGGAAGAGTAAAAAATCTCGAGCAAACCAAGAATTTTGTTTGATAAAAACACTCTGCTGGCTAAAAGAAAATAAGGATATGTGATATGCTCTATTTTTCGAGCAGAGCTTTCCGAAATTTAAACATAATTTAATAAGACATGAAGTCCTTTCATGGAGGATCAGTATCTCAAGATCCTTAAGACGAGGCAGAAAATAAATTCAAGAAAAGAAAGGAGAGTGCAGTCATTCTCAATATTATTCATACATTGCGACGACTTTCATCGAAAAGGACGAGCTAGAAAGCACTTCAAATTGTCCACAGTCAGATTATTCCATGATCTATTTCCGTCCTTACTTCAAATCGCGCTTTTAATAATGACACAAACACACAAGAAAGAAAAACAAAGCGAAAAAATGGGGACATAAAATCCCCAAGGACGACAATGAAAAGAAAATAATGCACTGTCATTAGGACCTTAAAACGGACATTTTTATCTTAAAATCTGATGCCTGTCAGCTTTAGCAGGTGAATTTGTTTGACAGACCTCAAAGATAGACGGAATGACGGACGGACTGAGGCACGTGTATGCACGCGATACACACGCTACGTGCCCGCAATTTACACACACACACACACACACACACACACACACACACACACACACACACACACACACACACACACACACACTCTTTATTTTCTAATGAATAAAGGACAACACCCATACACGCCCACACAAGCATATAAATACAAGAACACACACAGACATCCAATGCGCGCACATACGCACACGCATAAAAGAATTTTATGAGGGCAAAACTCACGGCTTTATGAGAAAGAAAAGAGAAACCTGTTTTCTACAATCCCACCATGTCAAATTATATGAAGAGACACAAATGTAAGCCTGTCAAGAGGTCCGTTGTACTACAACTTCTCGACCTGTGAAACTCCAGCTAACTTTTAAATACCTGCTGTATAAAATCAACCAGGAATATATCAATGAGGAAAAGTCAAGACCACCTCTTACTCCATTTCACTTGCATTGACATATATACATATACATAGATATAATATACATAAAAAACCTTTAGCACCGTGATATCTACTTCATTTTTTTGTCCATCGCTATTACAGACTACAGTAGTACATGTTTACGAAAGGGCTAGAAGAGGAGGACAAAAGAGAATAGTGCAGTACAAGCGATTTTTGTTCATTGCTCAGCGTCTGTCTAAAGTCGTCGCAGCCACTACACCATTTGTAGCCAAGGAACAGCTGACTGTTTGAGTTTGGCTGACTGGGTCAAATTCACCGCCCGAGCAGTGATCCTACCTTTCGGTCCTTTCAGTCCTTTCAGTCGGAAGTGACGTAGGTGCCACTCTAAGGTCCCAGTGAGTGCTAGAGTAGTAGAGGAGACCATCGCGATGCGAGGAGCTAGATGGCAGACGAGACTAACGCAATTTGGCGAAAGTAATTTCGTTTTTTAAGGAGGAACCATTGCGTTTCCTCGATTTACGAGATGGGGGTCTGAAGCTTAGGATTCAGCTGCGATTACCTAAGAATTTCTAGAGGGGTTAAAATCTATTTACTACAGTAGCTTTGACCAAACTGCGTGTTTACTTGGTGCCGCATGATAGGATCAATTGTTAACTAAGTACATCCACGAGCGACGCTAAGTCACTTTGTAACGAGTTGGATTTTTTCTTAATTTACTTAAGTTTCATACCAGATTTAGCTCTCCGCTTTTAGGGGCGAAATGCAGTTACTATCATTGACAGGCCTGCTAGCAGTCAGACAGCGTTTACAACAAGTAGAAACACTTCGTCTCGCTGAGCTGCTAGCATAGTACTGCGAAAGGTCTAGGTGGGAGTTATTTTTTCTGATAATTAGGTAAAGTTCAATGCACGACATCATAGTAAGTTCTAATTAAATATCGAAAAGGTTTTTGAAAATTGCGACTTTAAGCGGAACGATGCATAAAAAAACAGATGTATACATTTGAAAAGAGTTAGTTCTGACGGTGTATTTCTTCTCACAAATACCTTAACAGACTAAACTTCAAACAAATGACCTGTTGAAAGAAACCGAAGTACTAAAAGAAAACACCACGCAGACCTGAGGAGAACAAGGACGCTCCACGCAAACAGGGTTCCCGGCCGGTAATCAGTTTTTTTATGTAATGACGAAACGACGTTAAGTGAGAACCTAACCATGCACACAAACAAATGTCCACAGCACACAACATCAGGATTGTACTTAGACATGTTTACGTTGTCAAGGCTACAGCTCATCAAAGAGTAGAGCCTAGGTATCGGCGGACAAACGTGACCATACGAACTTAATTTTTGTCTGTGCATGGTGATGCATGTAGGCGTGTATCTTGAGAACATATTTTGGGAAACAGCATTTTGAATTCATTTATTCCTTAAAAGGTAAGCCGTTGACGAATGGTTTTGCTAGTCCGCCAGTCGTCGGGGGCAAACAACTGGAGAGACACAGTACAGCCTGCATTCGGTAGCAAAATTGATGGCGTTGTTGCGAGAGATCCTGTTTATTCTAGCCATTGTCTATGCTGCTGTAGCAATCCCGATGCAGATGTCTGAGTTACAGCTGCCATCTTTACAAAAGGCAACTCCCAAGTACTTAAAGCGGCTTCCCTCCTTTAGCTGTATTCCGTTCACTCTCAAGGACAGGTGACACGGTACTTAGATTCTGTGAGTGAAACCTGCCCAGAGACAGGAGGACTGGTCCGAGAGTCAGCCTGTGCATCGCGTTTTGACGAGGACGTATGTGTATTCAGTGGAAGTCTATTCCGGAGGACGATTATGGGACTTCCTCCTACGAGGGACGTCATTCTGTCATTTTCCCCTCAAGTCACGCGGTGTGCACCTGCGGTAAAATGGTAGCTGCATCAATAACAGAACCGTTGAAAAGGGTAATTGTTTGGTGCATTTGGTATTCCAATTCATTTTATGTGCGCAAAGTGAAAGAGAGCTTTTGTTTTTTGCTACATGATTCGCGGACAGTAGATGTCAATGTTACTGGTTGTTGCTATTTTCATTTGTTTTTCTGTGTGAGTAATAAAGCAGACAGTCTGCGGAAGCAGATTTAGTTCCCTTTGTGATGTGTGAAAGAACATGCGAATGGCAGCCTGCGTACGTCATTGATATGAGGCCCGCACGAGGGTCGTGACCTTGAGGTTGACCTCTGCTTCATTGTGACTGTTGGTGTTAACCCTTGACTTTGCTCTTGTCAGTGTTGGTCCCCATTCCATATGCGCTCGCACTGCCAGTCAGTTGCTAAGTTTCTGCAGTTCGCTGTTGGTGCCAGGCACCAGATCGATGTTGTAGCATGTTTCACACGGGGGCTCCCATCGATGGCAAAGGAGGTGTGTTGGTCGTGAAGGGTTTCTTGCATGATGTTTTCCGAAATGATGTTGAACTGCACAGGCGAATGGGGCACCCTTGGCGGACTGCTGTCTTAAAAATCAGTTGGAGAATAAGTTTTCACACTAAACTTTATACAAATATTAGAAAAGTGCACCCTACTTGTCATTTACGGGTACCCCATTACTAAAAGCATAACAGGCTTCCGGTTTGCTCAGTGGTAAAGCAGAACTCTCAACTCTGGCACAGGCACCTTTCTCTTGATAAGATCTCCGGTGAGGGTTCTCTTTGGGGTATTCCCCCTTCGAAACTCGCTCCATATGGCGAGATTACCACGAAGCACAAGTAATTACCTACTAAATTAACCAGCCAGCCACTCAGCAAAGTAAAGATGTACGCTCTAATGGAGCAGTTCTAACAAGCTCAGCAGTGTGAAGGCGACCAAGCAGGTCGGAATTCAGTCTGGTCGTCGGGAAAGGAATGACAGGTCAGCGTACAGATTAACTCGTGGTAGTCAACCTGCTTTGTGGGCATTCTCAGTTAAGTTATTAAGGATCAGCTCAAGTCAAAAGTCAATTTAAAGTCGAAAACGTTGCAGATGGGTTCATAAAACATAACTCATGGGGAGTGCCTAGTTGAGCGACCCGACTTTTATGAAGTCTTTTTCTCCTAAAACAATGTCTGTGCTAAAGTGCTAGTATCTTGTGAATAGAACACCCTCATTCGCTCAATTTTTTGGAAGCCTAGCATTTCATCAGGAACTAAATCAGGATTTGAAAGAAAAAAAATTGTTCCCGGGTAGGGGGGCCTTTCAAGCCGGAGACTGCGAACAATTGGCACCGAGTGTCCAGCTTTCTGATGCAGCAAGGGAGACGTGCCGACACACACCCTATACCGCCTGACATTGTGGTGTCAGCCAGGCGCAAATGCGACAAAGAATGGCGCGAAAAATGTTACCTGCTGCTGTGCGCTGGCCGTCTTCTCGGATGCTCGAGCAACGAAATTAAATGTTTTTCGGGAGACAGAGAAAGAAAGTGGCGCTAGTTCTGGCAGGCTGAGTTTCAACACCAGAATGGTTTTGGCACGTTTCGTAGGGTGATCGGAAAAGGGAACAAAATAAGAAATTTCTGGAACAAAAGTTGCTCCAGGCATTATTTCTCTGTTCGATCGTCTTCTGCACCTACAGGCTCTCAGCACAAGGTGGAGATGTCCCAGTCAGTCCAAAGATGAAATGAAAAATATAACTTTCTGGCACACATCATTTGATTTTACACGTCCGCTATAGTCTAATATACTGCACACTAAAAACGTTCACAACAACCTGATAAAGCACATTAGACATACGTCCATAAATGTGTCACTGTGCTGTTGACAATACACGTCTACAGTTATGATAAAGCGTCTCTGACACTGTAAGTCAAGCAGTCAGTAAGTACAGCATGTGCTACACAACACATCCGCAATTTGATAAATAAAGCAAAGTGTGGTGGGCGTTGTTTGTTGTTTTCAGTCGACTCCAAACGATCAGCATTCGTCAGATCCCTGCCAAATGTTGCAGAAATAATCTTTACAACTCCGGGCGGGTCGTAGGCTATTTTGGTTTGTGTACTCTGTTCGAGAGAGAGAGACCCAGATACATCACTGCACTGTTGATCTCCCCTCGATTCAACGCCGTGCCCTGTCTCTCCCTCTCCACTACCTTTTCACTATTTCGCTATAATGAGGCCACACATGTCAATTACTCCTTAAGCTGGACTCGAAAAAAGTGGCGAATCGATAGTTAAAAGTAAAATCACAGAATTTGGTGACTCCTGGTTAGTTATCTTATATAATGCACTTGAAGCTATGTAGGGCAGCAAGAACCTGGCCTAACGTATTGGACTTCCCGCCCACAAGAATCTTTGACACCAGATTTTCTGAATAGTCAGATATTGCGCATTTGAAACTTTACGTCCTCAATAGTCTGATACAGCGCACTTGAAACTACACATCCACAATACTGTATGTTTCAGCTGGACATACGTTTACACAGTGTATTCCACAATGTAAAGTTACCCTTCTTCGTTGCTCCTTCGGGAGGCTGTCGTTCAAATCCCATCTCGGGGACACACACACTTGCTTGGCTCTGCAAGTGTTGATTTTCTTGGTCTGAACACAAACTTTCCCCCGGAAACTAGCTGCTAATCAGGGGTCAGGTGCATGACACGCCTTTAGATGCTATCTCGATAGTGAACACGACGCAGTCAGCTAACGTATTCATAAAACACGCGTCTAGCGCTTAACGACATTTCATGTACCTGACCCCACAACGTCTAGACGTGAACTCTCGTGGGACGTGCTTTGGTCGCTATGGAAACCGGTTCTTTTGGGGACAGCTACACCGATCTTGGTGGTTTGGAGCTGAGTCACTTAGCCCAGTGCCTAGCTAGCTAGTAATCACAACTCACGCCACAGAAGATCAAACAATTTATTTCTAAGTACTGCAGACGTCGAGGTGTCTTTTTTACCCTCGTTTTTCAATTTTCCTTCCTCATTTTCGCGTGTGCCACTAAGATGGCTTCAGTGCAACAAACACCGGTCAGCTTAAACCTGTAAATACTCCAAAGTGTTCAAGTGTCAAGCCGTGGAAACACTGCACAAATGTTTTTTTTTCTAACCACAATAAACAAAAAATATTTTGATGACAGTATCACCAAGCTTTAGCTTTCGAAAGTACTACTGTGTCTATTTCTGATTAGAATAAGAAAAGTGAGAGTGCGTTTTTGTAAATTAAATACCTTGAAAGCTCCTTAATGTAAAGCAATAATGAAGTGCGCAAGGAAAAAAGTGATGTGTAATTTAAGTGTTACTGACAAGAGGCTACTGCGTTGCATATATTAGTAAATGTTATATAATATTTATTGGTTTTGTAGACCAGACTACAATGTGCAAAAAAGCAGTATACTTTTACATGTATGTTGTAAGGGACAATGTACTCAATCCAAGTAAGCAAGATGGAAAAGAAAGTACTCTAGAGCCGGGTATTTCGCTTTTTTACTCAAAGCACACACTTTGTGAGATCTGAGACAGACAGCTAGAGGGAGAACGTGAGAAAGGGATTGTTCAGTGCGTTGGAATCGAACAAATGTTCTCATTAGACCTCATCTCCGAGCCGTGTAGCAAGAGAGGGCGGAACAGAGTAACAGAAGTAAATCGTCAATTTTCTCTTCTTAGATTAGACGCAAGCGGCCCTCTGCTCGTCGACAAGAATGAAGTGAGAAAAACGATGACATATTAAGCACCTCTCTATAAATGCTCTCCAGACAATGCTGTGTGCCAGAAGTTGCCACCGCCAATACTGTGGAGCTTTAACGGCGGGATGCTGCAGCTGGTCTTCGAAAGGAAATGCTCTTGTTATGCAGTCATTAGGTTGTATTCAAAGAATCCTTGGCAGGAAAAGCAAAAATTGGAGTTTTTGTTTTAGTAAGAGTATTACTAGAAGAATTATTAGAAAAGTTTATTGGGTGTGTTGATGTCAGTAACCAAGATCACGAATAAGCGTACAAACGTATTGTCAAAACGCCAAGAGTTTTGTTATGAAATATTTTTGTCCCACTCTAACATAGGTTGCTAACATCATAACATACTTCTGAAACAGATTGATTGTATTCACAGGATCCTAACAATTCTTTTATTAAGGAAACTGTAGTCTTGATTTTAAACAGTGTTGACCGCCTTAACAGTGATGGCCTGGTGAGACGTTCAGATCTTTTGTTGCTTATTGACTTATCGAATACTTAGCTTGTAACTTAATGACTGTAAGCCTGACGATAATTGACACTGTAGACTGAAACACACGCACGCACGCACGCACGCACGCACGCACGCAGTGAATTAGTTGCTAGTGTTCTAAGGCTAATCGGCAACTGAAGATAATTACAGCTAGTCTAACCCTGTAAACGGATAGTAGACGAGATCTGAACCTACAACCAATGATCTCGGCGATTCTCACTGTCTTGTCTACATGCGCTTTACCATTGCGCAACGCAGAGAGAGAGAGAGAGAAAGAGTTGAAGAAGGTCCTTGAACTTTACAGTCAGAAAAGGTCAGTTCTCGAGTGTTGAGCACTCGAGTCCAGAAAGAGAATCTCACAACGAGGCTTCTAAGCACAAACACAGTGTTTCCATTAAGTGGAAGATACTGCAGACATCAGCGCTAAAATGACTGGCAGAAAATTTAGACAAAAAAAAAGCAGAAATAAAAGTCAAAGACAGAAGCACGATTTTTCTTTCGAGAAAATTTTTTTTTACTCATGTAAACTGGAAATGAGAGTCAACAATTTTCTCAGTTTTGTCTCCCGTATTTTATGGATTTATAGGCCGGTTCAAATCATTAAGAGATTTAAATAAAATAGCCTACTTTAATTAAAAGTAATTATCTAAAACGGGTTCCAACATATGTTGCCAGGAAAGGGTTCAGCCTCTTTAATAACTTAATTTTGTGAACAGGATCCAAATTCGGAATGACTACCTGTGCCTCGAGACGAGATTTGAAGACAGAAAATAACGATCCCTGCTGACGAACTATACTACCGGACTGCGCGGGATGAGACCCGTTCAATTGGAACTCTTCATAAATACGGTAGTCCACTTTAAACCTTAGACGCAAAGACTCCTTAATTAAAGACCCGAGGGGGGCCTAGTAAAGATGAGTCAAGAACTCACGGAACTGTTTTCACTGTGATATAAAGATATCATTGAAATATTGTGATTTTAAACTTAATGCGAGACTCTAAGTTTTCCCCCAACATTGTGTATTCAAAAAGAACGTCTTCCAGGGTATTTCAGAAGAAACTGATGAGAACTTGACGTTTTGGAGAGGCTCGATGTCCAAGCACTGGAAGAGGAAACGCGCTCCCTACAAAAAAGATCGTTGGATAACCCTGACGAAAGTGAAAAAAGTTTTACTCGTCGGAAAGTTGACAAGTATCGGTAAAAGAGACGTGCAGAATGCCTGCCCTCTTTTTATCTCCATTCCCAGTGCACAAGCTGCGGCAAGCAAACACACAAGCGCACTTATCTATATGTAGTATTAAGAAGTTATCGTCGTGCAGTAAAGAAAGTCTTCACCTAAATACGTTTCATTTAATTTCGTTTCATTATAACGTTGATGAGAAAAAACAATTCCCAGCCGGGTCTTCTGTCTAAGCAGAGCATACACCCATTCCACATGTCAGAGTGGTTTTTTCCGGATATTTTAGTTTCCTGCTACGTTGTGGGTCTTTATTAAGAAGTCTAGTAACACTTTTGTGACTAAAAATATACCGTAGGAACCTAACTCTCGATCACATGTCTATCAATTAGCCTGTGGTCAAATTAGTTTCGTTGTAAGTTGTATCGCTTGAAGTCACAGTTTCCAAGAAACTATCGACGACGTTAAGTGAAGACTCGCTGGGTTCTGACCAACCTATCATCGACTTCAGCCGCCTCGATCCCGCCAGTGGCTACTTCCTCTAAGTTTCCCCTCTAAACACAGGCAGGAAATGAACTTCGATCGTTGGGCGCGTAATTGGAATCTGTCCGGCCTCGCACCGCAGCGAGAGTCAACTGTTTGAGTGATAGTCGCTGTTGGAAAGTCAGTTTAATATGTCCCGTACAAACAGCAGAAATTGTTACAACGTCGATTGTTCTGTTACCTCTTGACTTCAACGCGACCAAAAAGACCCACCACAGTAAGCATTGTCCCCCCTCCACGCTCCAAAATTATTAAAGTGCCAAAGAAATGCTGTCTCTCTTTTCGGTTGATTCCACCGTGCCAAGCCAGTATGGGAATGGGTGGGATGGGGCATGGCAGGGGTGTGAAAAAGCCTGGAAAGTTCCGTATTTCAACTTCCATAGATGCCAGCGACCTCTGGAAATGGAAAAGTAACGACACTAAATGCAGTAAACAGATGCGCCTGTTTCAGGTATGAAAATGATGCTGATGTTTGAAAACTATCATACCCATGTCATAAACTACTCTTTATTGCAATTCTCTCAGAAACTGATAAGAATCTGTATTAATAAAGAACAATATAGTCTAGAACATACCATTTGTTCGGCCGAAAAAGTGAGTTGCGGGCAGTAAGCTCTTTAGACAGTTGATATACATTAGGCAGAGAGGAAAGAAGTGAAAAGATAGGTTTATATAAGGTAAGTCATATTTACTAGAGTTTTTTGACCACCCACAAAGACATTCGTGGTACTGTAATTCGGTTAATAAAGCTTAAATATTGTACACGTTGCTTCCCAGTGCCATGAGATGCAATATTTATGTGTCTGATGTGTTGGAGCAGATTTTTTTGTCGTAAAGTGTTAGTTCTTTAAGAGAAATGATGTCATCAGTGTTTATTAATAATATATTAAACACTAGAACAAGTCAGAAATGCGCTCTTGTAGCCCCATTTGTGAACTAACCATGCCTTCCTCACTTCTGCTATGCAGCTAAAAGGGCCAGACTAACTTGTAACGAGTGAGAAGGTAGATGGGATGACTCCGGTCACTCAAAACGTCTTTCACTTTCAGTTTGCTCCCAGACCACACCTAAATATAGGATGAAAGCCAGGCACCACACATTTTTTTTAACATAGGACGGTCGTCAGACACCAAACTTTCTTAATATAGGATCTTAGCGAGACACTACACTTTCTTATTATAGAATGGTAGCTAGACACCACACTTTCATTGACAAATATATTCACAAACTTAATTAAGTGACGCTGAAAAAAAGTCAAGTGCAAGAGTTGGTGTGGTTGCAAGAGTTTCTGGAAAGACAATGAGAAAATTGTTCAGCTGGAGGTTACCATCTCTTGTCACAATGTGTCTCGCTCCTTCCCTTCGATGTGTTGTATGCATTGACAGCAGTAAATATAGCTCACGAAAGAAAATGTGGCCAAGTGCACGCCAGAAGAGTGTGCAGCGTGGCCAGACAGAGCTGGCTAACCATACACGGGGAACACAACCAATAAAGTGTCAGCAGGCCAAGGGCTTGACTCCCCCACTACTCACACACCTTCTCCCTCACTCCTCAGGAGCCTTACTCCGCATAAAAAATTCGCTTGCGTTACTGCACCGCGCACGACGGAGAGAGAGAAGGCCAACAACCGTGAATACTGTGTCCATTGAAGCAGAAATACGTTCCATGAATTCGAACAGTTCTAGTGTCATAATCTGTGATTGAGGTTTTCTAGTTTTGAAAACTTAAAAACGAACAGCAAAATTCAAATGCAAAGCTCATTTGCACTTGATCACGAGGGAAGAACAAAAAGGAGGATAAAGATGAAGAGGATAAGTAAGAAATTTCATCGATTGCAGAACAGAGAAAATTAGATTGAAAACCACATAAACTTGTTTTATATTGAGGAAGTGATTAACAATTTTTTTTTGCTTGGTGGGCCGTTGGTCTCTGTTTTCAATAATTTATGTGCAATTTCTTTTGATACGGATACTTCACAGCAGGGCGTAAAGCATGATGTTGTTTTGCTGCGACATCAGCGCGGGCAGCCTTATTAGGTATGATCAAACACAGACACTCAATCCTCTATACCTTATAGAGGGCAGGCTGCACAGCTCCACAATATAATGGCGCTATATTTATTCAAGAACTGTGTTTTCCCTTGCTTTGTCTGTTTTTTTTAATACGTTGGTTTTAGGTACAATTACTGAATTTACTTCTCAAGTAAACTTAGAACTGGAGCGCGTGCGAACAATAAACTCACCGAAAGAACGTGAAGAGAAACATAGAATTTATTTAACGACCTCATGGGCGATGGTCAGAACGAAATTTCGAGAATGTAGATTTAAAAAAAAAGCCCCAAGTGACGAATAGCCTAATCGTTATAAAAACACTTCTTCTTAAAGCCGAAAGCTTTGATCATTGCCAAGAGGCTTGAAAAGCATAGAGCTTCAGAAGCGCTGGGCAGATCACTGATAGCTAGAAAGGAACTGATAACGAAAGACGCTAAAAAGTCATGTCCTGAAACATACAGGTTAAATAGCTAAAAGAGGCCTTAAGACACCCCTCTGCTTAAAAAAAACCCAACAAACAAAAAGTCGAAGAACGCTTAATATGAAGAGGGGTAGAGGACCAGCTTGGAATCACCAGTGACATGGAAAAATTTGGGCTCTTAGGACGGACATTTACACATGTTCAGTCAAGAAACATTTTTTTAAACCACTGAAGCTTTGGTTAAAAGCTGAAAGATTATTGTCTATCAGCAAAAGACACACAAGATACCGGCATGCCTTTTAGGATCAACAAACATTTCGTGTGTAGTTTTGATTTTCTGAAGATCCTTGTTAGTTCTCATCAACCTCAGCAGATTATACATATATATATATATATATATCTCATTAAAACAACATCTGTAGGAGTGGATAAAAATCGAGCCGCCGAAGATGAAATAATACAGATTCAAAAGAAGAAGCAAATAAAGGTAAAGAAACTTGTAAATCATGTGCCTTCTTCGATGTACGATATGACGCCTTTTGGATTAATGTCCAACAATTTAGAGAAGGGGACTGCTGGTCATCACTCAGCAAGGAATGCTGAAGAAAGCTGTCTCGGGCAGTATGTACAAATAGTAACGGTCCTTTCTCAACAGCAGGGCTGACGGATTTTGCATTGACGACTCCTCAGACAGAGGGTCAAGATCAAAGAAGCACACTGCGAAATCGCAAGGGAGGAAGCGCAAGAACTATTTTAAAGAAGGTGGGAGTGAGGGGAAGGGAGCAAAGAATGTTTCAAAACCTCCCAAGCACGTTCTCTACGCTCCTATGTTTTCTTTTCCAGACGTATCAGTCCTTCCCGACGTTTTCACAGCCAGCCACTTTTTAACTGAAGCAAAACATTGATGTGCTGCATACTTTATTAGACCCATCTCTTTAAAGCATGGATGGACAAAGTTTTCTTTTTGTTGGGTGGTTTCAAAATTCGTGCCGGTAAGATATTCACACACACACACACGCACACACACACACACACACACACACACACACACACACACACACACACACACACACACACACACACACACACACACACACCGTGACTATACAACAAGCCTAATGAAAATGAGATGAAAAATACGTGCATAATGGTTTTTATTTACTTTTATGTGAAAAGTAAAGCTGTATGGATTCGCTCACGAGCATTTCAAAATCTGGCCGCGTTTTTGAAGTAGCGATTCGCAGAGCTGCAGCCAAATGCTCGTCTGTCATCCGCAAACGCAGTTCGGCCTTTGGTTCAGGATCCAAAATGTCTGTTCGTACCCATACGTCGATGTTAACATTACAACCATTCCTATGAAAAAAATTCTTTTAAGTTCACAAAAATTAGAGATTTGAAGAACTGAATAGTTTTGTGGATTAAAGAAATCCTTCAACACCTTTCTCTGCACTGTAAATCGATCAGCTCAAGTTGCAGACTTATCTGAATCACGTTCCACGTCCACGGTAAATGGATTTGACAACATTTTAAAATTAGTTTTCAATTTTCTGAGACCCGAAACTCTGATCTCATAGATCACTCAACTTCTTGCTGCATTTTCTTGCTTCAGATACACCAACTGTCATTGAGTTTGAGGTAAGAAAGTGTTGACATTTTTTTTCTTCACTTCGGTTGAAAAGAAATCAAGTTTCCGTTCAAACGCTTCAGCGGCGAAATATAATTCCTGAACAAGAATGTTTTTACTCTGCATAGTCCAATAGAGTTTAGGCAAGAGCTGTACGCCACTGGAGATCTAAAATTTAGGGAAACCGTTTGTCTTTTCCTTCATTTCTGTTCCAAAACTCGGTTAACAACTTTACCCAATCTTAGCCACCGGACATTTGTGTGGTAGAGAACATCTTTGTTAACCTCTACACCATCCTCCTACAACGATATAAGGTGCCAGATGTTAAGCCCTCTTGTTCTAATAAAGTTCACTATTTTGATCAAAGTATTCAAACATATTTCATATGTAATACATGTTTGCAAAGCGCTTCTTGATGTATAGTGCAACGAAAAAAGGTGACTTGGAGGTCCGGATTTCTTTCACGAACAGCTTGCTGAATTCTGGTAAGAAGATCGTCATTCCCACCGGTTAAATTTGGAGATCCATCACTTGTGAAACTTCTCAATTTTCCCAACTCAAGCCCACGCTTCTAGATGCACTATTGCACTTTCATACGCAAATCCTCGCCGGTTGTGGTGTCTTTCATAAAGTCTATCGAAAGCAGTTCATAATTTATATCGAAGTCATCGTTAACGCCACGGATGAAAATAAGCAGCATTGATAAGCTGATATTCTCGATTATTTTGTTCTCTAGACACACGATTTAGACCACATCAAGCATGCATTTCTTGAGGAGGTCTGTTCTCATTTGCAATATTATATGCCACAATAATACTCGCTGCCTGCGGGGTTTGCTGTTTTGCTCCTCCAACTGTTCCACCAACTGGCGTGATATTTTTGCCCTTGGTTTTTCGGAAAGTTTACTGCAATACGCTGGATGTTTTGTGCTAAATTGCGTCTTCAGATTGTGCTCTTTGAAAACTGCGATGCTTTCCAGGCAAATTAATAACGCAGCTTTATCCCCATCATCAGTGAAAAATACCGTATTGTCCACTCGTATTTTAACACTTCTATCCACCTCTGTATTCTTCCTGCCATCCATCATGTTGAACTGCTACGGTACTATCTTACTGCACGAAAACTGCGAAACGCAGAAACTGAATGACTAAATTTATAACTAGGATCAGACTGTGTGTGTGGGTGGGGGGTGGGGGGTGGAGGGGGAGTGTAAAGCCCATGTCCGATCTGTACCGATGACACATTCGTGTTACTTTGCTATAACAACACCGGTAAACGGCGGTCAGATGATAACGATTAGTCATGGTACGTGACATGTTGCCGCCAGCCTTTCCTTTGAAGGCAGCCGTCGCCGATGTTCTCTCACGACTTCATTCACATACGTCAGCCGCGTTTTTTGTTTTTCGTCTATTGGCTTTCCCTACTCGCCTTCCTCTACAGAATCACAATACCCTCAGTTCTTGTTACCCAATTCCTCTTTATGTTTTCTATATTTATCTTTTATTGGTCATTAGTACTGTTATTTATCCTGTTGTCCTTCGTATGTAGTCCATGTCTCGTTCTTGTCTCAGGCACTATGAGCTCCTTACGAGCGTGAGTGTGCGTTACATAAATGACACGTTTATTATTTATTATTATTTGTTATCTTTGTAGTTTGTTAGAATGTTACAGACTACCGATTTCTAATGCTTTCGTATTTGGTAAATTAAATTTCAAACAATTTAACTTAGGTCAAAGTAAATAAAAATGAAAACAAGTACACCTCACATTTTTGCCGGCAGGATGGTTAAAAACTTCAGCGCGCCGTACTTTGCACACTCTGCTCTCAGGGGTTGTGTGTGTGTGTGTGTGAGAGAGAGAGAGATGGTGGTAGGTAGGTAGCTGGACGCTGCTCAACACTCTTTACACCTAGACACAGAAGGGTAGCCGTGCTTGCCATTAAGCAATAATATTGCCAATGCTTAGTTGCGGTAAAGGAAGTGAACCGTAAACAGTCTGCCGTGTCTAGTTCTTTACAGCTTAGTCGATTGCTTATAGGCGAGAAAACCTTATTTACTCAGTGATTGATCAAAAAACTCTCGCAGGACTGAGTAGCGACATCAACAGACAAGCTATCCGAAATAAGAAATAAAGCTCGGCAAGGCTGGAGAGAGGTGCTGTGCAGAAATGATAGTAGCTCATCATAAAGTATCACATGTAAGACTCACCAGAAAACCACAGTACTAGACCTTTTTGGGGGATTTGCTGAAAGAAGCAACCTTCTTCCAACAACAGTCATGTCAGTAACATAAAACCAAGTTCCTTCTCAAGCTAAATCACATGTGTAACAGAGGTAACAAATGCATCATAATGTATAAAATGAAAAGCACCTTCCTTGATGGAAGCTAAATATTCAATAATATAAGCAAATTATTAATTTATTATTGTTAAATAATATCTTAAAGAAGCTGATAAAGAATGGCTAGGGACTCTTCAAACTGACGTGGGGCGGTCAACGGCGCAGCGGTTAAAGCGCATGCACCAAAAGAGTGAAAATCCACTGTTTGAGTTAAGATCTCGTTTCGGGCAGGCTGTTGTTTCTCATGCTTACGTGGAACCTGCTTACAGGGCCGGCTGCTCGGCCTTGTTATATAGCCTTGGTTGCTGGCTCGGAATAAAACCAATTAAAAAATCCAGACAGATGTTATTTCGTGCTGCGTGTGTCACAAAATCAGTTATGTAATAACACCATAGAAACACTTAATGACACCACCTTTAGGGTACGCAAGCAGCCCACGAAAGAACCCATTTCTCATAGTTCTCTTCCGCAACAATAAATTCGCTCTTAATTTTCTCACCATGTCAGAGATACATTTAATTTCCTTATCTCGAAATCATTACCGAGCTTCAAAAACTCTGAAAAAAAACTAATAACCCTCCCTCCCCCACCGATTATTCTGCGCATTTACTGGCACGGAAATACTTGACGCTTAGCTATTATCTTTGTAAGAAGGAAGTTCTGTCATCTCCATGAAAGTTAAAAGACAGTCGGATCTATTCTTCTTTCGTGTGACATAAAACTAGTTCTGCGAGACTGGGTGATACGCATTTGCAGTCGCTTTGAATCTGAAATCTCATATTACCTCATTATCTCGTCATTAAACATTAATTAAACACTAAAGAGGTGACATGCCTAATCGTTTTGGTGGAACTATGCATGAGCAGCGATAAGAACAGTGTTAAGCATAACAACCTTTACAACAATTATTTGCAGACAGCTTGGTTGTTAGTTGAAGCAAACTGTTGCAACAGTCAGGTCTGGTCGCTAACTGGGACAAAAGACGAACAAGAGATGGAGTAAACGCTTTAAAAGATAACAAAGAATACTTATAACTGTTTCAACTTAAAATTCGCAGTATATTACTAACAAACGGCCCTCGACAGTGACCGGCCACTTGCAAAGTCAATAGCCCCTGTCACTTAATTGTCACATGACTTAATGTCACCAGGGGGCAGTAAATATTTTCCCAAACAGCCTGGTGCTACATACCCCTAGCCATGACTCTGTCTCTCTGTCGCTTTGTCTCAATCTCTCTTGCTACTTTGAGAGCCCTTCGAAGCTTACAGACATTTTCCATTCACATATATCTAAAATCCACATCCACCCAATAGTCAACAGCCATTGAAAATCCATCCGCTTTTAATTCAATTTGACAAAAGTTTTCAATAAATCCATTTAAACCCCTTGAACATTCTTTTCTGCCTGTCGTACTTGTAAGATCGTTTTACGTTCTGACATGTCTAAAGCGACTTTGTCAAGAAACCAAGAGTAAGACGGTGCAGAAGACGGTAATAATAAAGAATAAACAAGTTCAAATATTGTAGGCTTAAAAATTGAAACATTTACTTTTCCTCGCTGGCATTTTGCCAGAATAAGGTAAACTGTACATAGCGCATTCATTTCGAGTTTTAAGACTTAGCCTTCAACCACCCAAAGCAAATATTTTATATAATTCCAAGCCCAGAGGGTATAACAATCTTTTGTATACAGCAAGAAAAGAGAAAACGGTCAATACACACATTAAACAGTGGAAAAACAAAATAGTCTCCTAAACTGAAAGAATATTTTCTTCCCCTCCCTCTAGCAATGCCTGAATTACTACAAACTTCAACAACAGCAAAGCACACAGTACATGGTGATGCCTCCCTATCCCGCCAAAAACAAAAATCGCAAAAAGAAGCTGATAGAAGGTAAATGAGAGATTAGGCAAACACGATTTTTAATATAAGCGCACATGCGCTCGTGTGCGCGTGCACACACACACACACACATACGCACGCACGCACACTGGACAAGTTAGAGAGAAAAAACCACACACATACACGCTGGTGAACACACTTATACGCGCACACAGAAACATACACTCGGGAAAAAATAGACAAGGAGGTGAAGAGAAAAGCAGACAGTTAAGAGTAAGTTAACGTGAGAACACAAGAGAAACGCATGATGAGAAGGTAACGCCGGCAACGTGCCACACCATCTTTTAATGACATTGTGTGTGAGTTTGTGAGAGACAGAGAGGTTGGAGGAGGGAGAGAGAGATGAGCAAATCTCTATAGTATTAATTAGTTAAAAAATAAGGCAGTCGGATAAAAAAAATTCTCATCTTTCTAGGCGTGTTGTGTGGTCAAGAGAAAACTGAAAATAAAACTTTAGTACCGGACTCATTCCTAGCCTTGTCTTGAAGTACCACCGTATGCCTTCTAAGCACACTTATCACTAGTGGCTGGTTGATAACAGAAAGTGTCATTTGCGACAAAAGCGGAAGACATCTAAAAATATCTAAGGTTTCAACTAGGGGCGAACCATTTTGATAGACTAGGCATGAGAAGATGCTTAGTGTATTCTTCAGATACATGCCCATAGACAATAAAAAGATCTGCCAGTCTTTTGTGCCTAACTATTTATTCTGTAAAAAGAAAGAACTACTGTAACGAATAAAATTATCTGCACTAAAACTAGGCAATTTGCACCACACACACGCGCGCGCAAAAAGTCCAGCGCACAATGAATTCTTTTTCCAGCTCCTCTTTCCCACATCCCACTTCTATTTCGCACTACTCGCGTGTATAAGCAAGCCATCACACCTTAAACAAAGTATAGCCCCTGACCACCTGACAAATATGATCTCTCCACAACTGGCGTTATTCTGTTTACAGATTCCTTACACGTGAAGTCAGTGCATGTGAATAAAGAGGATCACGAAGCGGAACCGTTTGTATTTGCATTTATACATAAACTTCAGAAGGTGTAAACGAAACTCCTTGTCCAAATGTATGTAGAGGTATAGGAAGTTCAAATCCTCCTTAAGCTGAGTGTCAGCATATGTCTTTTATAAGCGTTGATATCTCATGCCATTTGTATAAATGCTGGATATGTATAAGACAAACAGGAAATAGAAGAAAAAACAGTTGAACAAACACGCTCTTAACTGAATTTAGGGCTAAGGGGTATAAAGCCAAGTACGTGGTCTGCCCACAGCATCGTGCTCATCATACTGAGCTTTTAAGCTAAGCTTTTAGTTAAAACAGACTTAAGGACGCATGAGGTGAACACAGGCAAAATGCTTTTATGTTGGTTTAGTTATTCGGTCCATCACGGACTTTGCCCTAAATTTAGTGGCTGAAAAGTGAGGTAGTTGACATTTCTCAAAAGAAAGGACAAAAAGATGAAGTTTTTTCACTTATAAGTCGCAAGGAAAAAAATTCTGGCAATTGTGAGAATGTGATCTGCTTTTTTCATCGTTTACCTTCGTCCAATGTCTTGGGATACGGCAAAGGTGCTCTTGTTTTACAAACGATCGTGCGATGCATCATGATAACATGAAAATAATAGCACAAGAAATAAATTGAATCGAACATTTCCCGTAATTGTATACTAACAGAAATGTTCTCTTTTTGCATGAAAATCGTTAACTATTGAGTCAACGATCTGCTCTCCTCACAAAAAAGTTGCTCGTGTCTAGATGTCGGCCATCGATGAGCTGAAACTTGATGTCCAGAAGTTAACAAGAACGTTCCAATTTTTTTTAGCATGGACAAGTTTTGAAATAAAATTTAAATTCTACAAACTTAAACACTAAGTACTCTACAAGGATTCCCACACACGCTAATAAAAACCATAGTTTTTAACTGAAGGGTACACAGGCGCATAGACACACACATACACACACACACGCGCGGGCGCGCACAGACTTTAAACGTAAGATATGCGTGCTCTCAAACAGGTTAGGCAATTAGTGCACAGAAATTGAAGCGAGTATAGAAATATATTTAGTTTCAAACGCTAAAGGCTTGTCTACGATATAAATAAAAAAAAAATGCTACAAAAACGAAATCAGTTCCAAATATAACAATTTATTCTCAACGGTCCTCAACTTTTTGATGAAAAGAGCATGCCTGAAGCTAGATGAAGTGGTTTAAAAATCTTTTCATTATTAAATAGTACAACAGAAAATAGGCCTCAGGAATCCTATATTCTTAGGTCTACGCCAAAAGACATCTACATGACCTGCTAGCCAAAATATAAGGCTAACGCGAAGAACGGCTTTACACACCATCTTTAGAGCTTGTAAAGGCAGACACCAGCACTTGTTTTCTATATACCCTTCAGGTACTCTCCTCTTTCTAGATCCTAGAAGTATTCTCATTTCCTCCAGCTCGAGGCATTCTCTCGATGTCTACCTGATTAAAATGGATTTAGGCAATATTCTTGTTTTCTTTGCCACAGACTCGTGTACACAAAGTAAATGGGGTGAGGGATGAGGCTGAAAAGCAATGGAGTCGCTATTCAGAATGGTACGTGTAGCCCGTGCGTAATGGCATGTCACAGAAGCTGTGCGGTGCGGAAGCAGGACACAAGAGGACCCGCAAGGAGTCTGGGATTCATCAAAGACATTGCGCTGCGCAGCACTCTTCATGCAGCCAAGACGGCCTCCCAGCAATGTGGTCAAAACACGATCTGACAAGTCACACATAGAATACATGAATTATCGAACGTGTCTCAACAATGATAGTTTTCCTTCCTCTCTAAAGAAGTTATCTATAAAGGTGAAAGAATATATTAAGATGTATTGTACAGCATTGTATTTGCACGCAGTGCAGTAGGTTCCCTGGTAGGTCTTCAAAAAAAAAAAAAAAAAAAAAAACGTCTGCTCGCCTCCGTCGTGCAACGAAAAGTGGCTTTGTTCGGCCATGTCGCGAGACACGAGACACTACTGAAGAAAAACCTACAGGGATATGTCGCCGTCGGGAAAAGCAGAAAAAATTGGCTGACGAATGTGAAAGAATGGACCGGCCACCCAGGGAGAGACCTGTTAAACATAGCACATGACCGTCCCTAACGGCAAACCCTCACTGCTGCTGCATCTCACTGGGTCTCCCCGATGACAGGTATCGTGTGCTCCGTGTCCGGCTGGTGTCAGTTAAGGGGATGATGATGATGATGTTTAGACCACATTGTATTGTAAATTGCTGACGAGTTCACAAGCTAAGCTACCGTGCTTTCATGAGCTTATCACACAACTAAGCAATCATACGTACTTTCTTTTTGACAGAAAACAGTGTTTGGACATCTGACGTCATGAAGTCCGCAATTAGGGCGAGAGCTTTAAGCACAGGCTAATGAGGCGTTTACATAGCAACGAGTCTACTTGTATGACGTCGCTGGACAGACCAAGAAAAAGGGCCACCCTTATCAACATGGAGATCCTTCTACAACGAGGCTTTTTCTCTGCATTCTAGAAATGTTGACCCCCCCAAATGATAGTGAATCGAGCTTACGAGTTTGTTTAAGAAGACTCTATAGTTATCGTTCACCAAGGCTTGCTGAAAATAGGTGTCCGCTATTCATCTTGGTAGAAATAATGCAGTGTACGGGGTTGATGAGTTGGTGGTAGTGGGGAAGGGGTAAGCAACAGCAGTATAAGAAATCGTGCAGTACATCAGCGGTGTAAGAAGTCGTGCAGTACATCAGCAGTATAAAACGTCATGCACTACATCAGAAGTATATGATACCGCGCATGAACCTCAGCAGTTTAAAAAGTCGTGCAGTACATCAGCAGCAGAATCCGACAGAGCAGTACAGAACGCCACTGTTTAGTCAAAAATCGCATTGCCAGTCTTCTTACAATCCTTCTCGAAGAAGTGGATCGAATAGTGAACAGAAAGTGGAATCTGTGCCAGAGCGCCCTGGGGGAAATATTTACGTGAAGTAAAGCAGACAGAAAGAGGACCTGCAGCCATCTGGGATTTCTATAGCCAAGGAAAAAATATTAAAAATGAAAAATGTTAAAATAAAATGAAATAAAAATCTTTACGAGAAAAGCGCGGAGAAAGTGACCTGTGCGTTCGGGTCAAAGGAAATCAATTTATTTGGCACGTTTGGGTGTTCTTAATCCATTGGCTTTCTTATTGCCGCGTTTTTGATATGCAGAATAGCTTGTGATGCTTTGACGGGGACAAATGATTCAGATTCAGAATGTCAACCCGCTTTCAATTCAGTTTTGGAATTTTAAATGCATTCTATTTCTGTGCGATGAATAACTACGAAGATGCATAGGAATAACAGAACCGAACACTTTTTGATATTGATAAGAATTCTTTATTAATAATAGAATTATGAAGACGTTCATACACACTCTAGAAATTAAACGTTAATTATTTGTAAGCCGTCATTGGCATTAGGGCAACAAGCTGGTCACTAAGACAGAGAACTGTAGTTATGGGGCCAGCTGCACGACAAATTTCTAATTTTAAACACTTTTAGACTTTCTTTCTTTTTAGAAAGGCACAACACATTTTCAGAACTTTTTAAAAAATAAGAGAACGTTTTTAAAACCAGATTTTCGTTTCCGTCAGCTCTTTTTTTGTGCAGCGCGTCTAAATGGCATATGAGCGATTTTTGAAGAATAAACAGTTTCTAGATTTGCTTCTTTAAAACAGTTTTAAGGTGTAGAAAAATGTTGTTCAACTAGCCCCAGACCTCTTCTTCAACACTCGTATTATAATTATTATTGTTTACGATAGGGCATGTATTACAAAGAAAGATCTGCAGATCAACACGTGAACAGAGACCTATGGAACCAAGACCATGTCACCAGCTCGCTGATGAATTTCTAAATATGAGGGTAAAAATCTTCATCAATAATAGTACGCTGCTTTATTAACATTATTTCAGTAACAGGAAGTTTTAAATTATTGGGTTCGTTGTCTTGCAGGAGAAAGATCTTCCCTCCAGCAAGACATTGATCTTGTTTTAAAACTCATGGATAGAAAGTTATTTAGAAATAGGTGGATAATAGGATGGCAGGAGGCAAAGTAATGGTTCACAAAACGTACACATGTTTTTGTAACAGTTTATGTCTTACGTATTCTTCACATTGAGATAATGCAGCTCCCATCACAGTAACACGCACACACACATGTGTGCACGCGTGAATATCAAACAAAAAGGCGAAACGTCAGGAGGACCTGCATGTTGGTCTGCATACACATTTGCACAATTTAATGGCGTCATTATCTGGCCTGCTTACTGTCTTTATCACAGAACGTGGAAGGGAGATGTGTGTTTCTGAGCGTATGAAATATCCATTAAATCTGGAAGGTCTTCCTAAAATCTAAGAACAAGACGGAGCGAGGCATTTTTGGCGTAATCTTTCCGCAATATTCATAATAAGAGAAAATATGAAATTGTCTGTAAAAGAATCGTGAATCATCAAAGACGTTTTGTAACATCTCTTCTGTATGGCTGCTTGTTTTACACCCGTAAAAAGTTCCGTGAAGGACGATGCGATACAGAACCGTTGAATAGAATGGAGAAAGGGCAATAAATCAGCTCATAATACAACCAGCTAATTGTTGAATATATAAAATAAAATTAATACAGCAGACCCTAGAATGACGCAGTTGACATTATATCAGTGAATCGCTTATTAATGTTCTTTGCAAGTGGCTCATTTTCCGTCGCTTTGAACCGGTCGGAAGTAAAATACTTTGCGTTACCTTTATGACAAAGTTTTTCTTTTTATGGAACCGACACAAGGGCAAATATCAAAAATGGCAAAGACGAGATCTCGGGAAGTCACAATGGTGCATGAGCTGATATATATGCTTTGAGGAGTTTTAAAATTCGTGTAACATGGTTAGGACCCGTCAAAATGTAAATGTACGAAGTGACCCAGCGCTTGCTGAATTGGATCGAAGCTGCTTTTTCCTATCTATCTCAGTAGACAGAAAATACCAGTTTGTGACGGCATTTCCGGTATAGCAGTCATGTAATACTCTTGATTTATGTTTTTTACATATTTGTGTCAAATCGTAGGCAGCGACGACCGGTTTTATTCACTCTAGCAACATGTTTTCATTTTAAAAATAGTTTTTATCTGAAAGTCACAGTATTCCAGCCCTGACATTAGTACAGCAAAAAAATGTAGATCAATTGTTTTGATATTTTATACACTCTTTCAATATAATATGTTGCTGACATGATGTTTTCTTGCCTTACAGTATTTGCAAGACTAACAAAAATTAGCACTGGTGTAAGAAAGGGTACTAGCATGGAAAAGAAAGGGTTAGGAGTATGGAGTGAAATAGAGATAGAAGAAGTGACAAATACAGAATCAAAGGATAAATCAAGAACCCAATAAGAGCACTTTCTAAACCGTGGCTTAAGTGTGGTGAATTTGTATAAGCATTTCAGAGCTTAGAACTAGTTTTCAGGACACCAAGCAAAGCAAAAAGATATTAGTGCCTGCACCGACTGCACCTTTTATTTCGTCACGCACAGTCTTTAGTAAATCCAAGCTCGCGAGCATTACGGGAAATGGCGGAATTTCCGTCCAGCAAATCATCGAGCATGTTTTACGTGCTTTCAAAAGGATGAGAAAGCTTTGACGTGAAAGAAATGTTTCATGCAGGTCAAAAAATAAAATGCATTCAACTAATTTCTAGTCTAGGGGGCATATGGGGCGTGCAATCCACACAGGTCACAGTTTATAAACAGGAGTCACAAGTGTTGTCAGTTAATTATGTGATTAGCTTTTTAAGTCTTTGTCGCTATCTCTATATCTTCCTGGATTTCTCTCTGTCTCTCTCTCTCTTTCTCTCACAGGTGTATTAAAATAGATTAATAAATCAATTACATATTCAAAGCCAATATTTCGCACAGAAAGTATTCTAGCTGCTTGTTCATCCTTTAGCGAACACTTGAGGCTGTGGCCCTAGTTCGCGAAAATAACAAATGGCTGAATGCGCAAGATCTCAGTGAATACACATAACCAAGAGCAACGAGACACGTGTACTAAAAATAGGAATGAACTCCAATGAGCCGGCTGGGTCTTACGTCTTAAATCCCACCGCTCCGCGAAAAGGATAAAACCGTTTTAGAACGTGGACCAAATTGGAATCTGCAGAAGATTCGAAAGATCCTCGGCGAGTAGTCCAACCTTCGGCTCATGTTTCGTCGGGGGAAGCTCCAACCCTAGCAAGATGGCGGGCTGAATTGTTATGCAAGTCATTATCCTTCTTCCCTCCTTGCGGCCGCGAGAGAACGCTGCCAGAGATGAAGTTATTCAGGCGGCCGCAGTACCTTCCCTTGGATTGCTTCCTCCGTGGGGAGGGCTGCTTTCTCGCGATACTCCCAGACGTTTGGACGTTCAAGGGATGACGCCGCTCTTGTTCTTTGGAGCGTGTGCACAGAGCTTCAAGCGTGAATGCCATGGCGAATGGCATCATTACTGCGGACGAACTCTCTCAGATTGGAAAACTACAAAAATGATGTCCAGAAAAAAAGACGGGCTGCTCGCTGTAATTATACCGTGCTGGCGCTGAACTTGAAGAATCTTCTACCGGTAAAGTGGAACTTTACGGCGTCCAGTTTCAGTCTTTTGTTGTTGTTGTTGTTGTTGTTGTTGGTGGTGGTGGTGGTGTTCTAAAACTGATCTGTAAAGGTTATTTCCCCTACCAACAAAAGTGCTTGCTGGTGATGTTTTACCATTGCTGGAGCAGACAGCCGTTAAATTTGACTATGAAAAATAATAAATAGCAGACAAAGGGATTCGTATGACCTCGGCAGCTCAGTTTTTAATCGCCAGTCGTTTGTTTTGCAAATCACCAATGGTTTTCATACGATTATTATTGGGTGATGGCAATATTTATGACGAATTTCTAGGCTAGATATTTCTTTAAAAAAAAACTGCTGTAATTCCCCCTGAGCTCCAATCCATTGTCTTCATTGTTTTCATTGTTTCCATTGATACGCACGATGTGAGCGTACATTTTGTGCGGACGACACTGAATGTTGCCTGTAGCAATCATTATGTGCGATAAGCGAGAGCGTGATTGAGTTTTTGAAAAATAAGGATATGAAAAGACATCATAAACGGACTTAAAGAGTAATAAATGTGTGACTTACCATATTGGAATTGAAGGATTTGGCGGTATTAAATATGAGGTGCCTAAAGTGAAGTTAGATCAATCGACTAACAGAGTCTCGATGATCGTAAATAATGGAGGGTCTTCGTGACCCTGTGACAATAGTTAACGAAGTTAAGGCGAAGGCGGCTTTTTAAATTTTGAAGACAGTCTTGACGTTTTTCGTGACGGTTCATTGGAAACATTTTGATGGAATACTAGTTCAGATTTATGATGGAAAGTTTATAGTTTATTAAGCTGAAGTCACGGGGCTTAAAGATAATGTTTTAGTGGTCGGAAGTTATAACTTATTATGTTTCTTTTTTAATAATCTTAATGTTGTGGCATGGAAGGTATCGCACAAGGCACGGAAGGATATACTGATAGTACTGAGAAAAGCGATTTATGAACAAACTTATACCACGTTTTAGAGGGAACGCCTTAGAAAAACAGAATAAGCAAAGTGAAGATGAAGCTCTTAAATGCTTAGTTAGGATTGGAAGTGTCTTAAGAAAAAGGAAGTATCATAACTGATGTGTACCCTTTGCTGTTTACAGGGCCGGTTGGTTTACTGTGATAGAGCTTTACTTGCTGGGTTGGCGTACACCACCACCACCACCACCACCATGGTGTGAATGCAGGCATGTATATATATGTATGCTAGCATGGCTATACAAATGAGCTGGTTGGGATTAAGCTGTTTTATGATGATGTGTGACAGTACTTAGTTTTGTGCTATCACATTGCTACTACCCTTTTTAGTATAGGTCTAAAGCCTATTAATGAAGGTCATATTATTGTGTCATATTCTATCTTAAATAAGCATGCAAATGCAAGAGGATATACGAACACAGGCGGTCTAAATATTTTTCTGTAAGTCTATGCACACATGAAAATATGAAAATAAAGAAACAAATCAATATGCACTTGCACCCATGTTTGCACCATAAAAGAGGCTAGTTACACTTTCAATTATGGTTGATACAAGGCGAGAGCAGTTGCGGGAAAAGTTTGTCAAACATTAAATATTCATCTTTAATTTTGAGAAAAGAAGGAAGTAATGATTACCAACTGAAACAGCTCCATGTATCTGGAAGATTTTGTCTACTTTTGCTACAAATTAGAAAGGCATACTATCAGACGAAAATATAAACACTTCTATTAGTCTGATCGCTCTTTCTCTGTGAATGCGAACTCTTGCTATTCTCGTTGTGGCCGTGACATCTTATTTTCACTTCGGTTCAATTTTACTAAATGCATCAGCACTAAGTCTGAGCCATCTAAAAACAGAAGCGTCATCAGACTGAAAAACGTCTTGAAAATTATTCGGCTATTTACCATGAGTAATACTTTCACCAGCCATTTTTCTGTCGCATGTACCTAGACAGGAATTTCTCTTTTTTCTCCACAATATCTTCTGATTACTAATAATTAGTCTTGTTATTTGTTGCATTCATTTTCCTCAAGTTCCTCTCTTTTTTCCTTTGATCAATCTTTGAGACTGGCGTCTTGCCTCCACGAATTGTTCAAGTTTTCACAGAAATTTGCTAAATCTACGATCGTCTATGAATGTGTGTATGAGTGGGTGGTGAGGGTGGGTGGTTGGAGGTTTGTGATAGATAACGAGAGTGAGAGAAGAGATGAAGGGATGACACACAACCACCACTGTCCCTAGTTTCGCTGCCATAGCGGTTTCCTGAAAAGCCTTATAAAGCCAGTCAAGTCGTGAATATTGGTTACGTTAATGCCACTGTCTAATTCTTTGTCTGATTGGTCTGCTTACAGCACTATTTTCCTTAGAACTCCAGTGAAATAAATTTTAATAGTGCATTATGAATGGCGTGAATTACTAGAAAGAGATTCTTTCGTCTGATTTTCTTGCTTGCAATGGACGCTGTGGCGGCGGGAAATGACGTGCATTGCTCAACCAGACTCCTTCTTTCAGCCAATTATGGAAATCATGAGTGTGGACAAGAGCAGACTACTCCTTCTTATGCAAAAAACATCAAAAGTTATGGCCTTGAGGAGTGAGCTTTACATGCGTTGCCTTGTATATTTTATTTGGTCTACTCCATGGAACCATGCTCAAACAGGCGAAACAATGTTTTTAATCAATTATTTTGAAAATGTTCCGAAAAACTAAGCTGTTACAAGAACTGTCTTTGGCAGTTCCCCCAGTCATTTGTTTGTGTCAGCTGCTGAGAGTCAGAATGAATTTCTTTGGTAGCTGTGTTCTATTCTTTAACCACTTAATCTCACAATGAATAACTTTGGTAGTTCACGCAGTCTTTTGCTTCAGCCAGAGATCAATCGACTTCTTCAGACCCCAGGTCCCACTTCTCCCTGACGACAAACACTTTGTCCGGTCCGGAGACTAGGTTGCTGCCTGGATCTGACACACGAAAGTCCTCTTCTGGACGTATAGGGACAAACAGTTCTTCAGCTGGCGATTGCAGCCGTGTACCAAGTCCTTCAGGCGACTGTGCGGTCCACTTCTCATGGGAACTTTTCCTAAAAGCCCATAATTCGACATTCGAAGGAACGCTTCATGTTAGCTTGTGCCGCTGGTATTCTAACCCCACGATGGTAACTTTCAGACAAAGTCAGATGCATTTCTAGTAGAAGTGTCATTACACAAACGGAAGATGGCCGATCTACTTAAGATCGACAAACGCTTGTTGCCGTGCCCCCGCAATAACATTGTCAAACGGCCTGTGGCAACGTTTTAAAATTCTATTTAAAAAATGGTCAAAACAAAGTGCACGTTTTTGAAATTTAGATTTGACCCTAAGCCAGGCCTCCTCAAGCTGGTTCTATCCTAAAGATTATAAAACATTCCCATCTTTGGTGATTAACAGAAGATTTCTGCTTAAACAGTATGACAATAATCACAGCATAAGGATTTTGCATCGATGTAATTTTGCGTCTGTAGTCTAATCTATTCCCCGTTGCACATCGATCGCGTATTTTACAACTCATGAACGGAGTTTTTTTCTACACCAGTCTTGAAATATTCCATGTCAACCAAGACAGATTCCGTGTCAACCAAACTGTAGCATCTATTCTTAAGCATATCTTAAGCTCCAGAAGGTTTCTAAGGACACATGAACTACAACTGTTACTGAATCTCACTACCACATTCCAACACAATTGAAAAAAAACTATATAATAATAATAATAATAATAATAATAATAATAATAATAATAATAATAATAATGCATATTTATATAAGGCATTTCTCTACTATAATGTAGACTCAATGCGGTTTACAAACATTTTCTGACTAAAAAACACTGAAAGCACACATTCAATGATACAAAATATTTATTACTCACATACTGGCTATAAAGACTAAAAGATATCAGCAAGAAACCGGCTGAAATCTGCGCATGAAGCATAACAAATTTGAGTTAGGCGATCTCAACATAAAAGTATTAATTTTTTCATGTACCCCACGCACGTTTTAAGGCATTAAATATGCTACTCCCACTCTGAAATGATAGCTTCCATGACATATTTAAAATCCAGATCGAAAAAGCGAGAAAGCCGTCAGAGCATTCAGGCTACTTTTCACGTCAAATAGTTTTTACAGAGAGCGAAGTACTCAACGCATTCAGATTGCATTCTTAGATCCTCCTTCCATCGAACAAGATACTCAACATAGTAAAAAAAGAAAAGTTTGAAATACCGAACCCATTTCGTTAGAACAAAAAGAGTAAAGGTCGATTCTACAAGTTGGCATCGAAGCCAGGAAAGCTGATGAAACGCATGCGAAATATCGGCACCGGAACAAACTTGCATTTTGCATGTTCAATAGCATGGTACACAACGAGTAAAATGCTTTTAGACTGTCAACAACCAGAATCAAAGTTCACTAGTCAGAGAAAATGACAGAGACATAGAACCGGAGATACAGGGAGAGACAGATAGAAACAGATTTAGATATTTACAAGAACTATAGCTGTTGGTAACAGAAGTTTCGAAAAACTCTTCTACACGCAAGACAACTAAAGGGTGTCCACAATAGATACAGATGAAGATGCTAACGAAACGAAGAGAAGTAAAAAACAAATATGAATATGGCATGAAATGCAAAGGACAGGCCGAGATAAGAGTTTGAAAAAGTGGTTGCAGCTCTCGGTGGCAAGCTGGTTTCAACTAATCAAATGCGATTGTAGTTTTTTTGTGCCTGCACGGCCATGCCAGTGGATATCGAGATTTCAATCGCCTCTCCACGCTAAGATGAACTTGTTGAGTGGAGCTAGCTGTTGAGGCCACTGTCATTCCACAAAGGTAAACGATCCGAGTCTATGGTTTTGAACGAAGAGCATTCTGTGACTCTTTAGGGGGCAAAGCCGAAGGGTGCATTGGTTCGTTTAGAAAGAAGATACACTTGCTAATCCTTCTAACAATAGTATCAACTACTAAAACTCTTAACCGTGTGCAGGCAAACTACCAAAATGTTTCGCTGGAACTCTGCTAGAAAGCACTGCTTATCTATGACAAGTAGGAGTAACGTATTGATATTTGAGTCTTTACAACCAGGCATTCTCGTGAAATACAGTAATTTTTCGTATGATGTAGTCATAGCACGTCTGTGTCGAGACAAAGTATTCAGCTATTCTGACCATTCCATTTTCTGATAAAAAGACTGGTCCGCTTGCAATAAATCCCAACAATCCATCAAACACACAAATAGTTTGCGCTGAACGCGCCTTAAACATCTACACTACACACCTACACTGCCCATAAACGCGACAAGACAAAAATATGGTGTTTGATGTGGAGGTGATGTTTTAATTATCAGGTAAACTAATAATATTATCAAAAGATCGTTTATTCGTTGAGTATGCAGTCACTCAGTCATTGGCTCAACTCTTCCTAAAGAGTTTGTTAACATCAGTCGATTATGAAAATAAAGAAAATTAAGCTACCTGCGATGCTTCTGACAAACCCAGCGATGGAGAATACTGCAGTCATCTTCGTTGCCGATTGCACGTTGACAAGGTGGAAACGAGGTCAGTGTCCGAGTAACATGGATAGGGCCACATTCTATTCATTTACTCTACCTTGCGTTCTGTAAGATATTTTCCCAATAAGTGGTCGTGCCAGTAAAATAATTACCCCCCACAAGCTGTCACACAATCGTCCAGCCTTCTTCGATGTCATTTTCTCGAATGCAGATTGCCCAGTAACAGACAGATCTATGGTACCTTCCTTCCCCTACGGGAGAATCCAATCATTTTTGCTAACCGGATGCCTCGACCCGGCGTTTCCAGATTTATTTCACGTGTCTGGTCGCTGTATTGTTGGAATTTTGCATAACCTGACTGTGCAATCTCCTGGCACAAAGCAAGGATTTCGTTTTTCATCTCTCGCAAAGTCTCCCTCCGAGTCTGATTTGCTGCAGAGAGCAAATATAATGCTGCGAACGAACTCATTGTGTGGAACATAACAATCACCGATCATTTCCAGAAATAAAAGCTGACATGCCCGGCCTTCCACCTGCTTTTTTTAGTTTCACCCGAGAAATGCAAACTGCTGTAATTAATTTCGACATTCTCATTTTCTGTTTCTCTCTCATTCACTTTATCTTTTTGTTTCTCGGTCTCTCTCTTTCTTAAAAACTATTCTTTGGCGTGAATAACGGCAATAATGACGAAAAGTTGGTTTACTTTGACATAGTGCATATTAAAAAGTGTTATCCTCAAGAAAATGTTATCAGATAAAGAACTATGTATTCAGAGGTGAGCATTAACATGCGTTTCTACAATGCTGACCTGCGTACAAGTGTTGACAGTGACTCATAAAGATTGAACAGTTAGAAGCCCTCTCAAACATAGCGATGACTGTAACGACAACAATACTGGTGATGATGATGATGATGATGATGATGATGATGATGATGATGATGATGATGTACTACTTTATTATTATGGTTGCAACGTTAAAAGGTATTTAACGTTCTCGCTTTCTGGACATGTCCCAAAAGACATGTATACTCAAATAAACCCCGCACAAAAACCTTCTTTCGAAGTTAATAACCACCAAACGACCCTCTAACAACTCGCAAAACTCTCGGCTTACAACGCTAGCGTGACGCCTTAGAGGCTGTTGGCTTCCTTTTGGTGGCAGCGCTATTACGACCTCCGTGTCAGATTTTTAACCTCTCAGAATGCCGCTTCTTATGAAGACGCTCTGCCCGCTTAGCTCCGCTAGCACAGCCTCTTGATTATTCAAGCAAAATGTCTTCTACGATTTCGAAATCTGCATTGACATGCGTGCAGACGTCTCAAGTGAAACAAGCTTTAAAGGAAAGTCGTTTTAACACAGGAGCTTGCTCTCTGGTTAGTAGGTAGTTAGATAAGCAGTTGAGAATGCCAGAATTGCAACATCATGCTGTTCCTTGAAGGTGAACACGTTATGCATCCGCTCAAACATCAACATGAAAGCGCGTGATTCGTTATGCACATGCAGTAAATTAGTGATTACGTCATCATTTATCTGCCACTAAACAATATAAACAAGAAATATAGAGTAAAATGATATTGATGCCTTGACTTAAATGAAATAAAGTTGACACTAAAGTGCAGGTAGTTTAATTATTAATTTCAAAAGGGTAAAACTATGTGCTTCTGATAACATATGCACCAAAAATTCTAAACAAGCATAACTTAAGAATTGAGATATGTGAGTAAATAAATAAAAAGTTAATACATAATAAGAAGTACTTTCACATTATAAACAATTCAGATATGTATAATAACGCAAATCCAAACCAAAAACCCAGCCTAGAGTGTAGAATGTGCAACATAGGGATTCAACAATGCTGTATAGTACGCCACAACTGTGGACGTTGCCGGTTTCTTGGACCAAGCAGCAATGATATGGGCACAAACATTACTAACCAACACCTGCGGAATCGGAATCTCCCAACCACAGCGTAACATATCCCCTTCCCCTTCTCACGCCTTCCATCTCTTTCCCCAACCCACAAAGTTCAGTTCTTTATCCCCCACCCACCCATGCAAGTACTCAATCGCCTTTGAAAGGAAGCACGTCTCTCGTTCAGCCTCAGCATCACAAACAGTAACAACAAAATCCACCTGCCATTAAAGCGAGAAGTGAGAGGCGTCAACACTTGTGCCACCGCGTGACAGCAAATCCGAACCCTTCCAGCTTTTCCCGGCGGCCTCTCTGAATTCCCTCCAGCGGAACAAAAGCGCTACAAATTGATTTAGAACGTCTGTTTACAATTAGCATCTTCAGGGCGTGTCTGCCTTCCTGCACGCTTCTTGGATCTGTATCATCTTCTTTTCCCCTTTAGTTCCTTGCTAACATTTTGATGGCTGCGTTGCCACCGCCTCAGGGATGGGGCTGTTTGTGCTCACCAAAGCTCGTCTTCCTGGATGGCTGGACCCATTTACCAGGGCAAACCACGCGTGGTAACAGACATCGACAGCACCGTACAAAGGACGAGGAGGCGGATAAGAAAACAAAATTAAAGGAAAAGTCTGGGAGGATGCGCGTGAAAGCGTATGGAGACAGAAAATACGACTCACAGGCAAAAACCATGAAATACCTGTTATCGAAGATGCTTTACATGGTTTGTTAAGTTTGTTAAACTGTGTCTTCTTGTTCAAGACAAATACCAAAGGCGATGATATAACTATGTATTCACGACTTTACTAACACGTTGAAGCAATAAGCAACACAAAGAAAGCCGAAGAAGACCCTATTTCAACTGAGGGGTTTATAATAAATTATATGCACAAAGATAGAAGGAAATATTCGTAACGTAGAGAGGATAGAAAGACACAAATGCAAAAGCATAAAAAACAAATATATATGTATATATATATATATATGTCCCAGATGCAAAACTTAACTTGGCTGCTAAATTTGCCTTGCTAAAAAAAGAGCAGGACTTAAAAATAAATTTAACATATTTATGCACTTCGCACTCAAACACATGAGGAATCCATCAAAAGGAGAATCTCGCAGGCGAAGAAACTCTGCCGACTTTGCAGGTGACGGAAGGGAAAAACCACATTGGTGCTTATTCAGAAATGTTAGCAGAAGAAAATGTCACCAGAGGCATGTTTGATGGCAGATCGAAACTAAGAAAATTACATTCAAATTGAGTTTACAGCAACACATCATGCAGCTGGCTACGATCAACCCCAAGCTGTCAGGCAGAAACAAGAAACCTATTATTGTTTTGCATAGAAAGCTAATTTTAAGATGGACATACACATGAAAAACGCTAATTCTAAGATGGAAATACACACGTAAAGATCACTAAGATGGCACTTGCTCAACCACATGTCTACTTAAAGGTATTTTTGTTAAATGAAATTGCAGCAGGGATAGATGTTTGCTTTTGTAACTACTTACAGAAGAAAATCGACATTTTCAGGGTCCTTTGTTTGAAAAGAACAAACTGCACAGATGCTAGCCCCTTTTATGTAGATGTGTTCATCCACATGCAGTAAAGTTGCTTGTCTTTATTATTTTAACTTCCAGCACTTCTTTCCTGCATTGAAATCGTTATGAGAAAACTTCCCTCTAGGAACAGACCTTTTTCCTACTTCTTATCACCCCGAAAAAAATAATTTTATGGTGATTTAAAATAATAATTCTGGAATCTTTGATGCTCAAGAAAACAAAACTAAACGTGTTGGCGAAATGATAGCTGAGAAAAAAATGAAGTAAAAATACCAGTTAAAGACATAAAAACGATGAAACCGATCTTACTTCTGTCCTTTTTTTGCCAAGGAACTAACTAACTAGGAAACAACATAGCCCCTTTAAGTAATAGAGAAATTTGTATTAGATTCACAGACGAGTTTAGATGGGTTCGACGGTAGAAGACAACACGCAGAAAGTGAGAACAGTGCATGGATACGTTTACTACGTTAATTCCTCAGCTACTGGGAAAGCTGGGAACATATGTCTATCAGGCACATAGTGTCCCAATTTTGACTTCTTTTTGATCATGGTCATGTTTCTAGGCATGTATCTCGAAACTGGAATAGATGTGTTTACCTAGATATGGAGAAATGGTATATTGCACTGTGCTTCGCGCTGTCATTAGAAAACATACACCCCACTGGTCCTACAGAAGTACGCATTTCAACTGTAAGGACTCAGTAGATTGAATCATTATGTTATAGTGGTGTTCTTTCTGTTTCTACTATTTAGCTGGTAATTCATCTGGATTTGAGACTTAAAATTTTAGGAAACTTTGACTTATAACATGAAAAACGAGGTCAGATATCATTCAAAGTTAACTCCATAATTATCCGGACAAATATGGACGAACATTTGACCAAGCTTTAGAGTACTTTTCTGTAGCTTTAGTTTGTAAATTACATGTAATAGGAAACTAGGAACATGCGAAATGACACCAACACTATAGTTAAATAGTCTGTGATCGACTCCCGTGACTGTTTATAAATAAATCCCTTTCCCAGTCCAAGAAGGTGAAATACATGATGTAAGACACTGTTACGTCACATGGGACTTCTTGGTCTGTAGGACGCTTACAACGTAAATAATTGCCTTTATCAGAAAGTAAAATTTCCCGTGCAAAAAGACGATACTCCAACGCGTGTTATATCTGTGAAAAAATTTTTTTTACTAGTCATTCTCGGATCGCTTTGTTGTTGATGTCAAGAAGTTTGTCAGAACATCGTTTTCTATGAATGTTGACGAGGTTGAACAGATTTCGTTTCTGGTATTTATAGGGTTTCTCTGCGTCATCATTTGAGACATAGTCAAACAGAGGACGTGTTTGCACGCCAGTAACAATTCCTCTTTCCACCTTTTCTTTTACTGATTCCTTTTCTAGGCTTAGTAGCAGTGCTTGTTTGAGAAATAACAACAGTCTGCAGAGCACAATATTTGTTTCTGCTCTTTCGTAAAATCTATCACTTTTCATGAAGATGTGATCCCCCCAGGAAAATATCGAAGAAGCACACTTAAAACAAACATTTATTTATTGTATTTAAAAAAATTTCTGTAACATATCTTCCGGGCTTGCAAGCCCCACGGAAAATCGAAAAACAATTTTTTGTTCCGCGTGGTTTTTTTGGACAGTGACAAAAACAAATGAAGATCACTATTGCCTACTTGTAGTTTTATTCCATCATAAGAATGCTGATATTAGACAAAGAGATGAATTTTTTTTTATATTACCAAGCTTATAATCACACCTGTTAGTGCCATTTTTTTTTACAAACAAAGACGCATGCACACAGAAACAAAAACACATGCACGAATACAAGCATATGCTGGTTCAAAGATATGAACAAAACACATTTTTCCTAAACACGAACGTACGCACACAAAGAAAGACAGAAAGGCCAGAAGAAAGGAAGAAAACGAATTAACGACAGACACACGGAAAGAAATGTCGAAAAACACGTGTATGAGCACAAATAAAGAAAAAAAGACAAATAAACAAACAGAGCAGTTTTAGTTTTACTGCAGCCCTAGGGCTTGTAAGACTGGTGTGGACTTTGTTAGAACCTCCTATCAAAGGGAGGTAACGCTATGACCCTCGCGATGTGCATTATAGAGCCTAGCGAGACGATTATCACGCACGGTCTTCAAACAGCATAAGGTGGCGGGAGGGCGGAGGTACGAGTAGCCATCATGTGCTGCCCGCGCCTCTTGCGAGGTGCCCAGCTGTCAAACATGGTTAGCATTAGAACAGAGATCATTGCTACGTGAAGAAGAAGGAATGAATGTAGCTCAAAATGACGAATTGTGCGAGGCGTTTCATAATCGATATTTGCGCTATCCATCAATTTGATTTAGAGCTATATGTTGGACTCCTCTTAACGGTTGATCGGACGTAATTTCGTTGTCTGGTTTTGTTTTGGACCCCGGTTCCTTTCAGCATAGCAATCATGCAGCTGATGATGCATTGCGAGGAACCATAAAGAGTTACAGAATGCCATCCTGTATGTTTATGGCGCAGAATCCTGCAATAATACCTTCTGCCTCTATGATCGGGAAAGGGTCGAAAAAGAAAACAACTAAAAAATAAGAAAAAAAAATCTCGCGTGTCCTTTCATTCCAGTTAGAGTAGGTCTTGTCCTCCTTTCAGTGACCGAGGTCCATCTGCAACGCGGGCCCCAATGAAATTAGTCGAGGCCCCGATGATAGGTTAACACACATCCTGCGCGGGACGGCACACGAGAGAACATTAGCAGGATACTCCAGTAACCTTGATGTTTTTAGACAACATTAAAAAAAAACACAAAAGCAGGCCACACAGCAAAAATATTAGTTATGGTGAAAGGATCACTGACCACAAGAGAAAAATTAAAGTCAAGCAATCCTCCAGGTTTCAAAACTGTTTCTGAAAACCAATTCACTTTTATTCTTTTGAGACCTTACCACATGCGCTGAACATAAATCATCTTTAAAAAAAATAATCAGGATGCTGCCTCAAAAGATCGCAGCTATTTGATATTAAAAATTGCTACCCGTGTGGGAATCTTTCGTTTGAAAAAGTTAATTTCATCACCTTCGACCGTTCTGACAGGTTTTGCTCTTGTATATTTATATTCATGGCATGCTTATCGTTGCCGTTATAACGTGGCGGTGTGTCAGACCCCAGGCCCTCGTTTCCGCGCTCATAATCACGTGATCAATCCCGCATGCAGTTCGGTCACGTGCGCAAGGGGACGCTAACTCAACTTTGTCAAAAGACGTCACAATCATCTGTGGGACGGAAAAGATAGTTTCTGCCCGATTTTATTGCGCTCTGTGAGCGATACGTGATTTTCTTGCGCTTAGCAGGGGGTTTTGCAAAATGGCACTTACATCTTTGCACAAAATGAATAGGCTGAAAGAATGAGAACGTACGAAATAAACGCTGGGTCAAACTGACATTTTGTTATTGAGAAATGAAACAAAAGAAAATCAGAAATACTTCTGGATAATATTTAGACAATTATCATGGAAACAGTTACTGCCGTTCTCAACCTGGCGGAGTGCCGAAGCGTCAAACCTTGGAAGTGCCTCAAAGTCCCTTAGCACTCACAAATATATCGGCAGTCTGAATTTAGCTCATCATTCTGACCAAACTTTCAATGTACCTAACTTCTATCCCAAAACCGTTGGTTTCCATCACATACAACTTTGCCAAACTTGGTCAAACGCTTCACGATATTTGTTAAGTTAAGACAGGCCTTTACACTTGTATCTTTGCTGTCTGAATGTACGATAGAAGAAACCACAGAACAAACATACCGATGAGACTTGAGTTATGACTGACCTGCAGAATGTTTCTCGGTGTTTTGAAAAATAGAAGGTAAATATGTTAACATGTAACAAATCAGAAAATAATTATAAATGTTATTACTAAGTAACATCCACTGGATGCGAAGAATCAAACGATCGAGCACGATGGGACTAGGAAGACCGGAAAAAAACTCACCCTTGTTGTCCTTGGCTTGCATTTGTGTGATCCAGCAAAAACATTCTCCTCTTTTGAGCCTTCAGGAAGTGGACACTGGTCAATGTCCACCTTTTGCAGATCTATGTCTATTCCACTTGTACCCCTGCACAAAGTTAATCGCGTTCTAACAATCAAAGAATAAATAAATAATAAAACAAACAAATAAATAAATAAAGTTCTTTTCGTTTTATCGTTCTACAACATCTTCACCCAAACACTCTCTTCACCAAACTCGAGGCTGTGCTGGGACAGTACAACAGACTGCAATAATATTTATCAATGCCCTGTCCACAAATTCTTCGATCTTGCTCACCGGAATGTATCTTACACATACCTCAGAAACCAGCGACCTCTAGATGGCAATCAAACTGTCAATGTTACCGTTCAAGAACTCTCAAATGTTTGCCAAAGGGAGCGTGTTCTTCTTCTGTTAACATTTGATACTCGCATACATTTGGTCTTTGCCGCAATTTTCAGTACAATTTGGTGACAGCAGAGGGCGATGGCATACAAGTTGAACGTCAGCATCACGCTTCCAGCACAAACACTGTTTTCTCCGTATCACCAAGGAAACCGCCAGTTTGTTTCGTTTAATCGCAAGGTTTTTATCGTCACAGGTAAGCGATGGAAGATAAAACAAGGACAAAACATAGACTGTAAAATAAACATCAGGCCGTCGTGTATGAATTTTCTCTAGCCAGTAATTTCTAAGCCTGTGACGTATCAAGTGAAGGTTCAACATCGAAGAGGGCCTTATTCAAGTCATCGAGGCACTTTACAAGAGCTTACGTATGCAAAACCTTTTAGTATCCAAGGAGGAGAATTTGTTTTTCAAAAATGCCTCATTCAAAGGCTCATGTTTAACCTGCACCTCGCCTGCACTGTTAAACATCACAAAAAACATCGTGAAAGAACAGTTTCATTAACACTACACTTTTCCTTTCCATCGGTGGGAGACCGATTCGCAACCTCCTGTTTGCAGGCGACGTGAATCTCATGAACTACAAGACTTTACCAAGAGCCTGACTGAGCAGTTGAATATGAGATAGAGACCAGCACAGACATTAATAGCTGTACACCTAAAGCAAAAAAAAAAATACAAATATATAATTGGTTTCTAGAGGGCATAGGATAGGAATGCAAGGCAAAACTTTTGTCCTCTAGAATTCCCTAAAAATATATAAATAAAAATAAATCAATAACAAAATATACGGTAAAAACAATTTTTAATCTGACCGGTTTTTAAATACTTTTCGAAAGAATGTAAAATAAATAAGTGACAGTATATAAGAATGTCTTTTACAGTACAAGGAATAACATTTCTTGAGTTGTTCTTGAGATACTGATGAGAGCACAGCTGTTACAGCTGTGACTCTTCTTGTTAAAAAGGGGGATTGTTCTTGTCTCCCACTTACCAAACGTTTCTGTAGGTTTTCCTACTACTAATCGCAACGTCTTTCATTAGAATGCGTGAGTGTGTGTTTGTGTGAGTGAGAGAGCGAGTGAGGACGTGTCTTTGTGCTCCATATGCACAGCCCAAAACTGCAGGAATCAGCTGAATAATTTCTATTCTGGTATACAGGTTTACTTTAACATGCCCAACACAAGTGTTCCCTTTTATGCCATAGGTTTTTGACTGCATACCATTTCAGCTTGACTTATTGGGCTACTGGCTCTGAGTAGAGGAATGTTTCACTGTACGCTTGTGTGAACTGTACTTCATATATTATTTATGGGCAACCCTCAAAAGAGCCATTTTGGCTTTCTTCTTGTCGGGGGCGCGCGCATTTGCGTACGTATGCATGCACTGTCACATTTGTAGGTCAAGACACTTTCTAGCGCTTTCCACTCCACCTTAGTGAAGAAAATACTTCAACGCATTTGGGTGTAGAAAGATCAACATCATCCAATTCCATGTGCAAGGGACATTTTTTTTCCTTCGAACCCGGCACGAACCGTGGGGTGGAAAGCAACTATTTCTTAATGCAGCGAGCAGCAAATTTTAAGGCTATGGGACTACAGGACGTGATTTATGATTGCCTCCTCTTCGCAGGTGGCAGGTGGTGCTAACTGATGTAACAAACCGCTGCCTTCTCCGGGAGGATTTGTGACCATCGAGCATGCCCTGTTGCCCCCTAGCAGTCATAAAGCAGGGCGCCGACATTAAGGGGGCATTAATCAGGAAGAACAGCACGCGCAGCTTGTTCGTTTCGAGATCCATCTTGGACGTGGAGGAGAGGTTGGAAGTGGATGGGCGAAGTGAGTAGGAAGGAGGGTGACCTACTTTAACATGTCATGTTGGAGGTAGGTGGGGAGAAAGAGAGGTCTACTCTGACTTCCATTGGAAAAGAATTTGCTCACCTTGGGTTAATAAATTCTAAAACGGTAGAAAATGATGATTAATTTCTCACCTTTAAAAAAATTTGAATACGTCGTCTATTACATATATTAGCATGAACCAAGACTGTGAAACTCTGCTTATTTTATCTTGATAACCTCTTATGGAGGACTGATAAAGTGGTAAATGATGAGAGCATTGTCCCTTCCTGTAACCAGATAGAGTGTCTTGATTTTCTGTTGTCATCTTTTTTTTTAAAGTTTAGTGCTCTTTGTTTTTCTACATATTGCATGTATGTTCATACGTATGTCCGACTGTTTTGTTGCATTTGGACTCTTTTCATCTAAGACTTTAACCTATGTGACTGCGATGTTCTTCGTCTACCGGCATTAAGACCTGGCATCTTTGACTTTAAGTGACAAACAGCAGCGAAAATGTGAAAATGCGAAACATTTTTTGACTTTTCTGACCTCCCATCAAAGTCTTTTTCTACCATGTTAACACATCAAGATGCCAAGACTAAAGGTTCAACTTTTCCTGTATCAACCACGCCCAACTCTTCTTTGTCGCTATCCACTACAGTCTAAATGACTCAACATTTTGTGTTTTACCAGTATTTCTGAAAGCACACTGAGCTCGCCTTAAATGGGCGGGTATGTGGGCTGTATAAGTGCACTTTATTGTCATCATATTTCTAACAAATAATTGATGACGCGGGATTATTATTATTTTAAAAGTTGCCGACATAGGCTTATAAAATTATGCAGAGAATGAGTAATACAATGAATGCGAAGTGAGCAGTTTCTGATGCTAGCGGCATCCAACTTCTAAATGTAAGGCTATATATTTTCATGTGTTTTTTTAAAGTTACGATTAAACAAATAAAGAGTCTCATATTCCTTCAAACTTTCCGACTGAAGAAGTACGGACCATCCCTCTTCATAAAATTTTTCACCAGATTGCTGCAGAACAGCTTTTTATATAATTGTTTTTCGTGAGGAAGGGTATAACACTGCGTAAATGATTGTCAATCTGGAGTGCGCAAGCTGGGGTGCGCTATAGCTAGACTATGTGGTTGCTAGCCATGTGGGGACGTCATGCGATGAAAATGTTCCACTAAGCTCTGACATTAGAACCTGAAAACTCTGCGGTCTAATGCAATTACCGTTTTACAAGCATTAGAAATCGAAAGTATTCCTACTTTTCCTTGATCGTGATTATGAAGGGTTTGACATAGTCCGTTCTATCTCAACCTTTTCCCACACCCACCCTCCCACACACAATCCTGTCTGGTGCATAAATTTAGTTCCAGACTGTTTTAGTCTGATTGGCGATCAGCTCTGACATGGCGTCACAGCGTGGGATGGAGCAGAAGGCTGCCACGGCAGCCAATCTCTAGCAGCGTATGAAATTAAGCCTTTATTTATCTGTCTGAGAGGATAGTGGTTCGTGGGAGAACACAAAAACTATTGCGAAGCACAGAATCAGCAGTTTGTAGACGTCTTGAAGGTGATGACCGCTTACGTGGAATCAGACACATGGCTATTTCGAGTTTTACTACACGGACATCAAGAGCAGCCTACTTGGCTTCTAACTTTTCCTAAATTGATTTTTACTGAGACGATGTGCAGCTTCACACATACAGTCAAAGCTTGGATATAATATGTTCTCTAGCCATTTTTAAGTTTTAGTCTGCAAGTAACTAATCTTCAGTCAGCATTCCAGTCACTGACATCACCATTTTTCGAAGACGGTGTTAGTGACGTATAAACTAAACCGTCACTTTCGCCTTGGCCTTCGTCCGAATGACACAGGAAGGAAGCAGGTGCTGAAGAAGACGCTGGGCCCTAGAAAAACAAGTTAGCCAAATTTCTATTTCATGAACGCGTTAGCCGGCTGTTTTACCTTCGCCATCCAGCCAGTGCCTGATAGCGACATGCCGTGCACCTGCCGTCTGTGTCTACGCGCAAATAAATACTCACTTGAAACGTGGCGTATTGTTGACGTAGGCAAAGAAAGGAACAGTGTATGTCATCATCCAGATGTTTCCTCCTCCACAGTCGAAGTATGGCAGACTCCAATGACCGTGTTCATAGGCGACCGTGATGACACTGTCATTGTCCACCTCCCGATGCAACGACTGATTGTACCGCCACTGAACTGTACCTAAAAAGCAAATCATCATCATCATCATCATCATCATCATCATCATCATCATCATCATCATCATCATCATCATCATCATCATCATCATCGTCGTCGTCGTCGTCGTCGTCTCGAAGCTGCTTGTGCGACGATTAGATTATCCCAGGTCATCTTACGGCTTTTTCACAAACTAAAGGCTGCTTTATTGGTTGAACCTCCCCTCCACCCCTAGATGTCTTTACTCATTCTTGTTTTAATCATATGGGGTACTTAATGGCCCTAAAGGAAATTTTTAGGTGATCTGCACATTAACCGAGTTACATCGAGTTGCTAGGATTGGCGCGCATCAGTCCCAAGCGTTCAAGCATGTTTAACCTCTAATATGAGAAGTGTGTATATACTCTGATCTTATTTTACGTAGTTAGACCGTCAGTCGTTGTTTTCTAAAGCGGATTGTGTCGAGCTATTTCATAAAGGGAGAAAGAGGCATTCTGTGCGTTATTATTAACATGCGTTTGTTTTGCCCCTGTCAAAGTATTAGGAGGGCATATTCTGATGCACATGGCAGTACCTATTTTGTTAGGGTTAGTAAACAAATCAATAAACATAAGATCCCAGTACAGAGTCTCAGAGGTCACACCTATCCAAAATGACAAAGATAAAGCAGCTTGGCGCAGACTGTTAGACAATTAATGTTGCAGGAAGCGCAATGGATCGTAAAAAAATTGCTTCCCGTGCTTTTAGTGCCAAGCCACTTTCACTCTATAGCAGTATGAGAACTCGTACAGTCCAAGCTTTCTATTTTCTTTTTCATTGTGCTAATAGCGCGTAAATTAAATGAAGGGATATCCGCTCTGATGATGCTAGTAGGCTCCACATCGGTCTGACCAGTATTCAGCGTGCAGAGCTACAGCCGGGTGCATCGTCGCGCAATAGCTGGATGGTGATGTTTGGCTGCTAACTTCTAACATTTATTAAACTGACTGCTGGGCATCCAAATAGATTAGCTGTCTCAGAATGGAGTGACGGCAGGCTAGATGCGACAAGAAGAACCTGCACTACGTGGTTTAACGTAATGTTAGTGCACGTAACACTTTGCGCTACGTGAGTCATGTGTCTTTGTGACAACTTTTTATAAACTTAAGCAGTCACTAACTGTATATACAGGTTCTCCAGTCAGGCTAGGTATTTTCGAAAAACAAATTATAGGAAGCTACAGCCATAAAAATGCAGGCACGCTCGCATAGCCTTGCACGCATAAGCATGCGCACACCCAGACACTTTACATGCTCTTCCAGCATTCTACAGATATTCAAAAGCTTGTTGCCCTGCAAATGTAAGTAAGTGCACTATTTTTAACTAATTGAGTTCAGTTTAGTACTTCGGTTTTATTATTTTTAAAATGCAAGCGAAAATACTCTTCCTTCGTTCATGAGACATAAACATCACGATGCACAGGTTAAAAAAAAAAGGTAAAACTCGTCACGTTACGAACTTTACGAATACGCTGATATCGTCAGTGGGACGAGATGATTTTAAGCATATCCACGGCATTCTATGATGCTCCGCTTTTTATTCTGTCTGTGAATGACGTTTGTTGGGTTATATCTTAGAAACGGATTTGAATTATTCACTTAGAGTATCTTGCATTGAACCCTGTCCAATCATTTGAAAAAATTGCACACCGGTATACCTTTCATGATGCCTCTGAATAGTTAAACAGGAAATGATCAAATAAGTTTTATAACAAAATCAAATGTCGATTTGATGGTGAAAGGCGATGAGCGACCTAGCCGTATCTTTTGTTGTTTTTGTAGCATCAAAGATGCTTGAATTTAAGCTGCAGACGTAACATCCGTTTGGTTGAACATGCTGCTGAACTATGTAAATACATATCAAATATTGAATATTTTCACAAAAAGGAAAGTTTTTGATTGGACGTTTAGGCCCTCATTGCAAGGCGGTGACGTCAAAGCTGAGTATGCTACAATAACCGGCTTTGGGGACCGGAACCCTGCTCGCCTACTTATTTGTAAAGTCAAAAGCCGTTCTGAAAATGACCTTAATCTTGAAAGCATTTGTTATAACATGTTCGCAGTTCCGCTGGCGGAGTTCCCCCCCGCTCCCGCACTGATAAGGTTGCCTAAACTTTTACAGCTTACAGCAGGAGAAAACAAGCTTCGGTGAAAGCGAAGACATGTACATGCCGGTACTTCTAAGGAAAACGTGGAAAAAATAGTCTCGTTTACTATCCACATAAATGTCAGCATCAATGCAAGTACACTTGCACAGGGAAAAGGCAGCAAGAAAATGTCCTTTGATCTTATACCGCATGGGAAAGTAGTGTCCAATACCAGTTCCAGAACTTTCTCTCAGAAAAGAAGCAGCATACAAATGGCCATGGCGTAGAAGCCCGGGTCTTGCAACATGTAGACTTTGGCCCAGGTGCACAAGACTTCACTGAACGCTAGTTGAATGGCTGAACACAAGCAGCCAGCTAAACCTCCCATAACGTTTAAAGATCTTAGCTGATTGCCTCGCAGTAGTAATCTAGCTTGGGCCTAGAGTCATGCTCTGTACCTGGTCTCTGTTCTCCCATGTCCTATAGAACAGTTTCAAGCAATTGCACGTCGGCGTTGTAAGGCCAATAAAAGGTCCCAACAGAGCTTAGGTCCAGAAGACCTTTTTTGTGGGAGCAATTTAAATCCACGGAATTTCCCCTATGGCGTGTTACAACGAAATTTCCCCTAGGAGGTGTTACTTGACATCATGCAGGCGCAAACTTTTTATAGCCTAACCTACTTCTTCAGACAAATTTTACTTCTGAAGTTCATAAAGTATAAACGAAGTCGATGCCTGCCAGTTCCAACCACAAAACGAGCAACGGGATGCAGAGTTTTTATCTTTTCACCAAGACAAGAAAAGAGTCCAATAAACTGTGTATTTTTAGAAGGCTAGAAGAGAAATGGTTTGTACAAGGACATGCATAATATAAAACAGTAGCGGTGTTACGCGCTTTTGCGTTCATTCCTTCAGCACATCTTTCCAACGATCCGCTTGTTTATGCAGACAAAGTTGTCTTCTTTGTACTACCAAGGAACCTTTATAAAAGTAATAGCCAGAACTGATTGACTGGCTATCCAGCCGACTTTGGCTGTCGTGCTGCAATGCTGGCATGCCGCACGCCTGGCCGTTTGCATCAACTTGCAAGCGCGTATAATCCTGTGACACGCCAGGACTCTTTCCCCCGCCCACTCCCCCAACTCCAGTCTGGCAATTAGTTCATTGAATATCTTGAGAGGAGGAAATTCAAGCGGCACTGATGCTCAGAAGAAAACGAAAATCACAACCAGCAGACCAGAACTTTGAGCAGAGTGGGATCTTGAAAAAGAAACTTCTGGCAAAGGCGCCAAGAGGCGCTGCAATAAAGAGTCGTGGCAAAGTTTGACTGTGGTCGTAACTCTTGGCATTAACTGGGCGGATCGATTCAATTTACACTTCGGCCCTTCCTCGAGCTTCTTAAGTGACAGCAGCTTTAAACTCGGATTCCCCAGTTCGATTCTCTGCGGTTTTCTGGTTCACATTGAAAGCAACTAGGTCAAACCGTGAGATGGCTGTTTTTATATCTTTCTTGGGTGTTCGCTTTTATTCTTTTACCACGAGTGTTTCATGTTTTTTTTACACTGTATAAAACGAAATAAACATTTAGACAGGGTATGGATTCACAGGTATGTATTTTAAGCGGAAACAATTCCAAGTTGATTGAACTGAATAATGGAGCGTTTTGGACAGGAAAAATTGCAAGGATTAAAAGATAGACAAACATCATGACAAGAAAAAACTTACACAAATATGTATACACACAACATCACCCTAATTACAAAATAGCATCACCCTACTTGCACAAGTGAAAAGAGGAAATAAGAACGGGGTAAAGACAGATATGCAGACCCAAAATCCCACCTTTACTACAAACACACAAACTCACGCATAAGTGCTCGAGAAACCCCCGACAAAGATTTGTGGTTAAGAATCAGTCTCTGTTGCTTATACACCCCACTTTCTCCTTCAGCTCCTTCTCCAGCTACTGCTACCGCTGGACAGCATCCACCGAGGCCCGACCTAATAAACCACCCAAGCAATTACCGCAGCACGTAACAGGCTTTGAGACCTATTTGAAACAAGATCGACATTGGCAACGTCTCTCACTTCTCACGGACTGCGCCCCAACCCCCTTTCCGCTCTTTACCGCACCCTCCCTATCTCCCACGACATGCCGGCTTACGACGTCAGCTTAAAGCGCCAAGTTTATCGCTGACCTGGGAGTCACCTTGAAACCCGACAGCAGATCGAACCAACAGGAGCCCATTTTCAGCCAGGAGAAACTGCTCAGGACCGCGCGTGACGGCTGCTGTCTGGGGATTCGAGTTCGAACGCGCAGCCTTTTCATTAACACCTCGTAAGTAAATGCAGACGTCAAAGCTCTTGTCTTCAATTCGGAAATTAAAGCAAGTTCGTAGTCAGTCACTTCTTTTTGTCCATTGTAATGAAAATGTGTGATGCATTTTATAAACCTTCGAAGATCTACTAAGACGAATGTTTAGCTTGCTGATAGACACATTAATATGGGCAGTTGTGGATGTAAAATTAGTTTTCTTCAAGAAGTTCACAAAACTGATAATCTACTAGCCTCCGCCCCCGACCATACTTTATCTTCTGTACATTTATAGATTTTGTACGAAAAAGAAGATTTAGAGAGAAAAAAAATGTTGTCTCCGAAAGGGTAACCAGAGTGTAAATTACTTTTATTTCGTCTTCAAACAGGCGTCGTGTGGCAGAATTACAACACAGACAAATAAAAAAACATATATTTCTATGCGTATTTGTATCGAAGGAACTGGCCAAAGGCGTCATTCACTTCACCAATTATATCTATCCTCTTTCCTATCTTTATAAATCTTACAATACTTGTTTTATTTACACTCGATGGGAAATTCTTGAGAAAAGTAACACAACACATAACTGCCTATGAGGCTTTCAGCCGATCATTTATTGGTTACTTTGCTGTAGTGAAGCTTGAAAACGATAATAATACATGCGTTGTCGGCATCTCCACGAAGCAGAAAAATCAACATTCGTTTGCGAAAGTCAGAACTGCAACCTGCTTCAAATGAACCTCTGATGGTGAGGGAGGATGTTCCGATCCCACGATACACTTTGCACATGACAGCTCATCGTGTTTTCGCAACGTCTCAAAAATCAATCGCCTCTTAAGCTCTCTTTCGACAGCGATGGTTGTCAGGGATTCTGCTTTTGTTTGGGGTGCTTCCCCGCATCATCCGCTCTGCTACTGGTTTTAGTCTCTCCCCGTGCAGCACCACGGTGCAAATGTCTAGCGGGAAGAAGTGCTCTTCGTGGCGGCTGACAGCTTCAATAGGAAACACACAAGAATGGAAACTTTAGCCGAGGTCATAGAGTGCCACAAATCTGCGAATCATTTTCTTTCTTTCCCTTTTTCTCTCTCCTCTCTCTCTCTCTGCGTGCATGCGTGCCGTATGTGTGTACGTGAATCTCATCTTTCCTTTTTACGTCTCCGCCAGTCTTTTATTAGGTCTCTGTAGTGTTTTCACAATCGCAAGAAGGTCTATTTTCTCCCACAAACTTTTTATCATCTCATCGAATCTGCATTCGCTATCATATATTTTCAAATTAAAGAATTTTTAAATGCATAAATCTGATAAAAAAATTGCTTTCAAAATACACTTTCTTTTAAAAATGAAATAGACGAAGGGAGTAGTTCCTTGATGCAGAGAAACAGAGAAAACTTCTTTCATTGAGATAGGTGAAAATAATGGTTCAGCTACACTGGTACATTACGACAAACATCGCTTCAAGTTAAAGCTGTTGCATGTGTGCGTGCGTGTTTTCACTTGTGTCGTATGTGTTTGTGAGCACGTGGTCAATGATGTCCGCGTATGGACATTGTTCATCCATGATTATACAAATGTCTTGTGGTGAAGGTGGGACAGGGAGATCGTAACCTACTAAAATGTTAGAGAGTTTGACCGCTTGTCTTTGATTACTTAGTTTTGTTATGTTTTGTCATGCTTATTTATTTGGAGTTTTTTTTTGGGGGGGGTAACCCTGTCTCCCTAATACTTTTGGCGGCCTGCAGCGGCACCTAAGCAGGACATGTCTTACTATGGAATTCGATGCAATATCAAGATAGCCAGATCTTGTAATGGGTAGTGGGGAACAGAGAGGAATGGCTTATTATGTGGAGGAAAAGTCTTCCTTAAGAAGAAGCACGTCCAGCATTTCCGAACCGAGTCGAAGATTCTTTCATCCCAAGTTAGTCCGTGACGTCGTGGAATTGCGACTGCGCATGACGAGCAAAACGTCTGGTCGAGTATGAACCGGCCTCAAAGAGAAACTGTTTCCTGTGTGCCGACCTTCAGTTGGGCGTCCGAGATCGATTTCCGATAACCATTAGACAAAATTTATTGGTAGGGGGGAGTTATAGCTTAGTCGCATGTATTTCGAGTTCTGAAGAAGCTTTCACAGACGAAACGGCTCCAGCAGTCAGCTAACAAAGTATGAGTGGAGTAGTTTTATGGACATGAATACGACAGAGGTCATGTTAACGATCTGACAATCACAAACGTGTGATTTTCAACCTGATTTAATGCACCAGCAAGACGTCAACCCGTTCTAGCTGATAAAAAGCTGATTGCGCATCATTATTTAGAGAAAAGCAGAGGGCAGAAGTTTCGTGGCAGGTGTTTATAGGGGTGGGAAGGAAATAAAAGACAATTAAAGCAGTAACATAGCCTTTAAACAATAAAATAGGCACTAAAGATAACAGCAAGAAAACATTAGAATGAGAGATGAACAGACAAGCAGACAGGTACAAATTCTTGCGTGTCTACTTTTATAATTTTAGAGGAAGACACATGCATGAACATATCCTACACGCACGCACACATACCACATACACACACAAACACACAAAAACACACACACCATCAAATTAAGAAAGTGAAGCCATTTAGTCTTGCTAGATTGGCTGAATCCTTTTTCGTCTCTACTCTTTTGATAAACCCTTTTAGCTTAGAAAGTTGTTTAGGTACATTTACTTTAATAATTTTGCTTTGCTTCAGTGGTGCGACAAGTGTGCATACTTTGCAGGCAGTTTTGAATTTGAACACCAACGTGTTAAAAGTGTGCAATGCAAGACTGATGTGGGCACGGGATATAAAATCTACACTCTTTCGATGGAACCTAGCGTGAGGGAACAGACGCTAGCTTGCTGTGAGCATTATTTTCCACTTGCTGAAAGTAATTTTGGCATAAAGGCGATAGAAGCAGAGGTAGCTCAGTACACTTCAAATGTTGTTATCAAGTGCTTCAGTTAACTAAAGTGGCAGGCTTAGAGACTGTTACAGTACACAAGGTAAGACAAAGTTAAAGGACAACACGAGCGCTCAGCGAAAATCGCTGAAAATAAAGCACAAAGCATCACAAAAACATAGTCTGATGCTATTATATGACAAAGAGGCATGAAAGATTTTGTATTAATATTTTTCTCTTAAGCACACCTGGATTTGTCGAGAAAACAGGAAGTGACGAAACGGAAGTATTTCTTAAAAAAAGGCGTCGTCTGCACTAGCTGAAGTGGAATAGAAAAGATGCAATCCTCGGTAAAAGAAAACTAACCAGGACACAACGTGCTGTTGCTGAATGTTCTCTTTGACACTCGGAGTTAGTTTGTACTCATAAAGGAAATCCTAAAGATAATGGCAGCAAACGCCAGTGGATTAACTTTGTTCAGAGATGTGTATATGCAGATCTCTGCTTTGTTCAAACGTGTCGTGCAAACTTCGTCCCCACACTGCACTCAAGAATTTTCTCAAAACATTTAAAAATCGATTGCTATCCAGTCACTTATACAGTACAAGCAAGTCTTGGACTTTTAGTAAAACGAAGAAATCTTATTCCTACAGCAGTGCTTACTATAAAAAAGCACGAGATGTTAAAACCAACTACGACTGCTGGTAGATCAAGCACAAGATATGCAACATCGACGGTTTCTACACCGTCTGGTCTACAAGTAACATCGTGTGACAGTCACAAACACAGTATCATCAGTCGTATCTTTATCCAGCATAATGCTAAAAACAACTGACAGTGCAAGGGCACCACTGATGTGTATTATCGAAACAGCTACAAAAGGGGGAAAATTATGAGTGATAAACATATTCTAAGGAGCTTAAACAGAACACGTGCAAGTATCAGTAAGTAAATAGAAAATTTTGCATGCAGCTAAATAAGGAAGAAACAAGTTTTTACATCGATAAAAATGTTTCAAACTATCATTATATTTTTAATTGTAAAACAATCCTTATCAGCAGTCAGTTGCAACTATTGTTGCCCATTAAATTTAGATCTGGATGACTTACCAGTCTGTTGAATGAATTCAGTTTGGACCATTTAATTTTTTTTAAACTTCATTCGAACCTTCTAAATAAAGTTCCAATCTGTAGGGCTGTATTCCAAATTCAGCTGTTTCCTTTTTTGGGAAAAAATCGCTTCTTGAACATGACAACCTGAGCGATGTTTCTTCGTTTGACTTGAAGACATGCACACTCGCTGTTACAAATACTTCGAGCACGCGTAAGAGAACCTTCAGCGTATGAGAGTATTTTTCCCGCCTTTCTAGTTGCAGGTGAGAATGCCGATGTTTGAAGACTTATATTTTTTAAATTATGGATAATTATGTACTCATATTTTGGAATTATTATTTTAAAACGAATTTAACCCAACCATAAAGAAAAAAAGTTGCGCTCGGTTTGTCCTTTAAGGAGATATCAGCTACTATGGAGGTGGCACTAATCACACTATCTAGCGAAACCAATTATAGCCTCAGTGCTAAGATATTCATTAGCTTGCAAGTAAGTGTTAATGTACACATTGGTTAACATTGAGTGACTTTTACCGCTATCACTCCATCTATCGCATTTCTAGTCTGTCAGAAAATAGTACTTACTTTCTTCCTCCTACTCATCTTCTAGCCCTCGACGGTGTGTGTGTGTGTGTGTGTGTGTGTGTGTGTGTGTGTGTGTGTGTGTGTGTGTGTGTGTGTGTGTGTGTGTGTGTGTGTTTTCAGAGCGGTGGAATCGGTCTATATAGCTTCGTAGCACCTCTGTTCAATAGTCAGATCTCCAATGTCCGTGCGAAGGCTTAGCTGAGAAACAGCCTGACGGTGCAGAAAGTAGGAGAACTGTGTCTACGTCAAGTCAACATCGGGAGCATAATCTCCCCTTACTGCCCATTGCCGACCCTCGCTGGTATATTACTGATATCAGTAAAGCGCGCACAAATCGTCGATGCCCGTGCAGACAACGATCTGCGCCTCCGTCACGGTGTCCAAATCTGTGGTCTGCTCACTCCACACTCATCATGCTAACGGTAGCTGCAGTTATCTGCGAACTCCCACCTCCCCCTCCCACTTCATTGATAGTTGCAGCTTTACGCTCACGATTTACTTCATTGATGGACGTAGGTATCAACGTATCTACAACATCTATAGCTGCAGCTATCTACGCACTAGTCACGTCATCGTCACGTGCAGATTGTTATTTAACAGACATTTTCTGCACTTCATTGCGAGCTACCCACTGCTCTAGTAACCTACTCGTGTTCAAGATTATGAAGTTGAGAAAGTAGCTTCTTATTAGGCAACCTCCTGGGATCTTTTCTAACGAGACACGAGTGCGAGTTTTGAACCCAAACAGACATTTAAAAAAATCAACCTGCCATACAGAGCAACTGCTGTTGTCACAGGAAAAAAATGTTGCTCTTAAATTGCGTCTGTATTGTGAAATTGAGGAGTCGCACACACACAAAATAATGTATGCGACAGTTATACAGTGTATTTCTGTACACCGAGTGGAGCTGAGACTAAGAGCGTAGAAGAACAAAGGAAGTTACTCCCCCTACCCCTTCCCCCTTGTTTTAGACGCTGAGAAGTTGGGATGAAATTGGTCTGGAAGTCACAAGACAAACGTCTGACCAAAATCTCTGGCCAGACTATTCTGTGTGGGTGGTAACTGATCTGAAGCACCAGGGAGTAATGCAGGAGATTTTAGTGGCGGAGCCAGCTCAAAAGGAAACAACTCCTATCTCTAGGCATTATTTCCTTCATCGCCATTGCCCTTTTTCCTGGCATTGTCTTCTCCTCCTTATACACCCTGCAGTTAATGCAAATACTTTTTGTAATACACTCAATCATAAGAGGACATCATTATATCTTCAACTGACGCTGGGGTCAGAAATCCGACATCAGTCTTTTTTCCATTATTATTTTGATTCGATAAAATCAATTATGTATGTATGTATGTATGTATGTATGTATGTATGTATGTATGTATGTATGTATGTATGTATGTATGTATGTATGTATGTATTGGCCAAATCATATTAGCACTAAAGCGGACTGGTATGATCTTTTCCCCGCGGAATGTGTGTCCGGGCTTTAAACGGTTTTGTTACTCCCTGGGTTTTGTGTGTTGTGTGATGGCGAGTAGGTTGATGCCATCTCTGTAAATCATCTCGCACATATGATGTAGGTTTCGTAAATAAATTATTTCTATCACTTAAATGATAACATAATTTTGACTAACGCTGTATATATATATATATCTGCACGCGCAACCGTTAGTCACAAACCATTAGTACAAGTGGGGATTAATGTCAGCCGCAATACAGACCACATACATTAGTTTATGGGTGAGTGCAAAAGCGATGATAACGATAGCAATTATGTTGCTGAATGCGACGACGATGATGTAGACGACGGATATGATGATGACGTACTTACCTGATGCTAGATTTGAAAATGGCTAGATGATGATGATGATGATGATGATGATGATGATGAGGAGGAGGAGGAGGAGGAGGAGGAGGATGATGATGAAGAAGAAGAAGAATACGTATTGACAAACTAGAAATTGGTTGGATGGAGTGATGGATGCTAACAGACATCGAAGCCCAAGAGAGTACGAAAAAAGGCAAAGTCACGAGTGCAAATTTGAACAGGTGTGAGGACGGCTGGAGGATGTAGTCTTGATTAATTCGCTTCTTCACTTTGATTTACTTTGAGTTTCCGATAGTTAGGTATGTGCAGACTTGGGGGTTAAGGAAATCTCAAGGACGAAAGAAGGCAGCGTTATCAGAAATGATGGTGGCAGCAGGGTGATTCAGTGAAGAAGGACCACCGTCACGATTTTCTCTTAATTAAATTTACTCAGACAAGAGACTGGTAGCGCTAATTCCGGATCAAGTCTGAAGCAGCATGAAAAAAAAGCGCAGGAAACTCCAAGGGTGAGGTCAGTGACAGCAGCACAGAGAACAAAGAATCCAAATGATGAGACTACTGGTCCAGTAGAAGTCAAAGCCATCTCCATGGCGACCATCTTATAAATGGAAATTTCATTGAAGAATCCGATGGGTTAGACAGAGATACATTTGAAGTCCGTAATGAGAGTGCAATCTGACCTCATTCCCACTTTTAATCACTTGCACTTATAGTAAAAACCCTTTAATTGATGCAAAACTGAAAAACGTCTCTTTAAGGGCATTGTGTTATATCACAGCTGGCAGAGCGTAAGTGTTTCCTTTAATTACACATGTCCACTGTAACATCAGAAGACTGAGAAACCTCCGACGTGTTTCAGCTCCTGGTGGGTGGCAGTCTGCTGTCCAATAGTATATCAAAAGAGACACAAACACCTACTGGAGAAGCCCCCGAGGGCCCGCTCTTGCAATTGATGATTAAGTGTGGGAAAGAAAACGGACAGCTAGAAGACCTGAGTATCCGAGAAAGTACTGGTCCTCTGTGGTCTTAGAACTCCTTGAAGACAGAAACAATAGGAGCAGTAAATCAGGAAATCAATACAGATTACTGAGGGGAGACATTGGGAAGAAGATGGAAGAGGCGTAGGAAGTCTGGATTTGGGAACAATGTTCTATCTCTAGACTGACAATTATATCAGGGTATGCAGGACCTTTAAAAGTTCGAGAAAGCAACACACTGGAAAAGCTATTGGTCAATAAGGACGACAGTAGAGACCCCCTGACAGAAAGAAATTTTACAAGCTCAATTACCACACTTGGAACTTGACTTTTTAAAAACCCGATTTTGTCGGGCCATTAGCAACACTTTCTGCCAAGTGTAAAGTGAAGGTTGGAAAGACGTGCCTGAAAAATCCAGACGCGACATTTTTGTTATAGACTTGAATGACTGACCTGTTCTACGCAGTCAGCCGAGCGTGGTTGCCAGCTTAACAAACCGTCACCCCTATCGTTTTGTCTGCTTAGTCATTTTGTCCAAAATGAAAGCCAACATTGTAACCGTAACCCAAATGCAAACCTAAATCTAACCAAAATGTTAAAGCTATCTCAATCATCATAGATGTCATCATCACACATTAAAACACACTTTTACGCACAAGCTATCAAGAAAAAAACAAAGTGTGCATACAAAAGTAAAAAAAGACCCCTTGAAAAAAACATAAACCCTGAACGCTTGCACTGAAAACCATTTGCTGTACCCACTGGGCTATAGCAGTTTTTACAAAAGCAGTTGCTTTTTAAGTGTTTTTAAGTATTGCATTGTCATTGATAGGAAGACGAAATGAAAGACGACGTGGGCATGCGTGGCCGACGTCCGTGCAGACAAATAAGTCGTAATCCGGACGCTACTTTCGTGACTGTAATGGTAGTCTCCGGCAGATTAGACACGAACAAATGGTTTCCCAAATTAACTATCACTACCCTGGGGCGGTTTGGTATCGGTAAGCGCTTATCTCTAGCAATCGTAAGACCTGGGTTTAAATCTCTTAACAATATTGAACGTTCTTTTGTTCTTTTAGTATTTCTGCTCAGTAAATCTATCAAGCAACCAGCTAATCAGCCATCGGCATAATTAAGATGCTTCAGTGAACGGTTCCTTGTTAAACACATTTTTTTGAAGTTGCTGAGGATCTGATTCCGACGACAAAGAACGAGGTTTCTTGTTGTATGCATCATAAAAATAAATCTGACTGCTTAATCTCGATACTTCAGGAATGTGGTAACATTTCATTTTATTGCAACATAGTTTTCTTGGCTCTTGATTGAAACAAAATCTGTCTTTAAGACATTTCCCCTCACATTCTGTTGCCAACATTGTCAGAGCTTATTGTGTTCCTGTTACATGAGTAGATTATGTCTGAATAGACTGTCAAATTGTCATGTGCCTGTGGAAGTTAAAAAATAAATGCCAGTGTTAAAACATTCAGAATCCTCCATTTTGCCTCTTTTCCTTTCCTACATGCCAGCGCACCCACGCACGCACCCACGCACGGATGAACTCACGCAGAGAGAGAGAGAGAGAGAGAGAGAGAGAGAGAGAGAGAGCTGGTAGTCGATTCCCATGGGCTCTTGGAAGTGGCACCAAGCGACAGAGTGATCCACTTACATGGGCAGCTGACTGTCTATACTGGCGGGCTGTTTGGTCCATATCCCTGCGTTCTAAGAAATTCGCATTGCAGAAATAAACAAATAAAACCCGCATTCAAAGATGCTTGTACAGGTTGTATCGATTTTTGTTTTGGTGCAATGTACAGACAGCGGCATATGCTGTTTCTAATCGGGGGACGCAATACATCAGATCCACTCTCCTATGCGTGTCTTTGACTTAAGCTTGGCATTCAGAAAGTTTTGAAAGAATATCCCGATTCCAGAAACAAAGGTGAAACGTGAACACCTCTGCAATAATACATTTTATTTTTAAACAAGGTGTTATCGCCCTTTTAACTGCGAGTCGTATTATATGACACAAGTAAAACATAAAGTAGTTAATAATATTTTGAAATCGTGTTTGAAAACACAGAATAAAGCTTGCTAGAGACTCTTATTTAACGCTAGAATTTGGTTAAAACATTGTTCTAAAGATATATATATATATATAATTGTAAACTTTTCAGGGCATAGTTGTTACAATAACGCATTCAAGCAGATCCTTTATCTCAGGCATATTTTTAAGACGCATCTTTTCAGAACGACGACTTCACTGCGCTCTGAGAAAATCTTTGGAAAAGCGCTATAAATCCTCTTCCTCTTCCTCCCCTCCTCCTCCTCATCATCGAAGCGCTTACAGTTCTCCACGCAAATATGAACTTACGTTCTGAGAAAGCCACACTTACATGTAACAACATACCATGAAGGCGTTGTGTCAGAAGCTTTTGCTGTTTATCTGAACATCAGACCTAACCGACCTCTGGAATTTATGACCATTTTTATGTATGAAGTAAACGTATTAAGTTTATTATATATTTACGAGTCTGTTTACAATCATTTAATTTAGGTTTTCGTTGAGGAGTACTAAAGCCTTAATTGAGATTCTCCTTTATCAGATCTTACTTTTCAATGCCTATATTGATATTTAAGAATCTTTCCCACAACCATCCATCACCTCAAGAAACCATTTGCCAACACATTACTTAGTTTGAATGGGGATCACTGAGAACACTGAAAGTCATATATTGCACATTTATTCTAGCTTCTATATACGTCCAATAAGTGCGAAAACGAAATTCATCTCCTATATTTTAAAGAGAAGGTTGCAAAATAACCTAATAGTGCCGTTTCTGTTGTAATACACAGTACTACCACTATCTTAAACTGCACATCAGAAAGTCATACATCACGAAATTCAGACCCCAGCGTCCCGTGCGCCTTAATAAGCTACATCAACATTCACTTATCCTGTCTGCGACTGAGGACCGCAACTGTCTCTAGCAAATGGCTCAGCATGTGACGTCACTTTGTCGATGGCATGGCTTTCTGGGTTGTGATTATACCGCAGTCCTTTTATTGGCAAGTCAGCTGCAGAAATCATTAATCGTAGAACCCTTTTGGAGTAGGAGATTCGAATGAAGGAATCGTAAATCAACAAATTTGTTTTTCCCAGATGAGTCTAGATAGGTCGAAGAAAGCCAATTCTATCGAACGTTTCTTTAAAGCAGAGGTTTTTATACGAATTTCAAAATGAGAAGGGCAATAATAAGAAACACAGCACCACAGTCTTATTTGGGTGTGTTTGCAATTCATAATAAAGGGACAGTATAGAAAATATAAATAAATCAACGAGGAATTTCTGCAATTCACAAATAGCTCAAGGCACTCAGACTAAAACAGTGTTGAGGAAATGTTCCGTCTTGTCATATAATGCTGATGTAATCAATGTCCTTTTATTCCAACATTAGAAGCTTTCTTCGTGTGAAATCAAAATTGTTTACGTGTACACTTTGTTTCAGTTCAAGCTCAGTCTAAACAATTTATGTGCCTATGGCTGTCTCTTAGGCACTCTGCTAGTTTGTCTCTATCCGTAAATCCGTCAGACCACCAGTATCTTAGTCTTGTGTTTATGCATACAGCAGTCATGTCTTAACCTTGGGAGTTATCGGTAGGAAGGGGAATCCACATTGTTCTTTCTCCAGAATGCTCCATAAGTCACAAAGCTTGCATCTGCAAAGCACATTGCTGTGAACAGGTTGCACGCATGTCTGAAGAATATACTGCTCCCTAGTTCCAAAAAAATAAGTTAAAGCAAGACACGACTCTCATCTCGCTCAACATAAAACCAAAAAAGTTCCCAACCTTGTCAAAAGTTTTTATGTCTGAATGACCTTGTAAAGACGATGAAAAAAAACTTGTGAACACGAACACACACACACACACACACACACACACACACACACACACACACACACCTTGGTTCCACGAAGTATGCGCTTACATAATCCTGCACCCAGGCTACTGCTGGAATCGATTGTCCAGCAAATGCGAGTGATAGCGCTAGAAGATTACCAGCACCTAGCTGTTGGCCACAGGAATGTCCACAGCGTCAAAAATAAGGCGGGGCTCGAAGACCCTGAGCCTCTTCCTTGAGCATCACTTCCCTCTTTCCCAACAACTCACCCCACATCTGACGCCTCGTACGTTTGCTGATGCGATGTGTTCAAACTACGCTCAGGACAGATACCATCATACTATTGATTACAGCTCACGCTGACTGCTTGATTGATTTACGCTGCTCCGCGGGACCCCCATCCAAGCTGGCAATGGAAGGAAATTCCTGCTAACCACAGTCAATTCTGGAGGACAAGATAGGATTCCGCAGCAACGGCAGGACAAAGCATTGTGCGAGCAGCCCTCGTTCGTGGCGCGAGGCATGTCCCCTCGATGGCAAGAAACTCTACGCGGTACACCGCCGTGCTTCTCAATCCGCTAGTTTTTCAACACTTTCACTAGCCTCGTAATCACATCCCTTCCTCTTCTGTTAGCGCGCAGTCACTCCTAGACCTCAGAATCACGACCACGACACATAAAGTATAATGTTGTTCAATAACACAGTCCCTTAATAACACATCAGTAGTCATAGATCATTGTACCACGTAATTCTTGGAAGCTTACCGGTCACACTTTTCTTATTTTTATACGTCGAGGACGTCCGCTAAGCCGCAGATTATTCGTTTATTTATCCGGATTCGTTTCGCACACTTTCCGACATGCACATTTATTCAAGGTCCTGTCTACATGCCTTCAGTTGGCTATAAATAAACTTCTTGATTCCTGTATACCACAATGGAGTATAATATACTAAGCGTTAAACCAGCGAATTAAACTTCTAAAGCGTATTAACATTGCAGTGCCTAGCGCATTCTGACAACAAATTATAGACTGGAACACATAGACAAACTGCATTTTACTCGGTTGACCTGTCGAGTAATAAGTTCTTTCTTCTTTTGTGTTGAGAGCAATGTGCGAAATCTTTTGTTTACGTCACTAAATAAATATCGGAAAATCGACTCGGTATTCGCGGCTGAAGTGGTTTCCTGAAGACGAAGCTGGTCTTGATAAAGGCGGGAGAGGTACCGGTAACACAATACCCCTCTCCCGCTGGCGTTGCGTCAGTCGCGAGGCAGAAACAGTTTTCGACGTCGATCCTCAAGAGACATAGCGACTGGGAATGTTCAAAGCAGAAGCATTTAATTTAGTCATCATTAACGTGTTCCTCTCTACTTTCGTGCCGGGTCACCTCTTCTTTCAGTCTTCTTATGAAGTTTATTTATAGTTTTCTCACTTTTTTATCATCATCATCATCGTCGTCGTCGTCGTCGTCGTCTACGTCGCAAAAGAGTCTCTTACAGTTGGATTAAAAGCGTTCTTATCTTTTACATTTCCCTCAAACTTGATTTAACAAGTTTCCTCGAATCGACAAACCCAGCACGACAGTCCAGAAGTTCCTCATATGTGCCTAAAATCAGCTTTGTTATTGACCCGTCGAAACAAATCTGGCACAGCGCACAGTGCCCACCAGATCAAGACTTGGTCAAGTTGTAGAAAATTGTCTATGGTTATCTAAGACCACAAAGGATCTGTACTAAAGACTGCCTATAGAAAAATCTACCTGCGTCAATAGTTCAGCAATGCTAGCATAACGTTGTCATTATGTTGCGGGTATGGAGAGTCCAAAACTTGAACTTTTTTGCATCTGGCACTGATTAGCTAGGGTTTTGCTTTGCTGAGCAGCCAAATTTCAAAGGAGAACTGAGCCATTTCTGACGATTAAATCCTTTCGCCCAAAAGTCACGTGCCGCAGTCTTAAGTGCGGGAATACCGTAATACGCTTTCTGCTAGTGTCAGGCCGCCCCTTGTCGACGTTTACAAAGCCGGCGTGCCTTTCACCACCTTAAACTTTAAATTTTGTTTCCCTCACTTAGCAAACGTCGTGCTTTTATGTTAGCCCCTTCAACGGAACCGCAATGTCGCAAATCACATCTCAATGAAAAGACTAAGAGACTGGTGGCATGCGGGAATCTTGCCTCGCTCTGACGTAATCTCTCGTAACTCCTCCACTTCTATAAACTTCTTCTCTCGTGTCCCTAAGCACGCTTAAAAAACAACAACGATTTTAAAGGTCTGCGTGACATAGTCTTGCGAGAAAGGGGGAAAAAGCTAGTTCAGAAAGTTCCTGACATTTTCCCCATGTCCCGATAACAGCCACCATTATGTGTCTAAATTAACGGACAGCTGCCGCGGAAAAAAAATGACGGAATATGCTTGTGAACAGTGTTCATTTTGAGATCTTATCCTTTAACTTTCTGATTTTTAGGTGAAAGTGGAAGGTTTTAATATAGACAGAAAATCAGCTGAAACAATCGAAAGAACGGAAAGGTAAAATACAGCATGTAAATCATCTGTAGAATGCAGTTCTATATACGTGTGTGGGAAAAACAGCAAGATGGAAATACTTTCGTTTTGTTATAAACGATAGGTTTGACATGTCATTGTTTTAAAATAATGAAACTATCAGAAACGACAAGCACATTGTGCAAAGGGCAAAGTAAACCCATGAACCAGACATAAGGTTACTTAAGGCTGGTTGGTTGGATGCTGGTATTTTACGCTGAGTTAGCAATTATGGCTACATCACCTCGATCTATTCAAGGACTGCAAACAGCTGGTACATAAATACAGAAATTACATGTGCCAGAAGCCAGATCTGAACCCAGAAGTCCAATCCTCACGTGCCTTACCGTTGCGCCAACTGAATGCAAGAAACCCATTAGAAGTACATCTTATTTTGGAGAAGGCTTATCATGCTTACGAAAATAAAAAAATATTAAGCTAGTAAGATGGGTCTTTTGAGGCTTGACTGACAATTTGCATTACCACTGCCTACTTCCCGTGGGCTGAAGTCTTTTACAAGTCCGAGTTTAGTCTTATTAAAAGGACAAACATGCAAGAAAACGAGGCTTGCAAGACATCAGGGGTTGGTTCCATGTGAGGTCTCAAACCGCCGGTCTCAAGAGGACTTCGCTAAAGTTTTGTCTGAACAGTCAATTTGCCGATTCACACCAGTTTTATTTTTAAGACTTTACATGCACATTAGCCTTCGGCGAGGTTTTGAAGTTTAGATGAAAAATTTTGGCTTAATGTCAAGTCTGAATTAAGATCTCACGTACAATCCAGCTATGGCTCAAGCTCACACTCACCCGTTTGCAGACTACCCGGCCTGCCTAACAAATTATGTGAAACCTTTACAGTTCTTAATCATTAAAAAAAAACACACACACACAACTTTGGCATTCTGATTTCAGCAACCACACAACTCACAAATGTGTTCGTGGCAACACCAAGGAGACAGGCTGACTGGCATCACCACTGCCTGGAAAGAGTTTCACTTTGGCTTCAAGAGTCATTCCGTACAAAAAACCAACTGCTCTGCATTTAAACGCGTTTTGTGAAGCTTGTGTCTGCAGATGGCAGAACGTGTCTTGGAACATGCAGTCTCAGGAGACAAAAGCCGTCATTGTCACTCTTCTGAAACTAACTATGCAAAAGGTCCCTGCTCTTTGTTCTCAGGGTTAATGGGGCAGAGGCGACTAGGTCCCCGAGCTGTAAAAGGTTTCACAGAATTTTTTGATCAGGCCGGGTAGTGTGTAGGTGGGTGGATGGGTGTCAGCTCGAGACCAGAGCTGGTTGTACGTTCTTAAGTCATGTTAAGTCAGGTTTGTCATTAATCTCATTTTTTGTTTTTCTTTTCTCAAACTCGCCGCTGGCTGATGTGCATGTAAAGTATTGAAAATGAGACCTTAACTACCGGTCTCAACTGGCAAGTCGACTGTTGTTCAGACCAAACTTTGCAAGGTTGAGCTGCGAAAGAGTACACGCACGCACGCACGCACACACACACACACACACACACACACACACACACACACAAGCGCACGCGGAAGTTATACAAAAAACAGAGACGTCTGTGCATATAAGAGAATTTGAAGGTAAAGAACGCACCGATAGATTAGCTGACAGGCAGACAGGCAGAAGGACAGACACGCAGACTAACGGACGGTGATAAATGCGAGAAATCTGAGAGAGGCGCTCGTTGTCTAGAAGTCGCAAATACCTCCTGAGGAGTGAAAGGAGAGATGATTGGTTGATAAGTACACATGTGACATGCAGTGCGTCAAAATGAAAGGCAAACTGTGGGCCGAGCGTTAATCGATGGGCGTCAAAGGCCAACTTTACTGAGGAGAGTTTGCCAAGCTTCATTTGCGTTTACTAATGCCAAATATGCCCCAGAAGAGTCTCTCTCCATCGAGAGACCTTGTCTCTTTCATCTTGTCACCTCCCTTGCTTTCTTCACTGTCTAATACTTCCGTTTAAAAAGGCACCAACACAAGAAACTTCACAGTGATCATTTATAGGTTTTTAGAGGAGCGCGCGCGGGTGTGTGTAAGATAAAGAGAGAGTAACTGATATAGTAGGTGTAAGACAGGTAAGTAAATACGTACGAAAAGTTTAGATGTTGACACCTATCGATATTTTTCGCACTGCTAGTGTCTTGCAAGAGACAACAAAAGTTTTTTTTGTCTTTACGGCACAGTTAAATACTGCAAGTCAGTCAGGAAGAAACCGCAATACGTCCTTTATTTGACATTATCAGAGAGACAGAGAAAAAGAGAATAATTTCTTTACTGCGTCCATGTTTGCATTGGATAGACTAGATGAGGATAAAACAATATTAATGCAAATGTACAAATAAAACAAATATCAGAGTGCAGGCAGGGATTATCCAATAATTAAATTGGTGTTTTTCTTACTAGGCCCTGAAGAAAAGATAAAGTTAATTTATGGAAACTTTATTAGTTGTGGATAATCGTAAAGGAAACCAAAAGCGCTTTGATTTCTGAAATATTTACGGGGTTTTAATAGCAAATCACAAAGCGAACTTTAGTGTTCTCCTTACACAAGCTGGGCAAATGGGATATTTGAGTGAATTATAAAAGGCCAAATTAGGAATGCCAAGCTAATTTTTTCCATCACAAATTTCAAACGATGACTCATTCAAAGAATATAAAGATTTGTAAAAATGAAACGAGAAAAATCGTTAAACACTAATAATTCAATATGGAAGAACGTGGAATGAGAGGAGGAGAGCTAAAGAGAAGGAGGAGGAGGGAGAGAGACACAGAACACAGATGGCCAGATGGACTGGTCAACCTTATAACAAATGCTGGCTGGCAGGCGGACACGAAAGCAAACAGATAGTCAGACATGCATCTTAATTTACATTTCCTGTTTCCATTTCAGTGCTGTCAATGTTCCTTTGTATTATTTAGAATGGCTTCTTGCGGCATTCATTCTCAGCTTTCTTGTAGTAAAGAGAAGGAAACTAGTTTAAAAAAAGACGAATTAAAAAAAAATTATTGGATTTTGAGACTAACGGAAAGCCCCTGCTTTGTTATGGGAGTAAACTAGCAAGGGCCAGACAGACTGGCACTCCTGCAGTAAACTGAATTCTAGAATATTGGGCAACCTGCTTCTAATTGAATCACAGGACACGACAAGCCAGGTCTCTAATCTTTTTCGGAACAAACCCTGCCTTTTAACACCCTCCATAATTCCAGTGAGGTCCTCCTTTGGCAGTAAGCAAATAAATATTCTTTTTTCGCTAAATAAAACAAGTGTTTATTAGCAAACCGTAATGACTATGTTTTAGGCAGACTGCGCCGAAACTATCGTTTCCTTCAAACGTATGAGGCTCAATCCGCACAAATGTCCACCCAACACTACCATAGAAATATTATTATTTACAGAGGCACACAAACAACACCGTGGATCAATCATCGGGAGAAGAACTTGCCTTTCCCTTGCGCAATCAGGGGTTACGGCTGATTGGCTCCAATCAGGGGACGAGGGGTTTTTCTTTACTTTCTCTCGGTAAAAGAATTCACAGGCGCATAAACCCTAATCGGCTTTGCCGAGTTGGAAACGTGGATTTATGGGGTTGTGGAAGCCCCAGTGCACTTTTTCAGAAATGCTTCTCGCAATCGCAAGCCACAAAAAGGGGATACAATCGCACTCCCGCATTCCATCCTTATCTTCAATGTTTTTATCGAATATTCTATCGGTGGACATGAAACAAAGTTTATTCTTATTTCGACGCAATCTACGTAGTATCTCTGAGGAAACGTCGGGGTGTCGCCACTCTCACTCGTTTCGATAAAATAGACTTCGCCAATTCCCAAAACGGAAGACAGAAAAGACTAACTACCTAATCAGGAAAATACATTAAAAGTATAAAATAATAAATAATTAGTTTCTGCAATTAGCAGACACAGCAGCGTCAAATCCCATTTGTAACATTCTTTTGCTTAAGCTACTTGTTCTGGGAGTGTAAGGGTTTAAACGACGTTTTAGAACTCTGAACAACACTCGTTCGCGGAACACAGATACAACCAAAGTCTGCTTCTTAAGGAATTGCTAAAAGATTCATCTTTCTCTCCAACTTTTGTGTCTTTCTCTGTATCCTCCTCTTAAATCGTTCTCCTCCTTCTCCTTCACCTAGCCGTTATCACTATCGCCAACATCATCACAGCAACACCATCGTTTACTATCACCACCATCCGCTTCTTCTGCGCAAGGTATGGATCAGTGGTTTTGACGACCTTCTTTTAAATTCGTCAACATCCCAAGATTAATGCAAAAGCTGACCATAAGTTATTTAATGTTAAACTGTCTGCTGCACCGGCACGCCTCTTGTTATGCACGGATCTCCGAAGAACGGCCGTAAGCTGACCAGGTGCCTCGCAAACACCGCAGATTTACGCAGTGGTTATTAAAGCTACTGTCCACAAGGCCTGCGCTGAGGAAGCCGAGAGTGCGAGCAGGATGTGCCGAAGTCAATAAATATCTATAAGCTTCTGTGAGCACGTGTGTAAATATAAAGCTCCTTGGGGGACGAGTAGGGCCGCTGCTTAACTGGGCTAGCGATTATAAATGCATGCAAATCGTCGAGAATGTGCTTTCTTCCCCCTGCTGGCGCGGCCGGGGTTATTTGAAATTTGCAGATTTGTTACTGGAAAACACGCCGGGCTTCTCCGCCACTGCGCTAACTGGTTTTCCCGACCACATACCCATATGTCACCGCGAAGCTTTCTCGAGAAACATTTCTTCGTTCACTTCTTTGTTACTATGGTGCGCTATCTCGTTTGTTTCCTGAAGATTTCTCTGCTCTTGCAGTTTCTTGCATTTTCGATCGTTTTAAGGCAATGCAGTTGTCCAAGTAAAACCCCCATTCTTTCTCACTCCGGGTATTTGCCCGTGCCTGCATATGTAAATCAGAAGGTATCTACGCGCTTATAAATAATAATAATATAGGGCTTAACCCTATTAAAAACAAGATTCAAAGCAATTACCTACATGAAGTCAAATGAGCTCACATTTAACGATAGTCATTAAGTAATTTTGCAAATTTCTTCATCATTATTCAAATCACACACACCCCCCCCCACACACACACACACAGACCACAGGAAGGAGAAAACTGGAGTACCCGGAGAAAACTACCGACAGTAGGCCTGGTAAACAAGTGTCACATATAATTAGAGGTATGTCGGAGCCGAGATACGAACCCAAGACACCCGATTTCGTCGTTGTAGTGACAGGCGCCTTCGCTACCGCTTTGATGCATTCAAAAGCTTTTGTTAAATCATAATTTTGAAAAGTTATTTATTTAGGCAAAATCTTTGCTAGCAGTGCCCCAGGATCTCTCGACAAATGGTCTGACTACGTCACGAACTAAGGTGAATTAGCTTAGTGTTATCTTCACGAAAGTGGACGGTAAATGCGAGATTCTTGTATCTTCCTGTGACTGTGTTTTAGAAAATATTGTAACTAATGTATTCTTTTGCAACCCAAATAATTCAGAAAATCATTATCTACCAGTTAAGCTCAATTTGCTAATTTCCTTGCCGTTCCCTTTAAATTCCAGAAGACACTGACAACAAAGAAGACGCTCGTTATGTGTGAGTTCCGCAAGAGAATACGGTCGGTAATTTTCACTGAAGCGTCATCAGGCTTATTAGGGTGCAGCTAAAGAGTTAAAAAAGCGATACAAACCTCCAAAACGATGACACCGTGCTCTGGGCCCAGCGATCCCTCTGTCAGGGTAATTTTGCGGTGCGGCATAAACTACGTGGATGGTCGATCGCGACACACGACTGTGTGAGGACGAGCCGGAAAAAAAGGAGAAGCAATCCCCATCAAAGTTTTATCTTGGCGCTGCAGGAGAGTAAGGCCGGAAATGAAATAAGCCGCGTACATGCAACTCATGGCCAGGCGCCCGCCGTCTACAGGAGAAAAAGAGAGGGAAAGACTGAGGGAAGGAAACCTTCTTCAGCACTAGGAGTGGTTCCAGACTAAAGCCAGTGACTGCGAGTGCAACAAACCTCGTCTGTACCTCATCGTTCTCTCGGAGCAAAAGACAGGGACCTGCATTTATTTTCACGGCGTCGTGTGTTGCTGCGTCTGTCAGGATGGAGTACCTAGCACTACTTCACTTGACGGATACTCCAGAGCACGTATTTGTTTCTCCTCGTGGCCATTTGTTTTCTTCTCTTTTCCATGTCTGGACATCTTTCATTTCCTATTCGTGCCTCGGTACCTAGATTATCAATTTCTCGCGTACTTTTTGTCCCCGCTGTAAGGGTGACTCTACAAACTTTCATGCTTATCATATCCGGGTGTTCACGTGCGAACGTGTAACTGTTCTAGTCAGCTCAGGTTTGTTTCAGCGCTCACAGTCTTTTGTCGCGGCTCGAAAGCTCGTCCATCGGTCTCTAAAGCAAACACTTTAAGCGATCAATGCTGTTTGTATTTACTCCCATACAATGCTAGCGACGTGTCAAAGCTTCTGACTGCTGAGAATGCCTGGTGAGTCTACAGTTTTCGTTAATGGCGGAGTCTTCGCTGTTGATGTATTACACATCGTGACGTCTAGCAACTGCCAAGACCCTAATTATTTGATCAATAGAAAAAATAGTGTTTATTTCATACAGGATGTGTACCTATGACAACCTCCGAAATGCAAGAGAAGACGCTGGATAAATGTTTATCATCCAAGAAATCGAAACTTTGGTTACAGACGATTCAAAAACGCAGCTAGAGCTCGCGACACTCCAGAAGGATATTTTTTGGTACATAGACGAATATTTTGATATAAATGAAATAATACCTTTACTCAAGTAAAAATATCACAGGAACTTCCACATTACATTTTAAAACATTGTTCTAGTGTACCCAGACACAGAAGAAGAAGAATGAAAAGAATTTTGTTTTACTTTAATCTTTTGAAACAGATTAATTCTCCAGATGCACTTTCCCCTCACGCTTCTTAATCCGCAGCTAATTGGATTTTAATGACAGTCTAGGTGACAAAATAAGAGATGTGGTTGGATAAGCCTTTTCTGCAAACAACGAATATGTCTGTATCTATAAATATTATTTGCTGTCTCAAAAGAAGGGTCACGCTTAAAGGACGGTGGGGGACAAAAACCGCTTAAGGCGAGGCTACACATGACGTCACCACCAGAAAATCAAATTTGTTCTGAGCTGATCATGGCGGCGTCTGGAGTAAAGGCAGCGGTAGCAACACAGCACGCAAAGGCGGACTCGCCACCTTGACGTTTGATCTTCCATGGCTAAGAGAGTAAACTACTTAGTCCTTTGATGAATGCGACCCTCTAATACTTTCAACATTTCTTCCTCGCCGGCAGCTCGATCTCGAGCATGCTGAGCTTTCATTTTGCCTCCATATTACGTTACGGGTTTTACTGGGGGAATGAGGGTGTGTTGACTGGGTTGGGGGCAAACGGACAAGGAACAAAGTACGAAGAACAAAGGGGGTCTTTAAGAACAGCCGTTTGGGAACGAACTACGCCGCATTTGTTGTTTTCAGAGCAGTACAGCTTAACTTCCTGCGATCAATAGGTTAACTATCGCTATGAGTCCGTACCTATTTCTGCTTTAGTGTTATTATAGTGTTCACGATTTTTTCATGAGCATTCGTCACAGAACCAAGTTTGCGCGCGCGCGCGCGCAAACACATACATACATATACACACATTAATATACACAGATGAACACACGCAGAGAGACTGGTACATATGAACACATTAGTCATTCAATTAGTTGGTCGTCCCTTGACTGGTTCCGGTCGCTGAGGGAAGCACACCGATGGAGGCAGCAGCTGACAAGTTCCGCACTCACGCGTGTTTTGGGTGATAGGGAGAAAACCCTGCACAGGACGACCAGTCCAGTCTTTGACGTTCATAACCTAGTTCTTCCTCTGACCACCGCGACATCGACCACCCTCCAAGGTACCTTGAAAGGCAGTCTTCAACAAGGTGTCGTGCCAGGTAACATGTCCAAACCAAACCAGCTCATGTCGTTTGACTGTTGCAAGTAGGTGTTCCTGGTGTCCTACGAGTATTGTGACTATTCTTCGTACAAAGTAATTGGTTTTATATTCTCTGTACGAGATCCGGAGTTACACTCGCACACATATCAAGGCACAGAGAAGTACACTATAAGCAGCATAACGTTTATTTACTACGCACGCTACATTACCAACAGTTGTCTAGTGTACAACCGAATCTTGATGTTTTTTTCATTCCAAAACTATCATGTAAAAAAAAGAATCATACTGCAGTTCTTTTATTCTAAGATGAGAAATAGCATGGAAAGAGTTTTTTTTAATCCATTTTCTCGTTTTCGATCTCATAATAATTTCAATTACCAGTACACTCACTTCCAAATTATAGACCTATGTCCCTTCTCGTACATTCATATTTTACCTGTCTCCAATAATCGTGTTACTCCATATTTCAGCTAAACCTGCACCGAGTTTCTCTCGTTATAAAAACGTGAAAAAGGGTGCCAACTTTATAGCTCCGACATGCTCATTTTAGCCCTATTCACAGTTAGCCAGCGCGTGCTCTCTCACGCGATATTGTTTTGTAATGGTGGCGTCATTTCCGCCATCACCACGCGCACCGGAAGTAACTCGCAAGGCCTTTCCATTCGGCGCTAGTGAGGCCATCAGGCGCGACGCACTAAATTTCCTATGTGGGTGAATGACGCGTTGGGATAGACAAACTACATAAAATATCGCTTTGCGGAGCACGCGGGGGGAGGGGTGAGATTTAAAAAAAAAACTATGGAGAACTGTTTTACTTGGCTGATTCGACCGAGGCAACTTTACGATCAGACAAGCACTATACACGACGTCATACAGCAAGTGTGGTCTTATTCATCGAAATTCATCATTGACTACAGTGGTCGAAACTGTGCAGCTGGCTTATTTCCAGTATGTTATCAGAATAACGGTCATTCAACGTCTTACTTTTTGACCTCTTTGCTAATGATGCATATTTAGTTTTCTTTCTTTACAGAGAGATGAAACGTGGCTTAGAGGTGTAGCATTTAAGAATAACTTGCAAATTTTACATGTTTAATTCGGCTGAATCAAACAGAACAGAAAATGTAATTTTAGCGGTAGTTGTAACAAATAGGCGTAAGGACCTATGCCACCATGCAGCTGATTTTACTGTTAAGCTCTCAATGGGGGGAATATAGGCTAATGCTTAAAACAGTTGCATGTAGCTTTTCTACTGAGGGTTTATTTTCTTTTTTCTGAGATGAGATTGACAATAGGCTGCTAGTTAGCACGTACAGCTCGCCTGTTGTTCAGGGTTTAGAAATGGACCGCTTGTTTCACATCTCGCATATCCATTAGACAACGAGGTGCGGTCATGGCAGTTTTGTCATTCAGAGTTCCGAGTAGTTTACACTTAATTAAGAAACAAATAACATTATCTTAATCTTATTTAATCTATTGCGCAGGGCACTGTTTCCCTTTCGTGCCTATTCACGGGGTTTTATTATAACTTTCAACACTTGCTATGTGTTCGTGCACTTCCAACCCCGCGCCTCAATCAAACGCCTTACTTCTCCTTAATCTTGCAGAATGGCCTTCCAGTTAGGGTGAAGTGAAAGACCGCTTTCTCTGTTACACGCGAACTTGTTTACATACACACACACACACACACACACACACACACACACACACACAGAGTAAGAGAATTCTGCTGTGGACGTTTCGTGTAGCCCGAATCTCGAGATGCAGGGCTACCAAGCGAATAAAAAAAAGTGGCAATATTGGTTCAGAACCCGAAAGTCTTCAGGTCAGTCGTGCGTAATGTTCCATTGTAGCGGCTAATTAAGGACGTGATTTATTAGCGACCGCGTGCATAACTTTGAGAAACGGCTGGCGCAGTGAATCCTTGGACAACTGCCGCTTAACAATTCACCTACGGCCAGACTAGATCTGTTTTATGACTGAATACTTAATGCTGCTGGGAGCAGAGTGTGCTGGCACCATGTATGACTTAGACTGAGTGTGGATCTGGTGTAAACGTATACATTTGAAGGATATAGCTCTATGCATTATATGGTATTTATACATAGTCAAATTTTTGGAAAGAATTTATTTTTCTCAAGTTTTAGAAATCGGATTTTGTAATCAAGGAAACATTAAAATGTGCCATGACTTCTAAGCAACGAAGCAGAAGCTATCTGCATGATTTTGAACTTATTTTTCTTGAGCTAAAAGCGTACAGAAAAAATATCTAGATATTTTATATAAAGTTTTAGATCACTGAATGATTTTGTTTTTCATGCTGATTGTTTAACTACCGGGTTATATTTTGAAAATATTTCAAATTTCAAAGAAGGGCAATCGATTACCTGCCCCATATCATAGTACAAATAGCACTTGATGAAACATTGTTCATCAAGATCATTGGTCAGGCAGTATAGATGCTAATCATAAGCACGTGCGTTGTATTGAAGAAGACAAGAATCTGTGTATACTTCATGTTTAGGCGAACATTGTCGAGACCGTTTGACCTTACGTCAAGACATGTTAAAAGCATAGAGTAGACCCCTTTAAAAATACTCTTTGTAAAAAAAGGATTCACGTCAGGGTTTTGTGTCAATCCATTAGTTCAGCTTGATCTGTTGAAAGGCAAAAATCATTATCATATTTCAAACGAAAACAGTTTTTCTTTTCTTAACCACAGCTATCTTGCCATTACAACCACACTGTAAATCGATATCATTTGCCTCAAAAAAAAGGTTAGATCCCTGTCAACTCCTGAATAACAAAACAAAAAAGGTTGCAGACTCTAAGGGAACTTGAAAGCAAATAACTTTAATGACCATTGTAGGTATTCGGCCTTTTCAGAAAAAAACTTCGAGAAAGCATGCATTTCATGGAGAACTTGGACTGCTGCGCACAAGAATGTCTCGATAACCGTAGTTTCACATTCTCCCTCCGACACCGTGACTTTGTGACTTTGCTGAAGACAGAAATTCGCATGAAGAGTTTGTGCTTTTAGGACAGCTTTAAAGGAGGGAAGAGGAACCTATGTCCTCATTGTTAGCTAATGTCAGTAAACATGTGACATCATCGCTGCTTCTCTGTCTTGTCTTAGTCGTCTCGGTTTTCTTACTTTCATTAATGTTGACATTCAAGCCTCAGCTTTTCGCTGATGGCTGGCTTGAACTAGAGGAAAAGCAACGATGCAAACTGCTTGCTATAGCTTACGCTGTTCTTGTGCTTTTATAACATTTACTTTAATACCTTTCGGAGAATTTTATAAGCTTGTAAATCCGTACTACTGCTTTCGGCAGCTGTTGCACATAAAAGCCACTACAGCGAACGTTTTTATTCTTCATATTCTGCTTCTGGACCCATATAAATTGTACGTATGATCACCAAAGAGAAACGAGGAAGTGAGTTATTTTCGCATTCATTGCTACCCGATGGTAGGCACGTTTGGGGTAATAAGTAGTATCCTCTTCAGCTTTGACAGCTCAAAGATCTAGGAAAACGTTGCATCGGCAAGAATCTGGTCGAGATGACAAGGAAGCAAGCTCGCATCAGGCTGATCTAAAAGCAGCGCAGAAAATTCATTTTCCTTTGCTTCGGCCCCCTTCACTTCTCTCTGTGTGGGGATTCATGCCAAAGTGCTTGCAAAGAAGCAATTAAGAGGAGTTGATGCAGCCGCTGCCCGACTTCCATGCAAAAGCACTGTTGACTCAGTCGTATTCTCCCGTTTTTTCTGAAACTCTATCTTCTTTTCGAATTCGAATATTCTGGTACCGGTTACGTGCATTAACGTGATCAGCTCAAGGGAGGCTGTTGAACCAGAATAGCTCTGAAAGAAGGGCAAATATGTCTTGCTAGAGACACAATCTGCTTTGACTGGCACTGATTGAAAAGAAATGAACTGAACATAGATGGACTGACTTGAATTTGGATTGAAATTAAATTTTAAAAAGACTACGTTTGAAAAGTTACATTTCAGCTTTGTATTTGTTCTAATCCTCTTTCTTTTTTCCTTACAAAATCACATTTCGAATGAAAAAAATTAAAGGGAAAAGCAAGGGAAATGTAAGTTGGGCTTAAATAATTTAGACGTTCTGAATCATGTCTGATTAAAATTTCGTGTAGCAAAACCATCATTTACTTACAGGTGTAAGGCAGTTCAAGTAGGCTGCAATGTTGTGTTGTCGAGGGAAGTTACTGAACGTCACGTGCGAAAGCTGTCAAGCTCCTGAGTGAGGACCTTGTCAGAACGCTGTCGTACTGGTTTTCGAGATCGTGCCGTAAACTTGCGAACCAGAGCACAGTGATGAAAAGCTAAGCGGATTTGAGAATGAACAGTAGCACAGAATTTACAGTAGCACAGAATCTGCATGCTAATATCGAAATCCTGGAAGAAGTCCATTGCATAGAATTCCATTGCAAAACTGAATGAACCTCTTTCTGCGTCACTTGCGCTGAGACCGTTGATACTAAAAGTAAAATCTGGTGTTGCTTGCTGGTAGGCTATCAACATAATTATGTCAACGTTTCTTTCGAAAAAGATAGGCGGGAAGAAGGACAACCAGTTGACAGACTGGTAAACAGACAGTCTGCGTCACTATTCTGTGGATGATGGGGCCAAAAGATAAAAGCTTTAAAGCAAATCCTAACTATTTCATGGTCTCACTGTTGAAACCACTACACAACAAGTCTGAACTACTTCATGGTCTCATTGTTGTAACTACTACATAGCAAATTTCACTATTTTCACTATCTTGTTGTTGAAATCCTCATTCAGCTACTCTCACTTGTTCATTGCTGGAGTCACCTCGTCCAAGACACGGTCTTTGACCAAATCTGCTGATTCCAATATAATCCCTTGAATGCAATAAAACAGTCAAAAAAGTCTACCAGAGTTCCATTTTTCTCCACATGACACACGGGTGAGCTTAGTAGCAGATAGTACTTATTGAAAGGTGGTACATTTTTCTCTCTCGCCGCCCGCATCTCTTCAGTTCTCGAACTACAAGCCTACATCAAGACCACCGTACATATATATGTTTAATTTCTCACGTTTACAGCCTTTAGCAAAAGGGAACCTTACTTATTATGTGTATCCCTTGAGATTCGTGACATCATGATTTGGGTCGCTTTCTGGACGAATGTTAAGTAAAAGAATTGCGTAGCAAAGAGATTGTGACTGTCAGTCACACGGTTAAAATATCACCAAGTCATCAGTCAAAGCACAAAACTACAATCATAGCCAGTCAAGTAGTATAGTGAACGCTACAGCTGTCTTCTCTGTTTCCCGTGAGGGTTCGACGGATGACAGGAGATCTAAATTAGTACGCGATGGGGGAAACTTCACATGAATATATTTGAATACGGTCAGACGCCACTATTTTCGAACAGAAGACGATAATAAGGCCATGTCTTTGCATAAAGCCTTCTCTTCCATTGCGGGGATTAGCTTGTGTCGTGTCGGATAAAGATTAAATCGTCAAGTTCAGGCTCAACTTCTCGCCCGCAATTAAGTACCCTGCTAATAAAAAAATGCTGAAGTTGATTTGTTTGACCACGCACGCGGGCATGCATACATACAGCCTATAAAATCCCAGGTGCTCAATAAAAATGAAAGAAGACATGTGTGTTTGACAAATGCCAGTTTAAATGCAACTGGTCAAGGTAAATGGCCGCTGTTGCGATGCGCTGCTGACAATCATCAAAAAGCTTATACAACTCTGTATTCTAGTCAAAGCTAGGCTTGTTTTGCTTTGCAAAAACTGACTGCTACATTTTCAAAACGAAAGGAAGAACCTCACAAGAAGCAAACTTCAAAGGCAAACTTAAAAATGTACTGTCAGTGCACAAACGGATAGACACAATGACACATCAGCAGGGTTACAAAACTACAGAGATTTCTCTACATGTCTCTGATGTCATTAAGTGCAGGTGCTGGCCCTGGCATTCACATAAATTTACGTCCCAGATACGCACTTAGATACGCATGCATGGACCCGCACATATCTCTTATCATCATTGCAGCGAATTTCTTCAAAAGTATGCCGATACTGTACACTTCTGTAGAAGAATGACATCGTACAGTTCTGTGGAAGAATGACAAGGGTCATGATGATGCAGTCCTCTTCCATCTGTTCCAATCAATGGTATACACTCTTGGAGGTGTGTGTAACTGATACAACATCCGACTATCAACTGCAGTCACTCATTATGCAGAAGTCCTATGCAACAATACAAATTTAAGAGAACCAGAAGACCGGTTGTACCACAGCAATAGTTGGAAAAGAGCAGGTGCTAGCTGATGGTTAGCTATACGTACAGGTTATATGCAGTAACGCACCATCGTCTGCTGCCCTTTCTGACAGGCAAGAAACTCGGCTGCTATGGAGTTAGAAAAGACCAGAAATGAACAGCCTACAAGAAAGATGAAAGAGGGGTCACAGGCAATGAAACAGTCTGGCACAAAAACTAAGATGCCAGCGTAATGTGTAGGTCAAACAGAGGGCATTAAAATCAAAACAGATCAACACAGAGAAACGAAAATGCACAGAGAAATGCTCCCTTAAGAAACATCCTTCTACAAAAAAGAGGAACAATACAAATGTGAAAACAAAGGAACACGCAAAACCTCCCTAAAAAATGCGTTAACTATCGAAGAAATAAACGATTTAAATAAGGACGATTAATACCGATTACGCAGGTTAGTTGATCTACTAGTGAATTCGAGGATTACAACGAAAATCCTGGACGAACATTTAAGCAAGGTTGGCAAAGTTCTTACAAGAGGATTAAATAAAAACTTTGCTGTTTCCTCAGGTGTATTTCCTGTATATTAATGTATATGGTGTATCTGTATGTACATTATGAAAATAAAAAAGGTATGTTCCAAGTAAACTTCATCGAATAAATACCATCAACTCTTTATGTCCATTCTGAAAATAAAAAATGTTGCAAGTATACTTCATAAAATAAATACCATCAACTATGTAAAAAAAACTTCGCAAAACATGGTCAAACTTCCGTTCATATTTGTCTTCTTAATAAATGCCTTTAAAGGCAGATAATCGGCAAGATTTATCTTCCTGTAAAGAAGTTCCTTTTGGAAAAAGTCCCAGACTGTTGAAGTCATCTTGACCTTCGATACGCCGTTACAATTTCTGATGACAAGTATTCAACTATCGACGTAATTGTGTTTGTAAATGGTCTGCGCTTCTACATTCACACAAATGGCACAGAACAGAAGCCTTTACTTGCCGCCGAAGAATATATGATGTCTGGCTGTCCTGACTTCGCGCCGGTCAACCCGCACACGCACACACACTCGCACGCACGGGAACACTTAACGCCAAGATGCATCAACCCCTTGTCTATTCCTAGAATGGAAAGAGGACTTAGGGTCATTCTGCAAATCTACATCTCTTAACTAGGTAAGGACCCAGTCTCAAAGTCGGGATAAACGTCTACTCCTGGTAAAGCAAAGAAAACCGCACAGGACGTCGGTTATTTAGGTGTGCTGTGTCAAACAGAAGCGAATCGGTAAAGATGAAAACAAGCCTCCATAAAATACCAAACAGCGATATATGCCTCGATAATTTCACGTCAATATTTGCCTAGCAGGCGAATTTCATGATTTTTTTGTTTTTCGATATTATAAATATTATATGTCTATATATATATATATAGCAGTGTGTGTGTGTGTGAGAGAGAGAGAGAAAGGTAAGAGGTTGGTGGTTCAATTATGCTAGGCTTCTTAGAAAACAAGACACGGGGTGTTTCCAATATGTTTATGCAACAGTCATATTGTTACTTAATGGTCTGTGTTTTTACTTAAATCGATCTTAGAAGCATGCAAAGGAGATAGCAGCACCTGTCAGAAAGTCTGGACAAATTTGATTCTGAGGATGTGCCAACCTTTCTTCAAAGCTCTCCTACCAACAATTGCTTTTCCCTACATACTCGCAAGGCCGCTACGTAAACAGCGATTGTGTTAAACGGGTTTTTAATCGTCTAACCAGTCAGCGATGACGGAAAACATGTTTGCAGGCGTATAAAGCAAGATTACTGAGCAGCAGACAGGCGGCAAGGAGTACTGCGGCTGACCATCGGGTCAACAAGAACCCGGGGTTATTAATTGGACGTAGTTTTGTATGGTCTGCAGGACTGAATGGAACTCGCGCGCCAGATTGAAGCAGGGGCCTCGAACAGCTTTGAAGAAGATGGGTCTGTTTGGGCACATTTAGGCAGTGATCGAACGCCCGGCTGTGGACGTTAAATGATTGGCTATACATGGTTTACTGCTCGGAGGCCTGATCAGAGCCACCTGCGACATCTTTAAATTTTTTTCTGCGTAGCAAAACAACTAAAATTCGATTCATCCACATGAACTATCTGTCTTTCTACAGAATACTGATGGATAGGGGCAGTGAGATAAATGTTACCATGATCAGCCCAGTTTGATTAAATGCTGTGAACGTCACGAAAATCACCTGCACGACCTGCCCTCTTATTCTGTTCTGACCTCTGCCAGAAATTGTAATCGCAGATGCTCATCGTCTGATTTTAGCTAAACGCTTCATAATGTCAATATCATTAGTCTACTGCGGAAGGCATTTTTTGCTTTCAGGCTGAGATCACGTTCTGTGAACTGCTTTTAAGAACATTGATTTTAGCCTCCTTACCCTTTGGAGAAGAATTGTTATATTAATTCGTTTTCAACACAAATGAAAATAGGAAGAAAATGAAAGCATGTCCTGGTGATAAAATAGCACTTTCCAAATGATCCAGTAGCCGTTTCCTTATGCTCCGTAAAGCTGAATAGGTTGTGTCAAACGCTTTTATCATGATGTCCGTTGAATTTGTCGTCTAGATAAAAACAGATGTGTCATAAATTAGCCTTCTTTAACACATAAAATCCCTTTGTTAGTTTAAATAACTTGTGTAAGAGTAAATTTAAAAGAATCACGTGTAAATATTTCTTCTGTTGGGTATGTCGTCTTTCTTCTTGGGCAGATTATAACCTTTACATCATAAATGCTGCCTGTTTCACATGTGTCTTAAGATTGGTTCTTGTAAAGTACTATCGTCTTTGGATGATAAGAGATGTGGATTGACTTAAGCCATGAAGATAGCTGAGTAGTTAGAGCACAGGCGTCACAGGCTAGCTGGTTTGATGGTTCAGTGGCGTAGCGCACTATTTTTTATGGGAAAGAACTACCTTCTTAAGTCATGAGGACTTCCTTAAAGTGTGAAACTGCTTTAGGCCATCACGATTGTCTAAATCTTTGTCTACTTATGAAGAGAGTGGGTATTTTTAAACGTGCACTAAAAACACATTCCGTGAGCACTGCTCCTAACAACAGTCCACATAATGTAAGTCTATCTGCTAATCCTTTCTATTACTTTTCATCTATTATTTCGTCCACTGACTAGTCCGCCTGCTTGTTTCCCTCTGAAGATTCAGTCATTACTGTTTATTACCCAATTCCTCTTTGCATCCTCTATTTTTGTCTTTTCTTGTATGTTATTACTGCTGTTCATTCTTCCGTTCTTTCTATGCTGTCCATATCTTGTTTTTGTCTCAAGCGCCGAGAGCATACTCCTTAATGATAATGATCATGTGCTATATGTGCTGCGTTTCTTATTATTATACTTTTAGTAGTAGTCAGAAAAAAATTATGAAATCTAATAGGAGTACTATGTCATCATCCTATCGGATATTAGCAGGAATCACGATGCTCTATGTCTGTCTACGATATAAATCTCCAAACATGACCAGTGCGATCTAAGAACAGGATACTTTACCTTTTGTCCCAGAGTTCTAGAATCAATCCTGCCCTAAACAGCTCTTCAGCCAGGACTATGGGGCTTGAGACAAACTCTGATTTCGAGATACCTATGCTCTTCCACGATATAAATTAGTTTTTTTCCTCCGGTAAGAGAGCATTTTCAAGTACAGAAAAGCGCACCATCACTTTTGATCAAACGATTTCTGGGATGAGACCATGGCATTTTACCCAGAGGGCTTAGCCAGACAACCTATTTCCCGTTATCTTCTTCTACCTAGGCCCCATAGTAGTAGCGACTTTTTTCAAAACGAGTTAAAAAAAACCCATAGCTCGTGCCACTTAAAGTATTTGTCAAGATCAGGGAATATGAGATATCACTAGTCCAGTGTTCTTTTCTGCAACAGTCCAGTGCTACGACCTCAGTAACCTATTCCTCAAAACACTCAATCTTCATGTGTAGTCATTTATTTAATCCCAATCTCTATGTAAATATAAAATTTCATAAAACACGTCTACAAACCTTACCAATCACAGAAAAAGAGGTCAAAATTGTGACGTCACGTTTGTACACACATATGGTCCAACTCTCCCCATCGGCTGAATCCTTGATAACATAAGCCTATTCATGTCCAATCCAAACGTCTGTTATCGAACTCTTTCTGCGCATAGTGATGTTTGAACTCATATTTCTCTAGTAAGTTTCATCCAGATTTTGGATATTATTTGTCACCTTTAACTTTACCTCGTCACTAGAAGAAAATTGCTCCCCACTAGACCATCACCGAAGTAGTGTCCAGATAACTTGGCTTCCACAGCACTTTTTAAACAAATTTAATCAAAATGGACATTGATGCTTAATTCACAAGTCACGCCAATCAGCTAATGCAAAAGATTATGGTAATGACGATCATCCGTATATCCAAGAAATTCATTCAGTCTGACACTAATGAACACATACTTGTTTAGTGGTTTTTCTGGTCTTTCATTCTCACCACCCCCTTCCGTTCTCTTAATTGTCCTCCCTTCACATCGCCCATTTAGTCCGACCTCCCCGTCAGAGTGGGACACTCTCCTGACAACTACGACGACCTCTTGGTCAGTGTGATTCACTATAACACGACCTAAAGAACCAGTTTTTCTGTTTCCTCACAGTACATTCCGTGCAATTTTCTTGATTAGGTATCGAGCCGGGAGCAGTCTAGAAGCTGCTCCAAAAGAACTCGGCAAAACACTACAAACCATTGCCGGGTGCGCTGTTCAGACGTCCGATACACCCTGGTACTCTCCAAGCTCAGACAAAGAGAAGTCTTCTGGGCTCTTTCTGATCACATTCTTCTCTCCGTGACCAACCTGATAAAATGGCCAGTACGGGCCCTGTCTGTCGCCAGTATGCATTTTCCTACTGAGGCAGAAGGAGCCTGTTTCTATTGCTGGCTGCTGCCCACATCTTCACAGTCCCCTAATGGAAAATGATGGCGAAAAGAAAGGCAGGAGAAGTCTATCTTTTAGTGGTATTTTGTGATCGAATCAGAAGATACTTTGTTATAAAGACAAACTATAACATCACGCTCTACCAGGTCATTTTTATCTACTCACAGTTTGGACTTTAGTTTTGCAATAACAGTAATGGTTTTTCTTATAGAAATATTTGTATACAGCAGACACTAGTAAAATTTTACAAAAGATGACTGGATGGACGGATGGACGATCGATGAAAGTGAAGATGTGGTGAATGACCTATAAAAGGAGAGAGAAATCTAACAGCTAGACAGGTGCTTTTACCTCGATTAGAAAATCTTTACTAGTAGTCAACAAATACCTCCTCGGTGCTTTCTTGAGATGCTTTATACTTATCGAATTTGTCAAATGTTAGACCAGCCTGTTCCTGTCTTGAAATGCTGTTTCTCTTGCCCTTTTCAGCTTCCTGGTCCTCAAAAATCAAGAAAAAGAGTAGAAAGTAGATTCTTTCATTCTTTGTTAAATGCCTCCATCTAAATGCTCTTAGTTAAAAATTTTGTTTAAGATCCTAATGTTTGGCTAAATAAAGTAGAATGGGAAGCTGTCTAGCAGAGTGTTTAGTACCACCACTTTGATGCCTAGATTTCGTTATTTCAAGAGTATGTGATAGGGAAGAAAGATCAGAATGCGCCTGTAGTTTGTACACATGCAGGGCAAATAAATCTCCTCTTTGTATATTCCAATTCTTTGAGTTTCTTGCCAGTCAGCTTTCTACGATCATGTCGACCTTTGTGCATTTTCCATGCACAAGCACGGCCATTATGCAGACCAACGTTAAAAAGTATTTTAAATCTGAGATCGCATCTTGAGGTCTGCTGGCGTTATAGATCGCATTGACAAGTTCTCTTTCTCAAGGCCTCGACAAGAAAAGACGGACTGTAGTGGAGAAGGCAACAAGCGAAAAAGAAAAAGAAAAAAAAACTGAATTTTTTTCTTTGACCTGCGTTCGACATTATCTTGAAAGCAAGCACGCAAGAGAGAGGAATAAACCCTGCCAAAATGCCAAAGCAGCCAAACGTAAATGAGCATTAAGTGCATTTCGAAAGAAACCCATAACGACTCGTGGCGAAAGCTGACCAAACGTTGCATTGTTTGCTCTTTCTTCATGCCAACGTTTTTGTCAAATGTTGAAAGCTTCTTTCTTAAATGGTCATTCATTATTCCTTGCCTGGCTCTTTACCTACAGGTAGTCGCGACAAATTCCAGACATTTTCATTACCCCAACAAACTGTTACCCAAAGCCCGCTTTATCGGAAATCTGGTAACTTAATGTTTAGAGACAAGGAAAAGCACATGTTTGCGACTTGATAGTGTGTGTCTGTGTATATATATATATATATGTGTGTGTGTGTGTGTGTGTGTGTGTGTGTGTGTGTGTGTGTGTGTGTGTGTGTGTTTTCAAGTGGTAACGTCACGGTGTGCTAATTTATGTATGATCCTATCTCTTCCACCATTGGGTGATGTCTTCACAAGGAAATGTATCCATGCACAATTATAGGCCTGTGTTTTCGACCTCTTTCAATGCTTGGTGATGTTTGTAGATGTGTATCTTGATTATGGAAGGTTACTGGGAAATTAGGGAAATAGTACCTTGTACCCAATCACAAGAAAAAAAATTGTTTTACTTTATTAGTCCTTTAAGTAGTCAGTACAGCAAAACAAATAGCTCGGCCTTTCTTAATCAGTGATGCCCAAACAGCATAATATAATCGTATCGAAACCGTTCGACACAAAACGATTGAATGATGTTCGTCACACTTGTACACGTAAGTGCTCGTACGTGCATAGAGAGAGAGAGAGGGAGAAGAAAATGAGTGTGTGCTTCCTTTTTACAAACTTATATATACAACTTCCTTCTATGTTTTTCTCTTAGTCCCCTGACGTCTAGTTTTTGTGCACGGGTTCCCGAGCCTATCAAACAAGCCAACGAAGGGCTGACTGAGGGCAGAGCAACAGCTCTCTAGCTCAAGAAGGACGTGGAATGAAACGAGCGAAATTGGTATAGGTCACCCGCAGGCAGCTTTGAATCGCGCGACAATAGCGCCTTACTCGCAGAAGCTTTTGGGGGCGACTTTGCAATAGCCTGTCAGTCTATGACCTGAAGCTTGGCGAATGTGCTTTTCGATGACTGTCAATATGTACGGGTTCCCAGGATAAATGCCGAGTAAGGGTCAGACGGCAATCGCCAAAATAGTTCCCGAGATGTAATTAGTAGACATGCGCTGTCAGTACCCCACAAAACTTTCATCTTTTCAGTTACCCTGGATGCTGTGTACCTAGCAGAAGCTGCAACAGAAACAAGAACAAAACCGTTGGTTTGTTTGAAGTATTTCGCGTGGGTCGTCATGACAATCAGACCAAGATGAGCCACGTGACCAATTTGCGTAGTAGAAGACTGATAAGGTGGTCCAGTATCGCAGTAATATGCTCGCTTGTTACCACAAGATTCGTATGGTCCTGGTTTGAGATACTATCTCATATCCCACGCATTTTTTTGCTCTCTCTCTCTCGATAAATATGTCACCTGGACGCAGGGTCTCTGTGTATGTGGCACCTGTCCCAAGGGTTTGCCTGTCAGTGCTTTATCAGATTTAGTACCCCTTCGTCGCCACACAATGCAAGCTCGCCACTAGATGGAACCAAACAAACTAAACAATGAATGCCTGTCAGGCTGGACGAACAACAGGACTATGTGAACCAGGAGCTAGTCAGAAATCTATCGTCACTACAGCATCATACACCAAGATTTTTTATTCTCCCCTCCGATCCTTTTCTAGATTACTGTCGATTACTGCAGGAATAATTCTATTGACCACTCATTCACTACTTGTACTCGCTTGCCGAGAAACATTGGGCAGGCCCCGAGAGATCTGGGCGGGCGATTATTACTCAGTAACAAGTAAATTGCGCATTAACCTTTCCGAAGCTGATGGGGTCAGCATTTGGTATTCATTATAGCTGGAAACAGAGTTAGCAAGCTTCCTACCTCGATCCCCACGTTCGGCTTAACTATGTTATATGGTGTGAGTTAGCCTCTTGTCTATATATTCACTCATAAACACACGGGCACTGCATAGATTTCCACGCATGAGTGGAGTTGAAAACAGCGCGTGCATACACATGTATACACAAATGCAGGTGCGATCACACATTCATACATACATTTAAAAAAATGCACCACATAACGCACAGAAAATAAGAAAATAAGCGAGTCATTTCTCTGATAATCTGAATTTAAACGCATAATTATAAACTAGTATCAAAAGAGATTAAATTCCTGAGCACCCTATTCCCGCTCCATTTAGAATATTCTAGAATCGATAACATTGTAAGCCAAGCGCACTTAAAGCTTTGTTAAAAGTACTATTAAGTGTTATTCTAACGTTTGCTTTGGCGATACGCATTTGTTGCTAACAATAGAGGTAAAAGAAAATCTCAATCCAGGGAGCAATCTTAAAGTACGTTTAATGGTTTTCTTGTTTTCTTTCACTTTTGGACTAAACTTACTTTTAACAGGAGTGTCAAGCTTTGCAATTTTTTTTTTGCTTTAGACTGAATACTGCTGCGTCTAATTAAAAAAACTTTTTTCTTTCAGTAAGTATTTTAGCAAGCATGGGGTAAACATAACAAAATTAATGCCTTTGTGCTTAATTAACAAATAGGAAAAAAGATTCACCAGGCTGATCTTTACAAGAGCCACTGACAATCTCCTGAAAGGAACTGCTTAAAACACGAACCAAATTAATGTTTTGCATCAAATGTTTAAATAGCAGTCTTGGTAAACCTGGCTTCTACCATTTGATTCTTACCACGATGCAGAAGACGCGGAAAGAAACTCTTTTTTTATTCTGAAACTTTTCAAAACTTTCTTGCAATAATCCCGCCAGGCATTGTTGGGAATGAAAGCATTAAATCGTTTCTTTTAGACGGTGTCCAACAATTACAGATTTAGGTGCTCGACGAATTTGTTCTTTCTTCACGCCTACGAGGCTTTCTGGGCATCCTTCTCTTTGCGGTCACATCGGCTTTTATTACTTTGCCGCTGAGCAATGATGAAAAGCAAAACCGAACCAAATCTTTGGAAGGTCACCCAGTGCTTTTTGATGCGAGGGTTCTGCAAATGCAGCAGGGCTTGAAAAGAATTTGTTTCACAGCCCTCCAGTGCTTTTTTCCTCTAGCTGTGATGGCAGAAGTGCTTAAATTCTTATAATTGCCAATTATCGTCAGGTGCAGTCACCTCCCAACAATCACCTAGCCAGTCTAAGGGAACACCTTTTATGTGCTGAAGTTGTTTCACGGCCACTCAAGCCAAAACGCTGACAACATTTAGATACGTTCAGTTTAAAAATCAACGAATTAGATTAATTTTATGAAGAACACATCTTTCGTTAAGATAAACGTAATCTCTAACCATATCGCTATTGTAAGATACAAATTTGAAATTTATTGTTTTCTACTCTGTAACTATATGAAATATTTCTTGCTTTTATGTCTTCTCTGTTTCGTCACTCCATATAAACTATCTGCTGTCTAAAGTTCTCCTCAATTACCGAAGTCTATCGCACTACAGAAAAGATATTTGTGAGCCATTTTTAATCTCACTAGATCTGGCGCAAAGCCAAATCCGTTAATCACGTTTTGAATGAATCGCCAGTCAAAAGAGACAGATATCTTTTATCCTTTTTTGTAGTCTTCGATTACATATACCAGATCATATGGATTTAAATTTCTCTCGGGGCTTCTGGGTTAGTTCTGACAAGAAATATTTATATTAAATAATTGAAGACAGTGTTTGAAAACTAGCAGTCCATGTTTCTGAACATTAGAAGGGAGCTGGGCATTTTAAACAAACAATAAAATCAATATTGCGATAGTGATGCTGCGTAAAAAAGTCGGTTTGCTTGCGAAAGCATAAAGAAAACAACAAAAAATTAGTCAATAAACATTTATACAGCATATTATTTCTCGAAGTTTGAAAATTATGTATAGTCGTTTTAGATTACCGTTTTTCTAACTCCGAAGGAAATTGAACATCAGAGAGACACAGATTTTGTAGGCAATCGTCGCGTATCTCGCACTCTCGTGTGCGTCGTGCACGGAACGTCTTTCAAGCAGACACACATTGTGCGCACAGTGCGTTGTGAAGTTCTGAAATAACATACCATCATGTCATTACACCCTCAAAGGAGAAACGTTTCACTTTAGTGCATTCTTCGCGACTCATGACATTGGTTGAAAAATCTGTTCAAACACTAGAGCAGGCAGTAGTCAGTAAACACAACTACGTTTAAGCGCGCATTAATGTTGCATAAGCCAGAAGAATTTTGAAACGGTTCCAGCAACAACAACAACAAAAAGTTACTCTGACACCTTTCTCTAAACTGTAGTCGGCATCCTGTTGCTTAAAAATGTGAGAAAAGTCGCATGGGACTAAAGAAAATGAAGGATAATATCTATGATTTGTGGTGCCCTTTTTTGAATCGTCAGTGAAATCAAAGCTTAATGAGGCAAGCTCAGTAAAGTTTTTAGGATTTAATGTATAGAAAGAGCATCGCCTATTCAATGATAGAGCCAGCACAAAATTGTCTGTGCATTAGGCTTTGGAATTGTAATTTGTGACGCCTAAAAAATGCTTAAGACTGAATACTTTTCGTGAAACTTGAGAAGAGTACTGTCTACAGTTCTAATTACATATCTTTTTTCGCGATTTCAGTCTGAAAGAGGAAAATGCGGACAAAAAGGGCAAAGGGATCATGAAAGACTCGTCCAAAAATTTCTTGTAGACATGAAATAATGAGAATGCACGAGGCGGTGGATTTTTGAAAAAATGACAAAACAGCAAACTTTTTCATCCACTCGCTTAAACATGTTTAACATGACGTCAGTGGAATACACTATTTCAAAACGTATTATCGTGAACAATCTGTGAAGAGAACAGAGCCAGTTTAAGCGAATGAAATGGCACGGATTCTTCTAGAAAAGTAACGCTACCTCTAAAGAGACCAGCGCAAGCTTAAAAAGGGAAGGATCACCTCAAATCTCAAAAACACGAGGAAAGAACTTTGTTTCACAAACAAAACATCTAAAATGCAATTTATAGTAACATCTGATGTATGACCCCACACATATACACACATATCAATATACACACGCGTGAGTGCGCGTGCGCAGAGAGAGAGAGAGGGAGAAAGAAAACTCAAGCTCCTTTAAAGAATAGGTTTGAGTAAGGCTATTTTAATTTTAAGCACATTTCATAGGCAAAGTGAAAAGTAAAATTGCATTTTAAGTACAACTGCAAAATGCATAACGGCAGCAATCATCATCATCATCATCATCATCATCATCATCATCTTCCGATGAACTTTTACGATAGTTGTTTTGGAGAAAAATTTGGCCCTAGTGCAACATGATAGCATATTCGTGTAACAGCACTTTACACACGACTAATATTAAAAAATAGAGGTCGAATGACATCGGTAAACAGTGTCATTTGAAAAAGAAAAGAGAAGGCAGAGAGAAGACAGAGGTAGAGCAGTGTCGCTATAGATCTACATCACAAGACTACAAAATTCATAATATTCTCCCACACTGCTCCTGCTCACCTCTTTCACTCCCTCCATTTTAGTACCTCCTCAGAAAACTGTTCATTCCCTACTCCTTCCCACCTTCCACACCTTCCATTTTTCCTCACAAAGCTGCTTGCTTATTTAGCTGATGTCTGGTAATCAAGCTGGGAGTACTGTCTATAACTGGTCCTTCTCGACCCCCTAATAGACAATGGAGCAGCCCATTCATCACGAGTTTAACAAGCTGGCTCTACACGCGCCTAGCACCCGTATCAGAACGCTCGATCTGTTTTGTGCCATCAATCTTGACACCCCTATCACTCTCTCTCGCTCTATCTCTTGAATAGCAACCATTTCTCCTCGTCTTCAATAGATTAACTGTCTAACCTGCCTGTGACAAGAATTACTGAAATACCTACACCACAGCGTATGATCATTTGCTGAACCCTCTTATCCACTACTGGTGAGCCTAGCGCAAGGCGGTACAGAATCAAAGCCTTAAACCATTTGATACTTTCCGACTCCAGAAGCCCCAGTAAATATGGATTAATAATTACCACTATTTTACATATTTCTTATACACTCTCTGTTGTTGTCATTTTTTAATTTTATATTAGTTTCGTAGCTTAGTTTGTTCTTCCCCTGTAAATGGCGAAGGCTAGATAAAAAAGGATGTTTGCTTATTATACTACTCTCATTAACAAAGACTAGTCATCGACATCGCCTCTTTCCTCCCCCCATCTCTCCCTCTCCCACTCTCTTGTCGTTCCGCATGAAAAAAGAACTTGTTCACAGAAACTGAAAAATATCGATGAGAAAACTATTTCCTTTTGTTCTTTGTAATCTTTTTTTCCTCCTTCCGGCAGCTGTATGCTAAAGGTAAGCTTTTAATCTCAGGACATCACAAATTACTTTATTGTTAAAAGATAAGAAATAGAGTGTAGTGCGAGCTGTGCATATTTGTGAGTGTATCGAAATGCCCACCAACATGCACTGACCTGCATCAGAAACTAACCAAACGAATAAAGTAAAAAAAGAAGCACAAAAGAAAAAAAAACAAGGGAACAAACAGCCACAGAATGTACCCGAGTAACCCCAGGTCCGTTACATTAACTTGCTTAAAGCTTCTACACATTTTGATTTTTAATACTCGGCGGTTCTAGAGCTATTACTGAAACATGACTTTCAAATACTCTTCGGAGATCAATCCAACGACTTGATGACCCATTCAAGCATCGCCGTAAAGTGGACACTAGTTCTCACCCATCCATTTATTTGCCCCCACCCCTTCCTTGCAGGGTAGTGGCGATTTTCCGGGAACCGCTACGAGCAGCTGCGCAAGCAGCGATTGCCATCCCTGCTTCCATTTCCTGTGGTACCCTTTTTCCAATTCCGACACCATGATGGGACTAGCCACCACGGGCGATAACACACATGTTAATGTCAGCAAGGGTGAGGCGCCAAAGGAATAACTGAAAGAACTGCTCGTAGCGCCCCTTTCTACATGACCTCAGCCTCAACTTCTTGGTGGTGGCAAAGGCAAAAAGGAGCTTAGGTTTGTCCAGTCTTCCTTGCGAAGTGAACTAATCGAACAATGGAGGGAGTGTTCGTGGAGCTTAAAGAATTCCTTTTAACACTAAGTTTGTTCGCAGTTCGCTCAAATAGCAGGGGATTTTGGCAAGAGGTAATTGGAGACCATTCCATGGCACGACGAAGTGAACCCGTTAATTATTCCTAAAGTATTGTAAATTTCGCTATGTTCTATTTATCTGTTTGCCCACAAAACACTCATATAACAAGCGGCAAGCAGTCTAATAGCGGTACGAAATAATACGAACTGGCTAGTGCAGCGACCAGCCCTCTCAAGAGACAGCACCAGGATGTCCTTGTATAAAAGGGAAGATAATAAGGAGTCACAAGGCAAAGTTCCTTTGCATTTTGCAGTCTCAAACTTTTAATTATACATATTTAAGGGTGTTTCCTGTGGCCTATGTTTTTAATATCGAAGCAAAATAAATAAGCTGAAAGCAAAACAAATTATCCCAGAGCGTCAGTGTCTTACAAGGAAGCGAAATCAGAAACGTCTAACTGAAATAGAGCCGAACTTTCAAATCCTATAACACACACACACACACACACACACACACACACACACACACACACACACACACACACACACACACAGAGAGAGAGAGAAACGAAAGAAAGGGAGGGAGGGAATAGTTAGAAAAATGTGCTTTACTGAAAAAATATACCAGAAATATCACCAGAACGAAACCGTGTCAGGATTACACCCTCAAACGCAGCAATTCTTCCAAACCACCTAGTTTAATGACCACTGTTATTTTTTTCTGCGGCTACAGAATAGATAAAAAAAGTAAATCATTTACCCATTTACATTAAAGCACGCGAAATGTCTTAGCAAAACCACAAATATGTCGTAAATGCCAAAGACTAGTCAAACTAAAAACTAATACTCTTAAATCCACCAAACTAACTTCAGCGTACATAGCTTTCTTACGAACTACAAGGCTATTTTAATAAAGCAAGACCCGCAAATCGTAATAAGTAGTGCATGACAGGAGTGTTAAGAAAATGTACAGTCGGGACCAAACGCCTTCATTTAAACGTAAGCTAACATTCTTCCAGACGCGCATTAAGACATATTGAATGCATTTACTAAAGTTCACAGTAGCCTTTGCTTTCTGCGCCCCGTGAACAACAACTTTTCGGTGAGGATATTTTGCAGTGAAATCCGCAAAAATCGCTCTGGAAGATCGTTTCCGAAGCCCGCGGTTCAGTACCAAGGGGAGCCCTGACTCTGCGCTGGAAGATTGGGCTCGTACAATTTCACGAAAGGTGAGATCGAATAAGGGCGATTACTCCACCGAGGAGTATAAAAAGTAACCGTACCATTCCTTGTAGCCATAAAGACACCTCGTTAGCAAGGAAGTAGGGAGAAAGGCAGGAAGAGAACAGAGGAGAAAAGGCTTAAAAATTCGGAAACCAATTCCAGTGAGACGACGTTCTCCGCCTTTTCTGTAACCCAGTTTTTTTTACTCGTTCCTTTGTGTATCACAGCTTCAGTTACAGGCGGTATGTGGGGTGAGGGGGGGGGCAAGTGACAGTATGACGTCAGCTACGTTTTTTGACTAACAATTGCTTGCTCGTCACGAGGTCGCCATACCAGAACCTCTCTTGACAAGCACACCGGGCAGAGTTGGGGGCGCGAACTTAACCTCGTTAGCCACAGCGACTAGACAAAGAGTCAGGCACGCGCGGAAAGCGCGCTCAGCGTCCAAAGGATGCGCTGTTCATAAGCGAACGTGCGCGCGCATGCACCGTCACGCAGGTCCGATGACGTTAGGCCTGGAAAAAGTAGGAAGACGCGTGCAAAGGGACGACCATGCTTCTTTGTTAACGCCACGACGCTGTTATACTCTCCTGAAGGTCACTTACAGCCCACTCCCCTCCTAAGCCCCTTCCCCTTCCCATGGTTCCGCAAGTTCCAAAAACGTGCTGGAAGACAGCTCTTAGTGTTCCTTAGTGTTGACGAACATTTGACTTTAGCAATTATTTTACGAACGTCAGATTTACCAGACTCAATTTCATATTCCACATAATGTGTCTGGTGTTTTTTTACAAGATACACCCAAGAAGACTTTACAAGTCAGATCCAGATACACTTTAAAAAAAAGCGTTTACGTAAATCAAGAATGCTATAGAGAACCTATGCCAGACCAACATAGTTTTGCAAAAACATGTAAAATATCCCAAAATATACTTACAAGAACGTATAAATCAGCATAAGATACCTTCAACTTAGATTAAGAAAAACTCAAGGACAGGTATAAGACAGACCTATGCTCACAACATGCTCTCAATTAGACCAGATTATGCTCACCAGAACGATTAAGTCAAATAAACATTAGTTCACGAGAATGTAAACGTCAGACCAGCATATGCTTATGAGAACGACTAGGGTGTAAACATTATCCGATGATCCATAATTCTTACGTTCTGACAAGTCTGCGAGCCCTACGTCACCCTTAGGGCACTCAGGCATGTGGGTCTTCGAGAAGCTAGTCATGCGCCAAATTGTTTTCTGCCAGTTTTAGCAGAAATGTGATTTGGGTCGGCAAACACTTGCCCCTTGTAAGTACAAAGCTCGCCTGATAATCTAATTACACAGAGTTATCATTCCTGATAACGGAGGAAGACGACGATAAAACAAGTGACTGATAAAGCATTTTTCAGTTTACATAGTTTATTGCGGATAATTGTTAGGAAAGCGTGTTAATTTATATACAGTCTCCATTTCGTTCAAGATTTTTTCACCTAGCAATTGCTTAAGATTGTTCTACGCAGAGTTACAATTTCTTCTGTGGCATGCGTAGCTACTGATGCATCATGAGCTCCAGCATCAAGAGGTTATATTTGTAATGGACAAAGAGGTGTATGGTAACTTCTGATGTCATTTTAGTTTTTCCAAACAAATGTAAAAACACGCAAAATACATCAATTGTTTTGACTTTATCAGCAAGGTTTATCCATCAGGTTCAGAAAGCGTCATTCCGGGCTTGTACCTAGGGAAATTCCAGTCTTCCACAACTTCACCAAGATTGATGTCTACAAGTTTGTTCTTCGTACAGAACCCAGACTCCTTAGGCGTCCCATGCAAGCCCTCCCCATTCACCTGATGCTGTCAAGATCTGCTTGTCGTCCTCTTCATTTGGCTGTCTTTCCCACATTACGCTGTTCATTCTGTTCTACAGGCCTCGCTGCCACAGCTGGAGTATAATTCATCACGAACAAGAAAGTCTGTGCAATATTCAAAGCCTGGTCCATCCTTCGGCTGCCGTCCGTCGTTTAGGCCTCAGAGGAACCGCCAGAGAGAGAGAGAGAAAAAGGAGATAGAAATGGAAAGGAAGGAGAAAAAAGAGAGTGAGGTAAGGGGAATGAGAGAGATGTCTGACACTCAGTGGTTCATCCAGTAACCTTTGCATCAACGGGGAAAACTAAAGCACCGCAGAATGCACTCGTACGCATCGCTGCTCTCTACACTACTCGTCACAAGGCGCGAATGAAGTATGTGCTGTTACTAGGTGCCCTCCGTTGAGCATGCTATAAAATATCAGACATGGATATTTCCCCACTCACCCTGTCAAATTACAGACCGTGGAAAATAACGGAGATAAGCAGATACATCAAATATCACAGTTTACAAGAAAATAAAATCCTGTTAGTGTGTGGCGATGTTGGAATCTAGAGAGACGAAAGCAACCATATTAACAGAAGTGTGATCTATGTAAAACTTATTATTTCAAAATAACTCATTAAAAGATCTTTTGAGTGGGTCTTGCGTTTACATGAACCCTCTTCTATATTATATTGCACATTTATTTATAAGTTAAAGACCTTTTAGGAATCTTGGATAATAGAAGCTGCAATGAAGACGATGAAAACTAATGATAGTGGAGAATGAGAGCTACTGTTAGAAATGAGAGGGAAAAATATATGGAAAGAGCGAGAAAGGGGAAATGCGTGATAAAAAGTGTAAAATTGACATGAGAATAATAATGGTGGGGGAAATGGGAGAGGAGCAAGGGGATATATATATATATATATATGCAAAGGGAGGGGGGCAGAGAGTGATATTATGAGTACTTGACATGGGATTACATTTTTTGTATATTTGTATAATTTTTTGTATTCACAGGAAAAATGTCATACGCGAGTAAAATAATTAACAACTAGAATTTATAGTATGGCACTTACGTTTCACAGATACTGTGGACAGAAAAGTCCACAAAGATTTCTTTTGCACATCATAACCTATTCTTGTACCTCTCTGGTAAAGCTGTCGTTGCAGAGGACTAATAAAACTTCCTGAAAAACTCTCTAGTGAGTATATTAAGGTTTGTTTTACGACGGGTTGAGTTCATGAGATGATATTATTATTATTATTATTATTATTATTATTTCCTATAATCAGAGAGACTTAGCTCTCACCATTCTCGTGGTACAAATCTGCAGACACGAATTTGCACTAAAGAATGAAAAGACCACAGAGACGCCTAATCAGCATATGTCCCTATTTCCCCAATAGGCTGTAGCCTTCAGCAGATTCGTATACGTTGCTGACATCGAGATCTCCTTCTTGTGCATAGTGGTAAAGGTTGTTGTTTGTTCTGATTTGGTGACGTGGGCTTAAGCGTAGGCATCATGCTGATTTAGACTGCATGGCGTATAGTGAACACCAATAGTTTCATAGTAAAGAAGAGAGAATGCCGCCTACCTTATCAAAGTGGGGGAAAAGACTAAGGGTCACTTACCAGTGAACTGGTATTGAGTATTCAAGAGGGCTAACACAGTTTTAACCTACAGGTGGATGGAGCGAACTGAGAACTGGGGAGGGGTTCGGAGCCCCTGCTGGACTTCAGTCTTCCTGGCTTGGCTGCTCGTGTATCCGGTTTGTGTGTCCTGACAAATACGTTGCTGTTCTCCATCGTTCCTCTTCTGTTGTTGTCTCCCCACTTATTCGTGGGTTAATACAATAAGTTTCAGATCAACTAAGATAACGCACAGGCAAGTCCAGTAATTTTACAGTCTATCTCCTTCTGTGAACCTTGCGTCCACTGACCCCGTGCTGTTTCATGCGATTGTGTATTGTACATTTAAATTGGTGAGGTATCTGTGAAGACAGTTCATGATCCCTTTAAGCGACTGAGCGCGTTCATGACTCTTTATCTTTTCGGTAAGTAAATGTCACCAGCAGTCTCTACTCTCAGTTCCTCGATTTGCTATTGAATATCTGCTGTTCTTTTGAGATCTGCTGATCTTTGTAATATACTTGCATTGTTACCTGAGAATGAACACGCACGAGTTGGTAGTTCCTGAATGTTTTAAATTTATTAGCACAGAAAGGCAAATAAACATTTTAAACAAATGTGTAATTTCCTATATACAAAGGTATAGACACGTTCTACGTGCGATCATCTAGAGAAAATAGCGGTAGGTGCATTTCTTTTGTATGGCAGAATATATTCTATGATTAAGTAATGAAGAAACCTCCCATAGAAAGTTGTATTTGTGTTTATCGGCAAGCAGCGGTTCCGTCCAGACATCTTTTCAAATGACAAGACCGTCTAGAGTGACTGTCGATACAAAATTGTTGAGTACTGAATGACATACATCTACGGTCCTTTTCCCCAGACCAGAAAAAAATTCCCCTAATCATAAAAACAGTAGTTTTGAGACATAAGATTTCTCTCTCAACAGAATCCTGCTTATTTTCCAGTAATTTCGAAAAATTCATATCATTGTAACTGTAATAAGGGACAATGGGAATGAGAACTAGTTTGCGCAAGCACCAAATTTCTCAGGGTGCCTCACCACTTAGACTGTTCCCGTTTTCTTACCTAATAATATCATCATCATAAGAAGTATCGCAATCTGATGCAACATTTCACATTAATACTGTCTTATAAAACATTTCTTTTCTGCTTGCGTGGCAATGAAGTATTTTTTCTTGCATCTCATTCTGAACCCAGATTCGGAAATAATGCTGAATATCCGGAAACGCGTGAATTATTATATTAGTGCACAGATTGCAATCTATCTATCTATCTATCTATATATATATATATATATATGTGTGTGTGTGTGTGTGTGTGTGTGTGTGTGTGTGTGTGTGTGACAGCATTGTCATAGCAGAACCCTTGAGCTATCTCGAAACATAACCACAGCCTTGTGTTCCCCCCTCATCAAGTTGTTACACAGATGTCTCTCCTTGACCCTTTCAAACGTCCTGCCTCAGTCTTTCTTTCAATCTTTCCCTTCTCGCACACACACACACACACACACACACACACACACACACACACACACACACACTTCCAAAATGTATTCTATCAAGCAAGCTTATAATAAATCCTTGTAAATGAATGCATGATAGAGGCACGGAGACATAGAGATAGATAAATACACATAAAAAGCCAGAGAAAGAATTGACAGAAAAACGGGGAGAAGACAGCTTGATAAAATGACAGAAGACGGTTGGGGGTAGGAGAAGTGAAAAAGGCATACTAACGTCAAACAGACACACAGATGGACAGGCAGATAACTTGCTTGGTGCTGCATGCAGGCTTTCATTCTAAGGAAATGCTCAGTAAAACAGCAAGGATTGGTATTAAGAGTGCACTACCCTAAACTCAGAATTTCGAACATTTACAGATTTGGCATGAACATGAAACTCTTTCATTATCCGCCACTGCCAGGTACACGCTAGCATCTTTCTGCCATTGCCAATAGCTGGGAGGCATATGGGGTGTTAGTGATGCATGACAGCAAAAGGATCAGAATTACACAAATGGCCACCTAGAAGTAGCAACATGCGAATATTTATAGGAGCTAATGTGCAATAGGAAGACTCAAAATGCTGCCAAGATTTGCGGACCAGATGTTAAAGGAGAAAATTTGTTTTTAAATTTTTAATTTCTTTTTTTGGGGGGTAAGATCAGTGCAAGGTACTATTTCACCAAATCTTACTGAATACTCCCTTTCTGTTCTCGAGATACACGCCTACAAACATCACCTTGAGCTGAATCAGGTCAACATCACAGATGACAGAATTGTGCATGCATATGCTTTTGTTGTGAAGACCACAGCCACTGAAAGGACTGGGAGTATATGTTAATTAGATATATCTGTGTATAAATGTTACATCCTGGTTCTGTGTATAGTGATTTTTGTAGGCGTGAATCTTGAGAATTAAAGAGAGATATTTCACTCAGATGTGGGAAAATATTATCTTGCATTGACCATTACCCAATTATTAGAAAACATATTTGCACCCGACGAATCTTAAATTATTTAAGGATTATTTAGCAGTCAAGATACGGACATGATGCTTACGAACAAAAATAAAAATTAAGACACCAACAGCAAGTTTCCAGTTCTAGCTTTAGCTTCTAATCCACATATAAATACAGTAGTCACGAAGTGATAACAATATTATAACAACAAATGATATCTAATATTAGCGGCAGATATTTTGTCCATCTATCCATATAACAAAGTTTACATGGCATTAATTTCAAATATAGAAGTGGACAGAAGAAAACAGATTCAGTGTTTATGAATACAAATACACAACATATACATATATTTAAACTACAATATTAACAGAAATCTAACCACATGAGTTTTGTGCTGTAAAATGTTATTGAACGTTCGCTCGTTTATGATCCATCCTGAAAGAGGAGGACAACTTTATAGCAACAGCTTTTCTCAGAATGAAAAGCCATCATCTTCAGGAATTCTTTTTTCCCATGCTGATGTAAAGAATTTGTAAGAGGAATATGAATACGCTTGGCAGGAGTCGAACAAAAGAAAATGAAAACAGAAATCTGTAATGGATGGCTTGAAATAGGATGGAAGATAAGGACTGGATAGAGATAGAGGGATTATTCATCGCTATAGCTGCTAGTGACCCAACGTGTAGTCTGTAATATTATCGATAACTTGTTCCAGCAGAGATGGAAAAATACAGTAAGTGTGTTACTCGATTTCGGGGAAATCTGTTAGGGGGAACGTGATGTTCCATACATTTTCTTGAAACCAATCTAAGCGTATGCTGCAGAAATTGACAATAAAATATGGAGTTCGATTTTGCCTTCAGGAAATAAATTTCTTTACCCTGAACAATGTCATCTTTTAAGAATTCTAAGGCCGTAGGATTTTAAATTTGTATAAATTTGTACCTCTGAGGTCAAGAGATCAATTTTACACGACGACGGAAAGTACGAACACACAAAACGCATCATTAATGCTAATTTTTGTGCAAAATTCAGCAACAGCCAATCTCTGTGAGACAGATTTAATAAAAAGTTACAGATCCCCCAATTACACAATCCCCCAGTCGGATAGTTTCTCTTCTATTAAATTTGAAATACTTCTCAAGCAAAAGCAACTAAACTTTTTCAAACAACAGATAGTAAACTTAAATTGTAACATTATCTTTACAAAATTTGTTGCTGAAAATAAAGATCAGTTAATGCAGTTAAGGAGGCTAAAACTACTGAACAACGAGAAAACTCAAAATGTAATATTAGTTAAGTAGCTTAGCTGTTAACCACAAGAATCGACTAATGCACTTAGGAGACTAACTATAGTTAACATAAATGATAACAGCTCGGAGCGCCTTACATACTGTTAAATGTTAACTCTCTTCATTAGCCTATTTGAACTTGAAGATGAACATTAACATATAAACAGTCACTCCGATATATGGATGAGGTGCACACTTTGGTCAGTGTTTAGTTCAAGATCAGTGCCTCCTATTATTTTCCAAAATCTATGAGAATACATTCGTCCGCTCTCGAGTTACACGCTTACACACATTGCTATGCATAAAAAGAGGTCGACAACACGGACATCAGGAATATACATGTATACCTTAACGTTGTCAAGATTTCAGTGAGAGAGATGAGGGCATAATTATGTTAATTAGGAGTGTCCAAACGTGACACTAAGATTTTATCCTCTTTCTGTATGATAATATTTACAGGTGAGTGTATTTTATCACTGAAAAATGTGCTCCCCTCTAGTACTTTAAGACTTCGTAAAGTCTCGCTCACTTTAATTCTTTTGAAAGTACAGACAGCTAATTTGTTGACTCGGATAAAAGACCTCAAATGAAGAGAAGTCTTCACACCATCGTCATATGGTTTTAGCCTTTAACAATACGCTGGAATCACCATAAAGGGAAATTTATAAAGCTGCTTGTATGCAACGAGTTCAATGTGAAACACATGAAACATTAATTACAGTTACCAAGACATAATGAGTAAGATAATTAACGATGATCACAATAGCATGACAATTACAATAGTGAAAAAAGATATTCGGTGACAATTTTAAAACGTTTAAATTAATACCTGATGAACTTCTAAAAAGATGGAACCTTTGTCAAACATTTGACACGCTTTACTTCTTAACGTCATCATAAAAGAAAGTATGTAAGCAATTGGCCGGGGTTTCCTTTTTTGTTTTGGTTCATTCATCACATCAAGTGTCAATATTGCAAATCCATTTCCCGCCCTTGTTCGTTCTGTACTGTCTAGTACTGACAAGTCACAATCCTTTACAGTAATAGTATCTGTCTCCTAGCGTCCAGAATAGACTCAGGGTTCGCGGGACTGCAAGAATTGATAACCCATTTGTCAAACAAAACCTCATTGCTGGCACTGTCTCTCCAGCAGTGGCCAGTGTACCAATTGCTTCGTATCAGGCCGGCCATGAAATTGTCTATCCGTCATTCGAGCCAATATGAGAGACCTGTAGGTGGATCATGGTCAGCTATTCAAACGTCGCCCAGTAACAAGGAAAGGAATGGGTGCCGAGGACAAGAATCCGACCAAATGTTTCTTACCATACGTCATGAAACTATCAGCATAGCTATTAATTTCAGTGGTTGTATGCTCTTTGCTAATCCAAGGATTTCGTTTTCGTTCAGCAGCTGGCATAGGTCGTCGTAAGGTCGGATGGCTACCTGGTCAGTACAGCCTTTCCTCTTCTCTTGTAATGAGTCCATACCTTTGCACCACATATGCTCTATATAATTATATACTGTTAGTATTACTATTTTTACGATATGGACATACAAATCCTCACTGCTGGGGTCTGTACTGAGTGAGATCATCATATCTTCTAAATGCCACACAGTTTTAATGCAGCAATCAGTATGAAATTGTACCTTTTTATATGTCAGTGGGTCAACTACATGTCATCAGTACAACCTATCAATATAAGAACCTTTAAACGTTCAGGATCTTTTCCCCTTGACCCTGTATTTAAAAAAACCGTGTCCCTTGTTTCCTCTAAACCTGGAAAACCCTATACCTACTTCAAATTGTGTGAGTGGTTATGATTTTCTTCCCCATATTTAACACTGATATATAATATATTAGAAGATATGTAGGAGTTGTATGACTATAATATCATTGATGCTATATGTATATTACTTGATGTCTTGGTATAAATTAGTATCTGTCAAGTGTGTGTTTTAAAATGTGTGAAATGCCTGAAATAAGGGTGGAAAATGGAAGGTTTTTTTAAACAAATTATGTAGTAGGTGCTATTTATTGCAACATGTTAACAGCTTCCTCTAATTCTGAAAGTTACAACTATAAGGTTAGGGAGAACCACAAAAGCCTCTACTTCTATGGTTAGATGGTTAGATTTCTGCATAGGGTATGGTATGAGATGCCTGATGAGAGCCTGTTGACAGATTTTGTGTACATTGCATGTACAAATGTGTTTTTGCTGTGTACATGTTGCTTTATGTAAATTGTTTTAAGCAGTAAAAAAACAAGCTGACAAGTAAGAGAACATGTCAGTAGGATAGTAAATAAAGGAAGAAAAGATTGACAAAGCGTCAGTGATCGTTTCAAACTCAAGAATAAAGTTTAATAATCTAAAACGAAGACGTTAAAATATTCAATAGTAATAGCTAAATATCTTTATAGCTTTATATCGACGTGCGTGTCACAGATAATTAGATTGTTCATAACAAACCCATACAAACACTGTTATCACTGTGAATGTAACATTTCTCGAAGCACAGATATCCACCGAATAGATAAACAGACAAACTTATAAAGAAGGGCTCAAAAACTTGACTGAAAAACACCATTTATTTATGACACTTTAAGTGCAACAGCTTTAAACTGTGTAAAAAAACTTTTTGAGCGTCCGAGTTAAGTAAAGCTTCGGGACCGAGGCATACACAGCTGAGGATGGTCAACACAAGCGTTAAATCGCGCAGTGAAGCCCTTCATGATGTTGAGTTCAAAATCTATGAGATCAGAGGCGACGTCTTTTAATCTGCGTATTCGCCTCTGTTACCACTTGATATGTTTTTAAAATACAATCCACAGGTTCTAGGTTTTTGCTCCACATGTCAGTTTCAAACGGAAAAGTAATCTGAACATTAACACTATGAAAACTTTTTCTCTTGGCACTGGATGGGTTTCTTTGATGTCTCTGTTTGGCGTGATTGGAGTTCCACTCCCTTTGTGCTACTCTTAAAACAAACATAAAAATGCAGCATTCTCCGCTGCAGAAAATTATTCTTCCCACTGTTCTTCTGATAAAAATAAACTGTCAGCAGAGGGGCGAGCAGAGGGCAAACAATGAAATTGTGGCTTGGCATTCTCTGATGCACAGCAAGGCTGTAACTGTTCTTCATATGCAAAATGCGACAGAAACAACGGAGGAAATGGTTCGAATTATTATTCATGGCGGTGCCCACACGATCATGACATGTAAACCAGATTTTATGAAGGGGAAAATGAAAATCAATAAATGTATTCAAAACAAGATCACATTTGACTAAGAAAGGCATTTTTTTAATCTGTTGGGAAATTTCACATCATTTTAACTGTGCAGGTAATGGCGTATTCATTAGATCGTTTTCACAACTTACTTTTGAATATGCCGACAACCCGAAACATCATTAAATTTCCGTCAGAACACATAAATCGTTGTTTTATTTTTATGTGTAAAATAAATGTTACTCGTGCATCAAATGGAATGATGTTTCTTTATTCTTTTGTTTGATTATGCATTGTAAACAAGAGACGTTGAGAGATGCAGCTGGGAAATACAATATTTAGACACGCACACAGTGCAAATATAAAGAAAATATTTAGCATTTCAAAGAATGGCAGTGCAATAGCAAACGTCGCACAGAAAAGAATTGCAATGAGGAGCAAATATGCAGATTAAACTCAGGTGTCATGCTAATCTTAGAGAAAATTCAAAAAAGGAATAAAAATCAAAGTGATGGAGAGAAAGACGGGGGAAGACAGACAGACAGACGGACGGACTAGTTGGGTGACTGGCTAGCTTGTTGGGTGATTCACAGAAAACGCACGTATACAATCCAGCCACTGAGGACGATGTGGCTACAGCATTTCAAGCAATTTTGTGTCCACTTTAACAGCTTCCATTCTGTTCTCCTCTCTCTCTTCATAAGTCCCGCCATCAGTGCGTCCCATTTCCTTTTTTTTACAAATACTCGTGAATTATGATTCAAACCATAAGAATAAATTGCGTGATTCAACAGCTGTTTAAGACAAACACTAACATCAGAAGAGCTTGGCTTTTCTCTTACGCGAGAATCGGTGTTTCACACACGAGGCAGCACGAAGCAGAAGTCATAGTATTTTTGTTTGCCTCGTCAGACACACACACATATATATATATATGCACACACACGGAGAGAGAGAAAGTGCAAATAAAAAAATCTAGACAGGAAAGTACGGAGAACGGTAGGAAGACACGATCAAAGGGGAATGGCAGAGGATGAAGTCTTAGGTGGTGAGGCTGGAGAGAAGGAGAAATAAGAATGGGAGATGAAATAACGCTTCAAGACTAATACCTGACTTAATCAGATGAGAAGATGAGCAAGATTATCTAGTGTGTTCGAATATAGTGACAGCCCTACGTACCGACACCTAATGCTTCCTGCTTCGAGCTCATTCTCACACAGCGCCCTTTCATTAGCAATTGATCCTTAGATCAAACGCCATTACTCTGTTTACAGACAAACAGCATCTTTGGTCGAAACAACAGCTCTCGTTTGTTCCGTTGCCTTGTTCCGATCAACTTTTGTACCTGCTTCTTATACATGTCTGCGAGAAAACGTGTCTCTCAATATTCCTGGTTATTCTATCCCCTGCTTTCCTTGAAGAAATTCGCTTGTCTAAATTTTTTCTTTCAGTCTCTCTCTCTCTCGTTCTCTGTGTACTCTCTTTTCTTAACACCGACAACTTAGTGTGTTTGGGGTGGGGGGAAAGTGGGGTATATTTCTTTGAACTGATTAAAATTATCTTTGTTTAGCGCGCGTTCGATTTTGTTTTTACATTTATTTTCAGCTTGACATGTTACGGTAGCGAAGATGGAATTTCAAGCAGTAATTAGTGTATAGAAACCATTTATTCTCCAGTCCAATTCTTGTAAAGAAAATACCCCTATGGATATCTCATTTTTTATACAAATGATCCCATCAATTTCGGAAAGATAATAGTCACAAAGATACCAAAAACGTTTGTTTGTGTGCGTTTAAAAGCCGTGCCAGCAACTAAGGCTATATCACAGCGAGAAAAGTAATCTTTTTGGAAAATGTTTTGGGAAAAAACCAAGTGATATAAATATGACATCGTAAAAATTAAAAACCCACACAAAAAGCAGGAAACACATTTGAGAGGCGGGAACATGTAAAAGGAGTGTTGTGGCCCAAAAAGGCCACCAACAAATCAAAAACCAGAAACTATCAGGGCATAAAAAGCTTAAAAATTAAATCTTATGATAAAGCCCTATCCACCTTAAAAACGTAAAAATAGATGCCGATGGGACGGACCTAAACAAAGAGAACAAGGAGCTTGCAGTAAAAAAAAAAGACTGCTGACGAATACTCTGAAGTCCAGGACAAATAATTAAAACATCGCTCAAAGCTTTCTATAACCCTCAGACTAAAATAATTTCAAAAGTATCAGAAACATTGTAACTTTAAAGAGGACGTCTCCATAAAAGGAATGAATAATTGCTGAAAATAATGACAGTTAGCCTGTTGACCAACAACGGATGTGTTTACCAAACGCGACTTGTTGGTCTCGTTTTCCAGACTTAACTGCAGGCATCTCCAACCTCCTTCTAATAACCGATGGTCTAGAAAGTTCTACGCGTGCTCGGGTCTGCTTTTCTTCGATTGTCATTCATCAACAAGAGTTTCATCTCTTCCAGTTCCCTACTGGCATCCCTGAATGTTTGGAAATGCATCGCTACCAGAGGCAATAAAACATCCTGAAATTCTTATGGTATATTTAGCAACATCGCACATCACTCTTGCAATTTCTTTTCTACTAGTCCTATGTATATTTTACAGACATTTTAAAAATCCTCTTTTTCATAGAAAGCACAAAATTTATCGCATAAAAATATTTTTAAAGCTAATAAATCTTCAAAGTAATCTTTCTGTATAATTGCTTTACACAGATGGGCTACTTACGTGTCTCACGCTTTGCTGACAAGTGAAAAAAAAAGTCTTTTTTTCTGATCAACTTCACCAATTATTAATATAAACATCATGCATGAATCTGACATTGCGTGTTAATCAGTACCGTTTACTTTCTTTCATTTTCGCAGAAGCCAGTACTTGTTCTTGCTCCACACTTTAAACCCAATCTACACACTACCAATGTCCCAGTGATGTACTGTGTGGGGATCAACTATAATTGCCTGCAATACCATTTTCTGTTAGACAACGCACTTCTGGAACTAGGTAATACGTAGACAAACTCCAGTAATACATCCAGATTGACATGGCAATCAGAATGTGTAGTGCAATAATGTTTCTTTTTTCAGTTTTACAGCGCCACTAAGCCATTCCATGAGCACCTGGTTTTGACTACTCAACATACAGATGTTACAAAAAACAACATTTAATATTTGTATAAACAGCAACCAAAGCTCACGGTTTCTATCAGCTTGAAAGTATTGTTTCTATCCGTTTGATAAAAATCCAACTTAATATCCTTATGCAGTGAGAAATAAAATACATGTTTCTGTTATTATAAAAAGGATTTTAATCTCATGAAGAAACGTCATATCGCTTAGTCCTGCAGAAGCAGGATTCTCAACAAAAATTTCGTTTGCAATGCTAGCTGAAAAAGCACATAATTCCCAGCACCTTGCCTCTGTTTAATAGCCATATTTTAAATGTCTCCAGACAATCAAAGTATTTACCATCTTTTATTCCTTGCCTTAGTGGGGAAACGAAGTAATTAAGGCTGACATATGAAACTGATGTTTCTGTCGTTGGAAAAATAATATCGTTAACCAGCCAGTCAGCCAGCCAGTCTGTCTGTCTGTCTGTCTGTCGCTCCACCCACTCAAATTCCAATCCATTTAGCCACTTATCCACTACGTCTGTCCATTACTGTTTTGTATGTGCGGCCAACCGTCTGTGTTGGCTAGTCTGTCCAATGTTATCATGACACTCGGCCGATATGAAGGATCGAAATTTCATGAAAATGGAGACCAGGAATGAGGTTAGGCTGGAAGCACTAGCGGCGCCATGGGGTTTAATGTCACACCCACACGTCGGTGCGTTGGGACAAAAGGCAATGAGGTCGCGTGAAAGATATCGCCTGACATAGAACAATCTAGATTCCACGAGGACACCGGTCATCAAAAGTCATCTTACAGCATTATCTACCCTCTTATTCTCAGTTAGGCTTCCATGACACTCTCTCCCTTCCATTATCGTGATTGTTTTCTACTTTCTAAAGAGGTGCAGCGCGAATATAGTAATTCTTGGATGACTTTTATCCTCAGAAATGCCTGTCTGTCTGTCTATCTGTCGGTCAGTTATTTCTCTCTTTTTCCTTTTCTCCAAGAACCAATCTATTAATTTTAACTACTCCATAAAGTTGAAAGCAAGCACGCGCGCATACACACCCACACACAAGCGCACTGCTCTTCACCGGAAGTGCGTAATTTGAACCTTTAGAAATGAGATATTTTCTCCCAAAAACATGTCTCATGTTAACGTGTCCTATAACAGCTCTGATGCGTAGCTAATTTCATTTCAGACTCCCTGTGAGCGAAGAAAGTAATTTTCAACATTGATTGACACAGATTGCGCATGTATTTTCCGGTATGGACTGAGATCCAATTATCACCACAGACTGCTTTGCTGGTGGGTGTGGCTGGTCTTCGTATTATTTCTTACACAATTTTCAGAAAAAAACTAATGTCAGACAGGCATTTATATCGGCTGGAACAAAGAACCTTTTCTATCGTTTTTTTATGCAGCATCTGACAATGAGGACACTGAGTGGAGTCATGTTGTGCCATATTGTTACATGTCCGTGCACTTTATGATGCCTAATAAATCTTCAGTTATTTTTTGTCTCAGCGCTAATGAGTAACTGTGCTGTATTTAATTAAATCAAAATTTTACTTTGAGAAATTCTACAATTCTTTGTAATCTTACTAAGCACATAGACTTTTTAACAGCTCTCACATAGTGCCTCGTTATCAGTTTTGCAAGTCCCAATGTTCACATGGCTTGCAAAACGTAAAACAGTATCCTTCAGTAGTTTATACTTTTGTGGCTTTAAACCCCTTTTAAATTTTAGCAACTTACATTATTTCAATGGTTTTCAAGCAGGTTATATTTTAACAAATCACATTATCATATTGGCTTCCAAACGAGACCATTATATTTTAGCAATGTTTTCGCAACACTTTTGTGCCACCGCAGAAAACAGTTTACGTGCAGAACACAATCTTGTAATCATTAGGAACCTTACTTACAATTATTGCTAAATAAATGTATGTCCTTAGAACTCTTCCTGTTCATATCGACATCTGAAAGCTAATGTATCTCAAACGGAATATAGCTATTTGCTCAGATGTAGTTACATTGACGTTAGCCATTTCTAAACTTTCGTCGACTAGAGCTCGGCTGTGCAAGAAAATCTCCAGTTAATCTTTACAAACAATCTGCGCAGCCTTTTAAAGTGCACTGCATCTACTATTTAACAATTCGTTGAGATTCTTCATGATGAAACTTCGTCTAGTGCGGGCCGAAAGATACCCACACCTTTAAATAAGCGTTATTTATTTAACATAGACTACAGATGTGTGTCTGTTTGGAGAGGTGGCTGGAGACAACACTCAATCCATGAGGTCCCAAATTTCGTCTTGCTAACGTTTCCGTCCGACACAGATACGATGCATAGACGAGCACCGTCTGTGGCAACGAAAAACAACCTAAACCCTAGGAATTGAGTGCCCCCTGTCAGATGTCTCTAGTTCGATATATATCTGCTTGACTTTTTTCCTTTTTTAAGTTGCCTTCAAAATGTGCAAAATTGAATCAGTTATATTTGAGTTATTTACTCTTTCGGAATAAGGACACGAATCCTGACAGGATATGCGTGTGCAAACTGAATAGACAAAAAGACGAATAAGAAAACATGAAGAAGTTGGGGAGAGAGTTGAACCAATGGCTGGACCCATTAGGTTAACATTAGCACTAGTTCTACTTTTTATTATGTAAAAAATAAGGCTTTCATTCTTAAAAATTGATCGGATTACGGGGAGGTATGTAAAAACATCTCTTATTGTAGGGATACACGTCGCGTACAATCTTATCCTTGTACATGAGAAAGCCGCTGTCAGTGTTGAACCTTGCCTTCCAACACTCAGCGCGGATCGATGACTGGGAACAATGAGCCAGAGATATTGCACAGGCCATTCCGGCACAGGTGACATATAGGCTCGGAATGTCAGTATTATTTGACAGTAAAGATATTTTTCTCGTTAGCAATAGTGCGTTTGCTCTTGCGCATGCGCGCGCATGGGAAACATTCACCAATGCAAAAGAAAGAAAGAAAGAAAGAAAGAAAAAAAGAAAGAAACAAACAAACAAAGAAAGAAACAAAGAAATAAAGATGGGAATGCATTAAAGAGAATATAAACCTCAAAAGGTACTGCTGCATATTCTTATCGCTTATCTCAGATATATTTTGAGCAGCACTAAAATCAGATTTTTTTATTCGCGCCTAATTTTAACCTATTTTAAGGTAACAAGAAAGATCACTTTCATAGGCCCAAAATGTTCCACTTCCATATCTCTTTGGCTGGCTGGCCGTTCTGTGCATATCTTTACCTGTCTGCACATCATTTTGTCCGAAATAAATCTCAACTGCTTTAAAATTTAAAATTATGAACGATGTTTGCAATGTATTTCAACTCAAAATATTAAGTCTCTCTTCTTAGAGGTATAAACGTACGTGACAAGTTGAAAACAATATTACCTCCAATGAAGGCAGGAGCATATATGAAGCAGTCACGGTTTTATACTAATCTTAAGAAACTCCGCAGCCGCAGAACACATGACAACAATTGTCTACGTGTATGACTTGCTGTTAACTTGGCAACAGAGGTGGATATCGTGTTGATGTATTTACAACAATGTATCATGGTCGGAGAAAGATAAAAAGGAGAGTTTTCGTTGGTCTCTAGTCGTCAAGAAAAGTGTTCAGACTTAATAAACCCATAAAAACTGCACAGAACTCAATTATATCAATTACTGAAGAGGTAGTTACATCTGTTTAGTATGGGCTTTTCGATCAAAATTGTAACTACAGCAAAGGGTTATTCAACATTCAATAAACAAATATATCTCACTCTATTAATACACTAGAGTGGCACAAAACTCAAAATACAGTGGTTCCAGCTTTGTTCTAAACGTACACACGATGGCAAAGGGATGAATATTGTAAAAGACATGATTAGGGAAGAATTGCTTCGAGGAAATAAAGATATAGCAGAAAATAATAGAACCTTTTATTTACAAATAGTAAAATAAATAAATAGACACAAAATATGTAACCAGGCAAACAGGCTGACGAACGGAAATGCAATCAAATGCACTGAAGCAGAAATGAACTAAGCTAAGAGAAATATGCAGAGGTAGCAAGACAAAGATTGACGAACTTGCTAGTGAAATGAAAAATATATAATATGCTTCTGGCAGCGAATTTGTTTTGCTTTATTAAGTACATTTTCTTTGCTAAATTGTTTTTTATCGTTTCTATTTTTTCTTTGATTTCTGTTGCTAATGATGCACCCATATGTCTACCCTCTCTACATCTCGTACGAGTACCATGCAACACCTGGTATTGACACACCACTTTCACAGTTTCTTGGGCTCCTTGTTTATGAGAGCTGCTCCCTTAAAGACCCATCACTAGCACAACACGCCCCACACTTTGCATCGGCTTCCGCCATAAAAGCACAATTTTTCAATCTTCCCACTAAATAGGATTTCGGGGAGGCAAGGCCCTGCTGGCATAGTGGCACGTTATTTTTCAAGTTAAAGCAACACCTTCTCCAGCCAAAAGATGTTAAGAATATCGACTTCGTGAACCAGACTTCTTGTGAAAGGCCAAGGCTTGGTGCAGAAAAACTTCGATGCAATCTCGACATTGTGCCAGGAATTTCCTTAACGTCTCGCAGTTACGTGCCCTGCCTCATTTTTTAGTTGGGGAAGGGAGGCTACTCCGCAGCTGTTTAACTTTCGACATACTCCACGAAATTTGAGATTTCTTTTTTGACGTTAGTTTGTAAACAAACAACATCGATAAACATAAAATCTTAATAAGATAACAAATCAGTATAATCACTATCTCAGTTTACAAAAACAAAATTTTAACACTGCTAGGCTAAAGCTTAAAGAACTGACTTTCAACTGTACAAAAACAATTATTTTCGATCCATTTCCTTCTCGTTATTCGTTATTTTGTTTTTAAAATCGTTTACAAAATCAGAGTGTCAATGATGTCACGCCAACTGCTATCTGAAATACATTAAAGTTTTTTGTGAGGGTTTAAAGAAATTTTTCTGAAAGAAAAAGAAATAACAAGCCAGTTAAAGGAAAAGGCAAGTAAAAAGGGCAATGGACTCAAATGACGGATAACGACTTCCTGAATTTCTGCTGAAAATTTAGGATTTCAAATGGACAGTTTATTTACTATCGTTTCGAAAGCATGGTAACTCGCGGGTTCTCCGTAGCAGTCTTTCGCAAATGAAAACAGACTCTAATTCGCAGAACATAAGATACTATTGGTTAAGAAAAGCATTCTCTGTCATCCCAGTATTCTCCACTTTGCTCAGATCTTTCTCACTGTACTAGAATTCAAAACTGAGCCACGATCCTTAGATCCATGATGCGTTTAGACGACCCCGCTTATGAGACTGAAAGTAAACTTACACCCCAGATGGTTTCGATGACGTCACTTGACAATAAAACATGGTGAAACAAATCAAAATCAAGACGATTTGGAACGTCGTATCTTACGTTTCAGCCTAACTTGCCATTTCACTTGTCTTTTTCTTTCAGGCTTTTTAAAAGGCAACCCCACTGAAATGAATTTCCTTCTGCTGCATCATGCTTGCAGTTCCAATAAATTCCGAAGACTGTTTTCAAATTCCCACCACGCAAAGCTCATTTGTAAAATGAGTCCGCTTCTTTATGTCAATGTGAATTATAAATGAGACTTTAGAACAATTTAGCAAACACTAGCATAATTTCCAGACAGATCGACATCATCTGCCGCGCTCTCAAAATGTGAGCAAACAACAGTCTCATCAATTGTAATTGGTTATTACTTAAGTTTCAGCTGTTACTTTATCTGCCAATCCCCAAACACACGCATGCACGCACACACGCACGCACACACGCACGCGCACATACACATGTTGGAAGCTAGCTTTCCTGTTTATAATGGTGTTTATCTTCCAAAACCATTCTTCATGCCTTACGGAAAGTTCCCATGTTTAAATGGGCAAATTCAGTCTTAAGCCTCGTTAAAAATGATACCAAATGGAACTCAATGAAAACTTTTCTATTCAAACAAATTTACGTCTCTCAAAAAATGATAAATGATCCGTCCTAAATTCTCTCCCAACCACGTAGCAATATCAGCTCATAGTTTTACAAATGTAGAAAGATTCCACTTACAGCTTTCTGATTCCTGCTTTGTTTTAAACTAAAAGTACGTATTGAAGCAAACGTTTGTTGCTAGACATTTGTCTGATTGCTAGGCTAGAACATTTGCATTGTAAGATGCTCTTCTGGTATTACAAGTTATTACGTGAGTCTGTTCGCATAAGAATATTTGTTATTAGTAGTGTTAAAAGAAGCTTTACCCTTCGAGAACAATTTTGTAATTACTTCTTTACAAATTTTTGACATTGTTACAGGTCATCAATATTTTACCTCTGCTAGTAGTTGCAACAAAAGAAGAAAATCAACATGCAATAAGCCCCCACAGCCATAGCCACCCCCTAGTAACACAAAAGGCACGGACAATTACGTGTTTCCGGCCACACAGTTCTCTTTAATGATGTTTAATGTAGCCTTTCTTTTGAACTTAGGCAAACATAAATAATTGCGTTATGCTGTTTCGTTTAGAAAGGTGGCGTGATCATTAGGAGTCGATAACAAGAAAATTGCAACCCCAATATCCGACTGTTAACACTAGAAAGGGTTACTGAATAACACATAGAGGAAATTGTACAGTTAGTATCAAAATTAGATTTTGCGTTTTGGTCACTGTGTTAGTCTCTTGTTTTAGTCCCATTGTTCTAGTGTACGTGTTATTTTTTAAAGTTCTACATTAACGTATAATACCTTCAGTGTTCCTGTTTAAATGTTAACAAATTTTTAACGCGACAACTTTCGTTGCTTTTACAATATTTTCTCGCCTTCTGAAATGTGCAACAGCTTAACTACAAGTAAATAAGGACTTTTTGAGGCGTTAAGAAGTTTGTTGCTTAATCCCTTTCTCTCGTTCGCTAAGCTACTAACTACTCAAGTATAAGTGCACTAGACGCAGACTTTTCTTAGTTTGACGAGGACCGAGTTTAACGTACAATAATTTATTTTTAGAATGCTGTCATACGCAATTACGGCGAAATTATTTCTTCCTTTTAGTTTCTCAAACATGACCGCGGTTCATTTATGCCATGTGAAATTGAAGGGATGTGTTTTTGAGGTTTTTTTGGGTTCTTTGTTTAATCGTTCATTTTGCCCCAAAGCTATGTTGCATAATTGTGGTAAAATTACGGTTTATTATATTCTGGAATACCGGGACATTTTTTTCAAGTCTATAAATAACTTCCTCTTTTGAAAAACAACTGATCTATAAACAAACAGCCCTCTGCAGCTACGCAAAATTGAAAGAAAGTATTAGCTTGATGGGAATCACAAGGGACAGTTGCTTATCTGATAAAATGTCTTTGTCAACTGATGAAGGAAGCTCAATTCTTTGTTAGCAAATATTCATCGAATTGATTCACAAAGGTACTCATCCAATTTTACAATTCATTGAAAACAGTGTTGCCTAATGCAGTTCAGAAAACACAAGTAAATTGACCTTGACCTTTATTATACTTTTCTGCGTATGTAAATTGATATCAATGACTGCTGCAGCCACAGCAAAGTCTCAAAGCATCAAAACTCTAAAGTATCCCAAGGTCCTACTGTACTGGTTAAAACATGTTGACCAAAGTTTTAATGTCCCGAGCTTTCGTCCCAAAGACGTTGGTTTCCTGTGATCCTCAAAAAATCTTTGCAACACTTGTTCAAATGTTTGGCGACATTTGCCTGGTTAAAACACGGGCCTTAACAGTGATGCGACAGCTTCTCCTGCCCGTCTTCGGCACGTCAGACTGAAGTCACCGTTAGTCACCCGAGCGTCTATTTTCTGCGGTTAATTCATGCGGACAAGCTGGTCAGAAATGTCACTCACAGTCGAGGGTGCTAGATTAGCACGCATTTTGTATGATGTCAGTCAGGTCCTAGACTATTAAGCACGCTTTTCTTTCTCTGACTGCCATTACTCCCTTATAATAGCGTGACGTCCAAGACAAAATTACATTAATGTCATCGCCTTCCTTATCATCGTCGTCGTTACCGCTACTTCATCTTCGTTTATCTGCTGGCCATAATCCCGGCCAGGGGAACGTTGAAAAACAAAAATAAATTGCTTTAAGCACACACAAAATTAAACGAGCAAACTTGTTTAAATTTTCAAGTCTTATTTTTCTTCATTTAGCACTTTCTCGCGTGTGAAATGGATCTGAATGCTCTTGAAAATATCCAGGGAGCAAGACTTCTCGACTGAAAGTTCCCTTTTGATGAAGAACATAGAAAGAAGTACAGAAATTTCTTGTTCATATGATAGACATATGCTCTTTCTTTAGGTACAACAATGCATCTGCATTATCGTAGGTGAATTTAGAGAAATTTAGCTTAATTTCACCAGCGTTCGAAAGCTAAGCGTCCAATTCCATTCCACGCCAACAAGCAAGACAACTTCTTCAGTCAATATTACATCGAGAAGATAAGATGGTTCAGTGTCTTACTGTCTTTTAGCAAGGTTAATGCCTAGCGGCGTCGTACTGTCTTCATTACGTTAGCTAGCGTGATGCCTCCAAGATCCAATTGCGTTATTACGTTAGCAAGGATGATATGCCTGTCTTATTAAGTTAGCAAATATAAAGCCTCCTAGCGTCCTACTATCTTATTTTATTTGCAAAGATAATGCCTACTGCCTTCTGTCTGTCTTTAGAGAGTACAAGAATATCTACTTTGTAAAAAAAAACTCTGATGATAACCATTTTGTAAAGAGCTCAACAGATATCAAGGTTGATTAGCAGCAATTTTTTTAATTATTTGCACATGACTCAATGGATTTCAAAAACATACATACATACAGACAGACAGACAGACAGACAGACAGACAGAAGCAGACCGATAATAATAATAATAAAGTTTGCTTATATAGCGCCATATCCCTGACCTATGCTCTAGGCTCTTCACAAATCACAGCAGTTGATGTGAAGTAAAAATAAGATGAATACATAACAAAATGTGGTAGGTGTGTAGCAGACTGAGTACTCCACGTCAAAGGGTAGCATCCAAAGAAGGCATGAACCATAATCCGCAGCCCAAATATCACACATATCATACAAGGAGGAAGACACATCTATAGCAAATGCAGCTCCAAGCAGCACATCCAACAGACGAATGAGCCCAAACCCACATGAAACGTCACTGATCAACAAAGGTTAAACGGAACTGAAACCCGTGGAACAGTGCCGATCGTGAAGACTTCATGTCAAAAAGGAACTGAAGCCACCAACACAGAAGGGGCACCACATTCCAAAAGCACGATGGCAGGCACGTCAAAAAAACACACCACCAACAAGTGCAATACGAAAAATGTCAGGTACGACAAAAAAAAAACAAACAAAAACACAGAGCGCCGTCCCCTCCAGCCTATTAGGAGAAAGGATGTCACTCCATTTGTATGTTTAGTTTCAAGCATAATGTGCACCATACAAGCTCTTAAAAGCATTTTATCCTTCTTTGAGGACATATGATAGACATTTGTAGTTGAGCATCACGCAGATAAGAAAGAAAGAAAGAAAGATCCTTGGATGAAGGCGGTCAGGGCGCGGCAACTCCGCACCAAGTCATGGACAAGTGCAGACGCTCATCACTCTACGCCGCAGAGGCCTGCCACGGATTGTCCCGGTGAGCATAATCCTGTCTGATAGATGTCTTTAATAGGGCTCAAGTTTCTGTGCTGTTGGAAGCTCGCCCAGTCAAAGGGTCACCTGGAAACTTAAGATCAATAAACGCAAAAGAAAGAATGGAAAGAGAAGAAAGCGATTTGTTGTTGATCATTTCCACTCACGGGAAGCATGTGTACTGTGCGTGCGGGGGTTTGAGGGAAGTAGGTGTGGAGGAAAGTGCTGGCGTTGGTGAGGGAGACAGAAAGTTGCATTCCGTGTAGGGAATCAAACCGCCAAAGACTACTTTTACAGGGTCCAGTAGGTCGATGCCATCGCATAAAATTGGCACCTGCCCTTCCTTTTCGAGCGAAAACAGCTTGCAATTATTTCCCCTTAGCTGCCCTATAGCCCTTCAGAGAACAGAGAAAAAGAAAAAAGTCGAGCTTGTTGTCTTTCGCTCGGAATTACAGCTTTCGAGAAGAAACCCGTCTGCTGCATGCCATTTGCATGATTTGACAAATAGTGGATCATGCAGCTCGTCTACCTACTGGCTGTGATTCGATTTCGCTGCCTAGCTGGCAAGAGTGGCAATATGGCGTATCACCAAGCACTTTGGCGAAGTTGCCTTCTTAACTTTTCTGGATAACGACACCATTCAGACCAGGTCCCCCATTTAGCTCCAACGGCACGAGGCTGGACTGGAGCTTGTCTTCTTTTATGCTCTCGTTCAAACGGATGATAACATAGAGCACGATATGACAAGAAAACACTTCGAAAGTAAATCAGCAGCCTTAAAAATTTCGTTGACTCAAACACTTTCTTCATTTTGTCATGTTTACAAACGTAGCTTTTAAGAAGTCTTTACACGTTTTTGGAAACGGACAGAAAACTTTAAGAAAAAAATAAAGATGTTTGCAGCAGTATGCCATCGGGTACCATTGCATTTAATGATCAAACCGGATCGTTCAATTCAGCAGATTAAACAACGAAATATAAGTGAATGAGCCAACATGTTAATCTGCGGTACATGTTTTAGTATCTGAACACGTGTACCTGCGGGATTTTCCCTTTCCTTGTCTCAAATATATAGATATCTGTTGCTTTTGATATTCTTCACGACATTTAAAGAGCATTTACGATGCTAGCATTTTTTAAACTTGTATTTATACTGTTGTTTGCGTCTTGTCTCATCTTTCCTAGTTTTTTGCTCTGATATTTGCCTTGTTTTCTTGTATTGGTGCTGCATGAATTGGAAGACGTAGTTTTGATTTTCTTTCCATTTAGTTAGCTAAACATTAGGCCACTCAAAAACACTGGTAAAAAATAAGTTAATCGATAGCGTGGGGCTGCTCATTGGCGTCCCTCGTCTCCTGTTTAAAACATCGGCCATCAAATGCATGACCATCGATGCACGTCATTGTATGGCTTCTCCGAGATCGCTCAACAAGAAAAAGCAAGATGGCAGCTAGGAAGCACACTGTGTTGCCATCTAGTCTCTGAGACTTGTTTGCTGGCGAGAGCACATCATCAAGAACTGGGGGGCCATGTTTATAAAAAAAGGCCTTTTGTGCATTTTGATAGATGTATAAAAGAATGTATGCTTGTCAAAATGGCGTTCTTTTCTATCTGGCGATGTCTGATTTTCAAGAAAGTACGGATACCCGTTTAAAATGACTCGAATTAGTTTATTAAAGGAGAACTGAGATGCTCTGTTTGTGCCATGAATGACTCTTGAATAAAGAATTATGCGGATTTTATATCCTACATTTTGAACAAACAACAAGAGATATTTGCATGTTCATGAATAAATTAAATTCAATCAATTCACGACATGCAGAACTTCTGCCTCATCTTCACCCATAAATCCTACCCGTTTTGTACGAATCCTTGCCAAGTAATTTTTTTATTTGATGACTTTAGGTATTTATGTTTATCTTCTTGCACAAGCTCAGTTTTATCAGCAGTCATCCTTCGAATATTCTGCGGCTAGACAATGTTCTTTTAAGAGAAATGGAATGAATTTATAGAAATATTCATCGTGCTCTTTCAAAACCGAATGTTTAACTAATTTCCATAAATGCACCTTTTGATTTTCTTTATTATCAGTTGTTTCCAAAATATTTCAATCCTATCGTTCAGTTCTCTCAGGCATTCATAAAATGGGGGAAAACATACATCATAAAAATCCAATCAAGTCACTGATTGAATTACAATAAAGAGGCAAATCCTGCCTGTAATGTACACAATATCAAGACGTTTATAAGCACTTCGAATGAGCAGACGAAAGGTTTTTCCTTTTTTACTGTCCAAACGACGCGAACCACTTCCAGCAAGGAAGCGTGTCCACTAGACGATGCTCAGACTCACAGTTCTGGCCCATTAAATGATGTCATCTTGGAAGAGCAAACCACGTATGTCAATCACGGTTCACTTGTAATTCGGATCAAAGATCGAAGATTTGAGTATCTGACAAAAGTTATGAACTGCGGCAGTGATCAAACAGGCGGTTTTCATGAAAGGATTTTACGTTCCACCCCCCTGCTGCTTTTGATACCCGTTATGTCCGTAAAAAAAACATTAGCAAATAGAAGAGGATCGCACCGCGACCTCCCAGCGATGTCTCCTCAAAAGCTAGGAATATTTCTCATGAGGATCGCACATGACTAGAGAAATTTGTAGAGTGTTAAACTTGTCCATGTGTTTTCTCTAGCCTGACCATAAATGTCTCTTTCGTCTCCTGTGTGATTTAATAATAATAATAATAAATGAAGATTTTTATAGCGCTTATTCACACTCATAGAGAGCATGCTTACGTTTACGGGTAACATATCACCAAACCTAAGTGTTTGCAGTGGATTATAGATTGTGGCTTGTGGTTTGTATCAATTTATGTTTGCAACAGTGTGGTTTTCATTAACACCATCTGTAATACTGTATTTTCTTTTACTTCCTCTTATCTTTCTTCGTCTACCCGTGCTTTTCTGAACAAAACCTAAAGTCTTCAATATTAACTAATGCCCGCGCGTTCGCACGCGCTCGCGTGTCATTAAAAGAGAGAACAAGAGCGACAGAGAGAAAGAGGGCAAGGGACATTAGAAAACCCAAAATTCAGAAAAAAACTATTACAAAGCAAGAAAAAGGGAACCAAGACAAAGCTCTAGACAGCTAAACTTATCTAAATGAAGCTACAGAGCACAGAGCAGCTAAGAGCACCAGTCCCATGCGATTGTTTTCTCACAAAGCAAGTCGTATCCATTCGTGACGAAAGAGACTTTTCTGGAAGTCTCTCTCTCTATATATATATATATATATTGATATAATGGTGTAAACTAGAAAATCAAATTATATTTGGTTCAGATAGACGACATAATGTGCTTCTTTCACTTCCATAACCTGTAGGTCGCACATGTAACTATCATATTTTAAAACTGACAATTATGGTCTCTTTAATCCTTGTATTATGCCTTAATCTCTACAATGATTTGATGACGAAATTACAAGCACATTTCTGCTTTCAGTTAAACAAATATGCTTAGTACAAAAATGCGCCAGTCGGTTAGCAAGGTACTAGATTTGTGCAATTGCACTGCAAATGAGTTCGCAAGTGGTTTTAAGAGCGCGTCCCTCTTGTTTTTAGCCTCTTATCAGCTAGATCTCAATTATGCATACATATAATCAATGTAGGATTTTCTATTTCAAAAAAAAGGTATTCTTGATAGCATTTTCGCTAAAGTACTGTATGAAAAGCTAGTTACTATAATAATGGGGATTTTGGAAATATCAATGAAAAGCACAAATTTAAAAAGTTAGTTAAATATAGTTTCGAAATCAATTTGTATCAAAAACGTTTACTTCAAGGCTGGTTCAAGATATGAGTGATCAAGGTGTTGTATGCTAGTTTATAAAGCTGAAGTTCATGTGTATACATGGAGGGACGTAACACTACACAGAATTACTAGCACCGTGACCGGTCTGGTTTAAATCTAAATCTTTTCCATTTAGCAGGTGGAGTATAGAGCACGTGAGGTCGGGAAGAACTGAGGACGTCATGAACATAGGTATCATTACAGAGTTCAGACAAAGGTACTACCTCTGTGCCACCTATTGCAAGACAGGTCAACTTACTTTGCACTTGAAATCAATAAAACGAGCGCCACCAGACAGAGGAAGTGATTGGCGGATGTTTATTTTAATCACAGCAAACGTTCTACAGCGATCACCTAATTGTCTTCCATGACATAGTTGAGCCTTGTTTAGTTTTCATCTCAGATTATTTTGAGAACTTCCTCGTCTTGGCAAGCAGCCTGGGCTTTGGGCAACCTGAAACAAGAGATTCTCAGTCCGCCGTCTTCCATAGCAAGCAGAAGCGAGCAGGAACACACGTCGAAATTTAGCTCATTTCCGGTCAACGTATCAACTTTACACCTGCTGTATGAGAGCATCAATGAGCAGCGAACTATTAGCAGACACGGAATCCGTGCAGGAGTAAGTTGTTCATAAGGATTCGGTGTCGTTCTTTATCAGTGGTGATAATAATAATGATGACGATTGATGATGATATTGAATGAAAAGGTACAAAACCTCTGTAATCCTACTTCCGATCTGGCGATTGGTCTAGTCTCACGTTGGATTACGTTATCGTGTGTGTTTTCAGCGCGTGTTTACATCTGTGTTGGTGCACGAGTGAGCATGTCAGCAAGACATTTTTATTCCCTTACTACATTTCATTGTCTTAATTCCGTGTCTATCTGTCAAGGGATCCTTGCTGAACTTTATGGTATTTTGGAAGCCTGGAAAAATTGAGAAGCAAGAATTTAACTTGCTGGAACAGTATATAAAAATGAAGCAAACCTGCTATCAACAAAAAGTTAGATCATGATAAAGTTGCCCGACTGAGTTATCTTCCACTTTAGAAAACAAACATTAGTTAAAGACTGAACTATAAAGAGAAGAACTAACTGACGCATGCTCAGCACACCAAGTGATTCTGAGATCTCGTCGTCTGTAACCAACTTCCTCTTCTCTGGTGTTTCGTTACAAAGCGAATGACCCAGACGTTCGAAAGCGAACAGCTTGTGACACGAGCTTGAGTTCCCAGCAACGCTCGACAGAGTAACTGACAAAGCAGAAAAACTGGCTGACAAACCAGAAAAGGTTCAATCTTTGCTGGTACGCGACATAAACTATTAGACCAACACAAACAAAATTTATTTCTCGCAGTAAGCACTCTTATTTTGGTATGTGACCCTTCGAAGAACAATATGATCATAATACGTAAATCGTCTAAGTATTTTATGATGATTTCAAAGATAGGGGTAAAAGAAAAATGGCTGGAGGTAGTCAGCACTAAAATGCAAGTCTAAATTAATTGAAATAAACCTGAATTTATCGTAAAAAAAAGTATCGCAAGCCCTTGTTGTCCTGCATCTATGTTGTCTTGCTAGTCATGTAAGCAGTCTGAGACAGGATAGCGGGAGGATAAAAAAATAAGGATGTTTAGGAATTTAATTTCTTTCCAAAAAGCCTTTGTTAAGGAAAAAGCAGCTTAATTCTAAGAAAATCAAAATTGACATTTTTCTTTTAATAAGTTGGTTATCTGACACCATCGACATAATTATCGTCATCGTCGTCATTGTTCTTCTTTTTCTAGTATTACGCATTAAATGAAAAAGTGCAGGAAGAAAATGAAGTTTGTGATTAATTTCGCTGAAGATCTGATCGCTCCTAGCCCATATTTAAACTGGCATTCTAATTTATTCTACAATACATTTGTAAAAGAAAGATTTCAAGTAAAAGTTAGCTTTTGATGGCGAAGAAAAGAAAAGAGAGGAAATGAAAGACGCAAAATTGTTTAAAATAACAGCTAAAAAAGTATAAAAAAATCCACTGTTCCCAATGGAAATAAACATCCAAATGGCGAGTAGCATAAATTGGGGAAGGAAGAATAAAACCATGAATTCTTACTTACCGTATGTGAAAGTGAAGTTGTTCAGGTTACTGGCACGCTCTCGGGCCGTATAAAACCACTCCGAATCGTTGCCTAGTTTTCCCAGGTAGTCATACTCCACGGACAGATCCTTCACATTGATGTAGCCGTGAGCGGTGCGGTAAGCATAGGGACAGAACAGGTAGTAGTCTTTGAACTGCAGCTTGTCGTAGCAGTTACCACCTGCGAAGATTTCCGGATCACCCTCCACCAAGTTGCGCACCTGCGTATAGAAGAAGTACTCGGAGGTGAGAATTTCGGGCCCCGCCTCCTTCCAGATCCTCGTCAGAAAGTTTGCTCGGTTTACCGCAACCAGTGCCTGGGACTTGAACCGATTCAGACCGTACTGCTTGATAACACCTTTCCCCAGGTTGTGCTGCGTGCCAGCCGTGCAGTTGGCCTGGTTCTTCTGGTAGATTTCCACCTGTTCCAAGAACTGTTGCACTACGTCCAGCTCCATGTTGTCGTACTCGTAGTCTCCTTCCCCGTCGCCTTCTACTACGACATGTTCTAGCTCGTCGCCCACGTGATCCTTGGGACCAATGGGCCACTCCGTGACTCCGTCCATCCACGGCACTGTCTCGTTCAACTTGCCATTGCTGTTGCTGATGTGGTTGTGGCCGCTGTTGATAAAGTCGTTACTGCCGGGCTCTCTGTCGAAGTCGTCCTCAAAGGTGTCATCCTCTGACTCCGGAACATGGTAAGAGAAGATCGTGAAATTGCCGCTTCCGTACCCGTCCCGCTCCGCAGGAGGAAGAGCAAGAACTTTTGGAGCGAAGACAAGCATGCAGGAGGATAAAATCCACGTGGTGGACAAAACTCTTCCGCAGCACCAGCGCCCCGACCACGGCCACTTCATGGTCCTCACACCTTGTCGGCAATATCTCCTCCGCGCTATGGCAATGGGTGACAAGCCGCAGAGCATCATCGTTCGAGCTCACTGTATGCCTAAGAATGTGCTATTGCAAAACAGCCACATCCTGTTCTCGAATCCATTCCGTTAAATTTTAAGGGTCAGTTGGTGGGATTACTAATAGCGGCCACCAGTGCAAAGGAAGTCAAACCAAAGTGGTGAAAGTAAAGGAGGTGAAGAAAAGAAAAGAAACTGTGACGGGGCAAAGACACGAATGTTATGAAGTCAAGAAGATTAGACGCGTCAAGTTAAGACACGTCTGAGACTACCCAATCTTCTTTGTCCTGTCTGCGGCAGACTTGTGGGCGAGTCCTGTTACTTGCGTCGGAAGCTAAAAGGACACCAGAATCAATGCGCCGGGAAAACCTGTTCTCTCCCTTATTTTTTTCCTCATACCTGAGAGTTGCAGGCTTAATTCTCAAGACGTAGGTATATAAATTCACAAAGAAAATAATCATGAAAACGGAGAAGTTGTTTGTTTGGTTCTTTCTTTTGTGGGGGCAGCACAGTCACAAAATTTGAACGAGTCCTCAGCGAAAGTTTCGGTTCGTCCGTCTCGTTTCTTACCAACCAGCGTTGTTCACCTCCTCTCATGCCGTCTTGGCTTTCTCTCTCGCTCGTTCTCTCACACGCGCTTTTGCTGCCTGTCAGTCTCCTGCAGGCGAGTGAAAGGGCTCGGCAGCACGCGGGCAGCGGTGGTGGTGGCCGGCTCAGGTCGCGTCCAGCACTGACACGCCGGCGCGGCAGCCGGCAACAGCAGCAGCGACAGCAGACGACAACTACAAGAGACTAAAAGCGCAGCAAGTGCACGTAGCCGAGACCTAAAGTCTATCCACCGTCGCGATCGTCGTCTGTGGAGCAGGCGCTGTCTTCCACGAAAAAAATGCCTCTGGACGACATGGAACGCGGGCTCTGTGTTCTGACGGGCTATGTCGCACCGTGCCGCGCTGCTCTACCACGGTGCACCGTCAAACACTTTGAGTTCGTTCACGAACGAGGTTTTTTCCAGTCGGTAAAACTTTCAAGGTTGCAGACGTTCGCTACTTTGTAAACTCCGTGTTTCACTTATTTTGAGTCGAGACTGGCGGTCAGCAGAGACCTTACAGTCTGTAAACTAGCCCGGGGGTGAGGGTAGGGCTGGTCAGACTCATATCATTATGCTTTCATTACATCCTCAAGTTTTCACTTCAAGCATTAATACTTTCTAGAATTGTACAGAACAGCATCAGGACGATTAGAAGTCTTTAGATAGCTTTCTTTCAGTCCGTCACTGAATGAGAAACACGGTATTCCTTCGAGGGCCTTTGGTCCTGAAAAAAGAAATGTTGCAGTCAATACGCAATCACCCTGAATATTTAACAAAAATATTTATAAAAACTCGTCTACAGTCAAATACAGTGTTAAATCGAATTCTACACATCAGTAAAGCTTAACCAAGAATCTACATCAGCATCAACCTTTGTATTATCACTATGTATATTTATTCCCCCCCCCCATGTCAAAATGACTATAAGCCATTGACATTAAAAGATGTCGTGTCGTGTAAAGTGTTGCCTGGACGCACCGCAACTGTCGAAGTAAAAAATAAATACATAAGCATAAACTGCTGGTTATTATCTCCAGCCTTTCTTGGGAAACATTTTTGAACCATTTTCTAATCGAGTAACTGACGTAAACATTTTAGGTATGTCATCTATCTGGTTACTGTTCCAGAGATTCTTTGCACATATTTTATGCTACATTTAAAGAAATAGTTTAAAATAGGTTATTTTGAATATTTAATGATGAGGAACTACTTTGTAAATACCAGTTTCAGTTATTACGATTTATTTCAGTTAATGTTTGCTCCGTTTTGTGATCTTATCTCTCGCTTACAGGGCAGGTAAATTTTCAAAAACAGATATTCCTTCTAATTTTATAGATATAGATCTATATATTATTCTAACTGCATGTGTGCTCTTCTTTGTGTCAAACAGGAAGCTCATGGTGAAAACCAGGATGCAACCAATTTCCTCACACGCAGGTTTCTACAGGCTTATAATCTGCTTTTGAAATTTCTATCGAGCAGTGACTGATGTCGAGACACACAAACCACGGCAACGATACAGCCAGAAGGTTACATCACAACAAGCTCCTACCAGCCTCCCGGGGGCCTAGTCAGTAGAAAGAAAATCTACAATATGAACAGTTCTTAATTATACTTTTTCTTTATTGACTAGACGTATGGTTTATTATTATCTCGTTGTCTGTTGATCATTCTTTGAAAAGAGATTTCGACATACGTTCTCATTAGACTGCTTGCGCAACCCCAACTACATTTCCTTCCTCGCTTTACGTGAGAGCGCTCTCTCTCTCTCTCTCTCACACACACACACACACACACACACACACACACACACACACACACACACACACACGTGCGCACCGAGAGACAAAGAGGAACGGGTTAACAGAGCAGACAAAGAAAACAACATCATTACAAAAATATTAAGAAGGGAAGGAATCTATTTTAGCGTCCCATACTGTGCAGTGCACTTCACGACCCTTTTCCTATACCTAAATAATCACAATGCACGCCTAAGACTACAAAAACATCGAGCCAGAAATGAGTGATACGCATCATTAGGCCTCACACTTAAATCTTAATACTGTGGATGTTTTGACTCACACCGCCGTGAAAAATGTCTAAAAGAACACACTGAAGTCCTTTTTCCCACCGTCTTCTTCTTTCTTTCCTCCTCCCAAACAAATAAATTTCACTTCTAACTTCTTGACTAGCAGCCCATGAACACTAAATAAAATTATTCCTGTTAGCTTTCCCTGTGAGGCAAATGTCTTCGCACCCCTTGTGCTCTTGATTTGCACTCTCCCTATAGCTAAAGGACATTATAACGTGATATGTCAACATAACTTGTCCCAGCCTCCAGCAGTTTTCTTATTTTAGTTGTTATTACTGTCGTTTTATTTTTTCTGTTGTTTGTGTTATTGTTACTATTGTGGCTGCTTTATTTCGTTTACGTCACTTATTTAAAGCTCGTAAGCCAGGCAACAATAAAGACAGCACACGGTTTCTCAGGGAATTAGAGTCTAGTGTGTACAGCTTATCAGTTGATAAACTATGTCTAACTCGAGCTGCGTTAACAAGTCCTACGGACACTTTCATGCACACACCATTTCCACTAATCCAGGGGTGATCTTCGAATTCTACATTACACAGCCTCGAAACGTCATTAGGGGCTGAATGTGAATTGTGACAGCCAGTGCAAGGTCCAAAATAACATCTAAAATTTGGGAGATGGGGAAAATTACTACATGTTAAGGTTACATGAACTCTGTGGGAAGAAAACGAAAGAAAATAACATGTTTGTGACGCTATCAATAAATTGTCAGTTTCTTCGGAAGTAAGCTTCGGTGCGTCCTCCGTTTCCAAGGCTTTAGAAGCAGCTCGTGGGGCCAAAAACCGACGGCCAATCATATTTCACGACCTTACGGCAGACTCACCTGAACGATCAAGCATGACGTCAAGGAAGAGGCTTTGTGTGGGTGCCAGAAATATTTGCCAAGGATGAAAAACGCTCGTGCAACCGAGCGTTGGGTTTGCTCAGACCTCGCGCGCGGTACTGAGTTCCTCGTAAAACGATGGCTAATGAGGCTAGCGTCGGGAGGCACGAGCCAGTCACAAGTCAAAGATCGATCACCATGTGGCGAAATACTTGTTATGAACTGACGATTCGTCACGAGCGTAAAACAAAGGGGGCATTGCGGATGCGAGCCAGCCGATATCCAGCAGTCTCCCACAATGGAAAGGATATTGACTTTTGATAGAGTTGTCGTCATGCATAGACAAATATGATTTGTAAAGGGATTCTAAAGCGAAGAACGGGTTTTGAAAATTCTGCCCTTCTATACAAATTCCGCGGGGTGTAGTGTGTTCCCTTTCCATACACTTTCGCGTTCTAAAAACTACTCCTTCTGGTAACTTAACACCTAAGAAAATAATACTTACATATTCCCATCTAATCAATAATTTATGAACAGGTTTTGCTTTACTATACCGTTGTTAGCATCGATAGATGGTGGATAGACAAGATGGCCGCTGCAATAAATACAATTCGTGTAATTGCTTAATATTTGCTTATTGGGTATACGAAATGGTGTTGTAGTAAACTTATTCAAATGTAATTATCTTGAGGATGTGAAAATGTATGTCTGTTTAAGTAAAACGAATAGTTAGACGCTATCCTTGATATTTAAATATACTATGAACCAATAAGTATTCCATCTAATCCGACATCTTTCACCCATGTTATCTAGCCAGCCAGCTGTCAGCGAAAATTATAAAAGTTTTTAGTGAAAATGTCATTGTTTTCATTCTATGAAATTTTAGTTTAATTTTAGTTGTTATGAATTCGATTTTAGACTATCAGGCTAGGTGCTATCAAATCTAGCAAATTCAAGGCAAAAATTACACTAATTACGTTTGATTTTCCTCCTAAGCAGTCGTTTACAGGCGCAGATTACTACTCTCTCCCTCTCTCACACAAAGAGAGAGAGAGAGAAGACGTCCTTTACGAGTTTCTTATTCCCTCGGCAATGGCAAAAAAGACGCAAACCTGATTAAAGAAAGTTTGTTGCAGTCTTCAGGTAATGCACGATCGTGTTCTGTCCTTGTAAAGGCAGTCTTACAGTAAATGCCATCAGCGAGACGGGAATAAATCCTGGGGAAACTGTAACTAGATTCAAAGGCATTGCTGGTAACTCTTCACGCCAATTCAGTGCATAACACAAGATCCAGCAAATGATCTACAATAAGTCATTCAAACGTCTCCTTCTGGGACAAAGTCTAGACAATATTGAACTGTTGTCATACCTTGTCTTTTTAAATAAGTTCATAACGGTTCTGAAGCAACATCTACGATTTCACATTTCACGAAATTTTGATTAAATAAATAAATAACGACGAATATCTTATCAATGACATCCTCTATTGCTGCTCATTATTATTAAAGATAAAGTAAGAAAAAGAGTTCACCTTACTCTCTCCAAAAAAGTTTTATCTTGAAGCTTTCTCAAAATTTCCTCATAGTGTGACTTGCTCTGAAAATATCTATTAATATTTTACCATGGTGGAACTGAAAACGAAATAACGAAGAAAGCGAATACCTTCTACTCTACCTTGTAGCAGTTAAAAGTCTGTGACTATACAGTACAAAACCTGAACTGATAAAACAGAATGATCTGAACCAAAGTATTCACAAAGAATTTGAACAGAGAAGTCTAGGACAAGATACTGAAGAAAAATTAAGCCCACAGCTCCCCCTTCCATCCATCCAGGATTTGCCAACCTTCTCCACAGTTTATCTAGCTCAGGGCCGTGGTGTGTGTAGCCATTCACAACTTCCTGTCCGTGCAAAGGCTATCTCTTAAGGGACGTGCGCCTGCAAAGTTTGGGAAGATTTTTTCTCAAGCAAAATAAAATGCCAAACTGGACTTGACTTTTCTCAACATAGCAGCCCATCGCTCAACCCTCACACACGATGATCAGATATGATGTGATGGGTAACAAGACATACTGCTGCTGCATTTAGGATTTGGCTTCATTCACAAATAATTTCTTGTTGAAATTTCTGCAGAATGATTAGAAACATTAAGGGCAAAAAAATATATACGTTAAAAAGAGAGGAACCTCATTAGGAGCAGTTGCTTATGATGTTGAGTTCTCTTGTTCACTAATAGAACAGTGCTAATTAATAGAAAAGTAAAGATAGGTCATGCTGATTAATGGCCTAGAAGGATTAAAAAAGGAATTACTCCATATACAAAAACAATCCACAAGTACATTCCTTTCTCTCTCTCTCTCTCTCACACACACACACACACGCACGCACACACACACACACACACACAATGTCCAACAATTCATTGTACTTAACTAGCTACCGATTTTGTCTTGTGTACATGTAAGATATTTTTAAGCAAATAGCCTTTAGCATAAACAAGCAAATCATGTATTCGTATACCTTGTGCGACACGCTTAGGTTTGTGTGTTCTTGCATTTCCAATTTGCAGCAGACGACACGAGTTTTTGGGACGCAGCAGACGAGTTCTCACAGCTCAGCAAACGACATTTGTTCTCACACTCCAGCAGACTACGTGCGTAGTTACAACTAAGCAGACGCAAAACTTGCAAGCGCTCCTCGCCTCTTTGACCAAAAGCCCATCAAAGGGGAACAACTGCTTTCGCCCAACCGCAGACAGCTACTAACGCAAATATGGTCGTTAGGTTTTCCCACTGCAGACAGTCCCTAGTCCCCATCCACCCTGGAAACTCTGCGCTAGTAGCCATCTTGACAACAATTAGAGGAAAAGGTTTTTAAGCTGATAAAAGAAAAAGAAGGCAGCCCACGTTTGGGAATAGATCTCGTCTATGATTCTCCAGACATAATAGTTTGATTACTTTCCTGCACAGTCCCAGAAGATACTGGCAGGTCAAAAGACGATGTTCCTGGAAGCAGCTCTATCGAATGGTCCTTTACCTACATATCTTCATTGCTATGCCTCCACCAAGTAGTTTTTCACCCCGGTTTATTCTTCTTCACAAACAAAGTCCCTTGCAGAATGTGTGCATGAATTATCGAATGTTTTTGCAGGCGTGTACGCCTACTTTTATTCTAGTGAAGTAAGTAAGAAGTGCTGATCATTAATGGATAATGAGGAACGTCCGAGCTTCTTTGCACTAAAAATCCTTTAATTTCCGCGCGCGATCCGTCTACATTTTTAGCCCGGTCTGAATTGAGTGCACTAGATGAGTTCCAGTGCCAACAGCACAATCATTTCTTTTGATAACTAGAGAATGCAATCATATTTTTCGCATCAAAATTCGTCTAATGTGGACTTTTATCTACTGATGTTGCATTAAAGTAAAGGAATAAAATTTTCTTCGTACATTAAGCAATTTTTAAACCAGAGAAAAACACGAGAGGTAAAGCCCGAATGGAAGACAACCCTTGATGTCCATCCCTTCGTTTGTTTCTAATAGCATTAATCTCATTTGTAGGAAAAAATCTACTATTGCACTAATGAAGGATAGACTGTCTAAGGAAAAGAAAAATAAATCCGACTTCTTTTAGTATTTATCGGCAACACTGATATTTCTTCTATTTCCTTTCGGTCGTGCATCATATTTCAGTTTCATCGCAAAATGTGAAGTTTATCAAACAGTATCGGAAACTTGATACCTAACTATTCAGAATTTTAATAAATTGATAACATCAAGCTCGGAAGCTCTCTACGTCCTGGATCTTACCCTCCTTCTCTCTCTCTCTCTCTCTCTCTCACACACACACCTCTGCGTGCCCTACACTCCCAGCTTTAACTACCAAATTGTTGAGGAAATCGTTCAATCTTTAGAGAAGCTGAGAGAAATCGTTGTTCTGCTACAAGCAGCTTTTACACAGGCAAAGGAACAAAGAATTCAAAAGCTATGTAGAAAAGGAAGGAAAGATTGGATACTTGGGAGTAAATAGCTCGGATTTCTCTTTCTCTCTAGTATTCATTGTTTCTAACCGCTTTCTTTCATTTTCAGTAATGCCCATACATTGCTAATACTCTACTACTTCATTCGATTACACATCATGTCCCTCAGCCTTCCCTGCCATTTCCTGGCCTCGCAATTTGCCCATAGATGACCAAATCACATCCGGACGGCGGAATCGTCATATTAACCAAAGGAAATCGCCTCCTTGCAGTAAAGAAACTGTCAAATATGCAGATACTTGTTCTGGAGTAAATAAGCGATTATTGCCCTCGGTCACGTCACTTTGTCTCAATGTTCGGTTCATAGAGACTGCTAGACCTAACTGTAGCAGTGAACACGACAGCGCTTTAGTGTAACTTAAAGGAAAACTACAGTCAGCTAGCAAGCTGGCCTCAACAGACACTGACATGTTGAATCCTTTCCGGAATCCTTAGGATTTCGGTTGCAGAAGTACCATCTACGTACAAATGCGTCTAAAACACTGTTCTGGGCCGGTTCACGAGCGCCGCCATGTTTGGTTGTGGTGACGTCATTGACACTCTTTTCCCACTCAGGTGTTTGCTTTCAATCTCCTAAGTGTAGTCGTGAAAATGCAGGAAGCGTCTATTTTTCTATCATTTAAAATCAAATCCAATGCAGGACTCGGGTATGGAAAGATAAGCGAGGTAGTGAATATTTAGGTGACCGACGATAAGGCTAGAAACAGTATCAGAGTTTCAATGTGGCAGCTATATGCTTCGATATTGTAATCAATCCCAAGAAATCTGTCGGGCCAACGATTTCTGTGCGGGGAAAAATGCTCTCGAAAATATTCTTTCTGGGTCACACTATGTTAAATCCAGCTAGACTGAATACAGAGCACCATACATCAACCGAAGCCAGTCTCATGCTTTCTCACTGGTAAGACGCAATCAATGCAGGTCTGTTGATATTATTCCCGTAAACTATGTCTATCCACAGATTCGAAGGTTTACAAACTTCTTGCAGACGACAGGATATAAATCCCCTGATTTATAGCTAAAAATAATCCCGCAGGACAGTCTGTCAAACTGCCAACAGTCCCTCAGAGTCACTCCACACATTTCTTGTCGAATGGGTCTTTGTCCCGAACAAGGGTCAGTTTGTTTTCCTTCGTAAAATGACAGCCTCCATGAATCTTTTCGGAGCAGTTTTCAAATCAATTGTAGGTAAATGGTTCTTTTGCAGCCCGACATTGTAAGTCGAATTAGGGGAACTATTTCAAAATGTATGTGTCTATTTAAGCCCAACTCACACGTTCGCTTACTTTTCCTTTTAAGATAATAAATCATCATGTAACAGCTAAAATAATACGACCAATATTTAAATGCAAATCTAATAACCATCACCTTATTATCCGAAATACATCCGTTTATAACGTTTTCCTCGCTGGTTTTACTTATAAAAATTTCGTATCTTCAATCTTTATGTCGTCCTTATTTGTATCTTTAATCTTCAAGTAGTCAGCACCATTTAAGTGGGATTCTGGATATGTTTCCAGATTAGTGGATTGTTATAACTACTGCTTGTTTTTCCACATCAGCGCCTTGATAGAAACATTGGTTCCGTTTCCATTTCAACGGCAACTTGAAAACGGTAGTTCCGTTATTCAGATCGGTAGTTCGATGGTAACATTGGCTTCGCATCCAGATCAGCAACTACTTTGGTTACATTCCTGGATCAGAGGCTACATTGATACACCGCTTCCATTTCCAGATACGGAGTTTTCAAAACTGACGCAGGCGCACTCTGCCACTCAACTGGCTGTCCAGATCAGTGGCTTGCTATGTGGCGCACCGGTTGCGTTTCCAGGTCAGCGGCTTGCTGGAGACATTGGTCGTGTCTGCAAACCTTTACAATCAGCCGTATGTGCACGACTGGTCATTCCTTTCCCCAGCGACTGGTTGGGTGGAGACGACGCGCCTCAGCCTCGACTGACCAGAGCATTGAAGACGTTTCCGCCTCAGTGACCTACGATCTTCACTTCTTGCGCACCGTGGTCATCCAAGACTCAGCTGTGCACAACGACGCGCAAGGCAAACGATCTGCTACTTCCTTGACTGAGAGTCACTGTGTTCTAAACCCTGGCTTAAGGAGCCCTCGAATTGCTGTACTTTATGCAATAGTGGTCATAAACTTTAGAACGTACGCAAACTGGACAAATGGTCGTGATTCGAAATAACATGTCGAGCACGATTTGTTGACGCTGATGCTACTGTTATCATCGTTATAGCGGGTAGCAGGAACTAGTTTGTTGGTGATAACAGAAAGGCAACAGTATTTCTAGTGATACCAACAATTCCCAACCCTTATACAGAAAACCTAATCTTAGAATGACTTTGAAGATAATTGGCTTATGCTCAAGTTGAGGTTTAACGTTCACAAGTTTGTGTCTGTCCAGTGTCTAGTTTTATATTTCTCTTCACTAGAATCCATAAAAGCATCAAGTAAAAAGGGTGCTGTTTATGATCCACACCACCCCGTGGCCCCCTTCCCTTAAAATTCAAAGATTCAGCTTTACTGTTGAAAACTACAAAAAAAAGCTTTGAAGGGAATTAAAGGTGACAAAGGCTTATTTGTTCTCAGACTATTAAATTCCAACACAGCAATCAGCAATTTTCTAGAAAAAAAGTCCATCATCAAGATGCAGTTACTGTAATGATGACTCATTCAATGTTCGCTTCGAAAGTTTTTTAATGTAATTTTTTAAAATACTGTCAAATGAATCCTTCTAATGATCTATTATACATAGTTTACATCAAAAGAATCTATCTATCCATTTATCTATTCGTCCGTCCGTCTGCATGTACGTATGTATGTAACTGTTTAATAGCACCTGGTGGAGGGAATATCCATATGCGAATATGCCTGCTTGTAAATATGTTCATATATATATATATGTGTGTGTGTGTGTGTGTGTGTGTGTGTGTGTGTGTGTGTTCGTTGCAAGTAGGGAGAGGATAGACAAAAGAAATAATATAAAGAACACATTGTCAAAATATTGATGAGAGCAGTAGGCAGTGAAGCGAATAGGTCTGTGTAGCTAAGACAGAAGCTAAGAACAAGTGTAAGAAAACCCATAAGTGCTTAAAGCAAATATAAAATTCACTACATGGTCAAAAAAGGATTATAGCGCGGCTGCTCGGGTCCTCACAGATGTCGAGGTGAAAAAAACTGCTTGACAAAGGCGAAACGACAACTTCAAGTTATGCGATGTTTGCCAAAACACCTTTAAAGGGAACGAAAGTGTTGAACTCGTGATAACAGCTGCAAAATCCCTGAGTTAGGTTTTGCTGTAGCTTTAGCAGACAGCACAAACCCATTTGCTTTAAAAATGATACAATAGGCAGTTTAAAGATCCCGGACTTTGACAGGGACCAACCCCAACAACAGTGTTACAGCGCCATCAAGGCCACTGCAAATGGCTGTTCTAATTGTTTCTTGGAATCACAACCCGGTAAACAAAAAGGAAGGGAGTTACAGGAGTGAGGAGGGTTGGCGGTGTGTCACACACTGCATGAGCTAAGAAAAACAACTGCAGAGATCGCCCTGACATTTAAGCTTGCGCTCAGCATCTGTCTGGAAAGGTTCGCTTCATTTTTATGCTCTTCCCCGTCCCCTTCTTTATCTTGCTTTTACTCCCCCCCCCCACCTTCTCTCGTTCCTCCTTCCCTGGAATTTTTCCTCTGCCCTGGACGCTGACGTCTGTCTAAGTAGCCTAATTACGGGGTTGTATGGATAAACGAAGACCGTCTGTTTTTCACCCCCATCCCCTTCAACCACCGTCGTCCGTAGCGCTCTTAGCCTCGAGGCGCATGCGCACAATGGCGAAGGCTCCCCCAATCGCGCTGCAGCACGCGCTAATTTAACTTATCACGCGCGTGCGTGGCCCAAGTTTGGCCCTCGATCAGGTGCGGGCCTGATTAAGTGGCCCAAAGCAGGGGGCCGATCCGTTCGCCGCCTGAGGGTCCGCTTTAGGTCTGCGTCACATGTAGGAGCAAAACTGATACATCGCTTTATGCATTCAGTGGCTCTTGTTCCTCTGATCGCTTTTCGTTCAAGATTCAACAAAAACAATTGTGAAAATATTTTCCAAGTATTAATTTGAGAACAGTGTCAAAGTCTTATTTTTCAACTGTTAGTTACAATTTATCCACTTCTCACCTATTTTCCCTGGTTCTCGTATATACACGCACGCGCGCTCGCACACACACACACACACACACACACACACACACACACACACACACAAACACACACACACACACACACATATGAGATATACACATAGACACGTATATACATTTTCTTTCGTTCTGCGTTTTTTCCCGTTCGTAAAGGTGTGTTTACATACTTAAATACATAGACACTTGTAAACCCATTCCACGACAAATGCTGACTTTTTCTCTTGAAAAAGTTTTCTTACTGAATCAACCGGGCCTACTTTTAATTTCAGTATTTTCTCGTCTCTCATTTTCTTGCCTGTCCAGGACTCGAAAGGAAATGATGTTCAATTTCTTTTCTCGGGACGTCAGTCCTGTCCTACTGAGAGACAGTGGAAAAGAGCTGCTTCCCATTTATATTTTTTTAAACTACAGATTGGGAATTTTTTTCTTTTCCAATTTTCTTGTTAAGTGGAAACACTTCTTGCTATTGAGACCCTAAGCTGATAAGAAAAAACGACGTTGTGCCTCTGATTGTTGACAGCATGTTTCCTGTGTCGGTAGAAATCTTTTTTAACTAGCTGGTCAGTCTAGAGAACTCTTTGTTCTAAATAACTTTTTGACATGAGTTTTATAGAGTCTACTCTGCACTAAAAGCAAGAAAATACTAGTAGGGTAATTGCAGAAATTTACGTTTGTGTCCAGCCTTGTCTGGAAATGTTAGCTGCTAGAACTTGCTAGCCTGGAAACTGAAGCTTTTAAGAATAGTTCACGGAGAAGATAAGCAAAATCAATTTTAAGAAAAAAAAAACTTTAATTTGTGCGGAATTCCTTCCTACACGTGTATGTACGAGCGTGCGTGCGTGCACGTGCAAAACAAAAATTGTGCAGTTGAAGTACACAACGTAACACAAAAACACCACAGTTTGCGATAAAAAAAATACAACAGCAACTAGGATGGCAAATAGGATAGTCCACTAGGAATATTAGTTTTACTATCAGGGTATTAGCAGGTCAAATCCTCTTTTAAGCCGCCAACGTCTGCCTAAATAAAGTTTAGACATGAGCACAAGTTGTCCAGGTTGCCTTCCTACGTGTAATTACGTCTTGGTTACGTGTCTCATATGTGACGCGCGCTATTTTCAGACTGACGACTGAACTACTAAACCTGATCGGTTTCCTCATCATGTTCATCCTCTCTTTCGGGCCTCTTCTTAGTCAGAGGTCTTAGAAACTTTTTCTCTGATGGCATTAGTAGCAGCAGGAATAAATGTACAGCCCACAGCGGCAAAGATCTATGTGTCCCGAGAGCATTAAAATCGATCAACGAATTGTTGGTATACCTTGGCGACAGGAACCTTTTCTGACTTCATTCGGTCTCGACGACATTTCTATTAGATTACTCTAAGCTTTCGGAATTCTCGGGGGAACGCTGGTTGCAATTATGTTTACAAAAAAGGGAAGGACGAGTTTTGATTTGACAGTCGTTAGGCCTACTGATGACAGATCTCTTATTTCTTCTTTATTCATTCTTTCCTCGTTGTGTTTGTGCGTTCATTTTGCTTGAGCACTTCTTTTGGATTTGCTGCTTGCTGAGCTAGGTGAAAAACGATAACAACAACGAAATATAAAAACATATTTAAGCTATGCACATATAGAATATCGTCTTCACATGGTACGCAAATGTATTTATTCCAAGACAATGAAATACCGTATATTATTATATTTTTTCATATGTAGACTAGCCACAAGAAGCTCCAACAGCGCCAAATGATGTAATTGCACGGAGCTCTCTCTCTCTCTCACACACACACACACACACACACACACACACACACACACACACACACACAATGCATCCCTCTGCTACCTCTTGGACAAAAAGACCGGGGAAGCTGCAGCTTTACATGTTAGTGACTAGTGTGTGGATTCTCGTGTTCAGATCCTAATATCGAGACGACAGAAGATCACAAATCATTTTCTTGCACTGGGACGTTGAAAAAAAAAACCCCACGAAAATCATGCCATGATTTGTGGAAGTGCGAAATGCATAACAGACACTTATCCCGAGCCCCGGATATTGAAATTAGTATTGTGCAATAAGCCAGTTACAACAAGACAAGTTGTTAAAGCTGAACCCATAAGCCGGTTTATGTAAAACGACAAGCGGCTATATCCCGATCCATGTTACTGGACCCAATAATCCTTTCCTAGGTATGCTGAAATCATTGAGGGATTTATTGTGTTCCCCCAACCTGGTTCGACAGAACTAAGAATTTGCACAACGTGATAATAGGAGCACAGAAGGTACACTGCACGCGGGCTACTTACTGTTTAATACTGACCGTTGTTGTCGTCAAGGAGTAAAGACCAAAGGTCGCTTGGCGACTGTAACCAACAGCCGGGGGGTACGGAGGGCCATAACTTAATACACACGAGAGATTTCGCCGAGAAACTACGTTGATTCTTACATGACGCTCGCTTCGTGGTGACTGTCAAAGGCTGAATTAACCCAGAAGATTATCCCTAGTGGCTAGACGTTGACGTTTGTGACCCTATCCGCACCGCGAGAGCTCTGACGTCATGACCTTGCGTCATACACTATACTCAGGTTGATGAAAATACGTTGATGAACCTATTTTAATGAGCGCATGTTCATAAATGCATGTCGATAAATCTATGCTAATGACTTCGTCTTGATGAACACATGCTGATGAACGTATATTGATGAATGCACTGTGCTGTTGTACGGTTTAGAACCGCAGACCTAAAGTTGTTCCATTTTGACAGGTGGAGTAGGCGTACTCTCTGGGCAAGCGTACAATGGAAAACTTGGTGCCGAAGAAATGAAAAAGTACTAGATACATCTAACAAAACTTACAACAGACAGGAGTATTAGATCCCTGCCTTGGGCTATAGTCTTTAGTTCCTCTGACTATGCAACTATAATATTCCTAATGACAAAAGCGAAGAGTCTGGAAGCAGCAGATAAAAAGACACTTGTGAAGAAATATCTTGTTGTAACCTGAGTAAGAATATTTCGCCCCGAGTCAGTTCTATTGGAGTTGTCAAAAAAGTAAGGCTATACATTACAAAAGAAATACTGACTAAAAAAAATATTGTCCGAAGTTCTCTTTTTAACATACATACATACATGCTATGACCCGAACTAAGGCCTGACTACTCATTTAGAATTGCATGTTCAGTAAGTGCAGTCATCTGTAAGACAGAGTTATTCCGCATTTGTGCAAAACCTGTCGGTCTTGTCCCTAAGGTAAAGTCTGGTGCGAGTAAGGTCAGTTGTACTTTACCTTCACGGCTGTTCGTATGCCTTGCAGAATGGATAATAGAGCCAAACTCGGTTTGCAAGGTGAGTTGGGCAGCTCCCTTAAGAATTATACTGACATCACGCTGGGCTGTGGTCTCAAGAGTGTCACTGAGATACCACTTCAGCGAAGTGAAAGGGGAGATAAAAAAAATTGCCATGGTGCCAGCTGCAACGTGACTAGCTCGTTTGCCTGCTCCCTCCCTCGCAACTTGTCGCTGTCTCTCGTACCCTCTCAAATTACAGCGATATCAGAATCATCCTGCTTAATAACGTCGCAGTTTTCTCTGTGTAGTATATTCTTTCTTTCCTTTGGAGCCATCTATAGCATCTCAGAATGGAAAAAATAAACTTTTAAAATAAATATGCACACACACACACACACACACACACACACACACACACACACACACACATTGCATACAATGTTCTGACAAGGTTGATGAGGATCATACAAACGGTGTGATTTTTCATAGGTTTTAAGCACAGCTACATACAGAAAACGAACAACTACCTACCAACTCACTTACCCTCCTTCTTTCTTTTTCTCTAGTTATGTGTACTTACTGATGATTTTAGATTTAAGAGCTTATCTCTGTAAAACCTGTAATACTACTTGCCCTTGAAATGGGCCGATGGCGTAATCAATAAAGTTCGTTTGTTCTCACTCACTCACTCACTCACTCACTCACTCACTCACTCACTCACTCACTCACTCACTCACTCACAAACCCTGCTTTATCCACAAGTTTGACCAAAATATTCCACATCCTGCTTGTCGTCAGTAGCAAACTAATTGTGGAAAAAGACATGAAGATTTGTTTGAACAGCATACTTAACTTATTACACATCGTTGGCGCAAAACGTGTGGAGAAAGAAAGAGCTAAAGTTTATGTGATGCTCTTATATAATATCTAACACCTTGTACTGTAGTCTGTAAAACCTTAAAATCAAGGACAAAATGCTTTCGTCAGTGTAACTTTGTCACGTGTCATGTTCATGACGGTGTGATCTAACGCTCCAGGTCCTTACCATCAGTCCCTGACGCCGATGGCTAACAGTGTCTACAGCCTCTTTTGTCTATTGCCCGAAGTCAAAGATTTTTTTGAAACTTGAATTCTTCAAGGCATGATAGCTTCTCAACCGAGAAAATTAAAATTATCTTCTCTTGAAACCACTTGGATTGTTAAGCATTCTGAAACAGAAAGGTATTTTGGTCTGAGGAGATAGTTGACGCTAAACATCCCACAGTTAAAAAACGAGTTATTATCAATTTGTTACAAGAGCTTTTCTTCATGGTTAATATTTGTTAGTTGCGAGCAGTAGGGAGCTGTTCGTTGACTATTCTTCGTAGCAGGGGGATCACCCAGTGCTCGTCCTCTTCTGTCGCCATGTAATTTTCCGCCTGCATTGTGAAGTGCTTTATTCCGCCTCTTTGTCCTCTTAAAACATATCTGTATTATTCTCTCAAGCTGGCATTCCGATATGTGAGCGGAGCTGCTAATAACGGCGCTGAAGATATTCTGAAAAAAAACCCATCATGCGTCTGTGGAGAGGAGGAGGTAGAACCATTGCTACAGTTACCATAGATGTTCGCGAGTGCGAATTTCATCGCTTTATTCCTTCCTAGTCGGGGAAATTCATAGCCAAGTTTTATTTATATTGCAATCGATCATGCCGCCAAAACCTTTACTCATCTTTCTGGGCGGACGTGTGAGTGGGGGCGTCGTGATCGCTCTCCTTGCTGGAAAAGCACAGATCGTGCCTTGTGAGGGCAGTCACTCGTTTGTCGGCGGTTTGCCTGATCCGCGATAAGCTCAGAAAAAGAGAGAAAAAAAAAATCGCTTAACACCCGAGGGCTTCGATCACACACGTGCATATGGACATTCTGTTCAAAGCTGCTCAGGCAAAAGCTACTGCAACTCCTCGTCCTCTGAAATTTCTTCTTTAGGTCTTTTTTTTCTCTTCTTGTTTCTGGCTGTTTCTTTCCTCACACACCACCCTATCTCACCTCCTCTCATCTTCACATCTTCACAAGCAATCACGCACGCACACGCGAGGGCACACACACACACACACACACACACACACACAAACACACACACACAGATGGATTATTTGAGTCTCTGTTCTAGCGTGAAATTTGCGCCCCTTATAATGTTGTAAAAACCAACCAGATGTTCCCACTTACACTTTGCCACCCTGCCTTTTTCGCTTCTATTGCGTTTTCTTAATTAATAACCCTTAACCTAAACTGTCGTTCTACTATTTAAACAACTGTTGTTAAATTACTAAGAAGATAAGGAATTAGTATAATAACACGAGTGTACATGAGAACTTGATACTGCGGTGGGGTGTTTTAACAAGAGAAAATAACTCGCCATGTCAGCGAAGGCTGTGTGTTATCCTGATTTGCTTCTCAGTAGACAATGTCAGCGACGAGTTTTGTAATTTTGAACTAGGAGTAGTAATGACCTTCTACTAAATAAAGAGACACTTTAGGAGTCGATATAAATGGGGTTTACAAATTATGTTCCTTATGAAACGAGTCTGTATTTGATCTTCTGCCATTGCAGATTCTTACAGAAAAAATAACTTGACCGTGTTTACACGAGGGAGACATGGCTCGTCTTACAACGGGTGCTTGGCAATGGGTCAGTAAAAACATCTCCCTGCCTACTTTCAGTCTCGACTAAAGACGATCGAAAAGAAATACCAGAGATCGGTAATCGATAACACTCGAAGAGCGGTACACTACCTGTGTGAGCAATTCTATTTTATCTGATGTCAGTATCGCCTGAGAAGTGATCACCACCCGACTATAAACCAGTTTATCTCATTCGTCGATTGTCGAGCGAAGTTCGATTCGTGCTGGCTGGGTTCTCTACCCGCCACGGCATTTTCCGTGCATTGTACACGTACCAATTCACCATTTCCCCTTGCAGTAATGAACGCGCTCTCGAACTAAACATACTTAGAGTCTGCGCAACTTAACAGTCTTCTCGCAATGGCCGGCACTTTATGCGTCGTCCCAGCTCAATCTCGCACACAATGGCCGGTCCAGGGAGGTAATCCGCAGCCACTGGAGCCCAGTAATCGGCAGTGCCATTACCTTCCGTTCGTGTTTCTTTAACCCCCACTTCCTCTCACTGTCCGCCAAACCCTTTCCTCTCGTGTATGCCCCGTTGTGCTACTGGGCATGCGCGCCGAGCTTCGTCAGATCCCACCAGTGGTTGATCTAATCAGTAGACTGAACCCTCAGCAACAATTCAAAGATTGAACTATTTGAAATCGTACCCGACGGCCATTGCATTTAGTATGGTGGACCGAGATGGAGGAGGAAAATGAAGAAGTCGGGGTAAAGATGCTGGGGTTAGGGTGGGAGGAGGAAGCGGGTGGGCGTGAAGACAGGAAGGCACAAGCACGGAGGCAGAGGTGTAAAATGAGAAGCAATGGTGGTGGAGACTTCCCTGGGCGTACATTTCCTTCCATACAACATCATCAATCAAGCGTCTCATGCTTTTGATTGAAAATGTCTGGCCCGTGGGATTTTTTTATTTTTATTTGAAGGGTCAGGTTGTAAGTTTCGAAAGTGATTATTCGTCAAAGTATGTTTGTAGTGCAGGACGGCGAAGAAAAAAGAGGAAAATATTCCTCTCTGAGATACTGAGATTTTTTTTAAGACAAAATGTCTAAAAGGAACATAAAGTTTTTCCTTCAGTTCTGGGAGTCCTCCTACATACAACATAGACTACGTCTTCTCTGTTCTCATTGAGAGGAAGAAATGTTATAGCAGAGCACGTATCCTGTATGCAAAAAGGTAGAAAGACAAAAAGGAAGAAAGAAAGAGAAGGTAAAGAAATGATTAAATAAATAAATAAAAACACAAACAAAAAAATAAATCATAAAAGAAACAAATACAAAAAACACAAATAAACAAGAAAGAAAGAAAAACATTTAAAAGTTATCTTACCGAGGATCGTGTTACACTAAAATGAGTTGTTAACGGGGCTCTGAATAATAAATTTAAAAAAAAATAGAAAACGTAAGGGTGGAATTACTTATTTAGACTGCTATATCTGAAAAGAGCGCATCACATGGTGACAATCTTTCTTAGGAAACACAAGATGTTTAAGTCTAGAGCTGTGACAGTGCAGTGCGCCAATTCAGGTACTTGCCGCCGTACAACGCGTATATCTGGATAATGAGATCTTCACAATCAGACGACGATAACACACTCGGCAACACGCAACCCTATCTTCACAAAAACAAGAAATTGAAACATGTGGTTATGACTGTCCTAAAATCTTTCAACTGAACTACAGCTTCCTGGCTGTCCTCAGAACAATTAACTAAAACGGCCACGTGACTATTACCATAATATTTAAAACTAGAAGCAGTGATTAACACTGTAACCAGAAAGTATTACACTAAGGTCAGTGATCAGGAGTGATAAAAAATACCAAGAAATTGCATCAGACATAATTAGAGCTATTAAACCAGGACAAATGATTGCGGATTAGAGCTGGAACATGAAATTACTGCTGTTGGGCAACGCTCCGGACGAAACGTGTAATCTTCTGTAGAAATGAACTTCGACTGCTCGTTACATACAAGATGGCGCTTTTCAGCATTTTGGATTCTAGCACGTGACCTTATATCCGCTACTAGCGTGCAGTGTATTGCTAGCTAGGGATGAGCACATACGGCTAGGATGACATGAGAAATCTGGTCTTGTGGTAGAAAGAAAATTATTCAAGAGGATAATGGCGATGTAAAGGAAGAAAATGAGACAAAGAGATAGAAGGGTATCGATCTGCATGGATATTTAGATGGATGCAGATCGACATAGATAGATTGATAGTTATATAGACTGGAAGATATGTAGACAAACAGAAAGATAGGTCGGTCGACAAACAAGGATATCGATAGACATAGAGACAGACGAATACAAACAGACATATAATCGTATAGATAGAAAGAAAGACTGTTAGTTATAAAGACAATTAGACAGGTAAAGGGACATGCAAACAGATTAAAAATCGATAGACATGTGCAGATAGGTATGTATATATATATAGAGAGAGACATTTAGACAGAGCGACAGCGAGAGCGCCAGGTAGAAAGGTAGACAGACAAACACATCGATCGAATAAAAAAATTTCCCCGTCTTTTGTTCTATCAAGTTTCTGATTTTATTTTTGTATTTTCGTGAAACTTCGTAATCACTTCTGAAAAAGAACACCTGCGCATTGCAAAGAACAAAGCTATTTCAAAATATGTTTACGCCCACACAAATCCCAAACACGCCAAAGATACTGCGCTGTTCCTCTATTACGGGGATTAAACGTCTGCTGTACAGATAATAGTGCGGCGCATGCGTGCGCGGTTCTTCTTCATTTTGTGCGGAATGCTAATTGAGGGCCGTGGTGGGAGGATCACGGGAGGATCCGGCTGAAACCAGTACATAAAAACAAACAGCAGCTTCCTGTCCAGACTGCGACTGCCTGGCCAAACACGGACTTTGTGATGATGAATGCGGTTACTGTTTGGCTGCAGACAGCGATCCGCGTTAGACAGAAGAAAGAAAAAAAAAGGGAGGGGGTAGAGGAAAGTTTGGAGCTTGAACTAATACTGGCGAAGTTTTAGTTGCTGTTTGGTGCGGCTTTATTTTTCCTATCCCTTCCTTCGTCTCTTTTCGTGCCTTTGTTTCTTTGTCAAGCATGCAGACGCACATCAGGCACTGGCTAAAATCCGCGCGCATAAACACCTGATCCCAAGCAAAGTCTGATTAGCAATCACCTCCAACGCAATCACTGCGTATGCGCATAATGCCCCATTTAAATATGTTCTCCGTGCAGGCACACCTCGGCGCGCAAAGGGATTTCTCATTACAAAATCACAGTCTCACAAATCTGAGCTGATAACAACCTTCGGATCGTAATCTTTAAAGGTCTAGAGGGACGAAAATTGTTTATGATCGAGTAAAACTCAATGTAAGATATCATTTCCACAAATCTGAGTAAATACACCTTTCCGTTTACGAAACACATGTGTGTAAGCATCATTATGGACAGAAAGATGTCGAAGTCGTGAGGTCGCATTCGTTGACAGAAACGCTTAATTCCCATGCGATTGCAGTTCTCTTATTCCCATTCACATCGTAAGCGTATCCATGCAAAATCCTGGCATCTCTGTTATCGACCTTTTTATGTGCACCGTGATGTTTGAGGGCGTGTGTCTCGATAATAGAAGATGGTTCTTGACCCAGATTAGGGGAAATAGTATCTCGCCCTGCGGTTTACATAGTCATTAAAAAAAAAAGACATTGCACCCGCGAGACCTTTAAAGCTTCGAACATGAACATGTAAATAATGTCAAATCTGTGATGTTAAAACATGGTTTGCTTGCTACGACAAGGCTATAGTCAGTGGGAAAAAAAGTTTTATGGTATGTAGGCGGTTCCATGTTTACACGACGTCACAGCCGACTTCCTTCTCTAAACAGGCGTTAGCAGTGTTGTTATGAGGCTTTATTCTCCAGAACCAGTGGAAAATATTTGCTCAAATTCTGTAAATAGTAATTTTTAAAGCATCAAGAAATCAAATCGTTAAAACTTCATTTCCAGGGGTGTTTATTGGCTAACAATGTTCACCTGTGATACTAAGTTGTTTGGCAAATTATGGACCAAAAGTCTGCCATTATCTCGCTATCACAATACGTATTAAATTTATATTTGATTTTTTCTTCTTTTAGAAAATTATACGTGGAGATTGCAGTCAGTGCAGGAACTGGGAGCATAATTATGCGAATGAGGCGTTGGCCAATCAGCGATCCTGTCTTTGTCACGTGAAGCCAAATTCTGTATCTATATGCGATTAATAAAATTGTCCAATATTTAGTACATCCGTCCCCCGATAAAAAAGGCATGTCAGACAAATGCAGAAACCAGACTTTGATAGAGATTATTAATGAAAATAAAAGATTTCAACTCCAGTAAAGAACGGATTATTGATCTCGTCTGTTTTTGTTTGTGCTGTTTTTTGTGGTTTAAGGTTTCTTTTTTGGGGGAGGGGAGGGCTGGATGAAATGAACTGTAAGCAGAACTGGTTTGAAACAACGCGACCAAATAAAAAATAATAACAAAAAAGTGAATTGAATTCAAACAAATCTTTCCCATGATTCCACAGCAAAGATCATTTGTTTCCCCATAATTCCTTTTTGAGGGGCATGTAATCTTGGCGTCATTCATAGTTTTTCAAGATCTAAGCTGAACAATTAGCATGTACGTTTGCCCACCATTTCGTGGAATGTTTCCTTTATTTCGTCGACATTTTAATTTTTCCTTTTCTTTATTTTCCTTCATTTGTTTCCGGTACAGGACTCTTTGAAAAAAGTTGCAGTCTTTATCGTTATTTTTTTCCTCCTATTTTCATTTCAATTATTTGGGGGGAGGGAGGGTCTTCATCTGATGACATGTGACTTCACTTCTTGTCGGCGTTGCCTTTTCTTTCTTCTTCCCTCTCTCTTTTTGAAGCCAGGTTAATTATCTGGTTGTTTGGGCTTGTGAGGATGTATTCTAAACATTGAAACATTTTTTCCATTGTTACATTACTGTCTATCCCATCTTTCGAGAAAACAAATATTGCGTCAAGAAACATACTTTTCAAAACTATAAAGTCCAGCTCCTCGCAACAAAAACTTTCAGTCGGTCTCTAATCACTTTATTCAAAACCTTTCTCTTTTTTTTCAGTGGAAATGTCTTGTTCTGTTTTATTTAGACGGGGGCAACGTTTTGTTACAATGAAGACACTGCCTATTTGTTCTTTACTTATGAGGGATCGTCTATACAGAATTATCAACGACTTATGTTAGCCTTTAAAGAAAGTATTATATTATATTTACTTGTAAAAACTCTGGTTGTTTTAATTTTCAGCTGAGTTGCGTAGCGATTAGGCGAAATGCTTAAGTATTTTTTCCGTTAGATAAATCTCCAAAATAGCCATCGATGACCACCAAGACGATGGAAGTGATCAGGCGTAATAGACTATAATGATGATGAAAATGTAAGCATACGAAAATGAATAGTTTTGTTTCGTAATTGTTTGTTGTATATTCTTGTGCATCTTGCTTACCGTTACTCAAAACATACCAACATTCCAAGTCATATCAACTGCTGCGCGTATCCAGTTCTACTGGGTGGACTAGAACATCTGGTTATTAGCTAGTACCGGTCAATAAATGAATGAATGCTGCCTTTGCCTTTTTTACTTTCAAGCATTATTGATTCTGAACTTTTTTATTTCAAACATTATGGATCTGGACTTTTTCTCTCAAGCATTATGGATCGGAACTCAACGTTGAGATTTAATCTTAATCCTCTGTCTAACAATGCTAATAACCATTTTTGATTGTTAACTTAAAAACCGTTCGCATATCACGAGCAAACAGCATCGGAGCTTTTTTTTTTTTGGGGGGGGGTGAGGATGGGAGGGGAGTGTCAGTGTTTTACTTCAGATTTCGGCACCGGTGTTTTGCGCCAGTTCTCAACAGCTGACCTCGAAACCAGAACGCAATGACAGCACCAGGAAAACAGAAGTAAGAAGAAATTGCCACAAACCAGACGCATAGGCCAAATCCTTTAGTAACGTTTATTGCAGACTTCTTCCTTTGTGGTCTTCGCGAGGAATGAGTAAATTGAATATTAAGCATCTAGTGTCAGAAGGTTTCCGAGTCAGACGAGCCTTAAACTCTCAGAAGCAAGAGTATGTTATTATTTATGATCAAATACCTTGCTCGTATTTGTATGATCTACCGAGAAATTGGATGATGCCATCTTGATTTGCCCTTCTCATCCACCTTTGTTATGTATGGAATATTTTTGTATTATTGATCGGGAGGAAGTGTCCTCAACATTCAAGAATCAAGTAAGGAGAGTATAGATTAGAAAGATCAAATGTGTTTAAAATATCCCGTATCCACTTTTCACATTTCCTGAGGGCTTTTGCTAAGTCTTAAACAATGCTGCAAACAAAACTGAAAATGGAATATTATATAGGAAGAATAGCTTAGGTCAGAACTGAGCTTGGACATAAAACGAGTGGTCATTTTTCAAGCCAGTGTAATATTAAAAATCTGATTTTTTAAAAGGGAGTACAAATTACGTATGGCTAAAGTCTAATAAATTCCATATTCGACGTGCAGATCAAGGAAGCTACACAATTCAGAGCGAAACAGTTGTCCAGTTCCAAAGGAACATTAAACTAAAACAAGTTGCACAAATCTGATGCAACACCGCAAACTGAAAATGTTGTAGCTGCAGTGATACAGCACTGCCGACTGAGAATGTTGGATATAATGATGCAACGCTGCAAACTGAGATTGCTGCGAAGAACTGAATACAACGAACACAATGCTGTAACTAGAAAATGTTGCAAACATATGACGCAACTTCACAAAACAAGATGCTGGAGCAGTATTATCCAGCATTGCAAAGCAGTCAACCTATAACTGCCTGATATAGCTCTGTGATATCAAGATGATTTCGCTAATGCTCTTTGTAGCTGGGTACATCATCTTCAGCCACCCATTAGGAACGATTTTCTTTTTTTTGTTTTTGGTTGTTGTTTTTTTTATCCTTCGGATTCAGCGCTTCGCCATTTCTATAATTCGTCCAATTTACTTTCGATCTCGTTTTGATCATAGCATTCTGGATGATGCAGTTTGAAACTGATTAGCCTAATACTTAACATTGTTAGTTATGGATAATGCTTCTATGCACAAAAGATTTATAGAATTTTAGACAATCACATTTATCCAGATCTCGAGGCAGACTGGTTTGCTTGAAAAATATTTTTACTCGATAACTCTCAACATTAATGTGGGATTTGCCTTCGGATTTTTACCATTGGAGCTACGACCGTGAAATCTTACCTCGCAGGCATGCTTCATTAGAAGAACAACCCAAGAAGTTTTCTTGTTTCCCTTCGTCTTTCTGTTTGATGCAGGAAATGGGGAAAGGACAATCGGGATCTCCATGCACTTATAAGAAGCGGCTAACTATCACCATATGCTTAGTTTTTCCCATCTCCTATTTCTCCCATCAAATAATGAATCCTCCCTTTGATAACATGAATCACAAAACTATCTGCTCATCGATGCGGTATGAGGAGAGAGATAAACGTCTATTTCTCCATTTTTAGATGGTAATAAGTTCTCCTACCAGCAAGTCGAATCTACATCTTTTCCATCAACATACGGCAGATGTAGACAGACAGATGCTAAAGAATGTAGCAGGCCTTTAAAATCCTGAATATATGTCCCCCATCTAATTGACGATGAGCTTAAGCACTTCAAATGTGATCAAACATGAACCTTAGGTCTCAACGATACCCTTTCTATGCACAGTTTAGATGCACGGTAGCCTCCCCTTCCCTTTCTTCGTGCAAACCTTCACCGAAAATACATGCTTTCATCGAAAACAAGGAAAGCACCACATGATATTCTATTCTACGTCCATAATTAACTTTTTTTGACTTCATCGCAATTTCGTTTTATATTGGGATGTTTTCCGCAGGTATATCTTCTCACTCCGTGCAGTAGACAAGTCATTACAACAACCCGCTGTTGCGGTTAGTGCATGGAAAATTGCACACGTTTGGTCGTCTTCAGATTATTTATGCTTCTTGTCCCAGGGGCAGGCAAGCAAGCTACACGAGGCGAGTGAGAATGGAACGCTGTTGAGGATAACCGGCCCCTAATCTCCGAACTATTCCTTAAGCCCGGAGCACGAGACAGTTGGCAGTGTAGATAAACAAAACCATTTATTAAGACAGACGCTCAGGTTTTCCCAAAAACCTAACTCCATATGGGGAGCCGAGGGAACTCGACAATACGAGGCTAGCAAGTATTTTGTTTGGGCGCAAAAATGCCACGTCTTCTGTGTCGGCTTAAATTGTCTTTGGCCGATGGCGGGAAGTGCGTTGATGTTTCGATATCATTTTAGGAAATCATTTCGAGCACTTGCGTTACTTTTTTTTTCTTCGATCTGTGATTTGAAGCAAGAGATCGCTGGGAGAAATCTTAGACTAACATTTGTTCGTATGTGGTGTGGGATGTCAATCTGTCCTAGGACTGGCGTCACCTAGTGGCAAAATTGCCTTCAAGCGGAAAAGGAAAGTTGTCTTAAAAGTGGCACAATTGTCTTCCAGTGGTAAACAAAATGTTTTGTTGAAATGGCAAAGTTGTCTTGGTGGCAAGGGAAAATGTCTTAAAAGTGGCAAAAGTTGTCTTGAAAGTGGGGAAGGAAAAGTGTCCTGAAAGGGGGAAAGGAAGGTTGTCTTGAAAATCGGAAAGGAAGGTTGTTTTGAACGTACACAGGTAAGTTTTATTGAAGTGGCGATAATTACGAGTTCATAATGCTAAACGCCTGCTTCATTGTCTATTTTATTTACTTTTCAATGTCAAAACTAATAGATAAATATTGTTTCAGAAAGAAAATTACACTCTAGAATTCAGATGAAGACATATTAATGTAATGGTAAAAATAGTCCCACAATCTTTGAATTTTTAAGTAGTGAAGTGTTAAGGACCGCACTTTACCTCGTGGCCAGCTTTTGTGTTAACGTGCCCACCTCCTTTCCTTTGCTGTCTTTCCATCCACAGACCATCAAAGGAGTCAGGTACACATTCAACAGCTGGGTCAGCTGGCCATAAGTACGCTGTGCCACATGAGTACCCTGGACGCTGGTGCCCTACCCAATTATGTACTTGCTTTTCCAATAAAAGTTACTATCGTGCTTAACGGTCTCCGCCTTAAACTATTTTACAACTGGAACCTTTGGCGAAAAGATGATGAATCTGTTAGGTGTCACATTGATTCCCTTAAATGACAACCCGCGATGACTACACCACTCGTTGTTGGTGTTGTTTATTTACGAAAGTGCTTCCACCTTGCGGCGATTTCGCACTATGGGGAGAAAGGGAGGGGGAGGAAATCAGAATAACCGGAGAAAACCCCCGACGCCCAGGCTTGTGAACAGGTGTCACATACAGAGAGTGTCCGGAGAGAAGATCTGAACCCTGAGCCGCTCACTGCAGTGGTGACAAGCGAGTGTTTTAACCACTACACTACCGGGGCCCCTAATGCACCACTCGTCCTGTCTTTCGCGGCCTTAACCGTGCCTTATAGTCCCCTTTTCAGGTTGTTCGGGTTACTATGAAAACAGAACTTTCTTATTCTTCTTAGTATTGTACGTTTCATGCGCTGGAAGTTCGTGGTCCTTGCCCTCCCGATTTTCTTGCGCAAAAAGTGATACCCGTAGCCTGTAAGCTTGCGGTGGAGGCTGTCAGCTTCAATAGAGTTGTGGAGGAGGTTTGGGTCCTGGGGGACGTTCAGCGTGCGTCGGGCTGTCGTCAGACAAGAACAGCTACCGTGGGCTTGGTCAACGTCAATGAGCAATCACTTTTCGTGTCTGAAGTCAAGTTATGGGCCCTGCCGTGTGCCTTATGTAACAAGAAGACGATAACAAGGATAGCATAATGGCAAGACCTGTGTGTGTGTGTGTGTGTGTGTGTGTGTGTGTGTGTGTGTGTGTGTGTGTGTGTGTGTGTGTGTGTGTGTGTGTGTGTGTAAAAAACTAGAGGGGAGTAGGTGTAGGTAGGGTGCAGGTGCGGTTATTAGGCTGGCTGGCGAGCTATACAAAATATTTTGTTTACGAGAAATTTGATCAGCGAAAGGGTTTATGATATATTGATCATATGCGCACGTCCACACACACGAAGTCAGCAGGAAGGCTGATACAGGTAGCTTGTAAACAGCAAAACGACTCACAGTACAAGGAGCAGCCATTACAACTCCTTTCTGGTTCCACTCAGAGTGCACAGCTTACTAAGCATCTATCTGTACACAGTTTGCTAGGAGGACCAATCATCTGCAGCTGCCTAATGGAGCCATGACAAGCCACATCAGATAAAGGTTGCTTTTTGTTGTTGTTTTCTTTGAAGTTCGTGAGCTGCAAAGCTGTGAGTACACACTTTGCATTAATAAAAAAAAAGTGCGTTAAACAAATCGCTTCATTTTTTTATAAAAGCTTAAACACGGTTGTCTCCCGTGTGTGCATTTTATTAGCGTCTTCTCTCAACAGAAAGCCTCAGACCCAACTTCCATATTTAGCAGGAAGAAAAAAATGCGGTGCCAATGCCTTCGACAAATTTCGACACGCGAGATAGAATCATAGAAGCAGACGACAGACAACGCCCCACTGTCTTGCTCAGGGTCCTCTCCTGGGCTGTCAAACACGAAGGAAGTCATCAAACATTTAAGAGCCGTTTCCCCCTGTAGACTCCTGGCCATTAATTAAAGATTAGATGGTTTCTCCAAGGACTCTAACGAAGGCAGAAATCAGGAAGGCAGCACAGGCAGACTTAAGAACCGTTCAAACGCCCAAAGTTTCACATGTTGTGTGCACTTGCAGGCTATTTTTGGTCACTAGGGAGAAGATCTGCCTTTTCCTGGAAATGATCTTGATTTAGATCAATTAGTAGTTTGCCCTCGAGGAGATCAAGCTGCCATACTTACAAACACGTATGCACATAATACTCCACAGAGATGAACAAGAAGACAAAACAGACCTCACACGACACCTCCACTGCACTGAGAGACTAGTAAATGTGCATTTGGGATTTGGGACCTGATATCAACATAAAGCGGTCATCGCACTCACACGTAAAAAAGTAGTGACAGTCAAGATGGCTGGCACTAGAATATTTCAGCCCCAATTTGATCGTAGATAGGTCCTGAAACAGTATTCACTGTACATAAGATTGTTCTCGCTACAGAAAATTCACAGCAAAATTGACCTCAGAGAGAGAGATAAACTGCGCTGCTGAGCAGTTTAAGCGCTTTCGCCAGTTGCATGGCTTCCACACACTCCTACCTCTATGGAGAGGCACGATTTAGATTTGTCAAACAAACAAACAAACAAAAACTAATTGGGTGGGAAAATAAGATGCATGAGAAAATTGATCAGAATCGTGGAGCCTTCTCCCAAGATCATTTGAGTGTGACATTTTCCTTTACCTCTTATATGTTTGTGTTTATGTAAATGAGGTTTCAATGCCATGAAGTTACGTATATGCGTGAACTGTGTCCTTTGTTTAACAAATCATACAGACACCACCAGATTTCAGTTTACCCTAAAGATACTACATTGAATTGAACAAGAAAAGCTGTCTGTCATTTACTCATTGTTTGCTGAAGCGTGACAATGAAATTCTATTTATGTAAGTTGTGACAGCGTGTCTTCGACATGGGTCATTGATTCCTATAAACAGAAGGGCAATTATTAAGGATGTTTTTTGTACTCCGATGAGACGGTGTTGCGATAGATGAAAGCAGCGAAGGGTGGAGGGAAAAGGAAAAAACTGTTTCTCGCGTCTCGTTACCTCGGTAACTAGGTGTGCGACATTTTACGGAAATTTTAGCACCTTAAGAACATTTAGAAAAGCCCTGACTTTGCATTTTTTGCAATCTATGAACAGCCTCGATCTTCGGTGACGAAGAACTGCCGTCGGCCATGTTCAACGGTGTGAAAGTCACGCCTCAGCCCTTTCCAGGCCCAGCACCCTCCGTGTCATGCTAGGATCGAATGTTAACTATTTTCACCCGTCTGCGAGAAAGCTGAGGCCCAGCTCTTGAATCCAGCAAATGGTAAAAGAACTACAACACGTAACGACCCCACCACCACCACCACCACCACCACCACCACCACCACCACCACTACCGCCTTAGTACTTGCACTACCTGGTTCACTCCCCTCTCACCCCTCTCCACCCCCGTCAAGGAAGCCACGAGGTCCTGCTTGAGCAATCCTCCCAAAAAAATCGATCAATCAGTGAAGGCAGAGCTCTTCGTTTCGACCATCTTTCTACAAGTCTAGGCATTAACTCTTTCTCAGCATCCGCACACCCTTTGCACGAACAGGGACCTGAACTCGTGCTGAAGATACTGGAAAGGACTAGACCTTGAAACCGTCTGGTGAAGGGCGGGTCCGGCTACCTTGGGGATAGCTGCAGACCCGAAACAGATAAGAGTTCCCCGGAAGCAAACAGGGACCGGGTCACAGTCTTGTTGGCTAGATGCTACCTTAGGTGGATACTATACTTCTAGCAGTACGCTAGGATACTAATATTCCATAAGCATTTTAAATGTTTGTCGTCAGCAGTCCACTTAGCGTGACTGGAACCAGGCTCCTGGTACAGCATCGGAGGCTGGTAAATACTTCAGATGCCTCGCCCCACCCCACACCCCGCCATCGTGTTTCTGATCCATACCCTTGTTTTTATCCTTGTCTGATCCATAGCCACGGACTGATCCATGTCTGATCCACACCGATGACTTTATCCCTGTCTGATCCATAGCAATACGTTTGTCCTTAACTCATCCATACCTATGAATTTATCCTTGTATATAGACAGCCTGGATGCCACGGTGTCTTTTTCGTCTCTTTTACACAGCAGACGCTCCGATGATTCCACATCCTCATCCTGTAAATTATAAAGCTGGTTCAGTTGTTAACATCATAGAAGTCTAACAGAAGGATTTTGCATAGCCCACTATCACAGAGAGACGGGTCAGAAGTGTCCAGTTCATTCGTTGAAATGCACTCGTGTGACGATGTCTACAGCCAGGGTTGTCAAAGTTTTCTTCCCAGCACCACGAGCAGCCTGGTGACCCCACCCCCCACCCCACCCCAGCTTCATCTCACACTCGGTGGCAGTCGATCTCCAGTGAGCAGCTTACCTGTTGTGATGGCCGCACTTCTGGACGTTTCTACAGCTCACTGCCACTACCGACTGCACGCGATGCTGACATTAATCTCTGCTGAGAGTGCGCATGTGCGGAGACCCTCTGCCTTTGTTGAGGTCAGAGTATTGTTAATTCACAATCTTAAGGACCTAATCAGTGCGCATGTTTCTGTTGTCTTCCTCGTCCTCTTCCAGAAACAAAAATAAAAAAGGAAAGAAAGAAACAATCAAACAAAAAAACCTAAAGAAAACGAAGAAAGAAAAAATGAAAAAAACGTCTTCTTCTCCTTGCTTGCTTTAATCATTGAACCTATACAATGCAATGTCTGTACCAGCTGTATTCAATGATTTTTTTCTCTCTCCGTGTGCATACCTTCTTTATAACGCAAGGCTAAGATCCAAGGCAAAGCAGAAATGACATACAGGAGTAAAGACCTTCGAAAGCAGATGAACCATGTGAGAAATGTGAGCATGCAATTGGTATATATCATAGTATTATGTATTATTTATAACATATGTATTATTATACTAAGGACTGAAAACTCTTTAGCAGATTAGAGATACACAGACGTATATTACGTTAGGTATACAGGCTGCTAGGAAGGAAAGGATTATTAGGTAGATAGATAAAAATGTCTTCAAGAACGTAGGACTTCTTAATAATAGATATTACATACATTCCCCCTAAGTGTAAGAGATCGATATAAAAAAACGCATGACGTCAAGCAATTCTCACTTTCTCAGAGATCGAAGGTCGGCAAAACTGATATGTAAGCAATAATTCTGTTTATCGGTAAAGTCGACAGTCGATATGTGTGATAGCAACGCAATTATTTTTATATTAAAATATTCGGTAGCGGCAAACACGTGATGTTAAAGTATTCCAGTCATTTAATATATTACATTCACCTACCTTCTTAACCTACTAAAAACATCCTACTTATCGAGTGTAAAAGTATCCAAATATCCCAATAGCGTAATAAAATACATCCTAGCAACCTAATGCAACATTATCCAAGACACTTAATCTTAATCACTCAAATTATGAAAAACGCATTTCAATAATTTAATGTAGAATTACCTTATTTAATTTTTCTTAAAGTCTCCTAATCTTTATGATATAAAAGAAAGCTATCCAGTTAATGTTTTACGTATTCCAACCACTTATTCTACAAAAACAGTTATGTTTGAGTACTAACGTTTCCCAAACACTTGTTATAAATATTTCTCAAAATATCTACTTTAAAATTATCAGAAGAAATCACATTTCAGCTTACAGCAGCTATTTCATCCACAGTATGCACAACCAGTCAACAAAGTTAAACTGTCAGCGAATATTCGGTTCGAAAATTTTCCCTTTCCGACCATAAAATTCAGCCCTTAGCAAATAAATAAAAGCGTTTTGCTGATTAAGTGTTGTGACATTTTGTCTTATTTTTCTCATCTTAAACAGATTTTTTTACAGCACAGAATGAAGGAATGTGCTTAAAAAAAGGAAATATTTTTCGAAGCATGACCCAAAACAAGTGAAAAAAAAATCCCACTTCACCAGCATCCAGTTCTGGGCTTTGTTCAAACGGGCTGCGTTACAAAGGCCTTGTTGCTGTTACCAACAAACGCTCATCAACGTGTAACCTTAAAACAACACGTCCTCCTACAGACTTAGTGCAAATATGGCGGTGAGCGAAGCCATGTCGCCATACAACCGCCCCTTTTCATTGATCGGCGACAAGAGATCTGTTTTCTTTCAGTCGGGCATCTTATTGCTGGTCCCTGCCAGCGTTTTTCATGGCGTCTGCCTTCGAAAAGGTTCTAATGTTATACCTGTCCCCTCGCCTTGAATTCAGAAAACACTTACTGGCAAGCTTCGAAAGCTTTGCCTTCACTTTGCATTGTTTTCTTTAAAGATAATGTTCCTTTCCGGCTGTTTTCTTTTCACAGTTTGTATCCATGTCTTTTAATATTTTTTCTTTTATGTTAGTCTGTGAGGGAGGATATTGTAAGCAATCAATGACACACCGTGTCTGAGCAAATCTCTCTCTTAGATGACATCAAATACAGATGACTCATCAAATACAGATGACACCTGCAGATGGTACTTGCATCAGCTGCATATGACATCAGTGTCCAATGCAGATAACACAGGCGTTAAATTCAGGCAGCACCAGCATCAGATACAAATGACATGAGCCACATACAGATGACATGAGTCACATCCAGATGACATGAGTCACATACAGATGACATGAGTCACATACAGATCATATACAGATCAACCACAAGATGGACAACTGTTAACACTAACGCCTAGTGTGCTTAGGCTGTAAGAGGCTTGTCTTCTAGACAACAGGAATCTTTCAAAATATATATATATATATATGAGAGAGAGAGAGAGAGAGAAAGAAAAAAAGAGTCGGACAGAGAATTACAGATTTCAATCAATGCCATCTGATCGTCTCAGTATCCATCAACATGACCAGGTGGCGCATTTCATTAAAATCATTAAATTCAAGTGACGAAATTGTAGAATATGAAAAAAGTAATAGCACACAAAAACAGACGAGATTCTTGTCAACTTCCTGTTTGTCCTTTGGCCACGTAAGTCATAGCACCACATTCAACTTTAGATTAAGTTGCACCTGTTCTAACGCTTACAACAAATTATCACAAAAAGCAGCCGCTACGTCTTGTATGCCGGCTATGTAAAACTTTATTAACTATTTAAAGGCCTAGTGTGGAGCAAAATTTTTTTCTAATAAATGGGATCTGCTCAGTACTAGAGACTATTTCCACAAATCTTGATGCATATACTCCTCCCGTTCTCGAGATGCATACCTACAAACACCACCATACACAGGAGATCAAAATCGTGACACATATAAACCTAACATTTTATCAAAGCTTTGTCAGGGGATGAGGCTTTGCGAACGTAAATGTATACACGTACAACCCTGACGTCTGTGGTTGTTGACCTTGACCTGCGTATGAAGATGTTTGTAGACCCGTATTTCAAAAATGAAAAGAGGGTATTCACCGAGATTTGGGAAAGTAGTATCTTTACCAAATTATTAGAAAAAATGTTTTGTATCATACTATTCCTTTAAAAAGGAAAAGAAGACACGCCACTTGTAATGAAGCTGGAGTAACAACTGATGACAGTATTGCTACTGTCAATGAATAAATAAAGCTTGAATACACGCGCCTGTGCGTGGTATTGTCATGGTGTCGCTTCATCATCATCAATCATCTTTTTTTCAAATAAAACTGTTCACCTGCACATACTTACCTGATACGATGATCGATTATTTCTTGTTTAGGTTGAATAAGATTCCGTCAGTATCTTTTTCTCTACGCACTGAAAATGTAAAATGCATAAAGAAGCTTTTCCAAACGATTGCTGATTAATCGGTTTTTCTTTTGTTTAAAACATATTTACGGTAAATTTCGGTCTATTGAGCGCACCTGCTTATCAGCCGCACCAACTAAATTTTAAACAAATCTTAGCTTTTGCCCACAAATAAGCCGCTCTGGTGTATAAGCCGCAAATATCTACAATTGGAAAGTTGCATCGTACGCATTTCATTTTCGGAATGATGAGGGCATGTGTAACTGATCAGTAACTGATCTGAATGCTTCGATTGTATGCAGTTTTGAATTTTAAAATGTGAACAGTTGACACCGTAACAACGATAACACTTAACACTTTAACGTGGAGCTCATCGAAAACTTAATCGGAATCTGAAAAATCCGGAAAAAAATCCGCAAACAAGCCGCATCGCTGCTTAAGCCGCCGGGTTTAAAGCTGGAGACAAAAGTCGAGGCTTATTGTCCGAAATTAACGGTATGTCAAAGCCTTTTAACTTCCCTCAGATTTTAAGAAATAAACAACACTGTGTCATTTACAACGAATAAGAAAGCCTCTTGCATTCCTCGTATCGCTGTTTTAAAATTTTACTGTTTTTCATTTTACTTCCCATTTTGGACAAATCTTAATGCCAAATGAACAAATAAAAATCGAGATAACCATTTGCAAATGTTTTTTTCTGGACACTGGCAAATAATCGAGTGTTTTTGTAAACATTCCTCAAACCTCAGGCCATATACTTGAATTCTGAACAATTCGCAGAAGAGAAAAAAAATCTCAAGTAACCCAGGAATCCTACAAGCTTTCCTTCACAGCTGACAAAAAGCTGAAGTTCTAGTCCCCTTTTGTTTATGCTCTTCTGACAAGTTTAGGCTTGCTTCTACAAACTTGTTTAAAATGTAATAGTGAACGACAAGTCTGAGATTAAAATTATATATTAAAAGAGAGGTATGTCTTTGCTTTGGAAACACACACTTCAAATGCTTTTGGTCAATGTAGCAGTAGTAGGTCAAGATCATAGCGAAAGAGATTGACAGGCCTGATGTATGACGAGATAAGATGGAAGCTAGAGCAGAATAAAGAAGCTTACTACTATATGGTTTCAAAAGTGGGATCGACTCAACCCACCAGAACCATTGAAGCTACAAGGTAATGTTGCAGATAACTGGAATCGTTTTAAGCAAGCTTTTCAAATCTACCAAGCAGCAAGTGGCCTAGAAACTAAAAGCAGAAAAGTACAGAGCATTACACTGCTACACATTGTGATGCCAGAAGCAATAGACGTTCCTATGGCCAGCAGATCAATGCAAGGAACACTGCGATGCAGCAAATGGCCATCATACTGTTGACTGCATTCTCAGTAAATTTGAGCAATACTGTGTCACAAGAAACAATATCACCATCGAGAGACATTTTTTTCTCAAGAAATCAAAATGAAGGTGAAACATTTGATACTTTCCTAACAGGCCTGAAAATAAAACCAAGAACGTGCGAATTCGAAATACTGATTAAGGACGGTGTTGTGGGAGGTATCAGGAGTGACCAGATACGAGCAAGACTGCTACGAGAAGCTGATCTCTTATTCTAGAAAGCAGAGGACATATGATGAGTATCAGAAGCGTCAGAGGCACAAATCAGACTCATGAAAGAAGATTCACAAACTGTCAGCGCCATAAAGAAGAAAGAAGCGGAGAAGGCAGAAAAGACAGACCATACAACAAGCACTGACAAAGTCTGCATCAACTGTGGAAAACGACACCAGCCACGCAAATGTCCAGCGTATGGGCAGACCTGCAAGAGATGCGGAAAAAAGAATCACTTTGCTGCAGTATGCAAATCCAAGCCTGTACAGACCATCGAAGACTCGGCAAAATCAGACTATGATGCCTTCATTGCAGCTGTCAATCAAGCATCAGACGCATCCGCAGAGTGGACCTTAGTGGTCAGCGGACAATGGCATCGTATCACCTTCAATCTGGACACCGGCACACAGCTCAACATACTGCCATACAATTTATCGTCGACTGAAGAAAACACAACAATAAACCTCTAAGGCTCATCTAACAACATACGGTGGTGAAAGACTTTTTGTCATCGGTAAAAGCACGCTTACTAGCATCACTAAAGACAAAAAGTATGTCATTGAATTCCAGATTGCTGATAGAAACACAAAGCCAATCTTGGGACTACCCAGCTGCCAGACCCTCAATCTAATTCAACGCATCGAAGTCATTGAAGATGACCCAGCTTTATCAAATTACGCTGATGTATTCCAAGGCCTTGGAAATATGAGACATACATATACAATCGAACTCGACAATATAGTGTCCCCTGTAGTTCATGCGCCAAGGAAGATTCCTGTAGCTCTCCGAGATTAATTGAAGAAAGAGTTAAAGCAAATGGAAAAAGAAGGTGTCTTTGAGAAGGTGGACTACCCGACTGACTGAGTAAACTCCCTGGTCTTTGTAGAGAAGAAAGGCGTTGGATTGCGAATATACTTAGACCCACGAGATCTTAACAAGGCAGTGAAACGTGAGCATTGTCAGCTGCCTACCACTGAGGAAATAGCGAGTCGGCAAAGTGGCAACACAGAGTATTTAGTGCGCTTGATGCCAACTCAGCATTTTGGCAAATCAGGCTGGACAAAGACAGCTCTGACCTGACCACATTCAACACACCTTTCGGTCGATACAAGGTTTGCCGTTTACCGTTCGGGCTGAATTCTTCTGCAAAGGTTTTTGCCAAGCGATTTCACCAGGCATTTGAGCACATTCCAGGCGTGCAAACCTACATGGACGAAATGCTGATAGGTGGAAAGACTGTGGAAGAACACGACCAAAGGTTGATGAAAGTTCTTGAAACTGCAAGAGCAGAAGGCATTAAGCTGAAGACTTCCAAGTGTAGCCATCGTGTGAATGAAGTAAAGTTCGTTGGCCATGTAATATCGCAGAATGGATTGAAGCCAGATTCCAGTAAAATTAAAGCTATTCAAGATATGCCATCTCCATTCAGCCGCAATGAACGGGAGAGGTTTCTCGGCACGGTAAACTATTTAGGCAAGTTCCTTTCCAACCTCTCAGCTATGGCAGCACCTTTGCGAGATTTGCTCAAGCAGGAAAATGAATTTCAGTGGCTACAACATGATAATGCCATCAATGAGCTAAAAAAATTAGTCTCCAGTTCTGGCCTTCTATGACGCAAGTAAGCCCATTGTTTTTTCAGTGGATACATCACCAGAAGGACTTGGCGCCGTCCTGATGCAAGAAGAGAGACCTGTATCTTTTGCCTCAAGAGTCCTGAGTAATTGTGAAAAGAAATACGCTCAAATAGAAAGAGAAATGTTGGCGGTAGTTTTCGGCATGGAACACTTCCACTACTATGTTTATGGGCGCCTAATAACAATGAAAAATGACCATAAGCCCCTGGAATCAATCCTCAAGAAGCAATTGTCAGCAGCACCTCCAAGGCTTCAAAGAATGCTGCTGCGTGTGATGAAGTATAATATCGAGCTGGTCTACAAAGCAGGAAACGATATGTACATATCAGACATTGTCCAGGGCTGCGCTTCCTTCACAGTCACCGGCAAGCGATGACTGGAAGGCTCAGATTCACCTCATTCTTAACGGTCTGCAGATTTCCAATGAAACACTAGACCTATTTAAAAAAAAGAATTGAACAAAGACCCAGCGCTACAGTCACTAAAAATATTTTTCCTGTCAGGATGGCCACAAGAGAAGAAAGACATTCCTAAAAAAATAAGGTTTTCAGGATGAGCTGAGCGAGAAATATGGTCTACTGTTTAAGGATGAGCAACTAATAGTTCCAAAGACACTCCAACATGAATGCTACAGAGATTACACCAAGGACACATGAGCAGTGATAAGAGCCTAGCAAAGGCTAATGAAGTCTTTTTCTGGATTGGAATGATGACTCAAATCATCAGCCTGGTTACTAGATGCACAATCTGAAAACAGTTTCAGAACAGTCAACAAAAGGAGCCCTTAATGTCACACGAGACGCCATCTTTACCATGGATAAAGCTTGCCGCAGACTTATTCCAATACGACGGAAAACGGTTTTTCAGGATTGTTGATTATTACAGCAAATTTCGTTAGGTATCCCTCCTGCTAGCTACACAAACGGTTGATATCATCCTGGCAAGGAAATCTCAGTTTGCACGTTATGGCATCCCCCGAGAGCTCCTATCAGACAATGGACCTCAGTTCAGCAGTGCAGAAATCACCAAGTTCTCTAAAGAGTGGGGATTTCAGCGCACTTCTTCCAGCCCCAAGCACTCACAGTCCAATGGCAAAACCGAACGTAACATGCAGACCATAAAAAACATGCCGAAGAAAGCAAAGGCGTCTGGCCAAGACCCATACATTGCAATCCTACAATACAGAAGTACCCCGCTAACAAATGGTGCATCACCAGCACAATTGCTGATGAACAGATGTCTCAGAACCAGACTTCCAGCTACAGACATCTACCTCAGACCAAGCATTCGGAACTGGCAGCAGTTTCAACAGGCAGCCAACAAGCATCAAGCCAAGGATTACAACAAGACGGCCTTGTCACAGCCACTTCCCCCTCTTCAGCCCCGAGACACCTGGAAGCCAACCACCGTGGTCTCTGCAACTCTAGGACCACGATCCTACATTGTCCGAACTGAAGATGGTGCTACATATCGCAGAAACAGGGTCATTCTAAAGAAGACTAAGGAGCCAGCACCGAGGTGTCAATGACAGAAGAGCCCGATGCCAGCTCCGATCCGTCTGTGACTTCAGATGCAACCAGCGATGAAGCAGCATCTGATCCTGGACTTGACAGGCAGGCCCAGCCGGTGGTCACTACACGCAATGGTAGACAAAGCCTACCTTCAGTGGGATTTCCAAATACATCTCAATCTTGACAGAACGTCTTGCATTTGATATTGAATTATTGGATGTTGATTGTAATTATTGATTTTTATAATTATTGATTTTACATTATGGCAGGCAAAGCCGACCTCCAGTGCTATTTTCAAATACGTTGCAATCTTGACAAAACGTCTTGCATTTCATATTGAATTATTGATTGTTGATTATATTTATTGATGTTACTTTATATTAATGTTGTTGATAAGAAGAAAGATGTGTAGCAGTAGTAGGTCGAGGCTAGAGTTAAGCTGAGCGCAAGGAGATTGACATGCCGGGTGTATGATGTCGCAAGGAGGGTGTGGGACGCGATAAGATGGAAGATCGATCGGAATAAAGACACATAATACAACAGTCAACACTGGGTACTTTTGTTTAACTTAGCTGTTCGAATTCACCTGCTTATTATTCCTTTAGTCGTGAATTCAAATGCAACTACTATATATGTCCCATGAACTTTATCCGAACTTTGAATATATTCTTAGTCTATGACTAGAATATTCAGTCACTCGGCGCCTCTGCTCACCAAAACGTAAAGTACTTCAAAGTGATGGATTTAATTTTTTGACAAGATGCTAGTTCGTAATATTCAGATGAGGAAAGTTAGTTTGCTGATGGCATACAAGGTACTGAACACATTTCTTAGCATCCGGTAGGAAAGAGGTTAAGCTTTCCCCATCACACAGCAAAAGTAGGTTTATGATTATGGCAACACCATGCGCTCAGAACTCTAAAATTGGCTGTAGCCTTCAATGACGTGGATATTTACATCCATCCCGAGTTATCCTCCCATCTTAGCCATCTAAATGCCCCCCTCCAAAAAGTATATTAAAAAGGTTAAAAAAATATTTTTATGAAACCTTTTGAGGGCGCTAAGGCCTACTAAAGCCCATCAGCTTCATTTTGCGGTCGATTCTTAAAGATCTAGTGGTGCATTATTTTTCCTTATGACTGGATAACTCAAAGACGATAGAAAAATAGGACAGCCAAGACTGCGTGCCATGGAGTAGCGCTAAAAGATCTCCTGACCACTCCTTTTTAGCTTGAGATGGGCACAAGCAACTTCCTCTTTCTGTTTGTATGCTTTTACTCAAGCAATAGAGGAAATGGTATCTTATGCTCTTCATCCAGTGAGCAGATAAAATGCACCTCATTAGACTTTTAAAAAGTGAGGACCCAGGTGTTTGCCTGGGCACGCCTAGAAGTACAATTAGTGCTAAAAATCAGTACGAGAAAGTAATCATTATTGATCAAGTATTTTTAACCCGAAGATTGCCCAAGACACTTGGTTTCCCGAGTATGTCAATAAAAGGGTGTACGACGTCTCAGCAGGTAACCGCGAGAGTTGACGGATTTAATAATAATCAACAAGAACCGACAGTTTTCATGTCTCTAACTAGAACATACCGATTTAATAAAACCAAATTCGTCAAGCATCGCAACAAACTGGGTGTAACAGAGATAATGTGACATGATATGATCTGAACAACTTAAAATAGTGGAATGATTGTGTTAGAAAAAAATCTTTAAATTATCATCCTGACGTCTGAATATGATCATGGACGTAAAAAGCTCTTCAAAAACTAACTATATCTGACATTTAGATTTTTTTGTTTTGTTTCAAGACCGTTTCATTATTTTCTAGTTTCTTTTTTTTCTATCATCTCTCTCTTCCTTCAACCACCCATCATAACGCTGGGGCGCAGTTAAAAGTCAAAAGCTTACCTTCCCGAGCCGCAATGACCAATGACCGTGAAGGTGCACGAGACCCTGCTGCTTGTTCGCGTCTGAGAAGTCCTGAGGGCTGAACGAGAAAAGGGCATGCTCCTGAGGTGCGCACGCGTGCACGTGCCTGGGCGTGCCGACTGGAGGGCCAAGCATTGACAGACAAGCCGCTTTTGTAGATTTTAGTTCACGGACAAGCCTGCACGACTCGGAGGGGTCCCTGGCGGGTAAGACTATCCTCCAAAGCAAGAGGTCAGGAGGATGGTCGCGTTGTGGTTTGTTTAAAAGGCTACTGTAGCCTATTTATCAGAAAGTCAGCCAGAGGAATTGTCATTAACATGAGGTGGGGTTTTGTTTTTGGTTTTTTTTTGGTCTAGATGATGAGCAAGAACCGTTCCTGCTTGTGTTAGCTCTTACTCATTCCTGAGCATGTTGCTCTGGCAAAACCTGTCGTGCTCACCGAATAAGGGCGTGATTACTATACTACTGCAAGCAGTAATTTCGATTTTCTACAGTTTCGTTGTAATTATGACTGCAACGAGGCTGGCAAACGTTATCAGCATGCCGGAAATAAACCTGTCAATCAGAGGGACAGGAAAATGACAAGTGGGGACCGCTGATCAGTTCAGACAATTTTTCACCCACTTATTTTTTTTTTTCCTCCCTTGCTGAAAAAGTATTCATTTTAAGAGCTTGTTATAATCGCTTGCTAGATAGCAGGGAGAGCAGGAAAGCAAGGTATCTACTGTCTTTGAAATATTCACGACTGGAACATTCCAAAAAGGAGGCTAACGACAATGACACGCAAGATTTTAATTAACTAGGGAACATTTTACGCATAAACTGTGTCGATGAGGCTGTAAGACATTTTAAAAGCTTGGTGTCACCTTTGAAAGGACTTTTGGGGTGCAACATGTTTTCTGATAATTGGGTACAGCTCAGTGCCACATACTACCATTTCCCTAAATCTGAATGAATACATACCTTCCGTTCTCGAGATACACGCCACATCCCCTTGCGCAGAAAGATGTCAACGTTACGGACGTAAGGATTTACGTGGACAAGCTTACGTTGTGAAGACCTCAGCCAATTGAAGAGCTGGGATCATATGTTAATTAGGCAAATACGTGACGTCACGATTTTGACCTCTTGTAGTAGTATCTTGCACTGAGCTTTACTCGAGCATTAAAAAAATTGTGTCAAAAATAGTCCTTTGAAAAAAACGAGTGAAAGAAATAAGCGTGCCATAAACTTTGCATAACAGATTTCCAAATCTTCCGCATTTGATCCGATCTCTGTGGCTTTGGTGCTGTGATCCACAAACATGGTTATGACTGTAACAGCTAGATGTGTTGCAAGATTATCAGATAGCTGGTTCATGGGCAAAAGAACAATTAGTATATGAGTTACAATATTATCGCTTATCATTTTATAAAGCCAAAACCTACCTGACATAAGTTTCTAAAAAAAATAGTTTCAGCCATTTAGTATTCACTCGTCAAAAATTTCAAATAAAACATTCATAGTAACAACGGCCTGCCATAAAATCACAAGAAATCAACTGCCTTGTCTTAATGCTGATGTCCCTTCGGCTAACCGGCTGGAGGACGCTGTCTGTCGTGTTTTATCTCGTCTGATGTCTTCTTTGCACTGGACTTCATTTTGTTTTAACGTGCCTGCCATTGAGCGTGTGAAAGGATGAGCTACTTTCATCTCGGCGGCTTTAGTTCCTTTTTGATGGAAAGACTTTACAATCGACATTGTTCTGAAGGCTCCAATTCCTTTTGACATTTGAAATGCGGGTTGATGGTCACGGCTTATGCCGTGTGTGGACGATGTCCTTCTTCAACGTGGGGAACACAGTCCGCTGAATAGCTACGTCGCTTTGCAATGTCATCACCTGGCGACGAAATTGCTTTCATGGAAGACAGAGTGGAACTCTACCTCTGACTTCTTGGACTGTGAAATAGCAAAACAAATGTGAATTACAAGCAAAACCCATAAATTGTTCATTTATTCCAACGATGATCCTCTTCCACTAATTTTTCCCTCTTTTGGGGATCTTTGTGTTGTATTTTATTTACAGCACATTGAGCTAGATTCTCAATGTACATATGCGTTATACAAAATGTGCTACTGTTATTATTTTGGGGGGAATGCCTGTACCTTAGAAGCAAATGGTTATAATGTTTTTCTTATTTTTGTTCCTCCTCTCAACTTTATTGAATTAATATTCTGGAAAGTACCAGGCGCCCCGGCGGCCGTTCACCTTGGTAACAGCTTTCTGTTTCCTTCCCGAGATTGAAGATGTCCTTCTGTGAGAGATAGCCTTCTCCAATGCGGAACGTTAAGTGGAAGATAATATTTATTTTCAGCGGTTTCACTTCGCTCTGATCGATGTACTCCCTTTTGTAATGTGACAGGTCATAAAGGCTGCATTGTGAACTGTGACACTGCGGATAACCAACTTCAGAAGCTCTCCATTTCACCGCGATCTCAATAGTTGATCTTGAGCAGATAAATGGCTGATTAAAAAAAAAAAACGGCGTGTCCAGAAGAAAGCTATTTTCTTCCGTGGAATAATCACATGACTGATTTTTTGTGCTGATCAGCGCTAGATGGAAAACTTAGTAAGCGCTTATTTGAGGGGGGATGGAGGGAGTTCTCATTGGCGTGTGCCATATATTGCTGCCATTCCCAGCGAACTTTGCCTGCACAGTGTAGCGGTCATGCAATGCCAGCGCCAGCTAGGACATTATCAGACTTTCCCAGCATAATAAGCTTTCGGTCTGACGTGCTGTTTGCAGTGCTGGACACAGCTCTGGAAGAAGTTTACAGTCTGTGTTCGTGCATTGAATTGGGGGTTTGGCCAAACATTCCAAGCTTCCTTGTCCACAAAAGTCCATTTCCGATGGACTGCTGACGCCTTTCATGTGATCCAGCAAGTATAAGTGCTAGCAGATGCGATTTGACTGATCTGCTTAAGGTTGATTAAATTGTAGCTATAAATGGACATGTGTTCTTTCAACTTAGATTGTTTTTTATTTTAATGATATCAAATGAAATCTCAAATTGATATAATTTTGCCCGGTTCGTTATTGGCAGCGCGCACATTACAAGCAGACCCTCCATTTGGCCTCAAACAAACCACTATAGAATTCGTGAAAAGAACTTGAGATAGAAGGACGAGCTATCCACTCAAGAAAATTGTGGTCTATTTGCCTCGCAAGTTCATGTGATTAAGGGCAAACTTACATGAATATATTGTTCATAAACTGGTTCAAAGTACTCAAGACTGCAAGTGCGCATTCTTCAGAATTTCTAAAACAAGCACAGAGAACGGACGCAGTCACTAGTCATACCTCTATCAAAAAGGGAAACAGAAAACAGTCCCAGAACTGCAGAACCATTAACCTAATTAGCCACCCAAGTAAAGTCATGCTGAAAATAATACAGAACCGCATCAGTACTGGTGCTGAGGAACTGCTCGCAGAAGAAGAGGCTGGCTTCAGACCAGGCAGGAGCACAGTTGAACAGATTCTTAGCTGTCGCTTCCTGATAGAGAAGCATCTTCAACATCAGCAGAGGACCTCTACCACAACTTTATAGACTTTAAAAAGGCTTTTGATAGAGTATAGTACGAGGGGCTATGGCATGTGATGCAAAAATTCAACATCCAAATGGTTTACGTCTGTCATCGAAGCCTTGAATAAGAGTTCTGATAGTACTGATCCTGCCAACGGATGTGAAACGTGGAATCTCCTTGTCGATACGGGGAAAAGAATCCATGCACTTGAGAACAAGTGCCTGAGGAGGCTGCTACGGATCTCGTACAGAGAATACAAAATCAGCGACTTTGTGCGAAGCACGATCGCTCAGCTTTATTCCTGTATTACAGAGTTCTGCCAGTGTGAAGGTGACAGTTGTCTCAGTGAGAAGAGACAAAAATGTTGAACTAACGGGACAAACAAGCGTCAGCATGTGTTTTTGCCCCCGCCTTACCTCCCTCCCCCCAAGAAAGTGTGTGATGTATGATGAATTTTTAAGTGCAAAAAGTTTCCGGTAACTCATCGTGATCTTAATAACCATTTCCGCCCATTATTTCGAATCCTCAGATGTTCGCTCGCAAAGCGATTTGCCCAGCAATATTCTCCCGTTTTGTGTGTTAGTTTGCAGGCGTGACAAAGCCCTCAGATGAAGGTATTGTTCTTTCTTCCTCTGAGCAATTCCACGCGCATAATGGAGTGGCTGGTATCTGCTTGTGTCCGTCTGTTCTTAATTAACATCAAAACCGCATCGCAGTAACGTATCAGCACGTAACAGGAACAACAAAAATCCGTGTGGTCTGTGTTCCACGCCCTGCCCATACCTTGGGAAATAGTTTCATTATGGGGTTTTGCGATGTTCCTTATGGGTACTTGTATGTGTGAAAAAGACAAATGACGCGTCATGCAAACCAGCCCTAGTTCCATACTAATCCACAACTCCCTACGGTGAGCACAAACTGTTGCCTATATGCCGACACCACCGAGTGGTTTACCTGTGAGTGTAGCTACATGTAAGCACGCCTGATTGCTTGAAGTGTGAAGTGGAAAGAAAGAAAGAAAGAAAGAAAGAAAGAAAGAAAGAAAGAAAGAAAGAAAGAAAGAAAGAAAGAAAGAAAGAAAGAAAGAAAGAAAGAAAGAAAGAAAGAAAGAAAGAAAGAAAGCTACAACAATTGCGCTGATTGCTTGACAAGATGGAAGGATGGAAAACTGCAAGGTAAACGTGTCGGAAGCGGAAAGAGGTTCTGAAGGAGATTGATAGAATCGACAAAGGACAAGGACGAGAACAAAAGTGATCACCAAAAAGACACTTTTACGTATTTTTATGTATATAATTATTAACTTTTTGTCACATCAGGTGACAGCTCCATGCATCTATTTTGGGCCAGCCTATTTCATTTCTTCTCTCACCCATCTACTCTCAAATGCAGACCTCCAATTATTGTGTACAACTACAATTACTCAAATTTAAAGCTCTAGCGGAGTAGAATTTTTTTCTAAGGACTTGGTAAAACTCAGCGCAAGATGCTTTTACCCAGAATCTTGGTAAATCTTCCTCTTCCGTTCTTGAGATACAAGCCTACAAGCGTCTCCATGCACAGAAAGACGTCTTCAACAGACGCCAGGCTTGTTCGTGGTTAATTGTGTGAAACAATTTCTTGCACTGTGCATTAGCTACACTTCCGCTGCGTCTGCTTCAAGATGTACATTCCTCACACTGAGTCATTCAAACAGCCTCTATTGTTAACTGAATTTGCTTCTTTGATGCGACAGAGGAGGAAAAAATAACCTGTTTTCCTCGTGATGGAAAATAAATTCCAGAAATAATGCACCATATGCACCTTGGTGGGGAGCTTTTTTCAGAGATGTGTTTCTCTCTCACGGGCAGTGATTACACCCCAGTGCTCATTTATGCACTGGCACAGGATTTTCTCATAAAAGGTTTTCATGTCACGAACAATAACTCTAGGGAAAACGTGAATTTCAAGGGTTGTTTTCTTATTATTGAGACTATCGGGAAATGGAGGGAACATAAAAGACCTGAAACAAGCGATCTCCTTCATTTCGCTGTTTTCTGGAGGGTTAGGAGGGAGGGGTGATGGGTGCAGGCGAATGAAAGCTAGTTTTTACCCTGTCAATGTTCTGCGAGACAACGAAGGGAGTACCCTATGACGTTCTTCAAACTGAATCCGCGTGCGCGCGCAGACACAAAACAAGAAAGAAAGGAGAGAGAGGAGGAGATGGCGGAGGAGGGAAGAAGCAATTGATCTCGGTAAACGATGCAGCATAAACATTTTTTCTCATGCTCACGAGCTCATCTGTCCAAAGCAATCACTCCGGCGTCTGCGAGCATGAAGAACGGTGTTTATTTTTTGTGTT